>CM060363.1:178046989-179500322 GCA_030545235.1 Helianthus tuberosus | reverse complement strand
AAGTCGTCCTCGTCGTCTGATAGCATGTATGGGTCGCTCTCAGTATCGGATGTAAAGATCTCCAGCTCCGGTGCAATCTCGTCATCGGAGACAATAGCCATAGGGTCATCGGTGTCGGACAATCTGCTCTCGGATGAAGACATAATGCCTGTAACATAACAATCATAACATATGCACATATATCAACCACTATTACTTAGTATGCAATCAAAGACAGTGTATCTTGAAATCATGTATCCTCGTTATTCCTCACAAATCCTTTCTATTCTTCCTAGTCTATCCCAGACTAAACCACAAATGTAACCTTGCAATCGTGTTTCGTGTCTTTCCTTTTGTAAAAACGTTTATTCCATGGATCTGGGCATTTTGTGTATGCAATGAAAACATGTTGTAAAAATATTTTCGTGAGAGCCCTAATGATTGTAGTCTAGACTAGAGAAAGAATCCTAGTTCTCTACAATCGAAGCTCTAATATCAAACTGTCACACCCTGACTTTTGCGGAAGCGTGATTATGTGTGACTTGTTTAATATCATTGCATTCAACCTTAACAAACAACTATTTGATAAAACGAACATGTTCATCCATTTATTAAGTTTAAAACATCACAACTAACATTGTCTTAGAATCCAAACATAGACTTCAAATCCAAATTATAAACCATGCAAACTGTTTCAGAGTTCCATAAGGACTCGACACAAGATATTAATCTTACCAGGATAAGACACACCATCCAAACCCTTAGACACCGAATGACATCTTTTATTTCCAACATCACTTGAAACTTCCAAACGCCCGCTAGATCCACAATTAATTTCCTGAAATACATGTAGTTTGAAAACATCAACAAAAGTTGAGCGAGTTCATATGTTTGTATGTGTGCATGAATAAACCTTTGAAATCATCGTAAGTATGTATGTTTTGTAAACCCCGGTATGAAAGCAAACAAGGAAAACAGATCATTAATGGTTTGCAAGGCCATTAATATGTGTGACGTGATGCAGGAAGGCTCAAACCTAGCAAATTTTGTCTCCGGCTGTAAGACATAGTCACCTCATGGGCCAAACCCCGGTCCACATGGGTGTGGGCTCGCTACACCCAAATAGATGTATCACTCATGTCCCTCGGTCCTACAACGAGGATTAGTGTTCTTAAGCGTTATACCTACCACTCACATGATCTAGCAGTACCTTTCCTTAGCTAACCATACCAAATGTAATCGTATGTAAACAATTTGAAACATGTACTTCACCCCCGAAGTTATAAAACCGAAAACAGTTAAAAGAAAAGGGGGACATGAACTCACGGTTTTACGTTCTTCAATTCAATCCAACGTAACTCACATCTGATACTTGCGTGCACGACTACCTACAACGTACTACGGTCTATTAGACGGGCGGGCCGTGACTTAACTTACTATTAGTTAGTGTCTTTGAGTTACGTTTCATTGTGTCTTTAATATTATTCCAAGTTATATAATTATTTGTTAAAATAATAAATATTTTAACTTAAATTATATTTATTTAACTTTGGAATATTAGTTAAAATAATACATTTTAACTTGTCATACTTATATATTTGTACATGAATATTTCCCAAGGATGGGTGTATTTATACTCATATTCTAATACTTGTATATTTTTGCCAAGTTTCAGTGGCGTATTCCGGGGTGTAATTATACAAGAATACTTAATTTTTATATTAACCTTTGCAGAATAATATTTCTAATAAAAATACATCATTATATATTCCCAAAATATATATTTTAAGAAATATTACATAGAAAAATTACTTATAATTTTTCCCTTGGCAAAAATATTTATAAATTTCATATAAGTCTCAAAAATAATATATTTTCAAATTTAACTTGGAAAATATATATAAACTTCTTTTTCACCCAAAAATAATGTATTTCATGTTTACTCAAGAAAATATATATTTATCCCAAGAATAATATATCTTCTAATAATTTCAAGAAAACATATATATTTTTATTTACCCAAAAAATAATATATTTTCTCTTTGTCAAAAATATGATAAAATCTTGTAGTAATTGTAAAAATCACATTTTTGTTTTCTTTTGGTGTCCAAAATACTAATTACCAAAATACTTATGAATTAATTTTCCAGTATATTTTGTAAGTTATATTCCTTTGTTTGGTTTCATCAATATTTTGGGTATAATTTATATATTCATTCTCCTGGAATTTTGGTAATATTTTGGATTGTAATTTCTTGGTATTTTGGTGAGTTATATTATTTCAAGTCTTAAAATAATATAACTAATACACATAATATACAAATAATCACACACATGGTGACATCTAAATATATATTTTCCTAAATACATATTTAGTCACTTTTATTTATGAAAATCAACCTCCAATATTTATAATTTTCTAACAAAAATTATGGCAAAATTTATATAAAAATTCATGGTTTAAAATACACTTGTAAATATTTGTTTAAAAATATTTTTCTAAGTGTTTAATTTTTGGAAAAATTTTGCCATAGTTTCCCCTTAAAAATTAAGGTTTCCAAGCTTTCAAAGTATATCATTTTCTTTTGTAAATCACCACAATCAACAATAAACCAATCAACACTTACCAATTTGCCAACATCAAGCATAAATCACTACTTCATGAACTTGAAAATTTACAAAAATTTGAAGTAACTTACTAGTGTGTTTATTAAGCTTAGTTACCCATTAAAGTGTGGTTGTTTATTTAAAAACATCATATTTAAAGAAGTTAGATGTTTACAACCTGTAAATCATTTTTCTAAAAATATTTCTTCTTGAGTTTTTCTTGTTACATATATATTTCTATACTTGTTTAACCACTAAAAATGTGGTTAATTCCTTTAAGAACCAAACTTAAGTAAACTTTGAATTTTTAACTTGGTTTCTTGAAAAATCATTCTTGAAATCATAGATTTACAAGACTTTATGTTTACTTTGATCATTACTTAACATGAAAAACAACTTTCACTTCAAGTTCATGATTTACATATGGATGATTACTTTGATCTTAACATAATCATCATCTCATCTTGCTAGATCATGTCTTTAATCACCATCTAGCAAGAATCATATGATGTTTAACATCATAAACATGAGCAATCAACAATCAACAAGCATAACAACACTTAAACAACTTGTTTTCTTATGATTTTAGTCTTATGTTCAAGTTTCATGTTCAAGATTCATAGTGTTCTTTATGATTAACAACTTGTATCATTCTTTAACCACCAAAACAAGATGTAAAATGAAGAGTAGAATGATCTTACTACTAGCTCAAGGCTAGGGATGATCACTAGATGAAAAAGTAGTTGATAAAAGCTTGTGTGAGTGGTCCTTCAACTTCCAAAAGCTCCAAGCTTCCTTATACACCTTCTAACACCTTTGTATATGTGTAGATTGTATGAAGAATGAAAGATGATGATGATGATGATGGTGTGTGTGTGGGTGTTCGGCCGAAGGTAGAACAGGGGGAAGGAGGAGAGAGTTTTTGAGTGAAGTGTTGAGAATGAAATGGTTATGTCTTAAGGGTTAACTCTTATAATCCACCAACACATATTAACTAGTGGTTTTTATGTTTTTAAAGAAGAAACATGATCTATTTTTATAAACAAATAAAAACAATAGTGGGGGCCACATGTTGGCTGATTATAGGTGGGGGGGTCTTAGGCTAGGTTGTAACTAAATAGTTAGATTATGGTTAGATTTCAAGTGTTTAGTTAGGTTATTTAGTTACTAGATGTTATATATTGTGTTATGATGTTCGGAGACCATAACTAGCTTGGTAATGTTAAAACAATTCTTCTAGTGAAAATTTTGTATTTCGGGTAGTGTCCGGTTGGTTACTGGTTTGTTAAGGTGCTAAACTATGCAGTTTAGTGTGCTTTATGTTACCTTTTGTGACAGTTTTGATTCCCAACACTTAGGAAGGCAGTTTTATGATCCTTACTTTCCTACACACTATACTAGTGTAACTCTTGGTTTCTGGCTCATACTGTGTCTCAATACAATGTCTGTTTATGTACTGAACTCCATCAGCATTTTTCTAATTTATTTGATAACTATGCTAACTGTGTTTCGTGCATCATTTGAATCAATAAGGTTCTCATGCAATAATGATATGACATTAAGCAATATGTGATGCACATGTATTTATGATAACAATAATCAGAAAGCAATTTAAGCCATCAATTGAAATTCAACACAATCATTAAGCACTAATCATTGTTCAATAATTGTACGAATACCTGGAATTTTGACAGTTGTCACAGTCCCTGACCCCAACACCTTTCTTTTTGAATTGTTACAAAAGGATATGTCACCCCCCCATGTTTTTTGAAATCTTTGAGTAGGGCTCTACATCCTGCCATGTGCCTGGAGCCTCAACTATCTACATACCATAAACTATCTAAGCATGCAAAAGCTCCCTGCACATCAAGTAACAAATTAGTTCAGGTGGGTCTCCAAAGCCAAGATGGCTTTGGATGGGGTCACAGATAGGCTAGCCTTAAGTCCAAGAGCATAAACACTGGTTTGGTCAGGTGTTTGAACAGATTTTTGAACATTTTTCCCTAACCACTATTGTGGACCATCTCCTGTCAGGTGTTGATAACCAAAAGGATGTGTCAGTGCATACGTCTATCGACTTCGTCTTATATCGAGTCTTGTAATAGGAATGATAGATCAGGGCACGTTGTTCGAGGAAAATAGGTTTTAAGTGTGTTTGGGCTATTTCGCATGAAATAGCAAAGTGCTATTTCGTACGGAATACCAATTGGCTATTTCGCATGAAATAGCCTTTGCCTATTCCATGCGAAATACCACACCCTATAAATAGTGGATGTGCTGAGTCATTTGTAACGTTCTTGGATTCCGGTACCGAACTGCTGCCGACGTGTCTACTGATTGTAACTGTTTTCAAATCAATATACAAGACATTTAAAGTGTGAATCTAGTTGTTTCCAAGTCAATAGGTCTGTTTCCGCCTTTCGTATTGATAAGAACTCTTCTGAACAACTCGTTTGGTCGTGAAAACGATCCTTCAAGTGGTATCAGAGCTCAGGAGGAAGAGTTCTTGCTAATTCAGCCTGATTTCACCATAATTTCTGACTTCTACACCTTCTTTTCAAAATTCAACAAGATTTAAGGGACAAAATGGCTTAAATTTCACACATTATAAGCGAAACTTTGTTTTAACTAATCCTGGAAAGAATTGGACCTAAAATCAATCTAAAACTTGTTAAATTTGGTATTTCGATTGAAAGTTATGTTCGGATAAGTGACGTCAGCAGTATTTCGCATGAAATACGGTATTTCGTTTGAACAGATTGTTATTTCGCACAAAACCAAAGGGTATTTCGCTTGAACAGGCTATTTCGCTTGAAAGATACCTCTATTTCACACGAAATAGGTTGTTAGTGGATCATTTCATTTGAAAGTGGTATTTCGTTTGAAACTGATTTCGCATCAAAGGGTTATTTCGCATCAAGACTATTTCGCTTGAAGAGTATTTCGTACCAAAAGATCTATTTCGTTTGAAAGGGGTATTTCGCACCAGCAGTGATTTCGTTTGAGGAGTTTATTTCGTTTGAACTTGTATTTCGTTTGAATCTTGATTTCGTGTGAATCTGTTTTTCGCTTGAAAACTGTGATTTTGAGAATTTTGTGAAAATTGATTACCGAAACATGGAAGAGGAATTTTACAATGCTTTTGCTACACCTGTTGTCCTGTTACAGCTGCTGAAACTATTTACAGTGAGAATGAGACATGGACTTACCAAAAATCGCCAAAGCTTATGTACATCGAGGATTTCAAAGGATGGCAAAATCGGTTTGGAAACTGGGTGCAAGCTTATAAGTTTGATGCATGGTGTTGGTTAGATGTGGATTACGTTAAACCGAAAAATGAACGTGGGAATGAAAAAGCTTTATGTGATTTTTCAGATGGTGAGAAATTAAAGTACACTAGTGAAAAAATGATGATTAGTCTTCTCCAACAATCCGTAAAAGAAGATATCTTTGTGTTGCTTCAACATTATAATACTGCTAGATCAATTTGGTTGGCGTTGATTAACAAGTTTAAAGGAAGCGTTGATATGATAAAGAACAAACAAGCTTTATTAAAAAAGTCATTTGATCTGTTTGTTGCATTTGAAGGAGAGACAACAAAAGCAACTATTGATAGATATTGTCATCTTGTTCTGGAAATGGGAAGATTGGAAATAAAGAAAGATGATGCTGAATGGGTGGATAAACTAGCCGACGCACTACCACAACAAAAATGGGGAACATATTTGTTGATCTTAAAACACATGAGAAAATCTGAAAGTATGAACTTGGCGAAATTTATTCAGAAAATTGAAGAACATGAATTTGATATTCAGAAAACTGCTATTATGAGTAATCCAAATGCTCAACAAAATGTTAGTCTATACTACAAAGGAAACAAATTTGAGACTACTCCAAGTCCAAAGATTAAGACTGCTTTCAGTGCTGATAGTTCTTCTGGAAAAAAATGGTAGTACTGTAACTCAAAGTGGTGGATAATCATCATCATATTTAAGTTTTGATCTGAATTTCACAACACCAAGTCCTCAACGACAGAATTCAACAAATCTGCAATGTAATGTTACATTAAACATTCAAAATAGTCAAAATCTCTCTTCAGAAATTGCAAAACAACACATGGCATCACTTGTCACTATGTTAGAGTCATATGAAAGTTTGGTTGCTGGTAGAATCGAAAATCCGATGTTCACCAAAGAGGATTATGATCAGATTGATGCTGTAAAACTTGAATTGATGGATATCAAGTGGTGTTTAGCCAGTGCTGTAAGAAGAGCAGAAAAATTTCAACAAATCACCGGTAGAGATGATTTTCGTGAAATGAGTGCATCTCCGATAGGGTTTGACAAATCAAAGGTCACTTGTTTTCGTTGCAAAGAAAGGGGACATTTTAAACGAGAATGAAAAAATAAAGAAGCAAATGGAAGACAAGAAAAGAATGATTATTATCAAAAATCATTTTTTCATCAAATTGATCAACAACCATCATCATCTCGTGCCATTCATGTTGAAAAGAAAAAGGCTTTTCTTGTTAATCAAGATGATGAAAAAGTTGCAGAGGGATGTAGCTGGGATAAATATGTTCCAGAAAAAGAATTTTTAAAGAAATCAGCCTTGGTTGCTCAAATGTTGGAAAAAGATTCAGTCAAATCTAAACCAAAAAGAATACCGATTTTTTCAGAATTAGGAAGTGATGCAGATACCGATGATGAAGAAGAATATCTTAATAAAGCTAGAAAAGGTTTGGATCCTAATAGTTTTAATTTGTTCTTTGCAGATAAGGTTGAGATGCTGAATGAGAAGAAGGCTGCTAGATCGAAGAGAGAGTTGGAAGCAAAAAGGAATACTGAAGAAAAGGAAAAATTGGAAGCTGAGGAAGCAAAAGTTGAAGAAAATTCAACAGAAAAGATAGTAGATGCAGAATGTGAGGAAAAAGTAGAGTTTGATGAAGAACTAGTGATTGAGAAGATATTAGAGAAAATTGTTGAAGTGGAGAAGATAGTTGAAAAAGTAGTTGAAGTTGAAAAACCATGTTTGAAGTGTTCAGCTCCTTGCAAAGATTGTACTGAGAAGGATAAGAAGATTGTTGAGTTAGAGAAGATAAAAGAAGATTTATTGTCTGATGTGAAATATGTGAAAGAGTCGTATGATGTGCAGAACAGAACAGTTGATGGTTTGAACAAGACAAACTTAGAAGTTGATGCTGCTATGATAATGATGAGTTCAACATTGATGACTAAGCAGAGAGTCATTAATGAGTACATTGAAGATTGCGCAAAGTTGAAGCAAGATCTGGAACTTGAAAAGATTGAAAATGAGAGAATCAAACGATTACTGTTGAGTTATACAACTTGTGATTATTTGATTGACAGAGTTTATCCTACTGTTGCAGGTCTTGAAGCGTTCAAAGATGAAAAGACAGAAGATACTGCTACTGGTAAGCAACAAAGTGTCAAGTATAACAGATGTCCGCCTCCTATCTGGAATAGTTATTCTCCCAGAAAACCTAATGAGGAACGGTTAAAAAAGGCAGTCAACATCAAGTTAAAGTCTGAAACCATTAATGAATTACCAGACAACATTGATGTTACATTCACAGCGTCTGACACTGATCATGAGTCTGAATTATTAAAGAAAGTGGTCGATCAAGTGTTAGATATGGATGAAGAGTCAAAGTCGGAGTCTAAATCTGAAAGTTCGAGTTCGTCAGAAAAGAGTCCGAGTTCACAAGTCAAAAGGGTTTACAATAAAGAGTTTTTGTTATCTAAAAATAATTTGAATGATGAACCGATCAAAGTGGCATATACTTTGAAAGATTCTGACAAATTATTTTCTGATGAAGAATTCCCAACAAGAAGTGTCAAAACTGAACAGATCAAACAGGTTTTCAAATTGACAGAAATTAATATTTCTGAAATAAAAGATTTAAATCTTTCTGAAAAACCTAAAAAAGTACACTTCAAGAGTTCAACAAAGAATGAACAAGAAAATGGGTTACGGTTCTGGTTATGGTTTTCAACAGAGACCAAACCATAACAGTAATTTCAAAAAGAAGGGATTAGGTTTTATTCCTCCAGAAAATTATAAAAATCAGAAAACTTATAAACCAAATACTAAATTTGTTTCAGGTACCGGCTCAGAAGAAGAAAAGGAGAAACTGTTCAGGAAACAATCAAATCAAGAGTTTCTCGCAGAAAAGAAAAAGAATGTTTTGAAGAATTCTGGAAAAAGAGTTGACATAAGAGTTTGTTTCAATTGTCAAGAAGTTGGTCATATTGCTTGGTATTGCACAAAGCAAACCAACAATAAACAGGGAGTTTATTCTAACTCTGATTTGAAAAAGAAACATGTTGATGAAAAGAAACAACCAACTGAGAAAGTTAAAATGGTCAAAAACTTTATTTGAACAAACAAAGATGGGTTGTTAAATCTGAAACTAGTTCTGACAATGAATCTGATTCCATAAAATCAGAGGAGTCATTGGTTGAGTCAAGAGTTTAGAATTTCGTTCAAGAAATGAACGAGGAAAACTTTCCGGTATTGTCAAAAGAAAATCTGAAATCAAAAGGTAGGTTTGAAATTTCAGATCAATTCTTCGCTGGTAAAGAAGAATTTGATGCTGAAAAGGCTTTCAGTGGAAAAGTTAAACATATCTTTGGGAAGATGGTTGACGGTAAGGTAAAAGGTGTTAAAGAATTTTACAGATCAAAAGGATATTGGAGCGAGAATGAATCAAAATCACCCAAGGCTGGTCAGGCTTGGGTGACAGCATTTTCTACTTAAAAAACCTGACTTGCCGGAACTCCCAGGTTGGTAATTGGGGAGTAGGTATTGGCATTTTTCTTGAGAAATTCACAGGTTGGTGACTGTGATATTTCGACCTACAAGTGGTTAATCAGGGACATTAAATTGTACTTGATTTTCTACAAGTGGTATTTGATTAAATCTAAAAATGTTAAATTTTTACATGTGATTGATGAAAACAAAGTGATGAAGTGAAACCCCTATCCTACAAGTGGTAACAACAAAACTAATTTTCCGGAAAAAACCATTTGATTAAAACAAACTTAAGTGTTTTGAAATCACAATGGGAAAATAGTTTGTTGAAAGGGGGAGTTCTGATTGTTTATGCCAAGTGGATGGCGAATTGAAGCATTTCACAACAGTTGTCACTTTATTTGTACAGTTTGTTTTCAAAATTGTTTCTACAAAGTGGGTCAAGAGCTCAGTTTGTTTTCAAATTTAAAAAAAATGGTTTTGAATTTTAGGGGGAGTAAGAAAATTTCAGAAAATCCAAAAACATTTGAAAATTTGAAAAAGTCAAAAACATGATAAAATGAAAAAGAGTTTTGTTGTGAAAAAGAGGAAATGATAGTACATCAGTGGACTGTCACAGCATGCTAAAGAAATGAAAAGTCAAAATGTGATAAACGGTCTTACTAAGGATGTGAGGATAGGCTCAGCTAGACTAGTAGATTTGCGATAACGATAAAAACTTAAATGAAAAAGCCTAGTTCTAGTGGGAAACACTGTTGAAAGCATAGTACTTAGTTATGTCCTTCTTGACTGTGTGCCTACTCAGTAATCGCTGAATGCTAAAAGAGCATAAAAACCGGTTAAGTCTGTGAACTTTCACAACTTGCTGAAAAAGTCACTGTGATTGTGCATTTCATTTTGCAAAGATTTAAACTTTTTTTATTTCTTTATTTTGTTTAAGCATTGGACATCCTCTGCGTATACGTGACTATCGACCAGGATGTTATTGCCTAAACGTTCTGCTTTATTTTTCTTGGTGTTTCGTTTAAGCTTTGGATCACCTCTGCGTATACGGAAGTATCGACCTGGTGGTTAAAGCCTAAACAATTTCAACTTGTTTTTATTTCTTATTTTGTTTAAACATTGGACTTTCTTTGCGTATCGAAAGATCGACCTGATTGTTAATGTTTAAACATTCTGCGTTGTTTTCGCACATATCACAGTTGATGAAAGTTTAAAGGCATTACTTGAGTCAGTGTATTACATGATGAGGGGATATGCTGAGATCGTGGGGTCCATAAGAATTTAGTGCAAAATTAATATACCTTAACGTATCAGTAAGCATTTCGAAAGTTTTTAGATTGAGTTTAAGAGGACAACTATATCGTCAATCTACGTGAATCGTTTAGAATTTAAAATGTTTAAAGCTTAACGGTGTTGGTGATTAGTCTCATAAACTGATATGATCCTCTTACAAAAACTCACAAAAATAGTGTTTGTAAATATTTCTTTACTGCATTTCATTAAAAACAAAAATCCAAAAACATTTTCAGTGTGTTTTAGCATAAATTTTGAAAAATACAAAAAGATTTTCGACAACTGATGTTGAAGAGCTGATTTTCAAAAATTCCGAGTGCTAAACATGACGACAACAGGTTGGGAGAGTTTTTTTGAAATGAAAAATGATTTTGAAAAAGTAAAATGATATGTCTTCAAGTGGTCATCAAAGTTTATAAATGTTAAATCATTCTAAATGATGTTTTGTAGTTTGTTTTTACGAGTGGTTAACAGAGAATAAATTTGTCAAATTATAAATTTGTGAAATTTACTTTGAGGTAGAGGATGTGCAGGATAGCCAGGTTCCTGATTCTGAGTATTACAAAGAGCCAGGTTGCAATCCTGATCCTGTGAAGATTTCTAAGCAGATAAAGTATAGAGCTAGGAATCAAGTCAGACTATAATCCGAGCACAACTCGAGGGGGAGTTTGCTAGCAAAGGGGAGTCTGTAGATGCTAGAGCCAGATTCGATTTCTGAGACTCACTCTAACTGCTGATGCTGATAAACTTAAGGAATCAAGAGATCTGATCAAGAGAAGATAAAGAGAATAGAGCCAGAAGATTGATCCTGGAGAATACTGAAGTCGGTTATATCAACATCCAAGGGGGAGGTTAGTTGATGAGAGAATAAGAGATAGAGATTTGATGGATGCTTACAATTGTTAGATACCTCGGAAAGAGTACGAAGACTGATAAAGACTGAAGATTGTGAAGACTCGACACCGAATACTTCGTCAATATCCGAGGGGGAGTCTGTTGGTGCATATGTCTATCGACTTCGTCTTGTATCCAGTCTTGTAATAGGAATGATAGATCAGGACACGTTGTTCGAGGAAAATAGGTTTTAAGTGTGTTTGGGCTATTTTGCACGAAATAGCAAAGTGCTATTTCGTACGAAATAACAATTGGCTATTTCACACGAAATAGATTTGCCTATTCCGTGCGAAATACCACACCCTATAAATAGTGGATGTGCTGAGTCATTTGTAACGTTCTTGGATTCCGGTACCGAACTGCTGCCGACGTGTCTACTGATTGTAACTGTTGTCAAATCAATATACAAGACATTTAAAGTGTGAATCTAGCTGTTTCCAAGTCAATACGTCTGTTTCCGCCTTTCGTATTGATAAGAACTCTTCTGAATGACTCGTTTGGTCGTGAAAACGATCCTTCAGGATGCCTGTTCACTTTGGGCTTAGAGTGCCTTTTGTAGGCTTCATAAGCATGTGGGACAGTTTGGTATTGTGGTTGACCATATCCTCTTGGGAATTGGTTCGATGGAGGTGCATCTGTCACTTGTACCTCTCTGGGAGTAGAGGTTTTGTTCAACTGTTTTGTAACAGCTATTTGGACAGGCACAAAAGTCTGTTTGTTTTTGGTGGAAGGATTTTGTGGACTCTACAGTGTTTTTGAAGTGTACTCTTTTCTTTTAACCTCAAAAATTTTGAGGTACACACACTCTTGAGTAAGATGATTGGTTTTTCCACAAATTATGCACAAAGGTGCAGGCTCAATGACACTTGTTTTGTTTATATGAAAAGCTTTTAAATGAAAATAGTCCTTTGTGGAATGGTTTCTTTTCTCACATAAATCACAAAACAAGTTTTTAATCTGTTCTCTTCTTTTCCTCTTTTCAACTTCTTTTGCAACAGAGTTTTTAACCTCTGTTGGGATGTCTTTTAGAGGAATGACCTTGGCCTAGGGTGCTTTGACACCCCCAATTGTTGAAAAATCCGTAGGCTTGAATTTTTCAAGGATGTCACATTCATCTGACCTGGTGGGTTTGAATTGATATTTTTCTATCTTTTCAAAGGTTGATGACCCCTCTGGTTTTTCCAAAATGATTTTGTTACCATTTTTGTCAGTGGCTTTTATCTTTTGACCAGCCTTGTTTGTTGGGATTATTTCAACTAAACCAGAATCAATTTTAGCAGTGTTTTCAGTTTGGTCATGTTTTATAAAGCCTATGCCAAACTTTACATTGCTTTTGACCTGTTTTTCAAACATCAGTTCATAACCTTTGCAAGACTCCACCCATTTTTCACAAGTGATTTGGGTGGATTCAAGCTCCTTTTTGCAAATATGGTATTTTTCTACCATAGTTTGGAGATGGCCTTTGGTTATGTTGTGTTCATGTTTCAAACTACTGAAGTTTTCTCAAATTGTATTTCATCTTTTAAGATTTTATCCCTAAGGTTTTCATTTACCTCTTTTATGTTAGCAAAAGCAATGATGCATTTATCTGAACAGAGATCTTTTAAGATCTGAGGTGATACCTTAGCAGCAGCCATCATGACACAATCACATTCATGTTCACAAACACTAACATTCTTTTCAACCTCACTAGCATCCCATGGATCAGCAAGAGGTTACAACAGTGGTTCAGATTCTTTCTTCTCTAACGACTGTTCACCAACAACAGTAGTAACCACTGCTTCAGCAACCTCATCCACTGTTTCAGATCTGGGTTCCACTTCATTAGATTTATGCCCTTCTAGTATTGACTCTAATACCATAAAATAAAATTCATCAATAGCATCATCAGATTTAGAAAATATAGCAAAATTTTCATCAGTCAAATCATCAAGCATACTGCTCCAATCAATAAAGACCTGAGTAAAGAAACTCTATTGATTGGCCTCTGCTGGGGCAGAAGTTTATGCAGTTTGTTGTGGTGCAGGTTGTTGCATTTGGACCTGAGAGACAGGAGCTTGGACATACTAAATTTGTGGAACAGTGGTTTGAACATATTGCACTAGAACAGTGTTTACAGGATGTGCAAAATGGTCAGTGTTTTGCATATGAGGAGCAGTGGTATATTGGGAATAGTGCACAGTGCTTTGTGTGTTTTGAGGTCTTGGGCTAGGGTGAGTAACAATTTTGGAACATTGGTTTAACTTCTACATTCCCTAGCAAAGTGACCAATCCTGTTACACTTGTAACACTTAATTTTGGACTTATCCAACCCCACTTTTAAATTCCCATTCAGTCCTTGAAACGTTCTACCTTTTCTTTTTGTAAAACTTGCTGGTTCTTACACTCAACAAGGCCAATTGGTGCAAAATGTCCATCTCTTTTAGATCAGTGGGATCAAAATGTTGGAGGTCATTGAGTTCAAAAGATAAGTTATCAGAGATCTAGTTTTCCCCATTAGCTGTGAAAGCATAATTGGGTGAGTAAGGCTCAGAGTTGAAGGCTCCACCTGAAGTTATGTCAATGTAATGATCATAACTCTGGTCCTTACTACCACCAGATGACTCTTATTGACCCGAAAGTGCTGTATTACCAAAAGTGTAATCATCAGCAACTTTTCCAGATTCCTGCAACGTCTTTTTTTGGTTAAGCTCTCTCTCATAGGTGAGAAGCCTTCCATGAAGTTGGGTCAGACTTAACTCTTTGAATCCCACAGAATTTATGGTCACAAAAGCTATAGTGTCCCACTTATCTGGTAATGATCTAAGAAACCTACTATTTAAAGTGGATTTTCCAAATTCAACACTAACTAGTTTAAGTTCACTAATGAGACAACTAAATCATTCAAACTGTTGGGTCAGTGACTCTCCTTTAACATGACAGAACGTTTCGTGTTGTTTGTTTAAAACCTCCCTGTTGTTTTCTATGACCTCTTCTGTCCCACCAAACTGCTCTTTTAGTGCATCCCAAAGATCTTTAGCACTGTTACAATGTAACAGACCAACATATATGTCATTTGGTAGAGCTAAGGCCACAATACTAAAAGCCTTTGCATCTAATTCAATTTTTTGAAAATCCTGATCTGAATAATTTTCAATGCTTTTAGGTACTTGGACCTTAGGATCTTCTGTGCTTGGCAGCATTGGAACATGAGGTCCAAAGATGACAGACTTCCAGCAGCCAGTGTTTTGTTGTGCTAACACATGGCCCATCCTACGTTGCTAGATATTGTATTCAGACCTGACAAGCATAGGTGGCTTGAAGAGTGTTCCAGTGTTGTGAGGGTCCTGTGATTGTGAAGACATCTTGGTTGTTTTAAAGAAATTTTTGAATAATCAACTTTAAACGTGATTACACTTGTACTTTGTTTTCCAACTGATACCAACAACTTAGTATCAATGAAATTGAGCTGAACTTATATGTCAAATTGATTGTTAGATCGAATTTGACTGTCCTATGCTCTAATACCAATTGTTAGGATCTGATTTGAATTGATTGTGTTGTTTTAATTAAGATGGTAATGAAAGAAGATAAAACAGAGAATAATTGCAGCGGATATGAATGTAAAACTTTGTAACACAATCAAGGAAATATTAGCTTCGATCATACAATGCTGAACTGTTGGTGCATTTATGTCTATCGCCTCCGTCAATACAATTCGTAGCTGAAATAGAATGAAACCAAGTCTTATATTGTAATATTTAGGGAAGTGGCAAGGTGGCATTTATGTAATTAATGAGAACTCTCATTAAAGCCTTTGCCCATAAATAGAACCTTTAGGGCTTTAGTTTAGAACTTTTGCCGACTTTTGTCATTTGTGATTTTTAGATGAGCTTGGAGCTAGAGAGAGAAAGTAGAGAGAGAAAGGCAAAAGGTGATTCACGTTTCTTGTACGTTTTCAGATTATTCAATCGAATCACAGATTATAGTACGGTTCTCGTGTTCGGTCCACGCACGTGTGCGGATTCCGCACGTCACACGTGTCATACGCAATCGTTCGGGAGTCAAATCCAATCCTACAAGTGGTATCAGAGTAGGAGCTCGATTGCACGGATCAAACACACAAAATCGCACAAGAATTCATCAGATTCAGAGTCAAAATCACTTCAGATTTGTCAAATTTCTAACTCTACTCATTTTCTTCATGTTTTTGACAGAAAAACGCAAAATTAACAAGGTTTTTACGGATAAAATTGCCTGAAATTTTGATATTGTGTGCGAAAATCATAGTTTTATAATCCTACAAATTTTTAGATCAAAATTCCAAACAGTTTGAGAGAAATCGAGATTTTTCTGGTCCAAAAATGATGAGTATTGCCGCTGTTCTTGATTTGGTTCACCACTCGGATGGCCATCTGATCTGATGACCATCCGAGCCTTAACATAGTTGATTATTTGATTCATTGTTGCAGTGTTCAAAGGGCAATTCGTTAGATTTCAAACACATCTGATCGGAAGGTATTAGTCATTTTTGTCACCACTCGAATGACACTTCGATCGAAGTGACATCCGATCCAAATCCAATCCGAGACTTTGCACAATTTATACACATCCGATCGATGACAGATTAGTGGCCCAATCAGTTCTATTTTACATCAGATCAGATCACCTGAATTCATTGTTAGGTAATAAGCTTTTAAATAGATTAACTGTTGTCGGCCATTAAAAATTGATTCAATTAATGTTTGCATGTGAAAGTATGTGGCCCAATTACAGTGAAGAGCATTAATTGAGGTGTTGGATATTATCTAAATTCAATTCTTTTACAACAGTATACACGTGAAGTATAATAGCCTTCGGCCCAATGAGATCTTAATCAACTAAAATAGTGTCGGCCATTTTGATTAATTGATTTGTTAGTTCAATATAACATTGGCACATGAGAATTGTAATGTTTTCATACTGATTTGAGGTCCAAATCAACGAATGGCACTTTGATCGAATATACATCCGATCCAAATACAACACTAAAGTGATTCAATTGTTGGCAATCATCGAACGACAATCCGTTCGAAGTGACATCCGATCCAAATTTCAATTATAGTCCCAATATCAGTTTAACAAAGAGTTGTCAACTATCGAAGTGACATCTGATCGAGGTGCCACTCGATCCAACATACTCATCTGATCCAAAAACAAGACATCCGATCGAAGGAGAGAGTATAATAGGTGACATTTGACGAACGTCCTTCCGATCGAAGTCACGTGCTCTCGAACGGCACTTCGAACATATGAACATCCGATCCATGGCAGCATGTTCAATTGATTTAAAGTCCAAGTAACGAACGACAATTCGACCGGATTGACATCCGATTGAAGGAGATAGTACAATTTGACATATTGACTTTCATTGACCACGTTCGATCGAAGGGCGATTCGATTGAAGCGATAAGTGACCCGATTCATTACATTTGTTATTTGACGAAAGGCTCTTCGAATGGATCACCATCCGATCCGCTGCCATCCGATTCAAAGTTATCCGATTGACTTTTGTTGACCCCATCCGATCGGTTACCAATCCGATCCAACTGACTGTTTGTTCTAAACTGATCGTTTGTTTGTGTATTTGCAGGTGATTAACGGTGATAAACGAGAAGCAATTTCAAGGTGCGTTACACGGAGAAGAAAAACAAGGAATCAACCGTCATGGTAGAAGAATTCTACAACACGTTTTACAAGGCGTTCACGTCCGAATCTTCCGAAACATCGACTGTCACACCGAAAAGCATATCAAAAGCTATAACTGAAAATATTAACCATGATAATTTTTACAGAGCCCATTCCAAACCACCAAAGCACGACAATATTGAAGATTATACATGGTGGAAAGAACGATTCATCAACTGGGCCAAAGCTTATGCGCACGAAAGCTGGTTTTGCGTGGAATTAGGATACAGTAGACCAGTCGATGATAAAAACGAAGAAATTCCACTCAAAAGCTTATCCATTGATGACAAAAAGAACTTCTCTTATGAACAAAGAATGATTGCTCTAATCCAATAGTCGATTAGAGATGACATTTTTGCATTGCTTAATCACGATGGTTCATCTAAATTAGTATGGGAAGCATTACGGGTTAAAGCTGAGGGGGGTAAACAAATCAAAAAGAACAAAACAGCTTTTCTTAAAAAAGAATTTGATTTGTTTGATGGTTTAAAAGGTGAATCAGTAAGACAAATGATTGAAAGGTTCTGTCACCTTAAAATTGAACTTGATAGGTTTGGAATAATAAAAACCCATGAAGAAATCATTGATAAAATCATTGAAGCGTTACCATAAGCTGATCAGTGGCAAACGTTCGTGTTTATTTTGAAAAACGATGTGTTGTTTGAAACAATTACTCTTGATGTTTTGATAGAAAAGATAGAAAGTCATGAGCTTGAGCTGCAAAAGCAAAGCAAGATGAGCAGTTCTTCACATCAACAAAATGTCAGTCTTTACTACAAGGGCAGTGTACCTTTGGTGACAGTTAGTGAATCGCCAAAGACTGCTTACAGTGTTGAAAAGATGAAAGACTCGCAGAAAAGCTCATCAAGCTACAATCCAGGATATCATTCATCGTCAACAACATCAAACTCTGAAGAACCTGATGAGATTCTCTGCAACATTGCTTTAAAGCTAAAGAATTCTTCGACAATGAACATTAACGCTGCTAAACAGCAAATGAGTTTTCTGGGATCAATTCTGGAATCATACGAAGATCTGGTAGCTGGGAAAATTGGAAATTCTGAACTAACAAAGGAAGATTAAGTACGACCAGATAGATCCAGAGGAGATGGAACTCATTGATCTGAGATGGTGTTTGGCAAGCTACATTCGACGAGCTCAGCAGTTCGTGGATATTACTAGCAGACAATCAATCTGTGGACCATCAACAAAGCTGGGATTTGACAAATCAAATGTGACCTACTTCAAATACAAGCAAAAAGGTCATTTCAAAAGAGAATACAGAAAGTCAGCTGTTGAAGAAACCGCTAATCCGTTTAAAGAAGATTACTATCAAAAAGCGATCTATCAAAGGAGCAGAGAGGAATCGCCAAGGTTGAAACAAATTGAAGATAATTCTGAAAAGGAAAAGTCAAGAGCATGTGTTGTGATCCAAGATGACGAAGGATTCGACTGGAGTGAATTTCTTCCAGAAGAGGATGCTGTCGGTTACCCGTTCACAGCACATGGCAAAACTGTATCAAAGAATAAGCGTATTGCATTTGTTGCTGCTATGAAAGAGAAAACTAAAGAAGAGATTCTGAAAGAGAAGACATACAGAGAAAGATGTATTGTTGGTTATCGAATTGAAGAGATGGAGAAGGAATATGAAGAAGCAAGGAGTTATGGAAAGTATGACAAGAAAAGATAATGTTATGTCAACTTCAAAGGAGAACCAGTTGTCCATCGAAAGGAAGTAGTGTTTGACGACGTTCTTGCAGTAATCCCTCTATCCGGCGAGTACTATTCAAATGTTGCAAAAGATAAACATTATGAGAACAAGTTGGATAAAATCATCAGAGATGTCATGACTGCGAGTCTAAGAAAAAGAGATGAAGAGAGGATGAAGAAGAATGTTGAAAGTTTGGTTGATGATTTGAAAAAGGCTGCTAAGGAAGTGAAAGTTGAAGTTGTAAAAGAAAAAGAAACTGTTATTAAAGAACAACAGAACGAAGATGTCAATGAAAAAGAAGGTGAAGAAGAAGGTAAAAAAGAAGAAAGAGCAGTTAGTGAAGAAGCTGTTACTGAAGAACAGTAAAACGAAGATGATGTGAAGTTAGGAAGTTCGGTTGAAGAGATTAATGCTGATGATGCTGCTGAGGAAAAACAGAAGAAAGAAGCAGATCAGACACAGACGGAAAAGAAAGCCGAAGTGCCAATCACTGAGATAAAATACTTCAACTGATTCAGAAATTTTAAATAAAACTGCTGAACAATGCAAGAAATGCATGGAAACATGCAGTTCTTGTACTAAAAAAGATGAAAAATTCAGAACAAGAGACATTGAATTCACTAAAATCGAAGAAATTTTCAAAAATAAATGTAAAGAAATGTTAGAAAATGAAAGGGTGTTGAAAGATAATGATGAAAAGCTAACACAAAAATGCAAGATTTTAGAAAAAGAAAATGAAATGTTGAAAGAAAAGGTTTCAAAAATGACTGAAGAATGTTTACAAAAGGAAAAATTATTTTCAAGAAATGAAAAATGAGTATGATTCAATAAAACTTGCATATCATATCACAAAAGAATCATATGAAGACGTGAAGAGTCAAATGAAACTTGTTCAATCAAGATTGAAACATTGTTTCGAAACATCTAATACGCTTAAGCGACAGTATGAAATAAAGCAACAAGTTGTAAATTCTTACATTGAAGATGTTGCTAAGCTAAAGCGTAAAATTGCTGATTTAGAACAAGATAACAACAAGTTACACAGTTATCACGCTTCATTATATGCTCTTGAACGCATTTTCAATCTAAAACCGGATGGTAAAGATTCTGAGCAAAACAAGAAAGGAATTGGCTCAGAGTATCATCAGGTTCCACCACCGTTTGAGGACAAATTCACATTCTATGATGACGAAAAGGTGGAAAAAGCTTTCAACATGGTTGATCAATTGCCAGATAATATTGATATAACCAATTCCAAATATGATGATTCTAGTGATATAGAGGTGGTAGGTAAGGTCGTTGAAAGTGTTTTGAAAGAAGAGTCGGTTGAAACAGGTACATCTGAATCACAGGATGAAAATGAAGGTAGTTTTCATGAAGGTTATCTGAAAAACTCAAAATCTAAGAAAAATGTGAATGATGATTCGAAAGTATTGGTTTATACCATGATTGGATCGGACAAATTATTCTCAAATCTTGAAGTCCCGATTCAGAATGTGATTTCAGAAAAGATTGACAAAGTTTTCAAGATGATTGAAATTGAAAAATCCGAGATTTCAAAGTTTGATGGAAAGAGTCACAAAACTTTTTACAACAAACCTGGTTACAAAAAGAAAAACATGAAGGCCGGGTTAGGTTATAAAAAGAAACAGAATTGGAAAAGAACTAAAATGCCAAACTATCAGCAAAAGATGAATTTTGTTCAGAGAAAGAACTCAAATTTAGACGACAGTCTAATGAAGAGTTCTATGCTCAGAAAAAGTAACAACAACAGGTCAAAGATGTGTCCAAGAGAACATGTTTTAAATGTGATCAAACTGGACATCTTGCTCGCAAGTGTCCAAATCTAAAACCTATTGATATTGTGAAGAAAAAGAAGTTTGATGTTGTGAATCAGAAGTCAACCAAGTTTGATTCAAAGCAAACTTGGAAGCCGAAAATGACAAAGGCTGAATCACAACAAACATGGAAACCAGTGACACCCAGACTTAGAACAACACAAAGTTGGAAAATAACTGTTGATGCAACAAAACCAAACCAGTTTTGGAAACCAAAAGTTGTTGTTCAAAATCAAAACACTCAAAATGAATCTCATTTTTATAAAAGAAGTGCTTTAAAAGGTCAAAGCTAGGTGGTTAAGACACAAACTATTTCTGAACAGAAAATTGATTCAATTAAAAAAGAATGAAGTAAAAGATGAAAAGTTGTTTGTACCAAACGACGATACTTTTCCAAGATTGAATGAAGCATATTGTGTTGGAATGCCTAAGGTCAAACAGACCTGGGCTAACTTGTTCAAATAATTGAATACATTGAATGTGCAGGTGCTTCAGAAAGAATATGAAAGTCAAATAAACGGAGGAAGCAGCCTGGCACGAGAGGAAGAGGCTGCTGATCCCTGCGACTATTAAACAGGGAGTTTGTTCATTTTTGAACATAAACCATATTTCTAAAACCCTAAAAATTGAAAAGTTTAAAAACCAATAATATGTTATTATTTTCTCAAAAATTGAAAAAATAAAAAATATGTTTGTTTTTAAATTTGTCAAAAAATAAAAAATTTTCAAAAATATGTTAATTGAATATGCCGAAACCCTCACGGTTGAACAAACATGATTAATTTCACAAGATTGAAAAACGGTTTTCAAACTGTAAAATATCAATGTGTTGTAAATCATGGGGGTATACTTTCTGCAAAACAGAGCATGTAAAGCAGAAAATGGATGGTGAGATAAAGCTATCTACATCGGTTATCAAATTTTCTTTAATTGTTTTGAATTTTAGGGGGAGTAAGAAAAATGTCAGAAAATCCAAAAACATTAGAAAATTTGAAAAAGCCAAAAACATGATAAAATCAAAAAGAGTTCTGTGTAAAAAGAGGATATGATAGTACATCAGTAGATAATCACAGTACGCTAAAGAAATGGAAAGTCAAATGTCATAAACGGTCTCACTGATGATATTCCAGCAGATTTTTACACGCTTAGTAGATTGTTTTCGAGATATAAACCTAAATATCAAATATTTACTTATCTCGTGGGGAACATTTCTTGGATATATGGGTAACCCCCGAAATCTTGTTTGAGAGATTGCCTGATTCTGAGATTCTAGGTCTTTATACTGTTTGATATCTGGGGTATTATACCTGGTCTTCTGATATTGCGGAAGCAATGGCCTAGACCTCGTATAATACTTTACGCGCTTTAAAAGCTTACCCTCTGCATAAAAATTGAAAAATATCGAAAGATATGAATCAATTGCAGTTGAAGAAATGATTCTCTAAAGGGAACACACCTAAAGTCGAGCCTTCATCTCTTTGACTGGACGGAAGTTCATACCTGAGCTCTCAAGGTCTCGCACTAACCCAGAGAACAAATATCAAATTGGTATACTCACATGTAGGACTGAATCTAGGGAATTTTGATACGGGAGTATATTCTAAGGTGGGACACGCAAATAAATATAATTCCTTAAAACACTAAAAGCGTATCTCGAATCAATTGAACTTTGTGTGAAAATTTAAGTGGAAGTATACTGACAATCTAAGGGAATCGTTTAGATCTTAAAGTGTTTAAAGCTCAACGGTACTAGTGATTTGTCATAAACTGATTTGATCCTCTGACACGAACTCAAACAAAAATATTGTCTGTAAATATGTTTGTAAATATTTCTTTACTGCTTTATGTTTCTCAAAAAGACAAAAATATTTTGATTTCACTTTATTTTAGACAACCGATGTCTGAGTGCTGAGTTTCAAAATCTAAGTATGTTGATCGTGTTTCTTATAATAAAACAAGTTCATTAAGTTGAAACTTGTAGTTTTTTAATCAAAATAAAAAAAAAACAATTTGTGATATATACAAGGTCATTAATTTGGACTTGGATGATTAACTGTGAGGGAGTTGGATGGTTAAATTGATAAAATTTGTTGTAAAGAGTCAGGTTACAGTTTTGGATTCTTAATACTGCCACATCTATGAAGTTTGTTGATAAAGGAAGTGGAGTCTAGTTAATCCTGGATATATTCATATTATTATATTTTAGAGCCAGGTTCTTGATTCAAAAAGTTTTTAAGAGTCAGGTCATCAATCCTGGATGTTCAAAACAGTTTCACTTATAAATGTTTGAGATTTGCTGATGTTGTACCAGATTACGATCCCGATAGCCGAGTCTAAGGGGGAGTCTGAAGACGAGCTCATCGCAAGGGGGAGCTTGTAACATGAGAGCTAGGTGTCGATCCCAAAAGCACGGAAGCTTAACGAAAGGGGGAGCCTGAAGAAAGAGTTTAATGAAAGGGGGAGCTGAAGCTAAAGACAGATCCATGGGGATTGTGTTCAAGAAAGAGGGAGTCTGTGAATGCTAAAGATGATAAAGCTTCAAGAAGACTCAGAGAGAGAGAGAGAGAAAGACAAAAGGCTACGAGATTGACTGCGGCAATATCCAGGGGGAGTCTGTTGGTGCATTTATGTCTATCGCCTCCGTCATTACAATTCGTAGCTGAAACAGAATGAAACCAAGTCTTATATTGTAATATTTAGGGACGTGGCAAGGTGGCATTTATGTAATTAATGAGAACTCTCATTAAAGCATTTGCCTATAAATAGAACCTTTAGGGTTTTAGTTTAGAACTTTTGCCAACTTTTGCCATTTTTGACTTTTAGAGGAGCTTGGAGCTAGAGAGAGAAAGTAGAGAGAGAAAGGCAAAAGGTGATTCACGTTTCTTGTATGTTTTCAGATTATTCAATCGAATCACATAATATAGTACGGTTCTCATGTTCGGTCAACGCACGTGTACGGATTCCGCACGTCACACGTGTCATACGCAATCGTTCGGGAGTCAAATCCGATCCTACATTTCATATTCAAAAGATTGAAAGATTACAATGTTAAGACTTATACATGAATGAAACACTAACTCCCCCTCAACCTGAGCTCACTATGGTTGTTCGTAAAAGATGAGTGTGTGTGTGCAAAAGAGCTAAATAGAACAGTACAGGCACTGTCTATTTATAGTACAAATCCTAACCACTGAGCATCTTTGCTAACGTCACCTAGACAGTGACATCTAACTATCATAACAAACTCTAAACACTGATGCAATACAAACACTGTTACATTGAAATACTGATAAACAAACACTGATGAAGTAACCCACTAATGATGCTTCAAACACTGATGAGTTTGGGCAGTGCTTTCATCTTAGGTTGATCAGGCCTTTGATTCCAGCAGTGCTTTGTCTTCAACAACACTTTGATAAACAGCAGTTGATTGGTCTTTAGCAGTCTTTACAATCAACAGGGCTTTGGTATAACAGTCTTTACAAAGCAACAATCTTTAGATTCATCAGTTGTTAAGTGCCATTGGAGGGAATTAGTCTTCAAACACTTCTTATTGTGGATCAACTGTAGAGAACTAGTTTTGGCTTTTGTATCATCTGTTCTTCAAGGAAGGATTACATGGGCCAACAACCTGTAATGTCAAAAAACACTTTTCTTCAGAAGGGAACATTCATTAATGAGTAAACTGCCCAAATGGTTCCCGAGGTTTGATCACTTTTGTCACTTTATTCTAAAACTCAAACCTTTTGAATCTGTGTCCCTGTGTTTTCAATTTTGTTGCCGTTTTCATTTAAAATCAAAATCTGGTCAGATTTTTCAGTTAACATCCAGTTTTCCTGTCTTTTACCTCCCTTTCAATGAAGGGCAAAATGGTCTTTTAACGTTTTATTATAACAAATTATAAAAATCTGACCATTTTGCCCTTTATTAAAAGGGAGGAAAATGACAAAATAACTTGATATTAACTAAAAAATCTGACCAAATTTTGATTTGAATGAAAATGGCAACAAAATTGAAACCACATGACCCAGATTCAAAAGGTTTGAGTTTTGCACAAAAGTGATTAAACCTCAGGGACCATTTTGACAGTTTACTCTTCATTAATTAAAGAGTTAAATGTCATTTACGCCCTTGTGGTTTTTTCACTTTTGTCATTTCAGGCCAAATTTCAAAATTCTAGCATTTTTCTCTCTCACATTCTCGAAACGTGCTATTTCAGTCCAAAAACTAACCCTAGTTAAAAAAACTCAGTTAGCTCAGGGACGAAAATGACATTTTATTCTAGATTTTTTTTACTGAAATGGCACGTTTCGAGAATGTCGGGGAGGAAAATGGTACAATTTTAAAAGAGTTAATTGCCAAAATCATCCCTGAGGTTTGGGCAGGTTTGTCATTTTCGTCCAAAATGACACCTTTGTACCAAATTGCCCCCAACGTTTGTAACTTTTTGCCATTTTCATCCAAACCACTAACTTAATTTATTTTTTCTCTTAAGTTGTGGATATTTGGATGAAACTGGCAAATTTAAAACCATAGGGACTATTTTGGCAATTTACTCAAACTCTTTTAAGTTTATTTATTTAACTAATTTTGTTACATGTATAATAAAAGAGAATATACATGCAATTTTTATATTAAAAAATAATAGCTTTGTCACCTAATTTTTATAAATTTTCATCCAACCACTAACTAAGTTAATTTTTCTATTAAGGCGAAGGATGTTTATTTACTAAGACAGAAATTAATTTCTAATTTTTTATATTGATCAGTTTTATAAAAATAAAATCTACATAAACCTCTAAATTTTATAAAACTAAAATATTGGTGACCTTATTGAAAAAATGTCAAATAAAAAAATCTTATCATAAGTACCAAGTTTGTAATTCATCTTCTACTCTTTTAAATTCGATCCTAAGGAAAAACAGAAGCCAGTGCCCCCCCCCCCCCCCATCAAACAACGTATCGTTACCAAACCTTAAAATTACCCACCAAATTGTATTTATAATGATATGAACCAAAAGTTTCTTTACTCAAGCCACTCAGAATGAGTATTAGTTAGTTACTCTCATAATCTTTATTAAATAAATATTTTATTTCTATCAACATATTTCCTAGGTGATCAACACAATTAAAAAATATGTAACGTTTTACAATTTTTTTCTATCTTTACAACTGATAAATACTAAAAGTTGTAATCGATTGTTATGTGTTGCACACCAATGACGTTTTCTCTTTATAAAACTGATTTATATAAAGAAGCTGTAAATTAATTTATGTCTTACTTTATAAAATTTAAAACATCCTTCACCTTAATAGAAAAAATAATCTGAGTCAGTGATTGGAATGAAAATTTATAAAAATCATGTAACAAAACTATTAATTTTTTTTTCTAAAAACTCCGTGTATATTCTTTTTTATAATATATGTAACAAAAAAAATTAAATAAAAGAAATTAAAAAGGGTTTAAGTAAATTGCCAAAATCGTCCCTGTGGATTTATATTTGCCAGTTTCATCAAAATATGCTCAACTAAACAGAAAAAATAAACTAATTTAGTGGTTTGGATGAGAATGACAAAAAGCTTCAAACTTTGGGGGCAATTTGGTACAAAAGTGACATTTTGGACGAAAATGGCAAACGTACCCAAACCTCAGGGACGATTTTGGCAATTAACTCATTTTAAAATTTGGTCTGAAATCGGAAAAAAGAACAAACCACATGGACGTAAATGACACTTTAACTCTTAATTAAACCTTCTATTTTGACCCTTTATCTGTGTGATAACTAAAATTTTGACACTTGGTCAAGAGTTCAATTCTCTTATAAATTAAATAAATAGATGAAAATTAAGAATACATTAGGAACTTGTTAAATGGGTCCTGGTAACATTCAACTCGCCAGAGGAAGCCAAACTTTTCACAAAAGACGTGTGGAATGAATCCTCTATGTAATCATCGCAGGTTGGGCCCACCCATTTAGCCCTTATGACTAATCATGATTGTGCTGCTCTATTTAATACAAATGGGCCAGAAACAAAAAGGGTCTTGGTTTCTCATCAAATAACAAAATATCTAAAACCAAGATGAAGTTTGAGAACACAATAATCAAAATTGCTAATTTCAATTTGTTTTCAATGTTTTCTGCTCACTTTTGTTTTCAATGATTAGATCATGTGAAATGGGGCGGTATATCACGTCTAAACGGGCTATGGCTGCCAGACCCCAACCAATGGCGGAATCATTGGAGTGGGACTTGTTCAAGATTGCAAGAGACTTCATAACACTATTTGTGACAATAATTAATTCAACCGATTTCATTTCATAGATAAATTGTCAAAAACATTACAAGAAAATCAAATAACAACATTGTTCAACATAACATTAACAAAATTGATACAACACTTTAAACCTAAACGTCTAAGTGGGTATCTAGGCATCTTTGCTATCCATTTTCATAGCATCATCAATCATTAACATGTTTAAAATACAATTCAATGCAAAAGCAAAGGCGAGTATACAAGTTTAAAAATAAGTATAAGTATAAAAGTTTAAAACGAATCCACATGGCAACTTAGTTTATACAAGATCAACCTAACATGGCATGCAATATTTCTAGCCAATCCTCTGTTTACGCAACAATGATATAATTCAACATGACCACAAGTCTACGGGCGGTGCGTTACTCCTATAGCGCTATACATGTCAAATGGAGGCTCGTGAAAGCTAATGATTAAAACATATCACATAAGTATGGTCCACGTAAGCATCAAGTATCATAACATAGCATTCATGTATAAGGATTGTTTTGTGCATTGCATAAAGAATAAGTTTAAGTGTGTTTTAATAAGGTAACATGTTACACCCCAAAAAGTGGTAAACATAAAAAGGGGGTTGCGAGTATAGTCACGGTTTTGCAAGTCTTCTACTTGATAATCCCGCGAGTGAGTTGATTGATTAGGAGTGTGGAACACCAAGTCCTTCTACACAAAGGAAACATAGGTGTGTGAGTTTGGGCATTCGGAAGATTTAGGGATTTTAGGAAGTTAAAACACAAGAATATATGTATTCGAAAGTAATCATCCTTCAACATCAAGTACTTGTTCTTGACACTATGAAACCTCAAGGGTTAATGTTTTCATGAGTAGTTTACTCATTAGGATCGTAACAAGTCTTATGTCTTGGATGATGTATTCTACTACTTTGACGAATGAACACGAGTCCACCATCAAGTGTTCGAATGAAGGGCACTTCTGCTCGAACCTGCACTTTCAGCTATGAATTTGAGAGTTTGAGAGAGTTGTGAGAATATTTCTAAAGTGCAAATGGCTTGGACAAGTGTGGGTTTATATAGGGATTGAGTTAGGGTTGAGTTAGAGGTGTAATTAATGCCAAAAACCCGCTTAGAAACTCAAAAACAAGCAAATCCCGCTCAAAATCGTGTAAAGGAACAAGGAGGCTGATCTGGGAGTTTTTACACGGCCTGCGTAGCCCCCAGGCTTAGCTTACGCGGCCTGTATGGAGGTGTGGGCTGAACTTTCATTAAATTGCAACTAGGCCCCTCTAGTTTGTCATTTAGGGCATTTAGGGTGTCTTAGGGACTTATTTTGTCATAAAAGCATAGTTTAAGGTCAAATATGGTACGAGGAACATAATCAAAGTATAATTAAGCGTATGAAGGTCGTATTTAAATATCGTTTACGTTCAGAACACGTTTTATGCATAAGTTTCACATAATTTGCAAGTTTAGCACATAGTTTTCAAGAATTACGAATAAGCATCAATTGTGTCACAAAATTGAATGTATGAGCATGTATAAGGTATGTATAACATGAATTAAACAAAATGAGAGTTTCATTTATGATCCAAGTCTCGGATTTTACAACGGTTACAAAGAAAGAACGATTACAAGAACACAAGACTTCCAAAAATAGAAATACAAACAAGACTTTCTATTTATGGAAAGTATGAAGTAGCAGGGCGTTACAGTCTCCCCTCCTTTAGGGAATTTCATCCCGAAATTTAGGAAGAAGCAGGGAAAAGTTGCGGATACTTCGTCTTCATGTGACTCTTGAGTTCCCAAGTGAATTCAGCGCAACGTTTACCTTCCCATCGAACCTTGACGATAGTAATTTTACTGCGCCTCAATAACTTGACTCCTTGATCCACGATTTCGACGGGTTTTTCCACAAAGTGTAAGGTCTCGTTGACTTGAAGGTCCTCGAGTGGAACTTAAAGCCCTTCGTCAGCTAGACACTTCTTTAAGTTCGACACATGGAAGACACGATGTACATTGTTGAGTTCTTCAGGTAGGTCTAGTCTATATGCAACCTTGCCAATCCTTTCGAGAATCTTAAAAGGACCAACATAGTGAGGTGCGAGTTTCCCTTTCTTACCAAATCGAACTACACCCTTCCAAGGGGATATCTTGAGAAGTACCAAGTCACCTATCTCGAATTCCAAAGGTTTGCGACGCTTGTCGGCGTAACTCTTTTGTCGGCTCCTGGCATTCAGTAAGTTGTCTCGAACCTGTAAAATCTTGTCCGTTGCTTCTTGTATAAGCTCGGGACCAGTGAATTGAGATTCACCAATCTCGTGCCAACTAATAGGTGAACGACACTTGTGACCATACAATGCTTCCAAAGGTGCCATTTGAATACTCGCATGATAACTGGTGTTGTACGAGAATTCGATCTACGGCAAGTGTGAATCCCAGTTGCTACCAAAATCTATTACGCATGAATGAAGCATATCCTCAAATGTTTGGATAGTACGCTCGGTTTGACCGTCTGTTTGAGGATGGAAAGCGGTGCTAAGGTTAAGAACAATACCCATAGCAGATGGAAAAGTTTGCCAAAGGCGAGACGTAAAACGAGCATCACGATCGGAAATGATATCAATAGGGGTACCATGACGACAAATGATCTCATCAGTGTAGATTCTAGCCAATTTCTCGACTTTGAAATCTTCACGAATAGGAAGAAAATGAGCTGATTTGGTCAATCGATCAACGATCACCCAAATACTGTCATGGCCAGAAGAAGTACGAGGAAGTTTAGTGATAAAATCCATGGCAACGCTCTCCCATTTCCAGATAGGAATTTCTGGTTGTTCGAGCAAGCCAGAGGGACGTTGATGTTCAGCTTTTACCTTCGAGTAGGTAAGACATTTCGCGACGTAAGAGGCGATATCTCTCTTCATCCTAGGCCACCAATAGGAAGTACGCATGTCGTGGTACATCTTGTTAGCACCAGGATGAACAGAATACCTTGTTTTGTGTGCCTCATTCATGAGAAAGTCTCGGAGGTCTTCACGATTAGGGATCCAGATACGATTGAGATAGTATAGAATACCATCAGATTTAGACACGAGTTCATGTTCTTTAGCACCTCGTACCTCAACAGAGAGGCTACCTTCGTTAATGGAGGCATATTGAGCTTCACGTATACGGTTTTAAAGGTCGTTAACGAGTTGGAGACAACGGATACTCTTCACATGAGTTTTATGACTAAGAGCATCGGCTACTACGTTCACTTTACCGGGATGGTATTTGATTTCACAGTCGTAGTCATTTAACAATTCCACCAATGACGTTGTGCATGTTCAGTTCCTTTTGGTCGAAGATATTTTGAAGGCTCCTATGGTCGGTGAAAACCACACACTTATTACCATAAAGGTAGTGTCGCCAAATCTTCAACACGAAAAAAACTGTGCCAAGTTCAAGGTCGTGAGTAGTATAGTTTTTCTCATGAATTTTGAGTTGCCTCGACGCATCCTCGACGCATAAGCGATGACCTTGTCTCGTTGCATAAGCACACAACCAAGACCAAGGCATGAAGCATCGCAATATACGACGAAGTCGTCGTTACCATTAGGAAGTGTGAGGATAGGAGCATTACACAACATCTCCTTGAGTGTTTGAAAAGATTCCTCCTGTTCGGGACCCCAAACAAAAGGTTTCTCTTTTTGAGTTAAAGAGGTCAAAGGAACAGCGATCTTCGAGAAGTTAGAGATAAAACGACGATAATAACCAGCAAGACCAAGAAACGAACGTATTTCAGATGGAGACTTAGGTGCGATCCAGTTCTTCACAGCCTCGATTTTAGTGGGGTCAACGTGAATACCAAGTTCGTTGACGGTATGACCAAGGAATTGAACCTCTTTTAACCAAAATTCACACTTGGAGAATTTGGTGTATAGACGTTCGGTACGAAGAAGTTCGAGGATAAGACGCAAATGTCGCTTGTGTTCTCCTTGTGTCTTGGAATAAATAAGAATATCGTCTATGAAAACAATCACGAAACAGTCCAAGTATGCTTTGCACACGCGGTTCATCAAATCCATGAAAACGGCAGGTGCGTTGGTCAAACCAAAGGGCATGACCACAAACTCGTAATGACCATAACGCGTATGAAAGGCGGTCTTAGGTACATCTTCTTCGAGGACTCGAAGTTGATGGTACCCAGAACGAAGATCGATTTTTGAAAAGCAGGTCGCGCCTTGCAACTGATCGAAGAGGTCATCGATGTGAGGAAGAGGGTATCGGTTCTTGACAGTAAGCTTGTTGAGCTCACGATAATCAATACACATACGGAATGACCCATCTTTCTTTTTAATGAACAAAACGGGAGCACCCCAAGGAGAAGTACTAGGGCGTATAAAGCCTTTATCAAGAAGCTCTTGAAGTTGACTCGAGAGCTCTTACATCTCAGAGGGTGCTAAACGGTAAGGAGACTTAGCGACAAACGTAGCGCTAGGCACTAAATCGATGCGAAAGTCGACAGAACGAGCAGGAGGCGGACCAGGAAGATCGCCGGGAAACACATCGGGGAAATCACATACAACGGGAACGTCACTTATGCTTGGGCCTTTGTCCTTCTTTTCCACAATATGGGCAAGAAAGGCGAAGGTACCCTTGCGTAAGCATTTGTTTGCTTGGATACACGACATAAGCTTGATACCTTGAGAAGGTTTCTCGCCATACATGTGTAGAGAATCACCGTTTGGAATAAGGAGGGGGATAAACTTTTCAGAACAAACAACTTCAGCACGAACTTGCCTAAGTCAGTCCATGCCTACTATGATGTCAAAGCTACCCATTTGCATAGGTATAAGATCGATTGAAAACGTATGATCGTTGAGATTCATGGAGCAGTTGGAAAGAACGGAATCAACAGTGACGGATTTACCATTAGCGACTTCGACAGCAAAAGATTTTGGCAACTTAGAGCGTTTACACTTAAGCAATTGTTCAAATTCTAGTGACACAAAACTTTTATCGGCACCAGTATCAAATAGACAAGAAGCATAAACAATGTTCATAAGAAACGTACTAGTAATGACATCATTAGCATTTTGAGCCTGAGCGGCAGTGATAACAAAAGCTCGGCCTCTAGCAGGTTGTTGAGCTTGATGTTGCTGCTGTGGCGGTTGTTGCTTCTGCTGTTGTTGCTGTTCGTGAGTTTGATAACGCTGGGGACAGACATTGGCGAGATGATTGAGATCACCACACTTGAAGCATGCTCGCACAGGAGCATTTTGAGGTTGAGGGAAGATTCGACAGCGGTTAGCAAAATGACCATACCTCTGACAGTTGGCACATTTGCGGCAAGGTACATTGGCAGGATGGTGAAACAGACAGGCGGTACATTTGGGGTGAGTTCCAACATAACCTTGTTTTGGTGGTTCGGTGTTTATGGGTGCAACGGCGGCTAAAGCTGGTATGGGTTGTGGGTTTGGCGGAGTGACGACCGCACAATTTTGGCTCAAAGCCTTCCGCTTCTTGCCTTGGTTTTTCTTGGACGATTGGGAGGGTGAGGGCTCAACAGTGGTAGTGTCAGTGGTAGCTCGGCGTGCATTCTTCGTTGAAACCTTGTCATAGGTTCCATGGAGAACGCAGTTGTTGTTAAGTTCGGTAGCTATGGTGTAGGCTTCCTCGATGGTTTTAGGGTTAGCGGAGGCAAGATGATTGGTCAAGGAAGGTGCAACACGGCGAATAAACTTGGATATGGTTTTGGGGACAGAATCGACGTGTCCAGGGCAAAGGACACTCAGCTGTTTGAAGCGCATAATCAGACCATACATGTCGCTCCCTTTTTGTGTTAGGTTCCAAAATTCGTTCTCCAACTTTTGGAGCTCGTGGGGAGGACATAAGTGGTCTTTCATAAGCTGCTTGAGCTCATCCCAAGGTAACGCATGTGCAACATCGTTTCCCCTTTTGTTACATTCGGTGGTCCACCACTCGAGTGCCCTCGAGCGGAAGACTCCAGTTGCGTTCAAGGTTCGCAGCTTATCAGGACAACCGCTTTGTAAGAAGGTAAGCTCAATTGCGTCAAACCAATTCATCATGGCGGTAGCGCCATCTTCACATGTAAACTCCAAAGGTTTACAAGCCATAAATTGCTTGAATTGGAATGTCGGCTTGGGTTTTTCGGCCTTCGAATCGACGGAGCCATGAGGGGAATCGGTGTTTGGCTGAATCTTGCTAACAATATCGGGTATGACCTTGGCCATTTGCTTGGCCATGAACTTCATGCAATCCCTTTGTGACATGGAGGTGGATTTGGCGTTGGCGTTGGAGGTCGAACCCTTCTTTGACTTGGTTTTCTTGGCAGCACCATCGGACGACATCTAAGGAATCGAAAGAGAAGGAAAGAATGAGACTTGATCATAAATTTGTAATAAGTTTGCAAGTTTTAAACATGTAAGCATGATGTAACACGTATGGTTCACATAGTTAGCATGATTTCAACAAGTATAAACACGTATGAATGCGTAAAAAGAGTATAAATTTAGTTTGTTCAAGAGAATTATTATTGTTTTTGATTGCGCGAGACGTGCGAATTGTACAACGGTTTCAAACGAATGAGGTGACAGCTATAAAATCACATACAAATTGAATCACATAAAAGAGAGGCTCATAAAACATAGGATTGTTTCGGGTTTAGAAACGTCGACTATTCCAAAGTGAATCGAAAGTCCTTTCAAATAAGAGAAACATGCTTTTGCCTATAGGTAAGATACTCTCGTCGAGAAGCGATTAACGGTATCTTACCCTTCCAGTTACTACACGTCTCTAATCGATTGAAACAATCGAAACTTTGGCGAGATCGAAAATCGAGGAATGGGACTTAATCGACAAGGTGCGGGTTTCACCCCTAACTTGACGATTTCGTACCCTAATGTGGTTGGTACTCATCGGGTCAAAATATAATTTCAACACTTTGATGAGGGTCCACTAGAGTTTGAATTGGAAATTTACCATTTAGATGTGGATTTCACTCCTAGCTAAATGGCGAAATTTCGTGCAAAATAAGAATAAGCGGAATGAGAGTCGTTCACCAAATTGTGGGTTTCACACCTATTTTGGTAAACTCGTCTCTTTTGTATAAAGAGTGTTTTCAAGTCTTCAAGTGTGTTGTGTAAAATGTCTTAGGAAAGATATTATGTAAATATTAAGACCAAAAAGAAGAGAAGGAAGCAAACTAGGAAGAATAACATTTTAAGCATGTAACAAGAATGGTCAAAAATATGGTTCCTACTATAGACTAGGTCAAACATGGCAATTCTACCTAATTCCGTATAGTTATGGCTCTGATACCAATCTGTCACACCCCAACCAATGGCGGAATCATTGGAGTGGGACTTGTTCAAGATTGTAAGAGACTTCATAACACTATTTGTGACAATAATTAATTCAACCGATTTCATTTCATAGATAAATTGTCAAAAACATTACAAGAAAATCAAATAACAACATTGTTCAACATAACATTAACAAAATTGATACAACACTTTAAACCTAAACGTCTAAGTGGGTATCTAGGCATCTTTGCTATCCATTTTCATAGCATCATCAATCATTAACATGTTTAAAATACAATCAATGCAAAAGCAAAGGCGAGTATACAAGTTTAAGAATAAGTATAAGTATAAAAGTTTAAAACGAATCCACATGGCAACTTAGTTTATACAAGATCAACCTAACATGGCATGCAATATTTCTAGCCAATCCTCTGTTTACGCAACAATGATATAATTCAACATGACCACAAGTCTACGGGCGGTGCGTTACTCCTATAGCGCTATACATGTTAAATGGAGGCTCGTGAAAGCTAATGACTAAAACATATCACATAAGTATGGTCCACGTAAGCATCAAGTATCATAACATAGCATTCATGTATAAGGATTGTTTTGTGCATTGCATAAAGAATAAGTTTAAGTGTGTTTTAATAAGGTAACATGTTACACCCCAAAAAGTGGTAAACATAAAAAGGGGGTTGCGAGTATACTCACAGTTTTGAAAGTCTTCTACTTGATAATCCCGCGAGTGAGTTGATTGATTAGGAGTTTGGAACACCAAGTCCTTCTACACAAAGGAAACATAGGTGTGTGAGTTTGGGCATTCGGAAGATTTAGGGATTTTAGGAAGTTAAAACACAAGAATATATGTATTCGAAAGTAATCATCCTTCAACATCAAGTACTTGTTGTTGACACTATGAAACCTCAAGGGTTAATGTTTTCATGAGTAGTTTACTCATTAGAATAGTAACAAGTCTTATGTCTTGGATGATGTATTCTACTACTTTGACGAATGAACACGAGTCCACCATCAAGAGTTCGAATGGTAAATATAGGTATAAGTATTATATGTATTATTTAGTCCAATAATCAAGCATGAGGTAGAAGATTAATCTTCATTTAGGTACCTCTATTGTGTCATAGAATTCATGTAGGAGGTAGGAAGAACAAGCTTCCATTTAGGTACATCTAATGGTTCACCACTACACTTGATGTAAGAACATACAAGGAGGTTAAAAACTAATATCAATACAAGAATAAGAAACATCTACACTATGAGAAATCATCAAGGGATGTGGGGATTTTATGTTGGACAACCCAAGTTAGTCCACAATCACACCTTTATTAAGCTTGAAGCTTGAACACCACTTGTGGGTCAAAAACTCTAAGCAAAACAGAAAGTATTTGAGGATTAACCTCTGATTTTGTATGTCTCAGCCCCGTTTTTAAGCTTAACTAACCATGGAAGAGGTTATAAGCATGAGGACGTGGGTTTGAGTGAGTTAAACTCAAGTTTGCACAAGTATAAACAATGTTTAGTAAAGATGAATGAAAACAGTGAACTTTGGAGCCCATTTGCCGGAGTTCCAAGGCCTTATTCTCTGTGAAATACCCATGGAATCGAAGCTAAGTTCAAGCCAAGCGTTCTAGAAAAAGAATGAGCTAAAACGGATGAGAAATGAAGAAGTTATGCTCACTTTAGTGGAGCTTGGTACTTCTGCTCGAACCTGCACTTTCAGCTACGAAATTTGAGAGTTTGAGAGAGTTGTGAGAAGGTTTGTAAAGTGCAAATGGCTTGGACAAGTGTGGGTTTAAATAGGGATTGAGTTAGGATTGAGTTAGAGGTGTAATTAATGCCAAAAACCCGCTTAGAAACTTAAAAACAAGCAAATCCCGCTCAAAATCGCGTAAAGGAACAAGGAGGCTGATCTGGGAGTTTTTACACGGCCCGCGTAGCCCCCAGGCTTAGCTTACATGGCCTGTATGGAGGTGTGGGCTGAACTTTCATTAAATTGCAACTAGGCCCCTCTAGTTTGTCATTTAGGGCTTTTTGGGTGTTTTAGGGACTTATTTCGCCATAATAGCATAGTTTAAGGTCAAATAAGGTATGAGGAACATAATCAAAGTATAATTAAGCATATGAAGGTCGTATTTAAATATCGTTTACGTTCAGAACACGTTTTATGCATAAGTTTCACATAATTTGCAAGTTTAGCCCATAGTTTCCAAGAATTACGAATAAGCATCAATTGTTTCACAAAATTGAATGTATGAACATGTATAAGGTATGTATAACATGAACTGAAGAAAATACGAGTTTCATTTATGATCCAAGTCTCGGATTTTACAATGGTTACAATGAAAGAACGATTACAAGAACACAAGACTTCCAAAAATAGAAATACAAACAAGACTTTCTATTTATGGAACGATTACAATGGCGCCTTATAGAGCCGTCCAACACCAATAAGGGGACGCTATGGGGGAGAAAGTTGGAGGTCCCGTGATGAGCATCGCGGCGCGAGGAAGAAGCAATTTGAATTTTTTTGACCGTTACAAACGGTCCTATGTTAATAAAAAAATTCCTATATAATCTATATATATATATCATTTATCTTTCTTTTAAACATTCATCTCAACCACACTCTCTCATTCATTAAAATTACTCCCACTTTCTTCTAAAAAAATAATGGGTTCCTCATCAGAAGATTCGTTCACCGATATTTACCGAAGAAATTTTTCACCCGAATAAATCGCGGAGGAGGAAGAAGCGGTTACGAGTGCATGTGCTCTCATGATACAAGCCATGGAACACATTGGGCGTTCTCCTCCACGTCCCATTTTGAGGCCCCCTTTATCTTGCGAGACCGTGAAGCCGTAAACGAGCGTTTGATGAAAGACTATTTTGATCCCACACCGGTTCACGGACCCAATGTTTTTATACGGCAGTTTAGGATGAGCCAAAGGTTATTTTTGCGCATTAATGATGATTTGGAAGCTAAGTATGACTACTTTAAGCAAAGAGTGGATGCGATAGGATATCTAAGGTTCACCTCTATTCAAAAGGTAACTTCCGCTTTACGTATACTAGCCTACGGAAACACGTACGACATCAACGGCGAGTACCTGAAGATGAGAGAGAAAATAACACGAGATAGCGTGGAACATTTCTGCTTTGGTATTTTTTTACTCACTTTTTCATATTTACTAGGTTATCACCCGGGTAGAAACCTAGGTAGGAAAATTTAAAAACTTAAAATTAACATTTCGGGTCGGGTAATATTAATCACATAACAAAAATACGATATAAACTCGTACACATCAAACTAATTCTCTAATTTACATTATTTAGATATTAGCTAATTAGATCCTTAATTCTCTCATGCACCTTGTTCATACAAGCCTTTAGCATCCTCTTCATGTAGGTCATGCCTTGATGTAGTCTTGCCAAGTTTGCCCTCTACTCAGTAATAATCTCCCATTTCTATTCACTCGATATCTTTAAATGGAGGTCATGCCTTGATGTTGTCTTGCCATATATGTCCTCGACTCTTTAATAATCTCCCCTTTATGTTCACTCGATATCTTTAAATGTTTCATTGTTGCAAATGAATATGCTTTTTCACTAGATAAATTCCATCAATTAGGCATCAAATTGCTTAATATAAGAAAGAAACGGTTACACCGGATAATCTTAAGAGTTGATATTTGGCAGCTATTCAAAAATAACAATTAATACTTCAACTATGCTTAGTAAAGATGTGTGAATAAGAGCATTTATAAACAAACATGAGTAGTTCTTTACATTGTGGGCCTTAGAAGTAGCATGTGTTATGTTTCTTTATAACAACCATAAGGTGATTAGCAATCGGATTGGTTATATAATCAACATGAGTCCCTTCCTTGATTGTCACAATATAATATTAACAAAACTAACATGGTACAAAATTTAGATCAAATACATAAGCATATGTCACCTGAGGAACACTGATACACTTCGGTTAAAGAAAAAAACACGAAATTAACCTTCTATTCAGCTGAGCCATATCCGTAAACCAAATTTTAATACCCAACTGTCTTCTTGCAAGAGTAGCATGTGAAGAAAGAGAACTAATCTGAAATGGCCGCATACAAACAGATTCACATGTCACAACAAAGTGAATGATGTAAACACCTCAACAGTTGTCCTGTAAACTAACTAAAAAAATCACCTTACTTAGAATTACAACTGATCATTATAGCATGCAAATAGAGCCAGTTAGTGATACCATATGTCGTCTAATAAAGAGAGACATGTGCTAATTTGTGCAAACCTGATGAGACTAGGCGGTGGAGCAGCAGCGCAGGTGGCTGGCGTGAACATATCCTCTGACTTTACGGACAATAGATATAAAATGGATGCTCATCTTGGTCAATCGTTAGAATCGTTATTTTTACAATATAACAAATCATACAACATTTCAACCAGAATGGCATCCTTAAAGCCTCACCATCTTTCCAGGTCTGTACAAAGTTGTAGTAAGAGGACTTTGTAGAAAGCCTCACCATCTTTCCAGGTCTGTACTCATGGTTCCAGGTAAATATTTAACTTTTTTCTCCCTCAACCACCTGAAACATGAACCATTGTTGATTATCACATGAATATAACAGATACAAACGAAAGACGTCAGAAATATAAGATGCGAAAATATTGACGCTACCTGACAATTTTAGCACACACAGCTTTAACAGAAATTGAATTCTTTTCTAGATGAGCACAGTCTGTGTAGGAGATTCCCATTTCAAACAAATCTGTAATAAAAGACCATAAAGACGCAAATTAGATCAGTTTATCATGTAGCTAATTTATAAATAAATAAAAAGATTTACGACAACCATATGTTTAAGGTCATGATGAAGATAATTTCATGTTGATATAATCATAAATTTGAAGTAGAATAAAAGGATGTTTTAAGAGTGATACCTCACATAAAAGCATGCCTTCCTCTTGTGACCAACCGCCTTTTTTGAAATCCGAATTCAAATAAGTGAACCATCTGTATTCTCAATATATACCTAAATCAAGAATTAGCAAATAGTACAAAAAATACATATTATGTTTTTAATTTTTTTTTTGTAAAACTTTATTTTTTCTACCTTCGTCTACATTGTGGTGTACATTTATCCTTAAACTTCGACGCAACAATAGCCCAACTGTGAATAACACTGATCATCAATCGTATTCGTCCAATCATCAACATATATCCAAAAAACTTTTAACAAATCATCAATAGATTTGCAAAAACTTTATGAGATTTGAAAAAAGAAAATCATACTTGTCAGTTCCATTCCATGGATACCAATTTGTTCCCTCAATATATCATCTTCCTGAAAAACAAACACAAACCTATATCAAACAAAATGATCATAATCTACAACCACCGTTAATAAAAAAATCAATCAATTAATTAAAACGAACCTTTTAAGACCAAAGTCATAGAACAGCTCAGAAAACCTTAGCATCTGATCCAGATTGGGATTTGCCCAGCTCAGAAAAGAATGCTTCTTTCCTCCGCTTTTGAATAACGGAAAAGATATAGAAGAAACTCAACCATCTTTCAATTGATGAATTTCTAGAAATAGTTTTTTTGTTATCTTATTTCAACTACAAAAATCTAACTTCATGCAAAGCTCACAGCAATATACAAATCAGGTCAACAACAGTCAACCCATAACTATGCTCCACTTCATACACATATAAGTTAAAAGAAGAGAAGGTAAGCATTTAGTTGCATACCTTTAGCATCTTTAGACGTTGATGGATTTAAAGCTTTTTGTGAAGTTTGAGCCTTGTTAACCTATAAACAGCCAGCAACATATAATCAAATTCAAGATATAGCTCACAAGCGCATTGCTGTGACAATAATAGAGAAACCATTATATTCATGAATCAGTAACTCACAGCATTAAATAACTTCACCACATGAAAATTCAAGTATAGTCGGCCAAAACCGAAAACAATTGCTTGCATATATATTTAAGAAAAGGTTAAAGAATAAAAGTTTGTTATATGTACAGAATATGCTAAACATATCACAAACTAATTCAACACATATAAATACAGGATCGTTTTCTGACCCAAATGAGTCGATCAGAAGAGTTTATCTCAATACGAAAGGCGGAAACAGACGTATCAAGTTCAATTCAGCACACAATTCACTTTAAACTGTCTATGTATTGATTCTGGAATTTTTACAATTCAGTAGACACTTCGACAGAGCTTCGCCGTCGGAAAACACACTGCTAATTTCGCTCCAAATGACACCGGACAACACCTATTTATAGCCCTCATGATTCCGCTTGAAATGACTCAAGCGAGACCTGATTTCGCTTCAACCGACTTCAAGCGAAATTAACATGTTGACTCAAGCGGAATTAACTACCTGATTCCGTTTGAAATGACCTAGTGTCATTTCAAGAGGAATTACCTCTAATAACACTTTCTTGATTTCCGTGCCCTGGTCTAACTAGTTCTATACAAGACTCGATACAAGACGAAGTCGACAGACGCATGCACCAACAAACTCCCGCTCGAATGTTGACGAGTCTTCAGTGTCGAGTCTTCGCATCTTCAGTCTTTATCAGTCCTCTCAACTCTTTGAAGTATCTAACACTGTAAGCATCCTTAATCCTCCAGGATCTTGACCCAGCTCTTCCCAATTCATCACCAACAGACTCCCCTCGAACAAATAATCTTTCCTTAAATTCATCAGCATCAGCATTCTCAAAATCATAACCTGGCTCTTTGACATTCAAACTCCCCCTCTCAGTAAGCTGGGATCGTAGTCTGGCTTTCTTGTTCTAGGATCGAGAGCTGGCTTACACTCTTTCCACAGGTTCAGAACCAATTCCTGGCACTAAATCTTTTATCTCAAGATCTGTGACTGGTTCTTATCCTACACAAATCTCTACCCAAAAATAAATTTTCTGATGACCACTTGTAAAATCAATCTCATCGACTGATGAACACTTGCAAATAAGATATTCAAACAATAATGTTACAATGTTAAACTTTGATGAACCATTTGAAGGAATTATCATTTTTCTTTTCAATAACACACTCTCCCAAACCAATTGTTCATCATGTCTAGCACTTGGAATTTTGAAAATCAGTTTTCCAACATCAGTTGTCGAAAATCTTTTTGTATTTTTCAAAATTTATGCTAAAACACACTGAAAATCTTTTTGGATTTTTGAATGTAATGAAAATGCAATAAAGAAATATTTACAAACAATATTTTTGTGTAAGAGGATCATATCAGTTTATGAGATAAATCACCAACACCGTTAAGCTTTAAACATTTTAAGTTCTAAACGATTCACTTAGATTGTCAGTATACTGGTCCACTTAAATTTTCACACGAAGTTTAACTATTTCGAGATACGAGATTAATGTATTAAGCACTTAAACTTAATCGCGTGTCCCACCTCAAAATATACTCCCGTATCCAGATCCCAATATTCAGTCTTACAGGTGAGTATACCACAGATGATATCTGTAAAGGGGTTAAATTGCGAAAACCGTGAGAGCTCAGGTCAGAACTTCCGTTCAGCAGAGAGATGACGGCTTCGACTTTTGGTGTGTCCCCTTTAGAGGATCTTTTCTTCAACAACACATGATTTACATATTTTTTTCAATGTTTCATCATTTTTTATGCTGAGGGTGAGCTATATTTCAAGCAAACATAAAGTATTCTCCGGGGACTAGGACATTGCTTCCGCAAAATCAGAAGTCCCGGGATAATACCCCAGATATCACTGAGCATAAAGACCTAGTATCTCAGAAAGAGGGACCTTTCAAACAAGATTTCGGGGGTTACCCATATATCCGAGAGATGTTCCCCACGATATAAGCAAGTTTGAAATTTAGGTTTATATCTCGTCACAATATACTAAATGTGTAAAAACCTACTCACACATCCACAGTGAGATCGTTTATCACATTTTGACTTTCCAATTCTTTAGCATGTTGTGATAGTCCACTGATGTACTATCATTTCCTCTTTTTACAACAAAACTCTTTTCTATTTTTTACTGTTTTTGTCTTTTTGCCAGTAGGTTTTATCATGTTTTTGTCTTTTTCAAATTTTCAAATGTTTTTGGATTTTCTAAAAATTTCTTACTCCCCCTAAAATGCAAACACATTTAACGAAATTTGAAAACAAATTGTAAAACAAATTGACAACTGATATCAAATCACTTCAATTCGCCATCCACTAGGCATAAATAATCAGAACTCCCCCTCACAACAAACTATTTTCCCATTATGATTTCAAAACACTTAAGTTTGTTATAATCAAATGGTTTTTCCGGAAAATAAGTTTTGTTGATTTTATAAAACCACTTGTAGGTTTGGGGATTCATCACATTGTTTTTCAAAATACCACTTGTAGGAAATCAGATACAACTTAATGTCCCTGATTTACCACTTGTAAAAGTAGTTCAAACAAGAACAACTTAATGTCCCTGATTTAATTACCATTTGTAGGTGAAAACCTTTTTTAACCACTTGGCTTACCAACCAATACTACTTGTAGGTTGAATTCTCAGGATGCCGATTCCTACTCCTCACTTACCAACCTGGGAGTTCTGGCAATTCCAGCAGTATGACTTGCCAAAATTTAAACATTTTCAAAAATATTTTGAGAAATATGCCGATTCATGCTCCACGATTACCAACTTGGGAGCTCCAGAAATTCCAGGAATTTACTGTTCATAATAGGTACCATCCTAGTCACAAACCAGGGATGGTTCAACTTTATCTTGCTTCTTTGTTTTCTTCTCGTAAAATTCCTTGACCCCTTTTACTTTCCTGTCAACCATTTTTCCAAAAATGTTATGAACTGTAGAGTTAAACGCCTTTTCAACATCAAATTCTTTCTTTTCAGAAAAGAATTGATTTGAAATCTCAACTTTACCAATTTTCTTCTTAAAATTTTCAGCCCGAAGTGGTGGAAAATTCACATCATCCACAGTCGGCACTGATTTTTCACTTTTAATCTCAACCTGTGGCTCCTCTGATTTTGTGGAATCATATTCATCGCGAGAAGATAGCTCCTCTGATTTTGACGAATCAGAATCATTGCTAGGACTATCATCAGATTTCTTAACAACCCATTTTTGCTTGTCAAGATTTGCCCTTTTCTTGTAAAACCTGTTTGAACATTAACCAATCTCAAAAGTTGAATTTTTTAAAAGTTTAGTTCTGTCAATTGGTGGTTCAAACACAACTTACTTATCTTTCAAATTACGAAAAACTCCTTGTTTTGACTATATTGCCTTGGAAGAATTCTTGGCAATATGACCAACAGTGTTGCATTGGAAACAAGTTCTCGTTTCTTTCTTTTGAACAATTTCATCCTTCATTTCCTCTTGCTTTTTCTTAGCAAGGAATCTCTATTTGTCTGCTTCCAGAATGAGCTTTTCATTTCTTCTTCCGAAGATGTACCTGAAACAAATGTCATTTTTGATTTAAAATATCTTACATATTTTTCATTTTTCTGATATTCTGGTAGAATAAAACCCAGACCTTTCTTCTTGAAATTACCGTTATGATTTGGTTTCTTTTGAAAACCAGAACCAGAATTGTAACTTTTTTTCTTGTTTAATCTTTGTTGTACTCTTGAGGTGTAATTTTTAGGTTTATCAGAAAGATTTACATCTTTTATTTCAGAAATATTAATTTCTGTTAGTTTGAAAACCTTTTTAATCAGTTCAGTTTTGACACCTCTTATTGGAAATTCCTCATCAGAATATAATTTGTCAGAATCATTCAAAGTATATGCAACTTTGACTATTTCGTCATTCAAATTAGATTTTGATAGAAGAAATTCTTTATTGTAAACTCTTTTGCCCTGTTTTTCAGTTTGACTCGGAGTGCTAGACTCAGACTTTGACTCCGACATAAACTCCGACTTTGACTCCTCGGATTCATCTTTATCCAACACCTGATCAACCACTTTCTTTATTAACTCTGACTCATGATCAGTGTCAGACGACGTAAAAGTAACATCAATATTTTCTGGCAAGTTAACTGAAGACTCCGACTCCCACTGTATATTTGTTGCCTTTTTGACTCTTTCTGAATTTGGATTTCTTGGAGAATATCCATTTTCAAGCGGGGGTGGACATTTGTTGTAACTAACACCTTGTTTCTTACCAGATGTCTTTTCTTTAGTGTCCTTCTTCTTTTCTTTCTTCTTTTCATGAGTCTTTTCTTCAGATGCCTTCTGTTCTTCAGTTACTTCATCATCCTCAAATGCCTTCATGCCTTCAACAGTTGGATAGATCCTGTCAGTGACATAAGAAGTACATGAGTAACTTTTTAACAAACGATTTACTCTTTCTGTTTCAATTATTTGAGTTTCCATTTTTTTGTTCAAGCACAGCACACTTCTCAATATAGTTGTTCACACTTTTCTGCTTTATCATGAAAGCTCCTTGAAGTGTTATCATGGCTGTTACTTGTTCTTCACTTGATTGGTTGTACTGATTCATGGCTTTGTTCAGAACATCGTATGATTCCTTCAACCTGTTTATGTTGTTAATCAATTCGCTGTTTTTCTTTTTCATAATCTCACAATTTTCACAAATCACCGGAACATTTTTAGCGTTAGCTTCTGCATCAACTTTGAACTTTGGAATATCTATCTTTTTCTTTATCACAGAAACTCCTTCATCATCACTACTGACTGGAGTTTTAACTTTCTTCTTTTTCTTTTTAGCTTTTTCATCTTCATTGTCACTCTCCTCCATCATTTTGAAATGAGCTGCCAATCTTCTTGCATAATACTCACGATCATCATCACTATCTTCTTCAACTCGAGCAACAAAGGCTTTTTTACTTGAAATTTTGTTAGGATTATAATCATCCCAACTGAAACCTTCCCAGTTAAATCCTTCTGGTAACTTTTCATCATCTTGGTTTATCAGGCATGCTTTGTTATCATCTGAAATATATTTGTCCCAATTGAATTCTTTTGTTGGCTTTAGGTCATCCTGATTCACCATACAAGCTCTTTTTGAAGATTCCTCGATTACTTTTCTACCGTGTGCTACTTGTGGTTCTTGTTGTTGAGCAACTTGATGATATATGGCTTTCCGGTAGTAATCATTGTTGTTGAACGGATTTTGAGCTCCACTTGCTTCGCGATTATTGCACTCCCTCTTGAAGTGTCCTTTTTCCCTGCAACGAAAACAAGTAACTTTAGATTTATCAAAACCCAAAGTAGAAACATTAGCATCACGTAAGTCATCTCTTCCAGTGATCTGCTTAAATTTCTCAGCTCGTCTTAACACACTCGCCAAACACCATTTAATATCCATTAATTACATTTCCTCAGCGTCGATTTGATCGTAATCCTCTTTTGTCAAAATAGGATTCTCGATCCGACCTGCAACAAAACTACCATAGGATTCCAACACGGTTCCCAACAAAGACATGTGACTTTTGGCAAGTTCTTCAGAATATTCCTGATCATTTTCAAGATTTAAAACAATATTGCATTGTAGCTTCTTGCCATTCTTAGTTGCTAAAATGTTCGGATCAACTGATGGATATGATGAAAAACTTGTGTTGCTGTTTGATCCTTTGGATGAACTTCCAGATGAACTCTTTGCATTGAATGCTGTCTCAACCTTCGGTGACATGTTGGTGGTTTTATCACTGACACCACCTTTGTAATAGAGACCAATGTCTTGTTCACCGTCGAAATCTTTCATTGTTGAAATCTTTCTCTGTTCCATCTCCTCCTGAGCCTCAATCTTTTCAATGAATTTACTCAATGTTAGACTTCTAAAACCTTTCTTGTTCCTCAACATCATGAGATATGTTCCCCAAGTCTCATATCGCAATGCATCAGCTAGCTTTTCAATCAACTCTTGATTATCTTTGTTGATGCTCAATCTTTTCATGTTTGCTAGCAGATTGCAATATCTTTCTATGATCTGCTTTGTGCTTTCATTTTTCAACCCTCGAAATAGATCAAATTCTTTTTTCAAAAGCGATTTTTTGTTCTTGACCATCTCTTGGCTTCCATGAAACTTTGATTTTAAAGCTTTCCAAATCGAATACGAAGTTCCATTATGTTGCAATAAAACCAAGATATCTTCTTTCACAGCTTGTTGTAGTAGACTTAGCATCATTTTTTCATCTTTGTATTTCTTTCTATTTTCAGCACTCAGATCTTTAATAGCAATAATCTCCTCATCATCATTCATCGGTCTCACATATTTCGTCTCAACACATTCCCAAGCATCCAAATAATTTGCTTGTACCCAGTTCTCAAAACGTCCTTCCCAACCTTTATACTCCTCGATGTTCATGAGCTTAGGCGGTTTTTTGCATAGTCCTCGTTTCATTTTCCAACATCGTGTTCTGTGCAAGAGTAATCGGGGTAACTGGAGTAGCAAATGCATTAAAAAATTCCTCTTCTATGTTTCGGATTGTCAAATTCACAAAACAGTCCTGTTCAAGCGAAATTACTTGTTCAAATGGAATCAAACAACTTCAAGCGGAATACTGACTTCAAGCGGAATCACTCTTTCAAACGGAATACCCTTGAAGCGGAATCACTATTTTCACGCGGAATTATCTAATTTCGTTTGAACTTTTCAAGTGGAATACTAGTTGAAGCGGAATAGCTGATTCAAGCGGAATTAACCAGACTTTTCAAGCGAAATCAGTTACAACGTGCAATTTCAAGCGAAATCACAAAGCAGTTTCAAGCGGAATTACGCTGATGTCATGATTTCGAACAGAAATTCAAGCGGAATTACAATTTAAACCAGTTTTAGTTTGATTTTAACTCTGAAACTTTCTAAACTTTGTTAAAACATGATTACGCACACATTGTGAAAGATTTAGCCGATTTTAACCATGAAAAAATATTTAATTTGAAAAAGAAGGTGTAGAAAACAGAAAATGCAACTGAATTGGTATGAACTCTTCCTCCTGAGCTCTGATACCACTTGCAGGATCGTTTTCTGACCCAAATGAGTCGATCAGAAGAGTTTATCTCAATACGAAAGGCGAAAACAGACGTATAAAGTTCAATTCAGCACACAATTCACTTTAAACTGTCTATGTATTGATTCTGGAATTTTTACAATTCAGTAGACACTTCGACAGAGCTTCGCCGTCGGAAATCACACTGCTAATTTCGCTCCAAATGACACCGGACAACACCTATTTATAGACCTCATGATTCCGCTTGAAATGACTCAAGCGAGACCTGATTTCGCTTCAACCGACTTCAAGCGAAATTAACATGTTGACTCAAGCGGAATTAACTACCTGATTCCGTTTGAAATGACCTAGTGTCATTTCAAGCGAAATTACCTCTAATAACACTTTCTTGATTTCAGTGCCCTGATCTAACAAGTTCTATACAAGACTCGATACAAGACGAAGTCGACAGACGCATGCACCAACAATAAAAGCTACACATATACATTAATGTGTATAAAACGTAACTATATAGGCATGTGAGCTCGGAGGGTCTAGATTTTGCATAGAGTAATTTCATCAAACACCTTAACTACAACCAAAATCTCCATCGAAAAACTTAAATTAAGGAAGGCTAATAGCACCTAAAATGAAATTAAATATGCTATTCGAGTAGGAAATTGATCAAATAAACATTATTGAAACCCTAATTTCACACTATGTTCAAGAAGCAATACTGTATCATTTAAGATAAAAGCAAAACAAAGATTATAGTATTACTGTAACAAACCATGAAAACCCAAAGAAATCCAAAATTAAATTCATAAAGAGATGGTTTACCAAATGAGGGGTGGAGATTAGTTGTCATCTGTATATCACTAATAAGATATGAGAACAACACCTTCATCCCTCCATGAACACCAGTTGCAAATTTCTTATCAGGAATCGTTATTTTTGTCAAATCTGAGTCGATCCCACATGATTCACATCCCTATGAGATGATGCGAGTGCGAGTATGGTGGATTCCGGTGTAAAAGCTGATGCGGCTAGGGTTTCGATCATGTGCTTTGAGAACATTGTGAACAATTATGGAAACATGAGGACAAGGTTGTTTGTAAGAAAAAAAATAAAAAACGCGTTGGGAAAAGGCTTCTGTTCGTAGATGAATAAAAATAAAACCTTGATTGCAGACAAAATCAAATGATGTGGAATGAATCAAAGGGATGACGGCCCCGGGGTTTTGAGAGGGAAGATAGAGAGAAAAGAGTTATGTAGGTGTTCTTGAATGAAAAGAATAAGGAAGTAGGGCTGTAAACGAACCGAACAAACTGAACGAACACGAACAAGGCCTTGTTCGTGTTCCTTCGTTAAGGAAATAAATGTGTTCACGAACGGTTCATGAACACTTAACGAACGAGATTTTATGTTCGTGTTTGTTCATTAAGGAAATGAGCGTGTTCACGAACGGTTCATGAACACAAACGAACACAAATAAATTTGGCGAACATGACAAAGGATAAAGATAGATGGCCCAGAGAGTAGCACTCGAACTTGAATCTCTTATTGTGGAACGGAGGTCGATTGTATTCGTGGATGTAAATAATGAGAAATGAAAGGGAAATGATGCATAAACAAGGTGAAAGTGGGTTTCCTTGTTTAACTGTTAGGGAAATAAAATAAATAAAAGTTTAATAATATAAAAAGTACAAATAAAATATAAGAAAGTACAAAGATCTTCAATTAAAACACAAACATACGAACATAAACGAACGCAAATCAACGAATGTTCACGAACACGTTCACGAACACCTTACCGAACGTTCACGAACACAATCGAACGAACGAGACCTCTGTTCATGTTCGTTCATTTAACTAATCGAACGAAATTTCTTGTTCATGTTCGTTCGTTTATTAAACGAACGAACATAAACGAACTTCCCGCCGAACGGTTCACGAACTGTTCGCTGAACGTTCGGTTCGTTTACAGCCCTGTAAGGAAGTTTAGAAGTAATACATACACGGGTCAAAACCCGGATCCCTTGCCTACCCGTATGAAGAAAAAAAGGACCCGAATTTTCCCCTCCCAAACCCACATTTAGATGGCCTTATAGCTCGACACATCAACCAAATTATTTACGTTTATTATATATAATAGAAATAGATTTTTATTTTAAAGTACATCACTACTAAAACTTTTATATTAAATTTTATATATTTAATCATATTTTAGGTATATGCCAGTTATATGGAAAACGTTATTTGAGAAATCCCACTTGGAACGACCTTGGACAAATATACAAGTGTTAAAATGTTTTCTGAAATGTTATTTGAGCATGGCTACTATTTGGGCGATGGTATATACACGGAGTATTCGAATATTGTTAAAACATTTTCTGAAATGCTCGATGTGAAAACGTAATATCTTAAAAAACTACAAAAGAGTCTTCGCGAAAGGACATCGAGAGGTGTTTTGGGGTTCTGTTGGTGCATTTATGTGTCTGTAACTTTGTCTTGTTTACGTTGTATGTTATTTAGTCTTTTGTTATCGAGTCTGTAAGTTCTGTCAAATCTACCTAGTCAGATATCCTCCTATCCTACTTGGTATGATGTTTGTCTTTGTATTTGTATTTGTAATGTATGTAAAACACATGCTAGTGTGCATTGTGTTTAACTATAGTTAGTCTTATCTTATGTCTTCTGTTAACTTAGTCATATATTCTGTCCATGTTTTATAGTTGACGATGAATCAATCTTCGTCGAACCCATGCTTGGCGAACCTTTATTGTTAGTCGATATATGTGTGTGGCGAAGGTTCTATCTTCGTCACACATGAATCTTCGTCAATCAAGGTTCGTCTGAGGACAGTATATATAGCTTGATGTGTTTAACAGTTAAGGCATGAGAGCATAGAGAGACTACTGAGAGTTTATTGTTCAAGCATTGTGTGTATATGTTTGATGTTGTTCTCGTCCTTTTATTCTAAAGTGAATCTTTGGTTATCTGTTGTGTTCCTCGCATTACTTTGTTTGGTTTGCACCGTCACGTGGATTCCGCACTCGTGACCGTGTTTGTGATAAACATGATTAGGTTTCGTAATAGATCCTCTGAGAAAAACAGACCTACAAGTGGTATCAGAGCTAAGGCTCTTATCCTTGATTAAAACCAAACATTGTTGTGTTTTTAAAACAAGTTATTTTAACTGTTTTTCATATTGTTGTTCTTGAAAAATTATATTTTCTAAAAAAGTCTTTAAAATCGGTGAAAATCTTCATCTTTTGCTATAAGTTTTATCAGAAACCTTGTTACATTGCATGTCTATATGATACAAATGGGTTTTTCTTGAAAGTTTAAGCAAATTTCGTGTTACGGAATATTCAGATTTTTCTTGATATTCAAAGTGTTCTTAGAGATATTCATAACATTCCTGAGATTTGATCTAGATTTGTGTTTGGATAACTTGTTTATGATTAAAATATATTTGTTTCACAAATTGGTACATGTAATGATGGTTTGATCAATCAACTTCTGTCACACCAACTTGTTTAGCTTTGAAAAATCATCACCAACTTGTCTGTTAAATTTAATTCATTTTGCAAAAATATCTTATCCTTTGTCAACGAAGATTCCTTAGACGAACAATCGAAGGTTCGTCAAAATTGTTTCAGACGAAGATTCACACACTCTCCATTCTTAGTCAAAGATTGTGTTAGACGAAGATCCAGTACTTCGTCGTCCACTCTTCGTCACTGAGTACTTCGTCGTTTAATACTTCGACGTCCAAACTTCATTGAGTTTAACTGTCATTTGTTAACAGAAGCTTTGCAAAACTGTCTTAACCGTTTCTTTTCAAGTGTTTGATCAGGTACACTCATACATACATCAATCATGAGTACTAGCCCCTGGGATTGGAGCAGTAGCTCAAGTACTGCTCAAGATCCGACCTCTACTGCGACGTGGATCAAGAATATGATGCCACAACAACAAACAGTTTATGCAAGTCAGTGGGCTTGAGTAGCGAATCAAAATCAAAGTATTCAGAATTTACTAATGAGCGAAAGTGAAACGGGTAGCAACAATCGGCCACCAAAGCTGAATCATATGAATGAATATCCATCTTGGAAAGACGGATTTCATACGTACGTTCTAGGGCAAAATACCGAGCTATGGATATGTTTCACTACACCATACAACACAGCTCTTGAAGAAGCAGGTTCAAATCCAACCACATTGGCAACTATGACTGAAGCAGAAAAGAAAGCATACGATCTTGAAAAGAAGGCGTTTGCTATCTTGACACAAGCTCTCCAAAAAGACATATATCATTAATTCTCTTATTGTAATACAACAAAAAGCCTTGTGGGACATCCTATTTACAAGAGGAGAAGGGAATGCGGCGACAAGGAAGACTCGACACGACTTGTTGAAAAAGGAGTTTGACGCATTTTTGTTTATAGAAAATGAAACTTTAAATGAAATGGCAACTCGTTTTTATCATTTGATAAGTGAAATGTTTTCTTACGAGGTTACTGCAACTCCACAGGAAATGGTGTCAAAGTTTGCTGATGCACTACCACCAAAGTGGAGCCCCTTTATTGAGCTATTAAAGCATACATGTTTATTAGATACTATCAGTATCTATGAATTCGTTCAAAAGCTGGAAAATAAAAATGAAGAAGAAATCCGGAAGGCGAAACGAATCTCAATTCCTCAGAATCCAGAAATGTACTTTGGAGGGATTAACCCTGTTGCAAGCTCAAGTCAGCAACCAAAACTTCAAACGGCGTTCATTTCAAATTCAAGCCCATTTCCTCAAGTGACTAATGTAATCCATTTGGATTTATACCAGAGCAACCTCAATCTAAACCTCAATTTGATCCTAGTTCCTGGTTCCCTAAACCACAAGCTTTTACCCCCTCACCTCAACCAAAATTTGATTCGAGTGCCTGGTTCCCTCAACAATAAGTTTCTCAACCTCAATTTGATCCTAGCGCTTGGTTCCTGAAACCACAAGTTGTTACCCCTCCACCTCAATCTCAGCAAGCATTCTATGGTAACAACTTCACCCAACCTCAAAACCCCAATACCTCCAGACTTGATACTTCAAATCTTCCCAAAGTAAATGTAGAAGTTGCCAAGGAACACATGGAACTTCTTAGCACAATGGTCAATGCTTATTGTGGGTTGGTTGCAGGTCAGATTAGAAACATAAATCTGACCAATGAAGATTATCAACAGATTGATAGGGATGAAATGGAGTTAATGGATATCAAGTGGGCTTTTGCAAGCGCGGTTAGACGAGCTAAAGACTATAAGAGCAGAACTGGGAAGACTAGTTCGGAAAGAAAAAGGGATACAAAGTACGGGTTCGACAAAGATGATGTCACCGGTTTTAACTGCGGAGAAAAGGGTCACTTCAAGTGTGAGTGCACTCGTCCGAGCAGACAAACAAGTCAAAATCCCTTCAGCAATCAAACAAGTACTTCCAACCAGAACCAAGCTAACCAGGAAAGAAGGATAGTAGCTGTCAACAACCAGACTAACACCGCCAACGCAAACCAATCGGGTCCTTCTAACACCAACCGTGCATTAGTTGTTCAAGCTAATGAATGTTGCGATTGGTCCGTTCAGTTTGGAGGTGGCGATCAAGGAGGAACCGCATGCTATGCTAAGATCATCAATCACATCAAGCATGTGCATAAGGAAGAATTCTCAGAAAGCGATGGTAGCTCGGGTTATACTGGCAGCTCAGATGAGGAAAGCTCGAACATTGGAGATTATTGTTCAGAATCGGATGTAAAGGAGGGAAGTGATTCTGATATTGATAGTTTGTTGATGAAAGTTGAGGAGTTAAAGTGTCAGAAATCTATTCTGATCAAGAAGGCTGATGTTGCATCGAAAGAGATGGAAAAGTTCTTTTCTGAAGACGGATCTTTCTCTTATCAGACTGTCTTTATGGTGAATATCGCATCCTCTTCGAGTCAGGTAAATTCTGATACTCCTACTCCTAGCATATGTAGTTGTCACACCCACAAAATACCATTTGCAGATTCACCGCGGGATGTGTGACGTACCAGGATCCAAGCCACCAACCACATTGAACTAATAATAAATATTTAAATAAAACATTCGATTCATTGCATAAGATAAATCCAAGTCATAAGTTTAAACCAAAGAAAACGTTCAGCGGAAGCATAAAGTAAATTGTTAAACAACTGTTTCAAAATAAGCGTTCAAACTCAATGTATCAAATATCCAAGAGTCTCGATTCATGACCACTCCAGCACTCCCAGATAGCAAGTCCATAATCAGAAATCTAACGACCTGCAAGCATGCAGACTAGTGTGTCAGACGATGCTGGTGAGTTCAAAGTTTTGTTAACGCGTTTAGTTACCAGATATGAGTATATCACAGTTCAATGATTTGATTTGATGTTGTTATTAACTCGATTACTGCAAATGGCTACAAGATGTATTTGCCCAACCCAAATGCCTCTATCAAAGCATTTGTCAAGTGGTCAAGGTAATTAGTTCACGCCCGTCCTCCCCGGTACGGTGTGAGGGTGCCAAACCTAGTAACGCTATCAACTAATAACCTCGTTGCCTCCCCGACAACTATTGGTAGATGTAAGGGGTCTTATATGATAGAAATGAGTGTAATAACAAACATCCTAATAACTTGACATTCCTCCCCGGAACGTTACCCGATATCCCTCCCCGAGATGCATGTTTGGAAAAAGAGCCGTGAACTCACCTTGGTTTGCTCGGTTTGTATTTAATTACCCATCTAATTGGTCAACCCCAAACCCTATCGTGGTTACCAAATGTTATCAGTTACATAGTTAAACAGATCGTATAAAAAATCACAACAGACAGGTTCGTTATTCACACAATGATCATTGTTAACATGCAGCATGTATTCGTTTATCAATCAAGTCCACATCTCATGTGCTTTGTACCAACATAATGATATTAATACGAGTGTTTAGTTTACACAAGCCTGGGTCAATGCTCAATTAGTGAGGTCATCATATAACTTCAGCATTCCAAGTATATAAGTATACATTAGCACGTTCATGACCATATATTACTATTAGAGTTCAGTGTGACGAAACCCTTCAAGTTTCATCGAGCTACAGTGTGACGAAACCCGTCAAGTTTCGTCGAGCTAAGGTTACGGCGAAACTCATCAAGTTTCGTCGTTGTGCACGTAGGACGAAACATCAATACGTTTCGTTGGCTGCATTGACATTTACCACATTCCCAGCAGTTTTGTGTTCCTTAACCCTAATCATATCAATTAACAGTTTCATCATAATCATCTACCAATCATACAGTTCTCAATCACCATTAACATGCAACAAGTGCCTTCAGAATCCGTATAATCAATGATTATCACAGTCATAACAGTTATCAAATCAACATCTGATCATCAATCTATCTATTCAAACAGTAATCATGAGAAAACACAAGAAGATTCAAGACTGCATCGAACTATCCTAATCACATAACACGATTATCAGACAATGAACATTCGCACATAAGATCCAAGTACTCACACATAATCATTGCAATACAACATCGACTCATTGGATAATAGATCTAAATGAACCAACAAACACTAACCTTGATACCGCCGCTAGGGTTGTTAATCCAAAGAGATGATGTTTCGAGAGAGAGTTTGCTGCTTTCGGCAAGTTTAGAGTGAGTCTAGGGTTTTCTAACTGACGACTACGTTTAAATATAACCAGGACATGTTTGGGCCTCGTTTGGGCCGGAGCCAAGATTGTCTTAGATGAAAGCCAAGTTTCGTCTACCAAGGAGATGGCGAAACTCCCATGTTTCGCCGAGCATGAATTGTGACAAGGAACTAATGTTTCGTCATGCATGGTTTCGATTTGTAAACAGTTAGATAGTTTATGCTAAGCTTAACACAACTAATCAATCCATATTACACACACATACGCAAATAAATTACAAAAACAGAGTTTGTAAACAAGTAACGTGTCGAAGAAAGACCTTGAAAGTTCGGGTTGTCACATCATCCCCAACTTGAAAGAAATTTCATCCCGAAATTTGATAAGCAACCCAAAACAGCAAGACGTTAACTCAGGATGGTTGTGGATTTTCCGCGGGTACCACATCATCCCCAACTTGATTGGGAATTTCATCCCGAAATTCACTAGTTGTGCCAGGCTTCGGTTTGTTAGACTTAGACTTGTCATCAGGGAATAAATGTGGGTATTTGAGCTTCATCTGATCCTCGTGTTCCCACGTGAACTCCGGTCCACGTCTTGAGTTCCAACGAACTCTCACTATCCGAATACAGCTGTACTTACGGACCTTGACCTCCCGGTCCTTAATTTCTATTGGTTCTTCGACAAACTACAACTTGTCATCGATTTTTAGCTCTTGAAACGATACCACAAGTGTCTCATCAGACAAACACTTCTTCAATTGCGACACATGGAAGACATCATGAACGTTACCCAACTCAGCAGGTAACTCCAACTTGTAGGCCACTTTACCAATTCGCTCTAGAATTTTAAACGGCCCCACATAACGAGGGTTAAGCTTGTCGCGTTTTCCAAAACGCACCACACCCTTCCAGGGTGAGACCTTCAACATGACACGATCATTAACTTCGAATTCCAAAGGTTTCCTACGCTTATCAGCGTAGCTTTTCTGACGGTCGCGCGCTGCTGCCATACGGTTCCTGATCTGTACAATCTTTTCTGAAGTTTCCAACATAAGTTCAGGGCCTGTGACCTGGCTGTCACCCACCTCAGCCCAACAGAGAGGTGAACGACACTTTCATCCGTACAATGCTTCAAACGGGGCTGCCTGGATGCTAGTGTGGTAGCTGTTGTTGTTGTAGGAGAACTCCATTAACGGCAAGTGTTTCTCCCAACCCTTGCCAAAATCAATCACGGATGCATCTTCAAGTGTCTGGATGGTTCGTTCACTTTGACCATCCGTCTGCGGGTGATAAGCAGTACTCATGTCGAGACGCGAGCCAAATGATTTGTGCATCGACTGCCACAAATCCAAAATGAAACGCCGGTCACAGTCAGAAATAATAGATGTCGGCACCCCGTGCCTAGAAACCACTTCCTTGAGATAGACAGCAGCTAGTTGTGAGAACTTATCTGTTTCTTTGATTGCCAGAAAGTGTGCTGACTTCGTGAGACGATCAAAAATTACCCAAATGATATCGTTTCCATTTTGAGTTCTCGGAAAACCTGTGATGAAGTCCATTGCGATCTGCTCCCACCTCCACATGGGTATTTCTGGTTGTTGCAGCAATCCAGGCGGTTTCTGATACTCTACTTTAACTTTCGAACAGGTCAAACACTTACTCACATAGGTTGCGATGTGAGCTTTCATCTTCAGCCACCAATACATGACTCTGAGATCCTGATACATCTTATCCAAACCTGGGTGAACAGAGTATCGAGACTTGTGCGCTTCGTCCATCACAAGTTCTCAAAGGTTACCAAACAACGGAATCCATATCCGCTCCATAAAATAGTAAATACCATCTGATCTCTTCTCGAGTCGTTTCTCCATACCCCGTAAATACTCAGCTTCATAGTTTTCCTCCTTCAATGCTTCGATCTGAGCTGAGCGAATCTGGTCAGGCAGGTTAGAATGAATGGTGAGCTGCAAGGCGCGAACATGTTTGGGTTTCGATTCCTTTCGACTGAGGGCATCAGCTACAACGTTAGCTTTACCTAGGTGATACTTGATGGCACAGTCGTAGTCGTTCAATATTTCTACCCAGCGACGCTGTCGCATATTCAATTCCTTCTGGTCGAAAATATGCTGAAGGCTCCTGTGATCGGTGTAGATGGTGCATTTAGTACCGTACCGGTAGTGCCTCCAGATTTTCAACGCGAACACCACGGCCCCCAAATCCAAGTCGTGGGTCGTGTAATTCTTCTCATGAACCTTCAACTATCGAGAAGCATAAGCTATCACATTGTTGTGTTGCATCAGCATGCATCCAAGACCCTGAATGGAAGCATCACAGTATACCGTGAAATCTTCGGTACCTTCAGGTAGAGACAAAATCGGTGCACTGCAGAGTTTCTGTTTCAGCAATTGGAAAGCATCCTCTTGCTTCGTTCCCCAAGAATACACAACACCTTTCTGTGTCAACGAGGTAAGAGGTTGAACGATCTTCGAAAAGTCTTTAATAAATCTTCGATAATACCCAGCGAGACCAAGAAATTATCGCACCTCCAAAGGATTCTTTGGTGCCGCCCAATTTCTAACAACATCAACCTTTGCAGGATCCACGTGTATCCCCAATTCATTAACAATGTGCCCAAGAAAATGTACCTCCCGAATCCAGAAGTCACACTTAGAAAACTTCGCATAGAGTTAATCCTTCCTCAGAAGCTCCAAAATAAGACGCAGGTGCCGCTCCTGGTCTTCCTTGCTCTTCGAGTAGATCAAAATGTCATCGATGAATACTATAACGAAATCATCAAGATACGGTTTGCATACACGGTTCATGAGATCCATGAAGACCGCCAGCGCATTCGTTAATCCAAACGGCATAACTAAAAACTCATAGTGCCCATAACGCGTTCGAAAAGTCGTTTTTTGGAACATCCTCCCCTCGGACTCTCATCTGATGATAGCCCGATCTTAAGTCGATCTTCAAATAAAAACTTGACCCTTGCAACTGGTCAAACAAGTCGTCGATGCGTGGCAATGGATAACGGTTCTTGACAGTCACCTTGTTGAGTTCCCGATATTCAATACACATGCGGAAGGACCCGTCTTTTTTCTTTACAAACAACACTGGGGCTCCCCAAGGCGAAGAACTGGGCCGAATAAAGCCTCTGTCCAATAACTTTTGAAGTTGATTAGACAACTCCTGCAACTCTCCAGGTGCTAAATGATAAGGAGCATGAGCAATTGGGGCCGCTCCTGGCGCGAGGTCAATCTGAAATTCCACTTGGCGGTGAGGAGGTAAACCAGGAAGTTCCTCAGGGAATACATCGACAAATTAGCGTACAACTGGAAGATCCTCGATCCTTCTTTCCCCTGAAGGAGTATCACTAACAAGTGCTAGAACAGCAGGATACCCCTTTCGTAGGCATTTCTGCGCTTGCATAGCTGAGATGATACCAATATAAATTATAGGTTTGGTTAAATTTATTAACCACTAGCAACTAGTAACTAGTTTAATTTTTTATATAAATATTCAACCCAAATAGTTTTAAACACTATTATATATATAGTTGGTTGAAATAATATCATTAATTGGCCTGTATATGGGTGACATTTCTAAATAAAATAAAGTATATAAAAACTTATATTATTAGACGGGTAGATTACGGGTAAATTGAAGATTAGAAATATAAAGTAACTAGACGGGACCCAGGAACCGTTTAATAATTAAAATTATAAAAATACATTATAATTGAACCAACTCTATTTTTTATGAAAATTGGTTCAAAATGTAGAAGAAAATATTCTCGTTCTAATAACGTATTTATTATTTTCTAGAACGTCATATTTTAGAAGTTATACGCGCCAAATAAGTGAAGCAGTTAAATTAATTATAATATAATAAAATAATATAATAATAAATCAAAACTTTCGTATGAAATATAATAATGAAATTTTAATTTAACAAATATTAGTTGTTGTTTACTTATGTAGACTAATAAAATAATATTAAAATTCAATTAAATATTTAATATAAAGTATGATACGTGTCCTTGAATTGTGAAGTATGTTACGTGTCCTTGAAATGTGAAGTATGATACGTGGCCAGCCGATAAGAAGGAATCTAATTTTACATGTCTTCCAAATTGCTAAACTACTATAAATAGAGTAGAAAGCATTCAAAAGTGCTATGTCCATTTTTTTCGCCTTCTTTCTGTCTATACTTACATAGATTTCATTTTTTTTACTTTTAGTATTATACACCGTAATTTTTAGTATTTCACCCTATAATAAAGCTCTACCTCGTTTTAAGTGTTTTAACTCCCGATCACCGCTACCCTTTCCGATTGATCTGAGCCTCATAACATATGTCAGGGCTCTGCCTGACTAAGTTTGTTGTGATTCTGTCTCGGGACATCGGGATAAGGTTGAATTAGGGGTACTATACTTACCACGAGTGCATTATATATTTTTAAATAGCCCAGAAGTTATACCCAAAATTCTACCAGGAGATTTTATAGTTAAACCCTAAAGTTACAAAGTGAGTCCATTTTCTTTTCTCACCGTTTTATTCCTTTTTGTCCCAAACCATAACAACTCTTACCAAAACTATTATTTATTATTATATTTAGTCCAATAGAAAACCCTAACTAAAACCCCAAGTGATTCTGTATAAACCCTAAAATTTCCAGAACAATCAGAATCAGGATCAGGGCCCCGAAAACTCAGGGGGAATATTCCCTATTGACGATTATCCACCTAAATTGCTGTCAAATTCAAATTTATCATTTCCGTCGACTCACCTGAGCTACAAACACACGTGGCAACCCTATGATGAGATGTGACCCGTCGCGCCACGCGACGCCCAAAGGGTGACCCCTCGCGTCACGCGAGGGGGTCAAATTCTCAGTATAAATAGAGGGTTGTGGGACTTAGATTTCTGCGTTGGAACGATGAACAAATTCGTTTTACACTTCGAGATATCACCTGATTACTCCCAAACACTCACATAGCACTAAACGCTGCCGCAAAACAGGGTAATAACTCGATCGCTGCTACGATTCAATTTCCGATCGATTGAAACTATCCCATGAATGTTTAAGTGCTGCTCAAACTTGGGTTATGCTTTGTCATTCGTCGTTAATTCGATGGATGTTTAAGTATTGCACTTTGTTATTCGTTGTGAGGGTTTTTATCTCGTGAGTTATCGTAAATGCTGTATTAGTTACTTACCTACTTCGTGTGCACTAGGTTACAAGACTAGTCAATAGGCTAAGCTCTGCATGTATAAATCTGCAATATCACGGCTAATCAGTAGGCTAAACTTTGCCCGTATGAATCTGCATGCTTATAATGTGTGTTATTCTCTTTTTTATCAAAATTACTTTTAAAAGCATGTTTATTTTCAAAGTTATAATTACAGGGATTAAGTCTTTGTAATCACCAAACGTACAGCCGGTATGTGGAGTTTTGTATACATTACTTGATAAACTTCACCATTGGACAACGAGTTAGCCAAGGGGTGATATGACCATAGTCACAGACACCATTGGACAACGGGGCCAATGGGTCGAGTGAAAAATACTGTGGGTAGTTGGTTGATATCAGAAACATTGTAATCGCTCTTAATACTGTAGATTATAACAAAAGTGTCGTTTTAGCAAAATGAATGATTCACTCAGTGTTTCCCGCTGACAAAACCTTTTTAAAACATGTTTCAGGTAATTACAGTAGATTGAAGTAAGAATTGGATACGACACTGAAGGGCTTCAAGAAGTGGCTTATTTTATTAATTAAATCAAATTAAGAAATATTGTTTTATGTAATCAAATTTATCTTTATTAAAGCTACCATTGTAAAACATGGGTTTATCCCATCTATTTAATAAAATCCGGTGTTTTCTAAACTCTGATATTTTTCCTAACTCACAGTCCTGATGAAATTTCCGCTGCAATGTTTTTCAAAATAACCACTGGTACCACTTAGCTGTTCACGGCTCCCGATTCCGTCCATGGTGGGTCGGGGGTTGTGACAGAATGTGGTATCAGAGCCACTGATTAAAGCCAATAGGTGTTGTGATAATAATACCTAAGCCTATATAAAAGAGTTAGGAGATTGCTATTAACTGGTAGCACACATGATAGTATTTAGACTTGAACTTAAGAAAAGATGCCTTAGTATAAGCTAAGCCACTTGTTCAAGCAATTAGGTGTTGTAATAATACCTAAAGTTTAAACGGAGAGTTAGGAACTTAATATTATCTGGTAGCACTCAGGATAATATTTAGACTTGAACTTAAGAATTTTGCCTTAATATAAGCTTCAAAATAAAAGTATAATGTGATGAATATTGGTATGCCTTAAGAATGGTAATTAGAATGTTGCAAGATACGATAAATAAGCAATAACAATTGCTATTAATTCTTACTTATTGATATTACTTGGACTAGAATAAGATATGTTATGGGAATACAAATTTCCCTAATTCTGGATGAAAGCCTAATAAAAGAGGCACCTTTAAAATATATACAAATTTTTCTCTGGCAAGACTGGGTATGGTGTAGCAGACTCTCCAGCTTGTCCGGATATACTGAGGTTACCTCTCCGGCGCGAACCGGATAAGACGGGGTATATAATATGTCAAACAAGTGACAAGTTTTCCCTAAATAGTATCTTGACTAGATATCTGACTTGATTTTGGGAATATGAATCTGTTAAATACATTGACTTTATGAAGGGTATGTATATTACAACATGTGAAATATATGATTATATAGATATGTATATCTATAAGGAATTCCAAAAGTCAATTAAGAATAAAGCACATGCATATATGTCAATAATAAATATAGATATCTTTATCAGGAATCTCTTGCATATATCTATAATTACGATATCGAACATTATTTCGTTTGATCATCTGCCTCGTAACAATGGAAACCCTTTAAGTTGGGACCCCATCAAAAATATAAGAATTTCCAATACGTTACCATAAACTATTAACGCAAATAAGAAGCCTGTAAAGCTGTGCTAGTACACAAGAAAACACATGAAACTTAAAATTTTACTTCCACATACGTCGAAGTATATCACACCCGACTTTCAAGGTAAGACCTTTTGAAAATATGATTGGGCATGACGACACCAATGCGAATCCCGTCAGTGGAAGAATTACTAATCAAAAAGCAGCACTTGGCCACGTGATCCTACAAACGACATGAATCTTGCTAAGGTACGTTGGAACAAGATTTCACAACAATCGGTGCATAGTCTAATCGGACTCATAAATTACTGATGGTTGGGTGCTCCTTGCATCAATCATTTGCTGCATAACCGTTTGCATGAAATCAAGGAATACTTCGGTGTGTATTTGTTGGGTGACAATTTGTATCAGATTTGGGAGTAACCCCTCGACAACACGTTGGACTGCGCCATTAATCTTACGACATCTAGAAGTCGTGCCAGAGCTACGTGAACTGCGTCAGTAACATTCTTAAATTTCTTTTGACCCTGCGAATAGACTTTTGGGTTTCTACTTTCCCTAATGGTCATCATACCATGAGGATTTCTTTCATAGTAGCAAATATTGATCTGTTTCATTTCTTGATAAATCCACACGTTACACATGCACTGTTTGTTACGCATGTGGTTCGTTTAATTTATGAAGAACACTGGAGGGCTTCATTCTAATTTATCGTTTTATCAAAACTCAAATATCGTTTCGCTATACTTGACCTTTGTATTGTAACCTGCGTTTCTTGCAAAACGATAACTCTTTGATATCGAGTCAATGAATTTTGAAACACTCAATTTTCTTTGGCATACATGGTTTTTGTTGTGACCATGTCCAAACTTTCTTATTGATACATGAACTCGTTTTGTTTAAACCAAGTTCAATTGTTTGAACTTGCTCGTGTTACGTATTTAATTCAAGATCCCATATGATGGATTGCAGCTATCATATTCGAAATAATCCCAACAAGCACTTCAATTCTTTTGAATCATAACTTGCTTGTTTGGTCTTCGACTTCATTAAATCATTTCTTTGATCACGATCACCTTGTGGTGACATTCTCACAAGATTGAAGCTTGCGCTAATCTCATTTGCACACATCATATACGGATTTATTTATATTAAATCCGCTTTGTTGATTTATTCTATAAAAACAATCTTAACACAATCGTGTGCTAAGATAATGATACACAAATTCATGTCCTATTTCCGTGTATCTCTTAATGATTTATATCATCAATCGAGCGTTTCGTAATCTTTATTGTTTTATCATCTTGGATCGAAAAACTTTATTCAATTGTTTCATTTTCAATCAAAAATCCTACTAGACTTATTGAAACAAACATTCGGACTTACTTCATTTGATTTAAAGCATGGTGAAACTCATTCCATTCACCGCTATTATTATCTTAATCACTACGACACCTTGGGGTGGCGTTTTCTTTAATTTGAAACTTGAGCTAATCTTCTTTTCACACCTGATGTACGGATTTATTTAATTTTGTTCGTTCATTATCTTAAACAGTCTTAATACAATTATGTGTTAAGATAAGAGTACACAAATTCATATCATATTCCGTGTACCTCTAAAGTTTCTTTCATCATTGATCGAAAATTCTATGATATTCATTTTGGTCTTTCATCATCAGTTGAAAATCTTATAATATTTATTTGAAATTTTCAGTTGATTACACGGTGAATTTGTTCGATCACCATAATTATTGAACTATTTCAATCATTACGACACCTTGCGGTATCAGTATAAACTTTGAGCTTGGGCTAATCACAATCATTCGAATCACTCAAAACCACGTATGTCTTTCCTTTAATTCAGTATTCAAAAGTAGTCTTAATGCAATTATGTATTAAGACAATGATACACTAACTCTATTGTATTTCGGTGTATCTTTGCAATTCACTCATCTCAACACACTGATTTTTTCATATCATAATTTAATATTTGACCAATCATTTTCGTGCTTCTATTTCATTTCGACCTTGTTTACTCTGAGTCTTCCTTAATTGACAATCAAAGTATGTTTTCCTTTTGACAATGAATTCTATTGTTTCTAAAAATCATTCACAACTTGTGAACATTCAATTTAGATATCTCTTTTGACTTGAACCTAGTCACTTTGAAAATTATATCATTTCATCTCATTCGTTTGACATCGATTTCTTGAACTAATTCAGTTGAACCATTGAGTCCTATTTATTGTACAACTCATATTCACATGTCATTCCTCCCTAAATACTGTTCTTATTGACAAAAATGTGACATAACTCTAAAAGAAATATCATAACTCAAATCTCGAGGACCAGATTTAAAACAAGGTGGGGAGAATGTAACATTCCTATTTTTAACATATAAATTATAGGTTTGGTTAAATTTATTAACCACTAGTAACTAGTAACTAGTTTAGTTTTTGATATAAATATTCAACCCAAATAGTTTTAAACACTATTATATATATAGTTGGTTGAAATAATATCATTAATTGGTCTGTATATGGGTGACATTTCTAAATAAAATAAAGTATATAAAAACTTATATTATTAGACGGGTAGATTACGGGTAAATTGAAGATTAGAAATATAAAGTAACTAGACGGGACCCAGGAACCGTTTAATAATTAAAATTATAAAAATACATTATAATTGAACCTACTCTATTTTTTTATGAAAATTGGTTCAAAATGTAGAAGAAAATATTCTCGTTCTAATAACATATTTATTATTTTCTAGAACGTCATATTTTAGAAGTTATACGCGCCAAATAAGTGAAGCAGTTAAATTAATTATAATACAATAAAATAATATAATAATAAATCAAAACTTTCGTATGAAATATAATAATGAAATTTTAATTTAACAATTATTAGTTGTTGTTTACTTATGTAGACTAATAAAATAATATTAAAAATCAATTAAATATTTAATATAAAGTATGATACGTGTCCTTGAATTGTGAAGTATGTTACGTGTCCTTGAAATGTGAAGTATGATACGTGGTCGGCCGATAAGAAGGAATCTAATTTTACATGTCTTCCAAATTGCTAAACTACTATAAATAGAGTAGAAAGCATTCAAAAGTGCTCTGTCCATTCTTTCGCCTTCTTTCTGTCTATACTTACATAGATTTCATTTTTTTTACTTTTAGTATTTAGTATTATACACTGCAATTTTTAGTATTTCACCCTATAATAAAGCTCTACCTCGTTTTAAGTGTTTTAACTCCCGATCACCGCTACCCTTTCCGATTGATCTGAGCCTCATAACATATGTCAGGGCTCTGCCCGACTAAGTTTGTTGGGATTCTGTCTCGGGACATCGGGATAAGGTTGAATTAGGGGTACTATACTTACCACAAGTGCATTATATATTTTTAAATAGCTCAGAAGTTATACCCAAAATTCTACCAGGAGATTTTATAGTTAAACCCTAAAGTTACAAAGTGAGTCCATTTTCTTTTCTCACCGTTTTATTCCTTTTTGTCCCAAACCATAACAACTCTTACCAAAACTATTATTTATTATTATATTTAGTCCAATAGGAAACCCTAATTAAAACCCCAAGTGATTCTGTATAAACCCTAAAATTTCCAGAACAATCAGAATCAGGATCAGGGCCCCTAAAACTCAGGGGGGATATTCCCTATTGACGATTATCCACCTAAATTGCTGTCAAATTCAAATTTATCATTTCCGTCGACTCACCTGAGCTACAAACACACGTGGCAACCCTATGATGAGATGTGACCCGTCGCGCCACGCGACGCCCAAAGGATGACCCCTCGCGTCACTCAAGGGGGTCAAATTCTCAGTATAAATAGAGGGTTGTGGGACTTAGATTTCTGCATTGGAACGACGAACAAATTCGTTTTACACTTCGAGATATCACCTGATTACTCCCAAACACACACATAGCACTAAACGCTGCCGCAAAACAGGGTTATAACTCGATCGCTGCTACGATTCAATGTCCGATCGATTGAAACTATCTGATGAATGTTTAAGTGCTGCTCAAACTTGGGTTATGCTTTGTCATTCGTCGTTAATTCGATGGATGTTTAATTATTGCACTTTGTTATTCGTTGTGAGGGTTTTTATCTCGTGAGTTATCGTAAATGCTGTATTAGTTACTTACCTAGTTCGTGTGCACTAGGTCACAAGACTAGTCAATAGGCTAAGCTCTGCCTGTATAAATCTGCAATATCACGGCTAATCAGTAGGCTAAACTTTGCTCGTATGAATCTGCATGCTTATAATGTGAGTCATTCTCTTTTTATCAAAATTACTTTTAAAATCATGTTTATTTTCAAAGTTATAATTACAGGGATTAAGTCTTTGTAATCACCAAACGTACAGCCGGTATGTGGGGTTTTGTATACATTACTTGATAAACTTCACCATTGGACAACGAGTTAGCCAAGGGGTGATATGACCATAGTCACAGACACCAACGGGGCCAATGGGTCGAGTGACAAATACTGTGGGTAGTTGGTTGATATCAGAAACATTGTAATCGCTCTTAATACTGTAGATTATAACAAAAGTGTCGTTTTAGCAAAATGAATGATTCACTCAGTATTTCCCGCTGACAAAACCTTTTTAAAACATGTTTCAGGTAATTACAGTAGATTGAAGTAAGAATTGGATACGGTACTAAAGGGCTTCAAGAAGTGGCTTATTTTATTAATTAAATCAAATTAAGAAATATTGTTTTATGTAATCAAATTTATCTTTATTAAAGCTACCATTGTAAAGCATGGGTTTATCCCATCTATTTAATAAAATCCGGTGTTTTCTAAACTCTGATATTTTTCCTAACTCACAGTCCTGATGAAATTTCCGCTGCAATGTTTTTCAAAATAACCACCGGTATCACTTGGCTGTTCACGGCTCCCGATTCCGTCCATGGTGGGTCGGGGGTTGTGACATAGGCTGCCAAAGCCTCAGCCACACGTGTGTTGATTAAGTTTGTCAGCTCAGCTTGGGTCATCGCGATGTGACCACGTCCATGACCTTGTCCACTCATGATTCTATATAAGGAGAGGGAACAAATTTAAGAGTCGAGATGAGGTAAAAGTCAAGTATCACGTTGAAATCTACAAACTACCAAGTTTACACACAATAGGCAGAACCCTTCTCACACTCGTTAAGCCTCACTTGGACTTACATGCACCTCACATTATTATTATGTGTGCACCCATAATAATAAGGCAATTTGCACGTTCATCTCAGTGCCTCTTAACTTACGCTAAAAGTTTCCCCCGCATTCAAGTAGCATAACAGAAGGTATTACAGGAATACGAATCACAAAAGGCGAAGAGTAGTGTCACACTATCAAATCACCATAGTATCTAATATATCGTTTCATGCAAGCTATGAGTGTGTGACTACTAAACAAGTAATGCATAAAGTAAACAGAAGACGAACCTTGCAATCTGGAGCTAAGTGTCATGGTCGATTTTCGAAGTTGTTCGGTTATAGTCTGGTTTTATAAAAACGTTTTTAAAACCTAGTTCACTATAACTAGTGGCTCTGATACCAAACTGTCACACCCCCAAAATACCACATGCGGATTCACCGTGGGACGTGTGACCTACCAGGATCCAAGCCACCAATCACATTGAACTAATAATAAATATTTAAATAAAACATTCAATTCATTGCATAACATAAATCCAAGTCATAAGTTTAAACCAAAGAAAACGTTCAGCGGAAGCATAAAGTAAATTGTTAAACAACTGTTTCAAAATAAGCGTTCAAACTCAATGTATCAAATATCCAAGAGTCTCGATCCATGACCACTCCAGCACTCCCAGATAGCAAGTCCATAATAAGAAATCTAATGACCTGCAAGCATGCAGACAAGTGTGTCAGACGACGCTGGTGAGTTCAAAGTTTTGTTAACGCGTTTAGTTACCAGATATGAGTATATCACAGTTCAATGATTTGATTTGATGTTGTTATTAACTCGATTACCGCAAATGGCTATAAGATGTATTTGCCCAACCCCAATGCCTCTATTAAAGAATTGGTCAAGTGGTCATGGTAATTAGTTCACGCCCGTCCTCCCCGGTACGGTGTGAGGGTGCCAAACCTAATAGCGATATCAACTAATAACCTCGTTGCCTCCCCGGTAACTATTGGTAGATGTAAGAGGTCTTATATGATAGAAATGAGTGTAATAACAAACATCCTAATAACCTGACATTCCTCCCCGGAACGTTACCCGATTTCCCTCCCCAGGATGCATGCTTGGAAAAAGAGCAGTGAACTCGCCTTGGTTTGCTCGGTTTGTATTTAATTACCCGTCCAATTGGTCAACCCCAAACCCTATCGTGGTTACCAAATGTTATCAGTTACATAGTTAAACATATCGCGTAAAAAGTCACAACAGACAGGTTCGTTATCCACACAATGATCATTGTTAACATGCAGCATGTATTCGTTTATCAATCAAGTCCACATCTCATGTGCATTAGTACCAACATAATGATATTAATACGAGTGTTTAGTTTACACAAGCCTGGGTCAATGCTCAATTAGTGAGGTCATCATATAACTTCAGCATTCCAAGTATATAAGTATACATTAGCACGTTCATGACCATATATTACTATTACAGTTCAAGTCCTCTACGAAAGGCTCATGCGATGAAAGACTATCTGATGAAAGACTACCTAGTTTCATCGAGCTACAGTGTGATGAAACCCTTCAAGTTTTGTCGAGCTAAGGTTACGGCGAAACTCATCAAGATTCGTCGTTGTGCATGTGGGACGAAACATCAATACGTTTCGTCGGCTGCATTGACAGTTACCACATTCCCAGCAGTTTCGTGTTCCTTAACCCTAATCATGTCAATCAACAGTTTCATCATAATCATCTACCAATCATACAGTTCTCAATCACCATTAACATGCAACAAGTGCCTTCACAATCCATATAATCATTTATTATCACAGTCATAACAGTTATCAAATCAACATCTGATCATCAATCTATCTATTCAAACAGTAATCACTAGAAAACACAAGAAGATTCAAGACTGCATCGAACTATCCTAATCACATAACACGATTATCGGACGATGAACATTCGCACATAAGATCCAAGTAATCACACATAATCATTACAGTACAACATCGACTCATCGGATAATAGATCTAAATGAACCAACAAACACTAACCTTGATACAGTCGCTAGGGTTGTTAATCCAAAGAGATGATGTTTCGAGAGAGAGTTTGCTGCTTTCGGCAAGTTTAAAGTGAGTCTAGGGTTTTCTAACTGACGTACTACGTTTAAATATAACCAGGACATGTTTGGGACTCGTTTGGGCCAAATCCAAGATTGTCTTAGACGAAAGCCAAGTTTCGTCGACCAAGGAGATGGCGAAACTCCCATGTTTCGCCGAGCATGATTTGTGATAAGACACTAATGTTTCGTCATGCATGGTTCTGATTTGTAAACAGTTAGATAGTTTATGCTAAGCTTAACACAACTAATCAATCCATATTACACACACATACGCAAATAAATTACAAAAACAGAGTTTGTAAACAAGTAACGTGTCGAAGAAAGACCTTGAAAGTTCTGGTTGTCATAGTAGTAATTGTGCAGATCTTAAACATGAATGCTCTAAATTGAAACTTGAAACTGAAACGGTTCATGGTCACAACCAGAGTTTAGTTATTGAACTGTCAAAATGCAAAGAGGCAAACATGGCATTGGCTCGCAATGAAAAGGATTTCAAATCAGTCATTGAAACTTTAAAGAAAAGTGTTTCCGAATTGTCTAAAACTATTCTTAACAAACAAACTGGTAGTAATAACTACATTAATATTATTGAGGAAACAAAGAAGGAGCTAGCAATGGCTAAATGTGAGTATGAAGCGATCAAGCTCAAATTGGATAGTTATTCTAACTCCCGATATGTGCTTGATCACATCATTGAAGTTCAACAACTGAATGGAAATGTGAAAGGCGTTGGGTATAAGTCGTGTCCACCTCCTTTGAGACACAACTATACCAAGATGCCCGATGAGGAGGAAATGCCTCGGTTTGAAACAAGTGTACCTCTTGATTATAAGGAAGTAACTACAGGATTAGGGTTCAAATCAGACAGTTCCTCAGAGGGTTCATCTGAAACAAAGGAAAATTCAACATCCACGGAACAAAGTGCTCCAACTGTTGAGGACTATGAATCATCGGATGAATCATTGGATGTGAGTGTTCAGGATACATCTGTTGATGATAAGAAAGGAGTAGACATTCCTATTGAGAATCACATTCTGTGTGATCCTCCTACTCCTGCTGTGCACTCTACTGTCAAGCAAGAGATGGATCCTATCACTGAGACAGTATCAACTGTTAAAAGTGATAACATGTTGTATACTTTGGTTGGGGATAGTAAAATATATTCAAACAAAGATTTTTCAACTAACAATGTCAATCAATCTCTAATTCATAAAGTGTTTGAAGATACTACCAGTAAGTTTTTGAGAAAAGCGATCCCGAGAGTTTCTGTAACTCAGTGCGATCCTATTCCAAAAGCTGAAGTTAGGAAACAATTTGGAAATCAACGATTACCGATAAAGCAACAACTTATCCCTTTTAAAGGTAAACAGAAGGAACAACGAGATTCAAAACCTAAGGTCTCACAACCGAAGGGAGAACCAAAAGGAGCTCGTTTCAAAAAGAAGGACAATAATGTCAAATTCGTAGCATCTAAGGGTACTGACAAGGTGGAAACCTTTGAAAATAAATCAAACACCGATTCTGTTCAAAAGATTAGAATTTTAAAATGTAATAATCAAAATAATTACACCCAACACACAAACGGGTGTGATAAAGGCACAAGTACCTCTGATTCTACAAGTTCGACATCAAGTCGTCAAGATGGATCCCCTAAGTTTGTTGAAAGGAGATCCTGTTTCAAATGTGGGGAGTTTGGACATATCATCAAAAATTGTACAAACTCGCCCAAAGCAAAATTTGTTGAGAGAGCCCCTCCTGTAAAGGATCACCCTCAACATTGTTCAGTTTCCCCAAAAGAAGATAAACGAACTATTAAAGAACAGGAAACGAAACAACGACGCAAGAATATAAAGGTGATCGAAAGGGCTTTAAAACCAGATGTAAAATTTGTTAAACAGGAACCAAGTTCATCTCAACCAATAAAACCAGAAATTTAAAAAACTGTTAATAATACACTATCTGGTAAACAGAAAACTTGTAACCTAAGACATGTGAGGTTTCAGGGGGAGGCTTACAATTTCAGAACCATCAAGAAATTGAAATTATATTTCTTGATTCTCAGGGAAGACCCAAGACCACTAAGGCTTGGTTCCCCAACTCCAACTAATCCTTGAATGCATTGTGTAGGGTGTTCCAGGAGGAACTATTAATAGTTATTGGATTGTTGATAGTGAAGCATCTAGGCACATGACTGGTGACTTACGACTTCTGTATGATGTGAAAACATTAGAGAAGGTTATGTCGCGTTTGCTGGAGACAAGGGCGGATACATCACTGGAGAAGGAATGATCTCCAATGGTGTTGTGTGTTTCGATAAGATCAATTATGTTCGACAAATCGATCACAATCTTCTGAGTGTTTCACAAATCTGCGATAAGAAGTTCACCGTGCATTTTGATGATGCCGGTTGTTATGTACTGAAGCCTGGGTTTAAAATTCCAAAAGAATGGATTCTCTTGAAGGCTCCAAGGATTAATGATCTTTATATTCTTGATATGAGCCAGGCGACTACAACTTCTGCACAAGTCACTTGTTTTGTCTCAAAAGCCACAGAAAAAGAGTCAATATCTTGGCACAGACGAATGGGGCATATTCACCTGAGAAAAATGAACCATTTGGTGAAAAAAAATCTGGTGAATGGTGTGCCTGTCAAAAATTTCCATCTACAAGATGTCTGTGTTTCGTGCCAGAAGGGGAAGCAAACGAAGAAATCCCACCCGATTAAGAAAGTCAACACTGTTAGCATACCTTTGGAACGTCTTCATATGGACCTTTTTGGACCTATGAAACACAAGACGACCTTTGGAGATGCTTATTATCTGGTAGTTACTGATGACTACTCCAGATTTTCTTGGGTATCGGTTATGGCGCACAAGAGTGAAACTCCTGGAATTCTCAATAATCTTCTTACTCTTCTTGAAAATCTGTATACTTTGAAAGTGAAGAGGATCCAAAGTGACAATGGCACCGAGTTTAAGAATCGTGTTATGGATGAGTTCTGTACGTCAAAGGGAATTCTTCATGAGTACAGTTCTCGTTACACTCCACAACAGAATGGTGTCGCAGAGAGGAAGAATCAGACGATAATAGAGACTGCGAGAACGATGTTGGTAGAGTCAGAGCTTCCTGTCCAGTTCTGGGGGGAGGCTGTGGCTACTGCATGCTATACATTAAACAGAGTTCTTACAGTCAAAAGGCATGACAAGACTTGTTTCGATCTACTGCACAAAAGGAAACCGGACGTTTCTTACTTAGAACCTTTTGGAGGCCCATGTACTATGATTGATCCAGATGGTAAGTTTGGCGCAAAGGCTATCGAGGGATTCTTCCTTGGATATGCTACTCCGAATTTTCGCGTGTGGAATTTGTCAACCAAAAAGATTGAGTTATGGGGTGAAGTTAGGGTTCAAAGGTATACTAACTTTGTAAGAGCTCCGGGTGATCCTTGGATGTTCGATTATGATGGACTATTCGACTCCTTTAATCTGCCAACCTTTGATGAAGAATCTGCAGCTACTCAAATGTTATTTGAAAGTGATAATGCAGCTGATTCATCCTTGGTTTAACCAATTGTTGTTAGCCCTCAAGCTTCTACTTCGGTTAACAACACTGCTCAAAATGAAGAAGTTGAAGGTGCCGTTGATTACAATGTGTCGTCGGAAGATGATATACATGACACGACTGAAGGCTCTTCGGCTCCAGTTGTTCCTGTTCAGGGTACTTCTGAAGCAACTTCTCATGTGCAGAATGTGGACACTGCTGAAGGAAATGCATCTACATCTACGTCTATGCCAGTCGTGGATTTGGTTGTCGATCTTAATCTCAACAATTTGGGTATCAATGCTCGTGTTTCTGATAATCCTGAAACGACAATTCATGATACTCACTCGCCGTAGAACATTATAGCAGATGTCCAAACTGGAGCGCAAATGCGTAATCAGCTGAGAAATAACCAGAATCTTGGTTTGTATTCAGCTATCAGAGAATCGGGACAGCAAAATGATTGGTCCTTCGCATGTTATGTTTCACAGGAAGAACCAAAATCTTGGAAAGAAGCTCTAAAGGAAAATTCTTTGGTTGAAGCAATGCAGGAAGAACTTCAGCAATTCCAGAAACTGGGTGTCTGGAGACTTGTTGAAAAACCCAACGATTACAAGAAAATCGGTACTCGTTGGGTATACAAATGCAAAAAGGATGATCGTGGAGTGGTCATTCGCAACAAGGCGAGATTAGTTGTTCAAGGCTTTCGACAAATTGAAGGAATTGATTACAACGAGGTTTATGCACCTGTTGCATGTCTGGAGGCTATTCGGATCTTTTTAGCTTATGCTTCTTTCAAAGGATTCAAAGTCTATCAGATGGACGTCAAAAGCGCATTCCTTCATGGTATTGTTGAAGAAGAGGTGTATGTCGAACAACCTCCTGGTTTTGAAGATCCTATCCATCCCGATCGGGTTTGTTTGCTCAACAAAGCTCTCTATGGTTTACATCAAGCACCGAGGGCTTGGTATGCAACCTTATCTACTTATCTGCTGGAAAATGGTTTTCGACGAGGTCTTATCGACTGTACTCTTTTCATCAAGGAAATAGATAGAGATCTTCTGCTGGTACAGGTATACGTTGATGATATCATTTTTGGTTCAACTAACGATGCTTTGTGCAGGCAATTCGAGCGTGTTATGCAAGAAAAATTCGAAATGAGCGCAATGGGGGAGATGAATTTCTTTTTGGGTCTACAAGTTCAACAAACCAAGTCTGGGATATTCATCTATCAGACTAAGTATGTCGGTGACATCTTGAGCCGGTTCCAGATGCCAGAAGCGACACCTATTGGTACCCCACTTTCGACTAATCACGGGATTACTCTGAACTTGAAGGGTGAAAGTGTCAACTCTTCGTATTATCACGATATGATCAGATCTTTAATGTATCTCACTGCCTTGAGGCCTGATATAAAGTATTCAACGTGCCTGCTCACAAGATATCAAGCCAACCCAAAGGCATCTCATCTGGCTGCTGTGAAAAGGATCTTTCGCTATTTGAAGGGTTGCCCAAACACCGGTCTCTGGTACCCTAGGGATAATAGCCTTGACTTGGTTGCATTCAGTGATTCTGATTTTGGTGGCTGTAAAATCGATGGCAAATCAACAACTTCTAGTTTTCAGTTCTTAGGAAATCGCCTGGTCACATGGCAATGCAAAAAAGCAAACTTGTGTAGCTACATCAACTTGTGAGGCTGAATACATTGCTGTCTCAAGCTGTTACTCTCAAGTTCTGTGGATTCAACAACAAATGCGTGACTGTTGTTTTGAATTCCTATCTACTTCTATTTTTGTTGATAATAATGCTGCTTTACAGATTACTAGAAATCCTGTGCAACACTCCAAGACCAAACACATCGAAATTAAGTATCACTTCATACGTGATTGTTTTGACAAAAGACTTATCGATGTTGTTAAGGTCCACACCGATGAACAACGTGCAGACCTTTTTACAAAAGCCTTTGACAAATCTCGTTTTGACTATCTTTTGTTGGTTAATGGCATTAAGGTGAAACAAGAGTAAAACTTCTTTTGGCAGATTGGTTTTCGTAAATATTTTCTTTAAAAACTCAAAAATACAAAAAGATTTTCTGTTTATTTATCTTTTCGCATTTTAGGGGGAGAAATTTCAAGAAAATACAAAAACATGTGAAAAAAAATTCAAAAATATGTCTTTACTTTATGTTTTTAAGTTTAAAAGATTTGAAAAATTCAAAAACAATAGAAAATCAAAAATGAGTTTCTTGGATAAAAGAAGTGAAAGTGATGATATACACCGGTGTGGTCTGTCAATATGGTCAAAAACAAAAGAAAAAATGAAAAATGATAAGTAGCTCTACTAACGATGTATCGGTAGGCTCACAATCAGACTAAAATGTGCAGGATGATATAAACCTAACAAACTTCAAGTCAGGTGGGAACCATTCATTGGCATATGGTCTTAGTACCGAAATTTCGTTTGAGAGATTTCCGAGGTTCTGAGATATGCGGTGTTTAATGCTTTCTTATCATCTGGGTATCATGGTTGTATCTTTTACCGAAAAATAACGGAGACGAAATCTAGATCTTCCATGATACTATACATACGTGTACATATTGCATACGACCTCAATAAGTGATCAACAATCACATGTCCAAACAAAATAAGTGATAATTTATCACATATTCTATGAAGGAGTCAAGTTCGTCTCTTTGTCTGTACGTTGGTACTAACCTGTTCACGGACTTGCTCCAGTGCCCTCATGCATCTGAAAATCAAGTTCCTCATCAATAAGTGATTCTATCACATAGGGCTTGTTTTCAATAAAAAATAAGTGAGTTTCTCACATCTTTTATACGGTCAAATGGATGATAAGCGGTATACTCACCGGTAAGATGAACTCTCGTGCATACCTTGAGACGGGAATGTGTCGTGAGTGGATGAACACCGACAAGTAAGTATAATTCTACCGTAAATCATATCTCCTAATTATGATTACATCTGATAAGTTGAGCTTATGTGGATAACAATACCGATAATTGTAGTAGGATACTTATCTAAAGCTTTAAACAGAAATCATAAACCGTTTTGACAAAGACCGTAAGCTGGTAATGATTCTCTTACCTTGAAACTCGCAAAAAGTTTGCTTTTGTACAGTGTCTTTATGCTTTTTATTGCTTCTCATTAGTTTACCGTTTTTTAAATTATGTTTTAGTGTAAGTTGTAAAGTTCGTTTTTGATTAGCCGAAGTTGAAACTTGAAGTTTTCTGCCGAAGTTTTCTGTGTTGACTGGTCAACGAAGACTCCTTAAGGTCTTCGACGAACTTTGTTGTTCGACGAAGATTAACTCTTCGTCAAAATCTGAGATGGGCTAATTCACTTTGGCCCAACACCAAAACTTCGTCGAGCCCAACCAATCTTCGTCGCTTCTCAATCTTCGTCGAGGGGTCCAGTTATAAAAGAAGGACCCTGTGCATTATTGGTTTCACTTTTTCAAAACCCACTTCTCACAAGCACTGTTCATCATCTCTTTTGCTGAAAACCCTCACCGACTCAAAACCTGTTGGTGCATACGTCTGTCGACTTCGTCTTGTATTAAGTCTTGTAATAGAATAGATGAAACAAGTCACGCAGTTCGAGATAAGTAGGAAACAGAGGTGAACAAGCCAGTTCAAACGAAGTGGCCAGTTCAAACGAAGTGGTCAGTTCAAACGAACTGGACCAGTTCGTATGAACTGGAGGTGCTTGTTCAAACGAAGTGGAAATAGTATAAATATGTGACTTGTGATTTTCATTTGTAACGTTGGATTCCGGTAGCGAAGCTCTGCCGAAGTGTCTCCAAGTCTGTAATTGTGTTAGAATCAATATAAGAGACAGTTAATAGTGAATATCAAGCTGAAACAAACTCTGATTCATTGAATTCCGCCTTTGAATCAGTTTAGAGCTCTTCTGAAGACTCGTTCAGATTGAATCCCGATCCTACAAGTGGTATCAGAGCTCAGGAGGAAGAGCTCTTGATATTTCAGCCGATATTCGCCGATAATTTCTACTTCTACACCATTATGTCACGTTTTTCAAATTTAACCTTGATTTTCTGGATAAAATGACTTAATTTTCAAGTATATTGTGCGTAACTGTGTTTTAGACAATCTGTGAAAGTTTCAGACCTTAAAACCAACTAAAAAGTGATCAATTTCATAAAAATCTCATCAGATCGTTTGAAAGAACATTCAGTTCGTTTCAGATCCATATTACACGAACAGAACTTCAATCTCAGATCTACGACGTTTTAGTGGACGATTTTGAACGATAAACACATCATTGTGATCGGAATTTGATGAAGAACAATTCTAGGGTTTCAATTTCATTAGGATATCGGAGTTTGGATGATTTCTGATTCGGTTCGCTTGGAAAATCCTCAGATCGTTTGAACAAATGGTGCAGATCGTTTGAGAGTTAATCTCAGTTCGTATCAGTTCAGACGAACTGAATTTTGAATCTCTGTTCGCATCAGTTTTCCTGGTCGTTTGAGGAAGATTCATTTCGTTTGTTCTCCTCGTCGTCTGAAACAGTTGAATCCAGTTCGTCTGAATTTGCACACCAGTTCGTCTGAAGGTTTGTTTCGTGTGAAAGATCAGTTCGTTTGAAATAGGGTTCAGTTCGCATCAAGTTCATATTAAGCGGTGCAATCAGAAAGTGTTTGATATCAAAGTTGCCAGCCACTCACCTTGATTGAATACACAAAGTATTAAAATTGAAAGTCTGACACTTCTAATATCATCGAAAATTTTATGTGATAAAACTAAAGTTGGCCAATTATATTTCATGCAAACTTAAAAGTTGTCGGCTACTGTGTTTAATATTGGTACAATCAAGATATTAAAATCAAAGTGACATCACATGAATTCTTTTAACGGTTCAATCAGAAATTGATTACTATCAATGTTGTCGGCCATTGTTTAAAAATTTCAATACAATGCATGTGATAAGGTTGCATGAAAGATTGTAGTTTTTTGTCGTTTAGTGCATTCAATAGAGTAGTGGGTCGAACGAGGTTAAGTCACAGCTGGTGACTTTCGAAGCAATTAAAAAAATTGGTTTTGCAAGTGAACTGGGCCGATACAAGTTTCATTGTTTGACATTTTGGGCCTAGAATTTGTGATTGATTTTGGGCAAATAATTGGTTTGTGATCTTTATTGGATCAAATTGTAATTGTGCCGCAAGAACATTCATATTGGAAAATTAGTGGATTGATTGATATATTTCCAGTTCGTTTGAAAGTTTGTGTTTGTGAACCTTTGACATTGAAACATGGAGGAAGAGTTGTACAATGCGTTTGATACACCGATTGCTCCAGTTTCAGCTGCATTATTGAAGAAATCATTTGATATGTTTGTAGCTTTTGACCATGAAACAACAACGATGACCATTGATAGATATTGTCATTTGGTAGTAGAAATGAGAAAATTAAACATTAAGAAAGATGATGAGGAATGGGTTGATAATCTAGCCGAAGCATTACCACAGCAGAAGTGGGGAACCTATTTGTTGATCTTGAAACACATGAGAAAGTCTGAAAATATGATTTTGGCTCAATTTATTCAGAAGATTGAGGAGCATGAGTTGGATATCCAGAAAAAGGCAAAGATGGAAGCTGAAGAAACAAATGTTGAAGAAAATTCGACGAAAAAGATTAAAGATGATGAACCAGTGACTGAGAAAGTAGTAGAAAAAATTGTTGAAGTTGAGAAAATCGTTGAAGTAGAGAAAATCGTCGAAGTTGAAAAGATAGTTGAAAAAGTGGTTGAAGTTGAAAAACAATGTTTGAAGTGTTTAGATTCTTGCAAACAATGTGAGGAGAAAGACAAGAAGATTCTTGAACTGGAAGAGATGAAAGAAAATTTGTTGTCTGATGTGAAGTATGTGAAGGAGTCTTATGATGTGCTCAACAAAACAGTTGATAGTCTGAAAAGAACGAATTCAGAGATTGAAAATGCAATGACAAAAATGAGAGTAACATTGATGACAAAGCAGAGCGTCATCAATGAGTATATCGAAGACTGTGCTAAGCTAAAACAGGAAGTAGAACTTGAAAGGATTAAAAGATTATTGTTGAGTTACACTACTTGTGATTATTTGATTGATCGTGTTTATCCTACTGTTGCAGGTCTTGAAGCATTCAAGGAGAAAAAGACTGAAGATACTGATACTGGTAAGAAACCAAGTGTCAAGTATAACAGATGTCCGCCCCCGATCTTTGAAAGTTATTCTCCCAGAAAACCAAATGAGGAACGTGTAAATAAGGCTCTAAACATCAAGTTGAAGTCTGAAACCATTGATGAGTTACCAGATAACATTGATGTCACATTCACAGCGTCTGAAACTGATCATGAGTCTGAATTATTAAAGAAAGTGGTCGATCAGGTGTTAGATATGGATGAAGAGTCAATGTCGGAGTCTAAGTCTGAAAGTCCGAGTTCGTCAGAAAAGAGTCTGAGTTCACCGGTTAAAAGGATTTACAATAAAGAGTTTCTTCTATCAAAGAATAATTTGAATGATGAAACATTCAAAGTAGCATATACTTTGCATGATTTGGACAAATTATTTTCTGATGAAGAATTTCCAATAAGGAGTGTCAAAACTGAAAAGATCAAACAGGTTTTCAAATTGACAGAAATTAACTTTTCTGAAATAAGATATTTAAATCTTTCTAAAAACCCTAAAAAGTACACTTCAAGAATTCAACAAAGAGTTAACAAGAAAATGGGTTACGGTTGTGGTTATAATTTCCAAAAGAAACCAAACCATAACAGTAATTTCAAAAAGAAAGGCCTTGGTTTTATTCCACCAGAAAATTATAAAAACCAGAAAATTTATAAACAAAATACTCAATTTGTTGCAGGAGGAAGTGCTAAAGAGGAACAGAAGAAACCATTCTGGAGCCAATCAAATCAAGAGTTTCTTGCAGAAAAGAAAAAACATGGTTTGAAGAATACTGGAAAAAGAATTAACAGAAGAGTTTGTTTCAATTGCCAAGAAACTGGTCATATTGCTTGGTATTGCACAAAGCAAACCAACAACAAACAGGGAGTTTCTTCTTACCCTGATTTGAAAAAGAAATGTATTGATGAAAAGAAACAACCTACTGGGAAACTTAAAATGAACAAAAACTCAACTTCTGAAGAAAGTGAAAACTCAAAACGTTTTTACAAAAGAAGAGTTGATTTGAACAAATAAAAGTGGGTTGTTAAGAGTTCTGAGAATAGTTCTGACTATGAATCTGATTCCACAAAATCAGAGGAGTTATTGATTGAGAAAAAGGTTGAGAATTCCGTTCCAGAGATGAACGATGAAAACTTTCCTAAATTATCGAAGGAAAATTTGAAGTTGAAGGTTGGTAAAACTGAGATTTCAGGTCAATTCTTTGCTGGTAACAAAGAATTTGATGCTGAAAAGGCGTTTAATGGCAAAGCTAAACATATTTTTCGGAAGATGGTTGATGGGAAGGTTAAAAGTGCAAAAGAATTTTATAAATCAAAATGTTGGTGGGATAGATGTGTACCAGAATCTCCCAAGGATGGTCAGGCTTGGGGGAAAGTATTTCCTAACTGAAAACCTGACTTGCCGGAACTCCCAGGTTGGTAATTAGGGAGTAGGAATCGGCATCTTTCTTGAGAAATTCACTTCTGTGATATTTCGACGTTCAAGTGGATAATCAGGGACATTAAGTTGTACTTGATTTTCTACAAGTGATTGTATTGTGAAAATCGGGAAATGTTAAATTTCTACAAATGGTTTTGAAAAACAAAGTGATGAAGTTGATCTCCTAACTTACAAGTGATAAAATCAACAAAACTTATTTTCCGGAAAAACCATTTGATTAAAACAAACTTAAGTGTTTTGAAATCAATGGGAAAATAGTTTGTTGAAAGGGGAAGTTCTGATTGTTTATGCCAAGTGGATGGCGATTTGAAGCGATTTGATATCAGTTGTCAGATTTCTTGTACAGTTTATTTTCAAATTTCTTTAAAATGGTTTTGAATTTTAGGGGGAGTAAGAAATTTTCAGAAAATCCAAAAACATTATAAAATTTGAAAATGTCAAAAACATTAGAAAATTCAAAAATGTGTTTTGTTGTTAAAAAGAGGAAATGATAGTACATCAGTGGACATCACAACATGCTAAAGAATTGGAAAGTCAAATGTGATAAACGGTCTCACTAATGATGTGTCAGTAGGTTTTTGCACATTTAGTAGATTGTGACGAGATATAAACCTAAATTTCAAACTTACTTATTTCGTGGGTAACATCTCTCGGATATATGGGTAACCCCCGAAATATTGTTTGAAGGACCCCTCTTTCTGAGATACTAGGTCTTTATGCTTAGTGAAATCTGGGGTATTATCCCGGGACTTCTGATTTTGCGAAAGCAATGGCCTAGTCCCCGGAGAATACTTTACTCTTGCTTGAAATATAGCCGCCCTCAGCATAAAATGATGAGACAATAAAATTGCTAATCAATGCTGTTGTATAAAAGATCCTCTAAAGGGGACCCACCAAAAGTTGAAGCCGTCATCTCTCTGCTGAACGGAAGTTCTGACCTGAGCTCTCACGGTTCTTCACAATTTAACCCCTTACAGATATCATCTAGGTATACTCACCTGTAAGACTGAATATTGGGATCTGGATACAGGAGTATATTCTGAGGTGGGACACTCGAATAAGTTTAAGTCTCTAAAACATTAATCTCGTATCTCGAAACAGTTGAACTTTGTGTGAAAATTTAAGTGGATCAGTATACTGACAATCTAAGTGAATCGTTTAGAACTTAAAATGTTTAAAGCTTAACGGTGTTGATGATTTGTCTCAGAAACTGATATGATCCTCTTACACAAACTTACAAAAATGTTGTATGTATATATTTCTTTACTGCATTTCATTTCGGTTATACAAAAATCCAAAAAGATTTTCAGTGAGTTTTAGCATAAATTTTTGAAAATACAAAAAGATTTTCGACAACTGATGTTGAAGAGCTGTTTTTCAAAATTCTAAGTGCTAAACATGATGAACAATTCTGGGTTGGGAAATGCTTGAAAAGAATTTGAATGATATTTCTACAAGTGGTCATCAAGAGATTATAAATGTTAAATCTTTTTATTTGAAATCTGCATATGATGTTTTGATAGGAATAAATTTGTGAAATTTTAAATTTGAGAAATTTATGTTTTGGGTAGAGCATTTGCAGGATAGCCAGACTACGATCCCTAGTTGATTGAAGGGGGAGTCTGAAGATGAAAAAGCCAAGTTTTCAGATCCTGTTGCTACGGAAAGCCAGGAGTCGGTCAAGAACTTGTGAAAGCACTAGAGCCAGCTTCTGATCATGGAACCTTGTTCAAGAAAGTTGTTGTTGCTGTTGATAAGAAAGAGAAGAAGAGAAGATAGAGATTTAGGATGCTTGCTTACATTGTCAGATACTTTGGAGAGAGCTTGAAGACTGATCAAGACTGAAGATGTTTTGAAGGCATACCGAAGACTCGTCAACATCCGAGGGGGAGTCTGTTGGTGCATACGTCTGTCGACTTCGTCTTGTATTAAGTCTTGTAATAGAATAGATAAAATAAGTCACGCAGTTCGAGATAAGTACGAAACAGAGGTGAACAAGCCAGTTCAAACGAAGTGGTCAGTTCAAACGAACTGGACCAGTTCGTGTGAACTGGAGGTGCTTGTTCAAACGAAGTGGAAATAGTATAAATATGTGACTTGTGATTTTCATTTGTAACGTTGGATTCCGGTAGCGAAGCTCTGCCGAAGTGTCTCCAAGTCTGTAATTGTGTTAGAATCAATATAAGAGACAGTTAATAGTGAATATCAAGCTGAAACAAACTCTGATTCATTGAATTCCGCCTTTGAATCAGTTTAGAGCTCTTCTGAAGACTCGTTCAGATCGAATCTCGATCCTACAAAACCTCTGTTTAAACTTTTGTTTACTTCAACAAATCAAAGGTACCAAAATACACCAATATCATGATAGAATCTCGTATGACTCTTTGTTTGTATCCGATGACTATAGAAACCGGTTGAGACTTGCTTGTTATTGATGATATCATACTTTTATCTGCTCATGTCTTTCTTTTCTTTTTGCATATAAAATTTGAAATGTTAGATTGTGATAGGTTATATGTTTATATTGCTTATCTAATGTTCATGATTCTATCTGGGTTTCTAACAGGGTATACAGGATGTTGATTTTGATTTTGAAAATGGTTTGGTAAAAAGGATGCTTAGGTTTTGGCAAAATGGTGTATATATCTTAATGATTGGTCATTTGATTGTGGTTTGTTGTTTGTTTGTTTGATTAAATAAATTGGGATTAAACATGTTTCAGCGAACAATTCTTATGACGAAACCCCCAAATTGATGACGAACCCTATTTGATGAACCTTCTTGACGAACCTTCTTGTTCGACGAAGATTCAATCTTCGTCGAGATCTTTGACCTGGGAATCTTCGTCAAGATAGGGCGACGAAGGATCCAATCTTCGTCATTAAAGAGGAACTTCGTCACAGGGACCATTCTTCATCACTCAACACTTAGAAAAATTTCAGTTTTGTAAAATATGTAAGCTTTATACAGTATGTATGTCTATACATGATTAATGTTCACAATGTACATTAAATATGTATACATGTATGTATCCTATAATTATGTATTTTTGTCTTATTGTGGGTATTTGTTGTATACAGAATGGCTCCGAAAGAACGAAAACGTAAACCTGCCACCAAGAAAACCAATAAAACGGAAGAAGAAATCATGTCCGAACCTCGACACAATATGGTAGCGTTCTTAAATCCTGAAGGAAAGCTTGATGATTACAAGGAAATCACTCAATGGCTACGGGAATCGCGGATAAACAAGGCGATTATGTTCTCAACAACGGTTTACAAGTCATTGATTAAGGAATTTTGGAATTCAGTAAATGTGATTGAAGTTGACGGAAAGGAGCTGATTCGGGGGCAGGTTAACCAATTAAACGTCGATGTGTCACCGGATATTCTGAACTCGGTATTGGAACTTCAAGATAATGTAAGTGCTCCAGATACTATTCCGATCATGTGCACGCGTGGCTGTCTACTTAGAATGAAGTGCACCGGTGATATCTTCGCCAGTCAGATCAACAAAGCTTATTTGCCACTGCGATACAAGTTCTTACTTCACGTACTTGTTCAATGTTTTAGCAAAAGCCGTGCTGGATACGATATGGATGGAAATGATCTCATCGGATTGATGGTCGCGTTAGTTTTAAACAAGTCGTTCAGCATTTCAAAGTTCATCTTCGCAAACATGAAAGAAAACTTAAGGAGAACAGGATCTCGTACTTCCGGCAACAAATTCTGGATGTATCCTAGATTCTGCAAAAAGATACATAGAATCTGATCCTCCAAGGAAGATGTTTGGTGCCTTAACAAATACAGAATATGTCGCTCCTGCAAACGATAAATGGCGTCACGACAACAGCCAGTCAGATGACGAAGAGCCAAAATTGAAAAAGATGATGGAAGATAGGTTTGGACACAAGAAGTTGGATTCTTCTGAAAGCGATAGTGATGGTGATGATGAAGGTGGTGATGATGGAGATGCTGGTGCTACTGGTGCATCTGATGCTGGTGCTACTGGTGCATCTGCTACTGGTACAACTGGTGCTAGTTCAGCTGGAGGAGATGCAGAGGATTCTGAGTCTGACGATAATCGGCCAGAGCCAGGATATGAGTTCTATATTGACGATCGTGTTGAAAGGAAGGTGAGAAAGATTAAACAGGAGAAGGATGCTGATTATGTTCCGTCTGATACCGAGGCTAAACGCTTAAAGATAAAGGAAACTGCTGCTCGTAGGAAGAGAAAGAACAGGAAGTATATTGGTACGTAATCTGTACAGCCGACTGTGTCACAACAAGAAACTGTTCAAGAAGCAGAAATGGATCCAAATCTTGGTCTCACAGCCGAAGAAGCTTTCGCTATGATATCTTCTCCTCCGCGATCAACTGAACCGCCTACTGTGGTTTCTTCAGCTACTAAAACGCCAATTGTCACTCCATAAGCGGAACCTGCACGTACAATGGCATCCACCATTCGAGCAACTACTTCTCAACATAGATCAAAACGCCGAAAAAGAAAACTTTCTGAAATGCAGCCAGACGAAAAGGTAGATTTCTTATTCTCTCAATTACAAGCTGCCGTAGGTCAGATCGATAGCCAATCAACATTCATGAACATTACAAATAGCGACGTAATCAAGCAACAGTTGGAGATGAACACGTTGAAGTCCACTGTTCAAAGACTGTTGGTGCATTTATGTGTCTGTAACTTTGTCTTGTTTACGTTGTATGTTATTTAGTCTTTTGTTATCGAGTCTGTAAGTTCCCTCAAGTCTACATAGTCGGATATCCTCCTATCCTACTTAGTATGACATATTGTCTCTGTATTTATAATGTTTGTTAGACACACGCTTGTGTGCATTGTGTTTAATTATAGTCAGTGGTTTCTTATGTCTTCTGTTAACTTAGTTATCTACTATCCTTGTTTAGTTTTTGACGAAGAGTCAATCTTCGTCGAACCCCAGCTTGGCGAACCTTCAAGCTTTGTCATTGTTTGTGTGTGACGAAGGCTCTATCTTCGTCACACATTAACCTTCGTCTATCAAGGTTCGTCTGAGGATAGTATATATAGCTTAGTGTGTTTAACAGTTAAGGCATGAGAGCATAGAGAGACTACTACTGAGAGTTTATCATTCAAGCATTGTGTGTATATGTTTGATGTTGTTCTTGTCCTTTTAATCTAAAGTGAATCTTTGGTTATCTGTTGTGTTGCGTGCATTGCTTTGTTTGGGTTGCACTATCACGTGGATTCCGCACTCATGACCGTGTTCGTGATAAACAGGGATTAGGTCTCGTAATAGATCCTCTGAGAAAAACGGACCTATAAGTGGTATCAGAGCTATGGCTCTTATCCTTGTTTAAAACCAAACATTGTTGTGTTTTATCAAGTTGTTTATGTATGTTTTAGAAACTGGTCTTATTCGATATTCATATTTTCTGAAAAGTGTTCAAATCATGTTATTTGCTATAAGTTTTATCAAAAACCTTACTACATTGCATGTCTACATGATAAAAATGGGTTTTTTCTTGAAAGTTTAGGAAAAGTTTGTGTTTCAAAATATTCAACTTTTTCTTGATATTCAAAGTGATCTTCAAAGTGTTCTTGACCATCTTCTAACTGTTCTTGAAATAACATCTGAGTTTGATCTGCTTTAAATTTAAGTTGAAGTGTTTGTTGCTTATAATATTATTGTTTGACAATTGTGTACATGAAATGATGGTTAGGTGAATCAAATTAACTTCTGTCACAACTTGTTGTTTGCTTTGAAAATTCATCACACCACCTACTTGTCTGTAAGAATTAATTGTTTTGCAAAAATATCTTATCCCGTGTCAGCAAAGATTGTGTTGGATGAAGGATCAAAGTTTCGTCAAAATTGTTTCGTCAAAATTGTTTCAGTCTCCATCCTTCGTCAAAAGATTGTATTGGAAGAAGATTCAGAACTTCGTCATTACAAGACTTCATCGTTCATTTCATACTTCGTCATTTCATACTTCGTCATTTTAACTGTCATTTGTTAACAGAGACTTTGCAAAACTGTCTTAACTATTTCTTTTCAAGTGTTTGATCAGGTACACTCATACATACATCAATCATGAGTAATAATCCATGGGATTGGAGGAGTAGCTCAAGTACTGCTCCAGATCCGACCTCTGTAGAGACATGGGTCAAGAATATGATGCCACAACAACAAGCAATTTCTGCGAGTCAGTGGGCATGTGTAGCAAATCAAAATCAAAGTATTCAAAATTTGCTACAGAGCGAAAGTGAAACAGGTAGCAACAATCGACCGCCAAAGTTGAATCATATGAATGAATATCCATCTTGGAAAGGCCGTTTTCATACTTACGTTCTAGGGAAAAATACCGAGCTATGGTTATATTGTTTCTACACCATACAACACGGCTCTTGAATAAGCAGGTTCAAGTGCAGCCAGATTGGCAACTATGTCTGAAACAGATAAGAAAGCATACGATCTTGAAAAGAAGGTGTTTGCTATCTTGACACAAGCTCTTCACAAAGAATTATATCATCAATTCTCTTATTGCAAGACAACAAAAGCATTGTGGGACATCCTAGTTACAAGAGGAGAAGGGAATGCGGTGACAAGGAAGACTCGACACGACTTGTTGAAAAAGGAGTTTGATGCATTTTTGTTTATAGAAAATGAAGCTTTAAATGAAATGGCAACTCGTTATTATCATTTGATAAGTGAAATGTTTTCTTACGAGGTTTCTGCAACTCCACAGGAAATGGTGGCAAAGTTTGCTGATGCTCTACCACCGAAGTGGAGCCCTTTTATTGAGCTATTAAAGCATACAAGTTCATTAGATACTATCACTATCTATGATTTCGTTCAGAAGCTGGAAAATAAAAATGAAGAAGAAATCCGGAAGGCGAAACGAATCTCAATTCCTCAGAATCCAGAAATGTACTATGGAGGGATTAACCCTGCTGCGAGCTCAAGTCAGCAACCAAAACTTCAAACGGCGTTTATGTCATCTCAAGTGACTAATGTAAATCCCTTTGGATTTGTACCAGAGCCACCTCAACCTAAACCACATTTTGATACTAGTGCTTGGTTCCCTCCATCACAACCTGTTGCCCCCCCCCCCCCAACTCAACAAAAATTTGATCTGAGTACCTGGTTCCCTCAACCTCAAGTTACTCAATCTCAATCTCAACCTCCAATTGACCCTAGCACTTGGTTCCCGAAACCACAAGTTGTTACTCCTTCACCTCAATAAGCACTCTATGGTAACAATTCCAATACAACCAGACTTGATACTTCAAACCTTCCCAAAGTCAATGTAGAAGTTGCAAAGGAACACATGGAACTTCTTAGCACAATGGTCAATGCTTATTGTGGGTTGGTTGTCGGTCAGATTGGAAACATAAATCTGACCAATGAAGATTATCAACATATTGATAGGGATTAAATGGAGTTATTGGATATCAAGTGGGCTTTTACAAGCGCGGTTAGACGAGCTAAAGACTTCATGACCAGAACTGGGAAGACTACTTTGGAAAGCAAAAGGGATACAAAGTACGGATTCGACAAAGATTTTGTCACCTGTTTTAACTGCGGAGAAAAGGGTCATTTCAAGTGTGAGTGCACTCGTCCGAGCAGAAACACAAATCAAAATCCCTTCAGGAATCAAACAAGTACTTCCAACCAGAATCAAGCTAATCTGGAAAGAAGGATAGTAGCTGTCAACAACCAGACTAACACCGCAAATGCAAACCAAGCGGGTCCTTCTAACACCAACCGTGCACTAGTTGTTCAAGCTGATGAAAGTTGTGATTGGTCCATACAGTTTGGAGGTGGTGATCAAGGAGGAACCGCATGCTATGCTAAGATCATCAATCATATCAAGCATGTGCATAAGGAAGAATTCTCTGAAAGCGATGATAGCTCGGGTTATACTGGCAATTCAGATGAGGAAAACTCGAACATTGGAAATTATTGTTCAGAGTCGGATGAAAAGGAAGGAAGTGATTCTGATATTGATAGTTTGTTGATGAAAGCTGAGGAGTTAAAGTGTCAGAAGTCTATTCTAATTAAGAAGGCTGATGTTGCATCAAAAGAGATGGAAAAGTTCTTTTCGGAAGACGGATCTTTCTCTTATCAGACTGCCTTTATGGTTAATGTCGCAGCCTCTTCAAGTCAGGTAAATTCTGATACTACTACTTCTAGCATATGTAGTAATTGTGAAGATCTTAAAAATGAATGCTCTAAATTGAAACTTGAATCTGAAATGGTTCATGGTCACAACCAGAGTTTGGTTATTGAACTGTCAAAATGTAAAGAGGCAAACATGGCCTTGGCTCGAAATGAAAAGGATTTCAAATCTGTCATTGAAACTTTAATGAAAAGTGTTTCCGAAATTTCTAAAACTGTTCTAGGTAAACAAATTGGTATTAATAACTACGTTAATATTATTGAGGAGACAAAGAAGGAGCTAGCAATGGCTAAATGTGAGCATGAAGCGATCAAGCTCAAATTGGATAGTTATTCCAACTCCCGATATGTGCTTGATCACATCATTGAAGTTCAACAACTGAAAGGAAACACGAAAGGCGTAGGGTATAAGTCGTGTCCACCTACGTTGAGACACAACTATACCAACATGCCCGATGAGGAGGAAATGCCTCGGTTTGAACCTAGTGTACCTCTTGATTATAAGGAAGTAACTACAGGATTAGGGTTTAAATCGGACAATTCCTCAGAGGGCTCATCTGAAACAAGGGAAAATTCAACATCCACGAAATAAAGTGCTCCAACTGTTGAGGACTATGAATCGTCAGATGATGAATCGGATGTGAGTGAGCAGGATACATATGTTGATGATAAGAAAGGAGTAGACATTCCTATTAAGAATCACATTTTGTGTGATCCTCCTACTCCTGCTGTGCACTCTACTGTCAAGCAAGAGATGAATCCTATCACTGAGATAGTGTTTGCTGTTAAAAGTGATAACATGTTGTATACTTTGGTTGGGGACAGTAAAATATATTCAAACAAAGATTTTCCAATAAAAAACGTCAATCAATCTCTGATTGATAAAGTGTTTGAAGATACTACCTGTAAGTTTTTGGAAAAAGTGATCCCGAGAGTTTCTGTGACTCAATGCGATCCTATTCCAAAAGCGTGAAATTAGGAAACAATTTGGAAACAAACGATTCCTAACAAAGCAACAACCTATCCCTTTTAAAGGCAAACAGAAGGAAAAACAAGCTTCAAAACCTAAGGTCTCACAACCAAGGGTAGATACAAAAGGAGCTCGTTTCAAGAAGAAGGACAAAGATATCAAATTCGTAGCATCTAAGGTTACTGACAAGGTGGAAACTTTTGAAAATAAATCAAACATCGATTTTGTTCAAAAGATTAGAATTTTAAAACGTAATAATCAAAATAATTACACCCAACACACAAACGGGTGTGATGAAGGCACAAGTACCTCAGATTCTACAAGTTCGACATCGAGTCGTCAAGATGGATCTCCTAAGTTTGTTGAAAGGAGATCCTGTTTCAAACTCGCCCAAAGCAAAATTTATTGAGAGAGCCCTTCCTGAAAAGGATCACCCTCAACGTTATTCAGTTTCCCCAAAACAAGATAAACAAACTATCAAAGAACAGGAAACGAAACAACGACGCAAAAATGTAAAAGTGATCGAAAGTTGTAAAATCTATTAAACGGGAACCAAATTCATCTCAACCAATAAAACCAGAAAATTCACAAACTGTTAATATTACACAATCTGGTAAATGGAAAACTTGGAACCCTAAGACAAGTGAGGTTTCAGGGGGAGGCTTACAATTTCTGAACCATTAAGAAATTGAAATTACATTTCTTGATTCTCAGGGAAGACCCAAGACCACTAAGGCTTGGGTCCCCAACTTCAACTAATCCCTAAATGCATTGTGCAGGGTATTCCAGGAGGAACTATTAATAGTCATTGGATTGTTGATAGTGGAGCATCTAGGCACATGACCGGCGACTTACGACTTCTGTATGATGTGAAAAACATTAGAGGAGGTTATGTCGCGTTTGCTGGAGACAAGGGCGGATACATCTCTGGAGAAGGAATGATCTCCAATGGTGTTGTGAGTTTCAATAAGATCAATTATGTACAAAAAATTGATCACAATCTTCTGAGTGTTTCACAAATCTGCTATAAGAAGTTCACCGTGCATTTTGATGATGCCGGTTGTTATGTGCTGAAGCCCGGATTTAAAATTCCAAAAGAATGGATTCTCTTGAAGACTCCAAGGATTAATGATCTTTATATTCTTGATATGAGCCAGGCGATTACTACTTCTGCACAAGTCACTTGTTTTGTCTCAAAAGCCACAGAGAAAGAGTCAATATCTTGGCACAGACGAATAGGACACATTCACTTGAGAAAAATGAACCATCTGGTGAATGGTGTGCCTGTCAAAAATTTCCATCTACAAGATATCTTTGTTTCGTACCAAAAGGGAAAGCAAACGAAGAAATCCCACCCGATCAAGAAAGTCAACACAATCAGCATACCTTTGGAACGTCTTCATATGGACCTTTTTGGACCTATGAAACACAAGACGACCTTTGGGGATGCTTACTGTCTGGTAGTTACTGATGACTATTCTAGATTTTCTTGTGTATCGTTTATGGCACACAAGAGTGAAACTCCTGAAATCCTCAAGAATCTTCTTACTCTTCTTGAAAATATGTATACTTTGAAAGTGAGGAGGATCCGAAGTGACAATGGCACCGAGTTCAAAAACCGCATAATGGATGAGTTCTGTAATTTAAAGGGTATTCTTCATGAGTATAGTTCTCGTTACACTCCTCAACAAAACGGTGTCGCAAAGAGGAAGAATCGGACGATAATAGAGTCTGCAATAACGATGTTGGTAGAGTCGGAGCTTCTCGTTCAGTTCTGGGGGGAGGCTGTTGCTACTGCATGCTATACATTAAACAGAGTTCTTACAGTCAAACGGCATGACAAAACTTGTTTCAAACTATTGCACAAAAGGAAACCGGACGTTTTGCACTTAGAACCTTTTGGAGGCATATGTACTATGATTGATCCAGACGGTAAATTTGGCACAAAGGCTATCGAGGGATTCTTCCTTGGATATGCTACTCCAAATTTTCACGTGTGGAATTTGACAACCAAAAAGATTGAATTATGGGGTGAAGTTAGGGTTCAAAAGTATACTAATTCAGTGAGAGCTCTGGGTGATCCTTGGATGTTCGACTATGATGGACTATTTAACTCCTTTAATCTGCCAACCTTTGATGAAGCAACTGCAGCTGCTCAAGTGTTATTAGAAAGTGATAATGCAGTTGACTCATCTTTGGTTCGACCAATTTTTGTTAACCCTCAAGCTTCTACTTCGGTTAACAACATTGCTCAAAATGAGGAAGTTGAAGGTGCCGCTGATTACAATGCGTCGTCGGAAGATGATGTAAATGATACGACTGAAGGCCCTTCGATTCCAGCTGTTCCTGTTCAAGGTACTTCTGAAGGAACTCCTCCTGTGCAGATTGAAAACACTGCTGAAGGAAATGCATCTACATCTACGTCTATGCCAGGCGTGGATTTGGTTGTTGATCTTAATCTTAACAATTTGGGTATAGATACTCGTGTTCCTGATAATCCTGAAACGAGAATTCATGATACTCACCCACAGTAGAACATTATAGGAGATGTCCAAACTGGAGTGCAGACGCGTAACCAGCTGAGAAACAACCAGAATCTTGGTTTGTATTTAGCTATCAGAGAATCTGGACAACAAAATGATTGGTCTTTCGCGTGTTATGTTTCACAAGAAGAACCAAAATCTTGGAAAGAAGCCTTAAAGGAAAATTATTGGGTGGAAGCGATGCAGGAAGAACTTCAACAATTCCAGAAACTGGGTGTCTGGAGACTTGTTGAAAAACCCAACGATTACAAGAAAATCGGTACTCGTTGGGTATACAAATGCAAAAAGGATGACCGTGGAGTGGTCATTCGCAACAAAGCGAGATTAGTGGTTCAAGGCTTTTGACAAATTGAAGGAATTAATTACAACAAGGTTTATGCACCTGTTGCACGTCTGGAGGCTATTCGGATCTTTCTAGCTTATGCTTCGTTCAAAGGATTCAAAGTCTATCAGATGGACGTCAAAAGTGCATTCTTTCATGGTATCATTGAAGAGGAGGTGTATGTCGAACAACCTCCTGGTTTTGAAGATCATATCCATCCCGATCGGGTTTAGTTGCTCAATAAAGCTCTCTATGGTTTACATCAAGCACCGAGGGCTTGGTACGCAACCTTATCTACTTATCTGCTGGAAAAAGCTTTTCGATGAGGTCTTATCGACTGTACTCTTTTCATCAATGTAACAGATAGAGATCTTCTGCTGGTACAGGTATACGTTGATGATATCATTTTTGGTTTAACTAACGATGCTTTGTGCAGGCAATTCGAGCGTGTTATGCAAGACAAATTCGAAATGAGCGCAATGGGGGAGATGAATTTCTTTTTGGTCCTACAAGTTCAACAAACTAAGTCTGGGATATTCATCCATCAGACTAAGTATGTCGGTGACATCTTGAGCCGGTTACAGATGTCAGAAACGACGCCCATTGGTACCCCACTTCCGACTAATCACGGGATTACTCCGGATTTGAAGGGTGAAAGTGTCAACTCTTCTTATTATCACGCTATGATCGGATATTTAATGTATCTCACTGATTTGATGCCTGATATAATGTATCCAACGTGCCTGCTCGAAAGATATCAAGCCAACCCGAAGGCATCTCATATGGCTGCCGTTAAAAGGATTTTTAGCTATTTGAAGGGTTACCCGGACACCGGTCTCTGGTACCCTAGGGATATTAGCTTTGACTTGGTTGCATTCAGCGATTCTGATTTTGGTGGCTGTAAAATCGATGGCAAATCAACAACTGCTGGTTGTCAGTTCTTAGGAAATCGCCTGGTCACATGGCAATGCAAGAAGCAGACTTGTGTAGCTACATCAACTTGTGAGGCTGAATACATTGCTGCCTCAAGCTGTTGCTCTCAAGTTCTGTGAATTCAACAACAAATGCGCGACTACGGTTTTGAATTCCTATCTACTTCTATTTTTGTTGATAATAATGATGCTTTACAGATTACTAGAAATCCTGTGCAACACTCCAAGACCAAACACATCGAAATTAAGTATCACTTCATACGTGATTGTTTTGACAAAAGACTTATCGATGTTGTTATGGTCCACACCGATGAACAACGAGCAAACCTTTTTACAAAAGCCTTTGACAAATCTCGTTTTGACTACCTCTTGTTGGTTAGTGGCATTAAGGTGAAACAATAGTAAAACTTCTTTCGGAAAATCATTTTTGTAAATATTTTCTTTAAAAACTCAAAAATACAAAAAGATTTTCAGTTTATTTATCGTCTCGCATTTTAGGGGGAGAAATTTTAGAAAATACAAAAACATGTGAAAAATTCAAAAATCCAAAAATATGTCTTTGCTTTCTGTTTTTAAGTTTGAAAATTTTGTAAAATTCAAAAACAATAGAAAATCAAAAATGAGTTTCTTGGATAAAAGAAGGGAAAGTGATGATAATCACTGGTGTGGTCTATCAATATGGTCAAAAACAAAAATTGAAAAATGATAAGTAGCTCTACTAACGATGTATCGGTAGGTTCACAATCAGTCTAAAATGTGCAGGATGATATAAACCTAACAGACTTCAATTCAGGTGGGAACCATTCATTGGCATATGGTCTTAGTACCGAAATTTCGTTTAAGAGATTGCCGAGGTTCTGAGTGTGACACCTGTGCCTATGCGACCATCAAAAAAATACCAAATTTATGAAATATTGTGTTTCATACTTGGGATTTGTAAAAATACGTGTATTGTTTGCACATATCAATTCATGTTCGATTTCAAGCTTTAAATCGCTTTCTTGAAGGTTATACGCGCACTGATGCGTAAATATAACCAGTTTAATGCAACGAACACTCCATAATAGTGAAATAGTCTTAACATACCTTAAATAACCTTTACATAACTTAGAAATAAGTTTTGGAGGGTTTGGTGTGGCGAAATCAAGTTTATTCGCTTACAGGGACTAATTTTGACAAACTGCGAAAGTATGCCGATTTGTACTGTAACGAACATTCTGAAACATGACCATAAGTTAAACATACCCTAAATATCCTTTACATAGCTTAGAAATAGGCTTTGAGGGGTTCGGTGTGCTAAAATAAACTTTTTGGTCATTCAGGGACTGAAAGCGTCAAAAAGTGCATAAGTTGGCATTTTCACCTATATCTTACGTTCTGAATACATCCGGACATCCAAAACTTTATGTAATCATTAAAATATTTTATTTTAGTGATTAGCATGATAAAATTCCATTTATCGCGTAATTCGGATCGTTTTTCGCATTCGTTCGTGTTTCGTCGTAATTAACTAAACAAGGCAACCGTACGACCAAACGAACCGACATCCGAGATATTTTTTAGCATTTTTCATGTTCCATATACTTTAACTTCATTTTAGAGCCTTGAAATGGGATTAACGGGGTTTAAACGTGTCAAAAAATCATCAAAAACCATGTTTTGCACATTCAGGGACCAAAATTGACAATCTGCCATAGTTATCTTAGGAAGGGACCAAAATTGAAAATCTAAATTCCAGCTTGTTCCAGCTGTTCCCCTCATTCGCACATGGTTTTAATGAAACTAGGGGCTTGTTTTGGGGTACCCATGGTATTCTAAAACCATGGGCACACATGTAAGGTCCAGATCGAAGCTCGGTTTTCGATGAACGATCCTAACGGTCTTGGTTTTTCTATAAATACCCACCTTCCTCATTTGAATTCTTCACACCTTGATCTGATTGCTCTCTAAGTTGAAGTGCTTTCACTTCATACCTGAGAATAATCGGGTCAAACTTCCGTTCTTGGACCTTTTGTAAGTCCTCTTTCGTTCTTTTTCGCGTGAAAGTCAAACAGTGTTTGACTTTCTGCTTTGACCATTTTATGGTCAACATGAAGTTCGTTTGAACTTCATAACGTGAGTTTAATCACGATGGTTTTAGTCTCTTGTGACTATACCTACTGATTACCTCGTTATCTAGGCATAATGGCGAGTGGTAGTTTCGGCCAAAATGCGTATTCTTACGTATTTTGTAACCAAACTACTTTTAGGTATCAAAACTGTTTGTTTTGATACCAAACCTGTTTTCAAACCTCGTTAAGTATGTTCTAACATGTTTAGCTCGTCACTTTAGGTTTAGTGCTTATGTAGGGTCGTAAGGTAAGCGGTCTAAACAACCGCTTATACTTTCGAACCCGACCCGTTTGGTCGATCTTTAGGATCCGACCAAACACATTAGGTGACCATAGTTGCATAGGGAATAACCTTTCGAGGTTATACCTTATGGTCATGTCGTTTAAGTAGTTGTATGATAGGTAGTTTATATGCCTTAGGTAAATGACCAAAATGCCCTTTTTACGCCAAAATTCACTTTAAGCATATGTAACATAATTTTTGATATCTAAACTGATTTGGCAACAATATTAGACATGTTAAGGCATATTTTACTTATCATAGGACTAGTTAGGCGGTCCGAACGCGTTTTACGCGAACGACGAGTTAAAGTGGCGTAAGCTACCTAAACGGGTCATAATGGGTCGTAAGCACTTAGGTTAGGTTTCATTTTAGTATGTAGGCTTTGTTAAACCATATTACATGAGTTCATATACTCATTTGGTTTACGAAACCTCATTCTATCCGATCTTCCGATTTAGGTCCATTTATTTACATAATTACCTATATTACGTGCCGTTTGATTCCGTGATCCCTCTAGCTTTGCTTGGTTGTTATTCAAGACTTCTAAGCATCCTTAAGTGAGTACATAGAGCCTTCTTTTACTGTTTTCCAAACATTTTGGGGTGAAACACATGTGCCTACTTGTTATTTTCGTGCTTTCCATGTTTTCATATCATATACTTGCTATGTTCATTAGTACACTATTAGTACATGATTTCATTATGTTTTGCTATGTATGTTCACTTAACATGCTAGCACAATTGTTTTATGTTTTGAACCATTTATAATCATTGGATGTATGTGAACCATTTGTAATCATTGGATGTATGTGAACCATTTGTAATCGTTGGATGTATGTGAACCATTTGTAATCATTGGATGTATGTGAACCATTTGTAATCATTGGATGTATGTGAACCATTTGTAACCATTTGATGTATGTGAACCATTCGTAACTGTTTGAGCCATTGGGTTAGGGAAGTGATTAGGTAACGGGGCGGGTGTAATGTGTTAAAAGCATGGTGGATATGCCGCTGGTACTTCCTATATATAAGTGCTTTTAACACATTATATATCGTTGCGTTATCTAGATCACTTGGGTAAACGATTTCGAAACAATGTCACACAAGGATGTTTTCTGAATAATATAAACCATACGAGTTTTATTAACGAGTTTTTATGAGATATTTTACAATTTGATTTAATAAAACAAATGTTTTGGAGTTAAGAATCATGGCTACGAGATTTTGCAAATTATAACCAACTTGGTTTGAGTTGGTTAATTATGTCGCAATATTATACTTTTCAAAACAAAGTTTTTAAATAAGTATTACAACATGTAAAACAAGCCATGAACCGACACTCATATAAAACCTATGTACTCGCCGGCATTTTTATGCTGACGTATTTTCACGTGTGTTTCAGGTACCATAGTTGATGATGTTTAATGATGATTTTTGTGTACGCTCACATAGGAATGGACGAGGCCTTAGTGACTTAATAACAATGAAAGTCTATTTGTTCTTGTTTTGTTTCTAATTCCAATGTAATGTGATACGTTTAATTTAATAAAATGAAACTGTTTAATCCATGGTTATGAAACAATGATTCTGTTACAACACTCCCCGACGTTTCCGCCATGATTTGTTATTTTACGTGGTCGGGGTGTGACAGAAAAGTTGGTATCAGAGCCAATGGTTATAGGGAATTAGGTTATTAGTAATGCTTTGACCTAGACTATAACCTTCCTAGGACCCTAACGCGAGTTTACTTGCGTTTAGTCATAAAATAATACCGTTGCCTATCTTTAGGCAGCAACCACAATAAGAACACAAAATTCGAATCTGCTTTGAAAACTAATCATCTGTTCTAGGATGATTTTTTATAAGGTTACGAACCTTCAAAGTTTTCAAATTCTCGTCAAAGTTTGGGGTTACATAATGTGAACACGTGCAAACTGGAAGGGTGAGTGCCTATACCCTGAGCTTTTTGTCTAAGTGTAACACCCCGTGTTTTCATGAGTGAAAGTCAAAGTCAAGGTCAAAGTCAACGACCGATTTCGCGCAACTTGATTCGTAGAAATGTTTTTATTTTAATTATATTACGTGGAGTAAGTGTTGTTACTTGCAACAATCGAATCGTGTTAACCATATTTCAATCGACCTACGACTGTGAATGATAGGAAGTAACAATGCGATAAAGTTAATCAACTAATAATCAAAGCTATATTAATCGAATCGACATCGAAACGTAACCCGAGCTATGTATTTCACTTATTGTATATACGTGTGTGTGTGCTTTACGTGTTACCTGTGCATTTTTATTTATGTTTTGTGGTGGAATTCAAGCGAACTCAATCGAACTCGAAGTCTAACTCGAATGTAAACGAACCCGAACCCGAATTCCGAATCGAACCATGTTATATACGAAGTAGTTGGGACTAAAGGTAATTTGCCTAGGAAACCCTATCGAATCGCTCACAAATCGAACCCGAAGAGTCATCGCACCAGAACGCAACATTCAGTCGACATCCGGACGGAGGGTCCATCCGCACGGATTGCCAATCCGCACGGATAACCCATCCGGGTGACCGGCAATCCGCACGGATCACCCCTTTCCCCTTTTAGCATCCTATAAATACCCGGGTCACTCTCCAAACTTTCCACTTTTGGCAAGTGGCGTCCGACCCGCACGCATTCTTCATCTTTTCTCCGATTTCTCTCAATCCAGGTAAGATCTTGCTCTAATTCTTGTACATTCTTGATCTATACACACACCTACACCTTTCTAACTTTCAAATCTCAACTTTTGACCTTGAAATCATCAAGATTTGAGGTATTCTCGGGTGACGTCATCATGAAGTACTCATGAACTCAAGTGTGACCTCATTCCACCTAGAATAACTCGGATCTGAACGATTTCCACAAGATTTCACAACAACTTCACCTAAATCTAAACTTTTCTAAGGATAAAAGAGTTGAAAGGAATAGACTCAAGTTTTCTTCATCTTTTACCCTCAAAAAACGGTACGAATCGGATCAGTTCTAGTCTTCCACTCAATATTAGTGATACACTAGCACTAGAACTGGATCCTACCCACAAGACACCTGGTTACGGGTTAAACCGGAATGACCATTCTGAGTCGCCGACAGGCCTCGAGTTAGGGTGATTCCTAGCCGGCTTAGTCACGCGAGTAAGAATACAATTCCAAGTGGTTGCCACGTGATCAGAACGTCTCGATAGACCAACAAAGGCAACCATGGGTAGCCGGACGGAATAACCAGGACGGGGAAGCTGTCCGCATGAGTAAGCTGTCCGCACGGACAGACGATCCGGACGAGTTGTCACCCGCGCGAACTACACTTGGGACCCACATTTCAAAACGAGGTTTGAGTATCGACGAAGGAACAATCCGGACGGACGACCTCTGAATGGATTACTCTTCGGATCATGAGATACTAAGACCTTAACAATTTCGAACAATGCGCATCCGCACGGACAGACTATGCGCACGGATTGTCTTGCCCGCGCGAACAAACTATCCGGACGGATTACCATTGTCCGCACGGATTACCATCCGGACGGACTGACACCATCCGCACGGATTATCATCCGGACGGATTCCACAAATCTCATCAAGCGACTCAGCCTTGGGGACGTGTCCGCACGGACTACCATCCGGACGGATTGTTGTCCGCGCGACCGGCTTGAAGGGTAGAGATACTTAGATGTTCTCTAAATGCTACAACGAAAACTTCAAAGCACAAGTCATCATACACAAACACATCCTTAACTTAGGAAGAAACAATCCACTCGAATAAGTTATCCGCACGAGTGAGTTATCCGCACGAGTGACTAGTTCGGACGAACGACGGATCCGCCCGGATTACTTGTCCGCACGGATTACTTGTCCGCACGAGTAACTTGTCCGCACGGATGACCATTCGCACGGACTGCCAATCCGCACGGATGACCGATCCGCACGATCAGTCATCCTACCCACTCTCATTCGGTACTGTTTTCCATTCCACTTATCGTTACGTTATCAAATCTATTCAGGCTAACCGTACCCGCTGAAAAGCGCTCCCTTCAATCCATTAATCGCTGTGAGTATACTCGAATCCTTTTTTGCTTTTAGCACTTTTGGGTGTTACATACGTTACGAATATTCAAACTACAATTATCACACTACTCAAGCTATTTTAACGCTAACCACTAATGCATGTTATACGTGGCTTATGAATGCTTGTTTGTTACGTTTACACATGGAATGCTGTCTACCTGCCTTAGCAACGATAGTACTATAGTTTGGACTCAGCACCCGTTCACACGGGGGTTGTTAAGGATCTTTTACTTGCATGGATTACGGTGGTAATCATGTATTGCGAACTGCCTCGGGCAGTCAACCCGCAGTCATTGGTATCGATGGATCTATGTCGATAACTAACGTGCTTCATTTCACTATGTGTACGTGCTGGTTATGCGTAAACGAATTCGAACTCTACTATGCTATTATCAAACTTGTATGCTCACCTTTACATTATATGTATTGACTTTATTTTAACGTATGTGACAGGTGCTTAGGTTGTTTCTGTGCTTAACTTGCTGGTGATGAAATTGAAGCTAGGGAAGGAGTCGTAGAAACCAACAAATAAATTGTTATGTTTAAATCTGAGTTGTCGGAACGGAATATTTGTCTTGATGTTTGTCTGTAATAATTGTTTAACTATTTGAGATACGGTATGGGACGTATTATTTAAATCGAATGGTAATGATAGTTGTTATGGAAACTTCTGGACAATCTGTTTCGCTCAGTGCCACGCCCCGATGATTCCGCCATCGGTTGGGGTGTGAAAGATTGGTATCAGAGCCATAACTATAGGGAATTAGGCAAGACTCGACCTAGTCCGGATCGAAGTCTTAGAGACCTAGACTATAGTTAGGAACCAACAGACCAACTCGCGCATATGCAAAAACTCGCTACTATCACTCTCTCTTTACACTTATTCTACACTAGCATTGTACTCGAATTTTCTACTATAAATGAGCAACCAAGTCGAGATTAGGTGTGGAAACCGCAAACTCTCGACCAAAGATTGCTTGATTAACCCGAAATTTTCAACTACAAACGGGGAGAATTATGCCAAATTAGGAGTGAAATCCATATTTTGATGAATAATCTCCTCAATTTTATTAAAACAAGGGCGAAGTTGTAAGATAGGGGTGAAACCCTAACCTTGACGACTTGTCCTGTTTTTATACAAAACTCTCGCCAAAGTTTCAACGGACTCCAACGACCTGAAGTCACTAATACGACCAATGGGAATTGCGCCAGTGCCCAAGAATCGAGGCAAAGGCATAGTCCTGAAGGTAAATTGTGCAAAACAGGGTCCTTGTTAATAGTCGAACCACTTTGGTTAGTCAAAGTCTAATAGCCGCAGACAATCTATCTCTCTAGATTTTATGTGTCATGAATCCGAACTCGCCACTGCTGACTCTGATGAATTGTCGATTTTATGTGTTTTATGTGCCTTTTCCTATTTATGTGTTTAAGTTTTGGAAATTTACTCTTTTCGATCGACACACACGACTCGCACTGCAATTCTACCTCAAAACGTTAACAAATCGACAATAGAGGCATTCAGAATGCTCTGTATGCTCCTATATACCTCTAGTGACTAAGGCGTATGTGTTTTTCTTGCTATTGAACTACGTGTTTAGGGATTTTGTGACTATGTGCCCTATGTGCTTATGTGATTTTGTGTAATTCTGTGATTATTTGGCTACATGCGTACGTGTTACTGAGCTTTAGTAAGTAGTAGACGTGTGAGGTGAGATTCGAATACTTGTGTTGAGTTCCGTGGCGATGCCTATTGCAGGCAATGTCGTCTGGATCTCGTCATGCTCTTTCTCGTCAAGAAAAGAGGGACAGACGCCTTGCTTCCATTATCGCAAAAAGTGTGGCCAAAGCCGTGAGTGATGCTTACGAGAATGCCAGCAAATCATCCGAGGAGTCGAGAATCGAAGCTCCCAAAGCCAACGCGAGGCCCTTCAGTTTTAAGCATTTCAAGTCATGAGGGCCGAAAGAATTCACAGGCGAAGGAGGTCCTACTGCACTATTCCACTGGTTTGACTCCATCGAGGTTACTCTGCGACAAAGTGGTTGCCCTGATGACCTTCGAACTCTGAACGCTACCGGCGTCTTTCAGTCCCGTGCTCTAGACTGGTGGACGGCCGAGAGGAACAAGCGAGGGAATGATGCAGCCTACGGTCTGTCGTGGGACGAGCTCAAGGAAGTCATGCTTGAAGAATTCTGCCCTCCTCACGAACGTCAAAAGCTTGAAGATGAATTTTGGCACATACATCAGAAGGATGGAGACAATGCTGGTCTCACTGCTCGCTTCAAACAGCTCAGCATTATCTGTCCTGACCAGGTCAAGACTCCCGAGATGACCATCAAGAAGTACATCCGAGCTTTACCCGACTGCGTTGCTCATTTCGTGCAAGCGGCTAAGACTACCACGATCGAGGAAACCTATCTGCTAGCCGCTGAAATCAATGACAAAAGGGTCAAGGCTGGGGTATAGGATAAGACCTCCAAGCATCTGCATCAAGCTACCGCTACCGCACCAACCGCTGAACCCACCTCATCAAGCAGCAAGAGAAAGAACAAGAGAAAGAACAGCTCCACCAACAAGAACTATGTGATTACTGCTACACCAATTCAAGCTGTACCTGCCCAACAGCGTCAAGTAGCGGCGCCTGTGGCCAATGCACCGCCTGCAAAGCGTGCATATACTGGACCACACCTGCTCTGCCCTACTTGCACCTACCATCACCCGACTGCTATTCCATGCCGCTTTTGTGCTCATTGCTACGTGTACGGCCACTTTACTGCCAACTTTCGTATTCGTCAAGCTCCTGCCAATCAAGCTCTAATCACTGCCCCACAGGGTCAACAAGCTCCTCCGGCACCCGCAGTCAAAGCCAGAGCCTGCTTCTCATGTGGCGACCCGAATCACTTCACCAACATGTGCCCAAACAGGGTCGTGAAACAAGAGCCTCAGCAACAACAGCCACAGCAGCAACAACAGCAGCAACAGCAACAACAGGCCGCACGCGCCAGAACTTTCAACCTTAATGTGCGTCAAGCCCAGGCCGACAACAACGTGGACAATGGTACGTTCCTTGTGAATGGTATTTATGCTTCATGTTTGTTTAATACCGGAGCCGATAATTTCTTTGTGTCGCTCGAATTTGAGAAACTCCTTAGTCGTAAACGTTCCCAACTATCCTCTGCATTTGATGTCGAAGTCGCTACCGGAAGAACCGTCGCCGTAAATTCTGTTATCAGTGATTGTACTCTCGAGCTCAACAATCACATCTTCCCAATTGATCTCATTCCGATGCAACTCGGAAGCTTTGACGTCATAGTAGGCATGGACTTTCTTCGAGAAAACCATGCTGAAGTTGTATGTTTCGACAAGATGATTCGTTTTTCGCTCGCAAATGGTGATTTATTATGTGTTTATGGTGATACTACTTCAAAAGGGCTCAAGCTTATGTCGTGCCTGCAAGCTAGCAAGTATCTCCGTAAGGAATACAGGGCTTTCTTGGCTAACGTTGTAGCAGCGGAGAAGGAAAAGAAAGAGAAGAAGAAGGTGAAGGACGTTCCTGTGGTTCGGGAGTTCCCTCAAGTTTTTCCAGAGGACCTCCCTGGACTACCTTCGAAACGTGATATCGATTTCCGTATTGATCTCATTCCTAGAGCTAATCCTATTGCCAAAGCTCCTTATCGACTCGCACCGTCCGAAATGCGCGAACTCGCAACCCAACTCCAGGAATTACTTGAGAAAGGCTTTATTCGCCCGAGCACCTCTCCTTGGGGCGCACCAGTCCTTTTCGTCAAAAAGAAGGATGGGTCGTTCCGGATGTGCATCGACTATCGGGAATTGAATAAGTTAACTATCAAGAACCGCTATCCTCTGCCTCGCATCGACGATTTGTTTGACCAACTACAAGGCGCTACGTGTTTCTCGAAGATCGATCTGCGTTCCGGATATCATCAGCTGCGTATTCAAGAGGAGGATATACCCAAAACCGCATTTCGAACCCGTTACGGCCATTACGAATTCGTTGCATGCCTTTTGGCCTAACCAATGCACCAGCAGTTTTCATGGACCTGATGAATCGCGTGTGTAAACCATATCTCGACCGTTTCGTCATTGTCTTTATCGACGACGTCTTGATCTATTCCAAATCGAAAGCAGAACACGCGCAACATCTACGTTTGGTTCTCGAGATACTCCAGGGGAACCAACTCTATGCCAAGTTCTCCAAGTGCGAATTCTGGTTGGAGAAGGTTCAATTTCTGGGTCATATCGTTAATAGTCTGGGCATTCACGTCGATCCTGCGAAGATTGAAGCTGTCAAGAGCTGGGTTACGCCTAAGAATCCGTCTGAAGTCCGTTCTTTTCTCGGGCTAGCGGGCTATTATCGACGATTCATCCAAGGATTCTCGAAGATTGCTGTACCACTTACCTCCCTTACTCATAAGGACCAGCCTTTTGTCTGGGGGACCAAACAAGAGTCTGCCTTTCGAACCCTCAAACACATGCTCTGCAATGCTCCTGTTCTCACACTACCCGACGGAAACAATGATTTTATTATCTACTGTAATGCTTCCAACCTTGGTCTCGGGTGTGTCCTCATGCAACGAGACAAGGTCATAGCTTACGCATCTCGACAGCTCAAAATCCACGAGAAGAACTATACAACCCATGATCTCGAGCTAGGCGTGGTTGTTTTTGCATTAAAGATTTGGCGACACTACCTGTATGGTACTAAGTGTACGATCTTCACCGATCATAGGAGCCTACAACACATCTTTAATCAGAGGGAACTAAATATGCGTCAACGCCGATGGGTAGAACTTCTCAACGATTACGACTGTGAGATTCATTATCACCCAGGCAAAGCAAATGTTGTAGCCGACGCACTTAGCAGACGGAGCTATCTGCTTAGCACGCGTAATGTTCAAGCCCAGCACAACCTCGAAACTCTCATCCACGACGCCCAGCATGCGTGTTTCAACGAACGCACCTTGAAGAAAGAAATAATCTACCACGATGGCGCCCAGCTTGTGAACAAATCGAACGGGATATTCCACTTTTTAGACCGAATTTGGATTCCCAAGCGAACCGAATTGCGATAAATTATCATGGACGAAGCCCATAAGTCCCGGTATTCTATTCATCCCGGTGCTGACAAGATGTACCAGGATCTTCGTTATAAGTACTGGTGGCCGGGTATGAAACGGGATATCGCCCTTTACGTCAGAAAATGTCTGACTTGTGCTAGAATCAAGGCTGAACATCAAAGACCCTCTGGCTTACTCGAACAACCACCAATTCCCATGTGGAAGTGGGAGAGTATAGCTATGGATTTCATAACCAAGCTTCCAACCACGTCGTCAGATCACGACAGCATTTGGGTGATAGTCGACCGTTTGACTAAATCAGCTCATGTTGGATCTAAGTTTCTTTTTGATTGTATTTTCGTTTGTAATTAAGATGGAAATGAAAGAGTTGTGCAGCGGAAATAAGATGAAAGCAAACTTTGCATACAATCAAACGAGAGTAATACTTTTATCAAACATCTTTACACAATGAATCGAAAGATTGAATTTGTTTCAACAACGATTACAATGATTGATGTAAGAATGCAAAATCCCCCTCAGCCAGAGCTCAGTAGTTTGTTCGTGCAAAGAAGACGATGTGATGAAAGAGCTGATAGAACAGTACAAAGTACTGAACTATTTATAGGCACTTGCAAACCACTGAGCATCTTAGCTGACGTCACCATGAAAGTGACATCTAACCTCCTAACAAACTCTAACCTCTGATCTATACAAACACTGATGTACTAACTATTGCTATTACAATCTAATACATAAAAGACACATAAACAGCTGTTGCATCCTTCCACTGCTGTGAATCCAGCAGTGCTTGTCCGGATCAGCAGTACTTGACTCAAGACAGTAGATTGAGTCAGCAGAGCTTTGGTCTTCTATCAGTCTTTAACTCTTGGCAGTAGATGCAAGGCAGCAGTTGTGGATCAGCACTTGGAAAGATCAGTAGATAGGAGATCAGCAGATACAAAGCCACTTTCAAGGGGAGAGATTTGCATGAACTAATATGTAAACGTCTGCTTATTCTGGATCCACTGCTCTGATCCAGTTTTGGCTTTAATTATCTGTTCCTCTGATAGGGTTCAATCCCAACAATCTCCCCCTGGAACAGATAATGCCAAAACTCTTCATTATTTGTGGAATTCTTTATTGCCTCATCAACAGTTCCCTTATCTGACCTTTAAATTGTAATTCAAAGTCTAGGGCATCTGTATCTTCATCATCCCTGCTGAGTGGAAGATCAAGGAGATCCTGCAAATCTTCAAGACTCAGGCCAAGAGCTTGTTCCCTTGATATTTTCTCCACTCCTCCACCAGACCTGAGCAAAGTCAATACGCAGGTCTGTTTGTCAGTTTCCCACTTTTGTATTTTTGAGCCTGGTGGGTTTCTTGGGAGATGTTTATTAGCAGAAGTATTGGGTGAGGCTGGCCTATTCATAACTGGCTGAGCAGTGTTTGCAGGTAGATCCACACCAAGAGTTTCTCTGATTATTTGCTTTATACCCTCTTTTCCAAGGTCTTCACCTTCCATTAACTCTTTGATGGTTTCAACAATCAGCTGTTTGTGTGGCCTTCTTTTAAAGACTGCTGCACCAGCTGGAGCTGTGGATCTCCTGATTTGCAGCTTTGATGGTCTTTTTGAAACCGCTGCTGCAGGATAGTCAGGCTTTTGAGGAACTGTGGGATCTTTCTTTCTCAGTTGTTCCAACTTTTTATAGGTAGCCCTGACCACATCTTCTTTCCATCTGGCAACTTGTCTTTTGTTTCCATAATCAGCTGCTACTAGTTCCTCTTTCATTCTCTTCAGCTCTTCTTGTTTATCAGGTACATTCTTTCTGAATTTTGCCCAGTCAGGAGGAGTGTGAGTGACTTTCCTTTTTATCATATCTTGAATTCTTGCTGCTTCATTTTCAAGTTCAGGAACAGTCCACTCTTTGTACTTGTATCTCTCTCCTTTATACTTTTTGTGAGCCATGATGCTTTCAATGTAGTCTTTCTTCAGAGATTCAGCTGCTATTTCAGAAATTTGTTGACTAACATTTTTTGCAAATTGCTCTAGGGATCTGACTTGTGTGAGCAGATATTGATAATTTCTTGAAATTTCTTTGTCAGACTTCCCTTGTGTGTTTCTTTTTGAGATATCCTCTGCTTGCTTGTACTTGATTTCCAAGTATTCATCAACATTTTTAGGCCAGGGATATCCCTTTATTGATGGCAAACTCCTTTTGGCAGGGTCATCCTCATAGTAGAATGATTTTATTTCATCTCTAACAGCTGCTAGTTCAAGAGGAAATTGGACACCTGCAGGAGGTAAGGGCTTGTACATTGGAACTGAAGAGAGAGGAACAGGTTTTGGTATTGTGACAAGAGCTAAAGATTTTGAAGATGTTTGTGGTGGTGATGTGTCATCATCTTTTAAAATTAGCCTTCTCCTTTTTGGTTTAGGAGAGACTGATGATGTTTTGGATGGAACAGTGGTGGTAGATGTTGTGGCAGTGGATTGTGATTGACTAACAGCTGTTGAAACAACTGGTGTTTCAACCACTGTTGTCATTACAACAGATGTTGTAACATCTGCTGTCTTCTGCTGTATGTCAGCAGGTGTTGTTTTTGGTGGTGATGATGGTAAAGCAGTGGATGTTGTGTGTGTTGAAGTGGTGTGTGTTGATGTAACAACTGTTTGGCAAGCAGTAGTTTTTGTAACTCCTGCTGCATCAGCTGTTTTGTATGGTGGTTTTTGGGCAGACTTTGAACGTCTGATAGGAATGGATTTGGGTTGCCTTACTTTTCTAGTAGGCCTCTTCTTTTCCTCAACAGGATTTTCATGATCCCTTGACCCAGAAGTACCCTGATCTGGATGATCCATTCTTTCCACCCTGGCTTTTCTTTTGGCCTCTCTATCTCTTTTTACACTTGCAGCTGCTTCTGCTAGTGCATTTGTTGTCACATCAATTTTCTTGCTGCCATCTGGCAAAGGGATCTTTTTGGTCATGTTTGAATTTTCTGGTTCAAGATAAAGACCATCCTCTATACCCTTCTTTTTCCACTCCTTAATTTTCTCCCCCTTTTTGGCATTATCTTCTGGGAGTTGATAAATAAAACGTACTTGTGGAGGAGCAGTGCCAGTGGTGTGCAAGATCTGAGTTTTGAGAGCCTTTAAATCAGCCTGAGTATTCTTAAACCTTGACTCCATTGCATCTCTCAGCTGCTGTACATGTTTGTCATGTTGCTGATCTGCTAATTTGGCTTGTTGATGGAGAAAAGATTGAAACAGAGTCCAGAGCTCATTTGTAGCAGGTGCTCTTTGTGAAGCAGGTGCTTGAGTTGGAACCGCAGTTGATTGTACCTTTTGTACTTGTAACACCTGTTGTAGCATATCTTTGAGTTCTGCAACAGAGTTATCAAGTTTTGCAATACGATCCGTCAATTTCTGGTACTTTAAACCATCACCCAAATTAATGGGATCATCTGATTTCCCACTAGCAGTGGTTTTATCAGTAGTTGATGTAGGGAGTGTACTCCAAACATTAACCACTGATGCCCCTTTTTCTTGGTACTGGGGTCTTCTTCCTTCAACACTTGACAACCGTTTGATGTTGCCAGTAGGATAAATAAATCCACTAGTGGTTGGCAGAGGTGCTATGTAAGGAATTGCCTCCAAGGAAGTCTTAGTAATGTAACCACTGTCCAAAGGTAAACCTGTAGGTTCAACAGTTGTAGTGGCTGCTTCACTTGGATTACCACCAAGAGTTACTTGTAACTCATGGGGTGTAACCTCCTCAGGTTGTGTTGGTGGGTTAGCAAAGATTGATACATCAGACCCAGTCAGTTGTTGAGGTATATTCTCATTAACAGGTGATTGAGAAGGACTGGTTAATGCCTGGTTCAAATCAATTGCATCCAACAGTGGTTTTATTGGTGAGGGAAATGTGGATGTGATGAGTGGTGTAGAAGATGGATTTGCCCCGGGTATTGAGCTGTGGATGATAGAAATGAGTGTTTCCAGAGCATCATGATGTGGAGACCCTTTTTGTACAACTTGTTCTTTTTGTGAAGAAGCAGGAGGAGTTTTGGTTATGGGTTGAGATATTTGTACCAACTGCTGTGAGGAAGTAGCAGCAGTGGTTTCTTGTGACTTTTGTGTTGTCACTGGCAGGAGCTCTGGTATCTCATCCTCCAGAGATGCCTTTTTGATGGTTTTGGGGGTTTTTGAACTTTTCTTTTTATTGGCTCTTTTGGTGATTTTAGGTGTGGGTTTCAAAACAGTTGTGCTGCTGCTTTGATCACCTTGAGCAGTGGGCTCAGCAGCAGATACCTGAGGAGCAGTTGTAACTGCTAAAATCTGCTCAGGCACCTCTGCTTGTGTTTTGCAGGGTGCTAACATCCTTGAAAAAGTTTCAGTAGTTAAACTGTTTATTTGAGTAGGATCACCCTGGTTTATTACAGCTAAATCATCCTTACTGAATTTCTTTGAAAAATAGTAACTTAAGAACCTTGGAAACAGTAAGAATGATTTTGTTTCAACATTATTAACCAAATCTTTAAAAATTTCCCGAGAATAGTTAAAATTATCTCCTTGAAGAATGGCATATCCCAGATTTTGAATCTTTAAAGGGATTTCATTAAAAGAAGTGGTTTTGTTTGAAACACATAGTAGGAGGGTATGAAATAAAAATCTGGTTGCAGAAGGAAAATAACCTTTTTCTAAGGTAATTTTCTTCATCATTGTGGCTTCATACCCTCTCTCAATGAAGTCAGTTTGTAACTCGGTTTTAGTGAAAGAAATTTTACCTTCCTGATCACCGAGTTGAAAGACCTCTGAAATGGATTGTGGCGTTATTTGGACAGCTTTACCCTTTATCAAAGAGTTTATGGTGGTTGCAGTGTCACCTTGTTTTTCAAGGGTTGCATTTTTCCAGAACTCCCTTTGGGTCGCCAAATAGATTGGTGCATCAGCAGTGAACAAAGTTTTGTACTTTGATTTTGCCATGATATCAATGGTGGAATCGAAAACTCTGGTGGTTCCTGGTTTTGTGAGAAGACCCAGGAGATTGTGATTTGGTTTATGTTGAATTTCAGTGGAGATTGCCTTTTGAGAGGCTGTTTTCGATGATGATTTGGATGAGGGTTTTGAAGATTTCTTTGATTTTGTCATTTTGAGGATGATTGATCGAAGAAATTTGTGAGAAATGAGAAGAAAAACTGTTTTGAGAAGAGAATTTTTAAGAATTCAATTCGACAGTAAAACCCTGTTTTGGTGGTGAATGGGGGATTTTATAAGGAAGAAAGTGAATGCTGAGGTGGCAGCCGTTACAAAAGGCCTGACCAATATGTACTGTCCACGTGACAACCCCTGTTGAAAGTGAAGGACAGTACTTTTGGGAAAGTGACTGATGAAGGCAGTGGTATGAAAGCAGTGGATGATTTTTACTATCAGTGGATAGCATATCAGTGGATACGACACTGCTTTTGAACAACAGAGTTTATCAAAGGAATGAGAGAGCAGGGGTTGACTTTCAGCAGTGGACAGACTTTTGAATTAGAGCAGACTTTTGAACAATCAGTGGTTAATGGCAGACTTTTAAGGATTTAATGAAAAATTTCATTTTTAGCTATTTTTAAGGATGGAGTTTTGATTTTCTGAAAACATTTTGTTGCTTTTATTCATAGAAAAACAAGATGTTGCTTGTTATTCCATGTTCAGCATCCCAATTCTAGAGACCAAGCTTTCAAAAGTGGCTGTATCAAGTGCTTTTGTGAGCACATCAGCCAACTGGTCTTTAGTTGGGACATGATGCAGAGAAATCAAACCTTTTTCATAGCAATCCCTCACAAAGTGATGTCTGATGTCGATGTGTTTGGTGGTTGAATGGGAAACTGGATTTTTGATGATATTTTCTGCTGCCTGACTGTCCAACATGAGTGGTGTTTTCAAGGCAGTGATACCAAAATCCAGTAACTGATTTTGAAGCCACAGGAGTTGGGCTGTACAGCTTGCAGCAGCAATGTATTCAGCTTCAGCAGTGGATGTTGAAACAGCTGCTTGCTTTTTGCTTTGCCATGAAACTAAGCAATCACCTAGAAACTGGCACCCTCCTGATGTGGACTTCCTTGTGGTGTGACATCCAGCAAAGTCACTGTCTGAGAAACCTGAAAGCTTGATGTTCCCATTAGCTGGATACCAGATACCAAGTGTGGGAGCACCTTTTATGTATCTGAAGATCCTTTTTACAGCAATGAGATTTGATTTTCTGGGAGCTGATTGACTTCTTGCACAGACACATGTTGCAAACATGATGTCTGGTCTAGATGCAGTTAGGTACAATAAAGACCCAATCATGCTTCTATAAAGTGTTTGGTCAATCAGCTCATCCTTTTCATCAGACATGACCAGCTTATTTGTTGCCATGGGTGTGCTGCATGGTTTACAATCATTCATATCAAATTTAGTTAAAAGTTCTTTAGCATATTTGCTTTGATGAATGAAAGTTCCATTTTGCATTTGCTGTACTTGGAGACCAAGAAAGCATTGCAACTCACCCATTGCACTCATTTCAAACTCAGCTGTCATGAGTTCTCTAAATTCTTCACACATTTTGTTACATGTGCTTCCAAAAATAATGTCATCCACATAAATTTGGACAATCATTAAATCCTTCCCTCTCCATTTTAAAAACAGTGTTTTATCAATGGTACCTCTTTTGAAACCATTTGAGAGTAGGAAGTTGGAAAGAGTTTCATACCAGGCCCTTGGTGCTTGTTTCAAGCCATACAAAGCTTTGTTTAGCCTGTAGACATGATCTGGATAAAATGGATCCTCAAAACCTGGAGGTTGACAAACATACACCTCTTCTTGAATTGTACCATAGAGGAAGGCACTTTTGATATCCATTTGAAACACCTTCATATTGTGGTTGACAGCAAAGGCCAGGAACAGTCTAATTGCTTCTAATCTTGCAACAGGGGCAAATGTTTCATCATAATCAATCCCTTCTTCCTGTCTGTAACCTTGAACCACAAGCCTGGCTTTATTCTTGACAACAATACCCCTTTCAGCAGTTTTGTTCTTGAAGACCCACTTTGTGCCAATGGGACTAACCTCTTCTGGCAGTGGTACAAGCTCCCATACTTGTTGTCTTTTAAACTGTTGGAGCTCCTCTTGCATGGCTTCTACCCAGCTGTTGTCTTTCAGTGCCTCTTGGTACTTGGCTGGCTGATGGAGTGATAGAAAACCAGCAAAAAGACAAATGTTTTGGGATTGGCTTCGTGTGAGCACCCCTTCATTTATGTTGCCAATGATTTGATCAGGTGGATGAGATCTCAAGAAGATTAAATCTCCTTGGTATGGTATGATGGCATTGGTTGGTGAAGGCTGCAAATGTGTATCATCTGAGCTAACCACTGCTGGGGACTTTGATGATCCAGCAGTGGTTTCAAAAGGTGGTGGAATTGGAGGTAATGAATTGGACAACTGCTGACTTTTATCCACTGTTTGAGGACTTTTGTCAGCAGTGTTTGAGGATGTGGAAGCAGTGGTTGATGGGCTACTTTGGTCAACAACTGTTGAGGTAGCAGTGGTAGAGCTTTGACAACTGTTTTGAACAGCTGATGCTTTTCCCTTTGTGGCAGACCTTTGAGGGATGATGAGTTCATACCCATAGTCTGGTGTTGCATCCTCTGATGGACCTGCACTGTTAGTCTTGACAGCAGTATTTTCAAAAGTGAATTTTTCAAGATCAAACAGATCTGCAGGATTTGCTGGGATTTTCATTGATGAAAGTTCATTGAACTTAACATTCAAAGTCTCCTCCACTGCCTTGGTCCGTGTATTAAACACTTTGTAGGCTTTGGCAGTGGTTGAGTATCCCAGATGATAACCACAATCAATTTTGGCTGCAAATTTTGAAATGGAATCTTTTAAGTTCAAAATAAAGCATGGGCAGCCAAACACTTTGAAATATGAGATCAGTGGTTTAATTTTATACAGAATTTCATAGGCAGTCTTTTTGTGCCTGGGGTTTATTAAAACTCTGTTCTGAACATAGCAAGCAGTGTTTACTGCCTCTGCCCAGAAAGTTAAAGGCAAACCTGAATCTGCAAGCATGGTTCTGGCAGCCTCAATCAGAGTTCTGTTCTTCCTTTCCGCTACCCCATTCTGCTCTGGTGTTCTTGGGATGTTGTACTGCCTTACAATCCCTTTCTTCACACAGAAGGCGTCCAACTCCCTATTTTTGAATTCTGTGCCATTGTCACTCCTGAAGCTTTTTACTGGAAGGTCAAATTGCTTTTCAACATGTATTACAAAGTCTTGCAAAATGCCTGCAGTTTCATCTTTTGAGTGCAAAAAGAAAGTCCATGTGAACCTAGAAAAGTCATCAACAATAACCAAACAATATCTTTTCTTTTTAAGGCTCATGACTTGAACTGGGCCAAACAAATCCATGTGTAGCATTTGCAAACACTGGGTTGTTTTGGACTCTTCAATGGACTTATAAGAACTTTTATGCTGTTTTCCTTTTAAACAGGAAATGCAATGTTCAGGACATGAAAACAATTTTTGTGGTAGGCCTCTCACCAAACCATTTTTTGAAATTTCTGTGAGTGTCTTAAGATTTGTGTGTCCCAGCCTTCTGTGCCAAAGTTCTGTCTCTTTGTTAGAGGCAGCTGAGAACAGACAGGCATCAGCTCTGGGACACTCTTTTGACATGTCAACAACATAAACATTGCCACTTCTTTGAGCAACAAGTTTAGGTTGACCAGTTTTGATTATTGCTTCAATCTTTTTGACCATTTCTGGTCCAACAATCATACAACAGTCTTTTGTGAAGAATGACCCAAATCCCTTGTCACTCATTTGGGACACACTCAGAAGGTTGAATTTTAGATTGTTTATTAGATTGACATTTTCAAATTTTACTTTTCCAGATTGCACTGTTCCAGACCCCAGAACCTTCCCTTTACTATTATTCCCAAAGGATATATCGCCTCCACCATGGATTTTGAAGTCTTTGAGGAGGGCTTTACATCCTGTCATGTGCCGGGAGCCTCCACTGTCTACATACCAAAGACTATCAAAGCATGCAGAAGCTCCCTGCACATGAAGTAAAAGGATTAGTTCATTAAGGTCTCCAAAGCCAGCAGGGCTTTGGATGGGGTCTCAACAGTGTCTGGGATGGATGCAGAATGATGGACAGTGGTTAGGTCAGAGGTTTGAACTGTTTTAGGACAGTGTTTTTCTAACCACTGCTGTGGGTCTTGACCAATCATCTGCTGGTAACCAAAAGGATGCCTATTCACTTTGGGTTTAGAGGGCCTTTTGTAGGTCTCATAAACGTGTGGAATCCTTTGGTAAGACTGTTTTTCCTTGCCTTTTCTGAACTGATTCGCAGGGGGTGCATCAGTAACCTGAACATCTCTTTTGACAGATGTTTGGTTCAGCTGTTTTGTAACAGCTGTTTGAACTGGCACAAACAGTGGTTATTTCTTGGTGAATTTGACAGATGTTGATGATGATGATGGACTCAAGGATGTTTTAGCAATGTACTCATTCTTTTTCACATCAAAGTTTTTGAGGTACACACATGCTTGAGTTTTGTGGTTTGTTTTACCACAGACAATGCAGCTTTCTGCTGAAACAATGACACTTGTTTTGTTTAGATCATAAGCTTTTAAGTGGAAACAATCTTTTGTTAGATGATTCCTTTTCTCACAGAATTCACAGAACAAGTTGTCAATTTTTTCTTTCTTCTTTCTCTTTTCAGATTCCTTTGCAGCAGAGGTTTTAACCACTGCTGGGATATCTTTGAGAGGTATGACTTTAGCTTTTGGAGCTTTAGCACCTTCAATTGATGTAAAGTCCATTGGCTTGAAATTTTCAAGAATATCACACTCATCAGACCATTTTGGTTTAAACTGATGATCTTCAAGCTCCTTGAAAATGGAGGATCCCATTGGTCTGGTAAGTGTGATTTTATTACCCAGTTTGTCAGTGATTTTCACTTCTTGGCCTTTCTTGTTTGTGGGGATGAGCTCAGTAGCTTCATCAGTGGTTTGAACAGAGTTTTCAAAAGCAGTGTTTTCATCATCATATTTTCTATACCCAACCCCAAACTTCACATTGCTTTTTCTCTGTTTGTCAAGCATAACCTCATATCCTTTGCAGGATTCCACCCATCTTTCACAAGTAATCTGGGCAGACTCCAACTCCTTTTTGCAAACTTGGTATTTTTCTACCATAGTTTGAAGTTGGGTTTTGGTTATACTTTGCTCTTCTTTTAAACAGCTGATTTCTTTTTCCTTTTCAGTCAATTTGTTTTTAAGTTCTTTTAAAGACCTTTCAAATTTGACCTCATCAGATAAGATTTTATCCCGAAGGTTTTCATTCACCTCTTTAATGTTAGCAAAAGCAATTATGCAATTGTCAGAACACAGTTTTTCAAGAACTTGAGGAGATACCTTGGCAGCTGCCATCATTGCACAATCACATTGATGATCTTCATCATCATCAGCTTTTACCTTCTTTTCACCAGCCTTTTCTTCTTTCTCTTCTTCTTTGTCCTCTATGGACCATGGATCTGTCATTGGTTCAATCAGGGTACCTGAACTTTCTCCCAACAGTATTTCACCAGCCACAGCAGTAACCACTGCTTCAGTCACCTCTTCCACTGTTTCAAAGCACTGCTGTTCCTCCTCAGTTTCAACCCCTTCCTGTATTGACTCTAATGCCATCAAACAAAACTCATCATGAGAAGAATCATTAGAAGCATAGAGTGCAAAATTTTCATCATTAAGGTCTTCAGGCATACTGCTCCAGTCAACAAACCCTTGAGTGAAAAAACTTTGTTGATCTGGTTGTGCTGCTGCTGGAGCAGTGGTTTGAGGTGCAACAGGTTGCACTTGTACCTGTGGAGCAGGGGTTTGAACATATTGGATTTGTGGAACAGTAGTTTGGACATAATGTACTGGCACAGGGGCAGCAGCATAGTGAGCAGTGTTCACCTGAGCTGCTGGGGCATATTGGGCATAGTGCACAGTGTTTTGGTTTTGAGGTCTAGGATTTGAGCTAGGATGAGTAATTATGGGACCAGTATTTTGACTCCTACATTCCCTAGCGAACTGTCCCAACCTATTACACTTGTAGCACTTGATTTTCGATTTATCCAACCCAACCCTTAGATTCCCATGCAAACCTGGGAATTTTCTCCCTGTTCTTTTGTAGAATTTTCTAGTTCTAACACTTAGCAAAGCCAGTTGGTGCAGGATGTCCATTTCCTCTAAATCAGTGGGATCAAAATGTTGCAAATCATTTAGTTCAAAGCTTAAATTATCTGACATCTGGTTTTCGTTTGCAGTGAATGCATAACTTGCAGAGTGAGGATCAGGGTTGTTAAAATTTGCACCAGCAGTTATGTCAATGAAGTGATCATAACCCTGGTCCTTACCACTGCTCCCAGATTCTTCTTGACCCAGAAGAGCAGTATTACCGAATGTGTAATCATCAACGGCTTTTCCTGACTCTTGTAACTTCCTTTTCTGGTTCAACTCCCTTTCGTAGGTCAGGAGTCGACCATAGAGTTGGGTCAAGGTCAGATCCTTGAACTCAGGTGAATTTCTGGTGACAAAGGCTATAGTGTCCCATTTTTCAGGCAGTGACCTGAGGAACCTGCTGTTTTGAGTCGAGTTTGTAAAGGTAGTATTAACAAGCCTCAGTTCACTGATGAGACAACTAAACCGCTCAAATTGTTGAGTCAGTGATTCACCTCTAACATGACAAAATGTTTCATACTGTTGGTTTAGGATTTCCCTATTGTTTTCTATGACTTCTTCAGTACCTCCAAACTGTTCCTTAAGTGCGTCCCACAATTCTTTGGCACTGTTACAGTGTAACAGTCCAGCATATATTTCATTGGGCAGCGCTGATGCTATGATGCTAAACGCTTTAGCATCCAGTTCGATCTTTTGAAAATCGGTTTCGGTGTAATTTTCAACTGGTTTTGGAACGAACTTTTTAGCATCTTCAGCGCTTGGCACTGAAGGAACATGAGGACCAAAGGTGACAGACCTCCAACAACCTGTGCTTTGTTGAGCGAGGATGTGACCCATCCTCCTCTGCCAGATGTTGTACTCATTTCTTTTTAGCATAGGTGGTTTAAAAAGTGAGCCAATGTTGTTTTTGTCATCTTGAGATTGTGACGTCATTCTTGTTGTTTTACAGACACTGAGAAATCAACTTTAATGGTGATTTATCCTTGCTCTGTTTTTCAACGGACGAACAAACGATCAGTATCAACTGTAATGAGCCGAACTATTTACGTCAAAATGATTGTTAAATCAAATTTGACTGTCCAGGCTCTGATACCAATTGTTGGATCTGAGTTTCTTTTTTATTGTATTTTCGTTTGTAATTAAGATGGAAATGAAAGAGTTGTGCAGCGGAAATAAGATGAAAGCAAACTTTGCATACAATCAAACGAGAGTAATACTTTTATCAAACATCTTTACACAATGAATCGAAAGATTGAATTTGTTTCAACAACGATTACAATGATTGATGTAAGAATGCAAACTCCCCCTCAGCCAGAGCTCAGTAGTTTGTTCGTGCAAAGAAGACGATGTGATGAAAGAGCTGATAGAACAGTACAAAGTACTGAACTATTTATAGGCACTTGCAAACCACTGAGCATCTTAGCTGACGTCACCATGAAAGTGAAATCTAACCTCCTAACAAACTCTAACCTCTGATCTATACAAACACTGATGTACTAACTACTGCTATTACAATCTAATACATAAAAGACACATAAACAGCTGCTGCATCCTTCCACTGCTGTGAATCCAGCAGTGCTTGTCCGGATCAGCAGTACTTGACTCAAGACAGTAGATTGAGTCAGCAGAGCTTTGGTCTTCTATCAGTCTTTAACTCTTGGCAGTAGATGCAAGGCAGCAGTTGTGGATCAGTACTTGGAAAGATCAGTAGATAGGAGATCAGCAGATACAAAGCCACTTTCAAGGGGAGAGATTTGCATGAACTAATCTGTAAACGTCTGCTTATTCTGGATCCACTGCTCTGATCCAGTTTTGGCTTTAATTATCTGTTCCTCTGATAGGGTTCAATCCCAACAGCTCACTTTCTGCCGATACGAGAATACTACAAGGTAGAACGATTAGCCCGAATCTACACCGACGAGTTCATTTGTAATCATGGGACGCCTCGTGACATCATCTCTGATCGTGATGCTCGGTTTACTTCACGATTGTGGGAAACGTTTCAAACAGCACTCGGTACGACGCTTAATCTAAGTACCGCTTTCCACCCGCAAACCGACGGTCAGACTGAAAGAACGATCCGTACTGTTGAAGATATGCTCCGATCGTGTGTTTTGGACTTCGGCGGTAATTGGGATAAACACCTGCCGTTAGTCGAATTCTCGTATAATAACAGCTATCACTCTAGTATCGAGATGGCACCCTTCTAAGCGTTATATGGAAGAAGATGTCGATCGCCTATTGTGTGGCACGAGATCGGTCACTCGCAACTAACCGGTCCGGAGCTACTGCAAGAAACAACAGACAAAATTTTCCAAATCCGAGACAACCTAGTGAAGGCTCGGGATCGACAGAAAAGTTACGCCGATAAAAAGCGCAAGCCCCGGGAATTTGGCGTTGGTGACTACGTACTCCTAAAGGTATCACCTTGGAAGGGTGTAGTCCGATTCGGCAAGAAAGGGACTCGCGCCTCGATATGTTGGACCTTTTAAGGTTCTGGAAAGGATCGGAAAAGTCGCCTACAGACTCGAATTACCGGAGGAACTTAGTAACGTCCACCCGACCTTCCATGTGTCGAACCTCCGAAAGTGCATCGCCGATCACGATTTACATGTCTCTCTAGACGATCTGCAAGTGAACGAAACATTCCACTTCGTGGAAAAACCTGTCGAAATCATGGATCGCCAAACCAAGCAGCTCAGGCGCTCACGCATTCCTATTGTGAAAGTCCGATGGGAAGGTAAAGGCGGCGCAGAGTTCACTTGGGAACTCGAAAGCGACATGAAGACAAAGTATCCACAGTTGTTTAATTAGAAAAGCGAACCACAAAAACTCAGATTTCTCTCAAACGGCTTTGAATTAAGATATGAAGCTTTGTAGGCTTGTAGATCAATGTATTTCGCACAACATATCCAAATTTTAGCCGATTGTAACCATAACATCCTGTCTAACTTGACGATTTTCAGTTAAAAACGTGAAGGAATGAAAAAGTGAAGAAATTTGACATATCTGTATGAAATCGACTCGGAATCTGATCAATTCCTGCACGAATCTAGTTGTTGATCAGTGCAATCGAGAACCTGCTTAGATACCACTTGTAGGTCCCTGTTTCAACTCCGTTGCGATTGTGTTTGGTCACGATCGTGCACGGATTCCGCACGTTGCGAAGTCAAAATCGTTCTAAACGAATACTTCACACGTGATCCACGGCCTTATTACGGCTTCCAGCTTAATTTCGGGACGAAATTCCCTCAACAAGGGGAGGCTGTAACACCCCGTGTTTTCACGAGTGAAAGTCAAAGTCAAGGTCAAAGTCAATGACCGATTTCGCGCAACTTGATTCGTAGAAATGTTTTTATTTTAATTGTATTATGTGGAGTAAGTGTTGTTACTTGCAACAATCGAATCGTGTTAACCATATTTCAATCGACCTACGACTGTGAATGATAGGAAGTAACAATGCGATAAAGTTAATCAACTAATAATCAAAGCTATGTTAATCGAATCGACATCGAAACGTAACCCGAGCTATGTATTTCACTTATTGTATATACGTGTGTGTGTGCCTTACGTGTTACCTGTGCATGTTTATTTATGTTTTGTGGTGGAAATCAAGCGAACTCAATCGAACTCGAAGTCTAACTCGAATGTAAACGAACCCGAACCCGAATTCCGAATCGAACCATGTTATATACGAAGTAGTTGGGACTAAAGGTAATTTGCCTAGGAAACCCTATCGAATCACTCGCAAATCGAACCCGAAGCGTCATCGCACCAGAACGCAACATTCAGTCGACTTCCGGACGGAGGGTCCATCCGCACGGATTAACAATCCGCACGGATTGCCAATCCGCACGGATTGCCAATCCGCACGGATTGCCAATCCGAACGGATGACCAGTCCGCACGGATAACCCATCCGGGTGACCTGCAATCCGCACGGATCACCCCTTTCCCCTTTTAGCATCCTATAAATACCCGGGTCACTCTCCAAACTTTCCACTTTTGGCAAGTGACGTCCGACCCGCACGCATTCTTCATCTTTTCTTCGATTTCTCTCAATCCAGGTAAGATCTTGCTCTAATTCTTGTACATTCTTGATCTATATACACACCTACACCTTTCTATCTTTCAAATCTCAACTTTTGACCATGAAATCATCAAGATTTGAGGTATTCTCGGGTGACGTCATCATGAAGTACTCATGAACTCAAGTGTGACCTCATTCCACCTAGAATAACTCGGATCTGAACGATTTCCACAAGATTTCACAACAACTTCACCTAAATCTAAACTTTTCTAAGGATAAAAGAGTTGAAAGGAATAGACTCAAGTTTTCTTCATCTTTTACCCTCAAAAAACGGTATGAATCGGATCAGTTCTAGTCTTCCACTCAATATTAGTGATACACTAGCACTAGAACTGGATCCTACCCACAAGACACCTGGTTACGGGTTAAACCGGAATGACCATTCTGAGTCGCCGACAGGCCTCGAGTTAGGGTGATTCCTAGCCGGCTTAGTCACGCGAGTAAGAATAAAATTCCAAGTGGTTGCCACGTGATCAGAACGTCTTGATAGACCAACAAAGGCAACCAAGGGTAGCAGGACGGAACAACCAGGACGGGGAAGCTGTCCGCACGAGTAAGCTGTCCGCACGGACAAGCTGTCCGTACGGACAGACGATCCGGACGAGTTGTCACCCGCGCGAACTACACTTGGGACCCACATTTCAAAACGAGGTTTGAGTATCGACGAAGGAACAATCCGGACGGACGACCTCTGAATGGATTACTCTTCGGATCATGAGATACTAAGACCTTAACAATTTCGAACAATGCGCATCCGCACGGACAAGTTGTCCGCACGGACAGACTATCCGCACGGATTGTCTTGCCCGCTCGAACAAACTATCCGGACGGATTACCATTGTCTGCATGGATTACCATCCGGACGGACTGACACCATCCGCACGGATTATCATCCGGACGGATTCCACAAATCTCATCAAGCGACTCAGCCTTGGGGACGTGTCCGCACGGACTACCATCCGGATGGATTGTTGTCCGCGCGACCGGCTTGAAGGGTAGAGATACTTAGATGTTCTCTAAATGCTACAACGAAAACTTCAAAGCACAAGCCATCATACACAAACACATCCTTAACTTAGGAAGAAACAATCCACTCGAATAAGTTATCCGCACGAGTGAGTTATCCGCACGAGTGACTAGTTCGGACGAACGACGGATCCGCCCGGATTACTTGTCCGCACGGATTACTTGTCCGCATGAGTAACTTGTCCGCACGGATGACCATTCGCACGGACTGCCAATCCGCACGGATGACCGATCCGCACGATCAGTCATCCTACCCACTCTCATTCGGTACTGTTTTCCATTCCACTTATCGTTACGTTATCAAATCTATTCAGGCTAACCGTACCCGCTGAAAAGCGCTCCCTTCAATCCATTAATCGCTGTGAGTATACTCGAATCCCTTTTTGCTTATAGCACTTTTAGGTATTACATACGTTACGAATATTCAAACTACAATTATCACACTACTCAAGCTATTTTAACGCTAAGCACTAATGCATGTTATACGTGGCTTATGAATGCTTGTTTGTTATGTTTACACATGGAATGTTGTCTACCTGCCTTAGCAACGATAGTACTATAGTTTGGACTCAGCACCCGTTCACACGGGGGTTGTTAAGGATCTTTTACTTGCATGGATTACGGTGGTAATCATGTATTGCGAACTGCCTCAGGCAGTCAACCCGCAGTCATTGGTATCGATGGATCTATGTCGATAACTAACGTGCTTCATTTCACTATGTGTACGTGCTGGTTATGCGTAAACGAATTCGAACTCTATTATGCTATTATCAAACTTGTATGCTCACCTTTACATTATATGTATTGACTTTATTTTAACGTATGTGACAGGTGCTTAGGTTGTTTCTGTGCTTAACTTGCTGGTGATGAAATTGAAACTAGGGAAGGAGTCCTAGAAACCAACAAATAAATTGTTATGTTTAAATCTGAGTTGTCGGAGCGGAATATTTGTCTTGATGTTTGTCTGTAATAATTGTTTAATTATTTGAGATACTGTATAGGACGTATTATTTAAATCGAATGGTAATGATAGTTGTTATGGAAACTTCTGGACAATCTGTTTCGCTCAGTGCCACGCCCCGATGATTCCGCCATCGGTTGGGGTGTGACACTAAGGCTATAGTGTTCGTACAAATCCGCAATATCGGACCAGTCACTCTTACCTGGGAACTCTTGGGGTGAGTGTCCACTTATAGGCGAGCATGTCTTCGCGAAACATTATGAGGACCTAATTACTTTGATTCAGCCTTTGTGTGTCGTTCGTTTGCTTCGTGGTTCAAACAAATGACCATCACCCATGCTTTTGGTCGGTAATTGTAACATCCTATTCTTACCCAATGCCATTTCACTTGTTTCCTCTATTGTTTCCCCTTTTAGAATGCCTCCACGACGCGACAATCAAGTACCTAATGAAGAACTGGCAGCTATCATTACGCAGCAGATGACTGCTGCAATCCCGAACATCGTTGCTCAATGTAACCAAGCTCTCAACAACAATAATGCCCCCTGCAACTTCAAGACGTTCAACTCGGCTAAGCCATCAAAGTTTTCTGGGTCTCAAGGAGCGACTGCACTTCGGCAATGGTTCGAGAATTCATAGAGCACCTTCAGGCATGTTCAATGCCCAAATGAGCGAAAGGTAGAATTCACATCTAGTGTCTTTGAGAAACGAGCTTTGACATGGTGGAATGGTGTGATGAGAGATAGGGGTGCCGATGTAGCACTCGCTCAAACGTGGGAAGAACTTTGAGCTCTGATGATGAAGGAATTCTATCCTCGTCATGAGATCAGGGCCTTGGAAAGGGAATTCGACGATCTTAAGCAAGATAGCGGTGAGCATCGAGCCTACACGGATCGTTATGTGGAGTTAAGTCTGTTATGCCCGAATATGGTTACGCCTTTGGATAAGGCAATCGAAAAGTACATTGATGGCCTCCATGGCCCAGTACAAGACATTGTGACTGGTAGTAACCCCACTACGGTTAGGCAGGCCATTGAGCTATCTGCTACCTTGACTGAATCTTAAATCAGGAAAGGTAAACTTTTCCGAAAAGGTGATAAGAATCCAATCGAGGAATCAAAACCCAAAGATGAACAGATTGAATCCTCCAAGAAGTCAAGGAAGCGAAAAGCTTCCCAGAACTTTGCTGTGGTTGCTCACAATGATCAAGCTGCCCCCAACTAACCAACTCAACCCCCTGCTAGGAAGCCATACAACGGAATTGCACCCTTATGCAACCAATGTAACCTTCATCATCATGCTAGTGTGAAGTGCCGCAAATGCCAAATTTGTGGACTTATAGGTCATACAGCAAGAGTTTGCTGAGCTGCAGTTGCACCAAATCAAGCTGACAACAATCCTGCTCAAGCTCGTTTTCCACCTGGTTCTTGCTACAACTGTGGCGAGATGGGTCATTTCCGAAGAAATTGCCCAAAACTTGCTAATGCAAATCCAGCACAGGGATGAGCATCTGACCGACTAGAAGACAACACCGTTTAGAAATAATCATGTCTTATGTATTATTTTCTTTTGTTGTCAAGGTCCATCAAACAGTTGTTATCGTTGTTTATAAATAAATCTTTTATTCACATTGCAATGTATTTATGTGGTTGCATGTATAAACAACATATCCCCTACAATACCGACAATCAGGGAATCGTATTCCTTGAAGAACAGACTACCCCTAAAATTCTTCCATTTTATGATCTCTTGCGTTTTCCACGAAAATCCTAAGTACCCGTTTCTTCCAAAGAAACGAAGTACAAGGCGCAAGTTACAACTCTGGATGAATACCCAAAGTACCACTATAAATCCTTAATAGGGTACCTAAGGGTATTTCCGTAAATCCTAAAATTTTTGTGTGCCTTAATTCGAATATTACATTTCTTTGAAAACAAAATTGAATTTTCGGAAGATCATCCTATCTTCATAGATAGATTCTTGAAAATGATTAAAGTGCCAAAAGAAATCCACGGATTGGATTCCTGGTGTGCTTTAAATATCCGTGTCCAAAGATAACAAATTAAACAAATATGTGATTATGTGCTTATGTGTTCCCTTTTATGTTTTTGTGTGATCCAAGTTTTTGCTATCTAAATCCTCGTAGAATCTTTCATATCTTCGTATAAGGGATTCATAGTTGGATATCCAAAGGTACTACCTTAAATCCTTAATGGGCTTCTACGTAATAGTAAAGACCCTTGGATTATAATGTACTATTCCATAAGTAGACCCCTTGAGTGGTCTAGTTAAACAGATAGATCCAAAAATCTGGTTAGGAATATCATGTGATGATATAGCTGAAAAGACTCCTTGGTGGTCTAATTAAAGAGATCATTTGTCGATCTAATTAAAAGGACCCTATGATAGTCAAGTCACACTCATCCCAGGTTTGATTTTCTTCCCCTTCACATTACAAAACAAATTGTGCGGACTGTGTAAGGAATTACGTAATTATGGATGCATACATAATTATGGAATTCAGTGCACAGAAACCACAGCAAGTTTTGTCATGTATCTAGAGTTGACTCAGTTCATTTCCGTTTCTGAAGAATACCCATTGAGGAAAATGACTCATTCCGTTCATTTTTGTTTCTGAAGAATATCCATCGAGGGAAATGAATATCCCTGGTTTTTCTTTTTCCTTCATTTCCGTTTCTGAAGAATACCCATTGAGGAAAATGACTCATTCCGTTCATTTTCGTTTCTGAAGAATATCCATCGAGGGAAATGAATATTCTTGATTTTTCCTTCATTTCCGTTTCTGAAGAATACCCATTGAGGAAAATGACTCATTCCGTTCATTTTCGTTTCTGAAGAATATCCATCGAGGGAAATGAATATTCTTGATTTTTCCTTCATTTCCGTTTCTGAAGAATACCCATTGAAGAAAATGACTCATTTCGTTCATTTTCGTTTCTAAAGAATATCCATCGAGGGAAATGAATATTCTTGATTTTTCCTTCATTTCCGTTTCTGAAGAATACCCATTGAGGAAAATGACTCATTCAGTTCATTTTCGTTTCTGAATAATATCCATAAAGGGAAATGAATATTCTTGATTTTTCCTTCATTTCCATTTCTGAAGAATACCCATTGAGGAAAATGACTCATTTCGTTCATTTTCGTTTCTGAATAATATCCATCGAGGGAAATGAATATCCTTGATTTTTCCTTCATTTTCATTTTTAAAGATTGTCCGTTGAGAGAAATTACAGGATTATGCCTTGCATAATCTTTTATGGGTTATTCTATGCAAATAGATAAACACCCTAGATTCCATGCAAGCCAATTATTTAACACAGCGTCACAGACAGACTCCTACGAATAAATTTCGGGACGAAATTTCCTAAAGTAGGGGAGACTGTGACACCTATGCCTCTGTGACCATCAAACAAATACCAAATTTAAGAAATATTGTTTTTCATACTTGGGATTTGTAAAAATACGTGTATTGTTTGCACATATCAATTCATGTTCGATTTCAAGCTTTAAATCGCTTTCTGGAAGGTTATACGCGCACTGATGCGTAAATATAACCAGTTTAATGCAACGAACACTCTGGTATAGTGAAATAGGCTTAACATACCTTAAATAACCTTTACATAACTTAGAAATATGTTTTGGAGGGTTTGGTGTGGCGAAATCAAGTTTATTCGCTTACAGGGACTAATTTCGACAAACTGCGAATATATGTCGATTTGTAATGTAACGAACATTCCGGAACATGACCATAAGTTAAACATACCCTAAATATCCTTTATATAGTTTAGAAATAGGCTTTGAGGGGTTCAGTGTGCTAAAATAAACTTTTTGGTCATTCAGGGACTAAAAGCGTCAAAAAGTGCATACGTTTGCATTTCACGCATATCTTACGTTCTGAATACATCCGGACATCCAAAACTTTATGTAATCATTAAAATATTTTATTTTAATGATTGGCATGATAAAATTCCATTCGTCGCGTAATTTGGATCGTTTTTCGCATTCGTTCGTGTTTCGTCGTAATTAACCGAACAACGCAACCGTACGACCAAACGAACCGACATCCGAGATATTTTTGAGCATGTTTCATGTTCCCTATACTTTAACTTCATTTTAGAGCCTTTAAATGGGATTAACGGGTCTTAAACGTGTCAAAAAAATGCATCAAAAAACAATGTTTTGCACATTCAGGGACCAAAATTGAAAATCTAAATTCCAGCTTGTTCCAGCTGTTCCCCTCATTTTCTCATGGTTTTAATGAAACTAGGGTCTTGTTTTGGGGTACCCATGGTATTCTAAAACCATGCGCACACATGTAAGGTCTAGATCGAAGCTCGGTTTTCGATGAACGATCCTAACGGTCTTGGTTTTTCTATAAATACCCACCTTCCTCATTTGAATTCTTCACACCTTGATCTGATTTCTCTCTAAGTTGAAGTGCTTTCACTTCATACCTGAGAATAATCGGGTCAAACTTCCGTTCTTGGACCTTTTGTAAGTCCTCTTTCGTTCTTTTTCGCGTGAAAGTCAAACTATGTTTGACTTTCTGCTTTGACCAGTTTATGGTCAACATGAAGTTCATTTGAACTTCATAATGTGAGTGTAATCACGATGGTTTTAGTCTCTTGTGACTATACCTACTGATTACCACGTTATCTAGGCATAGTGGCGAGTCGTAGTTTCAGCCAAAATGTGTATTCTTGCGTATTTTGTAACCAAACTACTTTTAGGTATCAAAACCGTTTGCTTTGATACCAAACCTGTTTTCAAACCTCGTTAAGCATGTTCTAACATGTTTAGCTCGTCACTTTAGGTTTAGTGCTTATGTAGGGTCGTAAGGTAAGCGGTCTAAACAACCGCTTATACTTTCGAACCCGACCCGTTTGGTCGATCTTTAGGATCCGACCAAACACATTAGGTGACCATAGTTGCATAGGGAATAACCTTCCAAGGTTATACCTTATGGTCACATCGTTTAAGTAGTTGTATGATAGGTAGTTTATATGCCTTAGGTAAATGACCAAAATGCCCTTTTTACGCCAAAATTCATTTTAAGCATATGTAACACAATTTTTATATCTAAACTGATTTGGCAACAATATTAGACATGTTAAGGAATATTTTACTTATCATAGGACTAGTTAGGCGGTCCGAACGCGTTTTACGCGAATGACGCGTTAAAGTGGCGTAAGCTACCTAAACGGGTCATAATGGGTCGTAAGCACTTAGGTTAGGTTTCATTTTAGTATGTAGGCTTTATTAAACCATATTACATGAGTTCCTATACTCATTTTGTTTACGAAACCTCATTCTATCCGATCTTCTGATTTAGGTCCGTTTATTTACATAATTACCTATATTAGGTGCCGTTTGATTCCGTGATCCCTCTAGCTTTGCTTGGTTGTTATTCAAGACTTATAAGCATCCTCAAGTGAGTACATAGTCCCCTCTTTTACTATTTTCCAAACATTTTGGGGTGAAACACATGTGCCTACTTGTTATTTTCGTGCTTTCCATGTTTTCATATCATATACTTGCTATGTTCATTAGTACACTATTAGTACATGATTTCATTATGTTTTGCTATGTATGTTCACTTAACATTCTAGCACAATTGTTTTACATTTTGAACCATTTGTAATCATTCGATGTATGTGAACCATATGTAATCATTGGATGTATGTGAACCATTTGTAATCGTTGGACGTATGTGAACCATTTGTAATCATTGGATGTATGTGAACCATTTGTAATCATTGGATGTATGTGAACCATTTGTAACCATTTGATGTATGTGAACCATTTGTAACTGTTTGATCCATTGGGTTAGGGAAGTGATTAGGTAACGGGGCGGGTGTAATGTGTTAAAAGCATGGTGGATACGTCGCTGGTACTTCCTATATATAAGTGCTTTTAACACATTATATATCGTTGCGTTATCTAGATCACTTGGGTAAACGATTTCGAAACAATGTCGATGTTTTCTGAATAATATAAACCATACGAGTTTTATTAATGAGTTTTTATGAGATATTTTACAATTTGATTTAATAAAACAAATGTTTTGGAGTTAAGAATCATGGCTACGAGATTTTGCAAATTATAACCAACTTGGTTTGAGTTGGTTAATTATGTCGCAATATTATACTTTTCAAAACAAGGTTTTTAAATAAGTATTGCAACATGTAAAACGAGCCATGAACCTGGCATTCATATAAAACCTATGTACTCGTCGGCATTTTTATGCTGACGTATTTTCACGTGTGTTTCAGGTACCATAGTTGATGATGTTCGATGATGATTTTTGTGTACGCTCACATAGGAATGGACGGGGCCTTAGTGACTTAATAACAATGAAAGTCTATTTGTTCTTGTTTTGTTTCTAACTCCAATGTAATGTAATACGTTTAATTTAATAAAACGAAACTGTTTAATCCATGGTTGTGAAACAATGATTTTGTTACAACACTCCCTGACGTTTCCGCCACGTTTTGTTGTTTTACATGGTCGGGGTGTGACACTGAGATATGCGGTCTTTATGCTGTCTTATCATCTGGGTATCATGGTTGTATATTTTACCGAAAAATAATGGAGACGAAGTCTAGATCTTCCATGATACCATACATACGTGTACATATTGCATACGACCTCAATAAGTGATCAACAATCACATGTCCAAACAAAATAATTGATAATATATCACAGATTCTTTACGGGAGTCAAGTTCATCTCTTTGCTCTACGTTAGTACTGACATGTTCGCGGACTTGCTTCTGTGCCCTCATGCATCTGAAAATCAAGTTCCTCATCAATAATTGATTCTATCACATAGGGCTTGTTTTCAATCAAAATAAGTGAGTTTCTCACATCTTTTATACGGTCAAACGGATGATAAGCGGTATACTCACCGGTAAGATGAACTCTCGTGTATACCTTGATACGGGAATGTGTCGTGAGTGGATTAACACCAACAAGTAAGTATAATTCTACCGCAAATCATATCTCCTAATTATGATTACATCTGATAAGTTGAGCTTATGTGGATAACAATACTGATAATCATGGTAGGATACTTATCTAAAGCTTTAAACAGAAATCATAAACCGTTTTGACAAAGACCGTAAACTGGTAATGATTCTCTTACCTTGAAACTCACAAAAAAATGTGATTATGTACAGTGTCTTTATGCTTTTTATTGCTTCTAGTTAATTTATCACATTTTTAAATTTTGTCTTAGTTTAAAATGTAAAGTTCATTTTTGATTAGCCGAAGTTGAAACTCGAAGTTTCTGCCGAAAAGCCCGAAATCGACGTGTTGGTGTTTTCACTACTTCATAAAAAAAATGTCCTTTTGCATTTGTTAAATCTAACACAAGACAAGACAAAATCTTTTCAAAATTCATAATTCAAACATTTGTGTTTTTGTGTTGACTGGTCAACAAAGACTTCTTAAGGTTTTTGACGAACTTTAACGGTAGGCGAACATTCAATCTTCGACGAAGATTAAAAGTGGGCTAATTCACTTTGGCCCAACTGCAATCTTCGCCGAGATCAAAAGTGGCTAATTCCTTTTGGCCCAACACCAAACTTCGCCGAGCCCATGTGAAACCCTCATCATCTATTTACCTTCGCCGTGGGGTCAGCGTATATAAAGGGTCCCAAAAGTGCATTAGTGTCATCACTCTCAAGATTTCACTTTTCAAAACCCAGCAATGTTCATCTCTCTTCTTCGCAAAACCCCTTCACCGACTCAAATTTTTTGTTAAAACCCTGTTTACTTTATCAAATCCAAGGTACCAAAATACACTAAAATCATGATATAACCTCTTAAAGCCCACATATTTTATCCGGATGCTTATGAAATCCTTTGAGACTCGATTATACTTGATGTTTCATTCATTTATCTGCTTGTGTCTTTCATTTCTCCTTTACACATGTGTTAAAATGTTTTAGACTGAAATAGGATTTATGTGAGGATTTTGATTATATGTATGGGTTTTGATTTGGTTATCATAGTGTTGAACAGGGTATTGGGTTTTGATTATTATTTAGGTTTGTTTGATGGTTTGGCTTTGATGTTTGTTCGGATATGTTTAGAATACACCTGTAATTTCCCTTGAAACGATTAAATGGTTTGAAACAGGGGTGTTTGGGAATATTGGACATTGATGTTGATTGAATAATATTTGGTTAAAATTATGGGTTCTGGGTTCTTTATATTGGTTATTTGGATGTTGATTGATGTTGAATCAACTGGAATACAACCTGTTTCGGTGAAGAATCCCTTATGATGAAAACCCCAAATTGAATTTTGGAATGGCGAACCCTAAATTGACGAACTTTAATATGACGAACCTCAAAAATGACAAAGTTTCAATCTTCGTCATAACAGATTGTCTTTAATTGACTTTTGCTGACCAATGAATCTTCATCATTAAGGAATCAATCTTCGTTAAAAGGACCATTCTTCGTCTGTTCAACATTTAGAAAATTTTCATGTGTGACCATGTTTAACACCTTATACAGTATGTATATTATACATAATTAATGTTCACAATGTACATTAAATGTGTATACATGTATGTATTCTATAAGTGTTAGGAATTTTTGTCTTATTGCGGTTATTTATGATATGCAGAATGGCTCCGAAATAACGAAAACGTAATCCTGCCACCAAGAAAACCAATAAAACGGAAGAAGAAATCATGTCCGAACCTCAACACAATATGGTAGCGTTCTTAGATCCTGAAGGAAAGCTTGATGATTAAAAAGAAATTACTCGATGGCTATGGGAATCAAGGATAAACAAAACAGGTACATTCTCAACACCGGTTTACAAGTCGTTGATTAAGGGCTTCTAGGAAACTGGTAATATCATAAAAGTTGACGGAAAGGAGCTGATTCGAGGGCAGGTTAATCAATTGAACGTAGATGTGTCTCCAGAGATTTTAAACTCTGTTTTGGAACTTCAAGATGATGCAAACGCTCCAGATGCTATTCCGATCATGTGCACACGTGGTTGTCTACTTAGAATGAAATGCACCGGTGATATCCTCGCAGGTCAGATCAATAAAGCTTGTTTGCCACTGTGATACAAGTTCTTACTTCACGTACTTGTTCATTGTTTAAGCAAGAGCCGTGCTGGATATGATATGGCTGGGAATGATCTCGTTGGTTTGATGGTTGCGTTAGTTTTAAACAAGCCATTCAGCATTTCAAAGTTCATCTTTGCAAATATGAAAGAAAACTTAAGAAGAACAGGTTCTTGTACCTCAGGCAACAAATTCTGGATGTATCCCAAATTCATGCAGATGATTATAAATGTTCAACATCCAGGGGCTTCCGAAGGCTGATAATGATATTCTCAAAATTGATGCTATGTTCGAAAAATCTTTACGAATATTCAAGGGTTTTTCTGAAAAGAAATACACAGAATCTGATCCTCCAAGGAAGATGTTTGGAGCCTTATACAACACAAATTATGTCACTCCTGCAAACGATACATGGATTCACGACGACAGCCAATCGGACGACGAAGAGCCAAAGTTGAAAAAGATGATGGAAGATAAGTTTGGACGGAAGAAGCTAGATTCTTCTGAAAGCGATAGTGACGGTGATAATGAAGGTGGTGATGGTGGAGATGCTGGTGCTACAGCAGATAGTGCACCTGGTACTACTAGTGCATCTGCTGCCGGTACAACTGGTGCTAGGTCAGCTAGAGGTAATACAGAGAGTCCTGAGTCTGACGATAATCAGCCAGAGCAAGGATATGAGTTCTATATTGACGATCGTGGTGAAAGGAAGGTGAGAAAGATTAGACAAGAGGAAGATGCTGATTATGTTCCGTCTGATACTAAGGCTAAACGTTTAAAGAGAAAGGAAACTGCTGCTCGAAGAAAAAGGAAGAGCAGGAAGTATATTGGTACGCCATCTTTACAGCCGACTGTGTCACAACAAGAAACTGCTCACGAAGCAGAAATGGATCCTAATCTTGGTCTCACAGCCGAAGAAGCTTCTGATATGATATCTTCTCCTCCGCGATCAACTGAACCACCTATTGTGGTTTCTTCAGCTACTGAAACGCCAATTGTCACTCCATAGGTAGAACCTACACGCACAATGGCATCCACCATTCGAGCAACTACTTCCCAACCTAGATCAGAACGCCGACGAAGAAAATTTTCTGAAATGCAGCCAGACGAAAAGGTAGATTTCTTATTCTCTCAATTGCAAGCTGCTGCAGGTCAGATCGATAGGCAATCTGCATTCATGAACATTACAAAGAGCGATGTAATCAAGTAACAATTGGAGATGAACACTTTGAAGTCCACTGTTCAAAGACAACAAGCTGAGATTACACGCCAACAAGCTGAAATTGACCAACTTAAGGATAAGAATGCACGATTGAAGGCTGCTGATGAAGTAAGGGAACGCCAATTACAGCAAATGCGAGTTGCTGATAACACTCGTGGTATTGAGATGAATCATTTGAAAGAAAGAAGCGCTGCTGTTCAAAGATTGGCCGAAGCTCTTAAATCGAAGCATGATGATATGAGAGAGTGGTACAATAGTCGAAATACCTTGATAACCGACGGGGTCAAGAAAATCATTGATGCTTTCGAGATCGTCAGAAAGCGTGTTAACTATTTGTGGGGTGACCGATGCAAACAGCAAGAAGTCTTAAAGAAACGTGATCATGATTCTGAAGATCCGGGTAACCCAAACCCTTCTGCAACATCTGAACAACCATCAGCTACTGCATCTACTCAAATTGTTGTTTACAAGCCTACACAGATTGGAAATACACAAGGAACCTCCAGTGGAACTTTAGAAGAAATACAACAGCTAGGGAGCAGTTCTTACGTTGAAAGCTCCTTGCCTGGTACATCCTTTGTTCTTAGCTCTGCTGACATTGCTTTACAGGTTATACATCCTGTAACTGGAGACGTCTTGGAAGAAGGAGAGTTGGTTTCTGAACCCTCACAGGAGCAGTTGCTAGCGTTGAATGAAATAAAGCAATCGATGATGCTGCTATTGATAATATTCCAAGTGAACCTGAAAATGCAGACATAGAAAATCATGATGAAATTATTTTTGAAAGCGAAACAAGGAAGTCAACCTATGTACGTGAAGATGGAATAGAGTTCACCCTGTTTGATGAAGACTGGTTGAAAGATTATTTAGATGATATTGACGAAAAGCTAAAAGATCGTGATTCAACAGATGATGGAACCGACTCATTCAAAGAATGGAGAAAACTGTTCCTCTCAAAGGTTTCAAAGCCTACACTTCCTGAAGCACAAGTTGATTATATGAGGTTTGAGAAGGTTAAGCCTCATGGGAAGATACTGAGCTGGAGTTTCGTGAAAGAAATTCACTGTGTGGCAATCAAGCGCGAACACGGAATCCAGTATTTCAACTCGTTGTTGAGTATTCTATCTCTTCCGTTCTACGATGTGGCAGCTTTATCAAAGTTGGAGCTGATTAATCATTCAAAATATGAAGGAGCAATTCTATTTGCTCGTAAGATAAAGATAAATCGGAGGATAGGGTGGAAAGACGAGTTATACAAGCCACAGTTTCCGATGTATTAGCAGATCAAGTATACTTTGGATCTGCTGACCAACCCTGCAAGATACAAGCTTGTTTATCAGCCGGCAAGGGTTATGGATAAAATCCCTCTAATGCCGATGAAGCAGAATTTCTTGGAAAACATGGCATTGCGGTGTTATGACTCAGATACGCACGAGGTTGTCATTGTGTTCAAAGACGATCAAGAGAATTTCCGAATGCTAGATCCAATGTGGATGGTGAATATGTCTGTGGCTGACATCACCAGTTATTTCGACATGATATCTTTTATGAGGACAAGGACGCACCTCAAGCGTTACAATTTCAACGCGTCGCTTGTTTCTGTTTTTATAGAGGGATACACGCCCGAAGCACCTGGTCGGCACAACACTGAAGATTGAAGACTCAAAGATCGAAGACCAAGTAACAGACAAGGGGAGTTTGTTGGCGCATTTATGTGTCTGTAACTTTGTCTTGTTTACGTTGTATGTTATTTAGTCTTTTGTTATCGAGTCTGTAAGTTCCGTCAAGTCTACATAGTCGGATATCCTCCTATCCTACCTAGTATGACATTTTGTCTCTGTATTTGTAAGGTTTGTTAGACACATGCTTGTGTGCATTGTGTTTAACTATAGTTAGTGGTTTCTTATGTCTTCTGTTAACTTAGTTATCTACTGTCCTTGTTTAGTGTTTGACGAAGAGTCATTCTTCGTCGAACCCCAGCTTGGCGAACCTTCAAGCTTCGTCATTGTTTGTGTGTGACGAAGGCTCTATCTTCGTCACACGTTAACCTTCGTCTATCAAGGTTCGTCTGAGGATAGTATATATAGCTTAGTATGTTTAACAGTTAAGGCATGAGAGCATAGAGAGACTACTACTGAGAGTTTATCGTTCAAGCATTGTGTGTATATGTTTGATGTTGTTCTCGTCCTTTTAATCTAAAGTGAATCTTTGGTTATCTGTTGTGTTGCGTGCATTGCTTTGTTTGGTTTGCACCATCACGTGGATTCCGCACTCGTGACCGTGTTCGTGATAAACAGGGATTAGGTCTCGTAATAGATCCTCTGAGAAAAACGGACCTACAAAGACAACAAGCTGAGATTACACGCCAACAAGCTAAAATTGATCAACTTAAGGCTGATAATGCACGATTGAAGGCTGCTGATGAAGAAAGGGAACGTCAATTACAGCAGATGCGAGCTGCTGATAACGCTTGTGGTATTGAGATGAATCGTTTGAAAGAAAGAAGCACTGTTGTTCAAAGGTTGGCTGAAGCTCTTAAAGCAAAGCATGAAGATATGAGAGAGTGGTATAACAGTCGCAATACCAAGATAACGGATGGGGTTAAGAAAATCACTGATGGTTTCGAGATCATCAGAAAGCGTGTTAACATTTTGTGGGGTGACCGATGCAAACAACAGGTAACCCTGACCCTTCCGCAACATCTGATCAACCATCAGCCACTACATCTGGTCAAATTGTTGTTTTCGAGCCTCCACGGATTGAATCTACACAAGGAACCTCCGGTGGAACTGTAGAAGAAATACAACAGCTAGAGAGCAGCTCTTATGTTGAAAGCTCCTTGGCTGGTACATCCTCTGTTCTTAGCTCTGCTAACCTTGCTTTACAGGTTATACATCCTGTGACTGGAGAAATTCTGGAAGAAGGAGAGTTTGTTGCTGAACTCTCGAACGAGCAGTTGCAAGCGTTGAATGAAATGAAAGTAATCGATGATGCTGCTATTGATAATATTCCAAGTGAACCTGAAACGACAGACATAGAAAATCTTGATGAAATCGTTTTTGAAGACCAATCAAGAAAGTTGACTTATGTACGTGAAGATGGAACAAAGTTCAATCCGTTTGATGAAGACTGGTTGAAAGATCATTTAGACGATATCGACGAAAAACTAAAGAATCATGATTCAACCGATGATGCAACCGACTAATTCAAAGAATGGAGAAGACAGTTCCTTTCCAAGGTTGCAAAGCCTACACCTCCAGAAGCACAAGTTGATTATATGAAGTTTGAAAAGGTTAAGCCTCATGGGAAGATACTGAGCTGGAGTTTCGTGAAAGAAATTCACTGTGTGGCAATCAAGCGTGAACACGGAATCCAGTATTTCAATTCGTTTTTGAGTAGTCTATCCCTACCATTCTATGATGCGGCATTATCAAAGTTGGAGCTGATCAATTGTTCAAAATATGAAGGAGCAACGTTGTTTGCTCGAAAGTTGAAGATAAATCGGAGGATAGGCTGGAAAGACGAGTTGTACAAGCCACAGTATCCAATGTATCAGCAGATCAAGTATACTTTGGATCCGTCGACCAACACGGCAAGATACAAGCTTGTTTATCAGCCGGCGAAGGTTATGGATAAAATCCCTTTGATGCCGATGAAGCAAAATTTCTTGGAAAACATGGCATTATGGTGTTACGACTGTGATACGCACGAGGCTGTTATTGTGTTCAAAGACGATCAAGAGAATTTCCGCATGCTAGATCCGATGTGGATAGTGAATATGTCTACGGCCGACATCCACAAGTTATTTCGACATGATATCTTTTATGAAGACAAGGACGCACATCAAGCGTTACAATTTCAACGCGTCGCTTGTTTCTATTTTTATCGAGGGATACACGCCGGAAGCACCTGGTCGGCACAACACTGCAGACTCAATGATCGAAGACCAAGTAACAGACAAGGGGGAGTTTGTTGGTGCATTTATATGTCTGTAACTTTGTCTTGTTTACGTTTTATGTTATTTAGTCTTTTGTTATCGAATCTGTAAGTTCCGTCAAATCTACCTAGTCGGATATCCTCCTATCCTACTTGGTATGATGTTTGTCTCTGTATTTGTAATGTATGTTAAACACATGCTAGTGTGCATTGTGTTTAACTATAGTTAGTCTTATCTTATGTCTTCTGTTAACTTAGTCATATATTCTGTCCATGTTTTATAGTTGACCAAGAATCAATCTTCGTCGAACCCATGCTTGGCGAACCTTTATTGTTCGTCGATATATGTGTGTGGTGAAGGTTCTATCTTCATCACACATGAATCTTCGTCAATCAAGGTTCGTCTGAGGACAGTATATATAGCTTGATGTGTTTAACAGTTAAGGCATGAGAGCATAGAGAGACTACTGAGAGTTTATCGTTCAAGCATTGTGTGTATATGTTTGATGTTGTTCTTGTCCTTTTAATCTAAAGTGAATCTTTGGTTATCTGTTGTGTTCCTCGCGTTACTTTGTTTGGTTTGCACCCTCACGTGGATTCCGCACTCGTGACCGTGTTTGTGATAAACAGGATTAGGTTTCGTAATAGATCCTTTGGGAAAAACGGACCTACAGATTCTTCAACAACGATGACGAAATCCTTGTCGTATGTGGCATAAGGATAGAATACGAATGGCCATGTATGTTTGCATCATTATGCATAATATGATCATAGAGGATGATGGAAAAGCGATATGCCAATGTAATTAATTAAGATAATGTCTCAGTGTCTCTGTTGAATTTGTATTACACTTGTAGAATTTCTGGCGCACTGCGACTGGAATTCGGTCAATATCGGTTTGGTACATTGTACTGTACAGGCACTCGGTATGGCAACCAACCGAAAGATAATCACAACTTGTATGTATCCGAAAATTAAAAATAATCACAAAAATCCATTGACAAGCCTCCCCCATTGCACTATTACCAACTTCCAAAAAAAAAAAAATCCTACCTAAACTTCTGATTCATCATCAAACAAAGCTTCTGCGCAATCAAAGAATTCATCATCTGATGCGTTATCTATTATACCTTCTGATCCATTTTCCTTCATAAGCAGCAGGCTATCTTTCTTCAATTCTTGTGGCGGTAATAAGACTTGAACCATCTTCTCAAATTGCCCCACACACGTTACCACTGCTTGATAATCGAAACGTCCGCAGACAATCAGTCTACTTACTTCTTTGTGAATGATAACAGATTCAACACCCTCTACATTAGACACCGCCTTCTCTATCTTATATATTTGACTTTCACTATTAAAGCTCACTCCCAGCTCAACTTTATATTTCTGAAAAAAAAAACAGGATCAAGCAATAAAGGATAATAAGAACCATTAAAGTAAGAGCTCTCTCACTAAAATTTAAATATATATAAAAACGAGGAGAAACATAAATAAACAATTCTGTATATGAAAAGAATTTGATACAGGATTGAACATTGAAAGCATTATTTGTTTCACAGGAAAATCACGGTGATGACAAAAATAAAGACAAATATGTATACATACATGGCGCTTGGGGTTTTTATAAGTATTAAGCCCCTCATAGACTGTTGAAAAATCGTCTTGTGTTCTCCATCTTCGTGAATCTATCACAATGAGTGGTTATCATTATCTGCATCTTAATATCAACTATAAAACATCCACAATCTATTATTCAAATAGCTGCGAGCTTACCACTAATCTGAATGTCGTCGCCAAAGAAGCAATTAGGGATGATTGAGTTGAAGAAGTCTTTGCGGCAAAGATAGTAGCCTCCTTTAGTTACCTGAAATTCAGACAGATCTCCTCCAATAACTTCTTCCTCACTCTTTTCTTCTTCTTTCTCTAATTCACCACCATCCTTATACACAAGGCTCGCACCACATCCACTTACTTGTATCGTTCCTTCCACCACTAGGATATTCACATATACTTCATCACCTACATCTAATGTGTTTCCAATTGGCCAATAACTTAACCATATAGCATATTCATCAACTCTGGGTTTGCAATAAACCACAGGGTTGTATACCCAGGTAACACACTTGCTTATGTTCCTGATTCTGGCGAACATAGGAGGAGCATCCGTATTTGTATACTCGCCTAAAGACCTGTATATAATGGTTACATTTAATCCTTGGATCCTACGCTTCTGTGGAGGATGCAAAGGCACACAAAAGGATAAGAACCAAGATGATGACGTATACTGATGTGTCTCCATGCTTTTATCCTTTATGCCTTGCAGATAGGTGCTCCTTATACCATATTTATACAACATCTATATATATTACACACACAAAGTTCAGTCACTTTGTCATATACTAATAGTTTTGCTAAAAAATCAAGAGAAACTGGGAGAGTGAGATGACCTGGATATTCCATGTTCTGCCTTCAGTAATCTCATCACCAACCAGGTCCACCTCATGATCTTGATACGCTTTAATCCATTGCATATGTCCCAGTTCTGCTTCATCAAGTTTTGTAATGGACACTAACTTAAAAAGCCCTTCAATCTCACACAATTTGAAACACCCTTCATAATCAAACTCTTGCAGTGTGAAACGAGCTGATTGGAATGTTATTATCTCCAGTGATGTACACCATTCTACATGCAACTCCTCTAGCATACTTGGGAGACATGGGAGAGATTTCAGGTTTGGACACGAATTTAAGTAAAGTACCCGAAGCATTTTAAGGTCAATGTAACTGGGCAGGATCTCAAATGGCATCCCAGTCAAAATCAATAAATCTAATGATTGGGGTAAGGAACACAAAGGCTGTTCTGGAATTCCTCCATAAGTACACAAACCTTTTAGCCTTTCCTGTTGATTTACAAGCATTTGATTCGATGAAGCCTTCCATAGTTTAGTGCACCCTGCCAAGCTCAAGAAATAAAGATTCTCAAGGTCTCCTATAGTTTTACAAACATGAGTCAAACTGGTACAATGATCGAGAGTTAAAGTCTCAAGTTTAGGTAGTCGGTGGAGATTGCAGATGCTGACTAGTTGGTACACCGAATTAAGATTTAGAACCTTGAGGGAAATAAGATCCTGTTCCATGAATAGAAATTTGATAAATGAAAAGGTAAATTGATAAAAGGAAGAATAATTTCTTATACCACAGGCGGGTCAAACTCTTCTAAATCTCCGCAAGTCATATTTAAAGCCACCAAGCAGCTTGTTAATAGTCCTGGGGGTATTATTTTCAGATTACATCCACACCACTTCAACCATCTTAAAATAGGAAAATTCTCAAAGGAACCAGTGAGTTTCACATCATCTAGCCCAAGAAATTTAAGGTTCTTCATCTTTACAAGGGAGCTTGTTTTAAATGCCTGCAAATTTAGCATGCTTCGCAATTATCAGTAGGTAACAAATATGTCGCTACCAATTGAGGATGAAGGAAAAGGTGTAGAAAGTAGGTAAAAAAAAAAGGGGTAACTTTGTAGAATAGTAACCAAGTTTTAAAAGTGTTTCAATTAGGTCACTCAATTTTCAAAAGTGTTCCAATCAGGTCACTCAATATTATTTTTTTTATTAAAATTAAGTAGTTTTTCATCCATTTCATAGGTAACCGTGGTGATGTGAATTTGTGTTTCTTTTATTTGATGCTAACGTCGAGGGATGATGTGGATTTTAACTTGTTTTTTTTTTAATTTTTAATGTAATTAATTTGTTTTTATTTTTAATAAATACAATTTCATATATTAAAATAATCGGACCCTAGCATCTTATGCTTCATTTTTCTCTTGATATATGGAAAAAAGGACATTACTCGATTTAAATGTTAAGTTATCTACTTGGGACAAAAATGACACGAGTGACCTAATTAGAACACTTTTGAAACTTGGTTGCTATTCTGTGACATTTTCCCAAAAAAATAAACCTCTATGACAGATATTTATTCCTAACCCATGTGGAGACTACTAGATGGTGTATATATATATAAATGATTGTATAGTATCATATGCATTTAATATTGATTGAGAGAATATCTCTCATCATCTTGTATATATTGTGAGTCTCAATCAATGAAAGGGACTGAGAATTCGCGTATCTTACTTACATGGTATCATCCTTTCGATCCCAACCCTAACCCTATCTCTGCCGCTGCCTCTCTCTGCAGCCTCTTCCCTTACTTCTGATCTTCTCTTTCATCCCATTCTCTGTTATGGATAGCAAACTTCATCCTGTTATGCCGTCTGCAACATTAAAAATCTAGTGCCTATAACCCTAGATGTTGAAGCCGCCCACCCATTACACCACTTGGGTAGAACTTTTTCAGAATTCTTGCACAGCTTACCAAGTCTATGACCATCTAAAACCCAAACAAAAAGCACCGGCTACTATCTCCTCTGATACTGAAGCGGCTAAGGCTACTGTTTCTACTATTTCTAAGATGAAACTCTTTGGACCCGCCTGGATGCCATTGTCAAATAATGAATATATGGCACAATATCCACCAACCTTCTTCACACCATCCTCTCTCCTAGTCACACAGCCTATGACGCATGGACCACCTTGGCTAACCTTTTCCGGGACAACAAAAACACCAGGTCCCTTTTTCTTCAACAGGAGTTTTCCAACATTCGTTTGGAAAATTTTCCAAACATGTCAACCTACTATCAACAGGTTAAAATCGTGTCAGGCCAACTTGCAAGTGTCAATGATCCAATCGACAACCAACAACTCGTTTTACAGCTGCTCACCGGTCTTACCGAGCAATATGATGGCATCTCTACTATCCTGCAAGATAGGGAACCACTACCAGACTTCAATGAGGCACATTCTCATATGATAATGGAAGAATCCAAAAGAAAATATTAGGCTGCCTCCCCTGCTACAGCCCTGGCAGCAGCTGTACCAGCCCGTCTCCCCCAAACGAGTCACTCAACAGCCACTCAGATCGCAACCGTGGCCACAACAGCTCTCGGGGGAGGGGTTGTGTAAGCAACAACCGCTGTGGCCGAGGTCACTCCTCCTCGATTCAGCATCCCTACATAGTCTTTCCACAGTCATGGGCATCGCACCAGTGCAGTTCTCTCTTGCAAAATCAGCAGCATCAGCCTTCATAGTGGCCAGCAGGAAACCCGAGTCCACCCTGCCCATACCCGTCGACACCCAAACCTAATCCAAACCCAGAATTCTTGGTCAAGCCCCATCTCAAGCCTACACTGCAGGCCCTGTTCCTACTGACATTGGCTAGGCTTTTTACACCTTATCACTGAGTCAACCGGACCCGATTAGCATTATGGACATAGGAGCTACTGGCCACATAACAAACCAGCAAGCTAACATTTCTCCGTCTATTTTTAATGCTTGCACTTCTAAAAATATTATAGTCGGAAATGGCATGACCATTCCGGTTCTTGGACAGGGCAAACACACCTTACCACCCCCAGTCCCACCCCTAAATTAAATAATGTCCTCTACACACCACACCTAATTAAGAACCTATTCTATGTATGTCGCCTAACTACTAATAATTTAATTTCTATTGATTTGATCCTTTCGGTTTTCTTGTGAAAGACCTCAAGACCAAGGTTTCTATCCTACGATGCAATAGCTCAGGTGATCTTCATCGTCTCACCATCTCCCAGGACTGTTGGCGTCAACGACTTGGGCACCCGGGACAACATTTATTGCATTCGTTAAAATCTTCTTCATGTATTGATTTTGGAAGACCTAGTAATGTTATTTTCCAACCTTGCGTTTTTGGCAAAGGTGTTAAACTTCCATTTTATGATTCATTGAATAAAACATCGTTACCTTCTGATATTACTCATAGTGACTTATGGACGTCAACGGTACTTAGTACCGGTGGGCATCATTACTACATATTGGTTTCTTGATGATTACACCAAGTTTTTTGTGGACATATCCAATAAGTAGCAAGTTACAAGTCTTTGCAACTTTTACTCATTTACCAATCATATAAATACCCAATTTGAGCGAATAATTAAACAGTTTCAGTGCGATAATGGTAAGGAATATGCAAATAACAACTTCCAAAACTTTTATCACCAAAGCGGCATGTATTTCCGTTTCTCGTGTCCTCACACATCCTCCCAAAACAGAAAGGCGGAACGCAAATTCCACACAATTATCAACATGCTTCGCACCCTTCTTGCTCAATCCTCTATCCCACCTAACTTTTGGCACCATGCGCTCGAAGTTGCCACCTACATTCTAAACACCCTTCCGAGTAAAAACCACAAATTTCGCTCACCTACTACTCTTCTTTACAACTCTAAACCCACTTATGAACACTTACGTGTTTTTGGGTGCTTATGCTACCCCATCCTACCCTCCAACACCATACACAAATTAGCCAATCGTTCCCAACCATGTGTCTTTCTCGGACAGCCACCAAACCACCGAGGCTACAAATTCCTCGACCTCCAAACCCACAAAATTTTCATCACCGCCATGTTCAATTCGAAGAAAGTATTTTCCACACCTATGATTTTCTCTCCCCTCCATTTAACCCCCTCCTATGGTCTCAGGTTTTATAACCTTCTCATAAGTCTTCCTCTACCACTTCGGCCCAGCCTCCTAGCCCGACTTCAACTACCACTCCGGCCCAGCCTACTAGCCCCACTTCAACCACCACCAACACAGCCCCATCTCCACGCCCCATCCAATCCACGGTTCCAACCCAAAACACCACGCGGACACCAAACAACCCCTCTCATCATGTCCCCACTTCTACTTCAGCACCCGTCTCACCACCCATTATTACCTACACCCGTAGAGAAGTCGATACATCTCAACCCAGGACCACCTTTTTCCGGACCACTCCACGGCAGCTCAACCATCCTCCACGCACCATCCTACCGCCTCTCAAACCCCTTCCCCTGCTCAACCACCCACCGCACCATCCGTACCCGTGCTATGAATGGTATATTTAAGCAAATTAAACCAAACCTAAACTTTCACACTTCCACAAAAACCCACAGGTAGCCCTGTCCACACCCGAATGGTACAATGCTATGAACGATGAATTTAGTGCACTCATTAAAAATAAGACCTAGGATCTCGTTCTGAGAAAACTGGATATGAACATCATTCGCATCATGTGGCTTTTCAAACAGAAGTTTAAATCAGATGGTATCCTGGAACGGTATAAGGCTCGGTTGGTTTGTGACGGTGGGAAACAACAGGTTGGAATTGATTGCAGGGAGACTTTTAGTCCTGTGGTTAAACCGGCTACTATTCGGTTAGTATTATCCTTGGCTCTTTCTCAATCATGGAAGATTAACCGGTTAGATGTCACCAACGCCTTTCTTCATGGCCATGTGGCTAAAACAGTCTTTATGCATCAGCCTATGGGATTTAGATATCGGGACTACCCTGATCATGTATGTCACCTAAAGAAATCCCTTAACGGCCTCAATTAGGCTCCTCACGCGTGGTACCAACGCTTCACAGACTTTGTCTTATAGCTCGGTTTCACACAGAGTAAGTCTGACAACTCTATCTTCATCTACCATCAGGACTCCCACACAGCTTATCTTCTTATCTACGTGGATGACATCATTCTGGCCACCTCGTCTAATGATCTTCGCAAAAACCTAATGTCTTCTCTTGCTAGTGAATTTGCGATGAAAGACTTGGGGCCCTTGACTTATTTTCTCGGCATCTCTGTCACCCGCACCGATGATCAGATGTTCTTATCTCAACAGGCTTAGGCCAAGGATAATCCTACATCGAGCAGCAATGGACTTCTATAAGCCGGTCGCCACCCCTGTAGACACTCAATCTAAATTAAGTGACTCCTCGGGTCCGTTGTTTGACGACCCAACTACATACAAGAGTCTTGTGGGTGCACTATAGTATCTTACATTCATGAGGCCCGATATCGCATATGCTGTTCAATAGATCTATATGCACATGCACTCGCCTTGGATTGACCATTGGAATGCTCTCAAAAGGGTTTTACGGTATATTCAGGGTACTTCGGAGTTTGGCCTTCTTTTAGGACCCACGCCCCAGTTATCTTTACTTGCTTACACTGATGCTGATTGAGCAGGTTGTCTAGACACTCGTCGCTCCACTTCCGGCTATTGTGTATATCTCGGTGACAACCTTATCTCCTGGTCTTCTAAACGCCAGTTCACCATCTCCCGCTCCAGTGCAGAAGCTGAATACCGGGGTGTTGCAAATGTGGGAGCTGAGATCTGCTGGCTTTGAAACTTACTTCTTGAACTGCACCGACCTCTTTCGTGTGCAACTTTAATTTACTGTGATAATGTCAGTGCCATTTACCTCTCTAGAAATCCAGTTCAACATCAGCGTACCAAACACATTGAACTGGATATTCATTTTGTTAGAGAACTTGTCCAGTGTGGCCATGTCCGCATACTCCACGTACCGTCTCGTTATCAGATAGCTGGCATCTTCACCAAAGGGCTCCCACGGATTCTGTTCGAGGATTTTCGCTCCAATCTCAGCATATGCTCTCCTCCCGCTACGACTGCAGGGGTGCACTAGATAGTGTATATATATAGAAATGATTGTATAGTATCATATGCATTTAATATTGATTGAAAGAATATCTCTCAGCATCTTGTATATATTGTGAGTCTCAATCAATGAAGGGATAGAGAATTCATGTATCTTACAGAGACACTAGTGCATCCCTAACTGAAATCTATTGTCCCTAACCAATAGAATATAATTTAACAAAAAAACCACCTTGGTTGTTTAAAAAACCATAAATCGAGTCAATTTGAAGAATAACAGCTAAAATGTAATCATTGATTGTTTAACACAAACCAAATAACTAAACAATTTCTCTTTCAGTGACAAACAAACCAAAGAACAAATCTCAAAACTGTTTCTTCTTTCAATTTGATGGGTTTGGAATCAATCATTTTTTATTTATTGGAAGGAGAAAACAAAATCAGATTCATACCATTTGGTGTTATTCTAGCTCAAGGAGATGATGATTAGCATGATAAGCTTGGAAAAAAAATCATTTTCTATAATTAAATAATTTACCTTGGTAGGTGTGAACCTGTATGGGCCAAATTTATTAAAAGAGTGGTGAAGAACATAACTTATTGGTTAATTTCATTAAAATAACTACTCAAATTTTGTCAAGAAGACAATTATGTCAAATTTATGCCCATTTTAACATGTGACAATTATGATATTGAGAAATTTCTGTAATTCATACCACGTACCAAATACTAACTTGCTTATTTGACTTACCTCTGATCTCATCCCTTGCTTTGCCTCTAGCATGTCCAACACTAGACCTTCAATTGTCTTAGAACCCTAATAGAGAAAAACATTAAATTAGAGAATGCTTATTTGAAATAAAAGGTTGTCAAATGGACAATGAGCATAAAGATGCACGCAAGAATTATCTTACATCTCCGTCCCGCAACAAACTTTTACATTCATCATGACGCCAAACCCTACTATGTTCTGCGGGATCTTTGGACTCCTTACAAACTATATTTCTTGCCATATCTTGTAGGAGGTTATGCATTGCCAGTATGTAACTGAAGACTTTATTGAAAAAAAGGCTTTTATTGATTGTTGTGTCTAACAAAGAAAACTAGCTGCCTATTTATACAAAAAACAATAATCTAAAATATGGAAACATATTGAATGGACGGGCTGGAAATAGGCTGGCGAATAGCTAGCAAATCTTTGATTGGAAATGATGACCAGATCTGATCCTATAATTTTTCCTTTGACAATCTTTTCCGTTTAACACTCCCCCTCAAGTTGAGTAGTGGGATCCCCAATACTTAACTTGCTTAGGCATTTGCTGAATATTTTCTCATTAACCGCCTTTGTTAGGATATCTGCTAATTGATCTTCAGACCGCACAAAAGGTAGTTCGAGTATCCCTGATTCTAGCTTTTCTTTAATGAAGTGTCTATCTACTTCTACATGCTTTGTACGATCATGCTGCACCGGATTTTCTGAGATTTGAATAGCTGCTTTGTTGTCACACATGATTCTAGTTGGTTCTGTCGGAGGAAAACCGACTTCAGTTAGAAGCTTCTGTATCCATAGTATTTCTGTCAAGCCTCGTGCGATTCCTCGAAATTCAGCTTCTGCACTGGATAGAGCAACCACCTTTTGCTTCTTGCTTCTCCAGGTAACTAGATTTCCACCGACTAGGGTGAAGTACCCTGATGTTGATTTTCGATCCCCTTTATCTCCGGCCCAGTCTGCATCAGTGTACCCTTGAATTTTCAGATGTCCGTTTGATTTAAAGAGGACTCCATGGCCAATTGTTCCTTTGAGATATTTCATGATTCTACATACTGCTTCCATGTGTGCTATTTGAGGCTGGTGCATAAACTGGCTAACCACACTTACTGCATAAGCTATGTCAGGTCGTGTGTGTGACAGATATATCAGCTTTCCTACTAGCCGTTGATACCTCTCTTTTTCGACTAGTTTTGCTCCTTCCTCCATTTGAAGTTTATGATTCTCCATCATTGGTGTATCTGCTGGTTTGCAATCGATCATTCCCGTTTCGGCTAACATATCTAGGATGTATTTTTTCTGGCAAATAAAGATTCCTCGTTTGGACCTCAGTACTTCAATTCCAAGAAAATACTTAAGTCTTCCCAAGTCTTTCATTTCGAATTCTCGGAACAGGCTCTCTTTTAATTTTGTCATTTCTTCCTTGTCATTCCCCGTAATGATCATATCATCAACATATACAATTAGACAAGTTACAAGTCTTCCTCTTTGTTTGATGAACAAAGTGTGTTCTGAGTTGCTTTGTTTGAATCCATATCCTTTCATTGCGAGTGTAAATCTACCAAACCATGCTCGAGGAGATTGCTTTAGACCATAAAGGGATTTCTTTAACCGACATACTTCACCTGTCTTGAAATTTGTTGCAAAACCAGGAGGAGCTTCCATGTAAACTTCTTCTGTTAATTCTCCATGCAGAAAAGCGTTCTTTACGTCAAATTGATGAAGTGGCCAATTTTCGTTTGCAGCTATTGAGAAGAGGACTCTGATAGTGTTAATTTTGGCCACAGGTGAGAATGTTTCCAAGTAGTCGATCCCGTATGTTTGAGTATATCCTTTAGCTACCAGTCGGGCTTTGTACCTTTCAATGGTTCCATCTGATTTGTACTTCACTGTAAAGACCCATCGACATCCCACGGGTTTCTTTCCTGGGGGAAGAGTACACTTTTCCCATGTATCATTTTTCATCAGGGCCTCCATCTCTGTTCTCATTGCTTTTTTCCAGTTCTCAGATTCTAAGGCTTGTTTTACATTGGTTGGAGTATGTTCAGAATATAATGAGGAAGCAAACGCCTTAGCTTCATGAGACAGGCTCCCCCTGGCTATGTTGGCTACCGGATAATTTGAGTTTCGAGATTCCTTTTCTGGTGAATATCGCTTGGGAGGAACTCCCCTATTTGCCCTTGGTGGCAACACATACCGTTCTGGTGCTTCCCTTGGTTCAATGTGCTCTGCTGTTGTCACCGGTTCTATGTGTTCACCATCGCTATGATTAGGAGAGGCAGGAGAACTTCGTTCAGCTTGCTCCTGTTCTGTGTGCTCACATTCATAATGATTAGGGAAAGCATCAGAATTTTCAGGAATCTCATTGTTACTTACCTCGGGCATCAGGTTGGAGGGATTTTCTTCAGTGACACTGTGCTTAGTTGGTTGTGTGTTTGTGTCAGGCGGTGATTCTCCTTTGGTACTGTGATCTCCTCTGGTTATGACTTCCTCAGACGATGGGAATCGAGTCAGCCAACCCAGTGTGTCTATGTGTTCGTTCTCCCCCTGACCATTGGGTTGGGTGTTATAGAAGTATTCTGTTTCAAGAAAGTCAAGGTTCATAGTAGTGTGTGTGTGACGTGTTTTTGGGTTATAACAACGATAACCTTTTTGATTAACTCCATAGCCCACAAACACACATTTCTCGGCACACGGGTCAAGTTTTGTTCGATTGGTTTTGGGTATGTGAACAAAGGTTGTGCAGCCAAAAATTCGTGGTTCAAGAGTAAAAGGAGGAGGGATCTCGAAAAAATTTTCTAGGGCTTGTATGGGGGTTTTTAGTTCAAGAATTTTTGTAGGAAGTTGATTTATGAGGTATACAGAAGAAGCAACTGCTTCGGGCCAAAAAAAATTAGGGACTTTGGATTCGATTAAGAAGGCCCGAGTCATCTCAAGAATTATACGGTTTTTGCGTTCGGCGACTCCATTTTGTTCAGGAGTATGTGGACAGGTGGTTTGGTGAATTATTCCTTTGGTTTGGCAAAACTGTTTTATGGATGCATTAACGAATTCCCCCCCATTGTCGGATCGAAGAATTTGAATTTCTTTTTGAAATTGAGTGTGAATCATAGTATGGAATATAGTAAATTTTTCAAAAACTTCAGACTTGTGTTTCAAGAAATAAACCCACGTCATACGGGTACAATCATCTATGAATAGCAAGAAATAACGAAAGCCTTGCCCCCCCGTAATAGGAGACGGACCCCATACATCAGAATGAATTAATGAGAAAGGCACATTAACTCTTGTATTATTTGGCTTGAAAGGTTGTCGATGGCTTTTAGCAAGAAAGCAAGTTTCACAATTTATTTTGTCACGAGGAGAAAAAAGTTTAGGGAATAAAAGATGTAGATACCCGGAAGATGGATGTCCGAGTCGCCTATGCCATAACCATGCTTCCCGGTTTGTAGTTCCATGAGCCAGCATCACAGTACCTTGTTGAGCCACCTCATCCACATAGTACAACCCCTGACGCTCAGTGCCACGTCCAATAATCGTCCCCGTCCTGATATCCTGTAAGATACAAAAAGTGGGATGCATTAGCACTATACAATTTAGTTCTTTTGTCACATGACTGATTGATAGTAATTTATGTGACAATGATGGAACATAAAGGCAATTTGAGAGTTTTAACGTTGGGGAGATTTCAATTGTTCCCCCTCCTTCTGCACGCATAACCTCTCCGTTCGCAGTTTGAATATGAGTTTTTCCCGGTTTGGATGTTGACACCAAATCAGAAATTTCATATGTCATGGTGTCGGTTGCCCCACAATCGAAAATCCAAGATTTATTTTTTCTGTAACAGTTCTGTACTACATTTGCCTTTCCCATTTCCCTTTTTTCTTTCTCTGTTTCTACCGGTGCTCCCCACCTTTTCATTTTTTTTTTTTTTTTAAGGACAGCGATATCTCTCTCTATAACACCAAGATCAACCCTAATACTCAAAAAGTTCAGCAGCCCCCACTTTTACTCTTTCTTTCTACACCTTCTTCTTCTCTCTTAATTCGAATACACCAAACATGCCCTAACTCTCAACAAATTGCTCCACCACTTTTAAAAATAGACTGGGTGAACCGACTTCAGTTGGTTCTGTCAGAGAAGACGGCTGACGGTTGCTCCACCCACTTCAAATAACTGAAGTGGGTTGGCTGACGGTTGTGGTGATGTTTTATGGTGGTGAACGGCGGCGGTTACGGTGGTCAATGGCAGGGAAGACGGTGAGTGGTTGAATGCAGCAGAGGTGGTGGAGAGTGGATTAACAATGGTATATGTTCAGATTGACGGAGTAGAGGTTTGCGGCGGTGGCGGTGTTTTGGTTGGTGGAGCTGGTGATTAGCAGCCGGATGTTGTGGCGGTTGTTGGATCTTGAACCAACACGAAAGGAAACAAGATCTGAAGTTTGATTGTGGCTGGGTTGAGGTTTGCCGGAACTGAAACACGATATGAGATTTGCCGGAACCGGTAATTTTTTTTTTTTTTCGAGTTTGATTTTTGTAGACGGGTTTCTCTGGCTTGGGACTGTTAGTAGATGATGAGCAAAGTGTTCAGGAATCAGAAACACTGCTCTGATACCATGAAGACTTTATTGAAAAAAAGGCTTTTATTGATTGTTGTGTCTAACAAAGAAAACTAGCTGCCTATTTATACAAAAAACAATAATCTAAAATATGGAAACATATTGAATGGACGGGCTGGAAATAGGCTGGCGAATAGCTAGCAAATCTTTGATTGGAAATGATGACCAGATCTGATCCTATAATTTTGCCTTTGACAATCTTTTCCGTTTAACAGTAACCACTATCTATAGGATCAGTAACAAGGCACCTGTTAATGAGGGTCACCATCCCAGATTCTGCATGATAGTCATCCTCCAATGTCTTTTTCACAGTTTCCGAACTTTCACCAAGAAACAAACAAGCAATATGGAGAAACAACTCTTTGTCACTTTCATGTGGCAAGGATTCAAAACTCTTTTGTAGTACACACTGGATTTTATGATCAAGATCTCCTTTCAGGGAATGCAGTGAATTCATTCTACTTCTCCATGTTTCAATTCTTGTCTCCTCAGATAGAGATGAACCCAATACTTTAAGGGCTAGCGGATTTCCTCCACAATATTGTGCTAATTGTACTGCTAGCTCCTCGAAACCTTCCATAGGAATTTGAGATCCAACAGCATGATAACTTAAAAGAGCCAATGATTCATGATCATTTAACAATTCAGTTTTGTGGATGTACGGCACCCATGAGATATTGACCCAAACCAAGTATTTATTTTTAGAAGCCTTGTAGTTATAATGATTTTGCTTTGTGTAGGAAACACTGGTCCAAATAAAGTGCTTAGAGTGTCTTTTTCATTGATGTCATCAACAACAATAAGCACAGTATACATTTGTATGGCCTTCTTAAGCTTAAGAGCTCCATCATATTCATGTGATATAACGATACTGTTTCCTGAAATATCCCTGAGAAGTTGCTTCTGAACACCAAGCAAACCATCATGACGCTTCTCAACATTTTTTAGTAAACTGCTGCTTTCAAAGTTTTGCTTGTTTGTGTTATAAATATATTCAGCAAGTGTTGTTGTTGATACATATTATGTGGACGCGACTTGGTTCGGTTCAACTCGGTTCGGTTCGACCCGGTTAGGTTCGGCTCAAGCCCGACGTCACGACATTCCTCCGTCGTGCGTCCCAGAGTTCGACACGCGAAGCACGGAGAGCCGAGAACGTTTCCCGTTTGACACATCATCATGACATCATCATGATGATGTCATAAGTTGACTAAACTTCAAAGATATGAAACAAATAGAATTCATGTACGTGCATGTACATGAAGTCTGGGCCAATTAACATGTTTGGGCTTTCTTCTCACTTGGGCCGAACCCCAATCGCACAACATATATATACCGAAATCAAAGGTGATTTCGGTAGACACAAGGCAGCGAACACAAGGGCAACAGACAAGACACCAATCGCACAAGTGAGAACCGGAGTGTGTTTGTGTTTAACCGGATCTTGTATCATCTTGTACTTCTACTCTTATCATTAATATACAAGTGTGTTAAACTGTGAATCTTCGGGTCTTGTATCTCGTGTTCTTGTCGTGTTTGATCTCGGTTTGCTATCCCGGTTGGATTCCGCACAACCGGGTTGGTTTATACACAAGGATTAGGCGACTAGATCCTCTCCTAGCCGGACTTACAAGTGGTATCAGAGCCTTGGCTCTTCTCCTTGTTAAAACCGAGTGTTTTCGGGTTGTTTTTCGGGTTTGAAAAGTTTTTTTTTTCTGAAAAACATTGTTAATCGGGTATAATCTTGTTGTTTTGCTGTTTTGTTTTGTTAAAAACCGTGTTAAGCACATGTCTTCATGATAAATATTGGTTTTGATTAAACATTTCAAGCAAAAACGCGTTTCGGAAAGTTGTCGGGACACCGGAAAACTCATTAGTTTGCCGGAAAACTTAAATATTCTGGGTTTGTTCTTGATATCTTCATCAAAACTTCAAAGTGTTCTTGGTATTTTTCAACTTTTTAATCTTTGAGAAAGAAACTTTCAAGTGTTTGTGCATTGAGAAGTGTTAAATGATTAAAATAGTACAAAGACATCATCATGGTTGGTAAGTTGGTGAAATGAGTATGTCTTGAGCCGAAAGTGGGTCTGCTTTGTGTCAGAGCATAGAAAGTCAACAGTTTCAGTCGCACAACATTTACAATTGCACAACATCTTTCAGTCGCACAAGACTCATGGGCTCGCACAAGATGAATTGGCCCAAAATCCATGTTTGCATAACTCATTCAGACGCACAAGATATTGAGTCGCACAAGAAGAAATTGACTCGCACAAGTTTTAATCCCCATTGCTGAAATCACTTTGTCTTGACTTGGCCGAAATCACCCATCTTCATTATAATTGGGCTTCTATCTGGGCTGTTTCGTTGATCAGTGATAACAAATCTGTTTCATCGTTTGTGTCACACAAAAGCGTTTCGTCGATACTTGTGATTTAAATAATTATAATAAAAAGGGGGGTTTTCATAAGTGTTTTAATTGTTTGTATCAAGTGTGTTGATCAGGTATTCATCATCAAGCATTCAAAATGAATCCGAGTTGGTGGGGTACTCCGTCTCCGGATACAGGAAAGTATAGAAGTACGGGTTTGTCACCGTCGTGGGCCGAATCTCCCGCACCGGTATCTTCACAAGCTAATCCAATTTCAACCGGTCAATGGGCATTTGTGTCAAATCAAACTCCAAGTATTCAGAGCATTCTCTTAAGCGAGAGCGAAACCGGAAGTCTAAATCGCCCACCGAAATTGATGCACATAAACGAATATCCTGGATGGGTAGACAGATTCCATACATACGTCCTTGGGTAAAACACGGAATTGTGGTTACGTTTTACCACAGATTTCGATCAAGCTCTCGAGGTTGCTGCTTCAACTACTGCTACACTTTCCGATCTTCCAGAAGATCAGAAAAAGACATATGATTTAGAAAAGAAGGCATATGCTATTCTAACTCAGGCGTTGAGCAAAGATATCTATCATCAATTTGTCAGCTTCAAAACGACAAAGCGATTACGGGATGCGTTGAAGACGAGAGGGGTAGGAAATGAAGCGACTCGCCAGTTACGACACGACCTACTCAAGAAAGAGTTTGATGGCTTCACATGTATGGAAAAGGAATCCTTGGGAGATTTGACTAGTCGGTTTTACCACTTGCTTACTGAATTGGGTAATTATGGGGTAGTAACAACTCCAGCAGAGGTAGTCACAAAGTTTGCATATGCATTGCCACCTCAATGGAATAGCTTCTTGGAAATCCTGAAATACAATGGAGTTTTGGCTACGACAAACATCAATGACTTCGTTCAGCTCTTAGAAAACAAAGATCAGGAAGAAACCCTAAAGGCGAAAAGGGTTCCAGTGCCACAGAATCCTGATATGTATTATGGAACGTCCAGCACTTCTTCTGCACGACCCGTTTCACATGCTCCAATTCAAACAGTGTTTGTTTCTAGCACAGATTTATATGGCAATCTGATACAGGTTCCTGCAAAGCCAGCTCCAACAACAGACTTATATGGAAATCCTCTACCACCTGCTCCACAACAGCAAGCCTTTCGACCACCTACAGTAGCAACTGACTTATACGGGAATCCACTTCCTGTTCAACAACAAGCTTGTTATGGGAGCACATCATCTGCTGGTCAGCCATCAAAGTCAAATACAGTACGGCTCGACACTTCAAGCTTTTCAAAAGTAAATGTTGAAGTAGCTAAAGAACATATGGAGCTACTGAACACCTTGGTGAGCGCGTATTGTGGGTTAGTAGAAGGTCAGATCGGAAACATCAATCTAACACAGGAAGATTACCAGCAGATAGATAAAGAGGAGATGGAAATGATGGACATCAAGTGGGCTTTCGCCAGTGCTGTAAGGCGAGCAAAGGACTTCATGGAAAGGACTGGTCGAACCAGCTTGGAAAGCAAGAAAGACACCAAGTATGGGTTCGATAAGCAGTCTGTCAAGTGCTTTAATTGTGGTGAACGTGGCCATTTCAAACGTGAATGTACGAAGCCAGCTCAACATGGAAACCAGAATCCTTTCAGGGGTCAACGCAACTAGGCAAATCAGAATCAAGCTAGGAATAACGAGCTCACCTTGGTACCTGTTAACAACTCAAGTCAGGCAGGACCATCAAATGCCAACCAGGCACTTGTGGTTCAAGTAGATGAAGGTTGTGATTGGTCAATTCAGTTGGGAAATGATGCTCCGGATGGAACAGCTTGTTTTGCTGAGGTTGTCAAGGATCTTAAGCACGCCAGTGGTGGAGAATCTTCCACCAATGGTGATGAATCTTCTGAAGATGAAGATAGCTCCGGTTACAGTAGAAGCTCAGATGAAGAATCCTCGACTTCAGGCGATGATCATTTGGATGACACTTCAAATGTGTCAGTCGATGCAGATGTTGATGAGCTATTGGAAGAAGCTGCAGCAAGAAATCATAGGAGATCTATATTGGTGGATCAAGCTGCATATTCTTCTTCTTCTCTCCATTCAGCCTTTATGGCTAATGTCGACAGTTCATCAAGCCAGGTATGTGTCGATGAACCTACTGTTGTTAAATGTGATAATTGTGCTAGCTCAAGTATTAAATGTGCTGATTTGGAGACAAATATGTCTGAGTTGCAAGGCAAACATGATGCGTTAAAAGCTAATTTGTTTGACTTGCAAGACAAACATGTTTCGTTAAATGCTAAGTGGTGTGATTTGCAAAACAAACATGAGGCTTTGCAAAACAAGTATGATGTGACATTTATCCACAACCAAAAGTTGACAGTAGATCTTTCTAAATGCACAGAAGCCAATATGTTTTATGAAAACCATGAAAAGGAATTTAAATCGTTCATTGAAACATTAAAGAAAGATAAAACCGAGCTGACAAAAATGGTTTCAAGAAAACAAACGGACATAAATTTGTATATCAATCGCCTTGAAATAATGCAAAAAGAAATGGCTTGTGTTAAAACTGAAAGTGAGGCGATCCGACTCAAGTTAGAAAGCTACTTAAGCTCTAGCTATGTGTTGGATCACATCATTGATGTTCAGAAAGAGAAAAAGGATATCACATGCATCGGATATAAGAAATGTCCACCACCTGTTAGACACAATTATGATGCCATGCCTGATGAGGAGTATAGAACTCACTTTGAACCATCTGTTCCTTTGGATGTTGAGGAATTTGTAACAGGACTCGGATACAAGAAGGAAGTATCGTCTGATTCGGATGTGTCAGCTGATACATGTGTGTCTTCTGCTGAACAGAATCAGGATCCTCAAGTTGTGATTGAGGATGCTGATTCTTCTGATGATGAATCTGATGATACTGATTCAGTAAAGTCTGATGCGGTAATCAAAGAAGAGGACATACCTCTTGAGAATCATATTCTATGTGATCCTCCTGCAAAACCTGCTAAGACTGTTCCGACCGAGTCCACGTCTGCAAAAGACTCTGAAAGTGTAGATTTGCTGTACACTCTTGTTGGTGATGATAAAATTTATTCTGACAAAGATTTTCCGATTAAGAATGTAAATCAATCTTTAATCAGCAAAGTTTTTGAAAATTCGACAAGTAAGTTCTTGGGAAAGACAGGATCACACGTTGTGGTAACACAGTGCCCTCCTATTCCAAAAGCTGAAGTTCGAAAACAATATGGCAATCAGAAATTACCAACAATGAAAACGCAGCAAAATCATACCAAACCAAAAGGTAAATCAACGACTCAAGGTCAAAAGAAACAGAATCAGAAAAGGGACAAGAAGGTGAACTTTGTGAAATCAAAGGGAACGGACAAAATTGAGACATTTGAAAACAAATCTAACTTAGATTTTGTTAAACAAGCAAAAGTGTTGAAAAGAAATGAACCAAATAGTTCAAAACCAAGTACCTCGGGATCACAAAGTTCATCATCGACGAGACAATCACATGTTACTTCGGGGTTTGTTGAACGAAGATCATGTTTTGAATGTGGTGAATTTGGGCATATCATTCGAAATTGTCCGTATATTCATAAGTTAAAAGCAAAGGTTGATGATCCCCGTGAACGAAATTACCAAAAGCGTTTTGTTTCTTCAAAACAAGATCCCCGCCTTGTAAGAGAAAGGGAGAAGAAACAGAAACGCCAACAAGTCAAGGTAATTGAGAAAGCACTTAAAACTGATGTGGTTCAAAAACAATCTGTTCCAGTTAAACCGGAAAGTTCAAAATTTTCAAAAACTTCAAACAATCACGAAGTTAAATTTTCAAACAATCTAACTGGTAAAACTCAACAGACATGGAAACCTAAAATGACCACAAATTCAGGGGGATCATCACAATTTCCTAACCATCAAAAAGTGGAAGTAATTGTTGTTGATGAAAATGGAAGACCCAAGACCACAATGGCTTGGGTCCCCATCTCCAACTAATCATGTGAGTTCATGTGCAGGGTGTTCCAGGAGGAACTATCAGTAGTCATTGGATTGTTGATAGTGGGGCATCCAGGCACATGACAGGCGACATGAAGCTTCTCTACGACGTCAAATCTATTAGAGGAGGTTACGTTGCTTTTGCTGGAGATAAAGGCGGATATATTACTGGTGAAGGAATGATATCCAACGGGGTTGTAAGCTTTGATAAGATCAACTTTGTATAACAACTTGATCACAATCTTCTCAGCGTTTCACAAATCTGTGATAAGAAGTTTTCAGTACACTTTGATGCAAATGGATGTTATGATGAATATTTTGTATGTAACACACACTTAAGGTGTGAGAGAAAATGCTCTCTATTTTCTTACACACTTTCTAGCCTACTACCACCGTCCGACGCCGCCTGCTACCCTTCCACTGCCGTCTGTCACCCTCCTATTACCGTCTATCATCTCCATTTCAACCATACTTTTCTTTTTTGGGTGTGGGTTAGGAAAGAACTGAAGTTATCAGGCTGTTATGGGGAAGAAAAAGAAACCTCCGCCGCCAAAAGTTCACAATACTAGATCCACGACGAAGGAGGATGCTGCTGTGATTAAAGAACAAGTCACTTCGTGGTGGGATAAACTGATAAGTGGAAATGCAGCGGTCTCGGGGGATGCTGAGAAGAAGGATGAAAGGAAAAGTGAAGAGCCGGAGGTTTGCGGGTTGTGTCAATATGTGTCCACTGTTCCAACGGTCTCTACGGCTGAAATACCATCTGGAAAAGATGAGAGTTCGAAGTTTGTTTCATCGGAAAACATGGCGAGTTTGGATGTTGAATCATCTGGTTCTTCGTTTTCGGTGGCCGGAGATGTATCTGTGAATTCATCTCCTGTGGTTATGAAGATTCCAGATGTAAAAAGTTCTAAGACGGCTTCGGTATATGATATTTTGGATTATGATAAGAAGCATATACCTATTCCGGCGAAGTTTGATGTTTCGGGATCTCTGACGCCGGTGAAGGAGTCATTAGAAGGGAAAAGCGAATATGAAGTTTGGATGTTACGACGAGATGCCTCATTGGCGGCTGCAAAAGATATGAATAATGATTTAGTTAATTCGTCTGAAAATGTAAAAAAGGTTGCGCCGGAGAACAGATCGGAATCGGAAAAGATGAATAATGATGGAATTCGTGATGATGATGTCAGATCAGAACATTCTCTGGCGGCTGCAGAGGATGTCACATCAAAGAACCCTAATTATTCTCAGCCGTCAGATGGGGAATCTTATCAACGGTTGCAGATTAATGACGATTGTGGTATGGGACCTGATGTGGAGTCGGTCATTTTGACTGGATTGCAGTCTTGTGGACCTGATATAGTTGGGCCTAGGATTAATATACCGGATGTTCAAAGCCCAAAAGTTGTGAGCCCAGGTATATTTAATTCTAAATCTATTAATGGTGGCCCAAGTGTTGCTGAACCAAGTCAAACAGCAGTCTTGCCTTCGGCAACTGCTAATGGGTCTGATAATAATGGTCTGCAAAATAATATATCTCATGATTTTATTGGGCCGGCTGGTGAAGCCAAAGCCCAAAAGAAGGTGACATTTGCGGATGTTGTTCAAGGTTCGATCCAGAATGCTATTCCTAATGTTGTTAAATTTGGACAATTTGATTCTACTTTACAATTAAAGGAGAATGTCCCGGAAGTCGATCCTATTAGAGGTACTAAGTATTGGAATCAAGAACTGTTTCAAAAATTAGTTAGGGGGGATGACGTTATTGATGGGGAAACGCGTTTGGCTTATATTGGTCCTAGTCGTAATGCCGAAGGAGTTTTCGAAGTAAATATAGAGGGCCACTTTATGAAGAAGTCTTATGCGTCAAATGTGTTTCAATTGTATGGGAATTTTATTGGAGCCATCATGCCTTTTCAAGTTGTGAAAGAAAATTTAATAAAAATGTGGCATAAGTACGGGTTAAAGTCAATTAACATGAATAGGAATGGGTATTTTTTCTTCAAGTTTGATCATGAAGAAGGAATGTCGCAAGTGCTAGAAAGAAGCCCATGGTTGGTGGATAATGTCCCTCTTGTTTTACAATTATGGGATCCTAGTGTTGTTTTATGCAAACCGAATCCTAAAACGGTTCCTATTTGGGTAACCATAAAAGACCTTCCTCTTAGCTTGTGGAATGGGGGTAATATAGGACAAGTGGTTAGTTGTGTTGGAAAGCCTTTAATGCTTGATCAAGCTACGTTTAAAAGGTGTGAAACTAAAGAAGGGCCGTTAAACTTTGCTCGTGTTTTAGTGGATGCAAAAGCTTCTAGTGGGCTTCCGGACAAAGTCAAAATCAATCTTCCTAAATGTGGTGAAATTCCGGGTAAGTCCTATTTTTTGAATCTGTCATATAAATGGAAGCCTCCATGTTGTAGTTTTTGTGAGGTTTTTGGTCATTCTTATGATAAATGTGGGCTCAAAAGGGATAATGTTCAAACAAAAGAGTTGGATAATAATAAAAAGAATGTTGATGCTGGAATGGGTTCGGCTCATGATAATGATTTTGTAGAAGTTATAAGAAAATCTAAAGCTCAAAACAAAGGAAAAAAGCAGTTTTGGCAGCCTAAAAAAACAAGTTTTAGGCCTGTTATCTTGGAGCCTGGTCCATCACAGCAGGCTGGGCTGAATACTGGTATATTTCAACAAACTGTTGTTGGTGACTTGGGCCTGCCAGATGATGCTGGTGGTACGGTTGGGATTCAAAAGCAAGGCCCTATTGATGGGGTTTCAGGTTTGGTTCAATCGCTGGGCTTAAAGAAGGCTGTTGGACTTCAAAATGAATCTAATTCAAATATGGGCCAGCTTGGCACTTCAGGCCCAATGCGAATTAATCCAGGAATGGTGGATTTAAAGTCTGATGTTCATTATCCACCTTTAATAGGTGTTGGACCGATTTCGAAAGGCTCAATTAAGGGAAGCGGATTTTTTGATGTTTCAAAAAATAGTTTTGGGACCGGACCGAATCCAAGTGTAAACACAAAAAATAGTTTTGGAACGTTACGTGATGAGGATGAATGCTTTGATACGGATCTTGGGTTATGGGAACATGAGATCGAGATGGTTAAAAAATTTGTGGATTCTAGTATCCGCCCAAAGATTGAAGAATATAGTGCATGGTCCGAAAATTTGAGAAAATATTATGATAGTTTGACAAAAATGGATGGAGATGAAGATGAGGTGGAGTCGGATACCGGTGAAACAGCGCGATTCATGAAGATAGACTCCAAATTTTAGCTTTATTTCCTCTTTTTATTTTTCGGTGATGTATGTTTCTCTTTTTTTGGTTCTTTGTTTTTATGGCGAGTCGCCATTTTAACTTTTGAACTTTGTTTGTAATCTCGTTTGCTAGATATTAATAAAAGTTTACCCGGGGGCTCCCCGTTTCCCAAAAAAAATGGATGTTATGTGCTGAAACCCGGCTTCAAGATTCCCAAAGAATGGATTCTCTTATCAGCTCCAAGGATAAATGATTTGTATGTCCTTGATATAAGCCAAGCTATTACAACGTCTGCTCAAGCAACCTGTTTCGTTTCCAAAGCCACAGAAAAAGATACAATCTCTTGGCACAGACGAATGGGTCACATTCACTTACGCAAAATGAATCATTTGGTGTCAAATGAATTGGTGAATGGTGTTCCTCTTAAAAACTTCCATCTTCAAGACGTCTGTGTTTCGTGCCAGAAAGGAAAACAAACGAAGAAGCGACATCCGGCTAAGAAAGTCAACACGGTGGCCGTTCCGCTTGAACGTTTGCACATGGATTTGTTCGGTCCTGTCAAGCATAAAAGTATCCGGAATGATCAATATTGCCTCGTGATAACTGATGATTATTCAAGATTTTCTTGGGTGGCGTTTATGGCACACAAGAGTGAAACTTTCGGTATTATCAAAAACTTGATCATTCAGATTGAGAACTTGTATAAGTTGAAAGTTAGACGGATACGTAGGGACAATGGTACTGAATTCAAAAATCATGCCATGGCAGAGTTTTGCACTTCAAAAGGTATTCTTCACGAATTTAGTGCGGCTTACACTCCTCAGCAGAATGGCGTCGCTGAACGTAAAAATCGTACGTTGATCGAGACTGCTAGGACAATGTTGGTAGAGTCACAGTTGCCGATTCCCTTCTGGACTGAAGCCGTGGCCTCTGCATGTTACACGTTGAACCGAGTCCTTACAGTCAAAAGGCACAACAAGACCTGCTTTGAGCTTCTTAACAAAGGAAAACCAGATTTGTCATACCTTGAACCGTTTGGAGCTTCGTGCACTATAATCGATCCTAATGGAAAGTTTGGTGCAAAAGCAATTGAAGGATACTTTCTTGGGTATGCCACCCCGAACTTAAGAGTCTGGAATCTAGAGACTAAAAGGGTAGAGGAATGGTCTGAAGTCAGAGTACAAAGGCACACTTTGCCAGTCAGAAATCCAGGTCAACCATGGATGTTTGAGTACGATGACTTTTTCAATTCGATCAATGTTGAAGCAGTTGAAGAAAATGCTGCAGCAGGGATGTTTTTCGAGAGTGACAACGCAACAGATTCACCGTTGGTTCGTCCAATTATTGTCAATCAAGAACCATCTTCAGTGAACAATAATGCTCTCGACAATGAGGATTTTCACGATGCTACCGAATTGAACGAATCTTCAGAGGATGATGAATTTCTCGATGCAGATCAAGAAGTTCCAACAACAGCAGTTCATGGTACTTCAGAGGGTACACCTCCAGTGGACGCCCCTAGAATAGCTGAAGCTACTGCATCATCCTCTTCCTCAATTCTGGGTATTGAATTGGTTGTTGATCTAAATCTCAACAATCTGGGTTCAAATATTCCAGTTCAAGATAGTCCAGAAACAAGGATTCACAATACCCATCCTCAACAAAACATCATCGGAAATATACAAAGTGGCATTCAAACAAGAAACATGTTGCGAAACAACAACAATGCAGGCTTGTATGCAGCTATTCGAGAATCTGGTCAACAAAACGATTGGTCTTTCGCATGTTATGTCTCACAGGAAGAGCCAAGAACTTGGAAAGAAGCTTTGAAAGATAACTCTTGGGTTGAAGCAATGCAGGAAGAACTGCAACAATTTCAGAAACTTGGTGTCTGGAAACTCGTAGAGAAACCTGCTGGTTACAAGAAGATTGGTACCCGATGGGTGTTTAAATGCAAAAAGGATGACCGTGGAGTCGTTATTCGGAACAAAGCAAGATTAGTCGTTCAAGGTTTTCGTCAGATTGAAGGGATCGACTACAACGAAGTTTATGCACCTGTTGCACGTCTGGAAGCAATTCGGATCTTTCTGGCCTATGCCTCATTCAAAGGATTCAAGGTTTACCAGATGGACGTCAAAAGTGCATTCTTACATGGTGTGGTGGAAGAAGAGGTGTACGTCGAACAGCCTCCAGGTTTTGAAGATCCTATCCATCCCGATCGGGTTTGGTTGCTCAACAAAGCTCTCTATGGTCTACATCAAGCACCGCGAGCTTGGTATGCAACCTTATCTAATTATCTGCTGGAGAATGGATTTCGCAGAGGTCTTATCGATTGTACTCTTTTCGTCAAAGAACAAGATGGAGATCTTCTACTGGTACAGGTATACGTTGATGATATTATATTTGGTTCTACTAATGATGTTATGTGTAGGAATTTCGAGCGTATTATGCAGGATAAATTCGAGATGAGTGCTATGGGGGAAATGACTTTCTTTTTGGGTCTACAAGTGCAACAAACTGAGTCTGGGATATTCATCCATCAGACTAAATATGTTGGTGACATCTTGAGCCGGTTTCAGATGTCTGATGCAATGCCCATCGGTACCCCATTGCCGTAAAATCACGGAATTAATCTAGACTTGAAGGGTGAAGCTGTTAGCCCCTCATACTACCGCGCGATGATCGGATCTCTTATGTACCTCATAGCATCAAGACCAGATATAATGTACCCAACGTGCCTGCTTGCCAGATATCAAGTGAACCCGAAGGCCACACATCTTGCAGCTGTAAAAAGGATTTTTCGTTATTTGAAGGGTTGCCCTGACACCGGTCTATGGTACCCTAGGGATAATAACTTTGACTTGATAGCTTTCAGTGATTCTGATTTTGGCGGATGCAAAATCGACGGCAAATCTACAACGGCTGGATGTCAGTTTTTGGGAAATCGCCTAGTCACATGGCAGTGCAAGAAGCAGACTTGTGTCGCTACATCAACATGCGAAGCTGAATACATTGCTGCCTCAAGTTGTTGCTCCCAAGTCCTGTGGATCCAACAACAATTGCGCGACTACGGTTTTGAATTCCTAACTACTCCTATTTACGTTGATAATTCTGCTGCCTTACAGATCACTAGAAATCCTGTGCAGCATTCAAAGACCAAACACATCGAAATCAAATATCACTTCATACGTGATTGCTTTGATAAAAGGCTTATCGATGTTGTTAAGGTCCACACCGATGACCAACGTGCCGACCTTTTTACCAAAGCATTTGACAAATCAAGATTTGACTTTTTATTATTGGTAAACGACATTAATGTCAAGCAAGAGTAAAACCAACATCGGAAAATCATTTTTGTAAATATCTTTGTGTCTTTTAAATTTTATCTTAGTTTGTTGATTTTAGGGGGAGTAAATCCAAATTTGAAAATCCAAAAACATCGAAAAATTTCAAAAACACAAAAACAATAGAAAAGCAAAAATGAGTTTCCTGGTGAGCAAAAGAGAAAATGATAGTACATCACTGGTCTGTCTAAACCTCTTTAAACCTTAAATGAAAAATATGTTAAGCAGCTCTATATAAGATGTATCGGTAGGTTCACAATCATTTTAAAGTGTGCAGGGTGATATAAACCTAAATCGACTGAAGACCAGGTGGGAACCACTCATTGGCATATGGTCTTAGTACCGAAATTTCGTTTGAGAGATTGCCGAGGTTCTGAGATATTCGGTCTTTATGCTGCTTATCACCTGGGTATCATGGTTGTATCTTTTTCCGAAAAATAACGGGGACGCAAGTCTAGATCTTCCATGATACCATACATACGTGTACATATTGCATTCGACCTCAATAAGTGATAAACAATCACATGTCCCACAAAATAAGTGATAATATATCACATTTATCCGGGAGTCAAGTTCGTCTCTCTGCTGTACGAAAGTACTGACCTGTTCACGGACTTGCTCCTGTGCCCTCATGCATCTGAAAATCAAGTTCCTCATCAATAAGTGATTCTATCACATAGGGCTTGTTTTCAATCAAAATAAGTGAGTTTCTCACATCATATACGGTCAAACAGATGATAATCGGTATACTCACCGGTAAGATGAACCCTCGTGCATACCTTAATACGGGAATGTGTCGTGATGTGGATGAACACCGGTCGGTAAGTATAAATCATACCTTAACGTATCCTCTCGCCATGATTACAAATGATAAGTTGAGCTTATGTGGATAACAATACCGATAATCGTTATAGGATGCTTATCTAAATGTTAACAAAAAGAACAACAAGAGCGTTTTGGCGTGACCGTACACTGATATGATTCTCTTACCCTCGAAACTCGCAAAAAGAATGTCTGTAAATATTTATTTAATGCTTTCAGTTTCTGCATCTTTGTATATATTTATTTACTGCTTTCTGTCTTTTCATTTGAAATATTCAAAAATCCCAAAAAGATTTTAGGTGTGTTTTAATATAAACTTTCTAAAAGCCAAAAAGATTTTATTTCTATCTTATTTTCGATTATTCGATGTTGGATCTCGAGTCTTCGTTGCCTGAAACCTGATTGAAAACCAAAATCGACTAAATCTTCATAAATGGTCAGAATTTGCAAGTTTTGAAAGTGAAAAACTAAAATTGATAAATTTGTTAAACTTTCAAACTGTCGGACGGTAGTTGATTGAAATATGGTCACATGTGTGTTATTTGTTTATGTTAAACTATATTCCAAGCAGTTGTTCTCATTACGCGTTTAGATTTCTTGCATGTGCAGATTCTAAAGGCAAGGAGAACATATTCGATGACAAGCATTGGAATGAAGACACGACGTGAAGGCACTCAAATGATAAAGATGATCGAGTTGCCGCTGACCATCATCAACACTGTTAGGTCCGGAATCGTCTCCGTTTCGATTGCGAATCGACCGTTTGAAGTGCGGAATCCTTCAACGATCTTGATCAAACACACGAACAGTAAAATAATTGTGATTCTTTGATAGATCTGAAAACGTTACAACACCTTGAATCACTTGAAGCTCTTTCTCTCTCTACTTTCTCTCTCTAGCCTCTATCTTCTCTAAAGCTCCAAATGAGGAAAGATCTCCAAAAGTTCCTAAATGAAACCCTAAGGCTTCTATTTATAGGCCAAGGCTTATAAGGAGAGTTCTCCTTATTTACAATAATGCCACCTTGCCTTTTCTATCTAATATTACAATATAAACCTAAACTTAAACTATTTCTGCTACGGTTTGAGATGACGGAGGCGATAGACATAAATGCACTAACAGACTCCCCCTTGGATATTGCCGCTGTCAATCTCAAACATTTAGTCAGACACGTAGCTTTAACTCTTTCTCTCTCTTTAGCTCAAACAGAATCCGCCTTTCGGTAGACTCTTCAGGCTCCCCCTTTCGTCAAGCTTCCGTGCTTTGGGATCGACACCTGGCTTTCCGGTTACAACCTCCTCCAGAATAGTTCCTGGGTCCTATGCACGCTTCCCTTTGCGTTGAGCTCGTCTTCAGACTCCCCCTTAGACTCGGCTATCGGGATCGTAGTCTGGAATCTGCAATCCTCAAACATTTATAAGTAACAATGTTTTGAACTTCCAGGATTGAAAACCTGGCTCTCTCAGCTTTTGCTAAAATATTTTACAATGAAAGCATTTTCAGTTGTCCAGGTATCGTAACCTGGCTCTATTAAACTTTCTAAATCAAGATCCTGGGACTAAGATATAATAATATGAATATATCCAGGAAAACTTGATACTCTCCCCCTATCAACAATCTTTAAAGATTTGGCAGTTTCAACGAACCGGATCGGAAACTGTCTCTTTTACAGATTTTAACAGTATAAGCATCCAAATCCCTCACAGTTAATCATCCAAGTCCAAACTAATGACCTTGGAGATATTACAAACTGTTTTTGATTTTTGACTAAAAATTCAAGTTTCAAATTAATGAACTTGTTTATTTTCAGAAACACGATCAGCATACTTAGATTTTGAAACTTAGCACTCAGACATCGGTTGTCGAAAATAAAGCAGAAATCAAAATCTTTTTGTATTTTTCTGAAAATATAAAGCAGTAAAGAAATATTTACAAACATATTTACAGACAATATTTTTGTTTGAGTGTGCGTCAGAGGATCATATCAGTTTTTGACAAGTCACAAGTACTGTTGAGCTTTATTTCACTTTAAGAATTAAACAATTCACTTAGATTGTCGATATACTGATCCACTTAAATTTTCATACAAAGTTCAACTGATTCAGGATACGAATTATGTATTTTAAGAACTTAAACCCATTCATGTGTCCCACCTCTTGAATATACTCCCGTATCCAGATCCCAATAATCAGTCTTACAGGTAATTATAACACAAATGATATCTGTAAGGGGTTAATAATTTATGAAGAATCATGAGAGCTCAGGTCAGAACCATCGTTCAGCAGAGAGATCATGACTCAACTTGTGGGTGTGTCCCCTTTAGAGGATCTTTTTTACAACAGCATTGCTAAGCAATTTTATTGTCTTATCATATATGCTGAGGGTGATGCTGTGTTTCAAGCATTTGCGGAAAGTATTATTCGAAGACTAGGTCAGAACTACCGTTCAGCAGAAGTCCTGGAATAATACCCCAGATATCACTGAGTATAAAAACCTAGTATATCAGATTACGAGACCTTTCAAACGAGATTTCAGGGGTTACCTATATATCCAAGTAGTGTTCCCCACGAAATAAGCAAGTTTGAAATTTAGGTTTATATCCAGAAAAAGTTTACTAAATGTATAAAAATCTACCGACACATCCACGGTGAGATCGTTTAACACATTTAAACTTTCCATTTCTTTAGCGTACTATGACAGTCCACTGATGTACTATCATTTCCTCTTTTTACACAAAAACTCAATTTTGAATTTTATCATGTTTTTGGCTTTTTCAAAATTTCTAATGTTTTTGGATTTTCTGACAAATTCTTACTCCCCCTAAAATTCAAAATCATTTAAAGAAAATTTGACAACCAATACTGATAGCTTTGTCTCGCCATCCATTTTCTGCTTCTCATGCACTGATTTGCAGAAAAATATAACGTACCCCCATGATTTACAACCCATTGATTTTCGACAGTTTGAAAACCGTTTTTCAATCTTGTGAAAGTAATCATGTTTGTTCAGCCGTGAGGGTTTCGGCATATTCAATCAACATATATTTTTGAATTTTTCAAATTTTTGACAAAATTTAAAAACATATTTTTGATTTTTTTAAATTTTTCAATTTTTAGGGTTTTTGAAATATTGTTTATTTATGTACAGAAAACGATAAACTCCCTGTTCAACCAAACCAGGGTTCAGCAGCCTCTTCCTGTGCCAGGCTGCTCCAACTTCCATTCTCACAATCTTCAGTTGTCTTGAGCACCTGCAAATTCAAACTGCTTGATTACTTGAACAATTTAGCCCAGATCTGTTGGACCTTAGGCATTTCAATACAATAAGTTTCATTTAATGATGGAAAATCTTTGTCATTTTTCACAAAAACTTTTTCATTTTTGTCTTCGACTTTTTCAACATTTACAGAAGTCACTTGTTTCTTAACCACCCAGTTCTGTCCTTTTGAAGCACTTCTCTTGTAAAATCGTGACTCGTTTTGATTATTTTGACTTTGAACAACAACTTTTGGTTTCCAAAATTGATTTGGCTTTGTCATATCAACTGATGTTTGCCAACTTTGTGTTGTTCTGAATCTGGGTGTGTGAGAAATCTGTGTTTGTTTTGAATCAGACCTAGTCTGTTTTGGTTTCCAAGTTTGATTCGAAACAAACTTGTTTGTGTTGTACCTCCAAGTTTGTTTTGAATCAAATCTGGTTGACCTTGGTTTCACATTCTCAGATTTCTGTTTTTCAACATCAACAGGCTTTGGATTTGGACACTTTCGAGCAACATGTCCAATTTTATCACATTTAAAACACACTTTCTTTGAAACATCCTTGGCCTGTTGTTGTTTCTTTTTCATAGCATCAAACTCCTCATTAGACTGTCGTCCAATTTTGAGTTTTTCTTCCTCTGCTAAACTTTTTCCTTGAACAAAACTTGTTTTAACTTGAACATTTTTCTTCCAATTTTGTTTCTTTTTATAACCCAAACCAGCCTTCATGTTTTTCTTCTTAAAACCAGGTTTGTTATAAAAAGATTTATGACCTTTACCAGCAAACTTTGAAATTTCCGACTTCTCAATCTCAACCATTTTGAAAACTTTATCGACCTTCTCTGAAATCACATTCTGAATCGGGAATACAACATCTAAGAATAGTTTGTCCGATCCAATCATGGTATAGACCAATCCCTTTGAATCATCATCCAAATTTTTCTCGGATTTTATGTTTTTTAGATAACCATCATGAAAATTTCCTTCATCTTCATCCTGTGATTCAGACTTACCTTTTGTAGACTCATCTTTCAAAACGCTTTCAACAACCTTACTTACCACCTCTGAATCATTAGTATCATCAGATTTGGAGTAAGTCACATCGATACTTTCAGGTAACTGGTCAGCTATGTTCAAACCTTTTGCCACCTTTTCCTCATCATAAAAAGTATAATTGTTTCTCAATGGTGGTGGTACCTGATGAAATTCTGAACCAATACCCTTTTTGCAACTTTCAGAATCTTTGTCATCTGGTGTGATGTTGAAAATGCGTTCGAGAATGTACGAAGAGTTATGATAACTTTGAAGTTTTGTAACAACCTTTTCCTTTTCAGCCAAGACTTGTTTAAGATTAGCAATTTCATCAACACATTTGTTTAATTCAATTTGCTTTTCTTTAAACTTTCTTTCATACATTTCTTTAGTGGCTAAAGTTTCTGACAATCTTTGATCAAAACTTTTGATTTGGCTCTTCAAAGTATCATAAGCTTCTTGTACTCTCTGACTTGACCACTTTAAAGAATCATACTGTTTTTGTAAATCTTGAAATTTAGATTCTTTTTCAACACAGTCGACACATTTTGCAATACACTTTTCTTTCAAAATCTTATTTTCTTTTTCAAGATCTTGACATTTCTGTGTCAGTTTTTCGACTTTTAATTTCAAAATTTCTTCTTTTTCAATCATTTCTTTATATTTTATTGTGAAAACATTTTCAAGTTTAACTATGTCATTGTCTTTTGTTTTTATGATATCATCTTTTTCAGTACAGGCTTTGCACATTTCTATGCAATTCCTGCACTTGTTTTCTTTTTCAACAACCAATTCAACATTCGACAAGTCAGAAGATTTTATTACCTCAGTCTCTTTCAGCATCGGTTCTTCTGATTCAGCTTTCTGATCTTGCTCCTTTTCTTCTTTCTGAGCTTCTTCATTCTTCTGTTCTTCTTCAGCCTTCTGGTCCTCTTCAGCAGCAATCTTCACAACAGTCTTTACTTCTTCAATCATCTTCTTCAATTCTTCTTCTTTTCTCTTCTTCATCTCTACCACCTTCGGTAGACTTGCTTCACAAACTTCTCTAATCTTCTTTTCCAAATCAGGCAGATATGCTTTATCAGATAACCTTCGTGTGTTGAAAGTAGCCTGCCTTGGAACCAAATTTGTTACAGCTTTGAAATCCACTTTTGATGGGTCAACAACTGGATTACCCCGTGGATCCATGTAACATTCCAACTCATCATTCCATCGTTTGGCTCTCCGAGCTTCTTTGAATGGTTCGTTTAATTTTCCAATTTCCCATCTTGCATAGTCTGCTTTCCACCATCTATCAGGATCAGCATCAGCCACAAATGCATACCCAACAGCATCTTCTTCAGGGCAAACTTGACTCCAGTCGTAACCTTCATCGTCATGTATAACTGCAAGAGCCCTTGATTTTTCTTCAGGTTGTTTCAATCTTGGTGGCTCAGACTTGTTCTGATGGTAAATTGCTTTCTTGTAATAATCTTCATTGAATGGGTTTGCAGATTCAACATCAGCATACGCATTTCTGCACTCACGCTTAAAGTGACCTCTTTGTTTGCATTTGAAGCATGTCACCTTAGATTTATCAAATCCTAGTTTGGTAGATGGTCCACCAATTGACTTTCTCCCCGTGATCTCCATGAACCTCTGTGCTCGACGAACAGCACTGGCCATGCACCATCTTATATCCATTAGTTCCATCTCCTCGGGGTCTAATTGATCATAATCTTCTTTCGTCAAGTTGGTGTTGCCAATTTTCCCTGCAACGAGGCTTTCATACGATTCAAGTACAGATGCCAAGAAAACCATCTGTTGTTTCGCTGACTCTTCACTAAAATTTTGCCCATTCTTCAGATCCACTGCGATATTACACTGGAATAAATTCTTTGAAGCAGTTTGACTTGAAGTTGTTGAAGAAGATCCACCGTGAAAACCACTGTGAAGACTTTCATTGTTCACGGTATTTGAGCTTTCTGCAGAAAAAGCTGTTCTTGGAGACCCGGCTTGTGGTAGATTTCCTCGATAGTACAGCTCCACATTCTGCTGATAAGCCGGATTGTTGACTTTAGATCTCTTTATCTCCAACTCATGGCTTTCAAGCCTTTCAATCAGCAAATCCACTTTTAAATCTTCAGGCTTGATTGTATTTTTCAACATTAGAGCGAAGTATTGCCATTCTTGATCATTTGGCAATGAATCAAACAATTTATCCACCAGCTCCTCTTCAGAATATGTGATTTCATGTCTGGCCAACTCCATCTTCAGATGCCCAAATCTCTCGATCATTTTACAGACAGATTCATTGTTCATACAACTGAATAAATCAAACTCTTTACGTAACAGTTTCTTTTTGTTTTTCACAATCTCAGATGTACCTATACACTTTTTATCTAACGCTTCCCACAAACTCTTCGATGTTTTCTCTTGTTCAAGTAATGAGATAATATCCTCTCTCACTGACTGTTTGATTAATGTGATCATCTTATATTCAGCCATAACATTTTTTATATCTATGTCTGAGAACTCTTTTTCCTCTACAACCCCTCCTCCTTCTTTAACTGGTTCAGTATATCCATTTTTCAATTTTAACCAGCTTTCAGGAGCGAAAGCTTTTACCCAACCCTCAAACCGATTTTTCCACCAGTTATAATCTTCAATCCTCATTAGTTTCGGTGGTTTATGTTGGCTTCCATACATATTATCATATTTCAAATTCTCTGAAATCTCTCTCGAATACTCTCTTATTTCAGATCTTCTTTCGGATGATTCTGAAGTAAAGGCATTGTAGAACATGTTGTAAAATTCTTCACCGCTGCTCGACATCTTCAAAATTTGTCTTGAATTTGCACTTTATATATATCTTCAATCACCTGTATCACGATCAAACAAACACAGTGAGTTTAAACAATATCAAACAAATGAATCGGATGGGTACTCGAACGAGTGAGTCGACACAAGTCAATAGTGAAAATAATCGCGTGATAACGTTGTCCGTTCGGATGAGATTGCTATCCGGATGGAGATCCGTACGGGTGAGGATCCGTGCGGACGGAGATACGTACGGGTGAGGATCCGTATGACTAAAGTGATGCGTACGGGTGGGTATCCGCGCGGGTGGTGATACGCGCGGGTGGAGATCCGGAAATGTTATACGCACAGGTGGGGATCCGTGCGGGTGGAGTTGACTTCTTTGACCTCAATGAAAGAACAACAATCTCACGTGCAACAAGACAATACCTTTCACGAGCAAATCTGATTTAGTGGCAGACAATACAAATTGACACCTGTAATGATATACACAAACTCGACAAATTTGAACAAATCACGTGCAAAGTTGATATGCCATATGCACTATTAATTTTCATGCAAACAACAGCTTTATCAAATCTCTCAAACAATCACGTGCACTATGTCATCATCTATAAACGGTGATGACAAACCCAGATATGAATCTCGTGACAACTGTATTTCAATTAAAGCTTGTCTACTAAATCACGTGGTATGATTATTAAATGAAGCAATGCTTGATGACACCTGTATCTAGTTCCACATGCTCACCGAATATGAAGACAAACAAACCTGAAATATGTTGACTTAAAAGACAAACACGGATTGTTATGACACGTATAGTTATCCGCGTGGATGAGAGAATGATGCTATCCGCACGCACAAGTTGTACGTGCGTACGAGCTGTGCGTGCGTACGAGCTGTGCGTGCGTACGGCAAGTCAACAAGTCAACGCGGATTGCTATCCGCGCGGGTAGGTGATACGCGCGGATAGGTCAACTAAGGTCAACACGGATATGTTATCCGTGCGGGTGACAAAAGTTATACTTGCGGATGACGATTGGTCAATAAAGTCAACTGTTTAAATGAAGTTAGTGGCTGACGTGATCACAAGAACAATCCACGTGATTTACCAAAACTTCACATGCTCACCACTTGAATTAATCACTTACTTTGATATACGTGACTTACTATTGCAGCTTATGATAGTCAAACAATGGTCAACCCGGATGACACGTATAGCTTTGAAATGTTGTACGCACGGGTGGGTTATCCGTGCGTATGACTTACCCGCACGGATATGTCATGCGTGCGTATGACATCAAGAACAACAGCAGCAACTTTCAACTTTTTCGAACCACAAAAATCCAATTTTCTCACAAAATACTTTGAATTAAAGTTTGAAATTTTAAAGGCTATTAGATCAACAGATATCACATATTATATCCAAAAATCATTAATTTTGAACCGTTAAAACTCGATTAATTTGGTGATTTTTAGACGAAAACGTGAAAGAGATGAAGAATGAAGAACTAGAATGAATCTGATGCAAATTGAGATCTGAAACTGATGAAATCCTGTGCGAAATCGTGTGAATGATCTGAGCAATCGATATCCTGCTCTGATACCACTTGTTAGGTCCGGAATCGTCTCCGTTTCGATTGCGAATCGACCGTTTGAAGTGCGGAATCCTTCAACGATCTTGATCAAACACACGAACAGTAAAATAATTGTGATTCTTTGATAGATCTGAAAACATTACAACACCTTGAATCACTTGAAGCTCTTTCTCTCTCTACTTTCTCTCTCTAGCCTCTATCTTCTCTAAAGCTCCAAATGAGGAAAGATCTCCAAAAGTTCCTAAATGAAACCCTAAGGCTTCTATTTATAGGCCAAGGCTTATAAGGAGAGTTCTCCTTATTTACAATAATGCCACCTTGCCTTTTCTATCTAATATTACAATATAAACCTAAACTTAAACTATTTCTGCTACGGTTTGAGATGACGGAGGCGATAGACATAAATGCACTAACAAACACCACAAGGATCTCAAGCATTGAAGTCAAAAGATTCACAAGCATAATCAAAGGGGAAGTTTATTGACACACTACCTAAATGAAAAGGGAGTTTGTTGATACACTTTCTACTTACGACGTGTGAAGACTTTGAAGATCCTCCGACATGGAAGACATGGAAGTTGAACCTCACGAGTAGCGTCCAAGGGGGAGTTTGTTGATACATATTATGTGGACGCGACTTGGTTCGGTTCAACTCGGTTCGGTTCGACCCGGTTAGGTTCGGCTCAAGCCCGACGTCACGACATTCCTCCGTCGTGCGTCCCAGAGTTCGATACGTGAAGCACGGAGAGCCGAGAACGTTTCCCGTTTGACACATCATCATGACATCATCATGATGATGTCATGATGATGTCATAAGTTGACTAAACTTCAAAGATATGAAACAAATAGAATTCATGTACGTGCATGTACATGAAGTCTGGGCCAATTAACATGTTTGGGCTTTCTTCTCAGTTGGGCCGAACCCCAATCGCACAACATATATATACCGAAATCAAATGTGATTTCGGTAGACACAAGGCAGCGAACACAAGGGCAACAGACAAGACACCAATCGCACAAGTGAGAACCGGAGTGTGTTTGTGTTTAACCGGATCTTGTATCATCTTGTACTTCTACTCTTATCATTAATATACAAGTGTGTTAAACTGTGAATCTTCGGGTCTTTTATCTCGTGTTCTTGTCGTGTTTGATCTCGGTTTGCTATCCCGGTTGGATTCCGCACAACCGGGTTGATTTGTACACAAGGATTAGGCGACTAGATCCTCTCCTAGCCGGACCTACAGTTGTTTTGCCGCTTCCTCCCATACCGCAAATTGCTAGAACCGGAGAATCAGGCTTCTCATTATTCAACCAGGAATTAATTGGTTCAGCTCGAGTCTCTATTCCCATTAGACCTGTCGGAGTACTATGGAGTTCCAAACCTACTTCTGAGGAAATTTTCTTAACAATATTCGGAATAAAAGTGGTTTCGTACCTGTTACAAAACAATGAAACTGAACACTAAAACCCCAATACATTCAGATCAAGAAATTCACTTTTACTTATCACTTATTATTGGGTCTACCTATTTGCACACCAACATGGCTATTTACACACCAAACCCTACCTTTACCTACGCTGCGTATAGAGCTATACGCAGCGCATAGGGTTACCTCTACACGCTGTGTATAGAGCTATATGCAGCGTATAAAAACCATTGATTTCAGAGACTTATCAGCAATCATTGCATAGAAAACAAGGGTTTATATACGCTACCTATAGCTCTATACGCAGCGTATATAAACCATCAGATTTTTTTTGGGTCATTTTGGTAGGTTTGAGGCATCAGTTTTTCACAAAGTTTATATACACTGCATATAGACCTATACGCAGCGTATATAAATGGTCAAAAAGACAATGTTACCCCTGTTTTTTGCTGTGTATAGCCCCCAATGCAGGGGTAAAATGGTTTTTTTTACTATACGCCGCGTATAGCCCTGTATGTGGCGTATATATGGGGCAAGTTTAGTAAAAAAGACCATTTTACCCCTGCATTGAGGACTATACGCAGCCAAAACCAGGGGTAACATTGTCTTTTTGACCCTTTATATACGATGCGTATAGTTCTACACGCAGCGTATATAAAGGTTTTTTTTAGAAACATTTATACATTATTGGTTTTAGTAAATTTTATAAAAAAAGTTTTCTATTTTAAATAAATAAAAAATTAAATATTTCTTACAAGCTTTTTTATACAATATTAATCAATTTTATACGATAAATATCGTATCATATAAGTGTAGTATAGGTCACGTATTGACCTCGCATAAGCCTATAAGTGTGATATCGTATCGTATAGCGTAGTATATGTCCCGTATAGCTCCCCTATAAGCCTATAGGAATATACAAGACCTATATGTCCCGTATACGAGACTTATACTACACTATACGATACGATACGATATTATACTATACGATACAATATAACACCCGCATAGGCGTAGTATAGGTCTCGTATAGTACTATAGGTGTGGTTTAGGTCCCGTATAGGCCTATAGGCATATACAAGACCTACAGGGAACCTATAGGAGACTTATACTATACACTATACGATACGATGCAATACGATACTATAGGATACCATACAACACCTGTATAAGTCTATAGATGTAGTATAAGTCCCTTATAGGCCTATATGTGTGGTTTAGGTCCCGTACAGGCTTATAGGTGTGGTTGAGGTCCCGTATAGGACTAGAGGTGTGGTTTAGGTCCGTATAGGCCTATTGGTGTGGTTTAGGTCCCGTATAAGCCTATAGGCATATACACGACATATAAGAAACCTATACGAGACTTATACTACACTATACGATTAGATACTATACGATACGATACGATATGATATAACACCCGTATAGGCCTATAGGTGTAGTATAGGTCTCGTATAGTACTACTGGTGTGGTTTAGGTCCTGTATAGGCCTACAGGCATATACAAGACCTACATGGAACCTATACGAGAGTTATACTATACACTATACGATACGATACGATGAAATACGATACGATACTATAGGATACCATACAACACCCGTATAAGCCTATAGATGTAGTATTTAAAAATAATTAACGGTATGATATTTAAACGTTTATAGCATTCGAACCGCACTAGACATGGTATAATAATTTAATTTAAACGATAACAATATAATATATTCGAACCGTGTATACGTTTTCCAAAACAATTTAACGGTATATAATATTATTGGTATAACATTAACGGTTATATATTTTAAGGGATTTAACGTTGGAACCGGGTGAGAATTTATACCACAAATACATCAAAATAACAAAAAAAATTCTGATGGTTTATATACGTTGCGTATAGAGCTATAAGCAGCGTATATAAACACTTGTTTTCTGTGCAATGATTGCTGATAAGGCTCTGAAATCCATGGTTTATATACGCTGTGTATAGCTCTATACGCTACGTATAGGTCTATATGTAGCGTAGGCAAACCCTAAGTGTGCAGATAGCCAACCAAGGTGTACCAATAGTTTCAGCCTTATTAAATATGCAAAAAGATATATAAACTTGCTGGTCAAAAACTAAGTCGCATGAAGTATTTTGAGTATCAACTGATTTGAAGCATACCCTGAAACAACCATCCCCTTCAAATTAGCCACCTCTCTTAGGGCCGCCTTCCACCGTCTCACATTATCATGTGTCCATTTTGTACCTTCAACTCCCGCTTTTGCTTGTATACTGTAACTTCCTTGCTGGTTCCTGACATCTGAAGGGTCCACTTTGTAAAACACTGGTAAAACCAAATGACCGCCATTCCTCTTCTGTTGGAGAATCAACCAAAGTTCATCAAGGCACCAGCTTGAATTTGCAAAGTTCTCTTAAAATACAATTACTGAGGACTTGGATTCTGTTATCGATCTCTCTATTTCTGGCTTCAGTTCTTGACCTTCATGGATTTCATTGTCATCCCTGAAAGTGGTTACTCCCGCTTTACGTAGCGCCTCATAAAGATGATCCGTAAAAGAATGACGAGTATCTTCCCCTCTGAAACTCAGGAAAACATCGTACTTGTAATGGGTTGGGGCAGATGAAGTAGAAGCCATTAAAATATAAGATGGTGGAAGATGTTAAAGAAACAACTTTTTGGTGTTGGTTTGAAGGTATTAATTTTGAGGTGTAAGATTGTATGGTTTGTTCCTGGTGTGATGTTATACTATATATTTGTTAACTTTTCTTAGCTGCTTGCTAAAGATTGTTTTGAAAGTAAATAAAAGGTATAAATTGAGGTGTAAGATTGAAGTGAACGTATAGAAGAATAATTTATAGGCATCAAAAAGTCAAAAAGTCTTGTGAAAATATCCAAGGACAATTACGTAATTAGTTGCTTCCCATTTTCTTGGAAACTGGATGAGTCTACCATCAGCAAAGACAAACATAATTTCACACTAAAAATATTGAAAAGAGATGCAAGTGGGGACACAAAACCGATGGAGGAGATGGACCGCTGATCAAGAATACATTTTTTCAAAGAACATTTAAACCTCAGGATAATAAGGCTTAACAGTCTGGGGACAGCCCCGGGCCATCAAGCCCCATCGAGCTCCATCCACACCGCCTCCATGACTCCGTGAGGCTTGTCCTGTCATCTTCGTCTTCTTGAAGTCGTGGTCGACTTTCCATTTCAAAAATCAAGCCGTTTTACAACGGCTATTTCTAATAAAAGAAAAATAAAATTAATTAGTCAATTTTTTATAAACCACAACAATCTCAACCTTTTTCAACACAATCTCTATCAAACTCTCATACTTTTATACAATCTCAACCTTTTTTTTCAAAAACATATCCAACTTTTATACAATCTCAAACTCTCTCTCTCTCTCTCAAAAAAAAAAACACAATCATCTGCGTTGTGTCAGTCATCTTCAGGTGAACACCATCAGTTTTTCGTAAACGCCACAATGTAGGCAGCTCAGATGATCATTGCGGAAGGAGAAGTGGAAGAAACCATGTCACAACCACAAACTAGGCAAGTGGCCATAAACAGAGACCGGGAAGTTCAGTTTATATTTTAATTTATTTTATGTCGTTATTATATTTTATCTTGTTATTTTATTTTTATTTCTGATGTATGTGTACGAGCCACCATAGGTTGGCGGTCGATTACTTTGCTGACGAATAATTGTACAGTGCGATTTGTGAGTAAGATGAAAATGCGGTTAACGAAAATTATGTCCCGGTAAGTAAATCTGGAACAATAAGATTTGAACATGTTCTCGTTACATAACAAATACATACATGAAAACTTTAAGGCATACATGGTGGATTGAGTTCAGAACACCGAACCAAATGAAGACGCAAACGACGACGAAAATGGAGACTAGTTTCATATATTCAGCAAGTGTTGTCTTATTCAACCAGGAATTAATTGGTTCAGCTCGAGTCTCTATTCCCGTTAGACCTGTCGGAGTACTATGGAGTTCCAAACCTACTTCTGAGGAAATTTTCTTAACAATATTTGGAATAAAAGTGGTTTCGTACCTGTTACAAAACAATGAAACTGAACACTAAAACCCCAATACATTTAGATCAAGAAATTCACTTTTACTTATCACTTATTATTGGGTCTACCTATTTGAACACCAACATGGCTATTTACACACCAAACCCTACCTTTACCTACGCTGCGTATAGAGCTATACGCAGCGCATAGGGTTACCTCTACACGCTGTGTATAGAGCTATATGCAGCGTATAAAAACCATTGATTTCAGAGCCTTATCAGCAATCATTGCATAGAAAACAAGGGTTTATATACGCTACGTATAGCTCTATACGCAGCGTATATAAACCTACGCAGCGTATATAAACCATCAGATTTTTTTTGGGTCATTTTGGTAGGTTTGAGGCAACAGTTTTTCACAAAGTTTATATACACTGCATATAGACCTATACGCAACGTATATAAATGGTCAAAAAGACAATGTTACCCCTGTTTTTGGCTGTGTATAGCCCCCAATGCAGGGGTAAAATGGTTTTTTTACTATACGCCGCGTATAGCCCTGTATGTGGCGTATATATGGGGCAAGTTTAGTAAAAAAAAAAGACCATTTTACCCCGGCATTGGGGACTATACGCAGCCAAAACCAGGGGTAACATTGTCTTTTTGACCCTTTATATACGATGCGTATAGTTCTACACGCAGCTGGTTTTTTTTAGAAACATTTATACATTATTGGTTTTAGTAAATTTTATAAAAAAAGTTTTCTATTTTAAATAAATAAAAAATTAAATATTTCTTACAAGCTTTTTATACAATATTAATCAATTTTATACGATAAATATCGTATCATATAAGTGTAGTATAGGTCACGTATTGACCTCGTATAAGCCTATAAGTGTGATATCGTATCGTATAGCGTAGTATATGTCCCGTATAGCTCCTGTATAAGCCTATAGGAATATACAAGACCTATATGTCCCGTATACGAGACTTATACTACACTATATGATACGATACGATATTATACTATACTATACTATACTATACGATACGATACAATATAACACCCGCATAGGCATATAGGCGTAGTATAGGTCTCGTATAGTACTATAGGTATGGTTTAGGTCCCGTATAGACCTATAGGCATATACAAGACCTACAGGGAACCTATAGGAGACTTATACTATACACTATACGATACGATACGATTAAATACGATACGATACTCTAGGATACCATACAACACCTGTATAAGCCTATTGATGTAGTATAGGTCCCTTATAGGCCTATATGTGTGGTTTAGGTCCCGTACAGGCTTATAGGTGTGGTTGAGGTCCCATATAGGACTAGAGGTGTGGTTTAGGTCCGTATAGGCCTATTGGTGTGGTTTAGGTCCCGTATAAGCCTATAGGCATATACACGACATATAAGAAACCTATACGAGACTTATACTACACTATACGATACGATACTATACTATACGATACGATACGATATGATATAACACCCGTATAGGCCTATAGGTGTAGTATAGGTCTCGTATAGTACTATTGGTGTGGTTTAGGTCCTGTATAGGCCTACAGGCATATACAAAACCTACATGGAACCTATACGAGAGTTATACTATACACTATACGATACGATACGATTAAATACGATACGATACTATAGGATACCATACAACACCCGTATAAGCCTATAGATGTAGTATTTAAAAATAATCAACGGTGTGATATTTAAACGTTTATAGCATTCGAACCGCACTAGACATGGTATAATAATTTAATTTAAACGATAACAATATAATATATTCGAACCGTGTATACGTTTTCCAAAACAATTTAACGGTATATAATATTATTGGTATAACATTAACGGTTATATATTTTAAGGGATTTAACGTTGGAACCGGGTGAGAATTTATACCACAAATACATCAAAATAACAAAAAAAATTCTGATGGTTTATATACACTGCGTATAGAGCTATAAGCAGCGTATATAAACACTTGTTTTCTGTGCAATGATTGCTGATAAGGCTCTGAAATCCATGGTTTATATACGTTGCGTATAGCTCTATACGCTGTGTGTAGGTCTATATGTAGCGTAGGCAAACCCTAAGTGTGCAGATAGCCAACCAAGGTGTACCAATAGTTTCAGCCTTATTAAATATGCAAAAAGATATATAAACTTGCTGTTCAAAAACTAAGTCGCATGAAGTATTTTGAGTATCAACTGATTTGAAGCATACCCTGAAACAACCATCCCCTTCAAATTAGCCACCTCTCTTAGGGCCGCCTTCCACCGTCTCACATTATCATGTGTCCATTTTGTACCTTCAACTCCCGCTTTTGCTTGTATACTGTAACTTCCTCGCTGGTCCCTGACATCTGAAGGGTCCACTTTGTAAAACACTGCTAAAACCAAATGACCGCCATTCCTCTTCTGTTGGAGAATCAACCAAAGTTCATCAAGGCACCAGCTTGAATTTGCAAAGTTCTCTGAAAATACAATTACTGAGGACTTGGATTCTGTTATCGATCTCTCTATTTCTGGCTTCAGTTCTTGACCTTCATGGATTTCATTGTCATCCCTGAAAGTGGTTACTCCCGCTTTACGTAGCGCCTCATAAAGATGATCCGTAAAAGAATGACGAGTATCTTCCCCTCTGAAACTCAGGAAAACATCGTACTTGTAATGGGTTGGGGCAGATGAAGTACAAGCCATTAAAATATAAGATGGTGGAAGATGTTAAAGAAACAACTTTTTGGTGTTGGTTTGAAGGTATTAATTTTGAGGTGTAAGATTGTATGGTTTGTTCCTGGTGTGATGTTATACTATATATTTGTTAGCTTTTCTTAGCTGCTTGCTAAAGATTGTTTTGAAAGTAAATAAAAGGTATAAATTGAGGTGTAAGATTGAAGTGAACGTATAGAAGAATAATTTATAGGCATCAAAAAGTCAAAAAGTCTTGTGAAAATATCCAAGGACAATTACGTAATTAGTTGCTTCCCATTTTCTTGGAAACTGGATGAGTCTACCATCAGCAAAGACAAACATAATTTCACACTAAAAATATTGAAAAGAGATGCAAGTGGGGACACAAAACCGATGGAGGAGATGGACCGCTGATCAAGAATACATTTTTTCAAAGAACATTTAAACCTCAGGATAATAAGGCTTAACAGTCTGGGGACAGCCCCGGGCCATCAAGCCCCATCGAGCTCCATCCACACCGCCTCCATGACTCCGTGAGGCTTGTCCTGTCATCTTCGTCTTCTTGAAGTCGTGGTCGACTTTCCATTTCAAAAATCAAGCCGTTTTACAACGGCTATTTCTAATAAAATAAAATAAAATTAATTAGTCAATTTTTTTTATAAACCACAACAATCTCAACCTTTTTCAACACAATCTCTATCAAACTCTCATACTTTTATACAATCTCAACCTTTTTTTTCAAAAACATATCCAACTTTTATACAATCTCAAACTCTCTCTCTCTCTCTCTCAAAAAAAAAAAACACAATCATCTGCGTTGTGTCAGTCATCTTCAGGTGAACACCATCAGTTTTTCGTAAACGCCACAATGTAGGCAGCTCAGATGATCATTGCGGAAGGAGAAGTGGAAGAAACCATGTCACAACCACAAACTAGGCAAGTGGCCATAAACAGAGACCGGGAAGTTCAGTTTATATTTTAATTTATTTTATGTCGTTATTATATTTTATCTTGTTATTTTATTTTTATTTCTGATGTATGTGTACGAGCCACCATAGGTTGGCGGTCGATTACTTTGCTGACGAATAATTGTACAGTGCGATTTGTGAGTAAGATGAAAATGCGGTTAACGAAAATTATGTCCCGGTAAATCTTAAATCTGGAACAACAAGATTTGAACATGTTCTCGTTACATAACAAATACATACATGAAAACATTAAGGCATACATGGTGGATTGAGTTCAGAACACCGAACCAAATGAAGATGCAAACGACGACGAAAATGGAGACTAGTTTCATTTTTATTTAACTAATTTTAAGTTTAGATTTTAATTTTTTGGAATAATGGATTTTCATAATCTTAACTATTGCCCATTAGCCGGGAACGCTCACTAGTATTTTTTATCTAACTCTTTTTTTAAGTTTAGATTTCATTTTTTTGGAATAATTAATTTTAGTAATCCTACTATTACCCGCTGGACGGCAACCGTCGCAACTTCAAAAATTCCCACTGACGGTCCCATATTTTCACATATTGGCTTTCAATAGACCCTAACTAACAAGACCCTAACTAACAGAACCCTAACGCCGTTAGTCTCCGGTCGCCAGAAAAAACGTTTTGGTTGCGGAAGATGAAGTAGAAGCGATTAAAGTAGATAAGATGGTGGAAGACGTTAAAGAAACAACTTTTTGGTGTTGGTTTGAAGGTATTAATTTTGAGGTGTAAGATTGTATGGTTTGATGTTATACTATATATGTGTGAGCTTTTCTTAGTTGCTTGCTAAAGATTGTTTTGAAAGTAATAAATTACACTTTTCGTCCTTTATGATTGTACCGATTGCAACGGATAGTGTTTAACTTCAATAATTACAGTCACAATCCTTTATTCTAAAACTCGTTACACTATACGTCCTTTAGCACTAATCAGATTAAATTTTTTAGTTAAGTTTATTCACTTAAGAGTATTCTGGTCAATTCATGCTTTTATTTAAAATGTTTAAAAAATAAAACCAAAAAATTGCATATACACTTCGTCTTCCCCAATTTCCTAACCCTTACCACCACATCTTGCCACCACCAACTCATCCTGCCGCCACCACCTCAAATCTCATCACCACCACCACTCCGACTATTATTGATGGGAACGGTGATAATCGCGACTTAGGTTTCGGAGCTCAGACAATCGCCACCCCTACTGCATCAGACAAACCCACAGTTCCAATTACTCAGTCTAACAACAAAACTTAGGCTACACATTAATTACTAAATTACCTCGGTCAGAATTAACTTTGGAATACATAATTTCCTCTGATTTAAAAACAACAACATGGCTCGGCATCTTCTGAAAAAAAAAATAAAGAATACAAAAATTACTACATGAGTACCTCTGAGTTAGCTTCGCAAAAATCAAAACTTTAACACAAAAATTACCTAAAAATTTGTTGAATAATGGACCCTTCGGCTGATGTCTATCACTGTGCCAAGATCTTCTAACTGTCGGAAAGTAAACAATATGTCATAGTGTAGGGGCTAAATGTATAACATGGTGTTCTATATAAACACCCTTCTTATGTAACCCTAAATGAGTTTTTTCTCAATACAATGCAAACACCAATTACAAAGTTTATTCACTATACCACACAACATGGTATCAGAGCAGGTTTCTGATTCGTAAACACTTTGTTCATCATCTACAATCTATCTCAACAAAAACAAAATCAAACCAAGAAAAAATCGAAAACAAAAACCAAAATCAACTCCAAAAATCCGATCAGACTCCAAGAATCCAATACTGTCACCGCTGCAATAAACCCTAGTCGTCGCCGCTGCTCCAAACTACATTCCAATCCAAACCTAGCCGTGTTTCCTTAATCTGGGCGTATCTCTTTTGTTGTTGAAGTTGTTCATCAATGGATTTACCTCCGGCGCCTAGTCACCATCGCAGCCGTTTAAAGAAAGGGAGTTTTTCCGCTGCAAGAAACCCTTGTTCGATTGTTCCGTTTTAATCTGGCGGATTTACTCCAGAAGCTAGCGGATTTATTCTGGCGGATTTGTTCTAGGTTACCACAAATCTTGAACGAGAGTTCAAATTGCCCGGCGTATTTGATAAATACGCCGGTAAGATAACGTGCTTGGTGCAGTTCCCTCAGCGTTGTTAGTCTAGCGTATTTAATCTTGAACACGAGTTCAAGTGTCCAGCGTATTTAAGGGATACATCTGGCCAGTTATCTTTTGTCTGAGAGTGTATTTATTCAAAAAAAATGGTAATCAATCATGAAAAAAACAGATCATGGATTTTTGATTCCGGTGCCACTGACACCATGACGTTTGAACCGTTGGACATGCGTTCAATAACCAAACCTCAAAATAATCAAATTCATACCGCGAATAACAGAACAATGCAAGTGAAAGGAGGAGGAACATTTGAAATTTTACCAACTATGAAATTATCAAATTGCCTTTATGTTCCGTCATTATCACACAAATTGCTCTCAATTAGTCATATTGCTAATCCAGGAACCGACGAGTTTAACGGAGCCTCGGTCCCGATACGACGTGTTCGGTTCGTTTATTACGACTAAGAAAGGAGTAGAAGATAGATACGACACCGAACAATCACTTATAATCTGGTCTCTATTCATATCTTGACAAGTTACAGCACCATGAGATCAGTTGGACAGTATTTCCCCTCAGGGACCAAAAGCTTGTCCAAATGGGAACCCCAAGTCCCTATTTATAGACAACCACCTACACCCATCCGGATAATACTATGTCCATCCGTCCGGATGGTCATCCGTCTAGATGGTCATCCGTTCGGATGGACTTTGACAATTACAATACCGTGTTCAACTTTCTCCTATTCTATACAATATTCAACACACGCTCTATCTAACTATTCGCATAGTGGCAGACGTACGAAATATGCACCAACAGATTCCCCCTCGGCTGTCACTGTCGAATCGTCTTTAACACTTTGAGAACCTTGAGCTGTGTTTAAATATTCAGTAACTTCAATCAGGCATCTTGAAATCTGACAATAGATTCCCCCTCGATTGATGATTCGGGTTTGCTTTGACAAAGTAAAGCACTAATTCCCCCTGAAATGAATCTTCAGGTCTTTTGCACAGTTCACGACTCTCCTCTGATTTTCTAAACTGCAACCTTCACAAACAATCACCAACTTGAAACTAATCAATGCAGCATCTTTTGTTTCAGCTTTAACCGCATCCGAGCTCAGTTTTTGATATGATATGTCAGCACCACGGTCTCGAATTCCGCTTGCTCGATCTAAGAATGTACAAAAACTCAACCGGCAATTGATAGAAACTTCAAATACCCCACTGGTTAACTTCAAATCCGTGATTCCCCCTGAAGATCTGATATCTTGTTTACTGTGATCAACGTAAATGCACCGTAAGATTGACAGATCCATGTAAACGGTTTTCTCCACAATCAGCAAATCTTCACTGGAAAACAAATCATCTGGTAATGTAATCCGATCTCCGAAGCATTCGTCCACAATCCGATTCATCTCCTCGGATAATCTAGATCTCAGAAGCTATCATCCACGATTACTCTCAGATCTCTGATGCTTTCGTCCACGATCAGATATCAACACCTCGGATCATCTTGATCTCGAAAGCTTTCACCCACGATCAGATTCACATTCCCCCTGATAATCTGAAGTCGAAACTACCCGAATACTGTTGCAGTGTCACGAATTTCAAAAATTCCAAAATTTCAACATATGACATTGAAATTTTTATTCCCCGTCATTTTTGAAAATTCTGACGTCTCTATCACTGAGTTCCCCCTCAAACTGAGAAATCCAGTCCTCTTTTATTTGTGAAAAAAACTTGACTATGCCGAAAATATGACAATTTTCCTCAAAACGTCAGTTTTTCATCATTACGGATTTTACGTTTTGGCCCATAAATAGTCAGATAACCTGAATTATAAACATTCTGCACCAGTATCATCACTACCCCACTAATTTCCACAATCCATGATCGCATCATCAAATTTGTTCACTGAAGCCCCAGACGGTGTCCCCGAACAACCCAGCATAGTCGTTAAAACCTCGAAAAAAATTTCAATCACCAAATTTTTTCTGGAGACACTCCTCGTCGTTGCATTTTTTTCAATCACCATTTTTTAGGCATTTGATCATCTGCTCGAATGGCATGTTGTCAGATGGTCATCCGATCGGATGGGTCTTCTTGTCCGGGTGGTCATTCGACCGAATGACAAAAGAGACAAACTTGTGTTTGTGGATTGGATGGTCATCCGATCAAATGATCATTTGAGTGAAAGCCAACTGACCATTCAAACACAAGATAATGACTTGGGTCGGATGGTCATCCGATCGGATATGTTCTAACAGCTCAAGAATACTCCAAATCATGTTGTTTTCGATCCAGAATCTTTATTTGTGTGAATTTCAAGATTAAACTTCACAGGATTGTGCGTGAATCAATTCCGAACAAAAAAATGTCTTCAATTCCAAAATCCATCCGTGAATTAACCTTTATTTTGATTATTTTCTCTATTTTAACGTCAAAACTCCCGTTTAACCCAAAATTGATGAGCTTGGGTGATTTAACCGACTATTAGATCGATTAAATCGGTACCGTAGCTCTGATACCACTGCTAATCCAGGAACCGGCGAGTTTGACGGAGCCTTGGTCCCGATACGACATGTTTGGTTCGTTTATTACGACTAAGAAAGGAGTAGAAGATAGATACGACACCGAACAATCACTTATAATATGGTCTCTATTCATATATTTAGCGTACTGTGATTGTCTATTGATGTACTATCATTTCCTCTTTTTACACAAAACTCTGTTTGATTTTTATCATGTTTTTGGCTTTTTCAAATTTTCAAATGTTTTTGGATTTTCTGACAACCCTTACTCCTCCTAAAATTCAAAACATTTAAAGAAAATTTGATAACCGGTGTAGATAGCTTTGTCTCGCCATCCATGTCACACCCCGACCGCGTAAAACAACAAACCGTGTGGAAATGTCGGGGAGTGGAACGACATAATTATTGTTACACAACCATGGTATTTGAAGTTTCATTTTATTTGAATTAAAAAGATTACATTATCTTAAAAACAAGGAAACATAACATAATTAAACTAGTCTTGCATCTTTTATTGTCACTAAGGCCCAAGTCCGCCTAAGTGTATCTTGACCAACCTTATGCATCAGCTCCTGAAAACACATGTGAAAATAGGTACGTCAGCATAAAAATGCCTGTGAGATACATAGATTTAGTTGATGCAGGATTCATGACTTGTAAGTTTAAAAGAATTATTTAACAAAAAAAGTAGTCATGAACCTTATAAAAGTGTTTTCTTTTATGAATCATACGAAAATCGAATAGAAATTAAAATGATATAAAAGAATAATGCTCGGTTAAATAAATAACCAAGTAAAAATGAAATTTGCATGAAATATGTCGTTTGTAAAACAATGTCTTATGTAAATATGTTATTTGTGTAAAATGTAACATGTTCTTGTTGAAATGATTTAGATAACGCTACGATATGTAATATCATAAAAGCACTTACCAAAATAAACCAACTAAATGTCTTGTTTAAACCAATATCAAAATGTTGATGTACAATTAAATGTTATGTATGGCAAGCGAGAGTATCAACTTAAACCAAAGGTAAAATTTACAAAACAATGTTTTTGAATAAATCATAGTTTAAATCAAAATGTTATGTTTTGCAAAATAAAACCATACTTTACTGATACAAACATTTATGTGGTAATGTTTACTGCATACATTCAAGCCTTGCGACTGAGGAGACAAACCGTTAAACAAATTAAAGATTTATCAAAATTATGTATATCGGATTCTGTCACTCCTTGCGTCCAAACAAACCTAGGATTCCATGAATGGGAGTTGTCAAGTCCTATGGTACCACTACATACTACCGAGTGGCGTGATCAGTGTTAATGAACGTATTTTCGACCCGTTAAACAAACCAAATGTCATACCAAATGTGAGCATGTTATGTGAAAACATTGTACTAAGTATGCTAAATGAACATACATAGCAAAATATAAATGTGATGTAAATCAATGTGTACATATGCTGAAAAAAACATATGAAACAAATGTATTTATGAAATCAATGTGCTAGCATGCTCAATCAACATATGTAGCAAAGCATAAATGAAATCATGTACTATATGCGTACTAATGAACATAGCAAGTATATGTTATGAAAACATGAAAAGCACGAAAGTAACAAATAGGCACATGTGTATCACCCCAAAATATTTGAAAACAGTAAAAGTGGAGACTATGTACTCACTTGATATTGCTTAGGAGTCTTGAAATAACAATCAAACAATGCTAGAAGGATCACGGAATCAATCGGCACCTGATATAGGTAACTACGTTAATAAACCGGACCTAAATCGGAAGATCGGATAGAATGAGGTTTCGTAAACCAAATGAGTATTGGAACTCATATAACATGGTTTAACAAAGCCTACATACTAAGTCGGAACTTATCCTAAGTGCTTATGACCCGTTTAGGTAGCTTACGCTACTTTAACGTGTCATTTGCGCAAAAGCGCAAATGAGTAGCCTAACTAGTCCTATGACAAGTATTATATGCCCTAACATGTTAAATAATTAGTTTATGTGGCAAAATTTAAGTTACATATGCTTAAAATGAAATTATGCGCAAAAAGTGCATTTTGGTCATTTACCTAAGGCATATAAACTTCCTATCATACAACTAATTAAACTAAGTGACCATAAGGTATAACCTCGGAAGGTTATTCCCTATACAACTATGGTCACAAAATATGTTTGGTCGGATCCTAACGATCGACCAAATGGGTGGGGTTCGAAAGTCTAAGCGGTTGTCAAGACCGCTTGACTTACGACCGTAAACAAGCACTAGACTAAAAGTGACGAGTTAAACATGTTAAAACATGTTTAACTAAGTTAGAAAACAAGTTTGATATCAAAACAAAGGGTTTTGATACCCAAAAATAGTTTCGTTGCAAAATACGCATAAACACGTATTTTGACCGAAATTTTGACTCGTCACTTCGACTAATCAACGTGGTAATCAGTAGGTATAGTCACAAGGGACTATAACCATCGTGATTACGCTCACGTTGCAAAGTTCAAACGAACTTTGTGTTGACCAATTCATGGTCAAAGCAAAAAGTCAAACACTGTTTGACTTTCATTCTTGAAATACATGAAAAACACGAAAGAAGCTTACAAAAGGTCCAAGCAATGAAGATTTGAACTCAAAATTCTCAGGTATGAAGCTTCACAAGTGAGAGCTTCAACTAAGATTGAGATCAAATTGTGAGGAATGAAGTGAAGAACCCACTTCTATTTATAGTAAGCTTGGATTAACAAGATCATGGCAAGTGTTTTTGCAAGAATCAAGGTTCAAGCCTAGCCATACACTTGTGGAACATGGTTTTGTAGACAATGGGAGCTCCAAAACTAGTTCATAGTATTGAGAAAGTTGCATAAAAGACCCTCAAGTTCAAACTAGTTGCTGAAAATGGATTTTCTGTGAAAAGTAGGCCATGGTGTCGCGCCACGGCACCACCCCTTTGGGGTCGCGCTACGCCACCACACACCAGCACCAGAAAGTTTTGAAAACTGGCAAAAATGGTCCCTGCAGCATGTTTAAGCCATTTTTGACGCGTTTAAACCCCGTTAACCCATTTTCAAGGCTCAATAATGAAGTTTAAGTATAGGGGACATGAAATATGCTTAAAAATATCACGGATATCGGTTTGTTTGGTCGTACGATCACGTTGTTCGGTTAATTACGACGAAACTTGAACGAACGCGAAAAACGATTCAAATTGCGCGACGAATGGTATTTTAGCACTCCAATCACTAAAATAAAATATTTTAATGATTACAAAAATTTTTGGATGTCCGGATATGTTCACAACGTAAGATATGCACGAAAATGCAAACTTATGCACTTTTTGACGCTTTTTGTCCCTGATTGACCAATAAGTTTATTTTAGAATACCGAACCTTTCAAAGCCTATTTCTAAGCTATGTAAAGGATATTTAGGATATGTTTATATTATGATCAAGTTCCGGAATGTTCGTTACTATACGAATAGGCATACTTTCGCAGTTTGTCAAAATTAGTCTCTGTAAGCGAATAAACTTGTTTTTGCCATACCAATCTCTTTAAAACTTATTTCTAAGTTATGTAAAGGTTATTTAAGGTATGTTAAGCATATGTTGATGTTCCAGAGTGTTTGTCGCATTAAACTAATTACGTTTACGCATCAGTTTGCGTATAACTCTCAAGAAACCGATTTAGAGTTTGAAATCGAACAAAATCAAAACATGTAAAATGTCAAACATAAATGAACAAACATTGGGATCAAATCACATTGTTTTATTGATAAATGAACCATTCAGAGTTTGTACAATGATTACAAGCACAGATGTCACAATCTCCCCTACTTGTGGAAATTTCGTCTCGAAATTTATTTAGAGGATACTTGTGAGAACAGATGCGGATATTTCGCATTCATTTGATCTTCACATTCCCAAGTAAATTCTGGTCCACATTTAGATTCCCAGTAAACTTTGACAATTGGAATGCACTTGCGTTTGAGTTACTTGACTTCACGTTCCATGATTTACACAGGTTTTTCAACAAAATGCATCGTATCATCAACACGAATTTCATCAAGCGGTATGTAGAGGTTCTCATCAGCCAAACACTTTTTGAGATTGGACACGTGAAAGGTTGGATGAACATTTCCAAGTTCAGGAGGTAATTCTAGTTTGTAGGCTACTTTTTCGATTCTTTCGACGATCTTGAATGGTCCAACATATCTAGGTGCAAGTTTTCCTGTCTTTCCAAATCTGGTCACACCTTTCCAAGGTGAAACCTTAAGTAAGACACGATCACCGACTTGAAATTCCAAAGGCTTGCATCGTCTATCCACGTAACTCTTTTGACGGCTTCTACTTATCTGAAGGTTGTCGCGAATTTTCTTGACTTTATCTGTAGTCTCTAGAATGAGCTCAGGTCCATTAAGCTGAGCTTCACCGATCTCATTCCAGCAGACTGCTGAACGACATTTTCGATCATATAAAGCCTCGAAAGGAGCCATGTTGATGCTGGAGTGATAACTATTGTTGTAGGAGAATTCAATCCACGGTAGATACGAATCCCAACTACCACCAAAATCGATGACACAAGCTCTAAGCATATCCTCCAGTGTTTGGATTATTCTTTCAGATTGACCATCCAATTGTGGATGATAAGCTGTGCTCAAATTGAGTTGGGTTCCCATTGCAGATTGCATGATTCTCCAAAAGCGAGACGAGAATCGAGCGTCTCTGTCAGAAATAATATTCAAAGGAATGCCATAATGGGATATAATCTCAACCACATAAATTTTAGCAAGCTTGTCTGCAGATAGATCCTCACGGATTGGCAAGAAATGTGCTGACTTTGTAAGACGATTAACAACTACTAGATAGCATCGTGACCTTTCTTAGTGCTTGGCAACTTGGTAACGAGATCCATAGCAATGTTTTCCCATTTCCAAACTGGAATCTCTGGTTGCTCCAATAATCCAGAGGGATGTTGATGTTCAGCCTTAACCTTAAGACAAGTAAGGCATTTAGAAACGTATAAGGCAATGTCTTTCTTCATACCGGGCCACCAAAACTGGGTTCGAAGATCCTTATACATTTTATCTGCACCGGGATGAATAGAATAAAGTGACTTATGAGCTTCATCCATTAGCAAGGTGCGAAGATTGTCTTGACTTGGGACCCACAAACGATCCATGAAATAATACAATCCATTGTCTTTCAGTTCAAGATCAGGCTTAATGTGATATGGTAATTCCTTACCCATCAAGTCTTGTGAAACACAAGTATGTTGAGCCTGAGAAATGCAAGTTTGAATATCAGATCGAACCTGAACACAGTGAAGCTTGACACGCTCTTTACGACTCCATGCATCAGCTACAACATTCGCCTTACCAGGATGGCAGCGAATTTCGCAATCGTAGTCGTTTAGAAGTTCGACAAAATGTCGTTGCCTCATGGTGAGTTCTTTCTGATTGAAAATATGCTGAAGACTTTTGTGGTCAGTGAAAACCACATTTAGTACCATACAAGTAGTGTCTCCAGATTTTGAGAGCAAAAACTACTGCACCTAACTCAAGATCATGAGTCGTGTAATTCTTCTCGTGTATCTTCAACTGTCTTGATGCATAAGCTATGACTTTGTTTCTTTGCATAAGAACACAGCCAAGACCCAAATTTAATGCATCACAATACACGACAAAATCATCGTTGCCCATCAGGTAAAGATAGAATAGGTGCATCACAAAGTTTCTGTTTCAAGGTCTGAAATGCTTCTTCCTGTTTGGATCCCCATTCGAAAGGTTTATTCTTCTGAGTTAGAGCAGTGAGAGGAACTGCAATCTTGGAGAAGTTTTCAATGAAGCGGCGATAATAACCCGCAAGACCAAGAAATGAACGAACCTCAGTAGGAGTAGTAGGTATATCCCAATCCTTAATCGCACTGATTTTGGCAGGATCTAATGAATACCTTGTTCGTTAATGATATGTCCCAAAAATTGAACTTCCTTGAGCCAAAATTCGCACTTGGAGAATTTGGCGAAAAGTTGTTCTTTCTTCAGGAGTTCCAAAGTAAGGCGGAGATGTTGTTCATGATCAGCTCGAGTCTTAGAATAAATCAAGATGTCATCAATGAAAACAATGATGAACTTGTCCAAATAAGGCTTACAAACCCTATTCATCAAGTCCATGAAAACAGCAGGAGCATTTGTCAAACCGAATGGCATAACAGTGAACTCATAATGACCATATCTTGTATGGAATGCAGTCTTGGGAATATCTTCTTCGAGTACACGTAGTTGATGATACCCAGAACGTAGATCAATCTTTGAAAAACAAGTAACACCCTGTAACTGATCAAAGAGATCATCAATGCGAGGTAGGGGATATCGATTCTTGATGGTGAGCTTGTTGAGCTCACGGTAATCGATACATATCCTGAAAGATCCATCTTTCTTTTTCATGAATAGAACAGGCACACCCCAAGGTGAAAAGCTAGGACGGATGAATCCTTTGTCAGAAAGCTCCTGAAGCTGTTTAGATAACTCTTCCATCTCAGACGGTGCAAGACGGTAAGGTGATTTAGCAATAGGATTAACACCAGGTACAAGATCAATGCGAAACACAACTTGGCGTGCTGGGGGTAAACCAGGTAATTCTTCAGGGAATACCTCAGGATAATCCCGAACAACAGGGATATCTTGAATGGACTTACCCTTGCCTTTCTCCTCTACGATATGTGCCAAGAAGGCGACATATTTCTTTCGTAGGTATTTTTGGGCTTGGGTATAAGACATCAGTTTAAGACTACTAACGGGTTTCTCCCCACGAACTTCTAAGATCTCGCCAGTCGAAAGCGGTATACGAACAATCTTCTAAAAAAAACCACCTCTGCGTGGTACTTGGCTAACCAATCCATTCCTACTATTACATCAAAGCTCCCAAGTTGCATTGGCGTGAGGTCAATAGGAAAAAGATGGTTGTTAAGGTTCAACTGGCAGTTACGAAGGACATAATCGAGTACAATGGGTTCACCACTAGCTACTTCTACTGTTAAGGGCTTTCCTAGTTGTGTTCTAGTCATAGAAAGCAAAGGTTCAAAAGATAATGACACAAAACTCTTATCGGCACCCGAATCAAAAAGGACAGAAGCAGGCTGATTGTTAACAAATAACATACCATTTACCACCTTGTTGTCTGCTCGCGCCTCATTTGCATTCATGGTAAAGACTCGTCCACAAGCCTGAGCTTGATTCGTGTTAACCAACCTCGGACACTGATTTCGATAGTGGGTCAGATCCCCACAATTGTAGCATGAACCAGGAGGATAGCGAGGTCGTGCAGCCTGTGCCTGTTGTTGAGCGGGCTGTTGAGCAGGTTGCTGACTTGGGTTTTGTGCGGATTGATTCTGATTAGGATCAAAACGGCAAACATTGGTAAGATGACCAGACTTCCCACAGTTGGCACAAAAACGACATTGTACCTGTGGTTGGTTGATGGTGATTGTTACACCTGTTGCACAAAGGTGCCTTCCCAGCATACTGTTTCTTCGCAGGTGGTTGTGCGGGCTGATTGGGTGCTGCCTGGTTTGGTTGTGCGGTAACAGCGAAATTCTGGGAAGCCTTGCGCTTCCTAGACCTCCTTGAAGACTCAGCTTTCTTACCCTTTTGTTTCTAGGCTTTTTCAGACGATTTCTTATCACCCTTTTTGTGAAGTTTACCCTTCCTGATCTGGGACTCAGCTAGGGTTGCAGCTAGCTCAATGGCCTGACAAACGGTGGTAGGATTACTACCTGTAACGATATCTTGCACTAGGTCAGGCAGACCATCGAAATACCTTTCAATGGCTTTTTCAAGTGGGGTAACCATTGTGAGACAAAGCAGACTCAACTCCTCATATATGTCGGTATAAGCCCGATTTTCACCACTATCCTGTTTCAGATCATCAAACTCCCTTTCTAACGCCCTCTGTTCGTGACGAGGACAGAATTCTCTCATCATAAGAGCCCTAAGCTCTTCCCAGGTTTGTGCTAGAGCAACATTAGCACCACGGTCTCTCATTAACCCATTCCACCAAGTAAGAGCTCTCTTTTGAAACACGCTAGAAGAAAACTCGACTTTGCGATTATCGGGACACTGAAGATGACGGAAAGTACTCTCAAACCACTGTAGGAGCCCAGTTGCTCCCTCAGAACCACTAAACTTGAGTGGTTTAGCCGAATTGAAACTTTTAAAGTTGCATAGAGCATTATTGTTGTTATTGTTGGCTTGGTTAACTTGAGCGATGAGATTTGGGAGTGCAGCAGCCATTTGTTGTGCAATGATAGCCGCCAGTTCGGCATTAGGTAGCTGATTGTCACGTCGAGGAGGCATTCTAAAAGAGGAAACATGAGAGAAAACGAGTGAGATGATATGATGAAAATGAGATGTTACAAATACCAACAAAAGCATGGATGGTGGTCATTCGTTCGTTACCACAAAGCAAACAAACGACACACAGTGACTAATCAAAGTAAATGGGTCGCAATAGTGTATCGCGAAGACATGCTTTAGCCTATAAGTGGACACTCACCCCAAGAGTTCCCAGGTAAGAGTGACTGGTCCGATTATGTGGATTTGTACGAACACTCTAGCTTAGACAGAAAACTCGAGATACAGGCATCCACCCTTCCAGATTTCACGTGTTCACATTATTTAGACCCAAACTTTGACGAGATTTTGAAAACTTAGAGGGTTCAAAACCTTATAACAAATCATCTATGAATAGATGATTGATTTTCAAAAATCATTTTGGAAAATTGTGTTCTTGTTTTGGTAATCACCTAAAGATAGGTGACGTGTATGTTTTAAGATCTAAACACAAGATAACTTGTGTTAGGGTCCTAGAAAAGTTATTGTCTAGGTTAAAGTATTACTAATAACCTAATTCCCTATAACCATTGGCTCTGATACCAACTCTTCTGTCACACCCCGACCTCGTAAAACAACAAACCGCGGCGAAAACATCAGGGAGTGGAGCGACAGAATTATTGTTACACAACCATGGTATTTGAAGTTTCATTTTATTTGAATTAAAAAGATTACATTGTCTTAAAAACAAGGAAACATAACATAATTAAACTAGTCTTGCATCTTTTATTGTCGCTAAGGCCTAAGTCCGCCTAAGTGTATCTTGACCAACCCTATGCATCAGCTCCTGAAAACACATGTGAAAATAGGTACGTCAGCATAAAAATGCCTGTGAGATACATAGGTTTAGTTTATGTAGGATTCATGACTTGTAAGTTTAAAAGAATTGTTTGACAAAAAAAGTAGTCATGAACCTTATAAAAGTGTTTTCTTTTATGAATCATACGAAAATCGAATAGAAAATCAAATGATATAAAAGAATAATGCTCGGTTAAATAAATAACCAAGTAAAAATGAAATTTGCATCAAATATCTCGTTTGTAAAACAATGTCTTATGTAGATATGTTATTTGTGTAAAATGTAACATGTTCTTGTTGAAATGATTTAGATAACGCTACGATATGGAATATCATAAAAGCACTTACCAAAATAAACCACCTAAATGTCTTGTTTAAACCAATATCAAAATGTTCATGTACAATCAAATGATGTATGGCAAGCGAGAGTATCAACTTAAACCATAGGTAAAATGTACAAAACAATGTTTTTGAATAAATCATAGTTTAAATCAAAATGTTATGTTTTGCAAAATAAAACCATACTTTACTGATACAAACATTTATGTGGTAATGTTTATCGCATACATTCAAGCCTTGCGACTGAGGAGACAAACCTTTAAACAAATTAAAGATTTATCAAAATTATGTATATCGGATTCTGTCATTCCTTACGTCCAAACAAACCTAGGATTTCAGGAATGGGAGTTGTCAAGTCCTATGGTACCACTACATACTACCGAGCGGCGTGATCAGTGTTAATGAACGTATTTTTGACCCGTTAAACAAACCAAATGTCATACCAAATGTGAGCATGTTATGTGAAAACAATGTACTAAGTATGCTAAATGAACATACATAGCAAAATATAAATGTGATGTAAATCAATGTGTACATATGCTGAAAAAAACATATGAAACAAATGTATTTATGAAATCAATGTGCTAGCATGCTCAATCAACATATGTAGCAAAGCATAAATGAAATCATGTACTATATGCGTACTAATGAACATAGCAAGTATATGTTATGAAAACACGAAAAGCACGAAAGTAACAAATAGGCACATGTGTATCACCCCAAAATATTTGAAAAAGGTAAAAGAGGGGACTATGTACTCACTTTATATTGCTTAGAAGTCTTGAAATAACAATCAAACAATGCTAGAAGGATCACAGAATCAATCGGCACCTAATATAGGTAACCACGTTAATAAACCGGACCAAAATCGAAAGATCAGATAGAATGAGGTTTCGTAAACCAAATGAGTATTGGAACTAATATGACATGGTTTAACAAAGCCTACATACTAAGTCGGAACTTATCCTAAGTGCTTATGACCTGTTATGACCCGTTTAGGTAGCTTACGCTACTTTAACATGTCATTTGCGCAAAAGCGCAAACGAGTAGCCTAACTAGTCCTATGACAAGTATTATATGCCTTAACATGTTAAATAATCAGTTTATGTGGCAAAATTTAAGTTACATATGCTTAAAATGAAATTATGCACAAAAAGGGCATTTTGGTCATTTACCTAAGGCATATAAACTACATATCATACAACTAATTAAACTAAGTGACCATGAGGTATAACCTCGGAAGGTTATTCCCTATACAACTATGGTCACAAAATATGTTTGGTCGGATCCTAACGATCGACCAAACGGGTCGGGTTCGAAAGTCTAAGCGGTTGTCAAGACCGCTTGACTTACGACCCTAAACAAGCACTAGACTAAAAGTGACGAGTTAAACATGTTAAAACATGTTTAACTAAGTTAGAAAACAAGTTTGATATCAAAACAAAGGGTTTTGATACCCAAAAATAGTTTTGTTATAAAATACGCATAAACACGTATTTTGATCGAAACTTTGACTCGTCACTTCGACTAATCAACGTGGTAATCAGTAGGTATAGTCACAAGCGACTATAACCATTGTGATTACGCTCATGTTGCAAAGTTTAAAAGAACTTTGTGTTGACCAATTCATGGTCAAAGTAGAAAGTCAAACACTGTTTGACTTTCATGCTTGAAATACATGAAAAACATGAAAGAAACTTACAAGAGGTCCAAGCAATGAAGATTTGAACTCAAAATTCTCAGGTATGAAGCTTCACAAGTGAGAGCTTCAACTTAGAGAAGAATTGAGATCACTTTGTGAGGAATGAAGTGAAGAACCCACTTCTATTTATAGTAAGCTTGGATTAACAAGATCATGACAAGTGTTTTTGCAAGAATCAAGGTTCAATCCTAGCCATACACTTGTGGAACATGGTTTTGTATACAATGGGAGCTCCAAAACTAGTTCATAGTATTGAGAAAGTTGCATAAAAGACCCTTAAGTTCAAACTAGTTGCTGAAAATGGATTTTCTGCCAAAAGTAGGCTGTGGCATCGTGCCACGGCACCACCCCTTTGGGGTCGTGCTACGCCACCACACACCAGCACCAGAAAGTTTTGAAAACTGGCAAAAATGGTCCCTGCAGCACGTTTAAGCCATTTTCGACACGTTTAAACCCCGTTAACCCATTTTCAAGGCTCAATAATGAAGTTTAAGTATAGGGGACATGAAATATGCTTAAAAATATCACGGATGTCGGTTCGTTTGGTCATACGATCACGTTGTTCGGTTAATTACGATGAAACTAGAACGAACGCGAAAAACAATCCAAATTGCGCGACGAATGTTATTTTAGCACTCCAATCACTAAAATAAAATATTTTAATGATTACAAAATTTTTTGGATGTCCGGATATGTTCAGAACGTAAGATATGCGCGAAAATGCAAACTTATGCACTTTTTGACGCTTTTAGTCCCTGATTGACCAATAAGTTTATTTTAGCATACCGAACATTTCAAAGCCTATTTCTAAGCTATGCAAAGGATATTTAGGGTATGTTTAGCTTATGATCAAGTTCCGGAATGTTCATTACTATACGAATCGGCATACTTTCGTAGTTTGTCGAAATTAGTCCCTATAAGCAAATAAACTTGTTTTTGCCATACCAATCCCTTTAAAACTTATTTCTAAGTTATGTAAAGGTTATTTAAGGTATGTTAAGCATATGTTGATGTTCCAGAGTGTTTGTCTTGTTAAACTGATTATGTTTATGCATCAGTTTGCGTATAACTCTCCAGAAAGCGATTTAGAGTTTGAAATCGAACAAAATCAAAAAATGTAAAATGTCAAACATAAATGAACAAACATTGGGGTCAAATCACATTATTTTATTGATAAATGAACTATTCAGAGTTTGTGCAATGATTACAAACACATATGTCACAATCCATTTTCTGCTTCACATGCTCTGTTTTGCAGAAAATATACCCCCATGATTTACAACACATTGATATTTGACAGTTAGAAAACCGTTTTTCAATCTTGTGAAATTAATCATGTTTGTTCCTCCGTGAGGGTTTCGGTATATTCAATTAACATATTTTTGAAATTTTTGATTTTTGAAAAAAAATTTAAAAACAAACATATTTTTTATTTTTCAATTTTTGACAAAATAAAAGCATATTTTTGGATTTTAAAATTTTCAATTTTTAGGGTTTTTGAAATATGGTTTATTTTATGTACAGAAATGAACAAACTACCTGTTTCAATTGCAGGGTTCAGCTGCCTCCTTTTGTTGTGCCAGGCTGCTCCAATACTCCTCTAGATGACATTCATATTTTTTGAGCACCTGCACATTCAATGTATTCAATTACTTGAACAATTTAGCCTGTTTGACCATAGGTATTTCGACACAATAAGCTTCATTCAATCTTGGAAAATTATCGTCATTTGGTACAAACAACTTTTCATCTTTTACTTTATCCTTTTTGATTGAATCAGTTTTCTGTTCAGAAGTAGGTTGTGTCTTAACCACCCAGTTTTGTCCTTTTGAAGTACTTCTCTTGTAAAAATGAGATTCATTCTGATTGTCTTGATTTTGAACAACAACTTTTGGTTTCCAAAACTGACTTGGTTTCGTTGCATCAAAAGTTGTTTTCCAACTCTGTGTTGTTCTAAATCTGGGTGTGCGAGAATTGTAGGTTTGTCTTGAATCAAACCTAGTCTGGTTTGATTTCCAAGTTTGATTCAAAGCAAACTTGTTTGTGTTGTGCATCCAAGTTTATTTTGAATCAAATCTGGTTTACCTTTGTTTCACATCCCCATAATTCTGTTTTTCAACATCAACAGGCTTTGAATTCGGACACTTGCGTGCAAGATGTCCAGTTTGATTACATTTAAAGCATGTTCTCTTGGACACATCTTTAGCCTGTTGTTGTTGTTGTTGTTTCTGAGCATAGAACTCTTCATTAGACTGTCGCCTAAATCGGGTTCTTTCTCTTCTTCAGAACTTGTACCGTGAACAAAATTCATCTTTTTCTGATAATTTGGCGTTTCATTTCTTTTCCAATTCTGTTTCCTTTTATAATCCAACCCAGGCTTCATATTTTTCTTTTTGAAACTTGGTTTGTTATAAAAAGTTTTGTGACTCTTCCTGCAAACTTTGCAATTTCGGATTTTTCAATTTCAATCAACTTGAAAACTTTGTCAATCTTTTCTGAAATCACATTCTGAATCGAGACTTCAAGATCTGAGAATAATTTATCCGATCCAATCATGGTGTTAGGATCGGAGACTCTCATGATTGTGCTTGTTTTTGTAATTTGGATAATCAATGAATATGAAAACATGTAAAGTGGAAATGAAAACAAACTTTGTAAACACAATCAAAGGAGAATATAGTTTGATAAACATTTGCTTTTCATAGAGTTGAAAGATTACAAATCAAAGCAAAAGATTACAATGCATGCTTACAAACTAAACTCCCCCTCAGCCAGATACCCCAAGGTTGATTGTCCAAGATGAAAGGATTAAATTGAGGAGAAGAACTCACTCAAAACGAATCAAATGTAACAGTACAGAGTACTGCTCCATTTATAGACAATCCAATCCACTGATGCACCTCAGCTGACGTCACCATGAAAGCGACGTCTAACAGCCTAACAACCTGTATCTACTGTTCTTATACAAACACTGCTAATCTTAACCACTGACTATACATAGGACAGATGATATACTAAACTACTGCTCTCTCTTTATGTCAGTGCTTTCCTCAAGGTTGATCAGTACTTGACTGGGCAGTGCTTTGTCATCAGTAGATTGTACTAGCAGTGCTTAGTTCTCAGCAGTCTTCTGTCTTCATCAGTGGTTTTGAATAACTGCAGCAGTTGTATCCGGGCAATGGATATAAGCCATCAGTTGTTGTAATCACCTTCAAGGGGAAGGTCTAAATGTAAGCAGCTGCTTATTGTGAATCCACTGTTGTGAACCGGTTTTGGCTTTCATTATCTGTTCCTCTAGTAGGGTTCAATCCCAACAATCTCCCCCTGGAACAGATAATGCCAAAACCCTTCATTATTCTGGATTTTTATTTCTCATCAGTAGTTCCCTTGCTTGTCGTTTAAATTCTTCTTCAAATTCTTTGGAACTTGTGTCATCCTCATCCCTGCACAATGAAAGTTCAAGGAGATCCTGCAAATCTTCAACACTAAGGCCTAGTGCTTCTTTCCTTGATATATACTTCATCTCACCATTGGATCTTACCAGGGTCAATACATGGGTCTTTTGATCAGAGAGCCACTTTAGTACTTTCGAACCCAATGGGTTTCTTGGGAGAGATTTATTCACTGATGAGCTTGAGGTTTTTGTCCTTGAGAAGAATTGTAAAGCAGTATCTTGAGCTTCAGACATTCTTTTGAGAGCCTCTTCTATGAGTTGATTTGCAGCAGCTATATCTTCTGCAACTTCTTTGTCCATTTCCTCTTGTTCTTTTTGTTGATAAAACTCTCTGTCTGAGATATTTGCTGAAATGTCTGGTGATGCAGGTTTGGTTAATACCTTTTTGAAAAGGTTTTGAAGCTTTATTGAGCTATCTTCTATTAGACCCATTTTCTTGATGGCATCTGTGAAATACTCAGCTTCCTTTTCTTTTTCTTTTTCTTTTTCACTTGTCAACAATTTTCCTTTCTCTTGGTTTATCACAAGACTTGGGTTAAATGTTGCTGTGATCTGTGTTTTAAGATTATCAAGCTGTTGTTCCAATTGCTTTTTGTAGTCAGACTTTTTACGAGTGTCAGAGACGGTCATCCTCCTTTTCTTAAGTCTTTCATAAGCATCATCTGTTTGCTGCTTAGACCATTTTGCTATGGCTTCAGCAGTATCCACTTTAGCATCTATCAGCTCCTGTTTCTTCCTTTTGTACTCGGATGTAAGATCAGCAATAAGCTTTTTGTATTTGTTCCAATTAGGAGCTGCCTTCTTCTTTCTTGGATCATTTTTAATCCTATCAATTCTGTTAGCTTCATGCTTCAAGGCAAACAGTGGCCACTCTTCAAATTGGTTTTCTTGAGCTTGATAGAACTTTTCTTTCATGATGTAAGCAATATAACTTTTTCTCATTTCTTTTCATTGATCTGCTTTTTCTTTGAGTAGATCTTGTGCATAGCTTTCCAGCAGCTTAACATTTGTGAGCAAAAATTTCAACTTTTCAGAAATGGCTTCTTCACCTTGATCTTTGCATTCGAGTTTAGCTCTAATCTTTGCTTGCCTTGCTTTCATTTCGAGATATTCATCCATGTCTTCTAGGACTATGAAGCCAATGAGAGAAGGAAATCTTCTTTTTGAAGGATCATCTTCTTTTTGAAGGATCATCCTCAGTGTAAAATTGTTTCATCTCATTTTTCACAGCTTCTAGTTCCAGTGGATATTTAGCAGCAACAGGATCATACTTTTCATCAGTAGCCTGTGTTGTTTCTCTTTTTCTTTTGTGAAGCTTTGGAGGAGGCTTTGATTGTGATGTAGAAATGATGAGAGCAGTGGTGGATGGTTGACTAACAGCTGTTGGAACAACTGGTGTCTCAACATCTGTTGTCATTACAACTACTGATGTGTCAGTAGATGTCTTCTACTTTTGAGCAGGTGTTGAAGATGGTGAATTTGTTTTTGATGGTGGTGATGGTTGTGGTGAATCATAGGGAATGAAGATTCTTCTCCTTTTTATTGTAGGAGAGACAGATGATGTTTTGGGTGGATCAGTGGTAGTGATTTGAGTGGCAGTGGTTTGACTAACAGTTGTTGAAACAACTGGTGTTTCAACCACTGTTGTCATTACAACAGATATTGTAACATCTGCTGTCTTCTGCTTTATGGCAGGAGGTAATGATGAGGATGTGATTGTGGATGATATTTGTGGAGTGGCAGTGATTTTGGTGGTGTGTGGTGAAGTTGTGTATGTTGTAGTGGTGTGTGTTGATGAGATTGCAGCTGTTTGGCTAGCAGTTTTTGTAACTACTGTTGTATCAGCTGTTTGAGGCTTTGTGGAAGGTGGTTTAGATGTTTGCTTTTCTTGCTCAGGTTCAACACGCAGGCAATGTTCTATTCCTTTCTTTTTCAACTGCTTCATTATCTCCCCCTTTTTAGCATTATCTACAGGGGGGTTATCAAAGAATAGTAAAGTTGAAGGAGCTTTGCCAGATGTGCTTTGAATGCTGGCCTTTATAGCCTTGATATCTGCTTGAGTATCCTTGAACCTTGATTCCACCATATTGGTCAGCATTTGTACATGCATTTCATGCTGCTGATCAGCCACTTGTTTTTGTCTTTCAAGCATGGGTTGAAAAAGATTCCAGAGCTCATTTGCAGCAAGTGCTTGTGGTGGAGCAGGTGCTTGAGGTGGAACTGCAGTGGACTGTGCTTTTTGAGCTTTTAATATCTGCTGCACCATGTCCTTTATTTCAGCAACTGATTCTTCAAGTTTTAAAAACTCTGCTCGTCAATTCCTGATATTTTAAATCATCACCCATGTTAGTGGGATCATCTGATTCCCCACCAGCAGTGGTTGTATCAATGTGTGACTTAGGACATGAAGCCCAAAAATCACTCATTGATGCCCCTTGTTCTTGGTACTGGGGACTTCTTTCTTCAGCACTCGACAACCTTGTTATTTTACCAGTGGTCAAAACAAACTCACTAGTGGTTAACATTGGTGTTATTGAAGAAATTGCCTTCAAGGGAGTCTTACTTATGAAACAACTGTCCAACTGAAGATCTGTTGATCCATCAGTTGTAGTTGCTGCTCCACTTGAACTACCACCGAGAGTTACTTGTAACTCAGGGGGTGTAACCTCCTCAATTGTTGCTGGGATAACAGAGATATTAGCTTCAGACCCAGTCACTTGTGGAAGTATGCTCTCAGTGATAGGTGATAGAGAGGAACTGGTTTTTGTCTGAGCTATATCAACTGCATGCAACAAAGGTATCATGGATTTTGGCATTATGATTGGTGAGGGGATGGGAGTTGAAAGAGATATGTCCTTGGGATCAGGACTGTGGAAGATGGAGCCAAGTGGATCCAGAGCTTCATAATTTGGTGTCCCTGTGATTACAACCTGATCCTTTTATGAGGATGCAGGAGGAGTTTGAGGCAATGGTGGAGATCTTTCTACCAACTGCTGTGAGGAAGTAGCAGCAGTGGTTTGTGGTGACATTTGTGTTGTCACAGGCAGTTGCTCTGGGATCTAATCTTCCAGAGTTGCCTTTTTCTTGGGTTTGGTGGACTTTTTGTATGTTTTCTTTTTGGTCTTTTTGGAGATTTCAGGTGTGGGTTTCAAAGCAGTGGTAGTGCTGCTATGATCACCTGAAGCAGTGGGCTCAGCAGCCGATGCCTGAGGAGCAGTGTTCTCTGCTAAATTCTGCTCAGGCACCTCTGCTTTTGTTTTTATTGGTGCCATCATTCTTGAAAATGTTTCATTTGTTAAACCTTTTATTTGACAAAAAGCACCTTGTTTGAGCAAATTTTCATTTTCTTTTTCAAATTTTTGTTTAAAATAATAGCTTAGAAACCTTGGAAAAAGTAAAAATGATTTGCTATCAATATTTTTAACCAAGTCATTGAAGATCTCCTGGGAATAGTTGTAATCTATATGATTTAAAATAGCATAGCCCAGACATTGAATCTTCAATGGTATTTCATTAAACGCTGTTGTTTTATTTGAAACACACATCAAAAGTGTGTGAAATAAAAACCTAGGTGCAGAAGGGAAGAAACCTTTTTGTAAGGTATCTACCTTTGATTGTTCTGCATACCCTCTGTTCAGAAAGTCGGCCTTCAACACATCTTTAGAGATGGAGGTTTTACCTTGTTGATCATTAAGTTTGAATACTTCTGAGATGGATTTTGGGGTTATTTGAATTGCTATACCCTGTATCGAGGAGTTGATGGCTACTGCTTTATTGTCTTGTTTTTCAAGCTTAGCATTTTTCCAAAACTCTCTCTGGGTTTGCAGATAAATGGGAGCATCTACTGTCAACAAATTTTTGTACTTTGATGCAGACATTGTGTCAATGATGGAGTCGAAGGTGTGATTGTCTTTGAGTTTTGTGAGTAAACCCAAATAATTGTGCGGAGATTTGTACGGAATTTCAATGGGTTCTTCGGCCGTTTGAGCGACCTTTTTGGAAGATGGTGTTGATTTTGATTTAGATTTTGATTTTGATTTTGTCATTTTTGGAGAAGAAGAGTGAAGAATGATTTGAGAAGAAAGGTTGGAAACTGTTTTGAGAAGAGATTTTTTTGGAATTCAATTCGACAGTGTAAAGCCCTGTTTGGGGTTTTGATCAGGGTTTTATTTAGGGAAAAGAAAAATGAACGCTGATGTGGCAGCGGTTATAAAGATCTGATGGCTAAAAACTGACCACGTGTCAACAGCTGATGAAGAGATGAATTATGGAGGATAGTTGTTTTAAGAAACCACTGATGAAGCAAGTATCAGTGGTTGCAACGGTCAAAACAAGGACAGTGGGTGATTTTTACTATCAGTGGATAGCATATCAGTGTTTATTACACAGATTTTGAATATCAGTGCTTACCATGAAAATGGAAGAATAGTTGTTGACTTTCAGCAGTGGACAGTAGTTAGAAAACAGATGTTTGAACAAGGCAGTGGTTAGGGGTAAGGTAATGATGATGATTTGAAAACACATTATATCAGCAACTTTTGCAGGAATTTTCATTCAAGGTTTTACCATAAGTCATTTGCACGTTTTGAAGCTTTTTCAAATTTCTGACAGTGGTTTAGTACCCCAAATGATGTAGACTTTTTACCAAGGCAACTCATCCTTGTTATAATATTTGAATTAAAACATGAGTGCCCAAGTATTTTAAGATCTGTTTACAATCAATCCTTTTTATAAAGTAAGAACAACCTTGAGTTTCTGTTAGTGCATTACGTCTATTGACTTCGTCTTGTATCATGTAATAGGATAGAATAGGATTATCAGTGCCCGAGGTTTGAAAAACAGTTTGTTAGATTTAAGATGCTGATTCCGCTCGTAATGACACAGGGTCATTTGGAGCGAAATCAGACATTCTGATTCCACCTGAAATGACTCCATGTCATTAGGAGTGGAATCAACACCACTATATATAGGGCATGTGTTGTTTTCATTTGGTACGGTTCTGAAACTTGTAACGAAGTGCTGCCAGATTGCTTTCAGGTTGTAAACGTTGTTAAATCAATCAAAGAAGCATTATAATTAGTTTGAGCGTCTGTATCTTTGTTTCCACCTTTGATACAGAGAAAAGACTCTTCTGATTGACTCGTTTGGGTCCAACATCGATCCTACAAGTGGTATCAGAGCGCAGGAGGAAGAGTTTAGCTCAATTATATCAGTTTTCTGTCTTCTACACCTTCTTTTTCAATCTGGACAAGATTTACCGGTCAAAACCAGATCAAAATTTCACAGATTGTTTAAAATTGGACATAGATAAACCCTTGAAAGTTTCACATCTAAATTCGGACTAAAAATGGACAAAATTGACCTCCGAACTGATTCCGCTCGAGATGGAAAGTTTCTGATTCCGCTCCTAATTGTCTGATTCAGTTTCAAAAGGCTGATTCCGCTCCAAAAGACTTGTTGATTCCGCTCCTGATCAATTCCAAAAGTCTGATTCCGCTCCTGGCTACCATATTCTGATTTCGCTCCTAGACACAAATTTGTGTTTCCACCCCAAAGTGCAAATTTGTGATTCCACCCCAAAGTGCAAATTTGTGATTCCACCCCAAAGTGCAAATTTGTGATTTCACTCCAAAAGTGAACTTTTTCGCATCAAGATCATTTCACGACAACCGAGTGTCAGTGTATTTCAGATTACTTGATATTTTTTAAACTGATTGAGTTTGTTTGTTTTCTTTCAGGTAATTGAAGATGTCAAGCAACGGTGAAGAATTCTTCAACACATTTTACAATGCATTCACTTCCGAATCGACGGATAGAAGATCCGAGATGAGAGAATATTCGAAGGAGATTTCGGAGAACTTGAAGTTTGAGAACATGTATGGAAGTCAACAGAAGCCACCGAAGCTAATGAAAGTTGAAGATTATAACTGGTGGAAAAAACAGATTTGAGGGTTGGGTAAAAGCTTTCGCTACTGAAAGTTGGTTAAAACTGACACATGAATACGTTGCACCAGTGAAAGAGGGAGGAGAGTTAATAGATGCAAAAGATTTTACAGAAAAAGATATAAAAAATGTTGTGGCCGAACATAGAATGATAACATTGATCAAACAGTCAGTAAGAGAAGATATTATTTCATTGCTCGAACAAGAAAAGACTTCAAAGAGTTTGTGGGAAGCGTTAGAGAGAAAATGTGTAGGTAGTAATGAAATTGTCAAAAACAAAAAGAAATTGTTGCGTAAAGAGTTTGATTTATTCAACTGTATGAAAAATGAGTCTGTTTGTAAAATGATTGAGAGATTCGGATATCTGAAAATGGAGCTGACCAGACATGAAATCTTACCTTCTGAAGAGGAGCTGGTGGATAAATTGTTTGATTCATTGCCAAATGATCAAGAGTGGCAATATTTCGCTCTAATGTTGAAAAATACAATCAAGTCTGAAGATTTAAAAATGGATTTGCTGATTGAAAAGCTTGAAAGTCATGAGTTAGAGATAAAGAGATCTAAAGTCAACAATCCGGCTTATCAGCAGAATGTAGAGCTTTACTACCGAGGAAATGCACCACAGGCTGGATCTCCAAGAACAGCGTTTTCTGCAGAAAGCTCAAATTCAGTGAAAAATGAAAGTCTTCACAGTGGTTTTCACAGTGGATCTTCTTCAAACACTTCAAGTCAATCTGCTTCCAATAATTTGTTTCAGTGTAATATCGCAGTGGATCTGAAGAATGGGCAGAATTTCAGTGAAGAATCGGCAAAACAACAGATGGTTTTCTTGGCATCTGTACTTGAATCGTATGAAAGCCTCGTTGCAGGGAAGATTGGCAACACCAACTTGACGAAAGAAGATTATGATCAATTAGACCCCGAGGAGATGGAACTAATGGATATAAGATGGTGCATGGCCAGTGCAGTTCGTCGAGCACAGCGATTCATGGAGATCACGGAGAGAAAGTCAATTGGTGGACCATCTACCAAATTGGGATTTGATAAATCTAAGGTGACATGCTTCAAATGCAAACAAAGAGGTCACTTTAAGCGCGAGTGCAGAAATGCGTATGCTGATGATGATTTTGCAAACCCGTTCAACGAAGATTATTACAAGAAAGCGATTTACCATCAGAACAAGTCTGAGCCACCAAGATTGAAACAGCCTGAAGAAAAATCAAGGGCTCTTGCAGTTATATATGACGATGAAGGTTACGACTGGAGTCAAGTTTGCCCTGAAGAAGATGCAGTTGGATATGCATTTGTTGCAAATGATGATCATGATACTTGGTGGAGAAGAGACAGTGCGAGATGGGAGATTGGCAAATTGTATGAACCATTTAAGGAAGCACAAAGAGCCAAGAGATGGAATGAAGAACTAGAGTGTTACATGGATCCACAGGGTAATCCAGTAGTTGATCCATCAAAAGTGGATTTTGATGCTGTAACCAATGTGTTTCCAAGTGAGGGTACTTTCAACACAAAAAGGCTTTCTGATAAAAGCTATTTGCCAAATTTGATGAACAAGTTAAAAGAAGTTTTTGAAGCAAGTTTACCGAAGGTGGTAGAACTGAAGAAAAGAAAAGAAGAAGAATTGAAGAAGATGATTGAAGAAGTGAAGACTGTTGCAAAGCTTGCTGGAGAGGAACAGAGAGCTGAAGAAGCGCAGAAGAATGAAGAAGCTCAGAAAGAATAAAAAGAGCAAGATCAGAAAGCTAAAACAGAAGAACCGGTGCTGAATGAGACTGAGGTTAAAAAATCTTCTGATCTATCGAATGTTGAATTGGTTGATGAAAAAGAAAACAAGTGCAGGAATTGCATAGAAATGTGCAAAGCTTGTACTGAAAAAGATGACATCATAAAAACAAAAGACAATGACATAGTTAAACTTGAAAATATTTTCACAATAAAATGTAAAGAAATGATTGACAAAGAAGAAATGTTAAAATTAAAAGTTGAAAAGCTAACACAGAAATGTCAAGGTCTTGAAAAGGATAATGAGGTTTATCGACAATTGTGTTCAGCAAAATGTGTCGATTGTGTTGAAAAAGAAACTAAGTTTCTTGATTTACAAAAACAGTATGATTCTTTAAAATGGTCAAGTCAGAGAGTACAGGAAGCTTATGATACTTGAAGAGCCAAGTCAAAAGTTTTGACCAAAGACTGTCTGAAACTTTAACAACCAAAGAAATGTATGAGAGACAGTTTAGAGAAAAGAAACTTGAATTAAACAAGTGTGTTGATGCAGTTGCTAATCTCAAACAAGTATTGGCTGAAAAAGAAAAGGTTGTTACCAAACTTCAAAGTTATCATAACTCCTCGTACATTCTCGAACGCATTTTCAACATCACACCAGATGACAAAGATACTGACAAGAACAAAAAGGGTATTGGTTCAGAATTTCATCAAGTACCACCACCATTGAGAAACAGTTTTACTTTTTATGATGAGGAAAAGGTGGCAAAAGGTCTGAACATAGTTGACCAATTACCTGAAAGTATCGATGTGATTTACACCAAATCTGATGACACTCATGATTCAGAGGTGGTAAGTAAAGTTGTTGATGGCGTTTTGAAAGATGAGTCTACAAAAGGTAAGTCTGAATCACAGGATGAAGATGAAGGAAATTTTCATGATGGTTATTTGAAAAACACAAAATCTGAGAAAAGTTTGAATGATGATTCAAAGGGATTGGTTTATACCATGATTGGATCGGAAAAATTATTCTTAGATGTTGTATTCCCGATTCAGAATGTGATTTCAGAAAAGGTTGATAAAGTTTTCAAAATGGTTGAGATTGAGAAGTCTGAGATTCCAAAGTTTGCTGGTAAAGGTCATAAATCTTTTTATAACAAACCTGGTTTTAAGAAGAAAAACATGAAGGCTGGTTTGGGTTATAAAAAGAAACAGAATCGAAAACAAAATGAAAAACAGGATTTGCAACAAAAGATGAATTTTGTTCAAGGGAAAAGCTTGAAAGAAGAGGAAAAACTCAAATTTGGACAACAGTCTAATGAGGAGTTTGAGACTATGAAAAAGAAACAACAACAGGCCAAGGACGTTTCAAAGAAAGTTTGTTTTAAATGTGATCAAATTGGACATGTTGCACGAAAGTGTCCAAATCCAAAGCCTGTTGATGTTGAAAAACAGAAATCTGAGGATGTGAAACCGAGGTCAACCAGATTTGATTCGAAACAAACTTGGAGGTACAATACAAACAAGTTTGCTTCAAATCAAAATTGGAAATCAAACCCGAACAGGTTCGATTCAAGACAGACCTGGACTCCTCACACACCCAGATTCAGAACAACACAGAGTTGGAAAACATCTGTTGATATGACAAAACCTCAAGAGTTTTGGAAACCTAAAAATGTTGTTCAAAATCAAAAGATTAAAAAAGAAACACATTTTTATAAAAGAGGAACACCGAAAGGTCAAGTGTGGAGTGCTAAGAAACAAGTTATGTCGGTAAAAGATGAGAAAGTTGAAGTTACAGTTGAAAAAGTTTTAAGTGACAAAGAATTTCCGAAATTGAATGAAAATTATTGTGTTGAAATGCCTAAGGTCCGACTGACCTGGGCTAAATTGTTCAAATGATTGATAAAGCTTGAATGTGCAGGTGCTCAACGAAGCTGAAGATTATGAGAATGGAAGTTGGAGCAGCCTGGCACAACGAGGAGAGGAGGCTGCTGGATCCTGTGTTGGTTGAAACAGGAAGTTTATTTTCATTATGTACATAAATAAACAATATTTTCAAAACTCTAAAAACTTGAAAAATTAAAAACCAAAAATATGTTTTTAGTTTGTTAAAATGTGAAAAACCAAAAATATGTTTTTTTTTTTTTAATTTTGTTTTGAATGAATGTTGATTGAATACGCCGAAACCCTCACGGCTGAACAAACATGATTAATTTAACAAGATTGAAAAACGGTTTTCAAACTGTAAAATATCAATGTGTTGTAAATCATGGGGGTATGTTAGATTTTCTGCAAATCAGTACACTTTTAGCAGAAAATGGATGGCGAGACAAAGCTATCAGTATTGGTTGTCAAATTTTTCTTTAAATGGTTTTGCATTTTAGGGGGAGATATATTGTTGTCAGAAAATCCAAAAACATTTGAAAATTTGAAAAAGCTAAAAACATGATAAAATTCAAAAATTTGAGTTTTGCGTAAAAAGAGGAAATGATAGTACATCAGTAGACAGTTACAGTACGCTAAAGATTTGAAAAGTTTAAATGTGTTAAACGATCTCACCGTGGATGTGTCGGTAGGTTTTTATACATTTAGTAAACTTTTTCGGGATATAAACCTAAATTCAAACTTGCTTATTTCGTGGGGAACACTACTTGGATATATAGGTAACCCTTGAAATCTCGTTTGAAAGGTTCCTTTTTCTGATATACTAGGTCTTTATACTCAGTGATATCTGGGGTATTATTCCGGTACTTCTGCTGAACGGTAGTTCTGACCTAGTCCCCGAATAATACTTTTTGCAAATGCTTGAAACACAGCATCACCCTCAGCATATATGATAAGACAATAAAATTGCTTAGCAATGTTGTTGTAAAAAAGATCCTCTAAAGGGGACACACCCAAAAGTTGAGTCATGATCTCTCTGCTGAACGATGGTTCTGACCTGAGCTCTCATGATTCTTCATAATTTATTAACCCCTTACAGATATCATTTGTGTTATAATTACCTGTAAGACTGAATATTGGGATCTGGATACGGGAGTATATTCAAGAGGTGGGACACATGAATGGGTTTAAGTTCTTAAAATACCTAATTCGTATCCTGAATCAGTTGAAATTTGTATGAAAATTTAAGTGGACAAGTATATCGACAGTCTAAGTGAATTGTTTAATTCTTAAAGTGAAATTAAGCTCAACGGTACTTGTGATTTGTCAAAAACTGATATGATCCTCTGACGCATACTCAAACAAAAATATTGTCTGTAAATATGTTTGTACATATTTCTTTACTGCTTTATATTTTCAGAAAATACTAAAAGATTTTGATTTCTACTTTATTTTCGACAACTGATGTCTGAGTGCTGAGTTTCAAAATCTAAGTATGCTGATTGTGTTTCTGAAAATAAAACAAGTTCATTAATTTGAAACTTGAAGTTTTTAAAATCAAAAATCAAAAACAGTTTGTGATATCTCCAAGGTCATTAAGTTGAACTTGGATGATTAACTATGAGGGATTTGGATGCTTATATTGTTATAGAGCTAGTTTCCGATACGATTAGATGAAATTGCCAAAATTTTATGAGAAGTGATTTTTAGAAGGTTTGAATTGTCAGATTATGATTTCTGGAAAATTTGAAGATTAAAATGTTGTTACTTATAATTGTATGAGTGATTGCAGGTAATCCAGACTACGATCCCGAGAGCAGAGTCTAAGGGGGAGTCTGAAGACAAGCTGAAAGTTAGGAGAAGCTTGTAGATGGAAAGCTAGGTGTCGATCCCTAAAAGCACGGAAGCTTGACGAAAGGGGGAGCCTGCTGATGATAAAGCTGTTGATGATAGAGCCAGTGATGAGATCCTGGTGTAAGAGTCAAAGAGAGAAGCTGATCAAAGAGAAAGATTGAAAGATGCTTACAATGTTACAATCTGAGTAAGGATGCAGAATGATCAAGACTGAAGAAGGTGTCATAACAGAGAATAGTCACTGAAGACTTCGTCAATATCCGAGGGGGAGTCTGTTAGTGCATTACGTCTATTGACTTCGTCTTGTATCATGTAATAGGATAGAATAGGATTATCAGTGCCCGAGGTTTGAAAAACAGTTTGTTAGATTTAAGATGCTGATTCCGCTCGTAATGACACAGGGTCATTTGGAGCGAAATCAGAAATTCTGATTCCACCCGAAATGACTCCATGTCATTAGGAGTGGAATCAACACCACTATATATAGGGCATGTGTTGTTTTCATTTGGTACGGTTCTGAAACTTGTAACGAAGTGCTGCCAGATTGCTTTCAGGTTGTAAACGTTGTTAAATCAATCAAAGAAGCATTATAATTAGTTTGAGCGTCTGTATCTTTGTTTCCGCCTTTGATACAGAGAAAAGACTCTTCTGATTGACTCGTTTGGGTCCAACATCGATCCTACAAGTTTGTCATGACCTTGACAACTATACCATTTTCTTTTGATCTGCTTGAGGATAAATTAGCCAACAAAAATAAAGGTTATCTATCCTGACAGGAGATTGAAACTTTTACTATCAAAAACCAGTAAAAGTTCAAAATATATCATTCCAAAAAAAATAGAGAATAATATATCCTGCTTTATTCGATAAAATCCTTTTTGAAAAAAATAATAAAACGATTTTCTAAAAACAGCATCAAAAGAACCTGGTAAAACAATAATAAAGCACATGATCATCTCATGCTCAAGTTATGAGAATGGTCAGTTGTTGAAGACAGTGGTATGTGAAGTTTAACTGCACTCTGTCCACAGTTTGGTTCCATTTTCTTGTTGATTGATTGACAAACAGAAATGAGGACACATGTTCACATGAGTTTTTCAAAATCCTGTTATAGACTTTGTTACTATGTGATTATTTAGAAAAGTTTGTCTAGTCCTCTTTTGAAAACTTATTCACTGGAAATACCATGGTTACCTGAACCTTTTCCTGAACCAATGACTGCACACAGTTGCTTTGATGACCATTTTTACCCCAACTTTTGACTCTGAAGTGTTTTATGTTTATACTCTTTTCTTCTGACTTCAAAAGTTTTGAGATAAAACACACTTCTGAGTTTTTGTGAATTTTCTTCTTCCCTTTTTACCCTTCCCATTCATAAGTAATGAAATACTTACTGGGAGGTCTTTATTGAAGGAATACTCAATCCAGAATCATTTTGCAGTAATGCGTTAAGAGGATTAGCCATATTTGTACAAATTTTTTGACCAATCTCACGTTACATATGATACGGACTATCCTGTTTTCTTAATGTATTTTAACAGAGTTGATTTGTTCCTTTTGAGGATCTCAACCTGTTTTCAACACATAAGTCCTCATGACTAAAGTTTTCATTTCCCTCTTTTTATGTTAGCAAAAACACTAATGTTTTTATGAACATAGGCTTTTCTTAAACAGAGGTTCATACTTTAGCATATAATGTAACGACATCACAAATTTCATAACAACTATTGAAATCAATTTTAAAAATAAAAACTAATCCCATAGTTTAACAGATGTGTTTTCAGATCTAAAACCATGAGTTATCTTGTGCATGATATCACTTGTTGTGTGAAATTTGTGTGTCTTATGACATCTTGGTTGTTTTACAGAGTTTTTGGAATAACAGTTTTGAACTAATTACTCGTTACTCTGTTTTTCAACTGAATACAACCAACCTTAGTATCAATGAATTTTGAGCTGAACTGTTACGTCAAATTGATTGTTAGATCCAATTTGACTGTCCGGGCTTTGATACCAATTGTTAGGATCGGAGGCTCTCATGATTGTGCTTGTTTGTGTAATTTGGATAATCAATGAATATGAAAACATGTAAAGTGCAGCGGAAATGAAAACAAACTTTGTAAACACAATCAAAGGAGAATATAGTTTGATAAACATTTGATTTTCATAGAGTCGAAAGATTACAAATCAAAGCAAAAGATTACAATGCATGCTTACAAACTAAACTCCCCCTCAGCCAGATACCCCAAGGTTGATTGTCCAAGATGAAAGGATTGAATTGAGGAGAAGAACTCACTCAAAATGAATCAAATGTAACAGTACAGAGTACTCCTCCATTTATAGACAATTCAATCCACTGATGCACCTTAGCTGACGTCACCATGAAATCGACGTCTAACAGCCTAACAACCTGTATCTACTGTTCTTATACAAACACTGCTAATCTTAACCACTGACTATACATAGGACAGATGATATACTAAACTACTGCTCTCTCTTTATGTCAGTGCTTTCCTCAAGGTTGATCAGTCCTTGACTGGGCAGTGCTTTGTCATCAGTAGATTGTACTAGCAGTGCTTAGTTCTCAGCTGTCTTCTGTCTTCATTAGTGGTTTTGAATAACAGCAGCAGTTGTATCCGGGCAGTGGATATAAGCCATCAGTTGTTGTAATCACCTTCAAGGGGAAAGTCTAAATGTAAGCAGCTGCTTATTGTGAATCCACTGTTGTGAACAGGTTTTGGCTTTCATTATATGTTCCTCTAGTAGGGTTCAATCCCAACACATGGTATAAACCAATCCTTTTGAATCATCATTCTCCTTTTTCTCAGATTTTGAGTTTTTCAGATAACCTTCATGAAAACTACCTTCATTTTCGTCATGTGATTCAGATTTACCTGTTTCAACATATTCTTCTTTCAATACACTTTCAACAACCTTACCTACCACCTCTGAATCACTAGAATCATCAGATTTGGAATAGGTTACGTCAATATAATCAACCATGTTGAAAGCTTTTTCCACCTTCTCGTCATCATAGAACGTGAATTTTTCCTCAAACCGTGGTGGAACTTGATGATACTTTGAGCCAATTCCTTTCTTGTTTTGCTCAGAATCTCTACCATCCGGTTTAGATTAAAAATGCGTTCAAGAACAAATGATGAAGCCTGCTAACTGTGTAACTTGTTATCTTGTTCTAAATCAGCAATTTTACGCTTTAGCTTAGCAACATCTTCAATGTAAGAATTTACAACTTGTTTAATTTCATACTGTCACTTAAGCATTTCAGATGTTTCAGAACAATGTTTCAATCTCGATTGAACAAGTTCCATTTGACTTTTCATGTCTTCATGTGATTCTTTTGTAACATGATAAGCAAGTTTTATCGAATCATACTCTTTTTTCATTTCTTGACACGAATTTTCTTTTTGAAAGCACTCTTCTGTCATTTTTGAAACTTTTTCTTTCAAAATCTCATTTTCTTTTTCTAAATTCTTGCATTTTTGTGTAAGCTTTTCGTCATTATCTTTCAAAATCTTTTCTTTTTCTAACATTCCTTTGCATTTTTCTTTAAAAACTTCTTCAATTTTAGTAAATTCTAAATCCCTCGTTCTGAATTTTTCATCTTTTTCAGTACAAGCACTGCACGTTTCCATGCATTTCTTACATTGTTCAACAGTTTTATTTAAGACTTCTGAATCAGTTGAAGTATTTACCTCAGTGATTGGAACCTCGGCTTTCTCTTCAGTCTGCTTCAGATCTGCTTCTTTCTTCTATTTTTCCTCAGCAGCATCATCAGCATCATCCACTTCAACTGATCTTTCAAGCTTCTCATCAGCTTCTTCTTTGTTCTTCAGATCCTCTCCATTCTGATGTTCTTCAGTAACAACTTCTTCTCCAACCGCTTCTTCTTCTTTTTCTTTCTCTTCCTCAGCTACCTTCTTCAAATCATCAACATTCTTCTTCATTCTTTCTTCATCCCTCTTTTTTAGACTTGCTGTCATCACATCTCAAATTATCTTTTCTATCATTTTCAGATAATTTCTATCTTTTCCAACATTTGAGTAGTACTCGCCGGACAGAGGTATAACAGCCAGTACATCATTGTACACCACTTCTCGTATGTGAACAACTGGATCTCCGTTTTTGTTGATGTAACACTCTCGCTTCCTGTCGTACCTTCCATAAAACTTCGCTTCTTCAAACTCTTCATGCATCTTTTCAATTCTACAATCTGCAAAGAATCGTTCTCTATCAGTTTTTTCTTTTAGAATTTCTTCTTTCGTTTTCTCTTTTAAAACAGCAACAAAAGCATTATGTTTGTTGAATCCATATTCTTCTTCTGGAAGAAATTCACTCCAGTCAAATCCTTCATCATCTTGTATCACAACACATGCTCTTGAATTTTCTTTAGAATTGCTTTCAATTTGTTTCATCTTTGATGGTTCCTCTCTGATCCTATGATAGATCGCTTTACGATAGTAATCGTCTTTAAATGGATTAGCGGTTTCTTCAACAGCAGAGTTTCTGCATTCTGTTTTGAAATAACCTTTTTGTTTGCATTTGAAGCAGGTCACTTTTACTTTGTCGAAGCCCGTCTTTGTTGATGGTCCACCGATTAATTGTCTGCCAGTAATTTCCATGAACCGCTGAGCTCTCCGAATGCAGCTAGCCAAACACCATCTCAGATCAATAAGCTCTATCTCTTCTGGATCTATCTGGTCGTAATCTTCCTGTGTCAGCTCAGAGTTCCCAATTTTCCCAGCCACCAGACCTTCATATGACTCTAGAATCAATGCTAGAAAACTCATTTGTTGTTTAGCAGCGTTAATGCTCATTGCTAGAAAAATTTTCAGCTTTAGTGCAATGTTGTAGAGGATTTCTTCAGATTCTTCAGAGTTTGATGTTGTTGACGATGAATGATACCCTGGATTGTAGCTTGATGAGCTTGTCTAAGAATCTTTTGTCTTTTCAATACTGAATGCAGTCTTTGGCGATTCGCTGACTTTCACCGAAGGCACACTGCCCTTGCAGTAAAGACCGACATTCTGTTGATGTGACGAGCTGCTCATCTTGCTTTGTTTTTGCAACTCAAGCTCATGACTTTCAATATTTTCAATCAAAGCATCAAGAGTAATCGTATCATACAATACATCATTTTTCAAAATACACACAAACGTTTGCAACTGATCAGCTCGTGGTAACGCTTCAATGATTTTATCAATGAGCTCCTCACGTGTTTTAGTTATACCGAATCTGTTAAGCTCAATTTGTAAATGACAAAATCTCTAGATCATTTGCCTAACAGATTCACCTTTTAAACTATCAAACATATCAAATTCCTTTTTAAGTTTTTTTAATGCAATTTTATTCTTTTTGATTTGTTTTCCTCCCTCGGATTTTACTCTCAAAGCTTCCCAAACTGATTTTGACGAACCATCATGATTTAACAGTGCAAAAATACCATCTCTGATAGACTGTTGGATTAAAGCGATCATTTTCTGTTCGTACAAAAATTTCCTTTTATCTTCATCTGATAAACTATTGAGATTAATTTCTTCGTTTTTGTCGTTAACAGGCCGACTGTACCCGAATTCCAGAAAAAACCAACTTTCGTGAGCGTAAGCTTTCGTCCAGTTAAAAAACCTTTCTTTCCACCATGTGTAGTCTTCAATATTTTTGAGTTTTGGTGGTTTAGAATATGTTTCGTAAAAGTTATCATGTTTTATGTTATCGTTTGTAGCTTTCGTAATCGTTTTCGGTGTAACAGTTGATGTTTCGGAAGACTCGGAAGTGAATGCCTTGTAAAACGTATTGTAAAACTCTTCAGCTATGACACTTCGCTTTTCTCCTTCGCGTATCGCTCCTGATTTTTCAACTCGTTTATCACCTGCAAATACCCAAACAAACGATCAATTTAAATGATCAGTCAATTGGATTGGTTGGATAACCGCTCGGATGGGATCAGCAATAGTCAATCGGATGGTTTTGAGCAAATGACTTTGATCGGATGAGCTTGACCTTTTGACTTCAAACCAAACTCAAATCACTATTCAAATACACACTTCGTCCGGATAGTCGTTCGAACGGATCACTTTAAGCCGTCCGAGCGGATCACTTTTAGTCGTTCGAGCGGATCATTTTTGTCGTCCGGATGATGATTCGAGAGCTGCAAAGACAACTTAATCAAAAGACTTATTTCCAGATGAATATTCGGACGGATTAATATCCAGGTGATGTAACAGATAGTGACAAGTTGTCAAAGGGACTTATGTCCGGATGAACATTCGGTCGAACGACCGTCCAGGTGATGACAATATATAACAAATTTTTGAATGGGACTTATGTCCGGATGGTCATCCGAACGGATGGCCATCCGGGTTAACATAAAACAGCATCGGACTTCATAATTTTCGAACAAAAAAATCATCGATTTCTCGCAAAATATTTGGAGTTTTCATCTGAAAATTTGTAGGCTTGTAAAGTAATTGTTTTCGCACAATATGTCAAAATTTCAGCAAATTTTATCCGTGAAAACCTTGTTAATTTTGCGCTTTTCTGAAAAAAAGTGAAGAAAATGAGTAGATGAAGAAATTAGACAAATCTGATGCGAAATCGACTCTGAATCTGATGAATTCTCGTGAATTCTTGTGAATTTGATCCGTGCAATCGAGCTCCTGCTCTGATACCACTTGTGAGCGCGTTGTAGGACTATAATCGACCCCCGTACGATTGCGTAACGACACGTGTGACGTGTGGAATCCGTACACGTGCGTGGACCTAACATAAGAACAAATATAATCTGTGATTCTATAGAATGATATTACAAAGTACAAGCACCTTGAATCACCTTTTGCAACTTTCTCTCTCTAAGATCCAAGCTCTCCAAAGTATGCAAATGGCAAAAGTTGCAAAAGTCCTAAACTAATACCCTAAGCCTCCTATTTATAGGCAAGGCTTCTAATCTAAGTTCTCTTTATTTACAATAATGCCACCTTGACTTTTCCCAATATAAAGCATTATAAAACCATGTCTTCTTCTGATTTATGCTACGAACTTAATTGACGGAGGCGATAGACATTCCTGCACTCACACATATTACCAAATAATTAAATTGCACGGTACTAATGCTCTACCTTCTGCCTCTTACAGGATATCAGGACGAGTGTGATTATTGGACGTGGTACTGAGCACCAAGGATTATACTACGTGGATGATGTGGCTAAACAGGGTATGTGATGTTGGCCCATGGAACTGAAAACCGGGAAGCTTGGCTATGGCATAGATGTTTAGGACACCCATCCACTTGTTATTCGCATCTTTTGTTTCCTAAACTCTTCCCTTTAAATTGTAAAATAGAGTGTGAAACCTGTTTTCTTGCCAAAAGCCATCTACAACCATTTAAAGCTAGCAATACGAAAGCTGATTTACCTTTTTCACTAATCCATTCTGATGTGTGGGATCCTGCTCCTGTTATGGGGGGTAGGGTTTTCGGTACTTTCTACTATTCGTGGATGATTGCACTCACATGGCATGGGTCATCATCATCATCATCATCATACTCAATCCCACCAATAGCAAAGCTAAGATAGGGTCTGAGGAAAGTAAGATGTAGACAACCTTACCTCTACCCGTTAGGAATAAAGAGGCTGCTTCCAGTGAAACCCCCGGCTCGATAGTAGTTTTGCATCAAGCCTTGGACATAAGGCACTTAACACTCAGCAATTAAAACAAAGGCCGATTATTGCATGTACTACCTTGTCTTCGGCTATCAACGCCACCACATGATGCATGATTAACCACTCCCCTCTTTTAACATTATTTTCACAAAATTAGTAAAATAACGGTAAAAATTAGTGCACTTTCACTCCCCCCCCCCCCAGTGCCCACACGTATATACATTATATGCGCATACCGCCAGCGGGGCGTTTCACATGGCATGGGTATATTTTTTAAGAAACCAAAGCCGAAGTTTATGAGGAATTTACCACGTTTTATGCTATGATTCACACTCAGTTCAAAAGGGAAATCCGAATCCTTCGATTCGACAATGGGCGGAATTTGTCAATACATCCATGAAACAATTCTTTAAAACCAAAGGATTAGTTCATCAAACCTCTTGTTCTCATACCCCCGAACAAAACGGTGTTTCCGAATGGAAAAACCGTATTATTCTTGAAATGACTCGAGCTCTTCTAATTGAATCTCATGTACCTACATCCTTTTGGCCGGAGGCGGTCACAACCTCTGTGTATCTCCTAAATTGGCTTCCCACCAAAGCTCTTAAGTTCAAGACCCCCTTAGATTGTTTGTCTAACTCTACCAGTATTCCACATCCTCTTACACTTGAACCTCGAATCTTTGGTTGTACAACATTTATCCACATACCAAAAACCAACAGAAACAAGCTTGGTCCATGTGCTAAGAAATGTGTATTTTTCGGCCATGGGATCGATCAAATAGGTTACCGGTGTTATAATCCAAAAACTCATCAAATGTTCACCACAATGAATTGTGACTTTCTTGAAACAAAATACTTTTATAACACCCAACTCAGTGGTCAAGGGGAGAATGAATGTATAGACACTCTAAGTTGGCTAACTCAACTTCCATCACCTGAAGAAGTAACAACAGAAGACCATCACAGTACTTTGAGTCAGTCACCTTCAAACACAGTAACACAATCTGCGGAGCACAGTACCCCAGAAGAAAGTCCATCCAACGTGATACCAGAGGTAAGAAATACTGAGAACCCTGAATGTTCTACGTCTTATAACTAAAAGAAAACAGAGGAATACATAGAACCGACAACAACGAACCTACAGAACGTCTTGAACCAGATGTTGAACAGGTTGCACCAGTTATTGAACATGTTGAACCAGTTGCAGTCGAGACAACCGGAAGATACCCTCTCCCCCCCCCCCCCCCCCCAAGAGAAAATAGAGCAGTTCCTCCCAAGAGATACTTATTAGAAAGGGTGGCTCCAAGGTCTAGATACCATGTGGCAAACATTGCCCCTGGCAATTTGTCTAAGGAAGCTAAAGCATTTGCCGCTGCCTTGTGCTCTGAACTAACGCCACCTAGAACACAAGAAGCCTTGAAATCAAAAGAATCGAAAAAGGCCATGGTGACCTAAATGGAAGCACTCAAGAAGAATAACAAATGGGAGAAATGCACCCTTCTAACAGGAAAGAGACCAGTGGGATGTCGTTGGGTGTTTTCAATCAAACACAAGCCTGATGGCACATTTGAAAGATACAAAGCACGACTGGTTGCAAAGGATTATACTCAGAGACCAACTTGTAAGATCCTTACTTAACTTATACGATTATCATATAGATTTCGATTATATTAGTGCATTTACGATTATACATACACTTAAAATTCTGAGTTTGTTAAAACATTTTAAGCCTAAAAAAATTTCAACATAACATATATAAATTCGTCGTTTAAAAGTGACGACGAAACGTAACGCGGAAGCTTGAATCTTGATCATGTTCAGTTCTTTGTTGAGCTTGATCGTCCTACGGTACCGTACATTATACCTACATTTCATAAAACATGAAATGAGTTAGCCATTTAGCGTTTAAAAATGTCCAAACAAGTTCGCGAGTCGAAACGAACAACAACAATAAGTTTCAGTAGCCTTTGCAGACTTTAGCACCCGTCGCGTGCCGCGACGGGATTTCATGTGATTGTCGCGTGGCACGGCGCTTGTTGCGGGCCGTGATGCTAAATGGGGTTCTCCGTCGTGTGACGCGAGGACCCTACGACAGAAAGGTTTGTTTTCAAACCTGCACATTCCCAGCCAGGTTAGTCGTTACGAAAACAGCCATAATTTATTCGATATTGATCTGATTTACGTCACGTTTCTTCTTACGTGATCGTAAATTGATTCTCCATCACATGGGGTTAAAATCCGTCATCCAAATTAAAAAAAAAAATTTGAGACTTTTAAGCCTTCGATTTAATATATATTTACCAAATTTTGACCCGTTCATGATTTTATCAAACAAACATGTTTGTTTGATCCTAATTTCTCATGAACCTCGTATTTTCGATGTTGGCTATTATACAGGGTTCAAAAAACGGGTTTTCGGAATTGATTACTCTGAAACCTTCTCCCCAGTAGAAAAAATCGACACAATCAGAGTTCATTTTCAATAGCCGCCAATAAAGGTTGGCCCCTTCATCAATTTGATGTGAAAAATGCCTTCCTTCACGGAGAACTGAACGAGGAGGTCTATATGGATGCCCCACCAAGATTCAATGAGAATTTCAAGGCTGGAGAAAGTTAAAGAAATCTCTGTATGGGCTTAAGCAGTCTCCTAAAGCTTGGTTTGGGAGGTTTAACCTTGCTATTAAGAGATATGGCTTCAAACAAAACAATTCCAACCATACTCTATTTTTGAAACGTAGGGGAAATCTTGTAACCTGCTTAATTATCTACGTTGATGACATGATACTTACAGGGAACAATGAAGAGGAAATGTCAATGTTAAGAGATAAACTTTTTTCGGAGTTCGAGATGAAAGACCTGGGAAGATTAAAATATTTCCTTGGAATTGAAGTTCTTAGATCTAATCAAGGGATTTTTATCTGTCAGAAGAAATATATTCTTGATCTCTGATGAAACAGTGGTTAACCAAGAGAGGTTAATTCACTGGTCTCGTCAAGTAGGGTTAATCCCTTCTTTCCGAGGATCGGTGGCTGGACCGTCAGCTGGACTGTCTCCTGCATAAGGAAAAACACACCATGACTCGTAACAAGGAGGAAGGGTGGGGGTGCTCCTTGTTACCACTCTCCGGCGTGAGAATCAGTAATTTGCTTGTGAAGCAAAGTGTGTGATAGTAGTAGTTGTGAGAGAGTTGAGAAGCAATACCTCAAACCTGGTTTGGGATGGGTATTTATAGCCGAGGAGTGAAGGAGGGTAATTGGATGGTCAGACTGAGGACGCAACGCCCTTCTGTAGGTGTGTCAGGCTTGTCGGTTGTGGAGGTGAAGCCATGTCCGACTGCGGTGTCAGTCTGTTGCTTACGTATGGGCTGACAGGCGACTGTCATTGGTGCCACTTGATCTCTGGTGTCAGTCCCACTTGCCTCGTAGGCAGGATGCGGTGCCATGACGCATCGCTGCCTGCGGTAACTGCTGTTGTTTCCGCGTTCCCACTCTAGCGGAGTCATGCGGGATGCGGTGCCAGGCCGCATCGCCACTTGTGGTGACTGTTGCTGTTATCCAGATCCCTTGTCGTGACGAAAATGTTCATAGGATGCGGTGCCAGGCCGCATCGCTATGTGTACACCCATTTTCATACACAAGGTAAGTCTTCTCATCACTTGACCGATTGGATTCGACCGTTGTGTTCGCGCGTGCCCGCACAGACACAGATAAGTCCTTGCTGGTGGGGGTTTTTGATAAGGGTAATGGTCACTCGCGGCCATGCTGGCGCGAGATCTGGGACCATACCCCTTTAAGTCCCCCTAGACTGGTGTTGTTTCCTCATGCAAGTTGCATGTGTGAGGAATATTGGACTATGGTGTCTAAAAGGTAGTTTGTTGTTTAGAGAAGATTCTAGGCCATGCAGATGGCTCTTGTTTCAAGTATATCAAGCTGGGGATCCGGTAGAGTCATGTGACGTCTCTTCCGTACCGGTGAGCAAGTTTCATCTGATGCGGAATTCTCAGTCGAGGATTTTGATCCGGTAGCATGGTATACCTTTTTCTGAGGTCAGCCACCTGTTGTTGTGTCGAACCAACCTTTGAGATGGTGACTGAAGATGTCAGTGGCCGCAACTCTAGTTGTAACCTCTGCGGAAGCGGATGCAATGATGTAAGTGCCTTGCCCTCGCTTTATGTTTATCAACTGGACATGTAACGATGATCCCTATCTTGTGGGGTATTCGTGTTCTTCCAGTTTAGCTCTCAAGTAACCGCACGTCCTTTGTGGTTACCTCGTTGTCGAACAATGTGGGGAACTTGCGCCATTGTTGGCCGTGTTTGGTCGAACAATGTGAATCTGAACTATGGGCAAATAAACATGGTTATTGGCAGGGTTGTGCCCACCATTGTTTATTCTATGCGGCTCATAGGTGGGAAAACAAAGTCATAAGCAGACTTGTTACCACTGTTCCTTGGCTTGTTGCTCAAGCAGATCACCTTAGATACTTGGGAATCTGGGTGAAACTCATCTGCATTCGTTCTGTAGCCACTTTCCTTCACACTTAGTTGGAAAGCAGTTTTTCTGGAAGTAGCTTTTCTCAATCGTGTGATGGCTTAGTCGTGGTTCTTCCGTAGCTACCATTCGTGAAGTTGCGTTTCGCCGCAGCTACTCATGAGTGTCTGCGGTTTGCAGCAGAAGGCTCACTTTAAAAGAGGGATTCTCTTTGATGTGGCTCTTGAAGGATCAGGAGTCAGGGTTGTTGATGTGCGGTTGCTCATCATACTTATCCTTTTCCTTATGGAGTAGCTGTTTGCATCCCCTCCGTGGTTGTGAACCGGACACGAGGGATTTGAAGCTTGAAGAACTTCAAGGTAATGCGGTTTTGCTGTACTTGAGAAGCGGTTTTCGCAGTCTAAAGAACAATGCTGGTTCTGAGTATCTGACACACCTGTACGGGCTCGTGTGTGTCAGCTCCGCATATTCCACGTGTGCTCGTGGGTATATGCGGATATAGGTTATTCCCCTTTACATAGTGTAAATATATTTTTCCTATTTTTTGAGGGGATGTAAAAAACGACATGCAGTCTAGGTTATGGTTTAAGAAACCATAAAAAACCGCATGCCGCGTATATGATAGTTATCCTCATTCGTAGCTTTTGTAAACGTTGTAGACCGCACGTGCGAGTTGGTGGAAGTTGGTGAGATTTGCCTGACATGTGCTGAAATGAAAGGACGTTTGCACTGCCCGAGGTAATCACTGCACTGTAGCAGGAGTGTAAAAGACTCTTTTGTCAGGCTCGTGGGCGGATACTCGTGCGTGGTAACCATCAGCGGAATTGTCGCTGTACACGTGTCGTCGCATGGTTCGTTCCTTTTACACACGATGTTTCGGTTACTGTTCCGCATTAATTGCGATGAGTATAAATGGGGAAACCGTTGTGGGGTTTCCCCTCACTTCTTCGAATTTTCAAAAATTTTCCGGTGAGAGAAAGTAAGAATCCTTCGTCTTCTCTGATCAAATATTTGATTTTCCGGTGAGGTTTCTGAGTTTTTGAACTCGTTTCTACACTTGCTTTTTTTCGTGATGGCTGAACCATCGAATCCCCATTCTGCTGAGGGTGAAAACCCTGACCTTTCGTCGCCGGCAGCGGCGAAGGAGGAGGAGGAAGGTGATGCTCCAGGGGAGCAACTACCAGTATTGAGGTGGCCGAAGGCGTCGTTTGAGTTCCTTATGAAGGATATTCAAATGCCACCGGAGTATGGGGCCATTTATCCACAAGAAGGTGACACCGCCGCCGATGCCCCGGTGGGATACGTCACCTTATGGGCTGATTTCTTCGTGGTTTGCAATCTCTAGTTGCCACTGACGGTGTTTGTCGTTGAAGTTTTGGGGTGGTACAAACTCCATATTTCCCAATTGAGTCCGTTTTGGATGATCTGGATTCGTAATTTTGAGTATACGTTTCGTGCTTTTGGTATAGAGCCCACTGTCGGGGATTTTTGACGGTTCTATCAGATGACGGTGTCGATGGGGTTCTTCTCCTTCCATCAACGGGATGGTAGTCCCAAGTTGATGAACCCTCCCAAAGGTCTTACGAAGTGGAAGACCAAGTTTTTTTACGTTAAAGCTGCTGCCATTACTGCGAGGTTGCAGTTTAGAAACGTAACGGACACTATCATATCGGAGAACATCAGTCTTCCTAAAGTGGATACGGTGGACTGGTTTTCGGACCTGCGGGTCATTGGGTGGAAGAAACTGAGCAACTCGCAGCTGTGGGTGCTGCGGATGATGCTGGGAAGGGTGAATAGGAAGGCGAGACCGGTTCTGCGGGAGAAGAGTGGTGGTAAGTATCTTTCTTCCTGTGCGGTTTCTTGCTTCCTTAACTTTGTTATTAATGTTTTGTGAATGTACTACCAGAGGATGCTCCCCTTTGGAGGATGTTCGACCCGGGCTTCAAGGGTAAAGTTGAGGTGCTCGTTTGTGCGGATGATGAGGATGGGTTCAACGTCACCATCCGTAATAATTTACGGGTACCCGCGGAGGCCGCACTGGCGGTGGAGTTGTCGCAGGGCAAAGGTATAAGAAATATATTTTCTTTACTTGTTTTGTGAACCTTGCTGATTGCTTGTTTATGGATGAAACGCAAGGAGTCTTGGGGCCTTAGGGGACCCTGATGCCACTGGTGTTCCCAAACAGCGCATGGAGAAGCATGGTGACAAGAAACTTCGTAGAGGGCAGAAACCGCACGAGTCGGTTGTTATCCCTCCTTTGGTGCCGCAGTCTGACACCTTTGAGGGTTTGGGTGTTCTAGGTGGTGATGCGGCTGCGAGTGGATCCGCTCGGGTTCTAAGCCTGCTGTTGAGAAAAAGCGGAAATGAGATGCTGCTGGTGCTGGCGAGCAGAAACGTCCGAGGTTGAGAACGACTCGAACAGCTGCTGTCTCACAGCCAAAGCCTGTGGTTGTGACTGGTAAGTGGATCATAAGTTTACAAGTGTTTGTCATTTTAGCTTGTAGCTTATATTTGTTTTTGCTTTGTTGTAGAACCGCTTGAGGAGACTTACTCCTTTTTTGAGGCTCGTTCTTCTCCTCCGCGAGACGTGGCTGCGGACTCGGGAGTTAATAAGGAATTCAGGAGAAGCCCTTCTATCGAAGTGGTTACCACGCCCTCTGTGCAAGCGGAGGATAGTGGGAAGAAAGCCGCGGGTCAGACCATCTTTGATACGGTGGATTCTTCTGACAATTTGATCCCCCCGTGGGATATTGATGTTGAGGGGGGCATAATTTGAAGTTTGCTAATGCTGAAAAGCCGAAGTCCCCCGTTGCTAAAAAAACATCTGGTTCAACTGCCGCGGGCATGGGGTTTGAGGACCAACCGTCCATTCAGCCTGGTGAGACTGAATTGGAGTTTTACTACCGTTCTTACGCGACAAACCAGAGTCTGAGCTATCATCGTCCCCCTTGGACTGTTATGCAAGGGGATGATATTTCCAATGATCCCTCTTCTTGCCAGGACATCTTGAGCGGTTTGGGCACTCCTTTTGAGGTTCTTCGGGCCCATGGTTTGCCCCGTGAGAACCGGATAAATCAACTCTCCTCCATGCTTGTTGGGAGTTCCATAATGGCGAATGCTATTATGGAAGACTACAAGGTTCTGGGTCGCAAGGAGGAGGAAATCGTTTGCCTGCGGGATGAGGCAGAGGCGATGGCAAAGGCTGCTCGGGAGGGTGCGGAGCAGCTCGAAAGAGAGAAAGTTGCTTTTGAGAAGCACAAGCAGACTGAAGCTTGGGCCGTGACTGCTGGCCTTAAACAGGTTCGTACTCTTGCTAAGTTGCTTTCTGATGAGCGCAAGGGTTGGAGGGAAGCTTGCGCTCGAGAAAATGAAAACTCTTCCGTGTTCATCAGGAGGTGACCAATCTGAAGGCGGCGAATGCTACCTTGGTAAAGGAAAAGGGCGCAGCCAAAGCGGCTGCTAAGGAGGCGAAAGAGGCTGAGGCACGCAGTGCCAAGGCTCTTGAAGAGGCGGATGCTGATCGCAACAACTTGAACAAAGTTGTTGAGGATCTTAAGGTATGAACCGCGATTCTACTTGAGTCTGCTTCCTTTTCTTTTAAAAGTATAACTGATTGCCTTCCTATACTTGTACTTTCTTTGCTGTTGAAAGGCTGAAGTGCAGAACCGAGTGACTATTCTTGAGGTCACTGCCCGCGCGGCTGAAGCTGAAGCACGGGCGAGGGAGGCTACTGAGGCTAGAGATAGCTTGATTTCTTCTTTAGATCAGCTTAAGGCAGACCATGACTAGATGCGTGACCACGGTATCGGGCATGTAAGTATCTGGTGCCTTTGTTATTGTTATGTTTGCTTTCGTTTACCCTCGTTACTTGTGTTTTGCAGATTGTTGGAACCATTCTTGATGCGCCTGAGAACACAGCTGCTGTTAATGAGCTTAAGGAGCGTACGCGGGAGGCGGGGTTCAAGACTGGGTACAACGAAGGCCTTAATCATGTGAACCCTTTCTACCAGAGCAAGTTTACTGATGAAAGATCTGGGTTCCATGGTATAGATACTGAGGCTCGGTATGTTGCGGCTATTAACGCATTGCTTGTCCATTTCCGCCATTGATGATATTGATAAATGCTTGGAGGCGGAGGATTATGTGGACCGCTTGTGGTTGTTGTATGTTGATCCTGAAGAGGAGGAGGAGACCGCTGGTGGCGCAAATGGTGATGCGGGTACCAGTGGTACAAAAGAAGACTAGGTTGGCCTGCGTACCCTTTTTGACTTCTCTTTTTGATGTAAATGTTTTTAGAGGAGAACTGATGTAAACTTCTTCCGCACCACAACGGTGTAGAAATATTTTGGAATATATAAAGTTTATCCCCCTTTTATCAATTTGTACAAGTCTTTTTATTACTTGCATTTTTGAACGTGTGTGAGTTAAAGTTCTTGTAAATAACATTAAGTCTGAATTTGCCATTTGCATATCTAGGTGATATGCAAGTATGTGCGGCTCAAAGTTTATAAGTAAAGAATATTTACTGTCTTTGTATGAGCGCGGTTGAAATAGTGTTTATTTAAGGCCAATGTTTCAGGCGCATATAAATAATACTAAGTCATTGTGTGCCATTTGCATGTATAGGTGACATGCAAGTATATAACTCTGTTAGCTTGTAAAGCGCGGTTAAGTATACTCTACACCCTTGTCGTGTGAGTATTAGTCAATTCCCGTTTTTATCCCGTTAGGGTTTAGGAATTGTTTAAGTTTTGTAAAAACTTTATGTGCGTATCCAGCCGGATAGACGCTTGATGTTTTGCCTTTACTGGCCTATTACAATATTTGTGTGTGGGTATCGCGAATGAAGATTTTGCCAATCTGTTTTTGTAGATACCGCAAAGTGGAACACTCATTTGTAATAGAAGGAATAAACAATATTGCATTGAATCGTCCATTTATTTATTGACAAATGGCCTGCGGGCCAGTAGGTTACATGGAAAATGTAAGCGTAGCTTACATGTAACAGCGGCGAAGTTGCTGTGCGTTCCATGTTCTTGCGATGGGTTCACCTTCTAACGTTTATAATCTGTACACGCCCTTGTCCAAGACCTCTTGGATGAGGTAGGGTCCTTCCAACTTGGGGGCAAGTTTTTCAGGGCGCTCTGCGTTAGAGGCGTCATTGTCCCGAAGGACATAGTCTCCCGGATTGAATGTGCAGATGCGGACGCGTGCATTGTAGTATTTTTCCAATTTTGTTTTGTATTTGGCCTCATTGATTACTGCGTTTTCACACCTTTCTTCTAAAAGGTCCAAGTCAAGTATGCGCTCGTCACAGTTGTCAACTTTGTTGATAGCTAACATTCGGGGTGAAGGGAGACCGATTTCAGCGGGGATCACCGCCTTAGAGCCATAGACTAGGCTGAAGGGTGTCTCCCCGTGACTTGTCTTTGGGCTAGTCCTATAGGCCCATAGGATACTTGGGAGTTCATCGACCCAGCCGCGTCTGGCTGTTCCCAACCGTGCCTTTATTCCCTCGACTAAACTTTTATTGATGCTCTCGACTTAGCCATTCCCTTGCGGATATGCCACAAAGGAGAAGATGTGTTCAATGTTTAGTTCCTTTAGCCAGTTTTGGAAATCTTCGGCCGCGAAGTTGGTGCCGTTATCGGTTACTATGCACATTGGTAGACCGAAACGGTAGATGATGTGTTCCCAGACAAATTTCCTTGTTATCATAGCGGTGGTAGAAGCTAGCGGTTTGGCTTCTACCCATTTGGTGAAGTAGTCGACAGCCACTATGATAAATTTGACCGCACCAGGTGCATCCGGAAATGGTCCTACCACGTCGATGGCCCATTTTTTAAAAGGCCATGCCGTGGTGACGGGGACGAGGTTGTTCTTTGGGCGCAAAGTTTTTGGTGCATCTCTCTGACAATTAAAACATTTGCGCAAGACTTTGACCGCATCCAGGTGCATGTCGGGCCAGTAATACCCGGTATTCATAATCTTGGCCACTACCATGCGCGGGCCTGCGTGTATGCCACATATTCCGTCGTGTATCTCTCTGATAAGATATGTGGCATCCTGAGGGTTGACGCTTCGTAGAAGTGGCCCCAGGTATGATTTGCGGTATAAAATACCGTCCCCCAACTGATTGTGGCACGCCTTGTATTGTAGTTTGCGTGCCTCTGCTTTGCTCTCGGGGGTCACACCTGATTATAAATATGCGATGATTGGTGTCATCCAAGACGTTGTCCCATATTGGATGACGTTGAGTTGGCGCAGGGGTACTGAGGGATTTTACAGGATCTCGATACGTATCTCCTTTGCCAGATGTTGGAAGCTGGTGGATGCGAGTTTTGAAAGTGCATCCGCGGGTTTGTTTTCACTCCTGTTGATATGTCGGATATTGAAGGATGTGAACTTGGATTTTAGTTGCATGGCTTGTTCGAGATAAAGGATCATGATATCTCCTTTCGCGGCATAGTCACCGTGGATTTGCCCCGCAACTAGTAGTGAGTCGACGTGTGCTTCCAAGTGTTGGACGCCGAGTTTGACTGCCAAGCGTAGCCCTGCTAGCAAAGCTTCATATTCTGCCTCGTTATTTGTACTCTTGAAATCGAGGTTGATGTCGTGGGTGAGCTCTTGACCATCAGGGCTTACGAGTCGCAGACCTGCGCCTGCACCGTCTTCGTTGGACGCACCATCAGTATATAGTGCCCAGATGTCTGAGGATGGTGGGGGTGTAGGGGTTTGTTCATCTTCGCATTCTTGAATGCGATTCGCCGGTACTTCGGCGGCGAAGTCAGCTAAGACTTGGCCTTTGATTGCTAGGCGTGGTTTGTAAACCAATGTATATGCGCCCAATTCAATGGCCCATTTTGCTAATCTGCCAGAGATTTCGGGTTTGGAGAGGATTTGCTAGATCCTGTAGTTGGTGAGCATGGTGATTACGTGGTTTGCAAAGTAACGGCGCAACCGTCTGGACGCGTGCACCAGTGCGAGTACCAACTTCTCCATAATGGAGTACCTTGTCTCTTGATCATTCAGCATCTTGCTGACGTAATAGATTGGTGTTTGGACCCCTTCTCTTTCCACGATGAGCACCGCACCTACCGCGTTGTCTGCGGCTGATAGGTATAGGATGAGCGGTTCTTTCTTGCGTTGTGTAGTGAGAGTTGGGAGTTGGATCAAACACTCTTTCATCTCCAGGAAGGCGTTTTCTGCTTCTGCTGTCCACTGGAACTGTTCCTTTTTTAAGCAGTTTCGCAGAGTGTTGATAAAGGGGGTAAGATTTAGCCGCGTGGTTGGCTAGGAATCTGTTCAGCGCGGCTATCCGGCCGGCTAGTCGTTGCATTTCCTTTATCGTAGAAGGTGATGGCATGCGCTCGATCGCCTGAACTTTTTCCGGGTTCACCTTGAATCCATCTTTTGTGACGATGAATCCAAGGAACTTGCCTTCTTCCATTCCAAACGCGCATTTCCCTGGATTGAGCTTCATGTTGACGCTTCGCAGAGTTTGGAATGTTCTTTCGATGTCCGTGAGCATGGTATCCTCCTCCATGCTCATGACGACTAGGTCGTCCATGTAGATTTTGACACTTTTGCTGATTTGATTGCCAAAAGTTTCGTTCATCAGTTTTTGATAGGTTGCGCCCGCATTACGTAACCCAAACGCCATTTTTGTATAACAGTAATTCCCCGTAGGGGTGGGGAATTTCGTTTTGTCTTCATCCTCGATTGCCATCTGTACTTGGTGATAGCCTTTAAAACAATCGAGGAAACACTTCCATCGGAATGGGGCGAGGTAATCGACCTTTTCGTCGATCTCTGGAAGTGCGTAGCAATCTTTGGTCAGGCTTTGTTGAGGTCTTTGTAGTCGACACACATGCGCCAGCCCCCGGTTGCTTTTTCTACCATGACTGGGTTAGATAAACAAGTCTGGTATTTAACTTCCCGCAGGATGCTTGCGGAGAGCAGTTCTTTGACCTGCGCATGCATCGCCTCGTTGTTCGCGGATCCAAGGTGATGTTGGCCTTGGATCACCGGCTTGATACCTGGAAGGGTATTCAAGAAAAGTTGCGCGACTTCGTGTGGCACACCTGTCATGTATGCGGGTGTCCATGTGAAGATATCTTGATTCCTGAAGAGGAGTTGCTTCAGGCGCGCCTTTGTGCTATTAGACCAGGCGTGACCCAATGTCACCGGCTGTTCTGGGTGTCTTGCGTTAAGAACCCATTTCTTTGGTTGGGTGTTGGGTGTGAGCCTTGCAGTCTTGGTCGGACGTAGTTCGTCCGTAGACATGACTTCTCTGTGGGCATAAATTATGGTGACCCCCGTCTCGGTTGGAAAACCGATGGCAGAGTGGGGTACAGATGTAATCATGTTAAAGTCGCCTTGGGACTCTCGCCCGAGAAGTACGTCGTATCGGGAGGTGTGGGGTAAAACCATGAAGTTTACCTCCTCGATCCTCGTGTGCCTACCGTTGGTAAGGAACACTGGGAATGTAATTTGGCCTAGGGGGAATACCATTTCCCCCGCGAATCCGGCCAAAGGGTAATCTACCGGTTGCAATCGATCTTTATCTTCCTGATCGAACTGGTTGAAGCACTGCTCATATATGATGTCAGAAGTACTACCCGGGTCGATGAACAACCGCTCTGTGCAGTAATGAGCTAGTTAACCAGTGATTACGACGGCGCGTCTGTCGCGCGGTCCGCCACAAACTTTGGGGAAAAATACTTGTTCATCTTTCCAGTCGTTATCCCCTCTTCTTGCCGCCTTACGCGGCCTTCCATGGCCTCCATTAATCATGTGGGTTGAGGCCACATACATGGTCTTTTTGCCCGTGGAGGTGCCCTCGTCGCTGGGGGTGATGCGCTTGGTTTGTTTCTGCGCGGCTGTCAACAGATTTTGCAGCTTCCCCTCTTTCAAAGCTCGTTCAATCTCTAATCGGAGACTGATGCAATTGTTGGTTGAGTGGCCTGAGTCCTTATGATACTCACAGTAAAGAGTGAGATCTTGGTTCTTTTTGGACTTCATCGGTTAGGCCGGTCGCAAGAACTGTGCGTCCGTCTGGAGGACTTCTCTTGGCGACTTGTTGATCTCGGTCCAATTGCGGTCCCGAGATTCCTTCTTTGATGCCCGTTGTTCGCGTTGGGCATTGATCGTTGCCCTTGCGTCGGGTTGGTAGGCGTGCGGGACATAAGGTTTGGAATCGTTGCCACGATTCCATGTGTCCCGGTTGCGCTTGTTGTTGCGCTTGGCGTCTTGGCGGGAGGATTGACCTTCCGCGTGGGGCTGTGCCTTGGCAGTGTGCAGTTTAAGAGACCGCTGAGTTTGGGCGTACGTCTTGACTGCGGCCATGACGTCGTCCCACTTTTCTGGTAAGCCCTCCTTGCCTGAAATGGTCATCACCATTTCATTGTCCTTGACGGCTAAAATAAAATGGTTGCGGGCCATTTGATCTGTTATCCCGCCGATCTCATGGCATTCTTTATTGTAGCGGATAACGAAAGATTCTAGGCTTTCGTTGTCTCCGCGCCAGATGTTCATGATGTCCATTGAATCGCGTTTGTGACGTCGTTGCTGGCTGAAATATGCAAGAAATTTTGCTTGCAGCTGTTCAAATGAAGCCAGCTCCCCAACTGGCAAAGAATCGAACCAGGCCCTTGCTAATCCAGTGAGGGTCTGGGGGGAAAAAATGGCACCATGTGGCCTCGTCCCATTTACCATTGCACCCAGCGCCGGTAAAAATGTTCATGTGGTCATCCGGGTCGGATGAACCACTGTATTTCCCAATCGTGAGTGGGAGTTTAGTCGTTGTGACTTCGGCGTGGGCGATCTCCGAAACGAATTTGGAGTTTTCGGATGCGGACTTTGGCCTGTTGGGTTGGGTTGGCCTGCGCTTTGTAGCGTGGACGTAGGTAGTGCGGGGTTGAGTGGGAGGAATATAGTTGTATCCTCCCGGTCGGCTGTTGGCCGAGTGGGATTCCCCACAATAAGTGTGGTCGTCTGGGTCGGTGCGATCATGCCCCCTCGTTGTGAGGTTGTGGCCCCAGACGGCTATGAATGCCAGAGCCACGGTGGAGTGTTGACTGCCGCCGAGCTTCGCCGTGCGGACCTAGGCGGCTTTGTAAGGGACCCCTACGGCGGGATCCATATGTAGAGTCGTCCTCATCGATTGTGCGGACGCTACAGTAGAAGGATCCGTGTTCTTCTACCCTATCCCGGGAGGCCGGGTGTAACAACTCTCATTAAAAAGTCCTACTTATTACTTTAATTGTCTAATAAGGAAACCCTAATTGAGACACCCAAGTGATTCTACACAAACCCTAAAATTTTCAGAATTTTCAAAATCAGGATCAGGGCCCCTAAAACTCAAGGGGGATAATACCCTAGTAATGATTATCTAAATTGTGTGCTGTAGAAACTGAATTTACGAAAACTGTCAAGTCAGCAAGGCTAGTCCCAACCGAGGCAACCCTATACATAAAACAAGTCCTTACGCAGGCCGCGTAAAGTAAAGCTTATGACTCACGCGGGCCGCGACATACCTCAATTTCACCTATAAATAGAGGGCCTTGGGACTTGAATTCTGTCTTTGAAACAACGTAAATTCGTTTTACGTAGGCTGAGTTATAACAGAAACAGTCCACAAAACACACACTGATCACGAAGTGCTGCCACAATCAGGGTAATAACTCGATCGCTATTACGATTCAACGTCCGATCGATTATAACTATCCAACGATTGTTTAAGTGCCGCTCAAATTGAGTTTATACTTTGTTATTCATCGTGATTTCGACTTGAATGTTTAAGTGCTGTTCGAAATCGGACTATACTCTGTCATTCGTTGTGAATCCGCTGAATTGTTAAGTATTGCACTTGTAAATCGTTGTGAGGGTTTAATCTCGTGAATTGTCGTAACTGTTGTATTAGTTACTAACCTGTTTGTGTGTGCATTGTTATTTAAATTAGGATAATCAAGGCTAATCAGTAGGCTTATACTCTGCTCGTTAAATCTACAATGTGAGTCATTCTCTTTTTATCAAAATGCTTTATAAATTCTTAAATATTTTCAAAGGTTATAATTACAGTGATTAAGTTTATGTAATCCCCAAATTACAGCTAGTATGTGGGGTATTGTGCACATTACTACTGTTGTTGTCACTTTAGGTGGGCGAACCTAAATTAGTGATATTCGTCATTCATTGGGGCAGCCAATGGTGATATGACCACAGTCACCGAAATGAGTCGAGTGACAAATACTGTGGGTAGTTGGTTTGATATCAGAAACATTGTAATTTCTTAATACTGTGAATTATAACAAATAAGTCGTTTTAAGTAAAAATGAATGATTCACTCAGTATTTCCCCGTTGACAAAACCTTTTTCAAACATGTTTCAGGTGATCTGTTGTGAGCACAGGAAAAGTGCCGTGGAGCACTACAAGCTTAGAAAAGTGGCTCAATGTAAATAAATAAAGAAACATGTTTTGAGAAATAAAGATTTCCCAGTAAAATCACTTTATTGTAAATTATGGGATTTATCCCTATATTATATATAAACGAGCAGTTTTAATATTAATCGATCCTGTTTAAAAAGACTTCTGCTGTCACTTAATTAGATACCATCGGATTTCCTGCCTCGCAGCTCCTGACCGGGTCAAACCGGGGCCAAGGGCCGTGACAGGAAAAGGTGGTATCAGAGCCACTGATTTAAGCTTACTATTGATTTTAGCCTATTAAAGTAATTGAGAGATACTTAGGAAATTTAATTGCCATTCTGTGAAAAACATGTTTTATTAACTGATTAATTGTTGAGTTACAGTATGGGTAAACAAAAGCTTTCTGCTATCTACCACAAATTAGATATTGCACCTACAGAAAAAGGAACCTCTTCCTCCAAAAACGCAGCAGATCTGGAAGAAGGGATTTTTGTTCGTAAATCAAATTATGAAAATCATCTCACCCAAGATAAAAGAAATTCGATTCTTAGGAAGGGACAGGAGAAAATAAAGAAACCCCAAGTCAAGAAAGTGAGGTTTAATTTAGAAATCCATGAATTAGGCAATAGGTCAACTTGGGAAGATAAATTAGATGAAAAATGGGCAAATCTTTATATGCTAGCTACAGTAGCAGAGAATGCAAACCTCTAAACTATCAATAAGCCTGGTCCAGTAGAAAAAAATTAATCCCTAGTAAATAAATAAATTATAGTGTGTTCTCTTTCCTGTGGTCTTTTGTACAAATCCGTATGCAATAAAACTTTAATGTTTATTTGTAAAACTTTGTTCCAAAGTTTTAACTTAGCATTTTTGTGCATTTTGCATATATGCTATCCAGCATGAATGAGATATCGGAAGCATTTCAGAATCTCAACCTCTACCCAGTACCAATTGAAGTCTCCCACGACTTTACTGGTTATATTGCTGACATAGAGGAACCTCTGGAATTCCAAGCTCCACCGCTGGAAAAAGCAAAACTTAAAAAGAAAAGAAGATATGTAGGATGGAGGAAAGTGCGCAGGAGAAAGCCAGTTACTAGGAAACTCCCCAAAATAGAAAACCCTATAGACAATGGAAAAGGAATCGAAATCGGAGAAAGTTCTAACCCAGCAGAGATAGAAATCAGGAAAGATTCTAAACAAAAAGGAATAGAAATTGGAGAGAACTCTAGACAATCTGAAGAAATCACATTTCAAGACGAAATAGATCGTTTACTGGCAAATTGTGATGTCGTTAGCCCTATCCATAATAATCTATATCCTTACCCAGCCGAAAACCAACTTCCTAAAAATCTGGAACCAGCTATTCCAGACCCACTAATCCGCACTCAACCTTTAGGCCAAATGGAAGAATGGTGGACGAATGACTGGCAATTCCAAAATATAATTAACAGTCCTTATTCGTTCCTCCCACAGTTTGATCCAGAACCTATCCCCAATCCTCCATTGAGCAACGAAAACTTAGCCGAACTTCGTCAGTTCGGTGAAGAGCTGATAGGTACAGGGAATAGGATCCGGGAAATAGGGGAACAAATTTCCTGGAAATACGATGAAAGGGAGCGTCGCTACTAAACTGCCAGTTGACTAAAGAATAGTGGGGTTGGGAAGAATGTCTGTATAATAATAGTAATAGTCAAATATAACTCTGTAAAATGGGAAATAAAACATTGTAAGATAAACAGTGTGTATGGATGCTTATATAATATATAAAGCAAAATAGAAGTCGAAATATAGACGATTTTGTATATATATATCTGTGTTGTAAGATTTTATGTGCTTCTGTGTAATTATTTTATTTACAATCATTTGATACTAATAGTTATATTCATAATAATTATCAGATGGAAAATGCTAGTAATGAACTAGTTAATGAAGGGAATCAATCTGAACAAAATCAGGAAAACCAGTATATGACTAGACAAGATATTGAAAACATCATCACTCAAGGGATAGCTAATGCTATTCCAGCAATCATGGCTGCTGCTCAGAAACCTGTTGAACCACAACAAATCATTCCTAGTAGACATACTCAGGAAGACAATTTTAGTCATAGTGTAAATGGAGGCGGCAATCATGACGATAATAATCCACGACAGGCTCCACCTCCTAAGAAAAGGAAAGCTGCAACGCCTGGTTGCACTTTCAAAGAATTTCTTGCTTGCAAACCTGCTGAATTTGCAGGTAACGAAGGAGAAACTGCAGTACTGCGTTGGTTAGAGAAAACCGAAGCAGTAATTGCAATAAGTAAGTGTTCCGAAGAAGATCAGGTTATGTATGCATCAAATTCGTTCAAAGAAGGGGCACTAGAATGGTGGAACACCGTATTACAAGCAAAAGGAAGAAGGATAGCTTATGCTATCGACTGGGAAGAATTTAAAATTCTTGTAGAAAGAAAATATTGTCCTGAATATGAAAAGGAACAAATGACAAATAAGTTCCTAAATCATCGTATGGTAGGCGTAGAGTGTCGCGGTTATACTTCGACATTCTTTGAATATGCTAGAGTGGTACCAACACTGGCTTCGCCAGAATCGGTACTCATTTCCCGTTACATTTGGGGATTAATTAGTGAAATTCGTAACATCGTTAAAGCTGCGAGACCTCGCACTATTGACGATGCTGTGGAACTAGCTAATACCCTAACTGATGAACTGGTGCGCACAAGAGAAGAAGATCGAAAGAAGGAATTGGCTCAAAAGATTACCCAAGGATTTCGTGTGGGTAATGATAATAATAGGTTCAAGAAAAGAGGAAGGAGACAATCTGCATATCCGCCTTTTTGCAGAAATTGCAAAAAGAATCATTTTGGAAAATGCAATGTAATCTGCAACTTCTGCAAAATGGCAGGACATCGTGAAGAAAATTGCAAAAAGAAAACCATAGTTTGCTATAACTGTGGAGAAACAGGACATTACAAAACAAAATGTCCTAAATTGGTTAAAACCACAGACAATAAAGGCAAACCAGCTGATGGAACAACAAAGAAGAATGCTCGAGCATTCCAGCTAACCACTCAGGAAGCCGAACTAATTCCCGACGTCATAGCCGGTATGCTCTTGGTTCACGACGTTCATGCAAAAGTGTTATTTGACTCTGGTGCAAACCAAAGTTTTATCAATACTTCATTTTTCCAAGCCCTTAACTTACCCTTAAGCACCCTTAGGCAAATTTTTACAGTCGAAACGGCAGACGGGAATTCTGTTAACATAAATAAAGTTTTGCAAGAAGGAAAGATAGAACTGTTAGGCCATAAGTTTTCTGCAAACCTGTTACCTATGAAGTTAGCCGGATTCGATGTAGTGTTAGGAATGGATTGGTTGATAGCCAACCATACTCGAATCCTTTGTGATAAGAATTCCGTAGAAATCCGTACTCCCACAGGAGAGGTAATTTTAATTACAGGAGATAAACCACAAAAACCCATGAAGTTCATATCAGTAATGAAAGTTGCTAGTTATGAACGAAAGCAAGGAATAGTGTATATGATTTCGGTAATCATTAGCACTAAAGGTAAAGAACTTAAGGAAATTCCCGTAGTCTCAGAATACCCAGATGTATTCCCAGAAGAGTTACCAGGATTACCACCAGATAGGGAAGTAGAATTTAGAATTCATCTAATTCCAGGAACTACACCGATAGCCAAGGCACCTTATCGGTTAGCACCCACAGAAATGTTAGAACTGAAAAAGCAATTAGATGAATTACTAAGTAAAGGATTCATACAACCTAGTTCATCCCCGTGGGGAGCACCAGTGTTGTTTGTTAAGAAAAAGGATGGTTCGATGAGAATGTGTATTGATTATAGAGAATTGAATAAGGTTACAATTAAGAATCGATACCCATTACCTAGGATTGATGATCTTTTCGATCAACTTCAAGGAGCTAGATATTTTTCTAAAATTGACTTACGCTCCGGATATCATCAATTGAAAGTACAAGAAGAAGACATACCTAAAACTACTTTCAGAACTAGGTATGGTCATTATGAGTTTACAGTCATGCCCTTTGGGTTAACAAATGCACCTGCTGCATTCATGGACATGATGAATAGGATCTGTAAACCATATTTGGATAAATTTGTAATTGTTTTTATAGATGATATACTTATTTATTCCAAAAGTCAGACAGAGCATTGTGAACACCTTCATGCACTCTTAACTTTGTTAAGAAAAGAACAGCTTTATGCCAAATTCTCAAAGTGTGAATTCTGGTTAAAGGAAGTGCAATTTCTAGGACACATGGTGAATCACGAAGGAATTCACGTAGATCCTGCTAAAATAGAAGAAATCACCAAATGGAAGGTCCCACAAACAGCTATGGAAATTAGAAGTTTTCTAGGTTTAGCTGGATACTACAGACGATTTATTAAGGATTTCTCTAAGATAGCTGTACCTTTGACTAAGTTAACCTGTAAAGCCGCTAAGTTTGAATGGGGACATAGGCAAGAAGAAGCTTTTAAGATTTTAAAGCACCAATTGACGAATGCTCCAATTTTAGCATTGCCCGAAGGAACAGAAGATTTTGAAGTATATTGTGATGCTTCAAAATTAGGATTCGGATGTGTGTTGATGCAACGCAAGAAGGTAATTGCGTATGCCTCCCGGCAGTTGAAAAAGCACGAGGAGAATTATACGACTCATGACTTAGAATTAGGAGCCATAATTTTTGCCCTTAAAATCTGGAGACATTATCTGTATGGAAGTAAGTTTACTGTTTATACAGATCATAAAAGTTTAAGGTATATATTTGGGCAAAAAGAGTTAAATATGAGGCAAAGAAGATGGATGGAAATCTTAAGCGACTACGACTGTGATATCCAATATCATGAAGGAAAGGCAAATGTAGTTGCAGATGCCTTAAGTCGTAAGTATCATGAAAAGCAACGACGAATTCGTGCTCTCAGATTAAATCTAAAAGTAGATTTAATGGAACAATTAAAGAAAGTTCAGGAAACAGCAATCAAGGACGATGCTGAAGGAATGAAAGGTTATATAAAGGAACTAGAGCAAGGAAATGATGGAATTTGGAGATTCCACAAGAAACGAATTTGGGTACCTAAGCAAGGAGAATTAAGAAATAAGATTTTAGAAGAAGCCCATAAATCTAGGTATACTATGCATCCAGGAAACAATAAGATGTACCAAGATCTAAGAAAAAACTTCTGGTGGATAGGAATGAAGAAAGATATAGCAAGATATGTTTCTAAGTGTCTTACTTGTTCACAAGTAAAGGCTGAACATCAGAAACCTTCAGGACTACTACAACAATTGGAAATGCCTGTATGGAAATGGGAACTTATAACAATGGATTTTGTTACTAAGTTGCCTAAAACAAGAAAAGGTAATGATGCGATTTGGGTAATTGTGGATCGATTAACCAAATCAGCTCATTTCCTACCAATGAAGGAAACCTTTAGCATGGAAAGACTAGCCAAGTTGTACGTAGACGAAGTGGTATCTTTACATGGAGTCCCACTCTCCATTGTATCAGATAGGGATAGTCGTTTTACTTCTCATTTTTGGAAAAGTTTCCAGCAAGCTATGGGAACTCGACTAAATTTGAGTACTGCATATTATCCTCAAACGGACGGGCAAAGTGAAAGAACTATCCAAACTCTAGAAGACATGCTTAGAGCATGTGTAATAGATTTTGGTGGAAATTGGGATTATCATTTACCATTAATTGAATTCTCTTATAATAATAGTTATCATTCAAGCATTGAAACTGCCCCATTCGAGGCACTATATGGAAGAAAGTGCAGAACTCCAGTTTGTTGGGCAGAAATAGGAGATAGTCAATTATCAGGTCCTGAAATAGTGCAAGAAACGACTGATAAGATTACTCAAATCAAGGAAAGACTAAAAATGGGTCGAGATCGCCAAAAGAGTTATGCAGACAATAGATGCAAGCCATTAGAATTCTAAGTTGGAGACAGAGTAATGTTAAAAGTTTCTCCTTGGAAAGGAGTAGTCCGATTCGGTAAGAAAGGAAAGCTAAGTCCAAGATACGTAGGACCATTTTCAGTGATTCAACGTATAGGATCAGTTGCTTATCGTTTACAATTACCAGAAGAATTAGCAGGAGTACATGATGTATTTCATGTATCCAATCTTAAGAAATGTTTAATAGATGAATCACTGGTCGTACCTCTTCGAGATATAGAGGTAAACGAAAAGTTAAAATTTGTTGAGAAACCTCTTCAAATTGAGGATCGAAAGATCAAGTTTCTCAAACATAAACGACTAGTTTTAGTCAAAGTCAGATGGGATTCAAAGAGAGGAGCTGAATATACTTGGGAGCTGGAATCAGAGATGAAGCGAAAATATCCTCATTTATTCCAGTAAATCTCGAGGACGAGATTTTTATTAAGGTAGGGAGAATGTAACAACTCTCATTAAAAAGTCCTACTTATTACTTTAATTGTCTAATAAGGAAACCCTAATTGAGACACCCAAGTGATTCTACACAAACCCTAAAATTTTCAGAATTTTCAAAATCAGGATCAGGGCCCCTAAAACTCAAGGGGGGTAATACCCTAGTAATGATTATCTAAATTGTGTGATGTAGAAACTGAATTTACGAAAACTGTCAAGTCAGCAAGGCTAGTCCCAACCGTGGCAACCCTATACATAAAACAAGTCCTTACGCGGGCCGCGTAAAGTTAAGCTTATGACTCACGCGGGCCGCGACATACCTCAATTTCACCTATAAATAGAGGGCCTTGGGACTTGAATTCTGTCTTTGAAACAACGTAAATTCGTTTTACGTAGGCTGAGTTATAACAGAAACAGTCCACAAAACACACACTGATCACGAAGTGCTGCCACAATCAGGGTAATAACTCGATCGCTATTACGATTCAACGTCCGATCGATTATAACTATCCAACGATTGTTTAAGTGCCGCTCAAATTGAGTTTATACTTTGTTATTCATCGTGATTTCGACTTGAATGTTTGAGTGCTGTTCGAAATCGGACTATACTCTGTCATTCGTTGTGAATCCGCTGAATTGTTAAGTATTGCACTTATAAATCGTTGTGAGGGTTTAATCTCATGAATTGTCATAACTGTTGTATTAGTTACTAACCTGTTTGTGTGTGCATTGTTATTTAAATTAGGATAATCAAGGCTAATCAGTAGGCTTATACTCTGCTCGTTAAATCTACAATGTGAGTCATTCTCTTTTTATCAAAATGCTTTATAAATTCTTAAATATTTTCAAAGGTTATAATTACAGTGATTAAGTTTATGTAATCACCAAATTACAGCCGGTATGTGGGGTATTGTGCACATTACTACTGTTGTTGTCACTTTAGGTGGGCGAACCTAAATTAGTGATATTCGTCATTCATTGGGGCAGCCAATGGTGATATGACCACAGTCACCGAAATGAGTCGAGTGACAAATACTGTGGGTAGTTGGTTTGATATCAGAAACATTGTAATTTCTTAATACTGTGAATTATAACAAATAAGTCGTTTTAAGTAAAAATGAATGATTCACTCAGTATTTCCCCGCTGACAAAACCTTTTTCAAACATGTTTCAGGTGATCTGTTGTGAGCACAGGAAAAGTGCCGTGGAGCACTACAAGCTTAGAAAAGTGGCTCAATGTAAATAAATAAAGAAACATGTTTTGAGAAATAAAGATTTCCCAGTAAAATCACTTTATTGTAAATTATGGGATTTATCCCTATATTATATATAAACGAGCAGTTTTAATATTAATCGGTCCTGTTTAAAAAGACTTCCGCTGTCACTTAATTAGATACCATCGGATTTCCTGCCTCGCAGCTCCTGACCGGGTCAAACCGGGGCCAAGGGCCGTGACACCGGGATTGCGGGTGCCCTACTCCCGTATTGCAAGATACGGGTTGCAGGTGTATATGGTGCGGGGGTGGGTCCTCCGGCTACTTGCGCCTCTGCGCAAGCCTTATTGTAGGCTGTCGCGAGGGCAGCCTGTTGTTGGTAAAACCAGGAATGGAGATCCATTCCTGGGGGTATCACAGAACCTAACTGTGAAAAATCTGGCATGAGTACTAGGGGAGAGGCCCCCTGTGCGGATGTGCCTATATGGCTGATTGGTTGTGCGGGGGTGGTGTTCCTCGTAGGTACCAAGTTTGCGGGGTAGAGGTTTTCCCCGGTAGGATTGTTTTGACAATCAGACATGATCTTCAAGAAAAAAAAGGATACGGAAAAAAGTGCTAAGGGTAGCGGTGGGCGCCAATGATGAAACAGTGGTTAACCAAGAGAGGTTAATTCACTGGTCTCGTCAAGTAGGGTTAATCCCTTCTTTCCGAGGATCGGTGGCTGGATGTCAGCTGGGCTGTCTCCTTCACAAGGAAAAACACACCCTGACTCGTAACAAGGAGGAAGGGTGGGGGGTGCTCCTTGTTACCACTCTCCGGCGTGAGAATCAGCAATTTGCTTGTGAAGGAAAGTATGTGATAGTAGTAGTTGTGAGAGAGTTGAGAAGCAATACCTCAAACCTGGTTTGGGATGGGTATTTATAGCCGAGGAGTGAAGGAGGGTAATTGGATGGTCAGACTGATGACGCGCCGCCCTTCTGTAGGTGTGTCAGGCTTGTCGGTTGTGGAGGTGAAGCCACGTCCTACTGCGGTGTCAGTCTGTTGCTTACGTATGGGCTGACAGGCGACTGTCATTGGTGCCACTTGATCTGTGGTGTCAGTCCCACTTGCCTCGTGGGTAGGATGCGGTGCCGCGCCGCATCGCTGCCTGCGGTAACTGCTGTTGTTTCCGCGTTCCCACTCTGGCGGATTCATGCGGGATGCGGTGCCAGGCCGCATCGCCACTTGTGGTGACTGTTACTGTTATCCAGATCCCTTGTCGTGATGAAAATGTTCATAGGATGCGGTGCCAGGCCGCATCGCTATGTGTACACCCATTTTCATACACATGGTAAGTCTTCTCATCACTTGACCGATTGGATTCGACCGTTGTGTTCGCGCGTGCTCGCACGGACACAGATAAGTTCTTGCTGGTGGGGGTTTTTGATAAGGGTAATGGTCACTCGCGGCCATGCTGGCGCGAGATCTGGGATCATACCCCTTTAATCTCCTAGCCGAAACCGGAATGATTGAGTGCAAACCAGCGACCACCCCAATGGTGGTTAACCACGGCCTACACATGGAAGATGGAGCAGAACTAGCAGATAAGGAGAGATATCAATGAATGGTGGGAAAACTGATATACCTCTCCTACACTCATCCAGATATAGCTTATGCAGTAGGAGTGGTAAGTCAGTTTATGCACCACCCCAAGCAAGTCACATGGAAGCTGTTTTAAGAATTAGCAGGTATCTCAAGGGTACAACAGGTCATGGTAAAATTTCCAAATCAAATGGGCACTCAGAAATCCAAGCATATACAGACGCCGATTGGGCAGGGGATAAAGGAACAGAAGGTCAACCTCAGGATACTTCACCATGGTCGGAGGAAATCTAGTCACCTGAAGAAATAAAAAAACAAAAAGTAGTCGCCCAATCTAGTGCAGAAGCTGAATTCCGGGGGGTTGCACGTGGCCTAGAAGAGATTATGTGGATTCGCAAGCTCCTAACTGAGATTGGCTTTCCTCCTACTACAGCAACCAAAATCATGTGCGACAATAAAGCTGCCATACAGATCTCAGAAAATCCAGTCTAACATGATCGAACAAAACATGTTGAGGTAGACCGACATTTCATTAAGGAGAAACTTGAGTAAGGTATCATAGAGCTCCCATATGTATCGTCAAAAGATCAACTCGCAGATATTCTTACAAAAGCCGTTAACGGAAATGTATTTAATAGCTGCTTGAGCATGTTAAGTATTGGTGATCCCACTACTCAACTTGAGGGGGAGTATCGGAAAGTAAACAATATGTCACAGTGTAGGGGCTAAATGTATAACATGGTGTTCTATATAAACACCATTCTTATGTAACCCTAAATGAGTTTTTTCTCTATACAACTCAAACCTCAATTACAAAGTTTATTCTCTATACCAGACAACACTAACACATTCAAAGGACCTCGGTCCAGGCCTCGACAACTTCCAAAAAAATCAAGAAAACACAAGGAACAAAATTGGGGGTTTCTTGAATTTCAAGTGGTATCATCTCAAATTGAGTAATAAAGATGGAACTGTTGGTCTAAAACCCAGAAGAAAGATCATATTTGGTGGTCATTAGTTGAATCAAAATTTAAAATTGATGAGAAACTAGGAAGGATTTAATGGGGGCAAGGTGGGGTTTATTGATGAAGAAAGAGCCAACGTGGCGAGGCTTGGGATCATGGGTTTTAAAGGGTGGTGGTGGCAACTTGTAAACAGGTCAACGTGGTTAATCTGATGATGGTTTATGGTGTGGATGGTGGATGGTGATGATGGTTGTAGAAGAGGGATGGAGAGAGAGAGAGAGTACATAGGAGAGATTCAGTTGTGAGTGAGAGATTATGGATTTTTATATATATTTTTTTAATTTTGAAATTATTTTGGTTTTTGTGTATTAAATGACTGTTTTGCCCTCATGTTCCTTGCACATGTCACATACTTAACTGAAAAGTTTAACTAGGTTAGGGCTAAAGGACCTAATGTGTAATGTTATTAACAAAGAAATAATTATTACTGTAATTATTGAAGTTAAAGAACCTCCACTGCAATCCAATACAAACATAAAGGACGAAAATTGTAATTTACCCTAAAAGGAATGAATTTGGAGGTGTAAAGATTGAAGTGAACGTATAGAAAAATTTAAAGGCATCAGAAAGTCAAAAGTCTTGTGAAAAATATCCAAAGGACAATTAGACCATGGGGTGTGGGGGAAGGTCCCACACCGTCGCCGGCTCGTCCCCCTCGTCCCACACCTCCCCCATGGGCTTGTCGCGGCGCTTCCGGCTTCTCCAAGCCGTTGGAGACGAGGCAAAAAGTGGGCCCCCCTTAATTAATGTCGTTTTTTAACGGCTATTTTAAAAAAAATAATTTTTTAATTATTTTAAAACCTATAAATAACATTCATTTAACCTTTTTTTATACACAAATTCACTCACACTCTTCAAACAAACCCCTTTACAAAATAGTCTTCTCTAAAAAATAGGCAATGTCCTCTTCCTCTTCGTCGGGTACGACGGATACAAGAGAAGTCGTAAAATATTTTATAAACACTGTGGTAACCGCGACACAACTAATTCTGGAAGAAGAGGAGGAGGATGAGGAGGTTTCGTCACAACCACGAAACAGGAACCCGGCCATCGACCGAGACCGAGAAAGTTAGTTATATATTTATTTTTATATTTTATAGCCCTTGATCGAACACATTCGGAATCTCGAAGAAAACGAGTAGTTTTTTATTTATTTGTGTTGTATTTTTTTAAATGTAACTTTAGGCTTTTTTTTTAAATGTAACTTTAGGTTTTTTTTTTAATGTGACTTTAGGTTTTTATTTAAATGTAACTTTTTATTTTTATTTACTTTGTTTTAATTATTTAACTAAAAAAAATTAAAAAAAAGGGGAGGACTATCCTCCACACCCTTGGGTAGTCCCCAAGGGGATGATCGATCCTCCACCCTTGGTGATGTGACGTCTACGTGACGGGTAGTCCCCAAACCACACCCAATAATCTTACGTAATTAGCTGCTTCCCATTTCTTGGAAACTGGATGATTCTTCCAATAACAAAGACTGAAAAAACATAATTTCACAATAAAAATATTGAAAAGAGATGCAAGTGGGGACGCAAAACTGATGGAGGAGTTGGACCGCTGATCAAGAATACATTTTTTTTCAAACACCATTTAAACCTCATGATAACAATACTTAACGGTGTGGGAGGGCCCCGGGCCATCGAGCCTCGCCGAGCTCCATCCACACCACCTCCATGAGGCCCGTCTTGTCGTCTTCATCTTCTTGAAGCCGGGTCGACTTTCCATTTCAAAAATCAAGCCCTTTACAACGGCTATTTTTTATAAAAGATAAATAAAATTAATTAATTATATTCTTTATAAACCACAACAATCTCAACCTTTTTCAACACAATCTCTAACAAACTCTCCTACTTTTATACAATCTCAACCTCTTTTTTTCAAAAAACATCTCCAACTTTTATACAATCTCAAACTCCCTAAAAAATACACAATTTCTTCATCTTCGTAGAAGACGATCAGTTTTTCTGTAAACGCCATAACGTGGGCAGCTTAGATGATCACTGCGGAAGGAGAAGTGGAAAAAACCATGTCACAACCGCGAACTAGGCAAGTGGCCATAAACAGAGACCGAAAAGGTTAGTTTATATTTTTATTTATTTTTTTATGTCGTTATTATATTTTTATCTCGTTATTTTATTTTTATTCCTGATGTACGTGTACGAGCCCACTATAGGTTGGCGGCCAATTACTTCGCTGATGAATAATTGTACACTGCGATTTGTGAGAACGACGAAAATGCGGTTAACGAGAATTATGTCCCAGTAAGTCTGGAACAACAAGATTTGAACATATTCTTGTTACATAACAAGTACATACATGAAAACATTAAGATAGACTTGTTGGATTGAGTTTGGAACACCGAACCAAATGAAGACGCAAACGACGACGAAAATGGCGACTAGTATTTTTTTTATATAACTTTTTTGTATGTTTAGATTTTATTATTTTTGGAATTATGGATTTTCGTAATCCTGACTATTGTCTGTTGGCCGGCAACGCTCGCAACTTCAAAATTTCCCACCAGTGGTCCTATCTAGCGACTAGTATTTTTTATTAACTTTTTTTAAGTTTAGATTTTTTTTTAATAAGTGATTTCAATAATCCTAACTATTGTCCGTTGGCCGACAACGGTAGCAACTTCCAAAATTCCCACTAGCGTTCCCATATTTTCACATATTGGCCTTCAATGGACCCTGACTAAAAGAACCTTAACGTCGTTAGTCTCCGATCGCTGGAAAAAAAAACGTTTTTGCTCGGAAATAGGTTTCGAAAGGTCAAATCTATGGTTACAAACAAGTTTGGGACGAAAACTTCAGCTAAAAAGTTGAGTTTTCCGGCTAAAACTTTTCAAGGGAAAATGGGTTTTTCCGGCGACCTTAGTAATTGGGGCTTTTTACTAGAAATTGTTTCTAAAGGTGCATAGCATAATAAGGTTACAAAGAGGTTTGAGACGAAAATATTTAGTTTTCCGGCAAAATAAGTTTTTCCGGTGATCAGAGACTAACGACGTTACGGTCCTGTTAGTTAGGGTCCGTTGAAAGCAAATATGTGAAAAGATGGGACCGCTAGTGGAAATTTTTGAAGTTGAGTCCGTTGGCGGCCAACGGACAATAGTTGGGATTATTAAAATCTAGAGTTAAATGCCTGGTTGGTCCCTATGGTTTTCAAATATTGCAGACTTGGTTCCAGTGGTTAGTGTAAAACCACACGAGTACAAAAATTACAACCACTGGGACCAAGTGTGTAATTAATGAACCATTGGGACAAAGTCTACAATATTTGCAAACAACAAGGACCAACCAGGCATTTAACTCTAAAATCTATTATTCCTATTTTTTTAATTAATAGAAATTGGTACTGTACGCAGGTATTGAATCAAACTCGCTCGTTCTTGTTATTAATTAATTGGTACATCTGGTTACATAAATTCCTTTATATATAACCTAAACAAGAAACCTATTGTGACTCAAATTAGGATAAAAAAACTAACTCAAAAAAAACCCCGAAGTTTGTGACTCGGTCACTTACCCGAGCTTTGTAAGTCGGTCACTTTTACCCGAACTTACACAAGATTAGACTAACATTCACCCCCCTAATCTTGTGACACCAATGAGTCCTCTCATCTCGATGAACTTCAACCGTGCCAAGACTTTAGTGAGGATGTTGGCCCGTTGTAAATCCCCGCTCACGTGTTCCACTTTAATTTGCTCCCGTTCAACGCATTCCCGTATAAAGTGGTAACGCGTATGTATATGCTTACTCCTTCCGTGAAATACCGGATTTTTCATCAAAGCAATAGCCGATAAATTATCCACCCTTAGTGTCACCACCTTCTCCGTTTCACCGGTTATCTCCGATAGTAATCCTCGAAGCCACAACGCTTGACACGCGGCTGAGGTAGCTTCCATGAACTCCGCCTCGCAAGATGATAATGCAACAGTGCTTTGTTTTTTAGAACTCCACGTTATAGGTGCATCACCATAATAAAAGACCATTCCTGTTGTGCTTCGCCCATCGTCGTCATCCACCGAGTGACTACTATCACTAAACCCATGTAACGTCTTGGTTCCACCTTTTAGATAGAAAATACCGAGGTCGATACTCCCCTTCAAGTACCTCAAGATTTGCTTCACGGCTTGAGCATGAGTCTGTGTTGGCTCTTGCATAAACCGACTAACATAACCAACCGAATAACACAAGTCCGGTCGTGTGTGGGTTAAGTAACGTAGGCATCCAACAACCTTCCGATACTCGGTTGGATCGGTCTTCTTGGCTTCATCCTTTTTTTTCAACTTTAATCCAGGGTCAAGTGGGAACTGGGTCGAGTTACTTTCCCATAAACCAAACAGTTTTAGAACTTTAGTTGCATACCCGGATTGCTTGATGCTAATTCCCCGAACACCTTGATTAACTTCGATCCCGAGATAATAATGGAGTAAAGCAAGATCACTCACTTCAAAGCGAGCTTCCAATTGTTTCTTGAAATCAACTATGTCTTGATTTGTTGCTCCGATCACAATTAAGTCATCAACATAGGTACCAACTAACAGCAAACGTTGGTTCCTTTCCCGTCTATAAATCGCCTGCTCGTGTTTGCACCTAGTAAAACCGAGTTCCTTTAACGCCGAGTCGAGTCGTGTATTCCATGCTCTCGGTGCTTGACGAAGCCCATACAACGCCTTTATCAACTTATAAACTTGGCGTTCTTGACCCCGTTTCACATAGCCCTCTGGTTGATGAACATAAACATCCTCCTTTAGCTCACCGTGAAGGAAGGCCGACTTAACATCTAAGTGGTGTACTTCCCAACCCCGGTTAGCCGCCAAAGCAAGCATAAGCCTTACGGTTTCAATACGTGCGACCGGTGCAAAAACCTCCTCATAATCAATCCCAAACCTTTGGACATATCCCTTAGCCACAAGTCGTGCCTTATACTTTATTATCGACCCTTTTGCATCCTTTTTAACTTTGTACACCCACTTCACCCCGATGGGTTTTATATTTGGTGGAGGGTTAACCAACTTCCAAGTTTTATTTTTTTCAATTGAAGCTATCTCGCAATCCATCGCCTTTTTCCAATGATCTTCGGTTATTGCCTCCTGAAAGTTCATTGGTTCGTCATCAATTGAAAGTAACAAATTTCCTTCTTCCAAACTTGAACTTTGACTTGAAGAACCTGGTAACCCTTCTACGATAAAATCATCGAACCTTTTAGGCACTACGGTCTGTCTCATCGACCTTCGCAACTCATTTGAACCATCTGCTGCGTTTGGAACATGTTCTGGGCTGTTCTGGACCTGATACGAGCTTTCTGAACCTGTTGATGTGCTGGAAACTTGATTTGTCACAGACTGGTCGCTAAAAGACTGTTCTGTCTCAAACTGGTCGCTAAAAGACTGTTCTGTCGCAAACCGGTCGCTAAAAGACTGATCTGTCGCTGACTGGTCAGATTGTGTCGCTAATTGATCAGACTGGTTGCTAAGTTCTGTTGCTGACTGATATGTTTGGTCGCTATTTTCAGCATGAATAATAAATTCTTTCCATCCCGGTTCACTTGTATCAAAGCCCTTTAAATACTTTTCCCACTTGTAACTTTTCGTTTCATCAAACTTTATATCTCCACTTCTAGCTACATGTACTCGTCCTTTAATCGGGTCGAACATACGGTACTTCTTCCCCGGTTGAGAACCCAAATGCACCATTAACACACCTCTATCATCCAACTTTTTCAGCCCGGTAGTTAAGTCTTTCACGAAACCCAAACAACCAAATACCTTTAAGTAGGAGAGGTATGGTTTCCTACCCTTCAACTTTTCATACGGAGTAATCGAGTTTTCTAAAGCCTTCGTCGGTGATCGGTTCAAAAGATAAATAGAGTGATGTACCGCCTCACCCCAAAAAATTTGTGGCAGCCCCTTCGCCTTCAACATGCTTCGTGTGGTGCCCAAAATCGTCCGATTTCTCCTTTCAACCACCCCGTTTTGTTGCGGGGTGTAAGGAGCGGTAAACTGACGCGTAATTCCTTTATGTTTGCAAAAATCACCCAAGACATGTGACGTAAATTCACCCCCGTTGTTGGCTCGTAATGCTTTAACTTTCTTGCTAAAATTGTTCTCAATCCTTGTAATCAACTCGATTAGAACACCCGGCATTTGACCCTTTGTTTTTATCAATGTTACCCTTATGTAGCGACTAAAATCATCGACTACAAGGAGTATGTATTGATTTTCCGCATTCGTCTTCGGTGTGAATGGACCACAAACATCCGCGTATAATAGTTGCAACGAGTCGGTCGCACGGTAAAGACTCTTCTTTTGGAAGGCGGCTAGTGTTTGCTTCCCCATTATGCAAGAATCACATATTTGCATGGGATGTGATATTGTAGGCAACCCGATTGCATGCTTGGATAAAGATTTGAGTGCTTCAAAGTTAAGGTGCCCAAGACGAGCATGCCAAATCCAAGCCTCGTCGTCTAGCTTAACCTGTAAACACACTGGGGACACAACTTTTAAGTTAATTTTATAAATACGATTCGGTGAACGAGGTACCTTCATCAACAATGTTCCATCCTCTTCGAACATCCAAAGTACGCCATGTTGAATCGTGATTTTGTACCCAATCTCGTCAAGTTGACCGATGCTTATTATATTATTTTTTAGTGATGGAATATAATAAACATTGTGCAACGCCCTTTGTTCCCCAGATTTTCCTTCCAAGATGATCATTCCTCGGCCTTTGATTTCAACGCACGATCCATCCCCAAACTTTACTTTGCCAACCGTGTGACGGTCGAGGTTAGTAAACCACTCGAGGTTACCCGACATATGATTATTGGCCCCATTATCCAAGAACCATGTATCATCTTCATGTGGAATTGTTGCAAACTTCCTCAAATCGACCCGTTCTTCATTCAGTAACACGACTTCCTTCTCGTGACTTGCCATGTAGAGTACAGGACCATCTTGTTGTGCAAGGTTGCTTTCTTCGGTTTTCTTACGTGTGGGACAATCTGAAGAGAAGTGACCTAAACCGTCACAACGAAAACACTTCAATTTAGAACGGTCTTTTTGTTGTTTTTGTTCCGGTTCCTTGCCTTTTCCCCGCCCCCCAGATTTACCACGCCCCCGACCTCGACCACCTTGACTAGTTTCGGCTCCTGTTTTACCCCTCCCATAACCCTTTTCCTTTTTCTTCTTTGCCTCCCACTCTTCATAAGTAAGAAGTAATTGACCACCTTTAGTTGGTTGATCATTTTCTTCAAGTTTAACCCGTTCCTCGTAGGCTATAAGACGACACACGACATCATCGAATCCAACTGTCTTAAGGTTAAGAGATTGCTCGAGAGAAGCAACCATATAAATAAACCTTTTCGGTAAGCCATGTAGAAACCTTTTAACCAGTTTCTCTTCTTCAATCATCGTTCCAAGAGAAGCAGATCTAGAAGCCATCCCTGAAATCTTTCCTGCGAAGTCAGCAACGGTGCTAGGTTCCTTCATCTTTAAGGCTTCAAACTCAGACATCAAGGTTTGAAGTCTCGCTTCTTTTACTCGATCAGCTCCTTGATTGCGGGACTTAACGGTTTCCCACATCTCTTTTGCTGAATCACTGTTACCGATTTGCAAAGTTAGCTCTTCGGGTAACGCTTGGAATAGTAAGGCAGTTGCAATTGAGTCTTTGTTCTCATCTACTGTCGTTCCTGGATCAATAACCTCCCAAACCTTATAAACCTTGAAGATAGACTTCATCTTCATAGCCCAAACAGCATAATTCGTACTCGTAAGCATTGGACATGGAAGACTAGGCAGATGTTCCTTAGCAGGAGGAACCCGATTCGCGTTATCACCCATTGTAACACCTCGAAAATTCACGTCCTATAAATTGTTGACACGTGTCATATGTATGAACGTGTGAAAGAATGTGATGAAAGGACTAAAGTTGACAAACATGGAAAGTATGTGAATATACGGGTTCTAAATGTCAACAGTGAATAAATATACTTCATAATAACCCTACATGATGTTTATATCACCAAACGAATAAATCATGGATCATACGAAGCTAAAAGTGAGAGATTACAAACTACAGGGGTTAAATGTGTCAACATGTTTAAGTTATACCTCTGAGTGACCTTTTGACAAACCCGAAGCTTTGTAACGGTTAATTATGCTCACAAGAATACACGATATAAATTTCATAGAGTTTCGTAATCGTATGAGAAAATTATGATCAAATTCGTAGGTGAGGGGTAAAAGCGTTAACGTTGAAAGTTATGACTTTTTGGGTTAACCGGAAGTGTCCAGGGACTTGGCAAAGTGAGTATAAGTCCTAAGGCCCTTGTAGGTAAATAAAGAGGGCTCAAATTGCAAATATTAAGCTAGATGACCTTTCGAAGAGCCAAGGGACGAATATGCGGAAACTTGAAAATGAGAATTCTGATTAACAAGGCTGAGGCGGGCCGCGTAAAGGTTAACATAACCTTACGCGGGCCGCGTCAGGACATCAGATGCAGAAACTTTAGACAGACTCCTGTATTTGCGGGTATTCGACTTTTGATCGATCTTTTTGCATTATGGGCGACCCCTAGGCACCCCCTAAGCCTTAGGGACACATGTTGGTGGGTTGTGGTCAGTGATAGAGTTGTGTGTCAACTTCTTGTGGTGAAAAATTCACTATATAAAGACCATAAGTTGCAACCCATTTATCACACCTTCATCTGCACATTTGGAGCACTTCTGGAGCTCAAGACTGCTTTCAAGTGATCACATTTCGTTCATAGGACTCTTGTAAGTTTGCTTGACCTTTCTTAATTAAGTTTTAGCCTAGTTTTAGCTTAAAAGTCAAACCGTCGTAATTAACGGTTGACTTTAAGATTAATCACTAATGGTCCAGTGATTAGTCAAATCAAAAGTAGTTATAAGTTGGTAATTATGTGGGTAATAAAACCTTAAAAGGGTTCCCCCTGATTCCCACTCTAACTAGGCCAAATGTCGGGTCAAACCTACTAATAAAAAGTCAACAGAATGTTAAATTTACAATTTATGCATGATTAGCAATGTAGAAGATATACAACCTATTTGATCATTATTATAACTTGGTAATTAGTGTAAGAACATGTCTAAACATGTTCAACCCGACAATTTACTGTTTAGACCCGGTTCGGAACCGAAAGTCGCAAAGCTTTGACTTTTGCTTTGACTTTCAGTTCTGACCCGTTATGGTATGTTTTAGAAATTCCTTAGAGCTTTATTTGGACCAGGTTACATGCTAGTATAACCCCCTGTGATTATACACCTCGGATCATTAGTTATCCAATTAATATGCATGATTCCGTTAAGTGCTCATATGTTGACCATTATGCCCTTTTCACCTTAAAACGTGATTTTTGAAAATGTAAAAGAGTTGAAACCTTAATTACTGATATATAAACTTGTATAGAAGTTTGACATCAGTTTGAGGTGTAGAATGAGAGTTATGCTCATTAGCGTAATTAAGAAGCTTTATGTTAATAAAACGGCGTAATTAGCGTATAGCCTAGTTAAGCCTACTTTTTTATATTAAATCTTTTACCCACTGATGTAATATATTATTTTGGGATTTTTAAAGATTTTTAATTAATTTTAGGCTGAGCATAACTCATAGTCGTAGGCTTAATCCGGTAATTGTCAGTTTTGCCCTTACGGGCCATAAAATGAGTTTTACATATCTAAACGACTCCAAACCTTTTGCTACTGATTCTAAATGATAAATAAATTATTTTAAGCCTTCTGGAATAATAAAAATATCAGCATTATGTATCGAACCCGGAAATGGCTTATAATCGCCTTTTTAAGCGTTTTAACGCATAGTATGTAATAAAACTATTTTAAACATACAAGGGTTGATACCTACTGATATTTGAGGCAAATTATAATATTTTAACAGTAAGAAAAGGTTGATAAACTCAGACTTCAGTTTTGAGCTTTTCGGCTTATGTGAAATTACCAAAATGCCCCTACGGTGCATAGTTTGGTTATAATTGATAAATTTCACATATATACTTTACCCTACTGTTATAACTCATCAAATTGAGTATGTTTGCTGATTACATCAGACCTGTAACTCAGATAAGCAATTAAACTCTTTTATAAACTTTTAAATGACCAAACTACCCCTACGGGGCATAGTTTGTGTTTGAATTCGTTACGGGCATAATAAAAGACATCTTACTGATGTCACAACATATTAGGAGTATATTAACTTAGGAAACCTGTAAATGGCTCATATGAATACCCGTTACGCTTATTACGCGTTCGGTTCGGCTTATGTAACTAATTTACATACACTAGCCTAAACGGGTCAAACCTTATCGGTTTTATCTCAAAATCCAGAATGTGTATGAAATACCCATATTAAACAAGTCTCTAAACTTGTCGGGTCTAAATCACATTCTATCCGGTCTTCGCTTAATCGTGCGTACGAACCGTATCTTTGAAACTAACCGGTCTAAGCTTAAGCTTAACTAAAGACCCGTTAGGATTCTAATATGTGATTATAAACCTTCGTTCCAGATTAGGAGGACCAGTAAAAGCTACTTGCAATTTGCTTATTGTGATTTATACATTGCTCAGGTAAATACTTTTAACTTATTTTCCCTATACGGGCTTGGGTTACGGTATATAGAATACCGCTTGATCGGGCATCAAATCTCCATCGTTTGGTGGGTAGTTGAATAATTTGATCGGCTCGTTTAAACAGTCTTATTACTTAAAGCCTTTGGGGGGTTAATGACCATGTCCCGGATATCCTTGGCATCATTTTACGAAATGGCCACGACTTAAGCGCGGGGTGTAGGCGTACACCCGTCAGTGCACAAAAGAATATTGTGGTGTGTCTATTGATCTTTAACCCGGACAAGATCCGGGCTACTGAACGCACAAGGAATATGTAATCCGTTCACAAGATTATATATATTTAAATAATTCTCCCAAGTTATAAAAGGTTAATTTTGCCTCTGTGCACTTTAATCTAATTAAAAAATGTTTATGCCACGTGCATCCAAATCAATTTTCAATCATTTTCCAAAAATGAGTCAGTTGATTGTATTTACCAGTGTAAACTGACGTATTTTCCCAAAAAGATTAAATGCAGGTACTAAGCGTAATTGGCTAGGATTTCTCCTTAGCATCATTAGAAGTCTCGCAAGCTTAAGATGCCTGAAGTCCGTTGAACTATTGTTTTCATTTTGTTTCTGATCCATCTGTGGATAAACTTCCGAATATTGTGACATTTGATATTACAATATTAAATTCGGTTGTATTATATCTTTTAAATTGCTTCCGCTATGCATATTATATATTGTGTTGTTTGACTATTATGTTGCCAACCACGTCACGATACTCCCCACCGGGCCCACCGGTGACACATGGAAATCGGGGTGTGACAGGTTGGTATCAGAGCCAACATTGAGGGAATTTAACACTAGCCTTTTGTGTTTAATCTCAATAACACAATTGCACATATCTAAACTTTCGAGTCTAGACTTATAACATAGGACAAATTCCACTTTGTTTGTGTTGTCCTTTATTTTGCATATATTTTGTTTTGTTATCTCATGATATATTGACAGGATTAACAAAATGCCGCCAAGATTCTTCAGAAGAAGAGGACGTGGAAAGGGGCCAATCACCGCCCCCAATGACAACGAGGCAGGACCCTCGAATGTGCGAGCTCCTTCAACCACAGACAGCGACGATCCCCAGCAAAACCGGAGGAACCTCTTCGAGCTGGCAAGACGGTCGGTTTCTCACAACTCGACACCTCCTATTCAAAACTCGTATGGGCCGCATTCGGAAAATGAGCCCAACAACCCTCAACCGTCCTACATACCGTTACAGCGATCCTTATCGCACCACTCTTTTGGAGACCCTACACCTGTCTTCAGGGGCCGGTTTAACCCGGCCAATTATATACCAGAACCAGCGGGTTTTAACCCACTAGGGCCAGATGACCATTTCTCAGGTGATCACGCGGATGACATGGACGAGGATACGGACCCCGTCGAGCCTGCCAGTGGTACACCAAACCACCCGATAGAGATCTCTGACGGATCTTCTTTCCACGGGTCACCCTATGTTGGTCCAGATAGCTTTCAAGCTATGTTTACCAGGCACGAATGGTACTATACACCTCCTCGCCATTCACCTCCTCAGCAGCAGCAGCAACGGGATCCCTCCGAGGATCCAAGATTTGTGGCAGTCACGCCACCACCTCCACCGCCACCAGTTCAACCGGCACCTCCGCAACCGCCAAGGCGTAGGGGAACCGGAGCGCGTATGTCTGCGCGAGCGGAATACTTTCATTTTAGTTCTCCACGAAAATCAAGTGGCAGCCATTATCCGCCACATCAAGAAGATCCACAAATGGGTGGACCCTCACACCCAGTTGCACAGCAACCACCTCCTATGGGTTTTGATAACCCGATTCCAGCATACACGGGTTCTATGGCGTACAACCCGTTTGAACAACCAGCCCATACTAACTACGGTTATGCTGAAGCCGACCCCTACATGGTAGCGGCAAATTACAACGCCCTTAACCCCCAAGGACCCTATGGAGACCCATGGGGAGTAGGGTACCCAACTCATGGGTACCAGATACCGGCCAGACCTATCATTCGGACGCAATCGCAGCCACCACGATTTTCTCCCCCAGAACGGGAGGAAATTCTTCAGAGACTGGATCAGGTTGAGCGGGACTATCGCCGCGACCGCCAGGCGAGACAAAACTTTTTCCAAGGATTGACAAGTTTGATCAAAGGAAAGAGCAAGAAGGACCGCTAAATCCTTCCAATTGTTGTTGAGCCCCTGCGTGGGCCAGTCTTACTGTATAAACCCCTGCGTGGGTATGCTTGTTTGTTTTGACCCCTGCAAGGGTCTATCTTTCTGTTAATCCCTACGAGGGTATGTTATTGTTTAAGTCCCTACGTGGACTATTATGATATTTGTGTAAGTCCCTGCGTGGACTATTATGATGTTTGTTGTTAAGCCCCTGCGTGGGTAAATCCTTGTTTAAACCCCTGCGTGGGTAAGTTTGTTATTTGAAAAGACCCGTTTAGGGCAGCGTGTAATATTTTAATAAATTAATGGAATGTAAGTTTATAAATTTCATGTTTGCCTTATGTGCATAAATAATTTATATATGAAATAAATAAATCAAAATCATTCCTTTTGATAATAATCTGCCTAATTAAATATTAATAAGAATCTTATGAGTGAAACCTAGCCTGGGTGTCATTATAAAGACCTGGCCAAGATGGTAAGACCTGTTAAAAAGATTCCAATTTCCTGTTAACATCTGAAAACATGTTAACACTCCTGGCGGAGGTGATTCGTTGGAAATCACACATATTATTTAAGGATTCTTTAAAAGATCCCAAACCCAAATAAATGATCTCTGAATCATGGGTTAAATCATCAATTAAGATGATCATATTTTAACCATACGTGGTAATATAGCGCCTACGGACCCTGCTCATTTCCATATGAGCCAAAAGACAGTGGTAGCGATGACTCCCTGTCAGATAAAGGTAATGAACTAGGTTCAAACCTTCATGCTTTGATTCTCCGAAATCATAGCTTATAATTTATAAATGTCCTTGTGACTAGGCCTGTTGTGCCAGTATACCTTTATGTTTTGATTCTCTGAAATCATAGCTTATAAATTAAAATGTCCATGTGACTAGGCCTTTTGTGCCACAAATAAAATTGTTATTGTTTTATAATTAGGATAAATTATACTAGAAGTCCTAAATAAATATGATTAATAAATTAACCAAATATGGTCTCTATTTACCATGGTTAATGAATTACCCTAAGGGGCAATTCCATAATAAACTCCCAAATAAACTATTGTCCTTGTTTTCTGTAACAGTTCAATTAAAATGGCTAACTCTGACGAGATTAATAGCCATCCAGTGGAGAACATAGATAACGCCCGTATTAATCTAACAGGTGCTGAATTGAAAGCGTTGGTGGACGACGCAGTTACAAAGGCATTGGAACGGCAATATGAAGAGTATAGTGGGACTCGTAGTAGGACCCTATCTACGCCGCATACAAAGCCACCTTCCAAGAAGGACGAACCGATGAAAGATGATGACCGACACTCCTCAAACCACCACAGTGCTCCATCTCAAAACATTGTATTGAACCAAGGACCTCGTGAGAAGGGATGCTCTTATAAATATTTTGTTTCCTGCAAACCCCGGGATTTCACTAGGGAGAAGGGAGCCATTGACTGTATGACATGGCTAGACGAGATGGATACGGTTGTGGATATCAGCGGATGCGCTGAGAGAGATGTGGTCAAGTTTGTGTCGCAGTCTTTTAAGGGTGAAGCTTTAGCATGGTGGAGATCTCTGATTCAAGCCACCGGGAAAATCCCATTGTACAACATGTCTTGGGATCAATTTGTTGCCCTTATCAGGGAAAATTACTGCCCTCAGCATGAGGTAGAGAAGATAGAGTCTGATTTTCTATTATTAGTGATGACAAACCTTGACTGTCAAGCTTACCTAATGAGCTTCAACACAATGTCCCGGTTGGTTCCTTATCTGGTGACCCCAGAACCAAAAAGAATAGCTCGTTTTATCGGTGGTTTAGCCCCGGAAATCAAGGCAAGCGTGAAGGCTTCTCGGCCAGCTACTTTTAGATCTGTAGCTGACATATCCTTGTCCCTCACCTTGGATTCGGTCAGGCAAAGATCGCTGAGGAATAAGGAGGCTGAGAAGAGGAAACGTGAAGATGATAGTTCACGCAGATCGAACAAGAAGCACCGTGGGAACGGTGACAACAAGAAAGGATCTGAGTCAAGGAAAGATGGGCATCATTCTGGTGAGAAGACCAAATGCAAAATATGCAAGAAGCAGCACTTTGGAAAGTGCAGACTTGAGTCGAACTCTCAGACTCAGTCAAAAACCTATGCATGTGGAATATGCAAGTCCACGGATCACAAAACCTTGGATTGCAAGAAGATGAAAGACGCAACGTGCTATCGTTGCAATGAAAAGGGGCACATTAAGACCAACTGCCCTAAGTATGCAAAGAAGCCTGAAGAGGCCAAGAAGACCAATGCTAGGGTCTTCAGAATGGACGCAAAGGAAGCGGTTCTAGACGACAACGTTATTACAGGTACTTTCCTTGTAAATGATGTCTATGCAAGAGTACTTTTTGATTCGGGCGCTGATAAGTCTTTCGTAGATAATAAGTTTTGTGAATTGTTGAAATTACCTGTCAAAACCTTAAGTGTGAATTATGAGGTGGAGTTAGCAGATGGCACACTAGAAACCGTCTCAACTGTGTTAGATGGATGTGTTATATCCATTAAGAACCATTTTTTTCCTCTGTCTCTACTTCCATTTAAGTTAGCCGGTTTTGACATAGTTCTGGGTATGGACTGGTTATCTCATAACCAGGCCCAAATTGTCTGTAACAAGAAACAAGTGGTAATAAAGACTCCGTCTGGTGAATCACTTACCATTCGGGGAGATACCCAGTATGGACTGCCTGAGCAAGTGTCTATGCTCAAGGCCTCCAAGTGTTTAAAGAAGGGTTGTGTCATCTACATGGCACAAGTGATTATTAATGAGCCTAAACCGAAGACAGAAGACATCCCTGTTATTTCTGAATTCCCAGAAGTTTTTCCGGAAGAACTACCTGGTTTACCACCAGATAGGCAAGTGGAATTCAGAATTGATATCATCCCCGGAGCAACACCAGTTGCTAGAGCACCTTATAGGTTGGCACCAACAGAGATGAAAGAATTAAGGACACAGCTAGATGAATTGCTAGCTAAGGGTTTCATTAAACCTAGTTCGTCTCCTTGGGGAGCACCTGTCCTGTTTGTTAAGAAGAAGGATGGATCGATGCGTCTGTGCATCGATTATCGTGAGCTTAATAAGGTCACGATAAAGAATAGATATCCTTTGCCCAGGATCGACGATTTGTTCGATCAGTTACAAGGGGCAAGTTATTTCTCAAAGATTGATTTGAGGTCAGGCTACCATCAACTGAAGGTTAGAGATGAAGACGTACACAAAACTGCGTTTAGGACCCGTTATGGTCATTACGAGTTCCTAGTGATGCCTTTTGGGCTCACTAATGCACCGGCCGCGTTCATGGATCTCATGAATCGCGTATGCAAGCCTTACTTAGATAAATTCGTCATCGTTTTCATCGACGACATCCTTATCTACTCGAAGAACCAAGCTGACCATGAGAAACACCTTCGTTGTATTCTCAAACTCCTGCATCAGGAGAAGCTCTATGCCAAATTCTCCAAGTGTGAATTTTGGCTTCGTGAAGTCCAATTTCTTGGACATGTGGTTAGCGAGCATGGTATCCAAGTGGATCCCGCTAAGGTTGAAGCAGTTATGAATTGGCAAGAACCAAAGACGCCTACTGAGATTCGTAGCTTCCTGGGATTGGCAGGATATTACAGGCGTTTCATTGAAATTTTTTCAAGGATTGCTGCACCCCTAACTTCCTTGACTAAGAAGAAAGTAAAGTTCGTTTGGGGCCCTAAGCAGCAAGAATCCTTTGATATTCTGAAGCAAAAGTTGAGCAACGCCCCAATACTGACATTTCCAGATGGAATCGAAGATTTTGTGGTTTACTACGATGCATCGCACACTGGCATGGGGTGTGTGCTTATGCAGAAAGGCAAAGTTATTGCTTATGCATCACGACAGTTAAAGGTGCATGAAAAGAATTACACCACCCACGACTTAGAGTTGGGTGCCGTTGTATTCGCACTAAAACTGTGGAGGCATTATTTATATGGAATCAAGTGTGTGATCTATTCTGATCACAAGAGCCTCCAACACCTGTTCAATCAGAAGGATTTAAACATGAGGCAACGCCGTTAGATGGAGACATTAAATGATTATGATTGTGAAATCAGATACCATCCCGGCAAGGCGAATGTAGTCGCTGATGCCTTGAGCCGAAAGGAAAGGGTGAAACCCATCCGAATCAATGCCAAGCGCATGGAAATAAAGAACAGTTTGATTGAAAGGTTGTCAGCTGCACAGAAGGAAGCTGTGTTGGAAGCTAACTATCCTAACGAAAAGCTAGGGGTAACTGAGGAGCAGTTAACTCTTAGCAAGGACGGAATTCTAAGATTAAATGGACGAATATGGGTTCCAATTTATGGAGGACTGCGAGATGTCATCCTCCAGGAAGCCCATAGTTCCAAATACTCCGTTCATCCTGGAGCTGATAAGATGTACCAGGATCTAAGGGCAAATTATTGGTGGATAGGCTTGAAAAAGTTTGTAACAGCCTATGTAGCTAAGTGCTTGACTTGTGCGCAAGTCAAAGCAGAACATCAAAAGCCGACAGGCTTGCTACAACAGCCTGAACTTCCTAAATGGAAGTGGGAAATGGTAACTATGGATTTTATTATGAAGTTGCCTACGACAAGGAAAGGAAATGATACAATATGGGTTATAGTTGATAGACTGACTAAGTCAGCACATTTCTTACCCATCAATGAGACTTATAGTTCCGACATGCTAGCCCAATTATACGTTGATAAGATTGTAGCCTTACATGGCATACCTGTGTCTATTATCTCTGGCTGAGATACTAGATACACGTCACATTTTTGGAAGAGTTTCCAACAATCTTTGGGCACGCGTTTGAATTTCAGTACGGCTTACCACCCTCAGACTGACGGACAGAGTGAGCGTACCATTCAAACACTGGAAGACATGCTACGCGCATGTGTAATTGATTTAGGTGGGAGTTGGGATAAGCACCTACCGTTAATCGAATTCTCCTACAACAATAGCTACCATACCAGCATTAAGGTTGCGCCTTTCGAGGCCTTATATGGTAGAAAGTGTAGAACGCCCGTTTGTTGGGCGGAAGTTGGAGATGTCCAATTATCAGGACCGGAGATAGTGTTCGAAACGACGGACAAGATTGTCCAAATTCGTGACCGTCTCAAAGCTGCCCGGGATAGGCAGAAGAGTTACGCAGATCCAAAGCGTAAAGCTTTTCACTTCGAAGTAGGTGATAAAGTGTTGCTTAAAGTATCACCCTGGAAGGGAGTGATGCGATTTGGTAAGAAAGGCAAGCTAAGCCCGAGATACATAGGACCTTTTGAGGTTGTCGAACGTGTCGGGTCAGTTGCCTATAAGTTAAACTTACCTGAAGAGCTCAGTGGAATTCACAATGTGTTCCACATCTACAATCTGAAAAAGTGTTTCGCTGACGAATCACTGGTAATACCGCATACAGATGTGCATATAGATGAGAGCTTAAAATTTGTGGAAAAACCATTGTCGATTGAGGATCGACAGGTTAAGAAGCTTCGAAGGAAGCATGTACCTATTGTAAAGGTCAAATGGGATGCCCGTAGAGGTCCCGAATTCACGTGGGAGGTTGAATCCACGATGAAAGAAAAGTACCCTTATTTATTTCAGTAAATCTCGGGTCGAGATTTATTTTAAGGGGGTGAGGATGTAACTCCTTGAAAATTCACGTCCTATAAATTGTTGACACGTGTCATATGTATGAACGTGTGAAAGAATGTGATGAAAGGACTAAAGTTGACAAACATGGAAAGTATGTGAATATACGGGTTCTAAATGTCAACAGTGAATAAATATACTTCATAATAACCCTACATGATGTTTATATCACCAAACGAATAAATCATGGATCATACGAAGCTAAAAGTGAGAGATTACAAACTATAGGGGTTAAATGTGTCAACATGTTTAAGTTATACCTCTGAATGACCTTTTGACAAACCCGGAGCTTTGTAACGGTTAATTATGCTCACTAGAATGCACGATATAAATTTCATAGAGTTTCGTAATCGTATGAGAAAGTTATGATCAAATTCGTAGGTGAGGGGTAAAAGCGTTAACGTTGAAAGTTATGACTTTTCGGGTTAACCGGAAGTGTCCAGGGACTTGGCAAAGTGAGTATAAGTCCTAAGGCCCTTGTAGGTAAATAAAGAGGGCTCAAATTGCAAATATTAAGCTAGATGACCTTTCGAAGAGCCAAGGGACGAATATGCGGAAACTTGAAAATGAGAATTCTGATTAACAAGGCTGAGGCGGGCCGCGTAAAGGTTAACATAACCTTACACGGGCCGCGTCAGGACATCAGATGCAGAAACTTTAGACAGACTCCTGTATTTGCGGGTATTCGACTTTTAATCGATCTTTTTGCATTATGGGCGACCCCTAGGCACCCCCTAAGCCTTAGGGACACATGTTGGTGGGTTGTGGTCAGTGATAGAGTTGTGTGTCAACTTCTTATGGTGAAAAATTCACTATATAAAGGCCATAAGTTGCAACTCATTGATCACACCTTCATCTGCACATTTGGAGCACTTCTGGAGCTCAAGACTGCTTTCAAGTGATCACATTTCGTTCATAGGACTCTTGTAAGTTTGCTTGACCTTTCTTAATTAAGTTTTAGCCTAGTTTTAGCTTAAAAGTCAAACCGTCGTAATTAACGGTTGACTTTAAGATTAATCACTAATGGTCCAGTGATTAGTCGAATCAAAAGTAGTTATAAGTTGGTAATTATGTGGGTAATAAAACCTTAAAAGGGTTCCCCCTGATTCCCACTCTAACTAGGCCAAATGTCGGGTCAAACCTACTAATAAAAAGTCAACAGAATGTTAAATTTACAATTTATGCATGATTAGAAATGTAGAACATATACAACCTGTTTGATCATTATTATAACTTGGTAATTAGTGTAAGAACATGTCTAAACATGTTCAACCCGACAATTTACTGTTTAGACCCGGTTCGGAACCGAAAGTCGCAAAGCTTTGACTTTTGCTTTGACTTTCAGTTCTGACCCGTTATGGTATGTTTTAGAAATGACTTAGAGCTTTATTTGGACCAGGTTACATGCTAGTATAACCCCCTGTGATTATACACCTCGGATCATTAGTTATCCAATTAATATGCATGATTCCGTTAATTGCTCATATGTTGACCATTATGCCCTTTTCACCTTAAAACGTGATTTTTGAAAATGTAAAAGAGTTAAAACCTTAATTACTGATATATAAACTTGTATGCAAAGTTTGACATCAGTTTGAGGTGTAGAATGAGAGTTATGCTCATTAGCGTAATTAAGAAGCTTTATGTTAATAAAACGGCGTAATTAGCGTATAGCCTAGTTAAGCCTACTTTTTGATATCAAATATTTTACCCATTGATGTAATAAATTATTTTGGGATTTTTAAAGATTTTTAATTAATTTTAGGCTGAGCATAACTCATAGTCGTAGGCTTAATCCGGTAATTGTCAGTTTTGCCCTTACGGGCCATAAAATGAGTTTTACATATCTAAACGACTCCAAACCTTTTGCTACTGATTCTAAATGATAAATAAATTATTTTAAGCCTTCTGGAATAATAAAAATATCAGCGTTATGTATCGAACCCGGAAATGGCTTATAATCGCCTTTTTAAGCGTTTTAACGCATAGTATGTAATAAAACTATTTTAAACATACAAGGGTTGATACCTACTGATATTTGAGGCAAATTATAATATTTTAACAGTAAGCAAAGGTTGATAAACTCAGACTTCAGTTTTGAGCTTTTCGGCTTATGTGAAATTACCAAAATGCCCCTACAATGCATAGTTTGGTTAAAATTGATAAATTTCACATATATACTTTACCCTACTGTTATAACTCATCAAATTGAGTATGTTTGCTGATTACATCAGACCTGTAACTCAGATAAGCAATTAAACTCTTTTATAAACTTTTAAATGACCAAACTACCCCTACGGGGCATAGTTTGTGTTTAAATTCGTTACGGGCATAATAAAAGACATATTACTGATGTCACAACATATTAGGAGCATATTAACTTAGGAAACCTGTAAATGGCTCATATGAATACCAGTTACGCTTATTACGCGTTCGGTTCGGTTTATGTAACTAGTTTACATAAACTAGCCTAAACGGGTCAAACCTTATCGGTTTTATCTCAAAATCCAGAATGTGTATGAAATACCCATATTAAACAAGTCTCTGAACTTGTCGGGTCTAAATCACATTCTATCCGGTCTTCGCTTAATCGTGCGTACGAACCGTATCTTTGAAACTAACCGGTCTAAGCTTAAGCTTAACTAAAGACCCGTTAGGATTCTAATAGGTGATTATAAACCTTCGTTCCAGATTAGGAGGACCAATAAAAGCTACTTGCAATTTGCTTATTGTGATTTATATATTGCTCAGGTAAATACTTTTAACTTATTTTCCCTATACGGGCTTAGGTTACGGTATATAGAATACCGCTTGATCGGGCATCAAATCTCCATCGTTTGGTGGGTAGTTGAATAATTTGATCGGCTCGTTTAAACAGTCTTGTTACTTAAAGCCTTTGGGGGGTTAATGACCATGTCCCGGATATCCTTGGCATCATTTTACGAAATGGCCACGACTTAAGCGCGGGGTGTAGGCGTACACACGTCAGTGCACAAAAGAATATTGTGGTGTGTCTATTGATCTTTAACCCGGACAAGATCCAGGCTACTGAACGCACAAGGAACATGTAATCCGTTCACAAGATTATATATATTTAAATAATTCTCCCAAGTTATAAAAGGTTAATTTTGCCTCTGTGCATTTTAATCAAATTAAAAAATGTTTATGCCACGTGCATCCAAATCAATTTTCAATCATTTTCCAAAAATGAGTCAGTTGATTGTATTTACCAGTGTAAACTGACGTATTTTCCCAAAAAGATTAAATGCAGGTACTAAGCGTAATTGGCTGGGATTTCTCCTTAGCATCATTAGAAGTCTCGCAAGCTTAAGATGCCTGAAATCCGTTGAACTATTGTTTTCATTTTGTTTCCGATCCATCTGTGGATAAACTTCCGAATATTGTGACATTTGATATTACAATATTAAATTCGGTTGTATTATATCTTTTAAATTGCTTCCGTTGTGCATATTATATATTGTGTTGTTTGACTATTATGTTGCCAACCACGTCACGATACTCCCCACCGGGCCCACCGGTGACACGTGGAAATCGGGGTGTGACACCCATCCTTCGGTTTCGCCTGTTGTAAGTAAGAGGGGTACTCGGACTTGAAGCAATTTTAAAAAAAACTCACCTAAATAGCTTCTGTTGTTTTTTTTTTAAATGGCAAGTAACAACAAAAAAAACAACAGCCTTGTATATTTTCCTTTTAAATTGTCGTCAAAAGAAAATAACCAAAAACAAATAAAAGAAACTCTTGTTGACTTTTGGAAGCAATGACAACCTTGAACCAAAAAAAACACCAATTATCCTTCTGTTCTGTTTTTATCCAATCGATACCTTCACCAAACGTTTCAACAATTCCGATTTCTTCTTCACGAGAATTCCAACCGCCTCCTTTGTACCGGTCACCTGCGATTCCGACCGTTCTTCGATTAATACGTCTCAAATTAGGATAAAAAAACTAACTAAAAAAAAACCCCGAAGTTTGTGACTCGGTCACTTACCCGAGCTTTGTAAGTCGGTCACTTTTACCCGAACTTACACAAGATTAGACTAACAATAATGAAATGCAAGCTTTATTATTAATTTTAGTGTTTAATTTAATTTAATTTTTTATATATATTGCATATTATTCCTATTTTTTTAATGAAATGCAAGCTTTATTATTGCACACTCTATACCCATTCCTTGTCATCCTCCCCACTCAATGACACATCCCTTGAGGATGAGCACCTCCACACCCTGTAATCTAACATAGCACTTAAATATGAGAAATTATGAAACCCACAAAAATTGTGTTGTATTACAACAAGTCACATCCTATTGATTGATTTTTTTTTCTTTTGTGTCTGATCTATGACAATATCTGAATTGGCTTTTATTTTTGTTATGCAGAAACAATGAAAAAGGGTAACTTTTGATCATTGTACCTTTCATTCCGTGCATAAAATATAATTCTTGTTTGTGGATTAGGATCAAATACAAAGGATCCTAATTGTAAGAAGTGTAAGAAGGATTTATAGAGTGACAAGTGTCCAATAACCTAAAAAAACCCACTACACAAAAAAACCCACTAAAAAAAAAAAAAAAAAAAAAAAAACTTAAACATCAACCACCACCAACCCCCCCCCCCCACCCCCCCTACCCCCCACATCACCCACCCCAAAAAAAAAAATATATATATATATATATATATATATATATATATATATATATATATATATTTTTTTTTTTTTTTTTGCCGAGGGGGTGGGGGTTTAGGTTTTTGGGTGGTGGTGGGGGTGGGGGTGGGTGTTTAGTTTTTTTTATATTTTTTTTTAGGTTTTTGGGGGGTCGGGGGATGGGGGGGTTAGGTTTTTTTAGGTTTTTGGAGGGTGGGGGGTTAGGTTTTTTTTAGGTTTTTGGGGGGTGGAGGTTGGGGGGGGGGGGGGGGGGGGTAGGTTTTTTGAGGGTTTTTTTGGTGAGGTATAGTTTTTTTTTGTTTTTTTTTGCGGGGGGGGGGGGGGGGGGGGGTGTTTAGGTTTTTGGTGGTGATATAGTGGGTTTAGTTTTAGGTTATTGGACACTTGTCACTCTATAAATCCTTCTTACACTTCTTACAATAAGAAGCCTTTGTAGAATAACTTGACCCTCCTCTTTGTTTATTCACCTCTTATTAAATTTAAGTTTGTTGGTAGATCATGTTTTTATTTGATTCTAAGTCCGTACTCATTTAAGAGGTCCAATGTCCGACGGTCGACTTAATGTTAAAAGGTAACCAGTTTGGAGCAAAAGGACACCGCTTGTATAAATATTAAAACATGAAGTACATCCGTTATAATTTTGTTAGTTGAAGGATAGCACCGGAATATTTGTTAAAACTTAAAAGTCGTAAAATGAAATTTACTCTAATTTATTTGAAAAATATTAACTGAAATTTTATTGGGTCAGGTCTTATGAAAATAATCTTTTGGGTCGTGGATGTATAAAAAACTCATTCTCCCTCTGCCCAAAGCCTTGAACCTCAACGGGTGGAATAAATGATTCTTGTTCTTCGACGTCAATCATCATCTGAAAGCTCGTTTGATTTGATTTATTCGATAATAATGATCCGTGTATGTTTAGTGTATAGTGAACCTTGATTTTGTGCTGAAATTTGTCTGTATATTCAAGATTCTCTCTGTAAGCTTGATTGATTTGATCATGGATGATCACGTCCTTATTTGATGTACTCTTGGTAACAAATGTGTGTATGGAGCAGGTTACACGCACACCAGGTTATGAGGCTTCATATGAGGCTATACAACTTGTATGATAGGTGGAAAAGGTTTAAACGGGACTGTGTAAAAGTAAAATAAGATTTTACTGATGTGACGGTGGTGTGTTGTGTAAGTAATTATAGTAATTATACGGCCCATTTTATTGATGGAATATTTAACACCAAGTGGGGGTGGTGTATCTTAAGTCTTAACATCACCCCATTTTATTGATGCAAGTTAAAATTTGGTTAGGGCCCAAAAAAAAAAAAGAAAGAAAAAAAAAGAAGGTAAATGATGTATGCTAATAGTATCTGACGTTCTTACTTCTTAGTATAGGTGGAATATTGAGCCATCTATGTATGAGTAACTTTGTTTGGGATTCCACTTAGGCTATGAGGTGTGGGGGCTCCATCCCTGCCACGTCATCATCCATCACCACACCCTCCAAGTGAGGAGGGGGCGCCATTGATGGGGCTCTATCATGGTAACACCCTGTAGCGCCCATATGCACATATTCCGGTGGGGCCCACTAGTTTTAAACCAATCAAATGTTTTTTTTTTAATTTTGTTTAATAGGGGCTCCATCCACACCATCCAAATTAAATGGGGGCTCCATGGCTGACGTGGATCCTATGTGGACTTGATAAAGCCCCATGAGGATCCATCCACACCTCATAGCCTTAGAATCTCCTTATTAACTCATTGACTTTTCTAAAAAGTTAACAAGGAGAAATGATATTTGGATAACTCAAAATGACTTTTTAATACAAGGGGAATAAGTCATTTTGAGAAGTCTGGGATTCTTGACTTTTCAAAACTACTTATGACTTTTAAGGTTATTATTACAAAAATACCCCTATCATTTGCCTAGAAAAGCTCCTCACCCACTCAACTCCTTATGACTTTTTGGTCATTTCACATGAATAAGCTAAGTCAAACACTTTTTAAAAAACAACTTATTAACTTATTGGCTATCCCTACACACTTTTCTAAAAACTCAATTTGGATAATTTATAACTCTATAATTCTTTTTGACAAAAATTCCTTTTGAGTTAAATAAGCAATCCCAAACACCCCCTTAGGTTATGTTATATATATAACGGTTCAAATTGGTAAATGTTTTTTTAAGAAATAGAAAAACTGGAGCACGCTTGAACAAAGGAACAAAGGCCAAACACGTCTCAAGTTGCTCAAAATGTTTTTTCAATGCATAAAACCTCGAAAATCATTTTGTTAAAAAAAATATTGAAATCATTTTGACGTTCACCAATGGGCGTTTGCCCCACTAAATATCTATAAATTAAGAAAATTACTAATTTTTGGCCCAATTCCCTAAATATTTTCTCAAGGGGCACTACTATACACACCCCCCCTATTACTGATTACACTCCCCCTCCTCTCACATACACATAGGTGGGGCCTGCGTGGGACCGACAGTGTATGTGAGAGGAGGGGGGGTGTAATCAGTAATAGGGGGGTGTGTATAGAATGCCCCTTCTCAAGTTTCAACCACCTTGTTTCAAACCATAGAAATAAGTACATGTTTCGGGTATACCCGTCGGGTTAGGGTATTTTTGCCATCTAACAAACTGAAGGATCAAAAGGGAATAAGTAAAATAAGTTTTCTTTGTTAAATTTCTGGCGTTTTTCATACTATTTTCTTGTTTTGAGTTCGATAAGTTGTATTCTACTCCCCATTTGGCAGGGGAAATGATGAGACTCAAGGAGCTGGTTTCTGATGCAAAGAAGTACTTATTTCAATTAGTACTTAGTAGTATGCTTATAAGGAATTTGTTCCTTTATGGAGGAAGGAAGGATCTCTAGAAGTGAGAGTGAATGAACTAACAGATTCCCTTCTTTTTACCATTGTTTCTCCACTAATGTTGCTTCTTTTTGACTTGTGAAGACTAGAGGTGGCTAATTTAACCAATTTGTATGAAAATGGGCCATTTGGTTCTAATTGTTTGGTAACGGGTCAAACTGGTAAAGTATAAAATAGTAGCTAGAAAGAAATGAAACATGTTGAACATGTTAAATGGGTTAAAGATTGTCCAAGTGCATTCACATGCTTTGAACATAGTAAATCATTTTTTATTGAAACGACTTGTATTATTGGTTTAATATTTTGAATCATCTCTAATAAATTGATTATCTCAAAATTCCAAAAAAAAATGGATAAAAAGGTTACTAGTTTCCATATGTGTTATGACTTTTGATATGAAGAGTTATTAGTTACCAGCTGTGTTCCTGTTTTGGAACAGGTTATTTGCAGACAAACAGATTGAACGTTGCATTCACATGGACATGATGAGCATACATCAATATCTTTATATGCAGTATTCTTGGGTTGTTTGAATGTTTTTTGTCAAATTGATTATTGTAATTTCAAGAATCAAAATCAGATAATTATTTAGATATTTAATTAAGAGATATTTGAAATTGCGCTTTAATATCAGGTAATTAGATTAAACTAAGGAAATCAACTTATGTTAGAATCTGAAACTAAAAGGTCACAGATTTGACCTGTAAAGTCAAAAAACACCTTTCTTCAGAAGGGAGATTTCATTTTCATGGATTCTTTTAGTTTCCCGTCATTTTAATGAAGCTGAATAGGTTTCCATATTTTGTGGAAAATTCCGTTGCCATGTGTCGAAATTGCTGTCAGCTTTTGAATTCTAAAAAATAGGCCGACTTCACCTCAGTGTTCAAATGGGCCGATTGGTTTGTGGGTTGTCTTTTAGATGTTATATGCTTTATAGTTTTAAATGCTGTAATAAGGATTGGGCGGATTATAAGCCCGATCATAGTGATAGACATAAGGGTCTGGGATTATGATCCTAGCTATTGTACAGGACTCGCTTAGCGTTTTAGGGCTATAGACCTATAGTTACAAAATTTCTAATGCTCTTAGTTTGTAATCTTTTTATGAAATTTTAAAGTGTTACCGAGGTCCTACTCCACCGTACACAAAGAAAAAAACTTATTTTTTTAACTTCACAAGAGTTTTGAGTTGTTTTGCTTGTTTGGAATTGTAACAAATAATTCCATCTTCTTGTATTATTTAATGTGATGTTAATCAGATTGGGGAAACGAGCAAACCTGATTCACCATCCATTCAAAGAATTCATCTAATTTACCTCTTGATAAATTTTCCTTCTTATACAGAAAGCTCTCATTCGTCAATTCTTTAACGCAGCAAGTTAACCATGTGCACTAAGTGGTAGTTTCAACCCTTTAGTAATGAATGGTTCAACTTGTATTATTTTTTATAACAGGTCAAACAAACAAAATAAAAGAAATTAGCTAAAAATGAGTCAAATTGGTAAAATCAGAAAGTCAAAAGTCAGCCAAGAGTACTTTTAGTGCATGCAACCTCCATCAAATACTCAGCGTGAATTTATGGCAATATGTGTTATGAGTAGCATTTATCATGTTTTGCTGCTTAATATTAACTATAAACATACAAACAACTAGTTCATCAACAGGCCCGTGGGTACTGTTTTCAGTGAGTATGACATGATTGAGCTAGAGTAATTTTAAGTATTTAGACCACCCGTAGTGGACAAGAATTTGGGGCTTTTTTTGCCCCAACAACGCCCCCAAACGCCCCATATACCGCCCCCTTGGGCGTTTTTTTCAAATTTTTGGTCCCAGGCGTTCTTAAATCCACGCCTTCCTTCATTTTTTTGGGCCAATCACCACACACCTTCCCAATCTTTGCCCAATAACATTTTTTTGGTGGTTTTTTATTATTTAATTTTTTACACCCCCTTTTAACATAATGCCCCACAATGCCCACATCCACACCACACCCATTTTAGAAAAACGTCCCATAATGCCCCTTTGCTGACTGGACTACCACATGGCGTAAAACGCCCAAGGGTGGGGTGTCTTCAACTACACATGGTCTTAGGAGCGAACTTGTTTTATGTCTGTACCATTATCACTGCCATTCAAGGGGGCACTTTGACAATTATGTAGGTTTTAAACCATTAACTTTGTTTCTTAACTTAGTTACATAGTATACCTATTTAAGTAGACCTGGAAAAACGGGCGGGTCGGGTGGAATGCCGGTTCGGAATAGGTTTGGGTCAGGATCGGTTTAAGTTTGGATGGGCCAATTTAACAAAAATGGTTATTTGGTTTGGGTTGGAATGGGTTCGAGTAATTATGGGTTCAGGTCATAATGGGCGGACTATAAGACCACCCGGTGTGGGCGTTGAAATCTGTCATTGAGGCTAGCGCTAGACCATGCCGCCCAAACCACCCCATCCATGGCTTTGTCGATGGCTTTGTACGTGGGGCTATCGAATTTCCACCGGCGTTGAGGGCAAACGGGAGACGATGTGGTAGCTATGTGTTGGTGGGTTCAATCTAGTCGTTCAACAGCTAGTTTGACTAAATTTATATTAAAAAAAACTGTATATAATCACAATTTTCACCCCATTTCTTAGAAAACACACACCAAATCAATCTAATTCTCTATTTCCAATGTATTTAGGGAGATTTTTTAGCATAATTTTTATAAAATGGAAGGCTCAAGTTCTTCATGTTCATCATCTTCTTCGTCGTCTGAGCTTGATGAAGATAATGATTAATGTTTATGTAATTTTATTTTAAGTTTATGTGGTTTTATTTTAATTCTATGTAATTTTTTTAAATTTATGTTGTTTATGCAATTTATATTAATGTTTTTATTTAAATTTATCAGATTTTTTATATAATTTAAATCTTCCTATACTAATAAAGAAAATCTTTTTTGGACATGTATCACTCCCTGGTGTATTCTCACCTTATTTTCCTATTTATCTAGGATATGGGTAACGATAGTGTAAAAAGGGCCTAAAATGTGAGAAGTGTGAGAAGTGTATTATAACACTATATATAATACTATATAACACCATATAAACACCGTATAACAATATGTAACAACACCATATAACACTATGTAACACTATATATCATTATATAACAAATATAACACTATATATCTATCATAGACATGCTATCAGACAACCTATAGTGTTATATTTGTTATATAATATATATAGTGTTACAAAGTGTTATATGGTATTATATGGTGTTACATATTGTTATACGGTGTTTATATGGTGTTATATAGTATTATATATAGTGTTATAATACACTTCTCACACTTCTCACACTTTGAGCACTTTTTACAGGATCCTCTACCTCTCGGATATTAAATAATAATAATAATAATTTTAAACAAAAAATTAAATAACAATAAATATTTGTTTTTCTATAAATAATTTTAAACAAAAATTAGATAAAAATAAATATTTGTTTCTCTATAAATAATTTTAAACAAAAATTTAGATAAGGATAAATGTTTGTTTTTATTATAAGTAGATATATATACTCTGGAGTTTGGAGATTCAAATATAGTAAATTAGGAATCAAAGGCTCGCGTTTGATATATACTTAATCTTTGTAATATTTTTTTCACTAGAATTAAATAATTATTCTAGGTCGGGGCATATGGTTCTATCAAATTGTAAGTGTTTTTAGACGCATCGCTATAATGGTTTGGATTCACCATTATAATTGCACAATTCTTTCAAATGCCAAATTTAGACAACTTAATTTCACCTTTGTCATGTTAGGCGTACTGTTATATTTGGTTTAAACCTATCATTTATCGCATATTGCATCAACATTTAGAAAGAACGTCGTTTTTAAATATAACAATTCTATACTCTATTCAAATAGAATTAATTCTCGAATTTACGGTATCTATAATACCTTATTAAGAGAACTGAGTTTTCTACCCTTTTCGTAATTTTGCCATAGGTACAAATCTTGAAGCACCATGTATAAATGAAGCAAACCATTTTAGAGGGGGGAAACTTGGACATTGTCGAAAGTTTTAAGACACTTGAGGGCAATCTAGACATTTCATCCATGGAATCCATGCCCACTTATGTCTTCCATTAATTGAATTAAATTAAGGAATTAAATAAAAGTTTTATAATAATTAAAGGAATTAATTGATTAAATTAAAGGTTAGACATGCAACCTTTAGGATTTTTATGATTTAATAGTATGTATAAATATAATAAATAGATTTATATTAACTATTTCTATACTATCTATAATCTATACTACCTTATAAGCTAATCATCCGTCATCAGTCATTTATGAGTTAGTCTTAAAACCACCATCATTTCTCATTATGGTATTAATAACCCCAACATGTAACCGATGACTTATAAAATCATTTGAACCTTCAAATGTATATTTATATATTCCATATACGACCACATGAGACCCAATATCAAGCTATGTCCGCTCTCTCAAACCTTCACCTATACATGTTAATTAACCCCCACGCTACTGCCGTGGCCCTTATCCGATTCATCCGTCACCAGCTCGGTAGAAAACTGAAGTAAGTTTCTTATTCTTAAGAACTCGTGTTTCTTGGATCATAAATAAACACTAAAACAAACCACTTTTTATGCATCAGATTCTCTGGTCGATCACCAGTAAGTAATGGAGATCATGAATGCTGCAATGCATACAAAAGAAAGTTCATCAATTTGGGGTTGGTCACTAAGATGTATAAATTATTTGGAAGTACTAACTTTTATTCCTCATCTATTAATTATAAATTTCTTTTATGATGCTATCAACATTCACTAGATATTTTACTACAGATTTTTGGCTTATTTCTCTACCCTTTTTTTAGGGGCAGAACCGGAAATAAAGGCCGTTCCACCCAACAGTGATTTAAATGTTGTTCATGGCACCGGTTTTGGTACCTCCATATGTTCCGTCATTAGATGACATTGAATTGATAGTAAGAAGCAAATGTAATGCCTTAGTTTTTGTATTAATCCAGTTATGTTTTTTCTTTGTTTGTTTGAGATAGTACATATAATTTGTGATGACAGACATTAGAGCCTTATCATTTGTTGGTTTAAACAATACAATTATTATAAAAAGGTGGGATTAATGTGTTTTTTGGCAAATAAAATGTATTATTAAAAGGTAAGATATATAGTTAGACTATTATTTTTACGATAACATGTATTATTATTTGGACTATACGAGTACAATTTGTAAATTGTTTCACTTTTTAGTTGTGTTTGCATTACATTCTCATCATCTTGAGATTGAATTTGTTTTGTTGGATTTAGAATGCCAGTTAATTTGTTTCTCTAATTTTCATTCTAAAAATCAAGACAATAGCTTCACAGAGGGCTTGAAAAAGTGCGCAAGCAGTCACTTGCCTCGTACACATGGCTGGTGAGCATTTAGAAACTAAATATGTTTGGATTTATCATCAAACAATTAATTAATAGAAATCTGAAACTATACATGCTAGCTAAACTTTTCATTCATTAATTCTTACAAGTTAGCGAATTTTTACTAAACCCCAAAACCTAAAATAAACTAGACTTTAAAAATGAACTTTTAGAGATTATAATAATTTTGTTGTCATTATTTGTAAATAATTATGAAATTTAACGTTATGGAAAATAAATATTACAACTATCATTAATATGGAAGTAAATTTTAGAAACCCGGTCTTCAAGTTTTGTAAATTTTTGCCACCATCAAACCTAGAGTTAAACCAAAATCAAGTATTTTTTTTCGTAACGTACACGATAGCGATTGACGTGGTAACGTACGCTATAGCGATTGACGTTACGGTTGCGGTATTGTGTGCACGAACCCAACTACTTATGAGAGAACATCGTTGCCAGTATTTTGTGCTAATGGAAACGGTATCAGTGTTCACCTTTATTATTTTCGACAGGTCAAACCAGATAACGACCAAACTCTTGCCATGTTGCGTGTGAAAGAAAACGACAACACTCCTGCCGCGAAGCGCAGAGAGAAACTGTAAGACCCGACTTAATATAACTAGTTTAATGATACAAAAACTTGCATTTAATACAGAATTTAGGAGTTTACAAAATACTTTCATGATTTTAAGACCTTACATGGTCATAGTATTCAAGTCTTCATACTACTAGTTAACTTTTAAAACCTAGTTTCAAGTGTTTACACATTACTAAAACAAAATAGACAAAATGCAGAAGCTTCATCTGGTGCGTTCGATTCTTGGTATTTGCTTGATCGTCATCCGGGTTAGGTCCATCTTCACCAACGGTCAAAACCATGAAAATTATTAGTTTTGACACTTTAGAAATCAAGTATATACAAGTTCCAGGTTCAAACAAGTTAAAAAAAAAACAAAATTCATCAGCTAGGACAGTCGCGCCGCGCGACGGACTTCGGGACCAGTCGTCGTGTGACGCCAGCACCGTCGAGTCGCGCGACGGACTTTGGTTCTCCCCGTGGCGCAACGCCAGCATGTTATTTCAACAGAAAGTTGTTGTTTGGAGCTGCTAATTTCGCCCACCACCACTTATCTCGATTCCAAACTTTAAATTGGCATAACTTTTGACTCGGGCATCCGTTTTAGTCGATTCTTTTTCCTACGCGACCGTAATTTAATTACGGACGCGTTTATCAACACATTTTACATAAAATGTCATTTCAAAAACAGTTGTCCTTTATTTTGTCTCTTGTTTATTTGACCCATTTATTCATAAGTTTCATGACATGTATTGTTGTCATTTAGGCCAATGCACTCGTTTCTGCGCTTACCAAATATGAGCTTTTGCTCCCCTCCCGAGGGTTGCTTATGCAATAATCATCATGCTTATTTCCAAGAATTTAACCATGTCTTTCGGAATCATTTGACAAGCGAATGTTCCGAACTATAAACCCTTTACAAGGGCTCATGCTTTTGCAACGAATAAGCGTGTCCGTGACACGGCCTACACATGATTTTGTAAATATATTTATAACCAATCACAAGAGATGGTTATTAATTTCTATGTTCGTAACTCAACTTGTTTTGACCCGTTTGGATGCCGAATGGGTGTCACCATTACTAGACACATCCGAACTCTATTTCTAGCACATGTTTTGACTCGTTTTACTTGTCTAAGACACTTTGTCGCTCTCGTGACTTAACGGGTTTTCCTTGTTTACCAAATTTTCAATATAACAAAATAAGATTAACAATTAAACATAGTGTAGCGAAATTATAAGTCGCGTAACTTCAAAGTGTGCCCTTCAAGCGTGTATCACTTCCGGCTTGTCCACTAGACGATCCGGATGCTTTACCTAAAGAGTTCCATTCATCATCAATTTAGAACTTTTTCATAATCCATAACGGACAATTCATTATGATATTCAAATCTGCGTTTTTGTTCGATTCTAAACATTTTATTCCTCACTTAGGCGTTTCAACAAACACCTAGCGGGTCAAATTCTTACATAATCATTACTAGGTTCTTGACATGTTATTTTCACCTACATTTACTTCGATTAGGCGATTTGCACTAAATTTCAACATCAATAATACCGAATTTAACACATGAATTCAGTTTTCACTAGAATAGTATTAACAATCTTAGTGTTTATCTAGTCTCTACAAACTCAATAAGAATTCAACAAGAATTCATCTAGGGTTTTATCCCTAAACATCATGTTGCTTCTAATTTCACCCATGCATCAAGTAATCAAGCTAAATTTTCGTTTTTCACATTTAACCTAAAATTCAAGATGCAACAAAATACCACAATTTTGCATACCTTTTGATCCCTGCAACGAGGTGATCACTAATTCATGTTTGAAACTTGATTTAGAGCAGATTAGAGGCTTCAATTTGTGAATTTTGTGAGAATTTTAGGGTTTGAAGTAAACCCCTGGTCGCCCTCTCCTTCTGATCGATCCCAGCACACACGCATGTGTGTGTTTGGTGAGTTATTTCCTATTTGATCAATTAAGTTTTAGTTTTTATTAATTTGGTCCCTCAACTTTTGTTTAACTTATAGTTTAGGTATTTCAACCTTAATAATAGTCACTTCAAGACTCTTAACTAACTGGGTTATAAATTCCTAGTTAGTTTGTTCTTGTTTATTTAACACTTTATTATCCTGAATTTAAATTTTATAAATTTCGGGGTGTTACAAGTCCACCCCCCTTAAAGAGGGTTTCGTCCCCGAAACCTGATTACGTATCGAATAATGTAGGGTAGAGTCGTTGCATCTCCTCCTCGGATTCCCATGTGGTATCCGAACCCTTCCGGTGTTCCCATTTGACCTTTACTTGATTGATTTCCTTGTTCCTTAAGGTTTTCATTTTACGATCCAAAATCTCTATGGGTTTCACCACATAGTTAAGTCTGTCATCCACCTCAATGTCGTTGTAGTGGATATAGGTTGTTTCATCCGCTAGACATTTCCGAAGATGTGACACATGAAATGTGCTATGAATTCTACTTAATTCTTCCGGTAGTTCAAGGCGGTATGCTACCTTCCCTACTCGTTTGACAATTGTAAACGGTCCAATAAATCTTGGGCTTAATTTTCCTCTCTTTCTAAATCGGATAACCCCCTTCCATGGGGATACCTTGAGCATGACCTTGTCGCCAACCTGAAACTCGATCGGTCTTTGCCTTTTGTCTGCATACGACTTTTGTCTATCTTGTGCCGCTTTCAAGTGTGCCCGAACCACTTCAATCTTTTCATTAGTGGCTCAGAGTATATCTTTGTGAGCGAGTTCACGTGGACCCACCTCTCCCCAACACACCGGGGTCCGACACTTTCTACCGTAAAGCATTTCATACGGTGCCATCCCGATACTAGCATGGTAGCTGTTATTATATGAAAACTCGACCAATGGTAGATAAACATCCCAACTGCCTCCGAAGTTGATTATACATGCCCGTAGCATGTCTTCCAATGTTTGTATTGTTCTTTCACTCTGTCCATCCGTCTGAGGATGGTACGCAGTGCTAATGAACAATTTTGTTCCCATTTGCTCTTGGAAATTTCGCCAAAAATTTGAGGTGAACCGGGTATCCCTAGCGGACACGATGGATACCGGTACTCCATGGCGTGCCACTATCTCATTAGTGTAAACCTCCGACATCTTTTCTGACGTATAAGTCTCATGTATTGGAATAAAGTGAGCACTCTTTGTCAATCTATCAACAACTACCCATATTGCATCAAATCCGCGGTTCGTCTTCGGTAGTTTGGTTAACAGTTCCATTGTAATATGTTCCCATTTCCAAACCGGAATTTCCAATGGTTGGAGCTTACCGTATGGTTTTTGGTGTTCCGCCTTGACTTGTAGACATGTCAGGCACTTCTCCACGTATTTCACTACATCTCTTTTCATTCCGGGCCACCAATAGTTTTGTTTCAAGTCGTTATACATCTTGGTCGCTCCTGGATGGATGGAATAACGGGATTTATATGCTTCATCTAGTAGAAGCTTTTTAACTCCACATGTGTTAGGAACCCAGATTCTGTTGAAACATGTTTTCAAACCGTGATTGCCTTCTTCAAGATCTTTAAATTGGCCAACAATTCTTTCCCTTTTCCAGTTTTCTACCTTCACTGCTTCAACTTGTGCTTCTCAGATTCGTTCTAGTAAGCCCGAGGTTACAATAAGCTGCATTGATTGTACTTGTATCGGGGTATAATCTGCCTTTTGACTTAACGCGTCTGCTACTAAATTGGCTTTCCCGGGGTGGTAATGTATTTCACAATCGTAATCGTTGACCGTTTCCAACCACCGCCTTTGCCTCATGTTTAATTCCTTCTGATCGAAGAAATATTTCAAACTTTTATGGTCAGTAAAGATTGTACATCTTACCCATACATATAATGTCTCCATAATTTTAAGGCGAATACTACTGCTGCCAGCTCCAAATCATGAGTTGGGTATTTCTTTTCATGGATCTTCAGTTGCCTCGAGGCGTAGGCTATGACCTTGCCTCGTTGCATTAAAACACATCCGAGCCCCGAATGCAACGCATCCGAGTAAACCACCATGTCATCAACTCCTTCCGGTAACGTTAGCACCAGAGCGTGAGTTAACTTTTCTTTAAGTGTTTGGAAGGCTTCCTCTTGTTTGATGCCCCATACAAACTTTTCCTCCTTGCGAGTCAATTTGGTCAATGGTAAAGCAATTTTGGAGAAATCTTGTATGAATCTCCGATAATATCCCGCGAGCCCTAAAAAGCTTCGGATTTCCGAGGGGTTCCTTGGAGTGTTCCATTTTGACACGGCTTCTACTTTTGACGGATCTACTAATACCCCGTCGGCACTAATAATATGCCCGAGAAACTGCACCTCTCGTAACCAGAAAACGCACTTTGAAAATTTTGCATACAGTTTTTCTCGTCTGAGTGTCTCTAACACTTCTTGCAAATGGTAAACATGCTCAGCTTCATTCTTCGAATACACTAAAATGTCATCGATAAATACAATTACCGACTTATCCAGCATAGATTTGCAAACCTGGTTCATGAGATCCATGAAAGCCGCGGGTGCGTTAGTCAACCCAAAGGGCATCACGAGGAACTCATAATGCCCGTACCGCGTACGAAAGGCCGTCTTCGGTACATCTTCCTCCTTGACTTTCAATTGGTGATAACCCGATCTGAGATCAATCTTTGAGAACCAACTCATTCCTTGTAGCTGGTCAAACAAGTCATCAATTCTTGGAAGTGGGTATCGATTTTTCACCGTTAGTTTGTTTAACTCCCGGTAGTCGATATACATACGCATACTACCATCCTTCTTTTTCACAAACAATACTGGTGCGCCCCACGGGGATACACTCGGTCGGATAACCCTTTGTCGAGCAATTCTTGGATTTGAGACATCAATTCTTATAGCTCCGACGGCGCGAGCTGATACGGCACCTTGGCCATAGGTTTTGCGCCCGGAATCAATTCGATTCCGAACTCTACTTCCTGTTCTGGTGGTATTCCCGGTAAATCTTCCGGAAACACATCTTCATAATCGCATACCACTGGCACATCTCCGATTTTGAGGGATTCTTTCTCTGATTCATTTGCGTATACCATATATGCCTTGTATCCATGTTTCATTAGTTTGTGAGCTTCTAGCATCGTGCATATCACCGGGTTACCCCCTTTTTCACCATATATTGTAACGTGCTTTCCGCTAGGAGATGTCAGTTTTATTTCCTTTCGGAAACATGCCACCTTTGCGTGGTATCGGGACAACCAATCCATACCCATGATCACTTGAAATTCTCCCATTGACATTGGGATCAAGTCTATTGTGTATTCTTCGTCGTCAGTGCTCAATTTACAATTTTCACATACATCACAAACGATAAAACTCTTGTTATTACCTATCTCTACTTCTAAAGGTATAGGTAATTTCGTTAGAACAAATGAAGGATGTCGAATAAACCCATATGAAATAAAGGATTTATTCGCACCCGTATCAAATAATATACACGCAGGAATCAAGTTTATAGCAAATATACCTGAAACCACTTCGGGTTCAACTTTTGCTTCTGCGGCAGTCAAGTGGAAAGATCTTGCCTTTGCCTTCGGGGCTTCACCTTTCGTGTCTTGCCCATCTTTCTTTCCCACCAGTTCTGAGCATTCCGATTTCTTGTGACCCGGTCGATAACAATTGTAGCAAACCGTCACTTTTTCCGGGCATGATGAAGCCATATGCCCTATTTTCCGACATATGGGGCAAGGCTTATCCTTGAAGCGATATTCGCCCCTATGACCCTTTCCACAGATTTTGCAATTTGGCGACCCGCCTTTCGCATCCGATTTCTTCACTGTTTCGTTCGTTCGCGCTTTCTTGGTAGGGCTTTGATTAACATTATGAGCCCTCCGTTCACCCCGTTCAACTTGCTTTCTCAATTCGATCTCCCGTTCCCGAGCAACATTTATGATCTCGGTGAGGGTCTCGTATTTTGAAGGAGTCATAAACTTTCTATACTCGGCGCTCAACGTATTATAATAATAATATATCTTCTGTTCTTCGTTTGTTATCAGTTCATCACAAAACTTCATTTTATCCATAAACATTCCCGTGATCTTGTCTATGGACTCACCCTTGTGCCTAAGTTGCATGAACTCTTCCTTGATTCGATTAATGACCGCTTTGGGACTATGGTGTTTAAGAAACGGTGTCTTAAATTCATCCCATGTCATAGCCTTAGCTGCTTCGTTTCCAATTTCTTTCTTTTTGTTATCCCACCAGTCTTTCGCTTGACCCCTTAATTTACCCGTACCAAAAGCTACGTAGTCATCTTCATCACAATGGGCCCTCTCAAATACCCCTTCGATATCGCTTAGCCATCGCTGGCATACGATTGGGTCAACCTCCCCATTATAGACTGTCGGTTTGCAAGCCATGAACTCCTTGTATGTACAAGGCTTTCGTCCTCCGGACTTTTCCTTTGCTAAATTGGCATTATCCTCCAATTTCTTGATTCTTTCCTCAACCACTGATAGTACCGTGTTCTGGATCTTATCGATGAAACCAGACAAACTATTTTCGATTGCCTTTCCAACCTCCTCGGCAATCACTTCTCTTGTTTGCTCAGTGACTCTCGGCACCGCATCATCGTTACCTTCATCCGCCATCTTTAATACTGAATGTTTACATTGACCGTTAAACATTTCATTTATTACATATGATTTACTTGTTTTGGTTTAATCAAGTTCATAACTTGATTCGATCGTTCTTGTTTCATGCATTTCTTGTGTTTGAGTGAACTTACACACTATTTTCATGCATATTTGTTCATGTTTCATTTCTATATTCTCTAAATCTACTTAAACAATTAACTCTTACCGGATGCTTGATCAAGCTTGAACCGAACACCCTTTATTGACAACCTTGGCTCTGATTACCAACTTGTAAGACACGACTTAATATAACTAGTTTAATGATACAAAAACTTGCATTTAATACAGAATTTAGGAGTTTACAAAATACTTTCATGATTTTAAGACCTTACATGGTCATAGTATTCAAGTCTTCATACTACTAGTTAACTTTTAAAACCTAGTTTCAAGTGTTTACACATTACTAAAACAAAATAGACAAAATGCGGAAGCTTCATTTGGTGCGTTCGGTTCTTGGTATTTGCTTGATCGTCATCCGGGTTACGTCCATCTTCACCTACGGTCAAAACCATGAAAATTATTAGTTTTGACACTTTAGAAATCAAGTATATACAAGTTCCAGGTTCAAACAAGTTAAAAAAACAAACAAAATTCATCAGCTGGGACAGTCGCGCCGCGCGACGGACTTTGGGATCAGTCGTCGCGTGACGCCAGCACCGTTGCGTCGCGCGAAGGACTTTGGTTCTCCCCGTGGCGCGACGCCAGCATGTTATTTCAACAGAAAGTTGTTGTTTGGAGCTGCTAATTTCGCCCAGCACCACTTATCTCGATTCCAAACTTTAAATTGGCATAACTTTTGACTCGGGCGTCCGTTTTAGTTGATTCTTTTTCCTACGCGACCGTAATTTAATTACAGACGCGTTTATCAACACATTTTTACATAAAATGTCATTTCAAAAACAGTTGTCCTTTAGTTTGTCTCTTGTTTATTTGACCCATTTATTCATAAGTCATAAGTTTCATAACATGTATTGTTGTCATCACAAACCTTAGGCCAATGCACTCGTTTCTGCGTTTACCAAATATGAGCTTTTGCTCCCCTCCCGAGGGTTGCTTATACAATAATCATCATGCTTATTTCCAAGAATTTAACCATGTCTTTCGGAATCATTTGACAAGCGAATGTTCTGAACTATAAACCCTTTACAAGGGCTCATGCTTTTGCAACGAATAAGCGTGTCCGTGACACGGACTACGCATGAATTTGTATATATATATATATATATATATATATAACCAAGCACAAGAGATGGTTATTAATTTCTATGTTTGTAACTCAACTTGTTTTGACCAGTTTGGATGCCGAATGGGTGTCACCATTACTAAACACATCCGAACTCTATTTCTAGCACATGTTTTGACCCGTTTTACTTGTCTATGACACTTTGTCGCTCTCGTGACTTAACGAGTTTTCCTTGTTTACCAAATTTTCAATATAACAAAATAAGACTAACAATTAAACATAGTGTAGCGAAATTATAAGTCGCGTACCTTCAAAGTGTGCCTTTCAAGCGTGTATCACTTCCGGCTTGTCCACTAGACGATCCGGATGCTTTACCTAAAGAGTTCCATTCATCATCAATTTAGAACTCTATTCATTATGATATTCAAATCTGCGTTTTTGTTCGATTCTAAACATTTTATTCCTCACTTAGGCGTTTCAACAAACACCTAGCGGGTCAAATTCTTACATAATCATTACTAGGTTCTTGACATGTTATTTTCACCTACATTTACTTCGATTAGGCGATTTGCACTAAATTTCTACATCAATAATACCGAATTTAACACATGAATTCAGTTTTCACTAGAATAGTATTCACAATCTTAGTGTTTATCTAGTCTCTACAAACTCAATAATCACCTACAATGGTGATTAAAATCTCTAGAATTATCATACTAAATTTCAACAAGAATTCATCTAGGGTTTTATCCCTAAACATCATGTTGCTTCTAATTTCATCCATGCATCAAGTAATCAAGCTAAATTTTCGTTTTTCACATTTAACCTAGAATTCAAGATGCAACAAAATACCACAATTTTGCATACCTTTTGATCCCTGCAACGAGGTGATCACTAATTCATGTTTGAAACTTGATTTAGAGCAGATTAGAAGCTTCAATTTGTGAATTTTGTGAGAATTTTAGGGTTTGAAGGAAACCCCTGGTCGCCCTCTCCTTCTGATCGATCCCAGCACACACGCATGTGTGTGTTTGGTGAGTTATTTTCTATTTGATCAATTAAGTTTTAGTTTTTATTAATTTGGTCCCTCAACTTTTGTTTAACTTATAGTTTAGGTATCTCAACCATAATAATAGTCACTTCAAGACTCTTAACTAACTGGGTTATAAATTCCTAGTTAGTTTGTTCTTGTTTATTTAACACTTTATTATCCTGAATTTAAATTTTATAAATTTCGGGGTGTTACAGAAACTAATACCATTAATATATAAAATTACATTTAGTCACTGAATTCATTTAGTAGAGATTTAGAATATTACGATGAAAATGGATGTGTAAATTTTAAGTTCTTTTATCTTCTTTGGAAGCCATTGTTGGAGACACACAATTGAAATTATGTGAAACTTACATAAATTCATGTATAGTGGCTCGTAATAGACGTTATAATTGAATATGATATTAGTCCGGACACCCGCGCGCATTTCCACTAGTAGTTCATAAAAAATCTTCCTATACTAATAAATGAAAATATTTTTTGGACTTGTTTCACTTCCTAGTGCATTCTCACCTTATTTTCTGATAAAAATGTAGGGATCGATCTCCACCTTTTTGTACCATAAATTCTATTGACTACAAATTTGAAACAAGTGTTTTATATATGAAATAAACAAATAAGCATGAAGGTGCATAAAACTAACTAAATACATGTGTTTTTAACCTAATAATAAATAAAAAAAACAAAGTAAAATGTTATAATAAGTGAATAGTACATCAAAGTTCATTTTTAAAAGATAAATCTTGACGACTATATGTGTCAACATGTGCAATATATGAGTTTTTTACAGATAATCTTTATTATTTATTATATAAAATTACATTTACGTACCCGTAGAAATTTCAACATCAAACCCGTAGAAAAAGCCGAAACTTAGTAATAGACAACCTATCATCCGTCCCTTGAAATTTTTCGAACCAGTATGAAAAGAATCCTGGCTACGCCACTGACTCTTCCACGCCCAGTCCCACAACTCCCGTTTTTGCACCACGCCCCATTTCTGAAACGTGTTTATGCGTCGTCCACATGTCGCATAACGCCTCATTTTCAAGCTCCTCCACACCATCTATACATATAATAAAAGAAACCAATAAATGGACACGTGTCATTCATTGAAGATGTCTACATTTGTAATTTCCTGCATTTTCATACTTATCTTATATCAATTAATTAAATAATAAATAATCAATTAATATTAAATCTTATCTTACTTTGAATGTCGGATAGAATCATTCTATTTTTTCTAATAATATATTATCTTTAAATTTAAGTTATAAATTAAAGATATTTTTTAAATAATAGCACAAAACAATAATCTTAAACTTAAAAAAACAATAATACGCTCATGTAAAAAGTTTAAAGTACAAACAAAATATACAAAATAACTTATTAGACATTATATCAAACTTTAAAAGAAACACTAATTAGGAAGAGAAGCTAATAATATAATTCTATTTTTTATTTTTCAAATTTGGGTTATAATCAATTCGAATTAAACTTAACCAAGTTTGTGATTTGATTCGAATTAAACTGAACCAAATTTATGATTTTTTAAACGAATCCAATAGCATATTATTTACTATACAAAATTACATTTATTTAACCCGTGTAATACATGGTGTTTTTAAAGATATAACTTTTTTATTATTTAGTATATATTCGCCCTGCTTGCGGTATGCGCATATAATGTATATGTGTGGACGCTCGGAGGGCAAAAGTGAAATTGCACTAATTTTAACGTTATTTTACTAAGTTCATAAAAATAACGTTAAAAGCGGCGGACGATTAATAATGCATCATCATCATGTTGTGGCGTTGATAACAGAAAGACAAAAGGGAACATGCACTAATCGGTCTTTGTCCCGATTGCTGAGTGTTATGTGCCTTATGTCCAAGGCTTGATGCAAAACTACTATCGAGCCGGGGGTCTCACTAAAAGCAGCCTCTACATCTTACACTCCTCAGACCCTACCTTAGCTTTGCTATTGGTGGGATTTACTAAGTATGATGATGATGATTTAGTACATATAATTAGATTTATTCAACCCGCATAATACACGAGGTTTATAAGGATATAACTTTTTTATTATTTAGTTTATAAAATTACATTTATCCAACCCGTGTAATAAACAAGGTTACAAAATTACATTTATTTAACCCGTGTAATACACAGTGTTTTTAAAGATGTAACTTTTTTTATTATTTAGTATATATAATTAGATTTATTCAACCCGTACAATACACGGGTTTTTATTATTTGGTATATAAAATTGTATTTATTCAGTACAATACATGGGGTTCTTAGAGATATAATCTATATCTATACTATATAATAAAAGAAACCACTTTAGGGACACGTGTCATCATATTAAGGCATCTCTTATAGATAATTATTATTTTAGTTTAATTTTTTCTAATTAATTATATAGATAACTCTCCTACTAAACATTATTTAATTTAATAATACACGTGTCGTCATATTAGGGCATCTCTTATAGATAATTATTACTTTAGTTTAATTTCTTCTAATTAATTATAGATAACCCTCCTACTAAACATTATTTAATTTAATAATATATATTATATAAAATGTTAACGGAATAAAAAAATAGTATAACATCAAGGAAAGAAGATGGGTTATTATTTAATATAAATTGTAGATACACCATCTACTTAATTGTAAATAATTTTTATTATTTAATATAAATTGTAGATAATTATTATTTAATTTAAATTATTAAATTTAATATATGTTTCAAACATTTAAAAAATAACGGATAAAGTTCCATAAAACATCTTATTATTTATTTATATTAATTACTAGGTTAAAAATTATATCTTAATAAATGAAACAAATATCGAGCATTTTCATAACGAGAGTGAATGGAACGATTTTCTTGCTTAACAAATTATTTCTCAGATGTTAAAAAATTCTTTTTTGGGCTAAAAGGGTAAAAGTGATATAACCACATGGGCCAAAATCGTAATTTAAAATGCAAGAAGAATAATAACTACATTTATCATACTAATGAATTTATCCAAAAATAACCATTCATTCAAGATGCAACTCACGTCCAGATATTTAAATTTTAAAGTTATATATAATTACCAATATTTATACTTATCTAATTAATTTAAGTATTATTTTGTAGCTATAAGTTTATCTAATTGGCTAATTGCTATATGTCTAATCTCGACATTTCAATAATTTTTAAGAACTAATAAATTAAGACCACAGTTATTTAACTAAAACTTAGGTTATTAAATGTATGTTCACATGACTTTTAAAACTCATGAAAAAGTAGATGATACATTTGTCTTCTAATCGATGGTTCAAATGCTTTCATATTTATAAACTTGACAAACATCACAAGTTTTGATCATACATGGCACAAAATTTTGTTCGGATATTAGAAAAGCGTCTTAAAATATCGTTTTTAATTATTAAATCTCCGTTATTAACTATTTGATTTTTTAAATACTTAACCCGTGTAATACACGAGGTTATAACCTAGTATCACCATATAGTATACACCATATATTTCTCATCTTATACACTGAGCATAACACTAAAAGCAGAAAGAATCTGTCAAAATAACATACCAAAACTGGAATTAAAAACTAACATTTAAAATAAAATAAAAATTTGTCGCATATTATTTGCAGAATACTATATGAATCGAATAGAAAAGAAGCAAACCTAAGACTATGGGGTATGGGGCGGGGGTTGAGGCATGGGTTGGGTACAAACGCCCAAGTCACCACCCCGGGTGGGCTTGGGTTTCAGCGTGGCCCGTTTGGCGTGGGATTCAGCCCGGGCGTTGGGCGGGGCTACCCACATGACATGGCGGAACCTCATTGGCCAAGAGCACTAGCCATGGCGGAACCTCATTATGATGTGGCTTGGCCACGCCACCCCAGCCACGCCCCACCATACCCCTTTGAAATTGGCTTTTGGTCTTGGGTGACCCATACTCCACGTATCGCACCATGCCCCCAACCCACGCCCCACCATACCCCACGGTCTAAAATACATTCTCATCCGTGGAATGTGTACTGCCCAAATTTATAGGTATATACTCATTTATCAACAAGTATCAATCCAGATGTTGCAACAATTTATATCCATAAAGAAAACAGAGGTGTAAGAGTTTTGATGAGCCAAAGTTTTGTAAGATGATTTTTGGGAATTTAGGGTTTGGATTTGGAGAGATCGGATGATGCTAGATGAGCAGCTGCTACCCATCTTGTTCCGTTTAGTATAACACCCAAAGTTGAGAGGCCAATAGCCCATCATCTTACTCGTCAAAATTCAATAAACTCTCTATCCAGGATCTGAACCATCTTCTCAAATTCCCTCACACACATTACAACTGCTTGATGATCAAAACGTCCGCAGACAATCAATCTTCCTATTTCTTTGTTGCTGGAAACAGATTCAACACCCTCAATACTAGATACTGCCTTCTCTATCTTTTTTATTTCACTTTCACTGTTAAAGTTCACTCCCAGCGTTACTTTACATTCCTGGAAAACAAATAGGATCAAACAACAAAGGACAATAAGAACCATCATCATAAGAACTCTCTCAAACAAAGTTAAAAATAAAAATTAAAAGAAAAGAAACGGAAATAAGAATTTGCTAATGGATTTAACATTAAAAGCAAACAAATTACGGGGACGACAAAAACAAAAGTAAAGGTGTATACATACATTCTGATTGGGGTTTCGGAAATTATTGAATGCCTCAAAGATATATATCCGACTACTTGTTCTCCATCTTCGTGAATCTATGACAATAAGTGCTTATCATTATGCATCTTAATATCAAATATTAATAACAACTATAAAATATCGACAATCAATTGTTCAAACAGCTACGACCTTACCACTAATCTGAATCCATTCACCAAAGAAGCAATCAGGGATGATTGAGTTGATGAAGAAATCACGACGGCAAAGATAGTAGCCTCCTTTGGTTACCTCGAATCGAGACAGATCTCCTCCAATCACTTCTTCCTCACTCTTTTCTTCTTCTTTCTCTACTTCACCGCCATCCTTATACACAAGGCTCGCACCATACCCACTTAGTATCATTGTTCCTTTATCCCCTATGATATGCACTTGAACTTCATCACCAGCGTCTAATGTGTTGCCAATTGGCCAATAACTTAACCACACAACATCTTCATCAACTCTGGGTTTGCAATACACCACAGGGCTGTATACCCAGGTAACACCCCTGGTTTGGTTACTGATTCTGGCGAACAAAGGAGGCCGCTCAGTTTCACCACCTGATGATCTGTATAAGGCCGTTACATTTAATCCAAGAATTTTATGCTTCTTTGGATGCAGAGGCACACGGAAGGATGAGGACGTAAACTGATGTGTCGCCATGCTTTGATCCTTTATGCCTTGCAGATAGGTGCTTCTTATACCATATTCATACAACATCTATATATATTACACACAAAACTCAATTACTTCATCATATACTAAACATTTTGCTGGATATTTGTGAGAAACTGAGAAAGAGATAACCTGGATATTCCATGTTCTGCCTTCAGCAATCTCATCACCAACCAGGTCCACCTTATGATTTTGATAAGCTTTTATCCATTGCATATGTTCCAGATCTGCTTCATCAAGTTTTTCTATGGATACTAACTTAAAGAGACCTTCAATCTCACACAGTTTAAAACAACCTTCATAACGAAACTCCTGCAGTGTGAAACGAGCTGATTGGAATGTTATTCTCTCCAGCGATGTACACCAATCTACATCCAACCACTTTAGCGTACTTGGAAGACATGATAGAGACTTGAGGTTTGGACAACCAGTCAATTTAAGATCTCGAAGCATTTTAAGGTCAATGTAACTGGGCAGGATCTCAAATGAATTGCAAGATAAAAACAATTTAGATAATGATTGGGGTAAGGCAAACAAAGGCTGTTCTGGAGTTCCACCACAAAAACATAAAGCTTTTAGCCTTTCCAGTTGATTTACACACTTCTGATTCGATAAAGCCTTCCACAGCCTAGTGCACCCTGACAAGCTCAAGATGGAAAGATTCTTAAGGTATCCTATGGTTTTACAAACATGACTCAAACTGATACAGCCACGGAGGTTCAAAACCACAAGTTTAGGGAGTCGGTGGAGATTGCAGATGCTGACAAGTTTGTAAGACGAAGAGAGATCTAGAACCTTGAGCGAATTAAGAACCTGTTCCACGAATTACAAGTTGAATTTATCATTGTGCATTCAAATGAAGATTGTCTAACACTGAGAAGCTAAAAGGTAAAGTGATAAACAGAAGACTGAATTCCTTGTACCATGGGTGGGTTGAACTCTTCCAAATCTCCATTACTCATATGTATTCCCACCAAGCAGTTTGTTAATAGGCCTGCGGGTATTGTTTTCAGATAACATTTATGCCACTTCAACCATCTTAGATCCGGAAAATTCTTGTAGGTCCCGGTGAGTTTCACATTCTCTAGATGGAGAAATTTTAGGTTCTTCATCTTTATAAGGGAACTCGTCTTAAATGCCTGCAAATTCAGTATGCAGTATGCCTGATAATGATCACTAGATAAATAATATTTCGCTACCATTGGAGGAAGAAGAAAAGGTATACAAAAAAAAAAAAAAAGCAATTCACCTCCCTGAAAGTCGTTTATTCTTAACCCCTTAGGGAATACATTAATGCTTCCCTAACTGAAATCTATTGTGTCCGGCCCTAACCAATATATTTATTAGTCCTGGTCGTAATGTGTATGAACAATTTGAGGAATGACAGGAAAAACGTAATAATTGATCGTTAACCATTATGGTGGTTAAGTCTACACACAGGTGAAGAAATTCTTATAATTAATTGCTTATTTTGGTGGTTCTCGAGCTGTATGGCCAATTTCGTTTAAAGACCGGGGAAGAACATAAATTTACTTTTTAATTAATTTCACTAAAATAACTGCTCAAATTTGGTCAAGAAGACAACTATGTTGATGTGTGACAATTATGGTATTGGGAAATTCTTGTAATTCTTGCCAAGTATGGAACACTAATTTACTTATTAAACTTACCTTTGATCCCATCCCTTGCGTATCGTCTCGCATCTTCAACACCAGGCCTTCAATTTTCTTGGAACCCTAACGGAGAAAGACATGAAATTAGAGAATGCTTATTTGAAATGAAAGGTTGTGAAATGTACAATGAGCATAAAGATAAATGCAAGAAGCATCTTACATCTCCGTTCCTCAACAAAGTTTTACATTCATCATGACGCCAAACTCTGCTATGTTCTGCAGGATCTTTGGAATCCTTTCGAACTGTATTTCTTGCCATTTCTTGTAGGAGTTTATGCATTGCCAGTCTGTTCCCAATAACTCTTGGATCAGTAACAAGGCATCTGTTAATGAGGGTCACAATCCCAGATTCTGCATGATAGTCATCCTCCAATATGATTTTCACATGAGATGCGTACTCACCAAGAAACAAACAAGCAATATGGAGAAACAACTCTCGGTGACTCTCACATGGCAAGGTATCAAAACTCTTTTGTAGTACACCTTGGATTTTATTATTGATATCTCCTTTCAAGGAATTCAGTGAATTCATAGTACTTCTCCACGTTTCAATTCTTGTCCCCTGGCCTTCAGATAGAGAAGAACCCAATACCTTGAGAGCTAGCGGATTTCCTTCACAATATTTTGCTAACTGTATTGCAAGCTCCTCAAGACCTTCCATAGGAACCTTAGATCCAAAGGCATGATAACTTAAAAGTTCCAATGATTCATGATCATTTAACAATTCAACTTCGTGGACATAGCACCCAGAAGATATGGACCCGACCCATGTATATATGCTTAGATGCCTTGTTGTTATAATGATTTTACTTTGTGTATGTAAAACCTTTGTTCCAACTAAAGTGTTTAGTGTATCTTTGTCATCGATGTCATCAATAACAATAAGCACCCTTTTTTTTTCTATAACCTTTTCGATCTGAAATGCTCCTTCAGAAAGATTAGATATCATTATGTTATTTCCTGAAACATCTCTGAGAAGTTGTTTCTGTAAACCAAGCAATACAGCAGGTTGATTCTCAATCCCTTCAAGAAAACTGCTGCATTCAAAGTTTTGCTTGTTTAAGTTATAAATGTATTTGGCAAGTGTTGTCTTGCCACTTCCTCCCATACCGCAAACTGCTAGAACAGGATGACCAGGCTGCTCAGATCTCAACCAGGAATTAATATCTCCGGCTCGAGTCTCTATTCCAGTTAGATCCGCCGGAGTACTAAGGAGCTTCAAATCTAGTTGACAGTAAACTTTTTGAACAATATCAGCAATGAAGGCCGTTTCAGACCTGGAAAGGAAAAGGATCACATTTAGATCAAAATGTAATTCATGATATCTGATTAAAACCACCAGAAATGATCAACCAAAGTGTATATATAAAATGTACATTCAATCTGACAAAAGCCGTAATCTAATATGAAAAACAGAACCATGTTCGCCCTACTGGCATCAATGTGGTTGCTTAATTCATTACATTTGTTTACATTAAAATTGTATTGTTTACTATTTAAATAAAAAAGTTTTCAAAACTCTACTATGAAAAGAGCCATCAAATTGTGCAAAGTAACATAGCTTTTAGCAAACTGGGTGCTCTTAAAAAACTTAATAACTTATAGTTATAGCGAGGTCAGCAAACCATTACCAATGACAGCCGCCACCTCCCACTGTTGTCTCCTTTGTTACCACCGTCGTCCCCTCTACTTCCACCGCCGTCCTTGCCACCACCATCACAAGTCACCGCCTGTACTTCCACCACTGTCCTTGCCACCACCCCCATCAGCCGCAACTACCAAATGTGACAATCTCGACCCATTATTTAAGAATCGATAGGTTTGGGTATAAAAAATCAATAGGGTTCATTTCGATCACCTTAAACTACTCAATTGGTTAATTTGTGCTTACTCAATTTAGTAGACGTGATACGGTCTACCCGAATTGACCCGGAAAACCCACGATTACTTCCTGCCAGCTCTGCCGCACGTTTACATTTTAATTCCGTTATTTATTTCAAGTTTGCATGTTCCCACGTTCTACACTTTTCCAGTTTGCATTATCCCATTTTCCCATGTTTTATGTTTCCATATTTTGTATTTAAGTTCCTGAGTTGAATGAAAATGACTGGTGGACCTTGGATGAGCCATTATGCAGAAAATTCCCATCGTTATTCGGTTTAGAGAAGAAGAAACAGGCGACGGTTGCTGAAAGGTATGGGGTGTCGAGTGGTGTATTTTGTACATCGTTCAATTGGACGCGTCAACCAACATCGGCTACGGAAACGAATGAATTGGCTGCTCTCTATGGGATGATTGCAGGGATAAGTGGTCTATCAGGTCAAGACAGCTGGGCATGGTCGCTAGATTCCTCAGAGGCATTTTCGGTATGCAGTGTAAAAAAACAGCTGCAAGCGGCCTCCTTTGAAGATTTGGGGAATGGTTTAAATAGGCTGCCAACAGTGGATAATCTGGAGAAAAGAGGGGTGCAAGTCAGATCGAGTTTGTGCAGCTTATGCGGGTTTCAACGGGAGACGGCTGAACACCTTTTTGTCTCGTGAGGAATGTCTCAAGCAGTGTGGGACTTTGTTGCTAGCTGGTGCAGACTCCATGGCTTCTTCAGGTTCGGGGTGGCGGATTTGATCAGTTACCACAAGAAAGCGAGGTTCGGATAAATGGAGGAGGATAGTTTACTTGGTAGTCCAAACCGCCATCTGGCGTATATGGAGGAGTAGAAATGAGGCCATCTTTAGAGGCTCCCAGCCCAATCTGGAGAGTATCAAGAACGATATAAGAGCATTGGGTTTTCTTTGGTATAAAAACCGGTCAAAAACGTTTAGTTTAACGTGGGAGAAATGGTGTAATTTTGATTTGATATGTATGGGTGTATGATGTAATCGGTGCATGTCGTTCGGTTTAACACAATGTTAATCCGACGGCTAATTTGAATAAAATTGAATTTGTTGGTCGTTCAAAAAAAAAGTTTACGTACTTTTTGTTAATTTGGGAGATTCGCTGCCGATCTCGAATCCGGCACACAACAAGACGCGTCAAACAGAAAGCTATCATAAAAGTTACTAACTTAAAAAGGGTACAAATGGATTAGCATCACCCATGACCATTATTCCTCCACCACCTACTCGTTCTGGGTGCCACTTCCACGGCCATTGACCACTACTTTGTCGGTGCAACCACCAACACACCCATCACCACACTCCACAACCAAAAGTTGTTTTTGCAACCTCCACCTCTCACCACCGCCTTTGTATCCACCACCATACCTCTGCCTACACCTTCGCCACTAGCCACCATAAACAATATAGCGGGTCAACCTATTTTGGGATTTTTTTTTTATAAAACAACTCATTTCAGCGCAACTTTTTTTTCACCTCAAGCCATGTTGACCTGAACCAAATTGATACCTTAAACGGCCCGTTTGATCCGAACTTGTTTGCTCCAAACCTGTATCGGCTCGGCAACAACCAGTTTTGACCCATCACCTGAACCAACCCGACCCTTTCCAGTTTGCTAGGCTTACTCTTAATTTATTTTGAGATTTATTTCACCAATGTAACATTTTTTCTTCATTTCACATGTTTTTTTTGTAAATCTGTTTGTTTTGAGTTTTGACATTTATACTCATCATAAATAGAATGGAAAATGGTATAGCTATTAGGAACATGAAAGCATGATCCCTCCAAATTACAAAACTCGATACACCCCATGAAACAAAGATATAATAGCTCTTAAAAACAATTTCCGTTGAATAAAAAAAAACGTAAAAAAAAAACAATTCCACGGTACCGAAAAACGGGAAAAGTGGACACCGATACCAATTATACCGGTTCGGTACCGGTGTTTTACCCGTAAATACCGGTACCGGTACCAAAAAAATGAGGAATTAGGTACCGGTACCCACTATACCCGGTACGATTCGATACTGGTACCCTCGCTCACTGTCAAAACTAAAGTAGCAATAACTAAAAAGAAAGTAAGAAAGTATAGGGAGAGATATTGAAGCATACATACCCTGAAACAACCATCCCCTTCAAATCGGCAACCTCTGTTAGGGCTTCCTTCCACCGTTTCACATTATCATCCGTCCATTTTGAACCTTCTTTCGCTTCAATGGCGAAGCTTCCGCGCTGGTTCCTGACATCCGAAGGATCGACGCCGTAAAACACAGGGAAAACCAAATGACGGGCATTCCTCTTTTGCTGGAGGATCAACGAAAGCTCATCAAGGCACCATCTTGAGTTTGCAAAGTTGTTTGAAATTACAATTATTGAAGCTCGAGAAGTTCGTATGGATCTCTCGATTTCTGGCTTCAGTTGTTGACCTTCACGGATTTCATCATCGTCCCTGAAAGTCCTGATCCCCGATTGATGCAAGGCCTTATAAAGATGGTCCGTAAAAGAATGACGAGTGTCTTCACCTCTGAAACTGAGGAAGACATCGTACTCGTAATGGGTTGTTGGGGCAGATGTAGATGAAGATGAAGTAGAAGCCATTTAATTTAAGAAGAGAGAGAGGGGATTTAAACTGAAAGAGGGGTTCTGAAGAACTGAAGCAGAGGGGAAAGAAGATTATAAAGCCATTAAGGCCATCCGTAGTCATAAAGCCCCTTGTGGGGCGTTATGCGACACGTGTCGTGCCACGTCACACGGGGGCTTTATGGGGCTTTATATCACTAGAGCCCGTAGTCATAAAGCCCCTACCCATCATTACCTATTTATTAATTTTCGTTTTTATAAATTAATTATAAAAACCCACCTTTTTTGTGATTGGTCAAGGTTTGAAAACCTTCCACATAAAGCCCCTCACCTTGCGCGATATCCATAGCGCCACCCACCTAAACCTTCCCCATAAAGCCCCTATAAAGCCCCTCGTAGCGGTGTTTGGGGCTTTATAGGGGCTTTATGGCGCCACATAAAGCCCCACTACGTATGCTCTAAAAGGTCAATAGTCTTCTTAAAATATACAAGGGAAATTACTCCGCAACGAGATAAAGTTAAAGTAGTTGCTTTACATTTTCTTAGGGAAATTTATTAACTAAAACAAAAGGTCGAAAGTAACAAGAACAAAAGCTAATACTTTCAAATCGAAAATATTATAGGTGGGGACATAAAATTAATAAAGGATTGGAGCCTCTTATGTATAAGGGGATTCTATTGGCACACCGACCCTTTTATCCGCACATTTTGATAATTCAATACGGATTGTATAGGCTTATACAATCCGTATTGGATAAAGTTAAGACATGGAAGACTGACAGGTGCAGGGGATGTCTGGCAGTTGGGTAATACGGATCGTATATGGCTATATGATCCGTATTAAGGCCCTGATTTTTTGAGATTTGAATTTTGGTGTTTTTTTTTTTTTGGTAAAGGGTTACCCCGGTGAATCTATTATAAACAACCGCAAATAAGTACAAATAGTGAGGATGAGTTCCACACTAGTTCATATACAGGACATGCCCCATATATGTAAGCCAACAAACATAAAAGTACCTAATAACATCACATCAGCCTAGCCTACTATACATCATGAAAAGATATCTAGTAGAGTATCGTGACGTATCGTATCACATTTTTAACTTAATATCGTATTATAGATTATCGTGGAGTATCGTATCACATCTTTATTATTTTTTTATCGTTAAGTATCGTATTATAGCGTATCGTGGCGATCCGTATCACAAGCTTCTGTCTTTGGAACCACAAACCTTAAGTGAATGTCGTGGCCGACGCTCTTCGAAAGACTCATGTTAACAACATTTGTTGTTCTCAAATCTTAAGCGATCTTAAGTGATTAAGTTTTTGTATTCTGAAATTACTGCCGGTATGTCCGTATGTGGGGTTTTGTATACATTACTTGATAATCTTTGCTATTGGACAATGGGGCCAATAATGACATGACCACAGTCACAGATAAGTGTTGATAAAATGAATAGTAATCGGTCGAGTGACAAATACTGATTTGAGTAATTGAAAGATATAAACAAATGTAAAAACCTTAATGTTGTAATTATAACAATGTGTTTTTGTACAAATTGAATGAACTCACCAGTATTTTTCGCTGATAAAATGTTTTTAAAACGCGTTTCAGGTGATTTACTGTGAAGGGAAGGAAAAGTGCTATGAGGCACTCAAAGCTTAAATGGCTATGTAACCTGAATAAAACGTGTTTTGTAATCAAAGGTTATCCCTGTGAAAATCCTTTATGTAAATATGGGTTTCATCCCATAGTTTATGAAATGAAAACTACGGTGTTTTGAAAACTCTGATATTTTTCTTGACACCCTATCATAATGAATTTTCCGTTGCGATAATTTTAATAAATACAGGTACCACTTGTGTCCGCTCACGGCTCCCGCCCAGGGTAGGGTCGGGGTTGTGACTTGTCAAGTGTTGAGAGCCAAGAAATCTATGTTGATCAGATTCGAAAATGATCAGAAAATAAGCCAGAATCAAATTTTTTGTAGAAATTCTGATGCAAAACTGAAATATGGTAAATGTCCATATGCACCTTAAATACTGATTGATAGGCGCTAGATGCTGAAAACATTAACTTCAAAAGATCCCCAAAAAATGGTACGGAGCATAAACAAATCTGGTTCGAACCAGGGAGTCGAAACCAAACAGAAACTTAAACAGACTTGTGCTGAAACAAGGATCGAAACTTGTGCTGAAACAAGGATTGGAATCAGACCCGAAGACAATCGCTGCTGACCTAACAGGAACTTAGACTTGTGCTGAAACAAAGATCGATACGAGAGCCATTGGATAATAAATTGAGGTAACAGTCTCACTAGCACACAAACTGATAATATTCGAAACAAATGATGAACTTCAAATCAAGAACAAAGCGGGAATGAAAACCCCATTGTAAAAAACACAGGAGATTACATTGTATTCACTCTACTAATAAATGTACAATTTACATGCTATATATATAGAAGAGCTAAGTCTATGTAGATAGGGTAAATCTAAGCTACTTGGTCACTTACATGACAATTTGACAATAGAAGCAACTTGGTAGACAATTTGCCTGCAATCTAGAAACTATAATCTTATCTTATTTTTTTCAACCAACTTGTAAGACCTTGCGTAGTGGGGCGCGACCAACCCACATAGCGCCGAGATGGCGCCGGCCACACCGGGACGAAGGGCGCTATGCCCAAAAAAAAATTGAGAGCGCGACCACTATCGCGGCGCTATCGATTTGTGTTTTGGATTTTGACCGTTGACAAACGGTCATATTTATTAAAAAAAAAAAAAAATTCATTTTTTTTAATTTTCACACTATAAATACATTCCAACTCTTCCATTTTTTTTACAAATCAATACATTCCAACTCTCATTCTCTCTATATTTTTTAAAAAGTGTTGAAGCTACTCTCACCTTATTCAAAAAAATGGGTTCCCTGTCGGAAGACTCGTTCACCAATATTTACCGAAGATTTTTTTCGCCCGAAGAAGACGCGGAGGAGGAAGAAGCGGTTACGAGTGTGTCTACTTTTATGATGCTTGCATCATTTTGCATAATATGATCATTGAGGATGATGGAAAAGCGATATGCCAAAACTACATTCCGGAAGATTTAGTCGAAGGAACCCAAGAAACAATGGAAGAGAGACTCGCAAATGCTCAACTATTGCGATCTAGGGACATACATAACACGTTGAAGGCAGATTTGGTTGAGCATGCTTGGGCGATTCGCCCAATTGGATACAACAATGAAGACGAAGAAGATTCCGAGGAAGAAGAGGTTGAGGAATTCGAAGACGGGAACTTTGAAGACGTAGGTTTGGATGCTGGAGAAAACGAAGAGGAAGAAGGAGAGAACGAAGACGAAGAAGATTAATCTTTGAATGTATTTTTTATTTTTTTAGTCCAACTTTTTTTTTTTTTTTAGTGTAACCGTTTTTTTTTTTTTTTTTTAGTGTAACCGTTTTTTTTTTTTTTAGTGTAACCGTTTTTTTTTTTTTTTTTAAGTGTAATGTTTTTATTTTTATTTTAGTGTAATGTTTTTTAATTTAATGAAATGAATTTTAATTTTATAAAGTTAGAAAATAATTATAAAAAATTAGAAATTAATAATTGAGTAATGATTAGACAGGGGCTTTATGACTACGGGCTTAAAGTGCATAAAGCCCCATAACGCCCCACGCTGACGTGGCGCGCCACGTGTCGCATAACGCCCACAAAGGGGCGTTATGACTACACATGCCCTAAGCCTATATCTTATTTAATACTTTATATTATTTTGCAGACGTAAATAGCACATAGATTTTAGGGACGAAAATGACACATAATTTCAAGATTTTTTTATTTTTTAAATTTCTTTTTCTTATTATATTATTATTATTATTATTCTTGTTGTTGTTACACAAAGTTAGGGATGAGCATTTGGTATCGGGTACCGGTACCGAATTTCCCGTACCAAATTATTTTCTACCAACTTTTGCGTTTTTTTGGTACTGGTACATTCGGTTCGGTACCGGAATTTTACCGATTATTACCTTCAAATACCAGTACCAAATATTTTAGGTACCGGTACCCATATTTGACGATTTTCAATACCGGTATGGAGCTCATCCTTATACACAGTCTCTTTCAACCCCTCTACATCACCACCACCACAGCCCCCTGCCGCCACCACCAGACAACCACCACTTGTAAAAATTAAAAAAAAAAAACCTCAAACCCACGCTAGATCATAACAGCTCTCTCTCTCTTTATATATATATATATATATACACGTTTCGGTGGTGGCTGTGGTGGTGACAGTTGTTTGATGGTGGTGGCGTTGGTTGTGGAGGTGGTGGTGGTGGTGGTGATGTAGGGGGGTGAAAGAGACTGTGTGTATGGGTGTAGGGATGAGCTCGGTACCGGTACTGAAAATGTTCGGTATAGTACGTACCGGTATTTAGAGGAAAAATTCAGTAAAATACCGGTATCGAACCGAAAACGCCAATAAGTGGGTACCAAATCGATATAGGGGAAATTCAGTACCAGTACCAAATGCTTCTCGCTAACTGTGTGTATATAATAATAATAATAATAATAATAATAATAATAATAATAATAATAATAATAATAATAATAAAGAAATTTAAAAAATAAAAATTCTTGAAAATATGTGCTATTTTGGTCCCTATACTTTATGTGTCATTTTCATCTCTGTGATAACTGAGTTATAAGTTTTTTTAAGTGGGTTAATTTTTGGACTGAAATAACACTTTTTGAGAATATAAGGGGGGAAATGGTATAATTTTGAAATTTGACATGACATGGTAAAAGTGGACAAACCACAAACGTAATGGCACTTGACTCATTATTAAAGAAACTGAATTTTGATAAAGACCAGTTTGTAAAACATGTCTTATTGCAATTTAAATAAACTGAATTTTGAATTTTTATTATTTTTTTTTTTATTATTTTTTTCGTTTTTTAATTTTTTATAATTTTTTTCATTTTTTTATAATTTTTTCAGTTTTTATTATTATTGATTTATTCTCAACCTATCCTGACCCGAACTCATCCTAATCTAAACCCATCCTGACATTCTTCTTTCTTTTACCCATCTTGACCTAAACTCATTCTAACCCAAACCCTTCCTGACCCAACAAGCAATCCAATCCAACCCATCCATTTTGCCACCTCTAAACACAAAGAACAATGATGTAATTTACTGAAAGGTATGATTTTCTAATGCATCATTAGGTAATTACATATTTAAAATGATTTTAGCATAACAGGATAATACATTTTATAGAGTTTTAAATGATTATCTAACTTTTTACCAATTGGTTATATCAATATTTTCTGTTTGTTTAGGTGAAAAGATAATAACAATAATACTTAAAGGGAAAACATCACATAAATGTAACTAAGTTTGTCCACTGTTCCAACTAAGTCATCTAAACTTATATTGCCACTCTAAAATAACTAAACTTTAATTTCTTGTTCTAATAGTGTGTAATTACCAGGTCACTAGGTTACTATTTTTTTTTCTATTTTTTATTTTTTTTTGTTGCTGTCACCATTCGCCATACTCAGTTCCGTGACTGTTGCGCTTAGCTTCATCGTCGCGAATACCGATTTAAATCCACAATTAGGCACAACGAACAAATCTTGTTTCCAGATCATATCAGAAATAAATAAATAAATAATGAAACCTGACACGTCATTATTGGTAACCTGGTAACTTGATAATTACATAGTAATGGAACAGTAAATGAAAGTTTAGTACTTTAGAGAGACCAGGATAGACTTACAAAATGGGACCAGGAGTCTAATGCTTTATGCCCGTTTTGCAAAGAAGAACCAGACAACCATCAACACTTATTCTTCGATTGTGCCATCCCTAAGTGTATATGGAGGAAAACTCAAAACTGGGGAGAATTCAAACATCCTCCTGATGATTGGATTGATTGCATCTAACATGTTAATAATGTTCCTAGAAACAAATCCATTAATAGCATAATTTGGAGACTTCTGTTGGGAGCTACTATTTATTTCATCTGGCAGGAACGAAATATCAGGTTGTTTCAAGGAAAAGGTAGGACGGTGGAAAATATTCATAATATTATTATTGATTCTGTGAGAATGAAACTTATGGGCCTTAAGATTCAAGCTAGCAATGCATCCTTAGCTGCAAGTAAGAAATGGGGATTCGCGATCAAGGAGAAACTTCAACAAAATGCGAATCCGAATGGGTGATTGGAGTAACAAAGGCGATGGAAGGGTGAGATCTCCTAAAGGTAAACGTTATGTTAACACTCATAAGTCGCAACTGGGAATACGTAATTGTCAGTTAAACTTATCTGAGTGCCAAGTTGTTTTACATGTGGAGGAGGATAGGTTGGGATTTGACCCAGAGGTTGGTCATGGCGAGTTAACCATGGGCAAGGGGGAGGGGTTGATACACTGAGCACACTATGCACCACTTTATATAGAGAGGAATATAGAACTTGTGGTTTTAGGAAGGGTATGGATGTTCATTTGGATTGGGGAGGGATGATGAGGAAGATTGGGGTAGTCATCTTGTGTGTATGCACTATCCCTATTAGTCTCTTGAGTCAACAATTTGAGGGTCTTAACTATCCGAGTCATGTTTCTGTAAGGTTTTATTTGTTAAATATGTTGGGCGTGTAAAGTTCTACTCTGTTTATAATGACAGGGAAGCTAGGATATGGCCTATGCAGCTTGAGGCCGATAACCATGGAGAGATAAAGGAGGCATGTTCCTATGGTTTTTTGATGTATTTTCTATGGTTTTTACACCATACTCGGTTATATGTCTTCTTTTTTACTTTCCTAGCTAACCATCGAAACCAAACCAGATTTGTGTCAAAATTCACTTTGAGCCTCTTTTCTTTTGCGTGTCCTGTAACAGGGAGAGTTTTAGGCTGGGTTAGGTTTTTTATTTGGTGGATGCAGGTTGAACAAGGATGCATTTGCAGAACATCGAAATTGGAAATAACCGATACAAAAGCTATGAAGATTAGTTGGAATGATAAATAGATGATTGGTGGAGTAAAAGAAATGTAACGCCCTGCTATTTCATACTTACTATATTTGGAAACCCTCGTTTGTAATTATATTTTTGGTAACCTTGTATTCTTGTAATCGTTCGTTCGTTGTAATCAATGTAAAATCCGAGACTTGAATCATAATGAAATTCGTGTTTTCGTTACATTTATGTTATATACACTACATACATGGTCACATGTTCAAAAACATCATTCATACGATACTTAGTTCAAACTTTGTGCAAAAATTGTCAAACTTACAAACTTGTAAACTATATGCTACATTTAGTCAATTTCGACACTTATTACGTCAAATATTCGTGTTTATACTCGTCTTACATTAATTTTATGAGTGGAATACATTAATTACCCTTAAAAGTGGTTCTTGTACCTAAAATACCCTAAATATAACTTAAAACAACGATATTTGAAAGTTTAGGGGTGAAAAGTGGCAAAACAACAAAAAATTATGCAGCTTGAGTCTCTGGCGGCCCGCGACGGACTGCCTTGTCTTCTTCGCGGCCTGCGACGGCGTGCAACCATGACCAGAACCTTTCAGCACGCTGTTTTGGCGGGTCTTGTGTGTTTGTTTGATTTTTAAACTCGAAATTAGGCATTTAATACCCAACCAACACAACCCTAATCCTCCTCTATAAAACCCAAGTGCCTTCCAAGCTTTTTACACTTTGCAAATCATCAACAACTGTAACACCTCGTAAAATCATGACCAATAATGTATCGACACGTGTCCCTAATCCTAACTATGTCAAACAATGACCAGGAGGGACTATAATCGCCAAACAGTTAGAACTTTGAATGAGAAAGGACTGAAAGTGTCAACATGCTTAAACTAAGCCTCTGAATGACACTATATGGTATTCATGTTCTCATATTAAGCAACTTGTTGGATAATCGAAACCGTTTGCGATATCAAAAGTTTCAGTAACGGAAGGTTAAAAGCGTCAACATGTTGAATCTTACGTCTGAGTGACCTTTTAATGAATCCGGAACATGATGGTGTTTAATCACACTCTTGGGAATACTTAATAATGGCCGTTTAGGGCTTTGATGTCGTTAAACGGTAATACGCACAAGTTTTGCGTTAAAAGGGTTAAAAGTGTCAATATGTTAAGTATTACCTCTGAATGACCTTTTAACGAACCCGGAGCGTCGTGATATTCGATTATACTCTCGGAAATGTCTGATATAGGCTATATAAGGCTCTTATGTCGTTAAACGATATTATGCACACCTTTGTGTGTTAAAAGGACTAAAAACGTCAACTAGCGAAACTACACCACAAAGTGACCTTTTATACAGAACCGGGAACTCCGTGACGTTCGTCGTCCTCCCAGGTGTGCCGAAAATTGGTCACTAATGGTCTATGTATCTTATAATTAATAATACATATGAATATGAAAAATAATTGCCTAAAATGTCATTTTTAAAACTTCAAATTAACTCTAAGTCACAGGGACCGAAACTGCCCAACTGCCAAACTTAAAAATCTGGGCCGGATGCCCTGGCGGGCAGCGACCGCCTGGGCCGTCCTTCTACGCGGGCCGCGAGGACCGCAGATCTACATAAAACATTTTTTTTAATTTTTTTTGAGTTCCTTATTCACCACACATATATACCACCTATACTCACATAATTCGATTCTAGGGACTATTAGATGGTTTTAAAACCTGGTTTAACATATGTTATGATCCCCTCTAACACTTGGCAATCATCCATTAAACTCTCAAACACTATATAAAGGAGTGTTCATCCATCCTCAAACCTTGCACCATTCATTTCTTTCTATCATTCTCTTTTGGGAGCTCCTGAGCATTAGGTGCATACCATTGAGTTCTCTTCAGTCCCTATGACACTTATAAGTGTTCCTTTCGTGGCTAGTTATTTTATTTGGCTTTTAAAGCCAAAAAGTCAAGTGTTTACGATAAAACGCTTTGACTTTTAGTAAGACCTTAAAAGGTCAATCCATTGTTCGCAACGAACATGTCTACGTGATCGTAATTAGGTAGGTGTTAATCCCTCAAAAGGGCACTTCCTAAGAATCACGTTTGTTTGGTCAATTGACGAGTCAAAATAATGTTAATTTAAAAAGTCAACGGGTCAGTTTTTAAAATAATTGCGATATGAGTTTAGAAGTGTTCTAAAATATGTTTTATCACTTAAAAAACTCGGTAATAATTATTAGAACATGTGTAAACATGTTCGGCTCGTCAATTCCCGTTTTAGGGTCGGTTCGCAACCGAAAGTCGCGTAGTTTGACTTTTACGTTGACTTTTGGTTATAAATCGAATTAGACTAGTATGCTACTGATTTTAGGTTCCGTTATGATTGTAATATAATGTAGTATAACTCCATAAGGTTATATTACACGATCGGACTAGGAATCTAAGTTTATGTGCATGTTCCGTTATTATGCCATACTTTGACTAAAATGCCCTTTTGTTTAAAAATAAGGTTTTAAATACAAACGAGCATGCACATGAGTTATGTACTGATAAGTAAACATGTTTAGGATAATTTGATGTTTATAATCTGGTCATAAACTGAGTTTACGCATATAAGCGTAAATTATGCTTTTAAAAGGACTAAAATGCGCTCTTTAGTCTAAAATGAGTTTTAAACATAATTTTACCATAAAACTCATTACCTAATGATGTGATATTATAATTAGGATTATTTGGGATACTAAGTCAGATTTTAAACTAAGTTTAACTTTAGTTTCGTATACAATGCCGATAAATGACGAGAATGCCCGTATGGCACCTAAAATGCGTTTTAAGCATAATATTCAAACCAAACCTTTTTCTTGCTGATATGTTATGAAAAATAAAATATTTTAACTATTCAAAGCTGGTCATAACATCAGATTTCATAAATCTTCGCATAAATCGTCATTTAACGACATTAACGCCGTTTAAGCGCGTAGTATGCTTTTAAACCATATTTATGAACCAAGACTTGTTACCTACTGATTTTATAAACCATTTTAAATGTTTTTACAGTAGGTATGAGTCATAAACTGAAAACCCCAAATAAGTTCACAAAACTGTGTGTGAAATGACCAAAATGCCCATATGATGCATAGTTTGGTCTTAAAGCATAAACCACACATATATTTGATATCCTACTGATATGATATCATAATTTAACTATTTTTACAGAATGTTTATGACCATGACATCAGTTTACTCGCAAGCTCCTTTTATAAGTTGTAAATTACCAAAATGCCCTTATGAGGCATAATTTGATTTTAAAACCTTAACGGACATACAAGTGTATTGGCATATGGAACTTGTTTACGACTCATCCGGTTACCCGTTATCGCTTATACGCGCACGGTTAGACTTACGTAACTAGTTTACCGAAAAGGGGTTTAACCTTATCGTTTTGATCTCAAAATCCAGAATGTACAATGTTTACTCATATTATACAAGTCCTAGTACTTGTTGGGTTTAAACCACATTCTATTCAGTATACGCTTAATCTAGCGAACCTATTCTTAAGTATCGGGTCATATCTAAAGGAACTACCTTTGGCCCGTATACCTTCTAACAGATAATAAATCTATTCATTCCAGACTATGGTACCCCCAGATAATTGAACTTGGGTCAATAAAACTTAGACTTGCGGCATTTGCCAAATATAGTCTTGTTGATTGGAAGCTAGCAAAAAGGTAAATGCTCTTGACTTATTTTAGTGTAATCTTGGGATGGCAAATATGCCTATTGGGACGGTTATTACATAAGTAAGTCGCCTATGATTGAGCAAAAATGTAAGAATACGGTTTAATCCGTTTACTTGATAATTATTGTAATTGGGGGTTATTGATACCATGTCCGGACAACCCAATGGGTTAATCAAGTATATAATCTCGTAACAAGAATAATCCCAAGATATATTTAAAAGATCACCTACGGGTTTTCTATATATATAAAACTCTTTTCGAAAAGCTATTTTTCCAAAAAGTCAGTTAATTGTATTTACCAGCTTTGGCTAACGTATTTTTACAAGATTGAATAGCAGGTACCGAACCTTATTACAGGCTGGGATTACGGGTCAGCTAGAATGAAGGCTAAGGAATTTGCACTCCTGATGCTTAAGGCCTATGATGTCTAAAGCTCTATTTATTTGGATCCTGCCTGTGGGCATGTACCGACGCTTGTAATACTTTTATACATTCAAGTTTTATTTTAATAATTTAAATCCAATACTTCCGCTGCATATTATTATATTGTGATAACTGTTATCCAACCGTCATGATTGTACCCATCCGGGCCCACCGGAAATCGGGGTGTAACAGGTTGGAATCAGAGCTACAGTTTGAGTGAATTAGACACTAGCCCTTAGTGTCTAATCTCAAATATCACAAAATGCAGATTCCTTTAAAAAGAAACTCCAAGTCTAGACCTGAATATAAGACTACTCTTAATCTATATAGTAGATATTGATTTTATACCGCCAAGACGTCGCGGACAAGATGAAGAATCTGTGATGGGTCGCGGACTCAATGATCTCTACCTTTGTGTAGCTTGAAGTCCATATGGTGAACTATGTATTTTTAGGAGACGATGACTCCTATACGAGGATGCTAAACCTCGACATCTGATATTATATCTTTTGAAATCTCTGTGATATCCTAATATCATTTATCCAAAGTCTATCATATTCGATAAACGTTCCGGTGATATCTCACCAGCTGATTAAATCGGCAACAACCATGGAAAGTGCACAGATATCCACTTTGCACCAAATTTCTATTATTTGATTCAAATGTTCTCTCATTCTAGAGAATAGGAAGAAAAAGGAATCACTTTTTCTGATTCATGCTTAAAGCATATAATCTCGAGTCTTGGAACTCGATTATTCAAACCCATTTGGGTATATTATATTATATATATAAATTCGGAAAATCTTGCCAGCAAATTTCTCCAACTAAAGTACGACAATGATTTTTATTTCATTGATTTTTAGCAACTATGAATGCCAAACTTAGTTGATAGGAAGCGCCATATGATAATTGGCAGTATCCTAGTGTGTCCCATAGATTGCTTTCATGCCTGGCCAGTATGACGGTTTAATGCATGGAACCACTAAGATCTCCCAACGTTCATATTGTACTGATATCGGCTAATAGTAAGCATCTAATATAATTTGGCGATATTACTGCCATAAGAAGAATCATTGATTTTATGGAGCCCATTTTATGATTTGTCCTTCTAATAATATGAAGGTCACATTTATTGCTCCTACCTTATCAAACAGATCTCTTGATTGCGCAATAGACGAAGGCCAAAAAGCACATGTTCCCACCAATGAGTGGTTGAAAAAGTGCAAAATGTTCGTCCAAATATGAGACGACATATCCCCAAATCTCCCGATAAGGATATGGGCTTATATTTAAACGGTGTACTTTATTGAGCCGTATCATACAGTGTACTTTATTGAGCTGTATTATATACGCTGTACTTTATTGAGGCGTATCCCCAATTCTCCTCATAAGGAGAGGGGCACATATTTAAACGGTGTACTTTATTGAGCCGTAACATATACAGTGTACTTTATTGAGCTGTATTATATACGATGTACTTTATTGAGGCGTATTCCCGAATCTCCCCATAAGGAGAAGGGTATATTTATAAACGGTGTACTTTATTGAGTCGTATCATATGCAGTGTACTTTATTGAGCTGTATTATATACGTTGTACTATATTGAGGCGTATTCCTGAATCTCCCCATAAGGAGAAAGGGTATATAATTAAACGGTGTACTATATTGAGTCGTATCGTATATGCTGTACTATATTGAGGTGTATACCAAATCTCCAATTAAGGAGAAGTGCATATAATTAAAACGTCAAATAAGACGTGTCCTAGAAACTCCAATTTAGGAGAAGGACTAAAAGTGCCAACTCTATTGGGTGAAGACAAATTAGTCGAAGGACCGCTAGCAATCAAGCAAATAAATCTCTTTTGAATTTACTCGGTCTACTAGTTCTTATGTAATTAAGACTAGTAAATAAGACCATGATAAAAGACTCTGTCTTAAATTTCCCACCAATGGTAGTGGTTGAAAAGGTGATAGAAGTGGAAAATTGATTCCCTCACACCCCCATAATCTTAAAAATCTTTAAGTGATTCTCGTCCAACTATAGGACTACACTTATCTAAGATCTCCAATTAATTCCCGAATGTGTGGAAAGGAGATAGAAATATCATCCATCTAGATGCTAATCATCCCCAAATCTTCCAATGCGGAGAAAAATATATATATTTAAACCGTGATTGTATAGAGCCGTATCATATGCGCTGACTATATTGAGGCGTATTCTTAAATCTCTCAATGTGGAGAGGGACTTATACTTAAACGTCAACTGCGACGTATTCCCAAATCTCCCAATATGAAGAGAGACTTATATTTAAAAGTTAACTACGACGTATTCCCAAGTCTCCCAATACGGAGGGGGACTTATATTTTCAACGTCAACTAAGACACATCTCCAACTGAGGAGGAGAAATTATATTCAATACGTTGACTGAAACGTATCATTAAAAATCTCCAACTAATTCCCAACTGCATGTGTCACAGCCCCCGACCCCACCCTAGGAGCGGGAGCCGTGAACCAGTCAGATGGTATCGGTGTTTATTAATTACGCAGCGGAAAAATTTTCATCAGGATCGTAGTTAGGAAATAATTTCAGAGTTTGTAAAACACCAAACTTTTAATATTAAACAAATGGGCTTAAAACCATATTTAATTTAATTGTTTTTATAGGGATAAACCCAAATAAATAAAACATAATTTTCTTCTTTTATTCAGGTGTTTATAGCCACTTTACTTAAGCCTTCAGTGCTCCATAGCTGGCTTCTATTATCTTTACATCAAATTGTCTGAAACACGTTTTGAAAACATTTTATCAGTAATAAATACTGGCGAGTTCATTCCATTTTTATAAAATATATTGTTATACTTTACAACATCAAGGTTTTTATATTTATTTATATTTACCCAACTCAATCAGTATTTGTCACATGGTGGCAGTTCTGATGTGACAGTGGTCATATCACTCATTGGCTCACTTTCGTCCAATAGTGAATTTATCAAGTAATAGATATATAGTATATCTTACTATTATATCGGTCACTAGGCGATTCCTGTGACGGTGGTCAAATCACTGTTGATCATTCTTTCAACTAGTGACTCGGGTCATATTACTGTTGATCATTCTCTCAACTAGTAACTCTGGTCATATCACTGTTGGTCATTCTTTCAACTAGTGACTCTGGTCATAACACTGTTGATCATTCTCTCAACTAGTGCCTGTGGTTATTGTTTTGGTAAAAAATTACCGAAGCAATTAAGTGATCAAATTAGTTAAGTGAGGTAGTGTGCTAGAGTTATGTATGAAAAATATGTTAACCAAGTTATTTGTAAAAAACAGTTTCAGGATACGGCTCAGGATATAGAGCTGTATCGGTGATCAAACAACGAGCAAAAAAGTAAAGGTTGACACGTGATGTACGAGGAAAGCCCTTGATCAATCTAGATCGCCGGCACAAAACCTCGGGAGCTGACAATCGCAGCTGCCTTGTTCTTCTATTACTTCAAATATCAGGATACAGTGCAGGATGTGATGCGGATCAACGAGGTGTTACAATGTAATTCAGATACAAGTGTTTGTGTATAGTGTTTGCAGTGAGCTAGAGAACAAAAGTGTTCGAAAGTGTGAGTGAAAGTTGCGTGCCTTAATCTGATCCGCCCCCATCTATTTATAGTAAAAGAAACGTAACAAACTATCCTAAACTTCCGGGATCCGGCGAATATTCCCACTCGAACGTTGTGGACCTGGTCTTTCGGGTTCAACGTCTCCCACATAACAAATACGCTCGAGTCTTGAGGAGAAGAAGTCCATCTGACCGTTAGTAACACACAGCCTCTAACCTGCACGTGGTTAATTTAGTTAACACCAGGATATCGCCCAGGATGTTAGCAATATCCTAATCCAGTATCCTGATCACAAGTAAACAACCAAAAGCAGGATATTAGTCAGGATATATACTCAGAAAATGACCCATAACAATTGTCCCCAAATATATCTGTTGATATACTAATCCAACGGATATATTTTAAAAATTCTATCTCGTAAATCAAGGTAATTAAAACGAAACGATGGTTGAGGTGACATTGTGCCATTTTCAATGCAATATTTACTCTTTACCCCCTATATTCAGCCTATAATTAGCTGAGATATTTCTCATTGTTATCATTACTCTTCAAGCGATTTTCAGGTAACCATTCTTCTCCTTCATCCCCTGTTCTCTTTCCATAGTTTCTTTTAGTTTGCTTAACACCCTTCATGGCATCACGGACAAGATCTCGTTCGGATGAACCAGTCCCAACCCTCGTGAGTAAAAACCTCATACGAGAACCAGAAAAATAAATCTGCTGCTTCAACAATGCCGATATCGCTGCCCTCAAGAATTCCGGCGCCTTTCCCGCTGGAACAGTCATTCGCCCTTTTGATCGGGAGATCCGATCAGACGTGTCATCAGACGAGTGGGTCTGTTTTTTCGCCTACCCCTTTTCTTTGGGACTCCGGTACCCATTTCCACCCTTTATCTCTCGTTTCTTCGACCTCACCGGCCTTAGTGATGCTCAAACTATGCCAATGGTCTGGCGAATTTTGATGGTGCTAGATCAAATCAGATCTCGCCATTGCCCTGACCTGTGTATTGAAAACCTCCCTATAGCATACCGGTTGAGATCCCATGGCGACAGCCGTTTTCTTTTGTTTTCCACCTCCAAAAGCCCTTTAGTCCTTAAGGCCACCAAGAACGAAGACCGATGGCGGCGGAAGTTCTTTTTCGTGAAAAGAGACTCTATCGACAAGGGTTTCGATCTGCCGGTTAGATGGTTAACCAAGGGTAGGATCTAGGGTTTTAGGAATATCCCCAAGTGTATCCTTAAACTATATCCTAAACTTATATCCTGATGTTTTTATGCAGCGAACTTCAGAGATTTAGCACCCCCAAGTGCGGAATCCAAGTCCAGGATCAAAGAAATCTACCAACTTCCTGCCAGTGAAAGAACCTTCTCCCTGTCTCTCACAGATTCAAGCCAAAAATCAAGTTCAGAGATGTCTGGTAAGCATATTTTCAGTAATTATCTTTATTTATTAAACCGATTATCTTTCAGAGGTATTAAGAGTTTAAAAATATCTTCCCTTATGCAGTACCAGTTGTCAACCTCGAAGGCTTCCAACTAGACGAGTTTGATAGTTACTCCAGCCTTGTACCTGTCAAACAAGAATCTAAGCCGAAGTCGTCTGCCACATCGAAGCCTACCACTTCAAAAACTACTGCCACTCCTAAGGCTCATCCGGCATCCAGGACCCGGGCCTCTAGCTCCCGGAAGAGAAAAGAAATGGATTCTCCAGCCGCCTCCAAGACATTCTCTCTCGAGAATCATGGATTTAGTGAAGCCACTTCATTCCTCAAGCAGGTAAAAATTCCCTTCCAATATCCTGAACATGCATGTTAGTCATTATCCTGCTCATTTTACATTGATACCTGTATCTTTAACTGCAGGGCTTGGAATGTCTCATGCACTTGTATGAAGACGCTTGTGGGCTTAATAAGATACTGGAGATTAAGCTGGAAAAAGCTGAAGCCACCATAGCTGATCAAGGAACAATTGCGGCTGCCAAGTCCCAACATTATGAAGACAAGTACAAGGCAATGACCCAGGAACACCAAGCTGCCCTCCACAAAGCCAATGAGGATGCTCAAGCCAAACTAGATGATGCCCTTCTCCAATACCAACAGGATATGAGTTCATATCGGGATAGTCTCAAAGCATCCGTTGTTATCTCCTTTCTCCAAGCTAGGTTAAGGATGACTTATGAGGCCAAGAGCTTGGGCTTCGAATGCCCCTCCTGGAATGTAAAGACTTGGGAAGCGAAACTACAGGATCTTGGAGGTCATCCCGTCGCTCATCCCGCAAAGCATGCTGGTGAAGAGCCTTCTAAGGCGTCATAGGAAGTGGCCAATGCTGGTGATGATGCCGAGAAGAATCCTGAGGGTGATGCTGGTGCAGATGCTAGGAAAGAAGTTTCTGATTAAGAAGGTGCTGCCCCTTAGGCGGCGAGGTGGGCGATGATGGATATACGTGCCAAGGCCGGAGCCCACTTTTTTAAATTTCATGGTTGTGGTCTGTAAAAACAATTTACTTTTTTCTGCTGCTGAACAATTTATATTTCCTGCATTAGAACAATACGATGACCAAAGGTGGATGGGTCCTGGGTTTCAGGATGAAGCCCTTGGTCATCGGTTAGTATAATCTGTTTTGAATGTCGTAACGGTTGGAGGTGGACAGGTCCCGTTTTGAGATAGAACCTTCAACCGTTACACAAGTATGATAAAGACTAATTGTGCTTTTGGTAGATGGGCCTCGGTTTGAGGTGAAACCAAAAGCACAACTTTTGACATGTTAATAATATAGCTTCCTTTTGACTTATTTGTTGTTGCTTTTTAATTTCTGTCATGCATTCCTTAATGTAGATTTTAGCTTTGCAAAATTTTGAACAACTATCTTTTGAAAATATCTTGATCAATATACTCAGTGACACATTGTGAAAACTTTTATTAAATAGAACTTCTAAAAATTCAATCAATTTTAGAGAATATTTATAAAGAATAAAAGATAGTCCATTTTCTAAAACCTGCTTTGACAATACTTGTTTGATCAAAGTTTTAATTTCAAACCAGTATCACTTCCAAATATTTCAATCAAATATCCCGAAATGCATCCCAAAAGTACATTTTAAAGTTATATCCTGAAGATATATCCTTTTCAGGATACTTAAATTTTAACCCGAATTAAAAAATTTAGGAAAGATCATACCAGGAACTGAGTCTAACCCTAGTATTAATCTCCAATCCCTTTTGCGACTTCTCCTACTAAGATGTCCCCAGTTCAAGACTCTTAGCTCAACTTTGATCCTTTGTGCATCATGCAATCTCTTTAGATGGGATGTCCCCTATGCATGAAGTCCTTAAACACTTTAGAAAATTTTTGAACAATAGTTCCGATTGTATAGACAATTTTTGTGTTACAGGGGTAAAACCCAAAATATACTGGAGATAAATCCTTCATATCCTGGGGAAAATCCCAAATTTTCGTGCGCTACAGGCGGGAGTGTATAAACTCCAAGACTTAGAAAGGTGAAAACCTTTAAACCTTAGAGAGTATGAAAATACCCTTTCGTGAGAGAGGGTGATCAATCCTCATATACCTTTAGGATTCAGGATATAGCCAACGGTGACGAAATTGTCAGCCACTTTTACATGGACTGGTCCCGCCACCTTGAACTATTCCCGAATAACTTGCGCTCCAGGCGGGGTGTTTAAACCCAATTCGTAAGAAAGGTGAATACCTTTAAACCTGTGAAGGGATCAGGATCCCTTATACGTGAGAGAGGGGGCCAATCCTCTAATCTTTCGAGTGATCCCGAGTTCATATCCTGGAACTATATCCTGGAGCATATGCTGCAAAACAATTGTAAACTAAGGTGGGTGTTAGCTTGGCTAACACCCCTCCGATGCTTAAGTCAGTATTGGGTTCAAGATAATAAACAAATATTTTTAAAAGAGATAGAATACATACCATTCTGGGATAGAAATTAAATTCTATTCTTACTTGAAATAGAGCTTTAAGTGTATAGCATTCCAGGATCTTGGTAGCATATCCCCCTCCATATTTCTGAGTCTGTATGCTCCTTTCCCTGATTCTGACTCAACTTTATATGGTCCTTCCCATTTTGGATCCAGCTTTCCATCGGCAGGATTAGTGGTATTTTGAAAAGCTTTTCTTAGCACCCAATCACCAACTCGAAATCTTCTAGTCCTTATATTCTTATTATATGCTCTGGATATTCTTTGTTGATATGCTGCCATCCTTAGCCTTGCTGCATATCTTGCTTCATCTATTGTGTCCAAATCCTGACATAAAGCTTCAGTATTCTGCTCAGGATTCCAGAGGATAGATCTTGCCGTAGGTATCACCATTTCTGTTGGGATCACTGCTTCTGCTCCAAACACCAAGGAAAACGGGGTTTGGCCAGTTGCATTCTTTACCGTTGTTCTATCAGCCCACAAAACAAAGGGTAGTTCTTCTGCCCATCTTCCTTTCTTGGCTCCGAGTCTCTTCTTCAAGTTGTTGACAATTATCTTGTTTGAAGATTCGGCTTGTCCATTTGCTTGGGGATGTACCAGAGTGGATGTGATCATTTTGATTCCCCAACTCTTACAAAAATCAGTAGTTCTTTTGCTTATGAACTGGGACCCATTATCACAAATGATTTCAGCTGGTACCCCAAACCTGGTCAGGATATTCCTCTTTATGAAGGACACTACTTCTTGGTCCCTAACTTGAACAAACGCTTCAGCCTCAACCCATTTAGAGAAATAATCAGTCATTGCCAGCATGAAGACTTTTCCTCCCGGAGCTTTTGGTAATTTTCCCACTATGTCCATCCCCCATTTCATGAATGGCCAAGGGGAAGCTATAGGATATAGTGGCTCAGCTGGTTGATGTAGTATGTTACTATGCCTTTGACATGCATCACACCTTCGAGCATATTCTGTAGCATCTTTCCTCATTGTTGGCCAATAATATCCTGTCCTTAATACTTTTGAGAATAAGGACCTGCCTCCAGTATGGTTACCACAATCCCCTTCATGTATATCCTGAAGTACTTCTTTGGTTTCAGGATCCTCCAAGCACCTCAGATATGGTCCTGCAAGGGATTTCTTATACAAAACATCATTTATAATAGTGAATCGTGATACCTTCATTCTAAAGGCTTTAGGATTCTCATTCTTTGGGTTGTGTCCTTGCTTGAGATATCTCATGATTGGAGCCGTCCAGGACCTAGGATCCTCCTCAGGATACTTATCATCAGGATCCTGAATACTTATTACTTCCTTATCCTGAGGATTCGTCGCAGGATATAGGATATGTAATATTGGTATTGAGGTTCCTTCCGGTATCCTAACCGATGATCCCAAATTTTCCAAGACATCAGCTTCAGCATTATCATCCCTTGGTAACTGTTCAAGTGTAAAAATATCGAAATATCCTGCTAATTTTTTGAGAATTTCGAGATACTCGATTAACTTTTCTCCTTTAACTGCATAAGTTCCATTAAAATGATTAGTGATTAACAAGGAGTCAACATATACTTGCAAATTCTTGACATTCATGTTCTTAGCCAACTCCAATCCTGCAATCAAAGCCTCATACTCAGCCTCATTATTAGTAGCAGGAAATTCACACCTAATAGCCTGGGGTAATATGTCCCCCTGTGGCGATTTTAGTAGTATACCTAAGCCTACACCTCTTACGTTAGATGCACCATCAGTATACAATGTCCAACATTCTAAGTTTTCTCCTAGCTGCTGTACTTCTAAATCTACTTCATTTTGAATGTCACTACTGAAATCAGCCACAAAGTCAGCTAAAGCCTGAGACTTTATGGCATTTCTAGGCTCATATACTAAGTCATAAGCACTCAATTTTACCGACCACTTGGCCATCCTACCTGACATCTCTGGTTTCCTAAGCACGTTTTTAACAGGATAATTGGTTTTAACATGAATCCTATGTGTCTCAAAATAATGTCTAAGTTTCGTTGATGCCATAACTAGGGCTAATATCAACTTTTCTAAATGAGAATATCTAGTTTCAGCATCTAACAAACTTTTACTAACATAATAGACAGGATATTGCTAACCTTCATGGTCCTTTATAAGAATGGCACTTACAGCATTCCCCGATACAGCAAGGTATAGGGATAGTGGTTCACCATTTTCAGGCTTCATCAATAGAGGTGCAGTTGAAAGATATTGCTTCAAATCCTGCAGGGCTGCTTCATGCTTCTCTCCCCATTCGAACTTCTTGTTCTTCTTCAGAATATCATAAAATTCTTTGCATTTGTCGGAGGATCTTGAGATAAATCTGTTCAACGCCACAACTCGCCCTGTCAGTCGTTGAACATCCTTCATATTTGAAGGTGATTTGATATCCAAAATGGCTCTGATCTGCTCCGGGCTCGCCTCTATTCCTCTTTTGGTCACCATATATCCTAGAAACTTTCCTGCCCCCACTCCAAAATGGCACTTAGCAGGATTCAGCTTCATGTTATACAGGTCCAGGATATCAAATGCTCCCTTAATATCCTGGAGGTGATCCTTAGCCTTTTTAGATTTCACCACCATATCGTCAATATATACCTCCATGGTGTCCCCCAGTTTGTCTTTAAACATCATGTTTACCAACCTCTGGTATGCTGCACCTACATTTTTTCAAACCAAAAGGCATAGCAGTATAACAATAAATACCTGTTGGTGTCATGAAAGCAGTATCCTCCTGGTCCAAAGGCTCCATTTGAATCTGCTGAAATCCTGAGGATGCATCCATGAAGGTTAACATCTCATGGCCGGCAGTAGCATCCACCATTGCATCAATATGAGGAAGAGGAAATGGGCCTTTGGGACAAGCCTTATTCAAGTCTGTGTAATCTACACAGACTCTCCATTTCCCATTTTTCTTCTGTACCACTACTACGTTTGCCAGCTATCTTGGAAACTTGACTTCTTTGATCATCTTGGACTTCAGCAATCTTTCAACTTCCTCTTGGATAATTGCATTTCGCTCAGGAGCGAACTTCCTTCTTTTTTGCTGAACAGGCTTGAACGACCTGTCAATTCCAAGCTTGTGAGTAATAATGTATTTGGATATACCTGTCATATCCTCATGCTTCCATGCAAATGTTGACATCCTGCACTTCAAAAAGTTAGTTAATTGTTCTTCAATATCCTGAGGGATATTGGTTCCTACGAGCACCGAGATATCAGGATTATTCTGATCCAGGATAACTCTCTTCATATCCTGCTCTGAAGCCTCCACGACATCCTGGGCCCGCATCTTTAATTGCTATGCTGTACTAGGCTTGGTTGAGGATGAGTAGCATTCCTTTGCTTCCTGCTGATCACTATCAACCTTGACAACCCCCCAAGGGGTAGGGATCTTGATGCATTGGTGATATGTTGATGGCACAGCCTTCATATCGTGAATCCATGGTCTGCCCAGTATGATGTTATAGCAGGATAGAGAATCCATCACGCAGAAACGTTGTATCGAGTTGACCCCTTCAACATATACTGGTAACTTTATCTCTCCCACTGTATTCCTAGCCTCTCCACTGAACCCAACAAGCACGGTGGACTTCGAAGTGATATCCATTATAGATACATTCATTCTCTTCAGAGTCTCTAGTTGGATTATGTTGACGGAGCTGCCATTATCTACCAATATCCTGCGTACAAAATGGTTAGCCACATATAATGTTATTACCAGAGCATCATGATGAGGATCCTGGACAGTATCCCTGTCATCACCGTCAAATGTGATTACTTTGTCAGTTGTGAGGGTAGTCATCCTGACTGGTTTGTCTCCCCTTTCGGCCTTAGCTTTTTTCGCATGTCTCTTGGCCGCCGAATACTAAGTCCCACAAATGTCGGATCCTCCCGAAATAAAGTTGATTATCTTGGCATTTGCGGGAGGTGATGCTGCTCGTTCAGGATCCTTATCAGTATCCTGACCCTTATTCTTCTTTCTTCCTAAGAGATCCTTCAGATATCCCTTGCTTAGAAGATAGCTTATTTCTTTTCTTAGAGCAATGCAATCCTCAGTTACATGTCCAAAATCTTCGTGGAAGGCACACCATTTGGACTTATCCTTCCAATCAGCTTTTTGTTGATTCTTTCGAGGCCACCTAGCCTTGTCTCCTAAACCCTGCATGGCATACATCAATTCAGGAATGTTAACAGAAAAGCAATATTCAGATAATTCAGGATATTCTTCAGGATCCTATTCTTCGACAGCATTCACTTTCTTGTTATCATTTCTGCCATATGGCTTGGAGCGATATGGTTTATACGAGGATTCTGATTTCCTGTTGGTTGATTCGTAGGTCGAGGTAGAATTCATCCTCTCTTGCATCTTTTTGTCATCTTCCAAGCGGATATATCTCAAAGCCCTGTTACGAGCTTCGTTGAGATTCCTGCAGGGATTCATTACAAGATCCTGATAAAACTGAGAATCCTTTTGTAACCCCATCTTAAAAGCTTGCACAGCTGTTGCAACATCAAGATGCGGAATATCCAAGGATTCCCGGCTAAACTTATTCACATAATCCCTCAAGGATTCCTGAGGTCCTTGGGTTATCATGTAAAGATCACTGGTTAGTTTCTCAAAGCTCCGACTGCAAGAAAACTGACTATTAAATAAATTAACCAAATGAGCAAACAAAGTAATTGAGTGAGGAGGAACATTTAACAGCCATTTCAAGGCTGATCCTGTTAAGGTAGAACCAAAACCCTTGCACAAGCATGCTTCCTTGAGCTCCGGAGGGATAGGGTTAATCTCCATTCTTTCCCTATACTGGGCAACATGCTCTTCAGGATCCGTAGTCCCATCGTAAAGCTTCATGTTGGGGGTTTGAAATCTTTTTGGGATTTCAGCATCACAGATAGGATATGCAAAGCGGGATATCCTATGGCTGTCTTGGGATACTTCCGGAATTGGCTGGACCACTCCAGGCACACTAGATATCATGTCCTTCAACTTCTGAAGTTCCCTAGTAAACGTTGACGTCATACCTGCATCCTGCAAAGACCCATCATTGTTAGTAGCAAGAGTATTATTATTTGGCAAGTTACCGGTCTGAGGATTTTGGGCATATCCTGAAGCATATCCTGAGCTCCTCACAGTTGACATCCTGACCGAGGAGGGTATTTCAGGAGTATGATTCTGAGGATGGCTGGGCACAATATTCCCCCTATTATCCTCAGTATACACGGCTGAACTGAAGTTCAAAGTTCTGGGTTGTAATGGAGTGATGATATCCTCAGCGGATCTGCTCGAACTAGATTTCAAGAGTTGTATTTCCCTCAACAGCATTTGGTTAGTTTCCTGTTGCTGCCTCATTTGTTCCTGCACATTTCCAAATAAAGTTAAAATTTCATCATTAGAAGCTAAAACAGGAGCGGATCCCTGAACACTCCAAGTAGGGATAACTTCCTGAGATTGTGAAGAAGCTGGCATCCTTGGAGGAGGTGTTGGAAGCACCGAGCCAATCGTTGCGGAAGTTGTAGCAGACATGGTGGAAGAGCTCATGTTTGATCTTGAGGCCATTGTAAACAATGTGGCAAAAAGTTTTGAAAACAGAAAACCGATTAAGGATTTCACAAAAAAAAATTAGTAAAGAGAGCACCACTTGCCCCACGGTGGGCGCCAAATTGTTTTGGTCAAAAATTACCGAAGCAATTAAGTGATCAAATTAGTTAAGTGAGGTAGTGTGCTAGAGTTATGTGTGAAAAATATGTTAACCAAGTTATTTGTAAAAAACAGTTTTAGGATACGGCTCGGGATATAGAGCTGTATCGGTGATCAAACAACGAGCAAAAAAGTAAAGGTTGACACGTGATGTACGAGGAAAGCCCTTGATCAATCTAGATCGCCGGCACAAAACCTCGGGAGCTGACAATCGCAGCTGCCTTGTTCTTCTATTACTTCAAATATCAGGATACAGTGCAGGATGTGATGCGGATTAACTAGGTGTTACAATGTAATTCGGATACAAGTGTTTGTGTATAGTGTTTGCAGTGAGCTAGAGAACAAAAGTGTGAGTGAAAGTTGCGTGCCTTAATCTGATCCGCCCCCATCTATTTATAGTAAAAGAAACGTAACAAACTATCCTAAACTTCCGGGATCCGGCGAATATTCCCACTCGAACGTTGTGGACCTGGTCTTTCGGGTTCAACGTCTCCCACATAACAAATACGCCCGAGTCTTGAGGAGAAGAAGTCCATCTGACCGTTAGCAAGACACAGCCTCTAACCTGCACGTGGTTAATTTAGTTAACACCAGGATATCACCCAGGATGTTAGCAATATCATAATCCAGTATCCTGATCACAAGTAAACAACCAAAAGCAGGATATTAGTCAGGATATATACTCAGAAAATGACCCATAACAGTTATAACACTGTTGATCATTCTCTCAACTAGTGCCTTTGGTCATGTCACTGTTGATCATTCTCTCAACTAGTGACTCTGGACTTAGTAGCATCCCATGACAATGCTTTGTCAAATATATTTTCTATGGCACCAAACCAATTAGCCCAGAAAATGAAATATATCATTTTCTGTCAACTAATAGCTATAACTTTATCAAATATAATAGATATTAATTAAATAATTGTAATATTATTATTTAATATATTAACGTGACTAAGATTAAAAGTACAATCTTAGTGTAGTAGAATATATTATATTTGACTATTTTATTATGGTATACATTTATGGACTAAACATTATTTTATAATATGAATAGTAATTTTGGTTTATTAAATATATATTTTAATAATGATTAATAAAGCTCTATTTTATATACACACCATTTAGATTTATTTCAATCATACATTAAATTATTAATGATTTAATGTTAAAATAATATTAGTTATAGGTTATGGCTACTGGGGCACAATTTCCCCGTGCTAGTGGTCATGCTACTATTGGCTAACTTTTTGGCCAATAGTAACAAGTGTCAAATAATGTATAAAATCCTTCATATACTGGCAGCTATTGCAGAATATAAAAACTTAATTACTGTAAGTATAACGAATAAACATTTAGGATTTTGGAAAAGCATTTTTAAATATAACTGTATCACAAAAAGGTGATAAAAAGGAGAATGACTCACTTTGTAACTTTAGGGTTCAACTAGAAAGCCTCCTGGTAGAATCTTGGGTATAACTTCTGAGCTATTATATATATATATATATATATTTGCACTCGTGTTAAGTATAGTAACCCTAATTCAACCTTATCCCTATGTCACGAGACAGAACCCCAACGAACTTAGTCGGGCAGAGCCTTGACATGCGTTATGGGGCTCCAGATCAATCGGAAAGGGTATCAGTGACCGGGAGTTAAAACACTTAAAACGGGGCAGGGCTTTATTATTATTATTGATGATAATAAAAAAATAAAAATAGAAGAATAGTGATGGAAAGTTGGCGAGACCAGAGGGTAGAAAGAAAGGAAAGAAAATAGCAATTGTGAATGACCCTTTGTGTCCCTATTTATAGTGTTTCTTCAAGAAACTTGAAGTGTACATCAAATGGGACACGTACCACTTGTGCATTAAATTTCTTCTTATCTATGTTATTCACATGCACACACGTGCACCTCTGTTTTCATTTCAAGTATTTTGTTTTTTATATATATTATAATTAATTCAGCTGTTTCACTTATTTGGCACTTAAAACTTATAAAATATGACGTTTTATCAAACAATAAATATGTCATTAGAACGAGAATGATCTTATCTACATTTTGAACCAAGTTTCATTAAAAGCGGAGTAGGTTCAAATATAATGTATTTTTTAATTTAATTATTAAACGGTTCCTAGGCCCGTCTAGGTACTTCATATTTCTAATAGTCAACTTACCCGTAATCTACCCGTCTAATAATATAAGCTTCATATACTTTATTTTAATAGAAATGTCACCCATATACAAGCCAATTAATTAGTATAACATTCCAACCAACTATATATAAAATAGTTTTTAAAACTATTTGGGTCGAATAATTATATTAAAAATAAAACTAGTTACTAGTGGTTAATAAATTTAAACAATCTATAATTCTTATATGATAAAAAAATAGAAATGTTACATCCTCCCCACCTTGTTTTAAATCTCGTCCTCGAGATTTGGGCTACGATGTCTCTTTTAGAGTTATGTCACGTCTTAGTCAATAAGAATAATATTAAGGTAAATGACACAGGATTAAAACATCAAAATTTTTTTTTGTGAATACGAGTTGTATAATAAATAGGACTCAATGGTTCAACTGAATTAGTTCAAGAAATCGATGTCAAACAAATGAGATGAAATGATATAATTTCCAAGGTGACTAGGTTTAAGCCAAAAGAGATATATGATCAATAGATGTCTAAATTGACTGTTTACAAGTTGTAAATGACTTTTAGAAACAATAGAATTCATTGTTAAAGGAAACTTACTTTGATTGTCAACTGAGAAAGACTCAGAATCAACAAGCTCAAAATGAAATAGAAGCATGAATATGATTTGTCAACTATCGAATCATGACATGAGAAAAATCAACGTGTTGACATTTATTGAATTCCAAGGATACAACGAAATACAATAGAGTTTAGTGTATCATTGTCTTAATACAAAATGGCATTAAGACTATTTTCAATGATGAGTCAAACGAAAGACGTACGTGGTTTTGCAAGATTCATACGATTATGATTAGCCCAAGCTACAAGTTTATATCGACGCCGCAAGGTGTCGAAATGATTGAAATAGCTCAATAATTATGGTGACCGAACAAATTCACCGTGTAATCAGCTGAAAGTTTTAATGTAGTAAATTTGGATATTCATTTCAAATAAATCTTATAGGGATTTTCAACTGATGATGAAAGACCAAATGAATATCATAGATTTTTCGATTAATGATGAAAGAAACGTTAAGAGGTACACCGGAATATAATACGAATTTGTGTACTCTTATCTTAACACATCATTGTATTAAGACAGTTTAAGATAATGAATCAACAGAAATTAAATAAATAAATCCGTACATCAGGTGTGAAAATGAGATTAGCGCAAGCTTCAAATTAAAGAAAATGCCACCACAAGGTATCGTAACCAATTAAATGATTCAATGAAAGTGAAGATCAAACAAGCCTGTTATGGTTTTGAATAGATGAAGTTCTTGACAGAATGCATTTATTTATAAACTTTTAATTGTACTAGGGTCAAATAATAACTTAACTTAGATGTTACAAATATATATATACACACACAATCAAGTAACAATCAAACTCATATCATTCTATTAACCACATCACATGATCACATAACGTTTATACGAGCTACAATAAAATATCAAGAAAGTCTAAAATCCGGGTTGTCACATCATCCCCAACTTGAAAGAAATTTCGTCCTAAAATTTGACAAGCAGTCGTAGGGGAGTGAAGTGATGGATTAAGATGACTGTGCATTCCCCTCGGGTGCCACATCATCCCCAACTTGAATAGGAATTTCATCCCGAAATTCACTAGTTGCATTAGATTTAGGTTTGCCAGGCTTGGTCTTGTCCTTTGGGAATAAATGTGGATACTTAAGCTTCATCTGATCCTCACTATCGGAATACGGCTGTGCTTACGGACCTTGACCTCCCGATCCATAATTTCTATTGGTTCTTTGATGAATTGCAACTTGTCGTCAATTTTGAGCTCCTGAAACGGTACTACCAGTGTTTCGTCAGACAAACACTTCTTGAGCTGCGATACGTGGAAAACATCATGGACGTTGCCCAACTCGGCAGGCAACTCTAACTTGTAGGCCACTTTACCAATCCGTTCCAGAATCTTAAATGGCCTTACATAACGAGGGTTAAGCTTGCCGCGTTTTCCAAAACGCACCACACCCTTCCAGGGTGAGACCTTCAACATGACGCGATCATTAACTTCTAATTCCAAAGGTGTCCTACGCTTATCAGCGTAGCTTTTCTGACGGTCGCGCGCTGCTGCCATACAGTTCCTGATCTGCACAATCTTTTTTGAAGTTTCCAACACAAGTTCAGGGCCTGTGACCTGGCTGTCACCCACCTCATCCCAACAGAGAGGTGAACGACACTTTCGTCCGTACAATGCTTCGAATGGAGCTGCCTGAATGCTAGTATGGTAGCTATTGTTGTAAGAAAACTCCACCAAAGGCAAGTGTTTCTCCCATCCCTTGCCAAACTCGATAACGCACGCCCATAACATGTCTTCTAGTGTTTGGATAGTTCGTTCACTTTGACCATCCGTCTGCGGGTGATAGGCAGTACTCATGCTGAGTTGCGAACCAAACGATTTGTGCATCGACTGCCACAAATCTGAAATGAAACGTGGGTCACGATCAGAGATAATAGATGTAGGCACCCCGTGCGTAGAAACCACTTCCTTGAGGTAGACAGCAGCTAGTTGTGAGAACTTATCCGTTTTCTTGATTGCCAGGAAGTGCGCTGACTTCGTAAGGCGATCAACGATTACCCAAATGGTATCGTTTCCGCTTTGAGTTCTAGGTAGCCCAGTAACAAAATCCATTGCGATTTGCTCCCATTTCCACATGGGTATTTCTGGTTGTTGCAGCAATCCAGATGGTTTCTGATATTCCACTTTAACTTTCAAGCAAGTCAAACACTTACTCACATAAGTCGCGATGTGAGCTTTCATCTTCGGCCACCAATACGTAACTTTGAGATCCTGATAAATCTTATCCGAACCTGGATGAACAGAGTATCTAGACTTGTGCGCTTCTTCCATCACAAGTTCTCTAAGGTTACCGAACAAGGGAATCCATACACGCTCCATGAAGTAGAGAATATCATCCGATCTCTCTACGAGTTGTTTTTCCATACCCCTTAAGTGTTCTGCTTCAATGTTTTCCTCTTTTAACGCTTTGGTTTGTGCAGAACGAATTTGATCAGGTAGGTTTGAATGGATAGTAAGCTGCAAGGCGCGAACACGTTTGGGTTTCGATTCCTTTCGACTGAGAGCGTCAGCTACCATGTTAGCCTTACCCGGATGATACTTGATTGCACAGTCGTAGTCATTTAAAAGTTCCACCCAGTGACGCTGTCGCATATTCAAGTCCTTATGGTCGAAAATATACTGAAGGCTCATGTGGTCGGTATAAATAGTGCATTTAGTACCGTACAGGTAATGCCTCCAGATTTTGAGCGCAAAAACTACAACTCCAAACTCCAAATCGTGCGTCGTATAATTCCTCTCATGAACCTTCAACTGGCGAGAGGCGTAAGCTATCACCTTGTTGCGTTACATTAACACGCAGCTGAGACCCTGAATAGATGCATCACAGTATACCGCGAAATCTTCGGTACCTTCAGGTAGAGACAAAATTGGCGCACTGCAGAGTTTCTGTTTCAACAGTTGGAAAGCCTCTTCTTGTTTCGTTCCCCAAGAGTATACAACACTTTTCTGTGTCAATGAAGTAAGAGGTTGAGCGATCTTCGAAAAGTCTTTGATAAATCTTCGATAATACCCAGCGAGACCAAGAAATTGCCGCACCTCCGAAGGATTCTTTGGTGCCGCCCAATTTCTAACAGCATCAACTTTTGCAGGATCCACCTGTATCCCCAATTCATTAACAATGTGCCCAAGAAAGTGTACCTCCCGAATCCAGAAGTCACACTTAGAAAGCTTTGCATAGAGCTGCTCATTCCTTAGAAGTTCCAAAATAAGACGCAGGTGCCGCTCGTGATCTTCCTTGCTCTTAGAGTAGATCAAAATGTCATCAATGAATACTATAACGAAATCGTCGAGATACGGTTTGCATAAGCGGTTCATGAGATCCATGAAGACTGCTGGTGCATTCGTCAATTCAAACGGCATAACCAAAAACTCATAGTGCCCATAACGCGTTCGAAAAGCCGTTTTCGGAACATCCTCCTCTCGAACTCTCACCTGATGATAGCCCGATCTTAAGTCGATCTTCGAATAAAAACTTGACCCTTGCAACTGGTCAAACAAGTCGTCGATGCGTGGCAATGGGTAACGGTTCTTGATAGTCACCTTGTTGAGTTCCCGATAATCAATGCACATGCGAAAGGACCCGTCTTTCTTCTTTACGAACAGAACTGGGGCTCCCCAAGGCGAAGAACTGGGTCGAATAAAGCCCCTATCCAGTAACTCTTGTACTTGATTAGACAGCTCCTGGAACTCTCCAGGAGCTAGACGATAAGGAGCGTGAGCTAGACGATAAGGAGCGTGAGCAATCGGGGCCACTCCTGGCGCAAGGTCAATCTGAAACTCCACTTGACGGTGAGGAGGTAAACCAAGAAGCTCCTCAGGAAACACATCAGTGAATTCACGTACAACCGGCAAATCCTCGATCCTTCTTTCTTCAGATGGGGTATCAGTAACTAGAGCTAGTATTGCAGGATACCCCTTTCGTAGACATTTCTGCACTTGCATAGCTGAAATAATACCAACCATCGCACCACTGCGATGCCCTTGAACCGACGACGGCTCCCCACCAGGGATAGGGATACGCACAATCTTTTCCTTACACAGAATCTCAGCTTGTGCTTAGACAGCCAATCCATACCAACCACTACATCGAAACTACCGAGGGTAACAGGAAGGAGATCAATATCAAACACTTGACCCACAAGGTCTAGTTTACACCCAAAAAGGACGTGCGAAGCTTCTATAGTTTTACCATCAGCTAATTCTACTACTTGCTTAACCTCTAAAGGTGTTGGAGTTAACCCTAATCGTTGACTAAACTCTAGGGACACATAACTCCAATCGGCACGGGAATCAAATAACACTGAAGCAATAAGATTATTCACAGAAAACATACCAGTTACGACATTGCCATCATTCCTAGCATCCCCAGCCCCGATCGTGAACACCCTTCCACGAGCACCGTTGCCCCCATTGTTGTTGTTGTTGTTGTTGTTTCCAGCATTATTGTTGTTATTCTGGCGGTTGTTGTCGTTGGCGTTCTGATTCAACTGAGGGCAATCCCGCTTAAAGTGGCCCTCATCCCCACACTGATAACACCCTTTCTTGAAACCCTGATTTTGATGGGGTTGTTGCCTTTGCTGCCGCTAGTACTGCTAGTTTTGCTGCTGCTGCTTTGGCTGTGGGGCTCTACAGTCTTTGGCCTCATGGCCCACCTTTTCGTACATACGGCATACCCGGACACACTGCCCATAATGATGATAGCCACACTTGTTGCATTGTGGTTTCTTCCCGACGTAGGAGCCCTGATTCTGATTGCTGCCTTGGCCTTGATTAACTGAAGACGACTGACTGAAACTGCGGTTGTTGCTGTTGTCGGCCCTTTTCTGAGATTGGCTGACACTGGTTGACTTGTCAGCGTCGCTCCATTTCCGCTTGTTATCACTAACAAGCGCAGTAGCTGTGGTTGTAGCAGCAGTAGTGGCAGAAACACGCGGTGGTAACGAACCACTCTCCACCTCCTGATCGGTGATTTTGTGCGCCAAACGAACAATCTGAGTTAAGTTATTGAGGTTCGCTGCAGTAACCAAGCCCTTCACTCGAGGAGCTAATCCCTTGATGAACAGTTCAATTCTCCGATGCGGAGGTCGGGACAAGTTCGGGCACATGATCGCCAACTCATGTGACCATTTCGCATACGCTTCAATCTCTGATCCCACCATCCTCAGATCATAATACTCTCACGAGGACAATACTCCTCCCTTATCAGCTCCTTAAAATCATCCCAGGTAGTAGCATTTACCACCTCGATGCCCAACAGCTGAACCTGGGCATTCCACCATGTCAGGGCACCATCCTCTAGTGTGCCAGTAGCATACTTCACTCTGTCCCCAGCAGGACAGTTACACATCGCAAACACTGATTCTGCCTTCTCGAACCATCGCAGGAGTCCTACAGCCCCTTCAGTCCTATTGAAGGTATGTGGCTTACAATCCATGAACATCTTGAACGTACAAGCATGTGGATTGTTTTGGTTTTGCTGACCTATTGGACAAAAGAAAACACATTACAGGGGTAAGAGTCGTGTACGCAACACAAGGTTAAAGAGTATTTGGCACATTTCGTACCAGCTTGGTAGGCTGCCAAAGCCTCAGCCACATGTGTATTGATTAGGTTTGTCAGCTCAGCTTGGGTCATCGCGATGTGACCACGTCCGTGACCTCGTCCGCTCATGATTCTAAATAAGGAGAGGGAACAGATTTAGGAGTCGAATTGGGGTAAGAGTCAAGTATCACATTGAAATCTACAAACTACCAAGTTACACACAATAGGGCAGAACCCTTCTCACACTCGTTAAGCCTCACTGGGACTTACATGCACCTTACACCATTATTATATGTGCACCCATAATAATAAGGCAAATTGCATGCTCATCTCAGTGCCTCTTAACTTGCGCTAAAAGTTTCCCCCGCATCCGAATAGCAAAAACAGAAGGTACTACAGGATTACGAATTTCAAAAGTCGAAGAGTAGTGTCATGCTATCAAGTCACCATAGTATCTAGTATGCTGTTTCATGCAACTGTGAGTGTGTGACTACTAAACAAGTATTGCATAAAATAAACAGAAAACGAACCTTGCAATCTGGAGCTGAGTGTCATGGTCGATTTTTGAAGTTGTTCGGTTATAGTCTGGTTTTTTAAAATGTGTTAAAACCTAGTTCACTATAACCAGTGGCTCTGATACCAAACTGTCACACCCCCAAAATACCACATGCGGAATCACCGCGGAACGTGTGACGTACCAGGATCCAAGCCACCAATCACACTGAACTACGCGTAATATTTAATAAAAACATTCCATTCATTTCAAAATATCAATCCAAGACATAAGTTAAACCAAAATAAGCATTCAGCGGAAGCATATAGTAAATTGTTAAACAACTGTTTCAAAATAAGTGTTCAAAACCAATGTATCAATTATATCCAAGAGTCTCGATCCATGACCACTCCAGCACTCCCAAATAGCAAGTCCATAACAATGACCTAACGACCTGCAAGCATGCAGACAAGTGTGTCAGACGACGCTGGTGAGTTCAAAGTTTTATTAACGCGTTGGTTACCAGATATGTGTAATAAAATAGTTCAACGTTATGTTTTGATGATGTTATTAACTCGATTACCGTGTGTGGCTACTAGATGTGTTTGCCCAAACCCCAATGCCTCTATCAAAGCATTGGTCAAGTGGTCAAGGTAAATAGTTCACGCCCGTCCATTCCGGCCCGGTGTGAGGGTGCCAAACCTAATAGCACTATCAACTAAATACCTCGTTGCCTTCTCGGCAACAATCGGTAGATGTAAGGGGTCTTATATGATAGAAACTGAGTAATAACAACATCCCATTAACCTGACATTCTTCCCTGAAAATGTTACCCGATATCCCTTCCCGGGATGCATGCTTGGAAAAGAGCAGTGAACTCACCTTGAATTGCTCGGTAAGATAGATTACACGTTCGAGTTAATTAGCCAAAGCCTATAACGTTTATACATATCCAATCAGTTTTGTTTAATCATCACCCACGTATGCATCAGTTAGCATCACATAGCACGTATCGAATATTGCATCAGGTATCACACAACCACTATCATATCAGTTCACAACAAACATCACATTTTGAGCTAAACATCGAATTCCTCACGTATGACCCAGACATGCAGGCCCATCTTTCACCGGCCCAAAGGCCTTGTGCGATCAGGCCTCACTTGTGCGGCCGGCTTAGACTTGTGCGACTGGGATCCCTTGTGCGATTGAGGTGTGATTTTACTAAACAGGTCCGACCCAGTAATAACTTATGCGATCCGCTTCCCAATCGCACAACTTGTGCGATTGGGCAATCTTGTACGATTGCACATTCTTGTGCGATTCCCAGTCAAACCATTTCCCTTATTTTTAGTAAACATAATTTCACAATCGTCCCACCCCAATCATGGATCAAAGTCAGTTACACATTCTAGATTCACAAGATTAAAACAATCATTCGAAAACCCTATTCATTGCCGTTTATCAAAACTAACGAGACCAATTGATGTGTTACTTTAATTTACCTAAGCATGATCATGAACAACATTATCAACAACTTATGCCCTCATTCTCGTTCGATCCGGCCTACGCACAATTATCTCGGTGAACCCTAAATTACCGATTTTCATTACCATCCACACATTCATATCATTCATCGGTTTATTATAGTGAAAGTTTCATCAAAAGGTCTATTATCATGCAACCTAAATATCAACATCACTTGATTATACAATCAACAGAATTCTAACAAACCCTACATCCATACAAGATCCATATCCATGAATATTAATCAACTCATACAAGCAACAAATGAATAACCAATCAAGTGGTGTTTACATACTAACCGAGAGATTAAGAGTGCCTAGAGCAAGAGATCAACGTGCTTCGAATATGATGATGATGATGATGGCTGCCGTCGAACTCAAGGAGAGGGGAAAGAATATTAGGGTTTGTGTGTTGTGTTATGAGGGAATTATGAAAAGAAACCACACACACCCCTAAGTGTATGCGTACAAGAGGCATGGGCCGAAACCCCTCCTTGGCTTTCATATTGGGCCGTGGACTAGCCCACTATATGAGTTGTGCGATGAGGAGGTTGTGCGATTAAGCACACCTTGTGCGACCGAGTCTTATATACATATATATATATATACACACACACACACACACAATCAAGTAACAATCAAACTCATATCATTCTATTAACCACACCACATGATCACATAACGTTTATACAAGCTACAATAAAATATCAAGAAAGTCTAAAATGCGGGTTGTCACATAATGTGTCCCGTTTCTCCGCAATTGAAACAAACATTAGTTTTCCTTCTACACTCTTCTTCTATATGCCTGGTCATCTTGCAGAAGCCACAGTAGGGTGTTCTCCTAAAACGACATCTTCCTGAATGATTTTTGTTACAGCTTCTGCAGGTAGGTTGCTCCAATGACGGTTCAGTTGCTTTCTTCTTGAATTCTTGGGAAATTTTCTGGGCTAACTCTTTCTTCTTGTTTTCTTCTCTTGTGCGGATTAGTCCATCTGTCAGGATGTTAGCTAGTTCAACTGTTTCTTCAATAGTCTGTGGTCTGGCGGCCTTGACCATGTCTCAAATTTCGCTAACTAATCCCCAAATATAACGAGAAATTAGTACGGGTTTTGGCGAAGCCAGAGTTGGTACCAGGCTTGCATATTCGAAGAACATTGTCGTATATTCACGACAATTCACATCTATCATTTTATGATTTAGAAACTCGTTAGCCATTCGTTCCTTTTCATAAGGGGGACAAAATTTCCTTTCTGCCATTTCCTTGAATTTTTCCCAGTTCATGGCATAAGCCATATCACTTCCTTTTGCCTGAAGAATTGTATTCCACCATTCTAAGGCTTCTTCTTTAAAGAGGTTGGAAGCATACATCACCTTATCTTCTTCGGCACATTTGCTGATCTTAAGAATAGCTTCCATCTTTTCCAACCATCGTAGAGCAGTCGTAGCTCCTTCACTGCCTGCGAACTCCGTTGGTTTACAAGCTAGAAATTCTTTGTAGGTACACCCGAGAGTCATCGCCTTCATTTTCATGGGAAATGGGGTTTTGATAATATCATCATTGCCTCCATTGACACTATGGCTAAAACTTTTGTCGCGATTATGCTTGCTACTCACAACTTTGGTGGGTTCTACGGGGTTTTTAACGGCTTTAATTATTAAAGGTATAGCATTAGCTATTCCTTGGGCTATTAGATTTTCTATAGCATTTTTATCCAAAGGATTTTCATTATTAGCATGAACTTCTGGATTATGTGATACTTCATTCGACATCTGAATGTCAAACATTTTCAATTATTAATTAAAATAAAATAATACTTTCAAGAATTATATGTGCATATATACATATATATATATACATATATTTAAATCTACAAAAATAACACATAGGTTACTTTGTATTAATTTCCTAACTTTATTGTTTAAGTTTTAGGTATTAAAAGAACACCTAAATGGCTAAAACAAGTGGCTCTGATACCACCTTCTGTCACAGCCCTCGACCCCACCCTGGGAGCGGGAGCCGTAAACCAGTCAGATGGTATCGGTGTTTATTAATTACGCAGCGGAAAAATTTTCATCAGGATCGTAGTTAGGAAATAATTTCAGAGTTTGTAAAACACCAAACTTTTAATATTAAACAAATGGGCTTAAAACCATATTTAATTCAATTGTTTTTATAGGGATAAACCCAAATAAATAAAACATAATTTTCTTCTTTTATTCAGGTGTTTATAGCACGCCCCGCTTGCGGTATGCGCATATAATGTATATATGTGTGGGTCATCGGGGGGCAAAAGTGAAAGTGCAAAAATTTTAACGTTATTTTACTAATTTTGTGAAAATAACGTTAAAAGCTGAGGACGGTTAATCATGCATCATGTGGTGGCGTTGATAGCTGAAAGACAAAATGGTACATGCACTAATCGGTCTTTGTCCCGATTGCTGAGTGTTATGTGCCTTATGTCCAAGGCTTGATGCAAAACTACTATCGAGCCGGGGGTCTCACTGGAAGCAGCCTCTCTATTCCTACGGGGGTAGAGGTAAGGCTGTCTACATCTTACCCTCCTCAGACCCTACCTTTGCTTTGCTATTGGTGGGATTTACTGAGTATGATGATGATGATGATGATGATTCAGGTGTTTATAGCCACATTACTTAAGCCTTCAGTGCTCCATAGCTGGCTTCTATTATCTTTACAGCAAATTATCTGAAACACGTTTTGAAAACATTTTATCAGTAATAAATACTGCGCGAGTTCATTCCATTTTTATAAAATATATTGTTATACTTTATAGCATCAAGGTTTTTATATTTATGTATATTTACCCAACTCAATCAGTATTTGTCACATGGTGGCAGTTCCGATGTGACAGTGGTCATATCACTCATTGGCTCACTTTCGTCCAATAGTGAATTTATCAAGTAATAGATATATAGTATATCTTACTATTATATCGGTCACTAGGCGATTCCTGTGACGGTGGTCAAATCACTGTTGATCATTCTTTCAACTAGTGACTCGGGTCATATTACTGTTGATCATTCTCTCAACTAGTAACTCTGGTCATATCACTGTTGATCATTCTTTCAACTACTGACTCTTGTCATAACACTGTTGATCATTCTCTCAACTAGTGCCTGTGGTTATAACACTGTTGATCATTCTCTCAACTAGTGCATTTGGTCATGTCACTGTTGATCATTCTCTCAACTAGTGACTCTGGACTTAGTAGCGTCCCATGACATTGCTTTGTCAAATATATTTTCTATGGCACCAAACCAATTAGCCCAGAAAATGAAATATACCATTTTATGTCAACTAATAGCTATAACTTTATCAAATATAATAGATATTAATTAAATAATTGTAATATTATTATTTAATATATTAACGTGACTAAGATTAAAAATACAATCTTAGTGTAGTAGAATATATTATATTTGACTATTTTATTATGGTATACATTTATGGACTAAACATTATTTTATAATGTGAATAGTAATTTTGGTTTATTAAATATATATTTTAATAATGATTAATAAAGCTCTATTTTATATACACACCATTTAGATTTATTTCAATCATACATTAAATTATTAATGATTTAATGTTAAAATAATATTAGTTATAGGTTATGGCTACTGGGGCACAATTTCCCCGTGCTAGTGGTCATGCTACTATTGGCTAACTTTTTGGCCAATAGTAACAAGTGTCAAGTAATGTATAAAATCCTTCATATACTGGCAGCTATTGCATAATATAAAAACTTATTTACTGTAAGTATAATGAATAAACATTTAGGATTTTGGAAAAGCATTTTTAAATATAACTGTATCACAAAAAGGTGATAAAAAGGAGAATGACTCACTTTGTAACTTTAGGGTTCAACTAGAAAGCCTCTTGGTAGAATCTTAGGTATAACTTCTGAGCTATTATATATATATATATATATATATATATATATATATATATATATATATATATTTGCACTCGTGTTAAGTATAGTAACCCTAATTCAACCTTATCCCTATGTCACGAGACAGAACCCCAACGAACTTAGTCGGGCAGAGCCTTGACATACGTTATGGGGCTCCAGATCAATCGGAAAGGGTATCAGTGATCGGGAGTTAAAACACTTAAAACGGGGCAGGGCTTTATTATTATTATTGATGATAATAAAAAAATAAAAATAGAAGAACAGTGATGGAAAGTTGGCGAGACCAGAGGGTAGAAAGAAAGGAAAGAAAATAGCAATTGTGAATGACCCTTTGTGTCCCTATTTATAGTGTTTCTTCAAGAAACTTGAAGTGTACATCAAATGGGACACGTACCACTTGTGCATTAAATTTCTTCTTATCTATGTTATTCACATGCACACACGTGCACCTTTGTTTTCATTTCAAGTATTTTGTTTTTTTATATATATTATAATTAATTCAGCTGCTTCACTTATTTGGCACTTAAAACTTATAAAATATGACGTTTTATCAAACAATAAATATGTCATTAGAACGAGAATAATCTTATTTACATTTTGAACCAAGTTTCATTAAAAGCGGAGTAGGTTCAAATATAATGTATTTTTATAATTTAATTATTAAACGGTTCCTATGCCCGTCTGGGTACTTCATATTTCTAATAGTCAACTTACCCGTAATCTACCCGTCTAATAATATAAGCTTTATATACTTTATTTTAATAGAAAGGTCACCCATATAAAAGCCAATTAATTAGTATAACATTCCAACCAACTATATATAAAATAGTTTTTAAAACTATTTGGGTCGAATAATTATATTAAAAATAAAACTAGTTACTAGTGGTTAATAAATTTAAACAATCTATAATTCTTATATGATAAAAAAAGGAAATGTTATAGCGTGGAAGGGAGAAAACTCTCGTCCAACTTTGTGACGATATCTGTATCAAATCTTCAACAATTCCCAACTATGTGGAAGGAGAGAAATCATAATACTGCATTGTCAGTCACAATAAGGAGAGTTGTGACCTTATGATCCCCTGTCCAAGGTGGTGAGCTATGCTCAAGCCTAATAGTCTATATGATCAGTGCGATCATGACTAATATCATCGACAAGATAATCATACATAACATCCTTAGTGATGTTTCGCCTACGGGCTCTATTATATCATCCATTTGAGACAATGATAGCTGTGACCATTATGGTTCCCTGTCCAAGGTGGAGGGCTATGCCTAAACCTCACAGTCTATATGATCAAATGCGATCATGACTGATATCATCAGTGCGATGACCAATAATTTAACATCCTTTATGATGTCAATCGAATTGCCTACGGGCCATATTATATCATCAATTGTGGCGACAATAGTGGTCTACGACCCCTTATTCAAAGGTAAGGAACTATGTTCAAACCTTAAAGCCCTTTGATCAATTGAGATCGCGGGTTATATATATTAAAATTTTCCTTTGTGACAAGGCTTGGTGTCGTATCTTCAATGTAAAGCTATATCATTCAATGTCCTTCATGACGAGGCCCTATGCCATATCTTTCACAATCTTTATGGCAGGCCCTTGTGCCATGTCTTTCACGTCCTTCGTGACAAGCCAATGTGCTATATTTAAATGTCCTTCGTGACAAGCCAATGTGCTATATTTAAATGTCCTTTGTGACAAGCCAATGTGTTATATTTAAATGTCCCTTGTGACAAGCCGATGAGTTATATGGCTAACTCAATTACCAATTGTGGTAAGCAGGGATACTGAAATTGATATATAAACATATAGATCTGTAAGATCTAATGCAAATAAATTAATTTGCTATTTAGTTCTCGAAGAATTACTGATGGCTTTATTATCTTTTAGATAAACTTATGGCGAGCCTGAGTATTGGCAAAGCAAGTAAGAAAAACGGTGGTGACGATTTAGAGCACCAGAACCGTAATGACGAGGAGAATCGTCTTCGATCCATAGTTTCCAATGAAGTCGGTAAAGCTCTGGCTGGATTTATGGCCACATTTAAAGGGCCAAAGCCATCAATACAGAAAGAGAACTTCGTTACTAAACCCCGTTCTAATACTCATAAGACTAAAAGGTCTCAATTCTCCTCAACTAAAAGTGAGCAGAATATCAAGAGTATCAAGAAAGCTGAGTCTCATGACTCTAAGAAGGGGTGTACATATAAATACTTTGCTTCTTGTAAACCCCGCGACTTTATGGGAGAGATTGGAGCAATTGATGCTCTAAAGTGGCTGGATGAAATGGAAACCGTTGTTGATATAAGCGGTTGTGGCGCCAAGGACACTGTTAAATACGTGTCCCAATCCTTCAAGGAAGATGCTCTGACTTAGTGGAAGGCACTGATACAATCCACTGGCTTATTGCCCACCTCACGAGGTGGAGAAAGTTGAAACTGACTGTCACACCCAACCGATGGCGGAAACATCGGGATGAGACGAACAAATCGCTCAAAAGCATCATAACACTATTGTGACAATATAATTTAAATCAAATTTCATAAATGACTAGAACCAAATACATTGTTTCAAACAAAGACAAATTGTAGCAACATAACATGATAATGTTTATTATTCAAATGAGTTTCCAAGTCCATCCTAACTTGATTTTTTCATCACTTCGTCTATCAACCTGCAACATGTATTAAAATAACATCAACAAAATATTGACGAGTATATAAGTTTGATACATAGCATAAAGTAGAATAAAAAGTTTAAGTACTCATATCCAACATGAACAACATAATACAAGTTAGGGATGAGCTCGGTCCGGTTCGGTACCGAAAGAACCGGAACCGAAAATCCTTGAAAGTGGGTACCGGTACCGGTACCGAATATACCCGGTTCGGTACCGGTATTTGAGGGTAAAAACCGGTACCGAACCGGTACCGAAAATGTCAAAAGTTGGTACCGAATCGGTACCCGGTTCGGTAAATTCGGTACCGGTACCGGGTCCATTTTGCTCATCCCTAATACAAGTTACTAATATGCTGAAACGGTGTCACTATATGTCAAACCCAAGTTTCCAACGCAAACACCCCAAGACTCAAGGGTGGTGCGTACTCCTATAGCATAGGAGTTTAATAAGTATAAGAAGTCTAACAAGTCTCAGAAGTCTCAGAAGTTTAATAAGTTTTGACATGTTAATGAGCATATAGACACGAAAAGTTTACATAGCATACGAGATTAACAAGCATCAAATTGTTTCACGTTTAAACATGGATAGAGTGTGCATATAACAAGTTTCAAGCGTTGCGTGTTTTTGTATAGAATACATGTTGCACCCAAAAGTGATAAAATAAAATGGGATCAAGTATACTTACAGTGGTTGCGTTTGCGATTCCTTGTAAAATAACGCACGAGTAAAGATTTGAGAAACCGAACGGACGAGAGTGATTACCCTAGATATAAACGATCTAGTTATTATTTCCACAAGTTAGATAATAATCCTAATATTTATGGTTTTATAATCTAATTGTTTAGATGTTTAAGTTTAATGTAAAAAAAAAAAACAAAATTCAAATAAATCACCAATTCTTTGTGTTCGAAATAAATTTAGGGATTGTATTAGAACTCCGTTTCTTATTATACTCACACACTAACTAATTAAACCATATTATAATTTACTAATCCCCAAATATGTTATTATTTGATTTGTAATGTAATGTAGTTTCCTTTAAAAGAGAAACTGTACATAGTCTTACAAAGAAAGAACAAAAAAAAAAAAAATGGACCAGTGGGGGATCGAACCCACTACCACCAAATGTTTGTGCTTTAGTAATATAACAACAATCAATGGAACGTAACTGTTTTTGTGACGTAACGGCGCTGCAGATTTCATTTAGACGGATTTGAGTATTGGCACAGTGATTTTAGAAAATAAGAAGAAAAATATAATGTGCAGCGGGTATGTCGGAGGCCGGGATCGAACCCGCGACCTCCGATTTAACATAAATCGTGCCAGCCACCTTTGTTTACAACAGAAAACGAAAGCGACTAGTATCAAGTTTCTCCTTTTTGTTTTCAAACTTTCAGGGTTTTCATGGTTATAATATCAATAGAATCATAGTATTTTAACAGAGATTTAACGAGAGAATTGAAGAAGTAAGAAAGGTATACCGAACCAATGAAGGTTCAGATTCGACGTAAACTCCGGTTGGCTTCGTTCCTCGTTTACATACGTTTATAAACGAGACTCCGTCGTGGTCTCCGTAAACTCCGGTGAAGACTCAGAACCATTTGGTCCGACCTGGTTAGATCAGAGCTTCAGATGACCTAGCACAAAACCTGCAAGATCACAAGGAAACAAGCACACCGTTAGCCTCGTCACAGGGAGGGGGCCTCTCTGTGACCAAGCTCGGGCGTGAGAATAAGTATTTGTGAGGAGGAAGTAGGTCAGGGAGAGAGAGAGGAGAGTTTAGAGAGAGAAAGTAGTGATTACCACTTGCTGGAAGTCTTGGCGGGGTATTTATAGTTTTTGGGTGTGCTGACGTGGCGAGTTAGTTAGGGTCGGACCAGTCGTTATCATGGCGGTTATGGAAGTGGGGCCCAGTTAGTTATGGCGTACCAAGGTATCCGCCCGTTCCGTCTAAGGCGGATAGTGCGATCCGACCTTGATGTGGTACAGTTCGGTTCTATGTTTGGCGATGATTCGGTCCGACCAAGGACGTATCCTCATCAAGTCCCCCTAGTTCGTAGCGTTTCTTAGCTAAAAGCTTCGAACTATAACGGCGTAATTTTGGCGGTCTGAATCCCTGATTTGTCGTTTTGTTGAATTTTTTGAATTTTAAAATTTTTTGGGCGGTGACCTATTGCTGGGTGACCGGCGGTCACTTTATTTTTCCCGCCTGATGTGACGCTTGATGTGCGTCAGCTGTCATGACGTGTCGCCTTCTTATTGGCCACTGTGAGGCGGTGTATTTCCTTATAAAAGGAGGCGAAAAGGTAACTTTTGTTTCTACTTTTTTTTTACTTCATCTTCCCCATCCTTTCCTCTGAGACGAAGCTGTTCGTAAGCAGGTTAACACCTTTCTTTTTAACATGGCGAATAAGAGCAGTCTTTCCGGTTGTTTTAGTATTTTGAAAAGAAATGTTTTACAATGGTACATAGATACATACGCGATTCCTGCCTCATTGCACCCTGTTCTCCCTGAAAAGGATACGCCTATTTATCCTTTCGTTCCGGGGAAAATAGGGATTTATACTCGCCTTTTCGATTACTGCAACTACCGTCTTCCTCTGACGAAGTTCTTGATCGAAGTTCTCTTATTTCACGAGGTTCACCTTACTCAAATGAACCCCTTCGGCCTTGCCAAGGTGTGTCACTTTGAGTTAGCTTGTCGCGGATTAGGATCCGACCCGGATTTGGATGTGTTTCGGGCTTTTTACAAGTTGAATCGGTCCAGTAGCTGGTACACCTTCGAAGTCAGGGATAAAAATTCTTCTTGTTATACGTGGATTACTACCAGTATAAAGGATTGGAAAGATCACTTCTTTTTGGTTGATGATCGGTGCGTTCCGGAGTTTATGACGTGGAGATTGAAGAAATCCAAACTTCCACCTCCCTTCCTGAAGACTTTGAATACGATAGAGATTTATATGCGAATTTAATCAAGGAGGCCGGACGCATACAGAAGTATCCGGAACACATCCTCGTCATGGGACGGATCAGTACGATCTGGACCGAACCAGAGTGGTATCCTACCCTCAAGTGGAACAAGAAGGGTTAGTTGTGGTGTTTCTTGAATTTATTTTGATCATTTTTATTCGTTTGCACGTTTTATGTCGCGACGGACTATAGATATTATTTGTTGTTTTCTTTTGTGCAGCTATGGGTCTGAGGGAAGCCTTGAGACTAAAATCCTTTGATTCCAAGGAATTTGATGTCCGAGCCACTAGGACGCCGAAGGGTGATCCTCCGTATCTGAGCATTGTGCAAGAGAATCTTTATCAGATTCGGGAGCCCGAGGCTCCAGATAATCAGGGTGGTTCAGCCGGTCAAGGGGGTCCTGGCTCGGCTCCCTCGGCGCAAATAGCGGATACTGTTCCAGCCCAGGCTGCGGTGGTGGTTGGTAGTGATAAGGGCAAGAAGACCAGCTCAAGCGGGACGAAGGGATCCGGCTCCAAGTTTGTTATTGAGGACGAAGGGGTCCATCTTTCTGTTGGAGACGAAGGAGATCGTGCTGAGGGGGTAAAAGAGGGTGGTGATGATGATGATGATGATGAGGAGGAGCTTCCCCAAGCTAGTTTAAAAAGGAAACGGGTTATTTCTTCTAAATCTGGTCCGAAACCCAAGCAGGTGAAGAAAAAGAAGACAGACTTTAAAACTATCACACTAGATGATGATGAGGATGATCAGGTTACCGAATTTTCTACTGCCGGAGGTATTCTGGAGAATTTAGATGCTCATCTTCACGGGGGTCGTACTGATGTATGTAAAATGCAACATATAAATTACATCAAATGAGGCATAAAACTAACCCTTTTTAAGTACTAATATTGGAAAAAGAGTGTTTTTGTCTTCCTTTTGTATTTTCAGGATTAAATGAGCTCAAAAACGCAAAAGAAGCAAAAAGACAGCTAAATCCAACATAAATACAAGAAAATGAATATTAGTGGACTGCCCGACCCCTCAACGGCACCTTCCAAAGCAAAGTAGAGAAATCAGAAGACTGAACACGCCCCGTGCTCAGCCAGCACGGGGCCGTGCCCAAGAAGCAGCAGAAAAGACAAACCTATAGAAGCTTCTATTGCCCACCACGGGCCGTGCTCAGCGGACACGGGGGCGTGTCGAAAGTACAGCAGGCGCATTTATTGTAATTGCGAATTACAATTAATGAGGAGAGAGATTGTCAGACGGACACGGGGCCGTGCCCAGCGGACACGGGGCCGTGCCCAGCTCTCTGTTCAGCCTATAAATAGGAGTGTTTGGATTCATTTCATCTCATCCCTTGGCACACCACCTCTCTCACATTTCATCCACCACCCACCACCATCACAACACCATCATCCACCACCATCATCCATTGTCCATCGTAGAGTGTGTGAGTCGTCTCGGGATCCAAGATTGATCGTAAGAGTTCTTGACAATCAAGGCCATGTTTGCCTAAGTCTCTTACATCACTTGGTGAAGACAAAGTGTCTAGTATAATACTTTTTATTTCTAATCTTTTGCACTTTTTATTTGGTTTTGTATTAATGACTTTAATAACTAGTTACTTATGTTGAAGGTGATCTTTCCTTATCGTTTGTCCGTGGTGTCTTGGCATTATTTTACTGTCTATATAAAATAAAGGATTTTCACCATTCATATCTCCACGGTCTATATGGAGATATGTTGGCTACCTGGTCGGGGGTTAAGGGAATGGTTTGGTAAAGGTCTTGCCATTGTTCAGCGTTTAGAGGTCCTGCAATGGACCTGGGTCAAATTTAGTAGGACCTCCTTCAATACTTCACGGTATTGGATGGCGGGGGTCCAAACTCTTTGATCCCCTCATAAGTTAACTACTATTAATACTATAACCCGGCTATTTAGGACTGTATCCCTGCTGACTCAGACTACTTAGCCGAGGGTAACGTCACCGCCAAAAGCGGGGCCTACCACAATACTGCATTAATAACTTAATTCATTATCTTCCAATAATCCACCCTTTTAGGATTGTATCCCTGCTGACTCAAACTACTGGGGTGAGGGTAACGTCACCTTCAAAAGAGGGGCCTACTACAATAACTAAGATAATCTCTTAATTATGTGCAAAAGTGCGGAAATAATCAAAGGTTATACTAGATACGAGTCGGAACCAAGTGATTCATCTTGTCTATCTGTTTTTTCTTTTATTTTTATTTTCAGCATTTTAGTTAGTTTTTAATTTTCTTAGTTTAAAACATTTTTCTAAACTTTTATTTTGGTTAGACGTTGAGGATAAACCGGTACTAAAAGCTCTTGTGTCCTTGGACGACCTCGGTATCTTACCAACGCTATACTACACTCAACGATGGGTGCACTTGCCCATATGTGTGTTTAGTGTTAGTGAAATATCGTGTTTTATAAATTTAAAACTTGGCTAAAATAAGTGTTAAAAAGGGCTTAAAATATACACCTAAAATAAGTAACACTTCGCACGCATCAAGTTTTTGACGCCGTTGCCGGGGACACAAGGATTTTAAGAAAGTTAGGAATCAACGGCCTAATCATTTTTTATTTTTTTTTTATTTTTTTTAGGTTTTTTCTTAATTTTTCAGCTTCTGCAGAGCTCAGCACGGGCCGGGCCCGCTGAACACGCCCCCGTGCTCAATCATTGGAACTGGCAATCCTGTTTTACATCAGACAGTAAGCTGAACACGGGGCCGTGCCCACTCAACACGCCCCCGTGCCCAAGTTTCAGTTACTGAAAACAGAACCGTTAGATCCCGGCGGTTGGTAATTTCTGACATAAACATGAGTGATAGTAATTATTTTTACTTTCGGCACTCTTATGGTACGTGGTGTCAATTATGTGGTGGCGAACATGAAGAAGTAAAATGCTACTTCCTAAATTATAGGCCCCACTACATGGACCCACCAACTTCTCACAACCTTAAGAGGGGCGAAAGTAAAAATAAGCACTATTTCTCCCTCGAATGCGCCCAGCCAGATATTCTAGGGGAAATGCTCCTTGACGAGTTATTTCAACTAGAAGAGCTAATTCTGAAATGGTTAGAAGAGCTTGGGAAGGATTTTATTGATCCACCCCAAGACGATACCCATGAAGAAATGTTGGAACCGCATTCCGACAACCTCGTTGCTCCCGAAAATACCTTCGTACCTAGCAAAGACTTGGACGATAGTCGTCCCTGTGTCGATTGTGCTGTGAAGGACTCTCCATCGACTTCGTTCGGTGCATACATAGACCTGAGCTATTCGGCATACACCTTCTTTAACAAGAGCCCGGGAAAGGGTTGGACTTGTCCACCTAGAATGAAAATAGGAATTACCCTCACCGACAACCTCTTGCGTTCTCGCCTTAGTCTAGGACAATTAAGGTATCTTAGGCACTTTGGGGTTGTTCCAACCAGTAAGGAACCACCCGATTTCGACGAAATCCTTAGAAGAAGCAAAACTCCATAAAACAGCCTCCAGACACGGGGCCGTGTCCAGGTCAACACGCCCCCGTGCTCATCAAAGAGATTCTCTGCTGATTTGGTCAGAATACGGACAAAATGTGTCAGGAATTCCTCTGCACACGGGGCCGTGTCCAGTCAACACGGGGCCGTGTCCAGTGCACTGTCGTTTTCTTTAAATGCAGCCTGAATCCTGCTCATTTTTTACCACTTCAAAAGACAGAGATTCCTGGGATTTTCACTCATACCATCCTAGGTAAGTGCTAAAAGAAGGTTCCCAAAGACCCTCTTGTCCCTTCCACTTTTACTCATTTCCTCCTCTTTAAAATTTTTTCAAAATTTCCTCCATGGAAGCTTGGAAATCTCTTGATTCCAACCCTCTATGTGAAGTTTGTAAGATTATTTGCTAAGGATTCTTGTTTAAAGTTAGTTGTATAACTTTATTTTAAATTATCTAAGCCTAAAAACTAGCTAAAAATCATGAGAATAATTTAAAACTCCAAGACTCCCTAGCATAAAATCCTGCAGACAAATGAACACGGGGCCGTGCTCAGTGAGCACGGGGCCGTGTCCGAGGATCTGTTTTGTAAAAATTTAGCTTTCTTCGGTTCCCTTCGCAGAAAATGGCAAGCAGAACAAGCGGATCATCTTCAAGAAGTAACCGACAAGGGAGGAGATCTTCAACAGCAGAAGACTCTCTTGTAAACTATGTTTACGCTCTAAGAGAGCCTATTGACGAAATGACGGGAGTGGAGGAAGCATTGGTCGACCGTATCAACCATCTTACAGTGGGGCTGGAGGGCTGTCTCCATGAAGTAAACCTCTTGCACCAGAGGTTGAACCTTCTCGCCTCCCCGCCTTTGGTACCTATAATAACCCAAAGGGCGTGGAACATGGTACCCGAAGTTGTCATTCCAGCCGAATGGTACTCCATGCACCAAGAACCTCCGCGAAGAGTGGTGCAAGGATTCCCGGTGAATGTTCCCCCTCAACCACCAGCTGCGGAGGAAAATGAAGCCGCATTTTCCTTCCTAGGGAAATCGAAGAATGGCTTTAAATAACATTTAGGGAAGAAATCATTCGGCTAAAAGTCCTACTATATCGGGAAACTATTCTCGAAATTTTCTTAAAATAAGTAGAACTTCTTATGATAACCTCGTGCACCTGCTGACCTATTTAGTTAAGTTTTAATTTTATCTTAATTTAGGACTATGTAAGTTCTCTCTATGATGAAATGAAATGATGGTTTTAAGGTTTGGATGGTTTGTAATGAATAAAACACACTCATGGTGGTAAAGGATGGAAAGGGGAACAAGAAAAATGAACCCATGCACAAGAACAAGGCAACCCGACAATTCTCACCATTTCAGAAGGTTCAACACGTGCCGTGCCCAACCAACACGGCCCCGTGCTGAGCACCCTGCAGAAAACGCCCAGTTCAGGTAACTGGACACGGGCCGTGTTCACCCAACACGCCCCCGTGTCCAGGCTTCTGTTTCTCTTGTTTTAATTCTGTTACTGGCACTTGAACACGGGGCCGTGCCCGGACAACACGGGGCCGTGTTCAGTGCCCAGTAACACAAATTTTTGCTTTTTAAACACTATTTTACACATCTAATCAACCTAAAAATTTATTTTTGGGACACATTGAGGACAATGTGTAATTTAAGTGTGGGGGGGATGCTAAAACCTTGAATTTTGCAAGTCCTAAATACAAGCCTTACACAAAACTCTATTGGAACCGCTAATCACCCCAAATTTTTTTCAAAAAATTTTCATTTTTTTTTACTTGTCTAGGTTTAATTCGGAAAATTCAAGTTCTCAAAAAGGTTATATTTTTACAAATTTACAACCGATAGCGTAGTGATAAAAAGAACCAACAAAAGAAAATTATGAAAAGGCATAGCAAACTTATTTAAAATTTGATTATATATACTTGATCACATAAAAACTCATTCCCACAAAAGTGAGTTTTGAGCCTTTATTGAGCACACAATTACATATCATTTGACTAAATGCTCATTTTTCGTTTCTTGTGTGAATAGCCGCTTGGTTCTTACGACTCTAGAACTTGCCATGACAATACATTCCCGGTCCTTATCAACTTAAACCCGAGTAAGTAAATGATGGAGGCATTAGGACTAACCCTTTTTATTTCTACACCATTATTTTTCTTTTTCTTTTACCACCTACCCAAAAATCCCCCTAGTTAGCCCCTTTGAGCCTAAACCTTTTCGTTTCATCACCCAAACAAAAACCCTTTTACCCACCAAAACCTTTTTCATTTTTAACCCTTTATTTTAGTAACAAGTTCGGTTCTTCAAAAAAAAAAAAAGTGATAATGATGAAGCAAAAAGAAAATAAACAAACAAGTTAATCAAAAATAACTTAGTTTGAATAAAAGCTTCATCAAAATAAAAAGTTGCAAAAATACGAAAACCGACACTTGTTACGCTTTTAGCCCTTTTTCTACTAACCACTAACCCAACCACCTACCTTTAACCCTAGCCTAACCCTTAACCCACAAAGTCCTCTTGATATCTACAAAGGTATAAAAGTTAAAAAGGAGGAGGATTGATTTCTTGGCAAGCCTATGGTAGGAATAAGTTCCATGCCGCTCTCGAGTGATTCACTAAAAATACACCTTCGGCCGAGTGTGAGTGATTTCCCCGTGAGGTATGTGAACTTGTATATAAATAGAATTTTAAAAAGGCATGTTATGCCCAAATAAGTAATTTCTTTTATGAAAAGTTCTAAATAAATCATTACGAATAGGAGTGTAAATAAATAAAAATAAAACCCAAAAAGATCTTGGAAATCCCGACACTCTACGACAAGCCCAAAACCTTCTCTTCTACCTATTCCATTTGGGAGTGTAAGCCACATATTAAAGAGTTTTGCTTGAGGACAAGCAAAAGTTCAAGTGTGGGGGTATTTGATGTATGTAAAATGCAACATATAAATTACATCAAATGAGGCATAAAACTAACCCTTTTTAAGTACTAATATTGGAAAAAGAGTGTTTTTGTCTTCCTTTTGTATTTTCAGGATTAAATGAGCTCAAAAACGCAAAAGAAGCAAAAAGACAGCTAAATCCAACATAAATACAAGAAAAGGAATATTAGTGGACTGCCCGACCCCTCAACGGCACCTTCCAAAGCAAAGTAGAGAAATCAGAAGACTGAACACGCCCCGTGCTCAGCCAGCACGGGGCCGTGCCCAAGAAGCAGCAGAAAAGACAAACCTATAGAAGCTTCTATTGCCCACCACGGGCCGTGCTCAGCGGACACGGGGGCGTGTCGAAAGTACAGCAGGCGCATTTATTGTAATTGCGAATTACAATTAATGAGGAGAGAGATTGTCAGACGGACACGGGGCCGTGCCCAGCGGACACGGGGCCGTGCCCAGCTCTCTGTTCAGCCTATAAATAGGAGTGCTTGGATTCATTTCATCTCATCCCTTGGCACACCACCTCTCTCACATTTCATCCACCACCCACCACCATCACAACACCATCATCCACCACCATCATCCATTGTCCATCGTAGAGTGTGTGAGTCGTCTCGGGATCCAAGATTGATCGTAAGAGTTCTTGACAATCAAGGCCATGTTTGCCTAAGTCTCTTACATCACTTGGTGAAGACAAAGTGTCTAGTATAATACTTTTTATTTCTAATCTTTTGCACTTTTTATTTGGTTTTGTATTAATGACTTTAATAACTAGTTACTTATGTTGAAGGTGATCTTTCCTTATCGTTTGTCCGTGGTGTCTTGGCATTATTTTACTGTCTATATAAAATAAAGGATTTTCACCATTCATATCTCCACGGTCTATATGGAGATATATTGGCTACCTGGTCGGGGGTTAAGGGAATGGTTTGGTAAAGGTCTTGCCATTGTTCAGCGTTTAGAGGTCCTGCAATGGACCTGGGTCAAATTTAGTAGGACCTCCTTCAATACTTCACGGTATTGGATGGCGGGGGTCCAAACTCTTTGATCCCCTCATAAGTTAACTACTATTAATACTATAACCCGGCTATTTAGGACTGTATCCCTGCTGACTCAGACTACTTAGCCGAGGGTAACGTCACCGCCAAAAGCGGGGCCTACCACAATACTGCATTAATAACTTAATTCATTATCTTCCAATAATCCACCCTTTTAGGATTGTATCCCTGCTGACTCAAACTACTGGGGTGAGGGTAACGTCACCTTCAAAAGAGGGGCCTACTACAATAACTAAGATAATCTCTTAATTATGTGCAAAAGTGCGGAAATAATCAAAGGTTATACTAGATACGAGTCGGAACCAAGTGATTCATCTTGTCTATCTGTTTTTTCTTTTATTTTTATTTTCAGCATTTTAGTTAGTTTTTAATTTTCTTAGTTTAAAACATTTTTCTAAACTTTTATTTTGGTTAGACGTTGAGGATAAACCGGTACTAAAAGCTCTTGTGTCCTTGGACGACCTCGGTATCTTACCAACGCTATACTACACTCAACGATGGGTGCACTTGCCCATATGTGTGTTTAGTGTTAGTGAAATATCGTGTTTTATAAATTTAAAACTTGGCTAAAATAAGTGTTAAAAAGGGCTTAAAATATACACCTAAAATAAGTAACACTTCGCACGCATCAAGTTTTTGACGCCGTTGCCGGGGACACAAGGATTTTAAGAAAGTTAGGAATCAACGGCCTAATCATTTTTTATTTATTTTTTTATTTTTTTTAGGTTTTTTCTTAATTTTTCAGCTTCTGCAGAGCTCAGCACGGGCCGGGCCCGCTGAACACGCCCCCGTGCTCAATCATTGGAACTGGCAATCCTGTTTTACATCAGACAGTAAGCTGAACACGGGGCCGTGCCCACTCAACACGCCCCCGTGCCCAAGTTTCAGTTACTGAAAACAGAACCGTTAGATCCCGGCGGTTGGTAATTTCTGACATAAACATGAGTGATAGTAATTATTTTTACTTTCGGCACTCTTATGGTACGTGGTGTCAATTATGTGGTGGCGAACATGAAGAAGTAAAATGCTACTTCCTAAATTATAGGCCCCACTACATGGACCCACCAACTTCTCACAACCTTAAGAGGGGCGAAAGTAAAAATAAGCACTATTTCTCCCTCGAATGCGCCCAGCCAGATATTCTAGGGGAAATGCTCCTTGACGAGTTATTTCAACTAGAAGAGCTAATTCTGAAATGGTTAGAAGAGCTTGGGAAGGATTTTATTGATCCACCCCAAGACGATACCCATGAAGAAATGTTGGAACCGCATTCCGACAACCTCGTTGCTCCCGAAAATACCTTCGTACCTAGCAAAGACTTGGACGATAGTCGTCCCTGTGTCGATTGTGCCGTGAAGGACTCTCCATCGACTTCGTTCGGTGCATACATAGACCTGAGCGATTCGGCATACACCTTCTTTAACAAGAGCCCGGGAAAGGGTTGGACTTGTCCACCTAGAATGAAAATAGGAATTACCCTCACCGACAACCTCTTGCGTTCTCGCCTTAGTCTAGGACAATTAAGGTATCTTAGGCACTTTGGGGTTGTTCCAACCAGTAAGGAACCACCCGATTTCGACGAAATCCTTAGAAGAAGCAAAACTCCATAAAACAGCCTCCAGACACGGGGCCGTGTCCAGGTCAACACGCCCCCGTGCTCATCAAAGAGATTCTCTGCTGATTTGGTCAGAATACGGACAAAATGTGTCAGGAATTCCTCTGCACACGGGGCCGTGTCCAGTCAACACGGGGCCGTGTCCAGTGCACTGTCGTTTTCTTTAAATGCAGCCTGAATCCTGCTCATTTTTTACCACTTCAAAAGACAGAGATTCCTGGGATTTTCACTCATACCATCCTAGGTAAGTGCTAAAAGAAGGTTCCCAAAGACCCTCTTGTCCCTTCCACTTTTACTCATTTCCTCCTCTTTAAAATTTTTTCAAAATTTCCTCCATGGAAGCATGGAAATCTCTTGATTCCAACCCTCTATGTGAAGTTTGTAAGATTATTTGCTAAGGATTCTTGTTTAAAGTTAGTTGTATAACTTTATTTTAAATTATCTAAGCCTAAAAACTAGCTAAAAATCATGAGAATAATTTAAAACTCCAAGACTCCCTAGCATAAAATCCTGCAGACAAATGAACACGGGGCCGTGCTCAGTGAGCACGGGGCCGTGTCCGAGGATCTGTTTTGTAAAAATTTAGCTTTCTTCGGTTCCCTTCGCAGAAAATGGCAAGCAGAACAAGCGGATCATCTTCAAGAAGTAACCGACAAGGGAGGAGATCTTCAACAGCAGAAGACTCTCTTGTAAACTATGTTTACGCTCTAAGAGAGCCTATTGACGAAATGACGGGAGTGGAGGAAGCATTGGTCGACCGTATCAACCATCTTACAGTGAGGCTGGAGGGCTGTCTCCATGAAGTAAACCTCTTGCACCAGAGGTTGAACCTTCTCGCCTCCCCGCCTTTGGTACCTATAATAACCCAAAGGGCGTGGAACATGGTACCTGAAGTTGTCATTCCAGCCGAATGGTACTCCATGCACCAAGAACCTCCGCGAAGAGTGGTGCAAGGATTCCCGGTGAATGTTCCCCCTCAACCACCAGCTGCGGAGGAAAATGAAGCCGCATTCTTCCTTCCTAGGGAAATCGAAGAATGGCTTTAAATAACATTTAGGGAAGAAATCATTCGGCTAAAAGTCCTACTATATCGGGAAACTATTCTCAAAATTTTCTTAAAATAAGTAGAACTTCTTATGATAACCTCGTGCACCTGCTGACCTATTTAGTTAAGTTTTAATTTTATCTTAATTTAGGACTATGTAAGTTCTCTCTATGATGAAATGAAATGATGGTTTTAAGGTTTGGATGGTTTGTAATGAATAAAACACACTCATGGTGGTAAAGGATGGAAAGGGGAACAAGAAAAATGAACCCATGCACAAGAACAAGGAAACCCGACAATTCTCACCATTTCAGAAGGTTCAACACGGGCCGTGCCCAACCAACACGGCCCCGTGCTGAGCACCCTGCAGAAAACGCCCAGTTCAGGTAACTGGACACGGGCCGTGTTCACCCAACACGCCCCCGTGTCCAGGCTTCTGTTTCTCTTGTTTTAATTCTGTTACTGGCACTTGAACACGGGGCCGTGCCCGGACAACACGGGGCCGTGTTCAGTGCCCAGTAACACAAATTTTTGCTTTTTAAACACTATTTTACACATCTAATCAACCTAAAAATTTATTTTTGGGACACATTGAGGACAATGTGTAATTTAAGTGTGGGGGGGATGCTAAAACCTTGAATTTTGCAAGTCCTAAATACAAGCCTTACACAAAACTCTATTGGAACCGCTAATCACCCCAAATTTTTTTCAAAAAATTTTCATTTTTTTTTACTTGTCTAGGTTTAATTCGGAAAATTCAAGTTCTCAAAAAGGTTATATTTTTACAAATTTACAACCGATAGCGTAGTGATAAAAAGAACCAACAAAAGAAAATTATGAAAAGGCATAGCAAACTTATTTAAAATTTGATTATATATACTTGATCACATAAAAACTCATTCCCACAAAAGTGAGTTTTGAGCCTTTATTGAGCACACAATTACATATCATTTGACTAAATGCTCATTTTTCGTTTCTTGTGTGAATAGCCGCTTGGTTCTTACGACTCTAGAACTTGCCATGACAATACATTCCCGGTCCTTATCAACTTAAACCCGAGTAAGTAAATGATGGAGGCATTAGGACTAACCCTTTTTATTTCTACACCATTATTTTTCTTTTTCTTTTACCACCTACCCAAAAATCCCCCTAGTTAGCCCCTTTGAGCCTAAACCTTTTCGTTTCATCACCCAAACAAAAACCCTTTTACCCACCAAAACCTTTTTCATTTTTAACCCTTTATTTTAGTAACAAGTTCGGTTCTTCAAAAAAAAAAAAAAGTGATAATGATGAAGCAAAAAGAAAATAAACAAACAAGTTAATCAAAAATAACTTAGTTTGAATAAAAGCTTCATCAAAATAAAAAGTTGCAAAAATACGAAAACCGACACTTGTTACGCTTTTAGCCCTTTTTCTACTAACCACTAACCCAACCACCTACCTTTAACCCTAGCCTAACCCTTAACCCACAAAGTCCTCTTGATATCTACAAAGGTATAAAAGTTAAAAAGGAGGAGGATTGATTTCTTGGCAAGCCTATGGTAGGAATAAGTTCCATGCCGCTCTCGAGTGATTCACTAAAAATACACCTTCGGCCGAGTGTGAGTGATTTCCCCGTGAGGTATGTGAACTTGTATATAAATAGAATTTTAAAAAGGCATGTTATGCCCAAATAAGTAATTTCTTTTACTATTTTTGGTGACTTGGTGAACAACGTCAATGCAGTCGGAGTGAATGAGGGGATTAAACAAGGTTTCAAAGCTGCCCACGACTCGGTTCGTTCTGCTGAAGAATTTCCAGGGTACGACAAGGGAGCTGAGGATGCGCTAAACGCCGCGATAAAGGCTTTTGATAACTATCACATCTCCGTTCTTGGGAAGGTGGCAGAATTGGTGGATAAACCCTTATCCGTCATCAAGCAGGAGAGTCAACTTCCTATCGTAAAGGTTGATTTCGAAGCTTGAGATTTGGTTTTAACAGTCGTACAACGTTTTACTATTATTGTGGCTTGTAATCGCACAATTTTTAACGTTTCTTTTGGTATGTAACCGTACAGTTTATCTTTTTCGTCTGTGGTGTCTGACTGATATGTTTATCTTGCTTCGTATGAAATCATGATTTTGATAACAGGTATTCATTCCTGGCTACTTAGTTTTAAATTTGCGTCCAAACTTCAACTGTTCGACCAGGTTTTTTCTCGGTTCACTTTGGTGACTGAGTTTTAGCAAGAAGTTTTTTGTTGACTTTCATTGCTTAGTGGCTTTCTGTAGTCGGACCGAACTAAGTACGGACCGCTTGCTTAATAGATTTTACTATTTTTGGAACTATTTAAGCCTTCTCGATCGGCGCGAGGCATGGGTCGAGGCCCGTTTGTGCACATTTTTTTTTGATATCGTTCGAACTTATACGTATGCTACGCTTTATACTTAAAAGAAAAGTACATATTGCTTTATTTGATTACTTAATCATAGATCCGGGTAAAACCCTCCCGGTTACATGGAAATCAAAGATTTGTTCGGGGTATTACCCTCCCGAATTACATATGGAAATTGAAAATAAAAATAGGAAATAGCGATCTTTTTGGCCGAGTCCGGCTGTTTACATGAAACATTTCTTCAGATGTACCCCGTTCCACGTCCTGGGGACTGGGGTACCATCGACTTTCTCCAGCACGTACGAGCCTTTTTCATTAGCCTCTTTGACTCGGTACGGTCCTTCCCACTTTGGGGTTAGCTTGCCAGGGGCTTCGACGCGGCTCACATCATTGCTTCGGAGCACATAGTCTCCGACTTTGAACTTGTAGAGCTTGGCACGGGCGTTATAGTATTTCTCGATCTTCTTTTTGTATCGGGCTTCTTTGATCGCTGAGATGTTCCGGCGCTCTTCTAGCAGATCGAGGTTGGTCACGCTCATTTTCTTCCCAAATTTTACACCTTTGGTTTGGGAGCCCGATCTCTGTGGGGATTACAGCCTCTGTGCCGTATGTAAGACTGAACGGTGTTTCGCCGTTACTGGTCTTGTGTAAAGTTCGGTGAGCCCACAGCACATTTGGTAACTCGTCCGCCCAACCTTTGCCTTCATAACCGAGTCTCCTCTTTATCCCGTCGACGATTCGGCGGTTTATCTGTTCGACCTGCCCGTTCCCCTGGGGATGGGCGACCGAGGAAAAGACTTGGTTAATTTTCAAGTTTTCACACCACCGCTTGAACGGGTTTTCCGCGAATTGCTTTGCATTGTCGCTTACAATGTAGAGTGGAAGACCGAAACGGCACACGATTTGTTCCCAAAAGAATCTCGTTAAATTGTAGCCGGGATGACTGTAAACGGTCTTGCTTCCACCCATTTGGTGAAATAATCCACCGCGACTAGCAGATACTGAGCGCTTCCGCTCGATCGTGGAAAAGGCCCGACAATGTCAACGCCCCACTTTTGAAAGGGCCATGTCGCGGTTACTGGGATCATTTCGTTCTTAGCTCGAAGGCATATTGGTGCGTGTTTTTGGCATTCATCACATTGCTGGAGCTCCTTAACTGCACTCTCGTGCATCCCAGGCCAATAATACCCTGCATTTTTTACCTTTGTCACGATCATCTTTTGCCCGGCATGGATACCGCAAATGCCGTAGTGTATCTCTCTGATGATATAACTGGCCTGCTCCGGTTCAAGACATTTTAGCAGAGGTCCGAGATAGGTCTTTCGGTACGAACCTCCTTCCTGCATCTGATATTGGAGCGAATTGATTTGGATCTTTCTTGCTTCTGCTTTATCAATTGGCAAGACATCGTGCACCAAGTAGTTGACTATGGGCGTCATCCATGTTTGCGTCGGAGCTTCTACTTGCATAACGTGAGGAGTTGCAATCGATGGTGCAGTTAACACTTATACCCTTACCTCTTTAGCCAAGTGACTGAATGATACCGATGCCAACTTGCTTAATGCGTCAGCCTTTTTGTTCTTGCTACGGGGAACATGTTCGACTTTACATGCTTCAAACGACGCCATAATCTGCTTAACTTGCTCGAGATATTCGATCATGTTGGCTTCCCTTGCCTCATATTCTCCGTTTACCTGATTTGCCACGAGCAACGAATCTATGTGGGCTACGACATTTCTTGCTCCGACTCTAAATGCCAGACGTAGACCAGCTAAGAGGGCCTCGTATTCGGCTTCGTTATTAGAACTCTTAAATTCCAGTCGAAGAGCATATGTCATATCCGTGCCATCCGGGTCGGTGAGAATCAAGCCTGCTCCTGACCCTTCGGAGCTTGAAGCCCCATCTGTATACAGAGACCAGGGTTTTACTGGAGCTTTCTCGGTTTCTTCTATTTCTTTTTCCTCCGGTATCTCAGCTAGAAAATCTGCTATCACCTGTCCATTTAATGGACCCTTAGTTCTGAAAGTGATATTGAACGCACCGAGCTCGATTGCCCATTTTGCCATACGGCCTGAAACTTCGGGCCGTCGGAGAACATGTTGGATTCTTTGGTCCGTTCGTACCTCAATCGGGTGAGCTTGAAAGTATCGGCGAAGCCTTCTCGAAGCATGGACCAACGCCAGAGCTAACTTCTCCAAGTTTGAGTATCTTGTTTCGTAATCTTTTAGTGTTCGACTCACGTAGTAGATGGGGATTTGCGCCCCGGTCCGGTGAGCGACTAGTACTGCACTGATAGCACCAGATGATGCAGCCAGATAGACTGTTAGTACCTCATCCTTCTCTGGTATGGTGAGGGTCGGTAAAGTACCGAGATAAACTTTAAGTTCTTCGAAAGCTCGTGCGGCTTCTTCCGTCCATTTGAACTCCGATCTAAAGCTTTTTCTGAGAACATCCATGAACGGGAGCGATCTGTCTGCTGCTTTGGACAAGAATCGATGGAGAGCAGCTAATCGTCCATTTAAGGACTGAATCTCTTTAACCGACGTTGGAGGCTTCATTGTAAGAACAGCATCGACCTTGTCTGGGTTGGCTCGTAAGCCTTTTGACCCGACCATGACTCCCAGGAACTTTCCTTCTTCTACCCCGAATGTACACTTTTTGGGGTTTAACTTCATGTTGATGCTTCGGAGTCGGGTAAACGTTTCAAGTATGTCTTTTAGCATGGCGACTTCATCGTGACTTTTGATCACGATATCATCAACATATACCTCTACGTTTCACTCAATCTGATCTTTGAAAGCTTTGCTCATTAAACGCTAATACGTAGCGCAGACGTTTTTCAGCCCAAAAGGCATCTTGGTGAAACAGTAAACTCCTTCATTGGTGACGAAGGCTATTTTGTCCTCATCTTCGACCGCCATTTGTATCTGGTGGTAACCCTTGTATGCATCCAAGAAACATTTCAACCTGAACGTGGCAACGGAATCAATATTCTCATCAATCTCTGGTAAGGGAAAACAAGCTTTTGGGCACGCATCGTTTAGATCAGTGAAATCAATGCACATTCTCCACGAGTTATCCTTTTTTCGCACCATAACGGGATTCGACACCCACGTTTGGTACCGAACTTCTCGAATGATTCCGGTGTCTAGGAGACTCTTCACGTCTTTTGCAATTGCTTTGGCCCGGTCCGGCGCCATGTGCCTTTTCCTTTGTGCTTTTGGTTTGATTGATTCTTTTACGTTCAGGTGATGCTGTGCCATAGACCTGGGGACCCCTTGCATATCGGAGTGCTTCCATGAAAAGACGTCGATTGAGTTGCTCAACAATTCCCACAGGAGCTTCTTGGTTCGTTTTGGGAGCTGAGCACCGATAGCTATTTGCTGTTCGGGGAAATCTGGATTGATCGCCCAGAGTTCTGTAGGCATTTCGGACTTTTTGGAGCTCGTTTCCGCAGCATGTCTTACTTCGGCTAAAAATGAGTTTGCTTCCGAAAGAATAGTGGCGACCCCAGCTTCGGTGGGGAATTTAATGGCACCGTGTATCGTCGAACTAATCGCTCCAAGGACTCGCAACCCGGGTCATCCGAGTATTATGTTATGCGATGAATGAGTGCCAACAACCAGGAAAGTTAACTGGACGGTTCTGCTTTTGTCACCATCTTTGAATGTAGTCGGAAGGGTAATCTGTCCTATCGGACGAACCACCTCTCCTGAAAAACTGATTAGAGGAGTGGAGACTTCAATCAACCTCTTCTTTACTTGGGGGTTCAGCTGCTGGAAACACTGCAGATACATGATTTCAAAAGCACTCCCTCCGTCCACACAGATCCGTCGAACCAAATGTCCAGCGACGACGGCCGAAATTGTAATTGGTCCGTCTCGAGCATCGTCTGGATTGATCGGAGGAAAGTATGTTGGTTGATGCATCCATGCTGCCATATGTTGGTTCGACCGCTTTACCCCTCTTGATTCGGTCGATCGGATCATATTGATTCCAGGCTCGGTGTTCGGATTATCGATTGCTGTTGCAGATTTTTTCCCATCTTTCACTTCTTTCACAAGATGAGAGAGTTTACCAGATCGTACGGCCTTTTCAATTTCTTGCTTCAGAGCCCAACATTCATCAGTCGTGTGGCCCTTGTCTCGGTGATATTCACAATATTTCTTGGAGTGCTTATCCGATGTAGGTCGCTGCTTCGATGGTGTGGGGAAACGGGTGGTTTCTGTACTGAGGATTTTACTCGGCGACTTTGTTAGCTCAGAGAAAGTGTTAAATCGTACGTTCCCGGTTCGGAAACTGCTTCGATCTAACTTTTGATACGGACCCCGGTTTCGGTTCCAGTTGCTGCTTCTGTCTTTTGGCGGTGACGCGTTCCGTCTCCAAGATGTGGTTCGAGCCTTGATATTTCTTGCTGTATTTTCGTTCGGTTGACTGCAAGCACTCTTTCCCCGAACAAAGGCTCCAGCTCTCTCCATAAGTATCTCCATGGTTTTTGGAAGATCTTCGTGGAGTTTTTCCACAAGTTGATTGTTCCGAACTCCGTGACAGAATCCAGAGACTCGGAGTTGGTCTACCGCTCCACATATCTGCATGCTTTCTCAAATGAAGCGATCGATAAAATCTTCTACGGACTCTCCGTCGTGGCGCTTTATATGGTGAACCTCTGTAATGTCTTTCTTGCAGCGTCGCTGCTGACAGAAGTTTTGCAAAAATATACGCCGGAAATCCTCAAAGTGATCGATCGACCCCTCTGACAACCCATCAAACCAAACCCTTGCCGATCCGGTGAGAGTTTGGGCGAACATAAGACACCAAGCTGGCATAGGCCACTGCTCGACCTTAGCCGCTCCGGCAAATGCGAACATATGGTCGTCCGGATCGGACGTACCATCGTAAAACTTCAGCGTAGGGGGCATCTTTAGTTTAGCTGGGAGTGGGGCATTAGCGATTCGTAACGTGAACTTCGATTGGGAAGTCATAGACGTGGGGTGATATGGCATGAGCAGCTCTTGATCTTAAGGGTTTAAACCCATAGATCCCTGGCGAAACAGGTCGTTTAGACTGTTATTCATCAGAGCACTCGTAATTGAGGGAAATTGTGTAACACATGTTATGGGAGTAGAGATTATAGGACTTGCCATAGACCCAGAAGTGAAGGCTCCAACGGAGACGGGGTTACCCCCTGGATAGGCATTGTTGAACAGATTCGTTCGGAGGCTCTGTAGCATCTCTTCTCGCTGCTGTTGCTGCTGTAACTGTCGCAATAGATCAGCATTCCGTAAAAGGAAAGCGTTGTCAAAATTAGGTAGTGGCATGGCGACCGGAGCAGTGACAGACAGCGTGGTGATAGAGCTCCCACCAACAGAGTTTGCAGCTGGAGGTGCCGACGCTGATCCTATCGAAACCGTTGGGGCAGTAACTGCTGTTGATGCAATTGTGGAGGCAGCGTTTCCTTCCCATATATCGTTGTAAGATGGGAAGGTGTTGGTGGAGACTGCTGTTGTTGTGGATTCCATGACTTGGAACAAACAGATTTAGCAAAGTGAATTGAGTGAATTCGAGGGGATGGAGCCACTGAAGACTCAGAACCAGTTGGTCCGACCTGGTTAGATCAGAGCTTCAGATGACCTAGCACAAAACCTGCAAGATCACAAGGAAACAAGCACACCGTTAGCCTCGTCACAGGGAGGGGGGCCTCTCTGTGACCAATCTTGGGCATGAGAATAAGTATTTGTGAGGAGGAAGTAGGTCAAGGAGAGAGAGAGGAGAGTTTAGAGAGAGAAAGTAGTGATTACCACTTGCTGGAAGTCTTGGCGGGGTATTTATAGTTTTTGGGTGTGCTGACGTGGCGAGTTAGTTAGGGTCAGACCAGTCATTATCATGGCGGTTATGGAAGTGGGGCCCAGTTAGTTATGGCATACCAAGGTATCCGCCCGTTCCGTCTAAGGCGGATAGTGCGATCCGACCTTGATGTGGTACAGTTCGGTTCTATGTTTGGCGATGATTCGGTCCGACCAAGGACGTATCCTCATCAAGTCCCCCTAGTTCGTAGCGTTTCTTAGCTAAAAGCTTCGAACTATAACGGCGTAATTTTGGCGGTCTGAATCCCTGATTTGTCGTTTTGTTGAATTTTTTGAATTTAAAATTTTTTTGGGCGGTGACCTATTGCTGGGTGACTGGCGGTCACTTTATTTTTCCCGCCTGATGTGACGCTTGATGTGCGTCATCTGTCATGACGTGTCACCTTCTTATTGGCCACTGTGAGGCGGTGTATTTCCTTATAAAAGGAGGCAAAAGGTAACTTTTGTTTCTACTTTTTTTTTACTTCATCTTCCCATCCTTTCCTCTGAGACGAAGCTGTTCGTAAGCATGTTAGCACCTTTCTTTTTAACATGGTGAATAAGAGCAATCTTTCCGGTTGTTTTAGTATTTTAAAAAGAAATGTTTTACAGTGGTACATAGATACATACGCGATTCCTGCCTCATTGCACCCTGTTCTCCCTGAAAAGGATACGCCTATTTATCCTTTCGTTCCGGGGAAAATAGGGATTTATACTCGCCTTTTCGATTACTGCGACTACCGTCTTCCTCTGACGAAGTTCTTGATCGAAGTTCTCTTATTTCACGAGGTTCACCTTACTCAAATGAACCCCTTCGGCCTTGCCAAGGTGTGTCACTTTGAGTTAGCTTGTCGTGGATTGGGATCCGACCCGGATTTGGATGTGTTCCGGGCTTTTTACAAGTTGAATCAATCCAGTAGCTGGTACACCTTCGAAGTTAGGGATAAAAATTCTTCTTGTTATACGTGGATTACTATCAGTATAAAGGATTGGAAAGATCACTTCTTTTTGGTTGATGATCGGTGCGTTCCGGAGTTTATGACGTGGAGATTGAAGAAATCCAAACTTCCACCCCCCTTCCTGAAGACTTTGAATACGATAGAGATTTATATGCGAATTTAATCAAGGAGGCCGGACGCATACAGAAGTATCCGGAACACATCCTCGTCATGGGACGGATCAGTACGATCTGGACCAAACCAGAGTGGTATCCTACCCTCAAGTGGAACAAGAAGGGTTAGTTGTGGTGTTTCTTGAATTTATTTTGATCATTTTTATTCGTTTGCACGTTTTATGTCGCGACAGACTATAGATATTATTTGTTGTTTTCTTTTGTGCAGCTATGGGTCTGAGGGAAGCCTTGAGACTAAAATCCTTTGATTCCAAGGAATTTGATGTCCGAGCCACTAGGACGCCGAAGGGTGATCCTCCGTATCTGAGCATTGTGCAAGAGAATCTTTATCAGATTCGGGAGCCCGAGGCTCCAGATAATCAGGGTGGTTCAGCTGGTCAAGGGGGTCATGGCTAGGCTCCCTTGGCGCAAATAGCGGATACTGTTCCAGCCCAGGCTGCGGTGGTGGCTGGTAGTGATAAGGGCAAGAAGACCAGCTCAAGCGGGACGAAGGGATCCGGCACCAAGTTTGTAATTGAGGACGAAGGGGGTCCATCTTTCTGTTGGAGATGAAGGAGATCGTGCTAAGGGGGTAAAAGAGGGTGGTGATGACGATGATGATGATGAGGAGGAGCTTCCCCAAGCTAGTTTAAAAAGGAAACGGGCTATTTCTTCTAAATCCGGTCTGAAAACCAAGCAGGTGAAGAAAAAGAAGACATACTTTAAAACTATCACACTAGATGATGATGAGGATGATCAGGTTACCGAATTTTCTACTGCCGGAGGTATTCTAGAGAATTTAGATGCTCATCTTCACGGGGGTCGTACCCCGAGGGATCGTCCGGTAAACATTCCGTTGAGCCCCTTGTCTTTTGGAGGGGGAGCTACCAAGGTTATTACAGACGTCCATATGTCTAATCCTTTATCTTTCAAGAAGATCGAGCCTTCTCTTTTGGGTAAGCTTACCACGGGGGTTGCTTCTAATGTGTCAAGGCCGAGCCCCAAACCAATTGATGGTGGGGATAGTGCCTCTTCCTCCCTTTTATGGTATAACACTGAAGCTGTTTTCTTGTCCCGGGAGCTAGGTTCGGGCGGTGTTGAGGACATGGATTCGACTCGAGCGTTGGAGAAGTATGTACCGGAGTGGTCATTGACGAACAAAGATAGGGTTGTGGATGCTCTGTCGGCGAAGATGGCATTATTTCACTTGGGGACCCCAGCTGAGCATTCTCATTATCGGAAAATGAGTGGTCCAGAGCTTGGGAATGCCCTAATGCTGAATCAAGCTCAATCTAATTCTCTGGTGGTGGAAACATATAAACGTTGGATCGAGTCAGAGTCAGCCTGTCGCAAGCTTCAACGAGAAGTTGCTAGTTTAAAAAGTGAAGACAACGTCCGGTCGAAGACAAAACAGGAGCTAGCTTCTCTCCGGTCTCAAATTGATCGTCTGAAAGAGCAAGTCTCGGAGGCTAAAGAAGTGAATAAATCTTCTCAGGCTTCGGCTGCGGTTGCTTATGAAGCTCGAGACAAAGCCCTTCAGGATTTGGAAGCTCTTAAGTTAAGGCTCAATGATCTGGAGAAGAAGTCATCTGATGCGGAAAAAAGGCATGCAGCTGAGCTAAAGGAAATGCAAGAATCTTATGACCATCTTCTGGCCGATCATCACCGTCTGATAAGTGGTACGTCCATAATTTATTTTTCAATGTTTGTTTTCTTGCTAATTTAATCTTATCTTTCTTTAGATAATGAAGAACTCAAGAGAGCCTGCAACCGGACGATCGAGTCGCATACTGCGACAATCGATGAAGCGAAAAGCATGTTGACCCGCACTGAGGGCGAGATGGCTGAGCTATATGCCTGGGTATCGGAGCTCATGCTTATGAAGCAGTGGTTTCTCACAGATGGGGTTGCATGGGTGGTTAAACTAGTGCATAAAAGCCCAGAGTTGGAGAAGGTGGTTGCTGACTTGGTGAACAACGTCAATGCGGTCGGAGTGAATGAGGGGATTAAACAAGGTTTCAAAGCTGCCCACGACTCGGTTCGTTCTGCTGAAGAAGTTCCAGGGTACGACAAGGGAGCTGAGGATGCGCTAAACGCCGCGATAAAGGCTTTTGATAACTTCCATATCTCCGTTCTTGGGAAGGTGGCGGAATTGGTGGATAAACCCTTATCCGTCATCAAGCAGGAGAGTCAGCTTCCTATCGTAAAGGATGATTTCGAAGCTTGAGATTTGGTTTTAACAGGCGTACAACGTTTTACTATTATTGTGGCTTGTAATCGCACAATTTTTAACGTTTCTTTTGGTATGTAACCGTACAGTTTATCTTTTTCGTCTGTGGTGTCTGACTGATATGTTTATCTTGCTTCGTATGAAATCATGATTTTGATAACAGGTATTCATTCCTGGCTACTTAGTTTTAAATTTGCGTCCAAACTTCAACTGTTCGACCAGGTTTTTTCTCGGTTCACTTTGGTGACTGAGTTTTAGCAAGAAGTTTTTTGTTAACTTTCATTGCTTAGTGGCTTTCTGTATTCGGACTGAACTAAGTACGGACCGCTTGCTTAATAGATTTTACTGTTTTTGGAACTATTTAAGCCTTCTCGATCGGCGCGAGGTATGGGTCGAGGCCCGTTTTGCGCACATTTTTTTTGATATCGTTCGAACTTATACGTATGCTACGCTTTATACTTAAAAGAAAAGTACATATTGCTTTATTTGATTACTTAATCATAGATCCGGGGAAAACCCTCCCGGTTACATGGAAATCAAAGATTTGTTCGGGGTATTACCCTCCCGAATTACATATGGAAATTGAAAATAAAAATAGGAAATAGCGATCTTTTTGGCCGAGTCCGGCTGTTTACATGAAACATTTCTTCAGATGTACCCCGTTCCACGTCCTGGGGACTGGGGTACCATCGACTTTCTCTAACACGTACCAGCCTTTTTCACTAGCCTCTTTGACTCGGTACGGTCCTTCCCACTTTGGGGTTAGCTTGCCAGGGGCTTCGACGCGGCTCACATCATTGCTTCGGAGCACATAGTCTCCGACTTTGAACTTGTAGAGCTTGGCACGGACGTTATAGTATTTCTCGATCTTCTTTTTGTATCGGGCATCTTTGATCACTGCGATGTTCCGGCGCTCTTCTAGCAGATCGAGGTTGGATCGGAGCTCGCGCTCATTTTCTTCCCAAATTTTACACCTTTGGTTTGGGAGTCCGATCTCTGCGGGGATTACAGCCTCTGTGCCGTATGTAAGACTAAACGGTGTTTCGCCGTTACTGGTCTTGTGTAAAGTTCGGTGAGCCCACAGCACATTTGGTAACTCGTCCGCCCAACCTTTGCCTTCATAACCGAGTCTACTCTTTATCCCGTCGACGATTCAGCGGTTTATCTGTTCGACCTGCCCGTTCCCCTGGGGATGGGCGACCGAGGAAAAGACTTGGTTAATTTTCAAGTTTTCACACCACCGCTTGAACGGGTTTTCCGCGAATTGCTTTGCATTGTCGCTTACAATGTAGACTGGAAGACCGAAACGACACACGATTTGTTCCCAAAAGAATCTCGTTACATTGTAGCCGGAGATGACTGTAAACGGTCTTCGTTCCACCCATTTGGTGAAATAATCCACCGCGACTAGCAGATACTGAGCGCTTCCGCTCGATCGTGGAAAAGACCCGACAATGTCAACGCCCCACTTTTGAAAGGGCCATGCCACGGTTACTGGGATCATTTTGTTCTTAGCTTGAAGGCATATTGGTGCGTGTTTTTGGCATTCATCACATTGGTGGAGCTCCTTAACTGCACTCTCGTGCATCCCAGGCCAATAATACCCTGCATTTTTGACCTTTGTCACGATCATCTTTGGCCCGGCATGGATACCGTAAATGCCGTAGTGTATCTCTCTGATGATATAACCGGCCTGCTCCGGATCAAGACATTTTAGCAGAGGTCCGAGAAAGGTCTTTCGGTACGAACCTCCTTCCTGCATCTGATATTGGAGCGAATTGATTTGGATCTTTCTTGCTTCTGCTTTATCAATTGGCAAGACATCGTGCACCAAGTAGTTGACTATGGGCGTCATCCATGTTTGCGTCGGAGCTTCTACTTGAATAACGTGAGGAGTTGCAATCGATGGTGCAGTTAACACTTATACCCTTACCTCTTTAGCCAAGTGACTGAATGATACAGATGCCAACTTGCTTAATGCGTCAGCCTTTTTGTTCTTGCTACGGGGAACGTGTTCGACTTTACATGCTTCAAACGACGCCATAATCTTCTTAACTTGCTCGAGATATTCGATCATGTTGGCTTCCCTTGCCTCATATTCTCCGTTTACCTGATTTGCCACGAGCAACGAATCTACGTGGGCTACGACATTTCTTGCTCCGACTCTTAAGGCCAGACGTAGACTAGCTAAGAGGGCCTCGTATTCGGCTTCGTTATTAGAACTCTTAAATTCCAGTCGAATAGCATATGTCATATTCGTGCCATCCGGGTCGGTGAGAATCAAGCCTGCTCCTGACCCTTCGGAGCTTGAAGCCCCATCTGTATACAGAGACCAGGGTTTTACTGGAGCTTTCTCGGTTTCTTCTATTTCTTTTTCCTCCGGTATCTCAGCTAGAAAATCTGCAATCACCTGTCCCTTTAACGGACCCTTAGTTCTGAAAGTGATATTGAACACACCGAGCTCGATTGCCCATTTTGCCATACGGCCTGAAACTTCGGGCCGTCGGAGAACATGTTGGATTCTTTGGTCTGTTCGTACCTCAATCGGGTGAGCTTGAAAGTATCGGCGAAGCCTTCTCGAAGCATGGACCAATGCCAGAGCTAACTTCTCTAAGTTTGAGTATCTTGTTTCGTAATCTTTTAGTGTTCGACTCACGTAGTAGATGGGGATTTACGCCCCGGTCCGGTGAGCGACTAGTACTGCACTGATAGCACCAGATGATGCAGCCAGATAGACTGTTAGTACCTCATCCTTCTCTGGTACGGTGAGGGTCGGTAAAGTACCGAGATAAACTTGAAGTTCTTTGAAAGCTCGTGCGGCTTCTTCCATCCATTTGAACTCCGATCTAAAGCTTTTTCTGAGAACATCCATGAACGGGAGCGATCTGTCTGCTGCTTTGGACAAGAATCGATGGAGAGCAGCCAATCGTCCATTTAAGGACTGAATCTCTTTAACCGTCATTGGAGGCTTCATTGTAAGAACAACATCGACCTTGTCTAGGTTGGCTCGTAAGCCTTTTGACCCGACCATGACTCCCAGGAACTTTCCTTCTTCTACCCCGAATGTACACTTTTTGGGGTTTAACTTCATGTTGATGCTTTGGAGTCGGGTAAACGTTTCAAGTATGTCTTTTAGCATGGCGACTTCATCGTGACTTTTGATCACGATATCATCAACATATACCTCTACGTTTCACTCAATCTGATCTTTGAAAGCTTTGCTCATTAAACGCTGATACGTAGCGCCGGCGTTTTTCAGCCCAAAAGGCATCTTGGTGAAACAGTAAACTCCTTCATTGGTGACGAAGGCTGTTTTGTCCTCATCTTTGACCGCCATTTGTATCTGGTGGTAACCCTTGTATGCATCCAAGAAACATTTCAACCTGAACGTGGCAACGGAATCAATCTTCTCATCAATCTCTGGTAACGGAAAACAATCTTTCGGGCACGCATCGTTTAGATCAGTGAAATCAATGCACATTCTCCACGAGTTATCCTTTTTTCGCACCATGACGGGATTCGACACCCACGTTTGGTACCGAACTTCTCGAATGATTCCGGCGTCTAGGAGACTTTTCACGTCTTTTGCAATTGCTTTGGCCCGGTCCGGCGCCATGTGCCTTTTCCTTTATGCTATTGGTTTGATTGATTCTTTTACGTTCAGGTGATGCTGTGCCATAGACCTGGGGACCCCTTGCATATCGGAGTGCTTCCATGCAAAGACGTCGATTGAGTTGCTCAACAATTCCCACAGGAGCTGCTTGGTTTGTTTTGGGAGTTGAGCACTGATAGCTATTTGCTGTTCGGGGAAATCTGGATTGATCGCCCAAAGTTCTGTAGGCACTTCGGACTTTTTGGAGCTCGTTTCCGCAGCATGTCTTACTTCGGCTACAAATGAGTTTGCTTCCGAAAGAATAGTGGCGACCCCAACTTCGGAGGGGGAATTTAATGGCACCGTGTATCGTCGAACTAATCGCTCCAAGGACTCGCAACCCGGGTCGTCCGAGTATTATGTTATGCGACGAATGAGTGCCAACAACCAGGAAAGTTAACTGGACGGTTCTGCTTTTGTCACCATCTTTGAATGTAGTCGGAAGGTAATCTGTCCTATCGGACGAACCACCTCTCCCAAAAAAACTGATTAGAGGAGTGGAGACTTCAATCAACCTCTTCTTTACTTGGGGGTTCAGCTGCTAGAAACACTGCAGATACATGATTTCAAAAGCACTCCCTCCGTCCACATAGATCCGTCGAACCAAATGTCCAGCGACGACGGCCGAAATTGTAATTGGTCCGTCTCGAGCATCGTCTGGATTGATCGGAGGAAAGTATGTTGGTTGATGCATCCATGCTGCCATATGTTGGTTTGACCGCTTTACCCTTCTTGATTCGGTTGATCGGATCATATTTATTCCAGACTCGGTGTTCAGATTATTGATTGCTGTTGCAGATTTTTTCCCATCTTTTACTTCTTTCACAAGATGAGACAGTTTACCAGATCGTACGGCCTTTTCGATTTCTTGCTTCAGAGCCCAACATTCATCAGTCGTGTGGCCCTTGTCACGGTGATATTCACAATATTTCTTGGAGTGCTTATCCGAGGTAGGTCGCTGCTTCGATGGTGTGGGGAAACGGGTGGTTTCTGTACTGAGGATTTCACTCGGCGACTTTGTTAGCTCGGAGAAAGTGTTAAATCGTACGTTCCCGGTTCGGAAACTGCTTCGATCTGACTTTTGATACGGACCCCGGTTTCGGTTCCAGTTGCTGCTTCTGTCTTTTGGTGGTGACGCGTTCCGTCTCCAAGATGTGGTTCGAGCCTTGATATTTCTTGCTGTAGTTTCGTTCGGTTGACCGCAAGCACTCTTTCCCCGAACGAAGGCTCGGGCTCTCTCCATAAGTATCTCCATGGTTTTTGGAAGATCTTCGTGGAGTTTTTCCACAAGTTGATTGTTCCGAACTCCGTGACAGAATCCAGAGACTCTGAGTTGGTCTACCGCTCCACTTATCTGCATGCTTTCTCGATTGAAGCGATCCATAAAATCTTCTACGGACTCTCCGTTGCAGCGCTTTATATGGTGAACCTCTGTAATGTCTTTCTTGCAGCGTCGCTGCTGACAGAAGTTTTGCAAAAATATACGCCGGAAATCCTCAAAGTTATCGATCGACCCCTCTGACAACCCATCAAACCAAACCCTTGCCGATCCGGTGAGAGTTTGGGCGAACATAAGACACCAAGCTGGCATAGGCCACTGCTCGACCTTAGCCGCTCTGGCAAATGCGAACATATGGTCGTCCGGATCGGACGTACCATCGTAAAACTTCAGCGTAGGGGGCATCTTTAGTTTAGCTGGGAGTGGCGCATTAGCGATTCATAACGTGAACTTCAATTGGGAAGTCATAGACGTGGGGTGATATGGCATGAGCACCTCTTGATCTTGAGGGTTTAAACCCATAGATCCCTGGCGAAACAGGTCGTTAAGACCGTTATTCATCGGAGCACTCGTAATTGAGGTAAATTGTGTAACACATGTTATGGGAGTAGAGATTATAGGACTTACCATAGACCCAGAAGTGAAGGCTCCAACGGAGACGGGGTTACCCCCTAGATAGGCATTGTTGAACAGATTCGTTCGGAGGCTCTGTAGCATCTCTTCTCGCTGCTGTTGTTGCTGTAACTGTCGCAATAGATCAGCATTTCGTAAAAGGAAAGCGTTGTCAAAGTTAGGTAGCGGTGTGGCGACCGGAGCAGTGACAGACATCGTGGTGATAGAGCTCCCACCAACAGAGTTTGCAGCTGGAGGTGCCGACGCTGATCCTATCGAAACCGTTGGGGCAGTAACTGCTGTTGATGCAATTGTGGAGGCAGCGTTTCCTTCCCATATATCGTTGTAAGATGGGAAGGTGTTGGTGGAGACTGCTGTTGTTGTGGATTCCATGACTTGGAACAAAAAGATTTAGCAAAGTGAATTGAGTGAATTCGAGGGGATGGCGCCACTGAAGACTCAGAACCAGTTGGTCCGACCTGGTTAGATCAGAGCTTCAGATGACCTAGCACAAAACCTGCAAGATCACAAGGAAACAAGCACACCGTTAGCCTCGTCACAGGGAGGGGGGCCTCTCTGTGACCAAGCTCGGGCGTGAGAATAAGTATTTGTGAGGAGGAAGTAGGTCAGGGAGAGAGAGGAGAGTTTAGAGAGAGAAAGTAGTGATTACCACTTGCTGGAAGTCTTGGCGGGGTATTTATAGTTTTTGGGTGTGCTGACGTGGCGAGTTAGTTAGGGTCGGACCAGTTGTTATCATGGCTGTTATGGAAGTGGGGCCCAGTTAGTTATGGAGTACCAAGGTATCCGCCTGTTCCGTCTAAGGCGGATAGTGCGATAAGACCTTGATGTGGTACAGTTCGGTTCTATGTTTGGCGATGATTCGGTCCGACCAAGGACGTATCCTCATCATCCGACGTTGGTACTTATCCGGTCACTTGCAAGTCCGGCGACTCCGTTTGCTCCGGCGGAATACGTAACTCCAGTGGCGTTATCAACAGAGAGTGAGAGAGGTGTGTTGAGAACAGTTGTGTGGGGTAAAATTTGTGATGAGGGGTTCGGCTTTTATAGCCTTCGCTCGTTCCGTATGCGAGTTGTATACAAGTCTCGATTCATGATTGGGTTTTAATATGGAAGCGCGGAATTGATTATAGTCCTTGAAAAATTAGCGAACTTTTTAAAAGGAAATGTCGTTTGCTGTAACTGTTAATTTTGTGTTTTGAAGGTCAACCTTTAAGGAATGGATTTGTTCATGTTCTCTGACTCCTTTTTAAGGAATGGATTTTTTTTACTGTACTAGGTTTTTACCCGGGATTGATTCCCGGGCTTGGAAAACTTAGTTATATTAATTACTATTTGTTATTAATATGACCACATTACATCAACCATCTCATTCGATTCAACAACAATGTCTTCAAATCACCGGATTAGATCATGAACTCATATTAGAGGTCAAACAAAAACACAACAGGACCACATGAATAATATCATTTCCACTTTTACTTCAATGCACTTACATGATAGGGTGATTTGGGATTTTGTAAAAATCTTTGTTTTTTGTAACAACTCGAAAATTTACGTCCTATAATGTATTGACACGTGTCATAAGCTTGAACGTGTGAAAGTATACTCTAGAGGGACTAAAGTTGACAAACAATGAAACTATGTAAATATAAGGGTTCAAAATGTCAACAATGAATAAATATACTTTACAATAACCCTACATGATGTTTATAACCTTAAACGAATAAATCATGGATCATACATAACTAATTGTGAAAGAAAGTGAGAAATTACAAACTACAGGGGTTCAACGTGTCAACATGTTTAAGATATACCTCTGAGTGACCTTTTAGCAAACCCAAAGCTTTGTAACGATTAATCATGATCATGAGAATATGTGATAGAAATTTCACAAAGTTTCGTTAACGTATGAGAAAGTTATGATAAAATTCGTGTGTGAGGGTTAGAATCGTCAACATTGAAAATTAGGGTTTATCGGGTAAACACAAAGTGACCAAGGGCTTCACAAAGTGGGTATAAGTATTAAAGCCCCTATATGTCAATATTAAAGGTTTAGAATGCAAGAAATGAAGTGAAAGCGACGTTTAGGAGGACCGGGGACTAAACATGAAATTAAATGAAACATGGTAACCTGATCGCCACCTTCACGCTGCCCGCGTAAAGGTAAGGGTATCCTTTACGCGGCCCGCCTATGACTGCCAGATGCAGAAACAACAGGCAGCTGCCTGTTCAGCCCCTTAACCGACTCCAAGTGACTTGTTTCAATACAATGGGGTTCCTAAACTGGTTTTGAGGCTATAGGGGACACTTGTAAGCATCCATGATCAATTGTAGCCTTGCATGTCATCAATCTAGTGAGTTTGAATCACTATATAAAGTCACACAAAGTTGAAACTTTGTGTTCATTCATTCCTTTCATCATCTGAGCATTCCAGGAGCACAAGGACCATCCTCAAGCATTCCAAATCGTTCATAGGACTTGTGTAAGTATCCTTAACCTTCTTTAATTAAGTTTTGCTTAGTTTATAGCCTTAAAGTCAAACCGTCGTAATTAACGGTTGACTTATTGATTAATCGCTAATGGTCCATCGATTAGGCAAACTTAAGGTAGTTATAAGTTGGTAATTATGTGGGCTTTAAACCCTTAAAAGGGCACTCACTGATTCCCATCCTAGCTAGGTCATTTGTCAAGTCAAAGATGTTTAGAAAAAGTCAACAGAAATGTAATCTTCGATTTAACGCATAAATAACAAAGTAAAAGGCGTGTAACCTATTTTATCATTCATATAACTTGATAATAAGCATAAGAACTTGTCTAAGCTTGTTTGATTCGACAACTTTCTGTTTTGAACCGATTCGGAACCGAAAGACGCAAAAGTTTGACTTTTGCTTTGACCTCAGTTCTGACCCAGTTTTGATAGGTTTAGACATGCCTTAAAGTTCCATTAGGACCTAGCTACATGTTGGTATAACCCTTTGCGTTTATACCACTTAAATCCTTAGTTGTCCGACGTTTCCGTTAAATGCTTAAATATGGACCATAATGCCCTTATGACCATAAAACGAGAATTTTGGAAATATGAAAGTACAATAATCTTAGTTACTAATTATTAAACATGTCCCTAAATTTTCACATCAGTTGGAGGTCTAGATTAGGAATTATGCTTAATGACGTAATTAGAACGCTTCTTAGTAATTAAACGGTGTCATTAGCGTAAAGCCTATCTAAACCCAAATTTTTGACACCAAACCTTTTACCCACTGATGTAATATAATATTTTGAGATTTTTGAAGATTTTTAATTATTTTAAACTGATCCTAAGCTAGGATTAGTGCCTTGATTCGGTAAATACCGAATATGCCCTTTTCGGCCATAAAATGAGTTTTACAAATCCTTTTAACACCAATCCAATTGCTACTGATTTCAAATAATAAATAGAGTGTTTTGAACCTATTGAACTGATCAGAAAACTCAGAATCCTATATTAACCCGTAAATCGCTTAAAACGACATTATACGCGTATTAAACGCATAGTTTGGGTTTAAAACTATTTTGGCATATAAGACTTATAACCAAATGTTATAACCTGTTAAAATAAGCTATTTTACTGATTTATTCAGACCTGGATCACAGAAGATAAATTAATCCCTTTTAAAAATCTTTAAAATGACCAAAATACCCCTACGGGGCTTATTTATAGGTTAAACTCGTTTTGGGCATAATGGAAGGTATCCTACTGATATCACAACATATTTAAGGCATGTTAACTTAGGAAACCTGTTTAGGACTCTTATGGATACCCGTTACGCTTCATGCGCGTTCGGTTCGGTTTATGTAACTAGTTTATATAAATTAGCCGAAACGGGTCAAACCTTATCGTTATTATCTCAAAATCCAGAATGTGTTTAGATTACCCATATTATACAAGTCTTCAAACTTGTCGGGTCTAAATCACATTCTATTCCGGTCTTCGCTTTATCATGCGTTTGAACCGTATCTTCCTCTTGAAAACTAATCGGTCTAAGTCAAGGCTTAATTAAAGACCCGTTAGGATTCTAATAGGTTATTAAAAACCTTCGTTCCAGATTTAGGAGCCCAGTAAAAGCTATCTGTACTTGCTGATTTGATACGGCTGGGATTGAATTTATATTTAGCTCAGGTAAATACTTTTAACTTATTTTCCCTATACGGGCTTGGGGTACGGTATATAAAATACAGCTTGGTCGGGCATTGAATCTTTAATTGTATGATGGTTAAAGTATTGAGATGTCTCGTTTAATTTGTTTTGTTTGCTTAAAGCCTTTGGGGGTTAATGACCGTGTCCCGGATATCCCTGGCATCATTTTACGAAATGGCCACGACCTTAGCACACAGGTGTAGGCGTACACCTGTCAGTGTCTCATTTACATAATTTGGTGTGTCTATTGATCTTTAACCCGGCTCGATCCGGACTACTGAACGCATAAGAAACATGTAAATCCTTTACAAGTATTATATTCAAATAATTATCCCAAGTTATAAAATATTATTTGTGCCATGTGCATTCAAATCCATTATTTATTAAACCTTTTCAAAATGAGTCGGTTGATAGTATTTACCAGTGTAAACTGACGTATTTTCCCAAAAAGGCTAAGTGCAGGTACTAATCGGAATGGGCTGGCTACTCCTAGCATCAATAAAGAGTCTCGCAAGCTTAGATGCCTAAAGTCTGTTGAACAATGTTATTTTTATTTTCGATCCGCCTGTGGATCCTTTACTTCCGTTGTAATACTTTGATGTTACGCTATTTCGGATTGTAATATATTTATCTTTTGCTTCCGCTGTGCATTTATATATTGTGTTGTTTGACTATGATGTTACCAACCACGTCACGATACTCCCCTACCGGGCCCACCGGTAATATGTGGAAATTTGGGGTGTGACATTTTTGTACTTCTTTACAAAATAAGATGTTGACCAAAATTCAAACATATGTTGACCAAAAGTCAATCAGATGTTGACCAATAGTCAAACAGATGTTGACCTTAAACAGATGTTTGGTTTAAGGCCAAACATCTGTTTATGGCCAAACTTCTGTTTAAGGTCAAACATCTGTTTAAGTCCAAATATCTGATATAGAAGGCGAAACACCTGTTTAAGGTCAAACATATGTTTATGGCCAAATATCTGTTAAAGGCCAAACATCTGTTTAAGCCTGAACAGATGTTTAACTTAATAAGATCTACTGTCTTTTCACACTATTTTCCTCTTCAAAACACTGTTCAACCTAACATGGGTTTCCATTAACTATTGACCAAAAGGCAAACAGATGTTCAAACCACTGTTTGTTATTGAACTTTTTTTACAAAATTACATAGAATTCAAGAAAATGAAACAATGACTTAAAGAACTATAATTTAACACATAATCTAATTGGGCAAAGCAATCTATTATCTCACAATTTCCTGGTTTTTACAACATGAAACACAACATCATCATGCCAAATACAGTCATATATATCCATCCATTATTCTGAATTCATAAACCTATAAATGCATAAGAATGTCACATTTGCAATTAATAAACCAAGTTTCTACTAATTCCAGTTACTATTAGGAAAAAGAAACATCATATCATCTATATATAAATCATAAAGTGCTAATAACAGTGTTTTATCATGTTAGCCATACATAGCAACAAACCATCAAGTTAATAATTAAAAAAAACATACAACATTACCATCAAAAAATTCATAGTTATAGTATCTGATATCAGAACATACTTAAATGTCTTTGTTAAACTGACGTAACTTGATTTAATACGATCTTCTGTTGCGAAGACACGTATGTGAAGTGCAACATATCACCAAACCTCAAGTTATTGTCAGTCATAAACTTTCGCCAACCGTCCAACGCATAACGTGGGTTCAATTCATTTAACTCCGACTTAACATCATAAACCTCCACAACTCCAACCATGTTTTGAACTTTCAAAGGATAAAGATCAAGAGAAAGACCTGCTCGTCTGGCAACTTCAGTAGGAAGACGCTACATGTATTGTGTGGAAAAAAAATAATAGTCAGACAAATAAACATAAATCATTAGTTTGTTATAAAAAATGGTATACCAGCCTATAGTCTCCTTTGTGATCAAAATGAAAGAACTCAGGGTCGAGAAGATGTCCAGAATGTTTTTTTGCAGTCTTTGCAATCTTATTTCTACGGTTAAGCTTTTTCTGAACGTTTGCGGCTCTCTTCCCCTTGATGAAAAAATAAACATATACATGTGAATTAAAAGAATGTTGAATATATGCACAAAAAAACAGTTTATATAACATATACTAATTAAGTGGCAAGTATAGATACCTTAACTTTATGAGCAGATGAAGAACATCCAATATGATCACTTGTGTCGACAGGTAAGGCAGCATTTCCCTTAGTCCTATTCTTGACCATCTCCTTTCTCTCAGAAGTAACTTTACATTTCTTCTTAACCTGTTGTCATAGAGTAACTTTAATAACAATAGTAATATAACAATCTTTAAGATGGTAAACTTACCTCTTGGGTTTTGTTCAGTGGTGAAGACATGCGTCTCTTCGACGTGCATTTGGCATTGGTTGGTAACTTCTTGTAAATAATACATTATTGAATAAATATAACATCAGTAAACAGCATTACTAATAGTTGTAAAAACATTAAATTCTTATATGTGTTAAATTAAAAATAAATAATTTTAATAATTTAGTAAGTACCTGAGTAACGGTTCTACCTTCACCTACAGACACAACTTCTTCATCCTCATAGATGTCCTGGTCAACATTAATGAAATAATTAATATAATGCTAAAAAATTAAAACTTTTAATGCTAATGCTAAATACTTACGTACCTTGAATGCATTCTCAACATAATCAGCCTTCGATATCTCAAGTACACTATCATCGTCAGATTCAGGTTTCTTCAAAAAGCAAATCTCAGTCTCATCTCTATAAACTACTACCTCAAAAACAACATCATCAATTCTGCTAAACACAAGCAAATCATCCTCCAGTATCCCAACATCGTTGCACATTTCAGGCCATCCTCTAGCAAATACAAAGTTGGTATCAACCTTAGACGCCTCAACATTCCAATAGGAACCCTTATAACAGATTTGAAATTTGCCAATTGGTGGGCTGTTTACGTAAAATTGTTTAATGAAGTAGTCTTCGATTACCTGCATAAAATTAAAAATAATGAATACTATACGTGAAGTATGTAAAACTTATGAGAATAAGTGTCGACACGGTAAAGATGCAAAAGAATTCAAGTTAAGATCAATACTCATACCGTAAAACCAAATCTTGCATAATGATTAAACGTGAAATAAGATTCACCACACATGCCATCAACAAAACATGAAAGTTCAAGCCCAAAATCACCTAACGCTTTGAAAACCAACAAAGTATCCCTCGGCAGATTGAGATCTTTAACAACATTGTCCCAACCGTCAGTTATTATTGGCGTTGAATTTTCTGTTCTGACCCTCTTTTGATTGGCAAAGGCTATAGGTACATTCTGTATATAATTTTTAAGTAGTGTAAGAAAATATAAACCATAAGAACTGTTAAATATATATCTCAATAAATATAAATTATTTATGTAAAAACATGTCATACCAGTTTCAAAGATTCTGGGTTATCAAGAAACTTGACAAATGTAGTATACATCATAAAACCTGAAACAGTAAAGATGTTAACAGATTGTAATTAAACAGTTGGCTTCGAAGATGAACATTAACTTTTTGTATTTACAGAGTATCTACTGAAATTAATCATAGAAACACAGTATGAGTTAAAAATTTTCTGCAAATAATAACTGTTTTAACATGTTCTCAACAAATGATTCAAACATCTAACTAAACCCTTCTTGAATGTATAGCAATAAACGTTTAAAATCGTATTTGTAGCAAGATAGGATTTGAATTAAGATCGGTTAAACAATATAAAGTTCATTACAATATGAATGTACATACCAGTTGCTGAAGAAAAAACAATAAAACCTCTGGTGATTGAAGTGTAGAAGACGGAGAATAAGAAAGTTCAAACCCTAGAAAATGACTGGGAAGAAGAGATTTTTGAAAGAAGAGATGATAGATGTTTGATGTGTAATGATGATGAAGAAATAATGACGGTTGTGTTTTTATCTTCCCATATTTTCAACTGATGAAAAATATTTACACATACACCCCTATTGAATTTGTTATTTACATTTACATTGAGATACAAGAGTAAAGTGGATGATTAGTTGAATTGATTTGATATTCAAATTAACAAAGAAAAATAATTTTTCTTATAGCAAAGCCATTAACATATCATATTTTTTCTATGCTTTAAATCATGTATTAATCATAATTAGCTTTTGACATAAGTAAGTTTCATGAGCTCGGGAAGCAATGCCGGGTAAAAATCTAGTTTTATCTATTATAAGTAGCTTTTAACATAAGTAGTTTGACTTTGGTCAAACAGACTATGGTCAAACAGCGTTTTAACATTGCTCAAACAGTGTTTTATCTATTATAATTAGCTTTTAACATAAGTAGTTTGACTTTGGTCAAACAGCGTTTTAACATTGCTCAAATAGTGTTTTAACTTTGGTAAAACAGACTTTCGAACCACTAAGAATCATATTTTTGCAAACAGTTGTTTGACATTGGTCAAACAGTGGTTTGACTTTGGTGAAATAGTTTTTTGGCTGGTGTAGGTTTGAAATTGATCAGTTCGTAGCCTCTTATGCAGTCCAAATCCGATATAATTTTCTTTCATATTGATAGTGAACATGGGGATCTTCAGAATTGTATGCATTGTAAATTACTTATGAATAAATTTATCACACATTGTTCTAAGATGCAAAACACAATAGAGTTTATAAAGTTTAAACCAAATAAAATTTAAACAAAATAGTAATTAAGAAAATATATATACAACTATACTTAGAATGGTGGAAGTTAAAAGGTCAGAAAAAACAATGATTACAAGCTACTAAAAACTTCTTTGTAAACAACATTAGAAGTCTTATTTGTTGGTTTTCCATCAACGTCGAATATTAGTATTTTAACGCCTTCTCTGGTCTTGACCCTTGATAATGCAACGTACAACTGACCATGAGTGAAGACAGGATCTTTCAAATAAAGACCAACCTTTGATAACGATTGTCCTTGAGTCTTGTTAATTGTCATGGCAAAACAAATTGATAAAGGAAATTGTCTTCGTTGAAATTGAAAAGGTATTTTTTGTCAGACGGGATCATATTAATCCTTGGAATAAAAACTCTAGTGCCAATGTTACCACCAGATATTACTTCAGCTTCTATAACTCGTTTACCAAGAAAAGTAATATGAAGCCTTGTACCGTTACATAACCCTTTCTGTTGATCAATATTTCGAAGAAGCATCACAGGAACACCAACTTTAAGAACTAATCTGTGATTAGGCAAGCCAGAAATCTAAAGAGCATTCAAATTTTCTGTTGAGTATAAGATTTCTTGAAAAGAATCAAGAATTTGTTCAGTTTGACATATACTATCAGAACTCAGATACTCTTTCGCATCACCAGGAAATAACGAAAGCAATCGATCATTAATTTCATGAACTACCTCATTTTTTGGTGCTAGAATTGCTCGCTCCGAAAAAAATCCAGGAATCCTAAATTGTTCAATAATTGAAGGATATACAAAGTCAATTAAACTTTGTACCGGGTCACAAATATCGGTGATTAGTAGATCATCTGGTATCTCTATAACGGCGTCACCATCATTAACATCTCCAACGTTTCCTTCACCAATATCAATAAGCCATTTTGCAAATTCTCTGATAAACTCCATATTTGAACTTTCAGCTCCAATAGTTAGATGCATGTTTTTAGTCAGCCATAACATTCTGTATTTTGACCATATGTATGAAGAGCTTAAAGATGAACTAACAATTTCTTGTCTAGTACCATTAGGAATAACAGGTAGGATTTGTCTAAAGTCACCACCAAATACAATAACTTTACCTCCAAAAGGAATATCCGAACGAATACTCCTACCTTCCGAAAATACGTCGGTCATCGTCCTATCTAAAGCTTCAAAGGCATGTTTGTGTACCATCGGTGCTTTGTCCCATATGATTAATTGGGTTTCCTTTAATAATCTGGCAATATCACTATTTGGCTTAATATTGCACATTGAATCTTCTGTTAGATTAATGGGGATATAGAACCGAGAATGAGCTGTCCTTCCACGGTAAAGTAATAACGGAGCAATACCACTTGAATCCACATTTAAAACTATTCCATTTCTACATCGAACAGCTGAAGCCAAAGTCTTCCATAAAAAGGTTTTTCCAGTTCCACCGTAACCATAGACAAAAAAAGGCCTCCTTTACGCCCTACAACTGCTTCCATTATTTCGTCAAAAACCGCTCGTTGTTCATCTGTAAGAGATTGATGCAACCTGTTAAACTCAGCTTGTACTTCATCTAGGTCATGTGACAACTCTTCATTGATCTGACGATTAGAAGCATCACGTAAGGAATCGTCATCAGGGTACGGCATAGTGACAAACCTTCGTAATGATGAACCATTGGAAATTAAATAATTTTCAATTTTCAACAAAGTAAGATTCTTAATCTAATATTCAGGAAGCACTAAACCTAACAAATCAAAAAATTAACATTATTAATTAAAAAATCAAAATGTGTTAGGACCGGTTTTGACTCTGAAATGATTGCGAACCGAACGTGTGACGTGCGGAATCCGTACACGAATGTGACCGAACACAAGAACGTACAATTTAACGTGATTCTATTGAAAGATATGACGAGTACAATCACCGTGAATCACCTTTCTCTCACTAGTTTCTCTCTCTAGCTTTCAAACTCTAAGATCACCAAATGAGCTCCAAACTAGCAAAAGTCCTAAATGAGAACCCTAAAGCTCCTATTTATAGGCCAAGGCATAAGGGATTTCCCCTTATTTACAATAATGCCACCTTGCCTTTTTCTCTAAATATTACATCATAAAGTCTAGTTTACTTCTGAATCTGCTACGAACTTGATTGACGAAGGCGATAGACATTACTGCACTAACAGACTCCCCCTTGGATATTGCCGCAGTCAATCTCGTAGCGTCTTGTCTTTTCTCTCTCTCTTTGAGTCTTCTTGAAACTTTGACTATATCAGCAACCATAGACTCCCTCTTTCTCGAACAGAATCCCCGTGGATCTGTCTTCAGGCTTCCGTTGCTCTTCCTTTCGATCACACTCCTTTTCTTTAGGCTCCCCCTTTCGTTAAGCTTCCGTGCTTTTGGGATCGACACCTGGCTTTCCGGATACAAGCTCCTCCAGGATAGATACCTGGCTCCTTGAATGCACGCTCTCCCTTGCGTTGAGCTTGTCTTTAGACTCCCCCTTAGACTCGGCTATCGGGATCGTAATCTGGAATACCATCTACAAATCTCATACATTCTTAAGTAACAACATTATGAACATCCAGGATTGATGACCTGGCTTTCTCAACATAAGCTAAAATATTTTTACATTGAAAGCATTTTCAGTTGTCCAAGGACCGTAACCTGGCACTTTTAAAACATTTCCACTTCCCTTATCAACAAACTTCAAAGATTTAACGATTTAAGCGACCAAGATTGGAACATATCTCTTTAATCTGATTTTAAAAATTAAGAATCCAAATCCCTCACAGTAAATCATCCAAGTCCAAATTAATGACCTTGGAGATATCACAAACTGTTTTTAATTTTAAAAATTTCAAGTTTCAACTTAATGAACTTGTTTATTTTCAGAAACACGATTAGCATACTTAGATTTTGAAACTCAACTTTCAGACATCGGTTGTCGAAAATAAAGCAGAAATCAAAATCTTTTTGTAGTTTTCTAAAATATAAAGAAATAAAGAAATATTTACAGACAATATTTTTGTTTGAGTTCGTGTCAGAGGATCATATCAGTTTATGACAAATCACTAGCACCGTTGAGCTTTAAAACACTGTAAGTTCTAAACGATTCACTTAGATTGTCAGTATACTGATCCACTTAAATTTTCACACAAAGTTCAACTGATTCGAGATACGATTTAGGTGTATTAAGAACTTAAACTCATTCATGTGTCCCACCTCTTGAATATACTCTCGTATCCAGATCCCAATATTCAGTCTTACAGGTGAGTATACCACATATGATATCTGTAAGGGGTTAAATGCGAGGGCCGTGAGAGCTCAGGCTATTGCTTCCGCAAAATCAGAGAGATGACGACTTTGACTTAAGGTGTGTTCCCTTTAGAGAATCTTTTCTTCAACAGCACATGATTAGCATTTTTCAATGTTTCATCATTTTTTATGCTGAGGGCGGTGTTATATTTCAAGCAAGCAGAAAGTATTATATGGGGACTAGGCCATTGCTTCCGTAAAATCAGAAGTCCCGGGATAATACCCCAGATATCACTGAGTATAAAGACCTAGTATCTCAGAAAGAGGGATCTTTCAAACAAGATTTCAGGGGTTACCTATATATCCAAGTAGTGTTCCCCCACGAAATAAGCAAGCAAAGATTTAGGTTTGTATCCCGAAAACAATCTACTAAGTGTGTAAAAACCTACTGGCATATCATCAGTGAGACCGTTTATCACATTAAAACATTCCATTTCTTTAGCGTACTGTGATTGTCTACTGATGTACTATCATTTCCTCTTTTTACACAAAACTCAATTTTTGAATTTTATCATGTTTTTGGCTTTTTCAAATTTTTTAATGTTTTTGGATTTTCTGAAAATTCTTACTCCCCCTAAAATGCAAAACCATTTAAAGAAAATTTGACAACCCGATGTAGATAACTTTGTCTCGCCATCCATTTTCTGCTTTTCGTGCTCTGTTTTGCAGAAAATATAAAGTAAAGTAGTAATTACCCCCATGATTTACAACACATTGATATTTTACAGTTTGAAAACCATTTTTCAATCTTGTGAAATTAATCATGTTTGTTCAGCCGTGAGGGTTTCGGCGTATTCAAGCAACATATTTTTGTAATATTTTTTTAATTTTTGACAAAATTTAAAAACAAACATATTTTTGATTTTTCAAATTTTTTTGACAAAATAAAAACATTTTTTTGGTTTTTAAAATTTTCAATTTTTAGGGTTTTTGAAATATTGTTTATTTATGTACAAAAACTAATAAACTCCCTGTTTAACCAAACCAGGGTTCTGCAGCCTTCTCCCCATGTGCCAGGCTGCTCATCAATTCTCTTCCTTGACAATCAAACTTCATGAGCACCTGCACATTCACAAAAACTCAATTACTTGAACAATTTAGCCCAGGTCTGTTTGACCTTAGGCATTTCAACACAATAAGTTTCATTCAATGATGGAAAATCTTTGTCATCTCGTACAAAAAATTTTTCATCTTTGACTTTAATTTTTCTTCATTCACAGAAGTCACTTGTTTCTTAATCACCCAGTTCTGTCCTTTTGAAGCACTTCTTTTGTAAAATCGTGACTCGTTTTGATTATTTTGACTTTGAACAACAACTTTTGGTTTCCAAAATTGATTTGGCTTTGTCATATCAACTGATGTTTGCCAACTTTGTGTTGTTCTGAATCTGGGTGTGTGAGAATTCTGGGTTTGTCTTGAATCAGACCTGGTCTGTTTTGGTTTCCAAGTTTGATTCGAAGCAAACCTGTTTGTGATATACCTCCAAGTTTGTTTAAAATCAAATCTGGTAGACTTTTGTTTCACATTCTCACATTTCTGTTTTTCAACATCAACAGGCTTTGAGTTTGGACACTTGCGTGCAACATGTCCAATTTGATCACATTTAAAACACGTTTTCTTTGAAACATCTTTAGCCTGTTGTTGTTTCTTTTTCTGAGCATAGAACTCTTCATTAGACTGTCGTCTAAATTGGAGTTCTTTCTCTTCTTCTGAACTTTTCCCGTGAACGAAATTCATTTTCTTTTGAAAATTTTGCTTTTCAAACTTTTTATTTTGATTCTCTTTCTTTTTATAACCCAACCCTGCTTTCATATTCTTCTTTTTGTAACCGGGTTTGTTATAAAAAGTTTTCTTGTTTATCCCAACAAATTTTGAAATTTCAGATTTTTCAATTTCAACCATCTTAAAAACTTTGTCAATTTTTTCTGAAATCACATTTTGAATCGGGAATACAATATCTAAGAATAATTTGTCCGATCCAATCATGGTATAAACCAATCCTTTTGAATCATCATTCACAACTTTCTCAGATTTTGACTGTTTAATATAGTCATCATGAAAATTTCCCACATTTTCATCCTGTGATACAGACTTACCTTTATTTGACTCATCTTTCGAAACGCTTTCAACAACCTTACTTACCACCTCTGAATCATCAGCTTCATCAGATTTGGCGTAAGTCACATCGATACATTCAGGTAATTGGTCAACTATGTTCAGACCTTTTGCCACCTTTTCTTCATCATAAAAAGTATAATTGTTTCTCAATGGTGGTGGTACCTAATGATATTCTGAACCAATACCTTTTTTATTCTTGTCAGTATCTTTGTCATCTGGTGTGATGTTGAAAATGCGTTCGAGAATGTACGAAGAGTTATGATAACTTTGAAGTTTTGTAACAATCTTTTCTTTTTCAACCAAAACTTGTTTGAGATTAGCAGCTTCATCAACACACTTGTTTAATTCAAGTTGCTTTTCTTTAAACTTTCTCTCATACAGTTCTTTGGTTGTTAAAGTTTCAGACAATCTTTCATCAAAACATTTAACTTGTCTTTTCAAAGTATCATAAGCTTCTTGTACTCTCTGACTTGACCATTTCAAATTATCATACTCTTTTTGAAAATCTTGAAACTTATTATCTTTTTCAACACAACCAACACATTTTGCTGTACACATTTCTTTCAAAATCTTATTTTCTTTTTCAAAATCATGACATTTCTGTGTTAGCTTTTCAACCTTTAGTTTCAAAATTTCTTCTTTTTCAATCATTTCTTTACATTTTATTTTGAAAACATTTTCAAGTTTATTTGTTTCAATATCTTTTGTTTTTATTATTTCATCTTTTTCGGTACACGCTTTGCACATTTCTATGCAATTCCTGCACTTGTTTTCATTTTTATCAACAGTTTCAGCATTCAACAATTTAGAGGAATCATTTATCTCAACTTCTTTCAGCACCGATGATTCTTCTGTTTCAACTTTCTGATCTTCTTCTTTCTTATCTTCTTCTTCTATCTTCTGTTCTTCCTCAACAACATCCTTTGCCGTTCTCTTCACCTCCTCTACCAGCTTTTTCAGCTCTTCTTCTTTCCTCTTTTTCATTTCTACCACCTTTGGTAGACTTGCTTCACAAATTTCTTTTATGTTGTTCAACAGATCAGGCTCATAACCTTTTTCAGATAACCTTCTTGTATTATAAGTGTCCTGATCTGGAAAAAGATTTGTTACTGCATCAAAATCCACCTTAGAAGGATCAACCACTGGATTACCCTGTGGATCCATGTAACATTCCAATTCATCATTCCATCTATTGGCTCTCCGAGCTTCTTTGAATGGTTCATTCAATTTTCTAATTTCATATATTGCGCTATCCCTTCTCTACCAATTATCATAATCACTATATCCTGACATTTTAAATTTACTTCTTGATATTTGCACCTTGTAAATCACCTCGAATCACCTGAATCATGTACACGAGATTAGTTCAAATACTTATCAAACAACTTGAATCAGACGGGTATCCAATCGAGTGAGTCAACAAAAGTCAACAGTGACAATAATCAGTGTTGTTCGATCGAACAGGGTGTTGTCGATCGAACGGAGCTGGTTGATCGGACAGGATACTGATCGATCGGTTAGCCTATTGACTTCTTTGACCACAACAATGAATAATATACTGACAATTAGCACATGCAATGTAATTAATGAATGGCTGACAATCTTAATTGTTTCACATGCAACTCTGAACAAACTTTTCAAACAATTTTCTAATAGGGCCAACACAAGTGTATTCACGTGATATTTGTTTTAAATCTATTGATTGATTTGACCGAGAAATGTTAATCACGTAATGACTGTTTGAGTGATATTAATGAATGATATACATGTTGACACTTGTAAAGAGATAACAGTGTTGACTAAGTAAAGTGAATTGTATGAGGTACATGCTGTTCGATCGGTTAGGGTGCTAGCCGATCGGACAGGCGTCCGATCGGTTGGGTCAACAAAGTCAAATACCTTTAATGAAATGCAGTGAAGCTATGGATCGGACATACGTCCGATCGGTTAGGTCAACACGATCAACAACCTTTAATGAATTTAAAGAATGATGTTATGGATTGGACAGGCGTTTGTTCGGACTGCTGTCCGATCGGTCAGCAGTCAACAAGTCAACTATTTTAAATGCTATGTAAAGTGTTGCAATGATACGGCTTGCTGACCGATCGGTTGGCAAGTCAACAATAGTCAACAACTTTAAATGAAATGCAAAGTATGGTGCAGTGGATCGGACAGGTGTCCGATTGGCCAGAAGTCAACAAGGTCAAAGTCTTTAATGAATTGTAAAGTGAATTGCTTTGGATCGGACAGCTATCCGATCGGTCAGCTGTCCGATCGGGTGACTCCTTTAAGAACATGAACAGCAACAGTCAACATATTCACAACTTTTTTGATCAAAAAATTCTAAATTTCTCTCAAACGACTTAGAATTAGATTCTGAAAATTTGTAGGCTTGTAGATCAGATGTTTTCGCATAACATATCCAAAAATTAGCAAATTTTATCCGTAAAAACTTGTGTAATTTGACGATTTTCAGTTAAAAACGTGAATAGATGAAAAGATGAAGAAATTTTGACAAATCTGTATGAATTTGACTCTGAATCTGCTGAATTCAAGTGCGTAATTGTGTGTTTGATCCGTGCAATCGAGCTCCTACTCTGATACCACTTGTTAGGACCGGTTTTGACTCCGAAACGATTGCGAACCGAACGTGTGACGTGCGGAATCCGTACACGAACGTGGCCGAACACAAGAACGTACAATTTAACGTGATTCTATTGAAAAATATGACGAGTACAATCACCGTGAATCACCTTTCTCTCACTAGTTTCTCTCTCTAGCTTTCAAACTCTAAGATCACCAAATGAGCTCCAAACTACCAAAAGTCCTAAATGAGAACCCTAAAGCTCCTATTTATAGGCCAAGGCATAAGGGATTTCCCCTTATTTACAATAATGCCACCTTGCCTTTTTCTCTAAATATTACATCATAAAGTCTAGTTTACTTCTCAATCTGCTACGAACTTGATTGACGAAGGCGATATACATTACTGCACTAACAAAATGTAGTATGTGAAATAAAAAAGATAGATCAGAACCTGAAATATTTGTTTCTTTTTTACATCTATAAATAATATCATCAGCTAAGTATTTCCACGTGTTCTCCTAAACAAATTCTGGCTGTAACACCACGTAAAAACGTGTCCAATCATATGAAGACACGTGTTCTAAACCCTAACCAGGTGACGGAGTTATTCCGAAGAACTAAACTTGTCAACATTTGATTTTGTATGCGAAAGGACTAAAAGTGTCAACATGCTAATTTAAGCCTCTGAGTGACCTTTTACTAAATCCTTGACCATATAGTATTGAAACACGCTCTCAGAAATAATTAAGAATGATTATAAAAGTTGAAGGATCAAAAGCGTTAAGATCAAAAGAAACCTTGTTTCTGATCAACCTCTTACGGACCGCAAAGGCCAAGGCTTACGGTCCGTAAGATAGCTACCTGGGCGATACATTTCAATATCGGTTACGGACCGTAAAGGGTCAGGCTTACGGTCCGTAAAGCCAGTATCTGGGCAGCAAATTTTGGACAACTGTAGGTTATCATCTTAACCGACTTTAACTTCTTGTAATCGATACCAGGGGCTGTTTAACGAATTTATATTACCACTAGGACACCTGGGGTGATCCTAGGAGCCTCCATAACAGCTGTAGATCATCCTAATGCTTGCAATTTAGTATATAAGGAGCACTAGTGTTATGTTCTTATGCACTTCATTTGCAACAAATTCAAAAGAACACACATCTGGAGCTTGCAAACATTAGGAGAAGACTTTCAAGTGTAGAAAAGATAGCAAGGACCATTAGTAAGAGTTTTAATCCCTGCTTAGTCCTTTTAATTAGTTTAAAAACCGAAAAGTCAAACATATCGTAATTAAGCTTTGACTTTCGGTTTAATCACAAATGGTCCAGCCACTGGCCGAAACGAAAGTGGTTATGGAACCATATTAAGGTAGGTGATTAACCTTTAAAAGGGCACCTCCTAATTATTTCGTTTGACTAGTTAATTGTCGGGTCAAACTAGTTTGACAAAAAGTCAATCTGGACAGAAAGTTTAAAAATGAATTAAATTAATAAAACAGAAGTTCTAAATTATATTTTAACATTCTAATGACTTGGTAATCAATATTAGAACATGTTTTGTCAAGTCTAACCCGACAATTATCAGTCTAAGGTCAGTTTATAACCGAAAGTCGCAAAAGCTTGACTTTTGCTTTGACTTTCAGTTCTGACCCGTTTAAGTTTAATTCTCCCATGTTTTAAGCTTCCATTAGGACCACATTATTCAGTAGTATAACCCTCTGGATTTATATTGCTTGGTCCTTAGTAGTTTGAAATATATGCACTTGTTGTTAATATGCTTATAAATGTCGTAAATGCCCTTTTGACACATAAATGAGATTTTTAGAAATGTGAGAGGACAAAAAAACCTTTGCTACTGATATTTAAACTTGTCCCAAAAATTTGACATCAGTTCTTGGTCCCAAATAGAAGTTATGCTCGATATCGTAATTAGAAGCTTTTTATTAATTAATTTGCGATATTTTGCATAATGCACCTTTAAACTTGTATTTTGAACCAAAACTCATTACTTACTATTAAGATATTATTTTTAAGGAATTTTAGGATTTTTGGTCAGATTATAATCTGTCTAAAACATAGAGTTCCTGTGTAATTCGGTTAGTGACGATAATACCCTTTTTAGGCATAAAATGAGATTTACAAATGATTTGAATGCCAAACTTTTTCCTACTGATTTCATACATTAAATAAATTATTTTGAGCATTTAAAACTGATCAAAATCTCATATTTACATAAACATCTTGATTATCATCAATTAGCGAGTTTTACACTAATTAGGTGCATAGTATGGTTTAAAACCATATTTAACATCTAAGACTTGTTACCTACTAAATTTTTAAACAAATTTAAATATTATTACAGTAGGTATAAGTTATGAACTCAAGTTTCCAAAAATGTCCTTAAAAGCCTATGTGAAATGACCAAAATACCCTTTCGGGAGTTTGGTCATAAATGATAAACCTCACATATATGTAATATCTTACTAATGTAATGAGATAAATTAAATATTTTTACTGATTACAAAAGACCAGAACTTCAGTTTGTCATAAAATCTCTTTTATAAGTATTAAAATTACCAAAATGCCCTTATGGGACTTAAATTGGTTTAAATTACTTTTTGGGCATACATGTTAACATCCTACTCATGTATTAACATATTTTAAGCACAATAACATTTAAGACCTATATATAATTCATTTGGTTAACCGTTACGCGTTTATGCGTTCGGATCAGTTTATGTGACTAGTTTACATAAAATAGCCGAAACGGGTTTAACCTTATCATTAAATCCTCAAATTCCAGAATGTGTTTAGTTTACCCATATTATACAAGTATTCAAGCTTGTCGGGTCTAAAACACATTCTGTTCAGGTCTCCGCTTAATCTAGTGTTTAGAACCGTAAAGTCTCTTTCTAGCTAGCCGGTCTAAGTCCTTGACTTAACTAAAGACCCGTTAGCATCCTAATAGGTTATTAAACCTTCTATACAGATTAAGTAGCATCCAGTATTAGGTACTATCAAAAAACTTTAGGATTATAATGCTGAGTTACCTTTCACATTAGCTCAGGTAAATACTTTTAACTTATTTTCCCTTATACGGGCTTGGGATACGGTATTATAATAATACCGCTTGGTCGGGTATGAAATCATTTAATCGGATTGTGATTAATAAATTTACATAACCCGTTTTAATCTGTCTTGTTTGATAACATAAACATTGGGGGTTAATTCGACCGTGTCCTGGATATCCTCGGCTCATTTCATTTGAAAATGGCCACGACCTATGCACGGGGTGTAGGCATACACCTGACAGATGAAAATGCTAAAATATAAACCCACATGTTGGGGATAACTCCTTTGTGGGTTCTATAACTGGTGAGTCGGTTAATCATTACCGGCTTCCAACCGGCCCCAATTGTATGACAAACCTATAAATCTGTATACAAGATTATCTTTAAATATTTGTCCCAAGTTATAAATGATTTGTGCCTTGCACACTTAAATCAATTTTCATAAATGTTTTCAAAAGAGTCAGTTAATTGTATTTACCAGTGTAAACTGACGTATTTTCTTAATGACTGATTGTCAGGTACCTCTCGTAAATAGGCTGGAGCTATTAGGTGTCGTATAAGAGGATCTTGCAAATCCCTAAGATACCTGGAGTCTGTTATTTTGTTTCTTTGTATTTTGATGATCCGCCTGTGGATCTTATTACAATCCAGTCTGTATATTCTTTCATTCGGACACTCAGACATTATGGTTTGTAATAGTTTATTTACTAAGCCTTCCGCTGTGCTATTATATTGTGTGTATTAACAATGATGATATCAACTACGTCACGATACTCCCCGCCGGGCCCACCGATAATATGTGGAAATATTGGGGTGTGACAGGTTGGTATCAGAGCCAACATTGAGTGAATTAAACACTAACTTTTTGTGTTTAATCTCAATGACACAATAAGCACATTCCTTAGACTTCCGAGTCTAGGCCAACGACCTAGGATTTATTCTTAACTTTCCTTGGCTGTTTATATTTTATTTTTGTTTTACTTGTTTTAACAGGATTAATCATCAACAATGCCGCCAAGAGTGAGAGGCAAAGGAAAGGGTCCAATGCGAGGTGGACCATCAGCACACGCAGGACCTTCCCATCGGCGCACTCCGCCTGCGTCGTTTTCTAGTTCAGATTCCCGTGACCATTGGGGTCATTCTTTAGAACCGGCGAGACACTCTGTCTCTTTGAGTTCATCACCTTCTTTTCATCCAACATTCGGGCCGCCTGTTCTGGACGAGCCCCAACATTCACAACACTCCCATAATTCACAACATTCGCATGACTCCCACCATTCCCATCAATCTTACCATTCTTTGCATTCTCATTCCTTTCATCATTCGGATTCTACCTACTCTCCAGCCCAGTTTAATCCCAATGACTATGTCAACGACTTTCTGGGTTACAACCCTTTGGGACCCGAGGATCACTTTCCCCATGACATGGAGATGGATGACGGCCTGGACCCTGAAATGCAAACCGGAACACCGGGCCACCCTATTAGCATCTCGAGCGGTTCTCCATATCAAGGATCGCCATACCAAGGGCCCGATTCATTTAAAGAATGGTGGTCAAAGTATGAATGGGAATTCACCCCTTCATATCACAACTCCCCGGCTCAACCTCCTTTGAATGAGCCTTACCTTCAAGCTATCACTCCTTCACCTCTTCCTGTTGAGGAGCTACCTCAGCCACCTCCCCAGCCGCCTAGGCTAAGGAGGAATGCCTGAATATCCGTGCAAGGAGGACCTCGATTCAGTTCTCCTCAAGGTTTAAGTTCTTACCCTCCTATCCCCGAGGACCCACAAATGGGTGGACCCTCGCACGCGGTGCCGGAAGACGATCCTCAGCCGGTTTCTTATGCACCACCGCCACCGCCACCGCCGGTGGGTTTTGACAACCCAATACCAACATACCCAGGTTCATCTGGGTATAACCGGTCTGGATACCCAATGGATTATGGAACCCATGATCCATATCTTACTGCTGCATAGTATAATGCACTTTATCCTTCTACTTACCCTCCAGTTTACCCAACTGGATATCCGGTGCAGGGGTATCAATACCCCCCATATCAGCAACCTCCCCCTCCTCAACAGGAGCAAACCCAGAAATACTGCAGAGGTTAGACAGGGTTGAGTGTGAAGCAGATGATGCCAAAAAGAAGCATAACAGCTTTCTTAAGGGCCTTGCAAGTCTCATCATAGGCAAAAAGAAATAGAAAGTTGTTTATTGTACTTTGTATTTTATTTTCAATCAAGTCCCTGTGAGGACATTTTATTTTCAGTACCTAGTCCATGCGAGGACTTATTTCTGTTTCTGTAGCCCCTGCGTGGACAATATGTTCTTTTCAAGACCCGTTTAGGGCACCTTTGTAATAGTTTGATGTTTAATGGAATTTCTTTGGATTTTAATTATGTACTTTATTATATCATCATGCTTTATCATTTTCAATTTATAATTGATCTGCCAAGGAATTTCTTAGAGGTATAACCTAGCCAAAATATTAAATGGCTATGATGGTACAACCTTTTTAAGACAATAAATCCCTGTTAACATCTGAAAACATGTTAACATTATTGACTGTGCAGTACGAGAAACCACACAAGCTTCCAAATGTACTTGGATTTTTCCAAGTCACCTATATAGCCTATATGATCAATATGAATCATGGCTAATAAACATCAATATGATGTATACACCAAAACATCCATTAGAGATGTATGCTTAAAAGCAAAGGTGTAATAATGACAATGATAGTTTTATTTATATAAACTTCTTGTCAAAAAGGCGATGAACTATGTTCGACCCTTAAGAGATCACTGATCCAAGAGATCAATGATTATATTTTAATCGTCCTTGCGACAATGCCTTTTGTGTCATCTAAAAGTCCTTCGAGACGAGCCTTGTGCTAAATAAAAAAATGTCTTTCATGACATTGACAAGTTGTGATTTATATTCCCTGTCTAATAAATATAAAGGATTATATCCTATTGATTGCTTATAATGGTTCTGTTATAGCCTAGGCAAATCATGATTGAATTAATTTATTTAAAATGGTCTATATGGTTTAATAATACCATGACCATCTAATCATCAATGCGACGATTCATTATATAATTTAAATATATCATCATTGTTTGATATAGTACCCAAATCATGGCTGCATCTGATGAAGTAAACAGTCATCCTCGGGAAGAAAACAATAATGAGGCAAGAATTAATCTTTCAAATGCTGAACTGCAAGCAATAATTGACACCGTGGTTGCTCAAGCGGTGGATAAAATATTCAAGGAACCGAGTAATGTTCGGTCCAAAACTCATACGAAACCCTTATCACAGTCACATGCATCAAAAAGGGATGAATCTCAGCATTCATCCAACTAGAAATCTGAGTCTCAAAAAATGGTGTTGAACCAGACTCCTAAGTACAAAAAGTGTTGTACCTATAAGTACTTCGTCTCCTGTAAACCGAGGGATTTTACAGGAGAAAAGGGAGCAATCGACTGCATGAAATGGTTAGACGAAATGGAGACTGTGATTGACATCAGTGGATGTGGTAAGGAAGACATAGTTATGTTTGTATCTCAATCTTTCAAGGGCGATGGCCTCACTTGGTGGAAAGCATTAGTACAGTCCACTGGAAAGGTTCATTTGTACAACCTTTCATGGAGCAAGTTTGTTGATTTGGTGAAGGACACTTATTGTCCTCAGCATGAAGTCGAGAGGATAGAGACTGACTTCCTCACCTTGGTAATGAAGGATCTAGATTGTAGATCCTATGTGACCAGCTTCAACTCGATGTCAAGGCTTGTGCCATACTTGGTCACCCCTGAACCCAAATGCATTGTGCATTTCATCGGTGGTTTGGCCCCTGAAGTGAAAGGGAATGTTAAGGCTTCTAAGCCAGCCACTTATAGATCTGCTGTGGATCTATCTTTGTCCCTCACTCTTGATGTTGTGAGGAGTAGGGCAAAGAAAGCTACCGATGATGGGAAGAGGAAGAGGGAGGAAGACAAGTTTCCACAATCAAACAAGAAAAGCAAAGGGAATTTTGGTTCCAAGAAGGGGCAGTCAAGTGACAAGCCCAGGTGGAAAACTTGCAATAAAAGACACTTTGGAAAGTGTAACCCAGAACCACTAGCTAAACCATGTGGGATTTGCAAAAAGAAAGGCATAAGTCTGTGGATTGCCAGAACATCAAGGACGCAACCTGTTATGGTTGTAATGAAAAATGGCACATCAAGACAAATTGCCCCAAGAATGCTAAGAAGCCTGAGGAGGCAAAGAAGACGAATGCGAGAGTTTTTCAGATGAACGCGAGGGAAGCGGTGAAAGACGAAAACATCATAACAGGTACCTTCCTCATTAATAATACCAATGCTAGAGTCTTATTTGATTCAGGAGCTGATAAGTCCTTTGTAGACCATAAGTTTTGTAAGTCACTGAATTTGCCTATTAAGACTCTAGACATAAAATATGAGGTAGAGCTTACCGATGGTACCTTAGAAACAGCCTCAACTCTTCTTGATGGATGCTTCATATCCATTAAGAATCATTCTTTTCCGTTATCCCTCTTGCCAATGAAATTGGCTAGGTTTGATATAGTTTTAGGCATGGATTGGTTGTCGCATAACCAAGCCCAAATTGCCTGTGATAAAAAGCTAGTTAATATCAAAACCCTTTCTGGTGAATCAGTCACTATTCAAGGAGATACACAATATGGACTGCCCAGCATTGTGTCTATTCTCAAAGGATCGCAGTGTTTAAAGAGCGGATGTGTCATTTACATGGCACAAGTGACTGTGAATGATCCAAAGCCTAAGATTGAAGACATTCCAATCATCTCTGAGTATCCTGATGTCTTTCCTGACGAATTACCTGGATTACCTCCTAAGAGGCAAGTAGAGTTCAGGATAGACATTCTACCAGGGTCTGCACCTATTGCACGAGCTCCTTATCGTCTAGCGCCTACTGAAATGAAAGAGCTCAGAACTCAATTAGACGACTTACTGGAAAAAGGTTTCATTCAACCCAGCTCTTCGCCTTGGGGAGCTCCAATATTGTTTGTGAAAAAGAAGGATGGATCAATGCACTTATGCATTGATTATCGTGAATTAAATAAGGTAACGATCAAGAATCGTTATCCTTTGCCCAGGATCGACGATTTATTCGATCAACTCCAAGGGGTGAGCTATTTTTCGAAGATTGATTTGAGATCTGGGTATTATCAACTTAAGGTTAGAACTGAAGATGTACCAAAGACAGCATTCAGAACAAGGTATGGACACTACAAGTTTTTAGAGATGCCTTTTGGGCTCACTAATGTGCCAGCAGCATTCATGGACCTCATGAATAGAGTCTGCAAGCCATACTTAGATAAGTTTGTTATTGTCTTTATAGACGACATACTTATCTACTCTCGTAGCCAAGTTGACCATGAGAAGCACCTTCGATGTATCTTAGGGTTGCTTCGATAGGAGAAGTTGTATGCTAAATTCTCCAAGTGTGAGTTTTGGCTTCGCGAAGTCCAATTCCTTGGACATGTTGTTAGTGAGCGAGGCATCCAAGTTGATCCCGCCAAAATAGAAGCCATTTTGAATTGGGAAGCACCAAAGACGCCTACAGAAATTCGCAGCTTTCTGGGTTTAGCTGGATATTATAGAAGATTCATTGAAAATTTCTCAAGGATAGCTGCACCATTGACTTCTTTGACCCGTAAGAATGTGAAATTTGATTGGGGTCCAAAACAACAAGAATCCTTTGAGATTCTTAAGCAGAAATTGAGCAATGCTCCGGTGTTGACCTTACCCAAAGGAACTGAAGAGTTTGTCGTATACTGTGATGCTTCACACACCGGTATGGGATGTGTACTTATGCAGCGAGGCAAGGTGATTGCCTATGCATCACGACAACTGAAAGTGCATGAAAAGAATTACACCACCCATGATTTAGAATTGGGTGTCGTTGTATTCGCACTTAAGTTATGGAGACATTATTTATATGGAACTAAATGTGCGATCTATTCGAATCACAAAAGTCACCAACACTTGTTCAATAAAAAAGAGCTCAATATGAGACAGCGCCGTTGGATGGAGACTCTAAATGATTATGATTGCGAAATTCGCTACCATCCAGGTAAAGTGAATGTGGTTGCAGATGCTCTAAGCCGAAAGGAAAGAGTTAAACCCATCAGAATTAATGCCAAGAGCATTGAATTAAAGAATAGTTTGAATGAAAGACTATTAGCTGCACAGAAAGAAGCTGTTTTGGAAGTTAACTTTCCAGATGAAAAGTTAGGTGTAACTGCTGAACAGTTAACACATGGCAAGGATGGAATCCTTAGACTAAATGGAAGAATTTGGGTTCCTATTCATGGAGGACTTCGAGAAATAATTCTCCAGGAAGCTCACAACTCCAAATACTCAGTTCACCCTGGAGGTGACAAAATGTATCAGGATTTAAAGGCTAATTATTGGTGGATAGGTTTAAAGAAATCTATTGCCACACATGTAGCTAAGTGCCTAACTTGTGCTCAGATTAAAACTAAACACCAAAAGCCATCAGGTCTACTACAGTAGCCAGAACTTCCCACATGGAAGTGGGAGATGGTAACCATGGATTTTATAACCAAGTTACCTAAAACAAGGCATGGAAATGATACAATATGGGTCATAGTTGACAGACTGACCAAGTCAGCACACTTCTTACCCATCAAGGAGACTCATAGCTCCGACAAGTTAGCCCAGTTGTACGTGGATAAGATTGTATCTCTCCACAGAGTGCCAGTGTCTATTATCTCTGATAGAGATACTAGATACACCTCACACTTTTGGAAAAGTTTCCAACAATCTTTGGGCACTCGTTTGAATTTTAGTACTGATTATCATCCTTAGACTGATGGACAAAGTGAGCATACAATTCAAACCTTGGAAGACATACTTCGTGCATGCGTCATTGATTTGGGTGGTAGTTGGGATGACCACCTGCCTTTAATCGAGTTTTCCTATAACAATAGTTACCATACCAGCATTCAGGCTGCGCCTTTTGAGGCTTTGTATGGAAGAAAATGCAGAACACCTGTTTGTTGGGCGGAAGTAGGAGAATCTCAGTTATCAGGACCTGATATAGTCCTTGAAACAACGGACAAGATTGTCCAAATTCGTGATCGCCTAAAAGCTGCCAGGGATAGGCAGAAAAGTTATGCTGATAAGAGGCGAAAACCTCTAAAGTTTGAGGTTGGCGATAAAGTATTACTAAAAGTATCACCCTGGAAAGGTGTGATGCATTTTGGTAAGAAAGGCAAGTTGAGCCCGAGATATATTGGACCATTCGAGATTATCGAATGTGTTGGCAGTGTAGCTTATAAGCTAAACTTGCCTGAGGAGCAAAGTGGAATTCACAATGTGTTCCACATCTGTAATTTAAAGAAATGTCTAGCTGATGAATCGCTAGCAATGTCTCATAAAGACGTACAGATTGATGAGAGCCTGAGGTTTCTTGAAAGACCTATATCGATCGAGGATCGACAGGTTAAAAAGCTCCGAAGGAAGCACGTACCAATAGTGAAAGTTAAGTGGGATGCCCGAAGAGGCCCTGAATATACATGGGAAGTTGAGTCTAATATGCGACAGAAGTACCCTCACTTATTCCAGTAAATCTCGGGGTCGAGATTTCTTTTAAGGGGGTGAGGATGTAACACCACGTAAAAACATGTCCAATCATATGAAGACACATGTTCTAAACCCTAACCAAGTGACGGAGTTATTCTGAAGGACTAAACTTGTCAACATTTGATTTTGTATGCGAAAGGACTAAAAGTGTCAACATGCTAATTTAAGCCTCTGAGTGACCTTTTACTAAATCCTTGACCATATAGTATTGAAACACGCTCTCGGAAATAATTAAGAATGATTATAAAAGTTGAAGGATCAAAAGCGTTAAGATCAAAAGAAACCTTGTTTCTGATCAACCTCTTACGGACCGCAAAGGCCAAGGCTTACGGTCCGTAAGATAGCTACCTGGGAGATACATTTCAATATCGGTTACGGACCGTAAAGGGTCAGGCTTACGGTCCGTAAAGCCTGTATCTGGGCAGCAAATTTTGGACAGTTGCAGGTTATCATCTTTAACTGACTTTATCCTCTTGTAATTGATACTAGGGGCTGTTTAACGGATTTATATTACCACTAGGACACCGGGGGTGATCCTAGGAGCCTCCATAACATCTGTAGATCATCCTAATGCTTGCAATTTAGTATATAAGGAGCACTAGTGTTATGTTCTTATGCACTTCATTTGCAACAAATTCAAAAGAACACACATCTGGAGCTTGCAAACATTAGGAGAAGACTTTTAAGTGTAGAAAAGATAGCAAGGACCATTAGTAAGAGTTTTAATCCCTGCTTAGTCCTTTTAATTAGTTTAAAAACCGAAAAGTCAAACATATCGTAATTAAGCTTTGACTTTTGGTTTAATCACAAATGGTCCAGTCACTGACCGAAACGAAAGTGGTTATGGAACCATATTATGGTAGGTGATTAACCCTTAAAAGGGCACCTCCTAATTATTTCGTTTGACTAGTTAATTGTCGGGTCAAACTAGTTTGACAAAAAGTCAAACTGGACAGAAAGTTTAAAAATGAATTAAATTAATAAAACAGAAGTTCTAAATTATATTTTAACATTCTAATGACTTGGTAATCAATATTAGAACATGTTTTGTCAAGCCTAACCCGACAATTATCAGTCTAAGGTCAGTTTATAACCGAAAGTCGCAAAAGCTTGACTTTTGCTTTGACTTTCAGTTCTGACCCGTTTAAGCTTAATTCTCCCATGTTTTAAGCTTCCATTAGGACCACATTATTCAGTAGTATAACCCTCTGGAGTTATATTGCTTGGTCCTTAGTAGTTTGAAATATATGCACTTGTTGTTAATATGCTTATAAATGCCGTAAATGCCCTTTTGACACATAAATGAGATTTTTAGAAATGTGAGAGGACAAAAAAACCTTTGCTACTGATATTTAAACTTGTCCCGAAAATTTGACATCAGTTCTTGGTCCCAAATAGAAGTTATGCTCGATATCATAATTAGAAGCTTTTTATTAATTAATTTGCGATATCTTGCATCATGCACCTTTAAACTTGGATTTTGAACCAAAACTCATTACCTACTGTTAAGATATTATTTTTAAGGAATTTTAGGATTTTTGGTCAGATTATAATCTGTCTAAAACATAGAGTTCTTGTGTAATACGGTTAATGACGATAATACCCTTTTTAGGCATAAAATGAGATTTACAAATGATTTGAATGCCAAACTTTTTCCTACTGATTTCATACATTAAATAAATTATTTTGAGCAATTAAAACTGATCAAAATTTCCGATTTACATAAAATCGTCAATTAGCGAGTTTTACACTAATTAGGTGCATAGTATGGTTTGAAACCATATTTAACATCTAAGACTTGTTAGCTACTAAATTTTTAAACAAATTTAAATATTATTACAGTAGGTATAAGTTATGAACTTAGGTTTCCAAAAGTGTCCTTAAAAGCCTATGTGAAATGACCAAAATACCCTTTCGGGGCATAGTTTGGTCATAAATGGTAAACCTCACATATATGTAATATCTTACTGATGTAATGAGATAAATTAAATATTTTTACTGATTATAAAAGACCAGAACTTCAGTTTGTCATAAAATCTCTTTTATAAGTATTAAAATTACCAAAATGCCCTTACGGGACTTAAATTGGTTTAAATTACTTTTTGGGCATATATGTTAACATCCTACTGATGTATTAACATATTTTAAGCATAATAACATTTAAGACCTGTTTATAATTCATTTGGTTAACCGTTACGCGTTTATGCGTTCGGATCGGTTTATGTGACTAGTTTACGTAAAATAGCCGAAACGGGTTTAACCTTATCATTAAATCCTCAAATTCTAGAATGTGTTTAGTTTACCCATATTATACAAGTATTCAAGCTTGTCAGGTCTAAACCACATTCTATTCCGGTCTCCGCTTAATCTAGCGTTTAGAACCGTAAAGTCTCTTTCTAGCTAGCCGGTCTAAGACCTTGACTTAACTAAAGACCCGTTAGCATCCTAATAGGTTATTAAACCTTCTATGCAGACTAAGTAGCATCCAGTAGAAGGTACTATCAAAAAGCTTTAGGATTATACTGCTGAGTTACCTTTCACATTAGCTCAGGTAAATACTTTTAACTTATTTTCCCTTATACGGGCTTGGGATACGGTATTATAATAAAACCGCTTGGCCGGGTATGAAATCATTTAATCGGATTGTGATTAATAAATTTACATAACCCGTTTTAATCTGTCTTGTGTGATAACATAAACATTGGGGGTTAATTCGACCATGTCCTGGATATCCTCGGCTCATTTCATTTGAAAATGGCCACAACCTATGCACGGGGTGTAGGCATACACCTGACAGATGCAAATGCTAAAATATAAACCCACATGTTGGGGATAACTCCTTTGTGGGTTCTATAAGTGGTGAGTCGGTTAATCATGACCGGCTTCCAACCGGCCCCAATTGTATGACAAACCTGTAAATCTGTATACAAGATTATCTTTAAATAATTATCCCAAGTTATAAATGATTTGTGCCTTGCACACTTAAATTAATTTTCATAAATGTTTTCAAAAGAGTCAGTTAATTGTATTTACCAGTGTAAACTGACGTATTTTCTTAAAGACTGATTGACAGGTACCTCTCGTAAATAGGCTGGAGCTATTAGGTGTCGTATAAGAGGATCTTGCAAATCCCTAAGATACCTGGAGTCTGTTATTTTGTTTCTTAGTATTTTGATGATCCGCCTGTGGATCTTATTACAATCCAGTCTGTATATTCTTTCATTCGGACACTCAGACTTTATGATTTGTAATAGTTTATTTACCAAGCCTTCCGCTGTGCTATTATATTGTGTGTATTGACAATGATGATATCAACTATGTCATGATACTCCCTGCCGGGCCCACCTGTAATATGTGAAAATATTGGGGTGTGACACTGGCCGTGAAAGAGTATTTGACAAAACAGGGTAGCAAATAACACTCGAAGATACCCAGCATGTCCTTCAAAACTTGCTTCTTTAATGGCTGACGTGTGCGCGTATATACATAATTTTGCAATGAATTTACACACGATTCGGTTTTAAATTTATAAAAGTGATTTATACTTCAACATCAAAACACACACGAAATGAGCAAGTGTACCCCGTCATATATGTAGTAAAGTATCGGTAAGAACCAAGTGTCGATCCAAGGAAGTGGACGGAGGAATAATACTAAACCTTTGTCATTAAATTACCTGTAGAAAGATAAGTTGTGTAATTTTCTAAAAACTAAAATAAGTATAAACAAATATAAATAAAAACATTGTAGACTCCAAATAAGAAAATAGATATATAGCCTTGCTTTATACACAACCAAAGTATATAAATTAAGTCGGTTTTGCCACTTGAAACATTTGGTCAATTCTCCATTTTCAAGACAATTAGTATCCCTTTCGGGAATCCTAACATGACAATCATTCGGAAAGCTAAAACGATAAACACACTTTAACCACCTAAAATTGTTCTTTAACATGCAATTGATAAATGTCTATAATAATCCCCTAAAGATAAGTTAGTCATCCGTTAAGAGTTTTCTAACCTTACTTAATCAAGGAAAGTGACACCGATAAACACAATGCAACCACCGAGACAAGCATAAACTAGATTAAATCACAACCGATTTCATTTTACAAATCTTGCACACAAATTCACCAAGATTGCAATTTTGGCCGAAACTACTAACTAAGCTAACAATTTATGACAAGAATTCATAACAACACCATTTAACCCGTTAAGGTCCTTCCGTGAGGGAAAGCTTTTTTGATTAACAATAATTATCCCTTATTAAACCACTAACCATTTCTAGTATCATGGTGCACACATTTTAAACAAGTTAAGCATGTTCAAAGTCTATTAATACATGATTAAGTAAGCTTCATCTTTCAATTATCTCAACTAACCATATACTAATCATCCAAGATAATTACTTATAATCAAGAAATCAACATCAATAAACAAGGTTGCAAACTAATCATCAAAGATTAACATAGAAAATGCTTGCAAGTGTCATTACAAACATAATTAACATACTAATGGTTGTAATTAAGCAAGGGATTCTATTGTTTTTGCCCAAAGGCTTACAATAATACATAAAACATTAATCTAAATGCTTGAAACATTAACAAAATTATGGAAAGATTAGAGAATCAAACCATAAACAAGCACTAGATTAAGAATCCGGATAGTAACGGAGCTAATCGGCACAATGTGGCTTGAATCCGGGTGAAAGCAAGAGCCTCCGGAGCCTGATAATTCGCATGTGAAGCTCCCAAAAGTCCAGAGTTACGAACAGAATGCTGCTGTCTATTTTTTATAACATTTTGCGATCGCACGGTCGTGCCAATAAAGTGCACGAATGTTCACTTTTTGAATCACTGTTCACCATACCGTGTGACATCATCAGATCTTGACCGGTCTTCGTAGTCGCACGACCGTTCCACCGGTGGCACGATCGTTCATCTCCGGGTTTTGGCTGGCACGAGCAGCTGCACTGGTGTGCATTTCCGGGTTGGTGCTAGACATCAGATCCGCACGGGGTGCAACCATCCGCACGGTCGTTCAACTCCGGGATTGGCTTGCACTCCTGATCACACCGGCATGCATTGCTGGGCAGAGCTCTGTTGTCGGATATGCACGGTCGTGCCATTCGTTGCACGGCCGTGCCAAATACCCAGGTCAGAATCTTCACAGAATGTTCGCAGCTTTGTCGTTTCGTCCGGAAAGTCCTCGTTTTCACCATCATCTTGTTTGGCATGCTGTTTTAGGCCTGTAAACAAAAGTATACCTGATTAAGTATCCGATTCACGGTTTTACGGTCGAAAACGCATAAAATGGCGGTAAAATGGGGGAATAAAGTATGTGTATTTTGGTGAATATCAAACCTCCCCACACTTGAACCTTGCTTGTCCTCAAGCAAGCTAAAACTAAAATGCAATAAAAGCTAGAATCTAACAAGAACGAGAATTTACAAACTATCTACTAAAACAACTACAAACATACGGTTAGCCGGTTTTTTGAAAGACAACTTCAAGTGATTCAAACCAAACAAGTGCATGCAAATATGTATACAGATAACCAAAAAGCCGTGACTTCACTTTCGATTGACTTAACATGCTAATCTTCACACACCTCACAATGTTCACACACACCCGGTTTTATTTTTGTGAAACATACATAAAATGTGTATGTGTAAACACTCAATGCCTCGTCAATGAAACGTGTAGTATCATAAGCTTGTCACAAGATCTTATCTCCACCAACTAACATGCGAAAAAGTGCAAATCAAGAGGTCTTTACGGGTTGTAACGATAGGCTTGGGTGAAGGGTATGGAATGGGAATTTTAAAGTGACAAAATGGTTAAAACTCGGTAGTTACGTTTAACAAGCGCAGAACAATAAAACTATACATACTTACGCCTTAAAAAGGCGACTTTTGTGACATCGAGCTCATCTACGAGATTTCATCATTTTAGCATTCAAAATTGATCGAATTTTGTCGACTTCACCCTATTTTAGGGTGTTTTTTTTATATATAAAAATAATCTAATGGATTTGTACAATGAACAATAAACTACAAGAAGCGCTAGTTAAACAATGATTTTGACCGAGTTTTAACACAAAAGGTTTAAAAATAAAAAGGCTAAATTTGGCTAAGTGGGTGATTTTGTTGGGTAAACAAGGTAACACGGGGAAGGCTCAACATGGTTAATCCTAAGGGGTAATGTAAGGTTTAGGGGAAACACAACACAAAGAACAAGGCTAACAACAAAGTGGTTTTCTAGGTGCCTCTATCACTTCTACACAATCTCACATGTTTATGGTCTTAACAAGCATGCTAGTGACAAGTTCTAAACTACACGTGACATCCGGCTCACTCCTACTCCGAAATGAACAAATATATAACAATTTCAAGGCTCAAATATGCTCACATAACGGAAGGAATGGGTAAAAGTGTGAAAACTATCATGCAAGTCTTTCTTTGTTTGTCACGCTTTCTAGTTTTCTTTTTCAAAATTTATTTGCCTTGCCTGGTTTTTATCATATCCGAAGCTTTCTAAAACACAACCAACCGGTTTATTTACTAAAAAATATGTACAATTTACTGATATTTTTGATTGATTTTTCTGATTTTTTTAGGACAAACAAAGTCAACATGTTAAACCCCCTCCCCACACTTGAACTTCGCATTGTCCCTAATGCGAAACCCAAATTATAGAGAAAAAGGAGAATAACACTCCCCTGAAGATGATTTTGATGAAACGAAACTTCAAAGCTGATTCTGTGGTGTGCTTCGGTCCAAGACTTGCTTCAAAAATCTGTAAGATGTCACAAAGCAAAGCAAAGCAAAGCAAAGCAAAGCAAAACAAAACAGAAGGCAGCGATAATCTAAACTCAAACAAACCATAATTTACATACATAAAAGGAGTACTAAATATCCAAACATGAAATAAAGCAAACATACGATAGTGTCTGGAAAATAAAGTACATAGCCGCGGGTGTTTGAAATAGTAGCCAAAATGAACACCCGATAAATAAACTACTAAAATATCATAACCACCAACTCATAACTCCACCTACTCCTCGTCATCGTCACCCGCATCTCCTCCCGTGCCGGATGGGCCTGCGCCTCCATAACCGCCTAGGTTCCCGTATAGGAACTGTGGGGGCTCCCCAAAGTAGTTAGGGAAGGCATTATGAAGACCCCCGAAAAGGTATGAAAACCCGGCCTGCACCTCCTGGCACATGAAGTCTTGGTTCACCCTAATCACCTCCTGGTTCGCCCGCAGCTGCTCCTGACTAACATGCAGCTGCTCTAAACTGGCCCGCCGCTGCTCGTGACTAACATGCAGCTGCTCTAAACTGGCCCGCTGATGCTCGTGACTGGCCTGCATCTGCTAAAACTGGCCATAGAACTCTGGATAGGAGGGGATGCCGGGGGGCCAGTGCTGATACTGCGGTGTGGTGGTGTGTGCGGTGGCTCCTGATGCTGCTCCTCGTCTTCCATTTCCTCATCCTCATCCTCCGCCTGTGCCGGAGGCAACGGGTCCCAGACCTCGTTGTTCAATCCCTTCAACCGATCCCCGTGATCTGTCTCTGAAATAAGCCCCATGGCTTTCAATGAACGAATGTCAACATACATACCCTCGGTCACCAAAGTAAGACCCTGAACCACCTCATCAGTCATTATACCCAAGTTGTAAGCGATTTCGGTCACATACTGACCACCATGTATTTGACTGCTATTGGTTCTACCCGAACTATTCACAAAGTACTCCGCCATCCGCGCGACGAGGTTGATGTGTACCCCCTCCGCTAGCGCATAAAGAAATATAAGATCCGGTGTTGGATAGTTTCCCAAACTGTCCATGCGCCCAGCTATGGTATGGCTGAAGATGTGATGCATGACTCTATGCAAAGGGTCTCGTAACCTTGAAGCCTTTGACATCCGAGGATCATAAGGGTCTCCAACTGCAATTTGCGCCCAAAACTCGCCCCGTGCTTCTTCGCTGGGGAAGGTGAACTGATCTGTAAAGAACTCGGAATCCATATCCTCATTGGTGTAGATTCCTAGTCTTCGACCCAAACTTCCCACTGTCCAATTATGCCAACGACCGCCTAATCTGAAATTTATCCTATTCTTGTAGCGGAAGTTTGGAATTTTATGCGCTTTTGGCTTGTCGTACGAGTAGGTAGCGAAGAATTCAAGCGCAAGCTCTCGATAGATCGGGCGGTCGATAGCGACCAAACGCAAAAGCGGAATTGTTAACATGTTTTCGAGTCGGTCGCGTTGATTTAATTCAGTCATAACATCTCAGTCCAACCTTCTAGGGATGCCAAACTGGCCCCGCCTTTGCCACAATGCGTGAAGTTTTGGGATGCAAAGACTTTCCCGCTCGTCGTCTTCCTTGAATTGTAGGAAGGGATGGTCCATCTGCAATGAGGGATGACAGTAAGAACAGGAGAAACAGAAAAATTATCATTCGGAACAGCCTAGCACACAGTTATGAAGCTACTGTCTCGCTGATCTGAGCGATTGGCATGGGCGTGCGACCATCCGCATGGTCGTGCGTCACCAAGAATCAATGATGGTGGTCGGCGATTATCGTATTTGCACGGCGTGCAGTCAGTGGCACCACCGTGCATCACCAGAACACAGTAAATCATCGAGAACAGCTGAAACGGAATGACTGTTCCACCCGAGGAACGACCGTGCGAACCATTTTTGTAACACCTCGTAAAATCACGTCCAATTTAATAATGACACGTGTCATAAACCCTGATTGTGATTAAAGATATCTTGAGGGACTAAAACTATCAACTGGTGCAAAGATGTAATCAGAAGGACCAAAAGCATCATCATGCCAAACTTGTGCCTCTGAATGACTCTGTATAATGTCCGTATTCCTTATTGAATGAATTATCAAGCACTAGAAGCCGTTTGCGCTTATAAATCAAAAGTTACAAAACACAGGGGTTAAAAGTGTCAACATGTTAATTTTACCTCTGAGAGGCCTTTTTACATTCCCAAAAGTTTTGTAATACATTATTACACCCTCAAGAATATCTGATAAGAATTTCATAAAGATCCAGTTCAAGATTTTGATATAAACTAAAGTTTCCAAGAATAAGGGTTAAAAGTGTAAATATCACAATTCTTTGTTCGGAAGCCATTTTCAAAGTGTTCAAGACTTTCCCATGCATGGCCACACTCCCTAGGACACCCCTGACCTGTTTTCACTGACTTTGCATGCTGAAAATGTCGGATTATCGAATATCAAGAGTGCAGGGACTGAACATGCAACAAAACAAACAAACTTTAAAACCGGCTCCCTCGCGTGGCGCGACGCCCTGTCGCGTGGCGCGACGGAGGCTGTTTTTCAGCAGAACTGGCAGATGCCTGTTAGCAGGTTCCACCGCCTTAGTTGCCTAGTTTCTCGATTCCAGGGGCTGCTCCAATGGTTTTTAATGCATAGGGACACCTGGAACTGATCAAATAACACCTGTAGACTTGTGTGTAACAATCTTGTTGCATCTATGATCCTATATAAGAGCTAATTGTTGCAACCATTGTCCTTGCTCATTTCATTTGCACTTCAAACATTTCTCTGGAGCTTTCTGATCAGCAAACAAGTTTCCTTAAGTTCAAAAATCGTGCTTAGGACCATTGTAAGTGTCATTAACCTCCTAATTTCTGTTTTTATTAGTTTAATGGCCTAAAGTCAAAACCGTCGTAATTAAGGTTTGACTTAGTGATTAATCACTAATGGTCCAGTCAATTCTCGAATTGAAAGTAGCTTTGAGTTGGTAATTATGTGGGTAATAAACCCTTAAAAGGGCACCCTCTGATTCCCACTCTAAATAGGTCAATTGTCGGGTCAAAGTTAATTATAAAAAGTCAACAGAAAGCAAATTTTCGCATAAATTAACAATGTAGAAGCCATGAAACCTGTTTTATCACTCATATAACTTGGAAATTAATGTAAGAACATATTTAAACATGTTCAACCCGACAATTTTCAGTTTAAGCTCTGATCGGAACCGAAAGTCGCAAAAGTAGAGTTTTGCTTTGACTTTCAGTTCTGACCCAATGTAGCATATTTTAGAAATGTCATAGAGCTCTATTAGGACCAGGTTATAGATTAGTGTAACCCTCTGAGGTTATACAACTTGGTTCATTAGTTATTCGATTCATGTTCATGTTTCCGTTATATGCCTAAATGTTGACCATAATGCCCTTTTGACCTTAAAATGAGATTTTTAAAAATGTGAGAGGACAAAAACCTTTATTACTGATTTATAAACTTGTCCTAAAAATTTGATATCAGTTTGAGGTCTAGATTAGGAGTTATGCTCAATATCGTAATTAATAAGCTTTTTATTAATTAAACGGCGTAATTAGCATAAAGCCTATCTAAACCCAAATTTTGACACCAAACATTTTACCCACTGATGTAATATAATATTTTGGGATTTTTGAAGATTTTTATTTATTTTTAAGTTGAGCATAACATAGGGTTCTTGCTTTAAATCGGTAATTGTCGGTTATGCCCTTTTCTTGAATAAAATGAGTTTTACATAATATTTTGATACCAAACTTTTTGCTACTGATTTTATATGATAAATAAAATATTTTGAACTTTATAAACTGATCAAAAACTCAGATTTCCTATTTAAACCCGAAAATCGCTTAAAACCGACTTTTACGCGTTTTAAGCGCATATTATGGGTTAAAACTATTTTTGGCATATAAAAATTAATACCTACTGATGTTTTAAGTAAATTTTCATAATTAAATAGTAAGCAAAAGTTTTGAACTCAGAATTCTAATTTTGACCTTTAAAGCTTATGTGAAATTACCAAAAGGCCCCTACGGTGCATAGTTTGGTTATAAAAGATAAATTTCACATATATGCAATACCCTACTGTTATGACTTATAAAAATAAGTATTTTTACTGATTATATCAGACCTGAAACTCAGATTAATATTTAAACTCTTTTATAAGCTTTAAAATGACCAAAATACCCCTACGGGGCATAATTTGAGTTTAAATGCATTTTGGGCATAATGGAAGGTATCCTACTGATATCACAACATATTTAAGGCATATTAACTTAGGAAACCAGTTCATGACTCATATGGTTACCCGTTACGCCTTTTTCATGTTTGGTGCGGTTTATGTGACTAGTTTGCATAAATTAGCCGAAACGGGTCAAACCTTATCATTTTTATCTCAAAATCCAGAATGTGTTTAGTTTACCCATATTATACAAGTATACAAACTTGCCGGGCCTAAACCACATTCTAATCCGGTCTTCGCTTAATCGTGTGTTTTGAACCGTATATCTCCTTTAAAACTAACCGGTCTAAGACTAGACTTAATTAAGACCCGTTAGGAATCTAATAGGTTATTAAAACCTTCGTTCTAGATTAGGAGACCAGTAAAAGATACTTGCACTCGCTGATTGTGATATATATTTGCTCAGGTAAATACTTTTAACTTATTTTCCCTTATACGGGCTTGGGGTACGGTATATAAAATACCGTTTGGTCGGGCATTGAATTTTTAATAATATGAAGGTTAATTTATTGAGATGACCCATTTAATCTGTTTTGATTATTCTAAGCCTTTGGGGGGTTAATGACCATGTCCCGGATATCCTTGGCATCATTCATTGAAATGGCCACGACCTAGTGCACGAGGTGTAGGCATACACCTGCCGGTGCGAATATAAAAAGATATAACCGCCCGAGAATAACTCGCCGCGAGACTATATCATGTGGTGTGTCTATTAATCTTTAACCTAGTTTTCAACCCGGACTACTGAACGCATAATAAGCATGTAATTCTTTAACAAGTTTATATATAAATAATTATCCCAAGTCATAAAAGATATTTTGTGCCTTGTGCATTCAAATCAATTTTCTTAAACATTTTCAAAATGAGTCGGTTAATTGTATTTACCAGTGTAAACTGACGTATTTTCCAAAAAGGCTAAGTGCAGGTACTAAACGGAATAGGCTGGCTACTCCTAGCATCAATAAAGAGTCTTGCAAGCTTAGATGCTATAAATCTGTTGAACAATGATCTTTTTAACTTTTGATCCGCCTGTGGATCCCTTGCAACCGTTATTGTAATACACTTGATATTACATTTAATTCGGTTTGTAATGAATTTATCTTTCGACTTCCGCTGTGTATTACACTGTGATAAATTGTCTATGATGATATCAACTACGTCACGATACTCCCCACCGGTAATACGTGGAAATATCGTGGTGTGACAGTTTTCTGCAGAATCCAAACCCCTGAACTCGAACAGCCAAATTTTTACGAAATTCAACATTTTTTTGGCAAACAGGGGTTGGAGATCCGACCGGATGTTCACGAGACATATGATTCTTGCAAGGGCTAGGGTTTCGCTTGTGTTTATGAAGGGAACCCTAAAAAGCCTTGAAGAAATCGAACAAATCTACCCTAGAACAAGGATGAAACTTAAAATCGAAGAGGAAAAACATACCGTGCGAAAGGATCTGAGAAACCGTGCGAAAAATCATGTGATTTGGGGCAAAATCGGTCTGGAACGGCTGGTGCAGTTTAGGGTTCGCGAATGAGAATGGGGGTTGCAGACAAGGGTTTGTATACGGCACAAATGACCAAAATGCCCTTAGCCATTCGCACGGGCGTGCGACCTCTCGCACGGTTGTGCGTCACCGAATTTGACCAAACCTGGCACGTTGATCTCGGCACTGCACTGGAGTGCGACTCGAGGTGCCGGTCAGCCCGCAACCGCACGGGCTTGCCGATCAGTTTTTTCTGCAGAATTCATTTTCAGCACCTGTTTTGACCGTTTTTCGCCATTTTTACCATCCGCAAACTGTTCTAACATTATTCCCACATAGACCCTACGCTCTGCACGTTTAAAAACTGTACAAACTAACGAAATCTACAAATCACACCTAAATTACCTAAAAACGACAAAAACATAAAAATGGACGATTTTACCCCTAAAGCGCCAACGACGCTCTTGCTACATTTTTAATCCTCGAGTCAGTAGCATAGACTCTCCTCCCCACACTTATGATGTGTGCGGGACATGGAGCTCGATAACCTCCACCGCCGACTCGATCGGCCCGGCAACGTAAAGCTTCAAACGATGACCATTTACCTTGAAAATAACGTCGTCCGCGTTCTCTATTGCAACAGTCCCATATGGAAATACCTCTTTTACCATGTATGGTCCTGTCCAACGTGAATGCAATTTCCCTGGAAATAAACGCAACCTCGAGTTGTAGAGAAGAACAAGATCGCCCGCTTGGAATTGTTTATGGTCCTTCAAGCGTTTATCATGCAATCTCTTGGTGCGCTCTTCGTATAAAATAGAGCTCTCATAAGCGTGTTACCATAGCTCTTCTAACTCGTGAATCTGAAGGAACCGGGCTTCACCTCCGGTTTTTAGATCCAGATTTGCCGTTTTTAGAGCCCACATCGCCTTATGCTCCAACTCCACCGGTAAATGACACGCTTTTCCGTATACAAGCCTAAAGGGAGTAGTCCCAATAGGGGTCTTGTAAGCCATATGGAAAGCCTAAAATGCCTCGTCTAGTTTGTCTGACCACTCCTTGCGGTTTGCACCTACTGACCGCTCAAGGATTCGCTTCAGCCCCCGGTTTGTGACCTCCACCTGTCCATTTGTCTGTGGATGATAGGTCGTGGATAAACGGTGATGCACACCATAGCGGGACAAAGCTTTCTCAAGCTGTGTATTGCAGAAGTGAGTCCCTCTGTCACTGATAAGCGCATTCGGTGCACCAAACCGGGCGAACAAACTTTTCAAAAATCTCACGACCACCCTGGCATCATTGGTGGGTAAGGCCTGTGCCTCCGCCCACTTTGATACATAATCAACTGCGACCAGGATGTACTTATTTCCTCGTGAGGGGGGAAATGGTCCCATGAAGTCTATCCCCAAAATGTCGAAGACTTCACAAACTTGAATCCAGTTCTGAGGCATTTCATCACGTGCCGATATATTTGCTGTCCTCTGGCAGGCATCGCACGCTCTAACCCAACTCTGTTGTAGGTCCGTTTTCGGATCGCCGGACAACTATGAGATCTTGTTTCGAATACCGTAACGAGTGCGGAATCCACGTTAGGATACAAACCGAGCGAGAGATAAACACAACACAAAGATATAACGTTTAACGGTTGTATATTGATATCAACAGAGTTTAGTTATAGAATGATACAATACGAAATACAACTAAACTCTCGGTTTTCTCTCTCTCTGGTTGCCTTCTGTCTTCAGTCTTGTTTATATAAGCTGCACCTGACGAAACTTGAAGAGTTTCGTCGATATATATGACGAAACGTGGGTAGGCCTTGACGAAACTTCAAAGTAGACGAAACCCTTCAAGTTTCGTCGACATGCATGCTGAATTTATAAAGGTTTCGGCCCAATGTGAGTTTCGGCCTAAGTGATTTCTGCCCAAGAAGTTGATTGGTCCAAACAATGCATGCACGTACATGAATTTCCAACATTCAGGTTTGTAAAGATTAGTCAAACATGTGACATCATCATGATGATGTCATGGTGATGTGTCATCGGGAATTGGTTCGCGGCTCTCCGTGCTTCGTGTGTCGAACTCTGGGGCGCACGACGGAGGGATGTCGCTACGTCGGGCTTGAGCTGAACCTAACCAAGTCGAACCGAACCGAGTCACGTCCACATAAAGTGTACCAACAAACTCCCCCTTGGACGCTTCTCGTGATGGTTCGTCTTCCATGTCTTCCATGTCAGATGATCTTCAAAGTCTTCACATGTCGTAAGTAGAAAGTGTATCAACAAACTCCCTTTTCATTTAGGAAGTGTGTTAACAAACTCCCCCTTAACATAAGTTCTCTCTTGAGTTATTCTCGTGAATGTTTTGATCTTTAATTCTTTAGATCCTTGTGGTGTTGATGATAGGTCAGCGGCAACTCGATTATCTTCATCTTTTGAGTGCATCCATGTCGTGTCTTCATTTCGAAGCTTGTCATCGAACATGTTCTCTTCTCCTTTAGCATCTGCACATGCAAGAAATCTAAACGCATAATGAGAACAACCGCTTGGAATATAGTTAACATAAACAAACGACACACATGTGACCATGTTTCAATTAACTACCGTCCTACAGTTTGAAAGTTTAACAAATTGTTCAATTTTAGACTTTAACTTTCAGAACTTGCAAATTTCGACCGTTTATGGAGATTTAGTCGATTTGGTTTTCGATCAGGTTTCAGGTAACGAAGACTCGAGTTCCAACATCGGGTAATCAAAAGAAATTAGAAATAAAATCTTTTTGGCTTTTATAAAGTTTATATTAAAACACACCTAAAATCTTTTTGGTATTTTTGAATATATGAAATGTAAAGACAGAAGGCAGTAAATAGATATATACAAAGATGCAGAAATGAAAAGAAGTAAATAAATATTTACAGACATTCTTTTTGCGAGTTTCGAGGGTAAGAGAATCATATCAGTGTATGGTCACACCAAAACGCTCTTGTTGTTCAAATAGTTAACATTTAGATAAGCATCCTATAACAATTATCGGTATTGTTATCCACATAAGCTCAACTTATCAGATGTAATCATGGCAAGGGGATACGTTAAGGTATGATTTATACTTACCGACCAGTGTTCATCCACAGACGACACATTCCCGTATCAAGGTATGCACGAGGATTTCATCTTACTGGTGAGTATACCATTTATCATCTGTTTTGACGTATATGAAAATGTGAGATACTCACTTATTTTGATTGAAAACAAGCCCTATGTGATAGAATCACTTATTGATGAGGAACTTGATTTTCAGATGCATGAGGGCACAGGAGCAAGTCCGTGAACAGGTCAGTACAAACGTACAGCAAAGAGACGAACTTGACTCCCGGAAAATGTGATGTATTATCACTTATTTTGTTTGGACATGTGATTGTTGATCACTTATTGAGGTCATATGAAATATGTACACGTATGTATGGTATCATGGAAGATCTAGACTTCGTCTCCGTTATATTTCGGTAAAAGAAACAACCATGATACCCAGATGATAAACAGCATAAAGACCACGTATCTCAGAACCTCGGCAATCTCTCAAACGAAATTTCGGTACTAAGACCATATGCCAATGAGTGGTTCCCACAGAGTATTTAGTCGATTTAAGTTTATATCACCCTGCACACTTTAAAATGATTGTGAGCCTACCGATACATCTTATATAGAGCTGCTTATCGCATTTCATTTTAAGTTTAAAGAGGTTTCGACAGACCACTGATGTACTATCATTTTCTATTTTGCTCGCCAGGAAACTCATTTTTGTTTTTCTATTGTTTTTGCGTTTTTGAAAATTTTCGATGTTTTTGAATTTTCAAATTTTGGATTTACTCCCCCTAAAATCAACAAACTATGATAAATTAAGAAAACACAAACAAATATTTACAAAAATGATTTTCCGATGTTGATTTTAGTCTTGCTTGACCTTAATGCCGTTTACCAATAATAAAAAGTCAAATCGTGATTTGTCAAATGCTTTGGTAAAAAGGTCGGCACGTTGGTCATCGGTATGGACCTTAACAACATCGATTAGCCTTTTATCAAAGCAATCATGAATGAAGTGATACTTAATTTCGATGTGTTTGGTCTTTGAATGCTGCACAGGATTTCTAGTGATAGATAAGGCAGCAGAATTATCGACTAAAATAGGAGTAGTTAGGAATTCAAAACCGTAATCACGCATTTGTTGTTGTATCCACAGGACTTGGGAGCAACAACTTGAGGCAGCAATGTATTCAGCTTCACAAGTTGATATAGCGACACAAGTCTGCTTCTTGTACTGCCATGTTACGAGGTGATTTCCTAAAAACTGGCATCCAGCCGTTGTGGATTTGCCGTCGATTTTGCATCCGCCAAAATCAGAATCACTGAAAACGATCAAGTCAAAGCTATCATCCCTAGGGTACCATAGACCGGTGTCTGGGCATCCCTTCAAATAGCGAAAAATCCTTTTCACAGCTGCAAGATGTGAGGCCTTTGGGTTAACTTGATATCTGGAAAGCATGCACGTTGGGTACATTATATCTGGTCTTGATGCTATGAGGTACATAAGAGATCCGATCATAGCGCGGTAATATGAGGAGCTAACAACTTCACCCTTCAAGTCAGGATGAATTCCATGATTTTGCTGCAGTGGGGTACCAATGGGCGATGTGTCGGACATCTGAAATCGTTTCAAGATGTCATTGACATACTTAGTCTGATGGATGAATATCCCAGACTTCGTTTGTTGCACTTGTAAGCCCAAAAAGAAAGTCATCTCCCCCATAGCGCTCATTTCAAATTTGTCCTGCATAACACGCTTGAAATTCCTACACAAAACATCGTTAGTAGAACCAAAAATAATGTCATCTACGTATACCTGTGCCAGTAGAAGATCTCCATCCTGTTCTTTGATGAAAAGAGTGCAATCGATAAGACCTCCGCGAAATCCATTCTTCAGCAGATAATTAGATAAGGTTGCGTACCAAGCTCGCGGTGCTTGATGTAGACCATAGAGAGCTTTGTTGAGCAACCAAACCCGATCAGGGTGAATAGGATCTTCAAAACCTGGAGGTTGTTCGACGTACACCTCTTCTTCAACTATACCATGTAAGAATGCACTTTTCACGTCCATCTGGTAAACCTTGAATCCTTTGAATGAGGCATAAGCCAGAAAGATCCGAATTATGTGACAACCGTCACTTTTCCGTACATTCCGTACACTCAATAAACAGTAATTTGTGCTTAAATGACTGTGCATGATCTAGTTTACCAGACAAATAAATTTCTGAATTCCATACAAGTGAATTCATGCACGTTGTATACTACAAAATATTGCTTTATGCATAAACGAGAGCGTTGCGTCAGTTATACTAGTAAACTCACCGGTAAGACACACTGTGTCAACAGAACTGCAGAAAGTAGTCAGACATTAGAATTGAGGCCTAGGTGTAGGTCCAACATCAAAAATACATTAAAACCCAAGAGTACATACAAGGGTTTAATATATATACTATCCGGAAGCAAAAATAAGCACTAAAAAGCACCCGAAACGCACTTTAAGTGTAGAATTTTATACAATTCAGCTCTAATCAACATTTAGACTTATAAATATTATGTAGAAATTTCGCTTGATTATCCAGAATACTTCCCTAAGCGTTGGGAACTGAAAGAATACAAAAAGGTACTTAAAAGGCATTAAAAAGTGTAATTTAGCACTTTAACGAATCGGTATATAACCGAATAACCGGATATTACCCGAAACACTAAAATAATGCTAGAAGCATTGTTTTTATTTTTCTGAGCTAGTTAGGGTCCCCGAATACCCTAACACTCGTTATAAATTACAACACACTAGTAATTTAATTTTTTTTTCCTAAACTAACCTAACTAATACCAAACTATTAGTTGAAATCCCACTAATTTCCCCACCTCCTTGACCGTTCGGTTCCCATAAGTGGGACAAACCCTTACACCTTTTAATATTTTATTAGCCTATGTCTTATATCTAGAAGACATTTTATCCTAAGAGTAATAGGATGGATGGCTTATAATTAAGAGTATTGGTCCACCATTTCATTTACAAATCACAACTCTCTTTCTCTTTTCTTTGCTTACGGCCGAACACCACATCACTCCACCCACTTTCAATTTTGATCTTGCATTTCCAAGCATACACAAAGGTGAAGGATCTCATACAAGAAGACCCGGTGCTTACGGATTGCCAAGGACCTCACCACAACGCTATTAACCACCCATTTTTCGTCTAGTTTCTTCCCTAGCCACGGGCTAGTAGTAAGTGACTCTAAACACCCTATTGTTCATATCTAAAGTGGTTAATAAGAGATTTGTCGGATAAAAATTATGAACACTAGAGATCAAAGTTTAAAGTCTACTAAAAATGTTGAACAAAGTGGTTAATGAGTAAATATTAGTGTAAAACTCTTGGATCTTGTTTTGTTATTATTATTTATTATTGTTGGATGCTAGTAGGGGAACGGATCGTCATCTAACCACGCTAGGTCATGTTCATGGAACATGAACTAGCACTATGTTTAGTGTAAAAATAACTAGATGACGAACCCTTTCACGCACAAACATGAACTTGTGTAAAAACGATTTTTCTTATGAAATGGAGTTCTAAACTAGTAGATCTACGGATCTACAAGTGGTATTTTTGAAGAACCAAGTGTATGATGAAATCATGTTTAAAAAGCCGGATCTTTCTCCAAATAAAGACATTTTTTAGAACCAAAAAGTGTGTAGACACTTGTGTAACGAAATGATTTAACCAGGAAATATTTTCGTAAATACCGACTAGAAGTTGTAAAACTTCATATTCTTTAAGAATAAAGTTTTCGAGATAATGATTTTATTTTTAGAGATGGAAAGACTTACTAAATGTGATAGTAAGTTACTACACATTTTTGTAAATATTCAAGTTCATGAAATGGATAAATTAGTGATTATTGTTGATAATTGTTGTTGATGATTGTTAACGATTTAAAAGAAAATAAACACATGTTTTGAAAACATGGGAAACCTCCAATTTTAGGGGAAACTCTGCCAAAATTTTTATAAATTTTGACACTTAGAAAAATATAAGTTTTTGAGAAACTTATCCCCTAAAAATGTATTTAAAAATATTACCAAGGTTTTCCTAATTTTTGGTGATAAGAAATGGTGATTTTTCAAGAATAAAAATGGATATTAAGTATATATTTTTGAGAGAAAAATATATATTATTTGATCACCAACTTTTGTGCTAAGTGTATATAGTATGTGTTATACGTGCTAGTGTATTAAGACTTAAAAATACACAAAATACTCATGAGGAGTATAAACATAAAAATACACATACAACATACAAGATACATAATTCGGGTGCAAAGTGCAAAATACAAAAAGCTTATATTTATTTTTGAGAAAATAATATAAGTAAGACACTTAGTTAAAAATATAAAATATTTTTAACACAAGAATATATACACCAAAGAGAGTGACTGTACTTGTGCGATACAAGTCTAGTGACTAACGTTAAGAAAACGCGTATAGGTTACGACGTTAATTAAGCAAATCCGGTGAAGTTTACGACGCACAGGAACGCAAAGTTGTGAGTTCATGCTCCCCCTTTTCTCTAACTGTTTTTGGTTTTATAACTCTCGGGGGTGAAATACATGTTACAAATATTATAATTTTTACAAAGGGTAAAAATACAAGAAGCACTCTTGGTGAGAACGAGAACCGAGTGCAATATGATTTGAGAATACGAGAAGCACTCGTGGTGAGTGCTATATGATGAGCTTTAAGAAAAGCCTAGAAAATACTAGATCATGTGAGCTTAAACTAGATATTGAGATGCCATTAATACTTAATTAGGGACGAGGGTTAGATCTAACGGGTACGGCCGAGCCCCACTCATGGTCCTTATGTGACCTCTTGAGTGCTTCGGTGTCCCAGTCGAGGGAAATTGACACAGTCGAGGTTAATCGACACAGTCGAGGGTAATCAACACAGTCAAGGGAAATTGACACAGTCGAGGGTAATCGACACGGTCAAGGGAAATTGACACAGTCGAGGTTAATCGACACAGTCGAGGGAAATCGACATAGTTAGAGGGAGAATAGACTAAAGCTCCCTATGTCCTCACATGCCTTGAAGGAGAATATACTAATGCTCCCTATGTCCTCACGTGCCTTAATGTCCTTGTATAAACAATCATTTAAAATGTGGGATACACAAGAACACTTGAATGATACTTGAGTACGTGGGGTACTCAAGAAAACGGGAATTATACTTGAGTACGTGGGGTACTCAAGAAAAACTTGAATTATACATGACACATACTATACAAAGTATAAAATCGTGAAATACAAAAACGCATGAACTCGCTCAACTTTATGTTGATGTTTTCCAAAATTACATGTATTTCTGGTGACAGGATGGATCTTGGGCGCAAGTGTCGTAACTAGAAGTAGACTACAAGCATAGATGTTATCCACTTTTGTCAAATTGTAACCTAGATGAAGGTTGCGTTTTAAAACTTAAGTACTTAAGTGTTTGTAATAATCAAAATTTTCTGAATGGATGAACATCGTTTTAATCATGTAGTTGTTTATTATGATTGAATGCAATGATAACAAGCTAGTCACACATCATACGCTTCCGCAAAAGACAGGGTGTGACAAATTGCTTCCAGACGTGCAACAGGTGCATACACTTCGTTGTAGTCGATCCCTTCAATCTGACGAAAACCTTGAACGACTAATCTTGCTTTGTTTCGAATAACTACACCACGGTCATCCTTTTTTCATTTATAAACCCAACGGGTACCAATCTTCTTGTAATCTTCAAGTTTATCAACGAGTTTCCAGACACCTAGCTTCTGGAATTGCTGTAGTTCTTCCTGCATAGCCTCAACCTAAGAATTATATTTCAAAGCTTCTTTAATAGATTTTGGTTCTTCTTGTGATACATAATATGCGAAGGACCAATCGTTTTGTTGACCAGATTCTCGAATCGCCGCATACAAGCCTGCATTGTTGTCGTTCCGCAACATGTTTCTCGTTTGAACGCCACTTTGTACATTTCCGATGATGTTTTGTTGAGGATGGGTATTGTGAATTCTTGTTTCAGGGTTTTCTGAAACTGGAATTTTTGTACCCAGATTTTTAAGGTTGAGATCAACAACTAAATCAATACCCTGAAATGGCGAAGAGGATGATGCGGTAGCTTCAACTGTTTTAGGGGCGTCCACTGGAGGTGTAGCCTCTGAACTACCATGAACAGCTTCTTGGTCTGCATCGAGAAATTGTCCGTTTTCGGATCGCCGGACAACTACGAGATCTTGTTTCGAATACCGTAACGAGTGTGGAATCCATGTTACGATCCAAACCGAGCGAGAGATAAACACAACACAAAGATATAACGTTTAACGGTTGTATATTGATATCAACAGAGTTTAGTTACAGAATGATACAATACGAAATACAACTAAACTCTCGGTTTTCTCTCTCTCTCTCTCTGGTTGCCTTCTATCTTCAGTCTTGTTTATATAAGCTGCACTCGACGAAACTTGAAGAGTTTCGTCGATATATATGACGAAACGTGGGTAGGCCTTGACGAAACTTCCAAGTCGACGAAACCCTTCAAGTTTCGTCGACATGCATGCTGAATTTATAAAGGTTTCGGCCCAATGTGAGTTTCGGCCCAAGTGATTTCTGCCCAAGAAGTTGATTGGTCCAAACAATGCATACACGTATATGAATTTCCAACATTCAGATTTGTAAAGATTAGTAAAACATGTGACATCATCATGATGATGTCATGGTGATGTGTCATCGGGAATTGGTTCGTGGCTCTCCGTGCTTCGCGTGTCGAACTCTGGGGCGCACGACGGAGGAATGTCGCTACGTCGGGCTTGAGCCGAACCTAACCGAGTCAAACCGAACCGAGTCGCATCCACATAAAGTGTACCAACATCTGCACATCACAAAATATAGTCGTCCAATAAAACCCGGAATCCAGCACCTTCTTGGCGGTGAAATTGGCTCCATGGTGGCCTCCGGTAGGTCCCTCGTGACAATGGCGTAGAATATCGGTCGCCTCCTTCCCTGAAATGCATCTTCTGATCACCTGATCAGCACCAATCCAAAATAGGAAAGGGTCGTCCCAAATGTAGTGCTTGACATCCAAAAAGAATTTCCTCTTTTGTTGGTGAGTCAACCCTTTAATCAGAATCCCGCAAGCAAGATAGTTCGCAAAGTCGGTGAACCAAGGTGACTCTTCGCATATCTCAACGCTCATCAACGACTCATGCGGGAAATTGTCATTGATTGAATCCCAACGCGTGTATTTGATGTCTCCATGCTCCAACCGAGATAGATGGTCAGCCACTACATTCAACGCACCCTTTTTATCTTGAATTTCAATATCAAACTCCTGCAGCAATAAGATCCATATGATGAGACGCGGTTTAGTGTCCTGTTTGCTGAAAAGATATTTGATGGCTGCGTGATCAGTATACACAATTGTTTTTTAAAGCACCAAATACGATCTAAATTTGTCAAATGCGAAAACAACCGCCAAGAGCTCTTTTTCAGTCGTGGTGTAGTTCTCCTGAGCGTCGTGAAGAGTCTTGTTTGCATAATAGATCGGGTGAAAGTGCTTTTCTTTCTTTTTACCCAGAACGGCCCCTATAGCGAAATCGCTCGCGTCGCACTTAATTTCGAATGGCAGACTCCAGTCAGGCGCGACTAAAATAGGGGCCTCAATCAACTTTTGCTTGAGAAGGTCAAAAGCCCTCAAGCAATCATCTCCAAAGATAAACGGAGCGTCTTTCTCCAACAAACAGGTCATGGGCCTAGCGATTTTTGAAAAATCCTTTATGAATCGCCTGTAGAACCCCGCATGACCAAGAAAGCTCCGTATCGCTCTCACAGAGGTGGGAGGCAGAAGTCGCGAAATAATGTCAACTTTAGCTGGATCGGCCTCCATACCAGCACGAGAAATCTTATGTCCCAGAACTATGCCCTCTTTCACCATGAAGTGGCACTTTTCCCAGTTTAGGACCAGATTCGTTTCTTCTCACCTCTTCAACATCTTCTTTAAATTTTCCAAACATTGATCGAAGGAATCTCCAAATACCGAAAAGTCATCCATGAAAACCTACATAGAATCCTCGATCATATCATGAAAAATTGCAACCATGCATCTCTGGAAGGTCGCCGGTACATTACACAACCCAAAAGGCATACACCAGTAGGCGAATGTGCCGAAGGGGCTGGTAAAGGTAGTCTTCTCCTGATCCTCAGGAGCAATAGGAATTTGGAAGTACCCAGAGAACCCGTCCAAGAAACAGTAATACAACTTCCCAGACAGACGCTCCAACATCTGGTCGATGAATGGAAGCGGGAAGTGATCCTTACGAGTAGCATCGATGAGTTTGCGGTAGTCGATGCAAACTCGCCACCCAGTGATGGTACGGGTAGGAATTAGCTCATTCCTATCATTTGAGACTACAGTAATACCTCCTTTCTTGGGTACTACATGCACTGGACTCACCCACACAGAGTCAGATATAGGATATATCAACCCGGCATCCAACAACTTAATCACTTCTTTCTTCACCACGTCTTGCATATTCGGATTTAAACGCCTCTGATGCTGTGCACAGAGTTTGTACTCGTCTTCCATCAGAATCTTGTGAGTACAAAAAGAAGGATTGATGCCCTTGATATCCATGATTTTCCACGCAATGGCTCTTTTATGAAGTCTCAGAACCTCGAGAAGCTGTTTCTTCTCATCTTTTTCTAATAATGCCGAAATCATGACCGGCAAGCGACACTACTCGTCCAGAAATGCATACTCGAGATGTGGCGGGAGTTCTTTCAACTCCAAAGACGGCGGATCTTCAAACGAAGGTTTTGCTTTCTCTTCTTCTACATGGCCAATTTCTAGAAACCACTCCGGACTCTGGGAACCATCGTCACCAATCTGATAGACTGGCTGCTCGAAATCGTGGCCCTCCTGCGTAATGCCAATCAGGTCCCCACACGACAGACGTGTTTCCGAAACAATCTTGTCAATAGTGCCTTGAAAATGAGAGCACACACATGCATCGACAATGTCGACATAGTAAAGCATGTCATCATGACTTTGCGGATGCTGCATTGATCTTTTAATATTAAATGTCACGTGCTTGTCATTTACTCGGAGCGTGATTTGGCCAGCTGCCACATTAACAATCGTCCTCGTAGTATTGAGGAATGGGCGCCCAAGTATCAATGGCACTCTTGAATCTTCGTCCATGTCAAGAATAACAAAATCTACGGGGAAAACAAATTTATCGATTTTAACAAGCATGTTTTCAACAAATCCACGCGGATACTTGATTGAACGATCTGCCAACCGAATGCTCATTCTAGTGGGTGATGGCTCACCCAGATCCAGTTTAGTAAAAACCTTATAAGGCATAAGGTTGATACTCGCTCCCAAATCAGCCAATGCATGGCTAACAGACATGTTTCCAATCAAACAAGGGAGCGTGAAACTACCTGGATCTCCCATTTTCGTGGGCAGACGGTTTTGCAGAATGGTAGAACAACTTTCATTCATTACCACACATGATATATCCTCAAGCTTCTGTTTATTCGAGAGGATGTCCTTTAAGAATTTGGCATACTTTGGCATCTGGGCCAAGGCTTCAACAAACGGTATATTTATGTGAAATTGTTTAAACAATTCAAGGAACTTACCGTATTGTTCTTCGTTCTTCTGTTTCTTCAGCCTGCACGGATATGGTACTGGGGGAGTGTATTCTTTAACTGGCTCCTGGACTTATGCTGTACTTGCTGAGCGCAGCCTAGCATGCACCTCGTCCTCAGCATTAGTCTGGACCGCTTCATCGATCGGTGGTGAGTCCGATACGTTGGGTCCGGTAGTCTTGCCACTCCTGGTCATGACAGCATTCACATGCCCGCGCGGGTTTGGCTCTGTATTGCCCGGAAGACCACCTGGGGGTCTTTCAGACATCATCTTTGCCAGCTGACCAACCTGGTTCTCGATATTTTGAATCGAGGCTTTGTGACTCCTCATTTCCCCCTCATGGGATAGAAAACGATCCTCGCTTTGTTGGTATCATTTTTCAGCCAACAGATTTGCACTCGAGGAGCTAGTAAGAAGCTGAGCCATCATATCCTCCAGCTTGGAACTAGATTGAGGGGCCTGCTGCTGGGAACTACTCCCAGTGCCCTGATTCTGATATGAGTATGGACGTTGCTGGTAAGATTGGTTGTATGGCTGGAATTGCTGACCCTAAGCCTGCTGCGGTGCTGGAGCGCGCTGGGTAAATCCCAATGGGTTCTGATTGCCCATATTCGCTTGCCACCCAAAATTTGGGTGATTCCTCCATCCCGGATTGTAGTTATTGTTGTAGGGATTGTTCTGCGGCCTCACCTGATTACTCACAAAATCCACTTCTTCGTGGCCCTCATACACGACTCCCTGAAAGCATGCACCAGGCTCGTGTGACACTCCACACTGGTCACATCCTGAACCAACTTGCGCAGCTATCTGGGACTTATCGAATTTCGCTGCAAGAGCCGAGATTTGTGCAGTAATGGCCGTGAAGTGGTCCACAGCGTGAACTCCTGAGCGAGATGATGATGATGATGTTGTTGTTGTCCGGCCTCTATCTCCTTCTCGACGCGAGCTAGACTTCAACGCAACTTTTTCAATGATATCATAAGCTTCATTCGACGTCTTCGTTCCTAGATCGCCTCCTGCATTCACGTCTAATCTCTCCTGCGTGTGGTAACTAAGCCCTTGATAGAATGTCAAGACCAGCTATCTTTTAGAGAAGCCATGATGTGGAACATCAATCAACAAATCTTTAAATCGCTCCCAGGCCGCGTGCAACGACTGGCGAAAGGTCTCAATCCAGTTTCTTAACTTGGTTGTTTTCTCAAGTGGAAAGTATTTTTGCATAAACAGCTCCGCCAGCTCATTCCAGGTCTTGATTGACCCAGTAGGAAGTGACATAAGCCAAGCTCTAGCTTTGTCACGCAATGAGAATGGAAACAACCTCAACCGAACTGCATCCTCCGAAACACCTCTAATCCTGAACGTCGAACAAACAGTGAGAAAATCAGCGATATGTGATCCCGGGATCCTCATGGTCACGCCCGTCAAACTGCACCGAATTCTGCACCATATTAATAATACTAGATTTAATTTCAAAAGTAGGTGCATCTATAGTCGGCTGCAAGATACTCGGCTCCAGGCCTGCCCCTCCAGGCTGATTCGAGTCATTCAAAGGTCGCTCGTCGTCCGCCATGATTCTGTTTCCTGCTGCCCCTGAGCCCTCGGCTTCAGCGGGTACCACCTGCTCCTGCTCACCAGCTGCGAGTAGCAACGCTACCGCGCGGGATCTATCACGAATACGTCTCCTCAGATCGCGCTCGGGTTCGTCTGACGGCTCAACAGGATCGGGAGCGGGGGTTGAGGACATCAACCTGCAAACGAAAAAATGACACAATGAATATTTTATTAATATAATAATGCTGTTTTTTTTTTGGCTGAATTGAAACAGAATATTATTTTAAATGGACTGAAAAATTTATAAAAATCCGAAAATGGGCCCAAAATTTTATAGAAATCAAACCAATAAAAATAATTGAATTGGCTAGTGTAAAAATGATTTTTCGGAGCCGAAAACTCAAAGAATAAATGAATAATGAGTTCGAACAAATAAATGGAATAAAAATTTTACAAGTGTACAAAAATAATCTTGAAAACGAATAAATTGAATTAAAAACAAGAAATATTAACAAATAAATAAACGAATAAATAATCAATAAAATATTCACAAATATTCACAAGTATATACACCGATAAAATAATGACTCGGGTCGTTCCTAAAGCTCGCCACGTCCCCGGCAACGGCGCCAAAAACTTGACGTTTGCGCGTATATACATAATTTTGCAATGAATTTACACACGATTCTGTTTTAAATTTATAAAAGTGATTTATACTTCAACATCAAAACACACACGAAAGGAGCAAGTGTACCCCGTCATATATGTAGTAAAGTATCGGTAAGAACCAAGTGTCGATCCAAGGAAGTGGACGGAGGAATAATACTAAACCTTTGTCATTAAATTATCGATAGAAAGATAAGTTGTGTAATTTTCTAAAAACTAAAATAAGCATAAACAAATATAAATAAAAACATAGTAGACTCCAAATAAGAAAATAGATATATAGTCTTGCTTTATACACAACCAAAGTATATAAATTAAGTCGGTTTTGCCACTTGAAACATTTGGTCAATTCTCCATTTTCAAGACAATTAGTATCCCTTTCGGGAATCCTAACATGACAATCATTCGGAAAGCTAAAACGATAAACACACTTTAACCACCTAAAATTGTTCTTTAACGTGCAATTGATAAATGTTTATGATAATCCCCTAAAGATAAGTTAGTCATCCGTTAAGAGTTTTCTAACCTCACTTAATCAAGGAAAGTGACACCGATAAACACAATGCAACCATCGAGACAAGCATAAACTAGATTAAATCACAACCGAGTTCATTTTACAAATCTTGCACACAAATTCACCAAGATAGCAATTTTGGCCGAAACTACTAACTACGCTAACAATTTATGACAAGAATTCATAACAACACCATTTAACCCGTTAAGGTCCTTCCGTGAGGGAAAGCTTTTTTGATTAACAATAATTACCCCTTATTAAACCACTAACCATTTCTAGTATCATGGTGCACACATTTTAAACAAGTTAAGCATGTTCAAAGTCTATTAATACATGATTAAGTAAGCTTCATCTTTCAATTATCTCAACTAACCATATACTAATCATCAAAGATAATTACTTATAATCAAGAAATCAACATCAATAAACAAGGTAGCAAACTAATCATCAAAGATTAACATAGAAAATGCTTACAAGTGTCATTACAAACATAATTAACATACTAATGGTTGTAATTAAGCAAGGGATTCTATTGTTTTTGCCCAAAGGCTTACAATAATACATAAAACATTAATCTAAATGCTTGAAACATTAACAAAATTATGGAAAGATTAGAGAATCAAACCATAAACAAGCACTAGATTAAGAATCTGGATAGTAACGGAGCTAATCGGCACAATGTGGCTTGAATCCGGGTGAAAGCAAGAGCCTCCGGAGCCTGATAATTCGCCTGTGAAGCTCCCAAAAGTCCAGAGTTACGAACATAATGTTGTTGTCTGTTTTTTATAACATTTTGTGATCGCACGATCGTGCCAATAAAGTGCACGACCGTTCACTTTTTGAATCACTGTTCACCATACCGTGTGACATCATCAGATCTTGACCGGTCTTTGCAGTCGCACGACCGTTCCACCGGCGGCACGATCGTTCATCTCCGGGTTTTGGCTGGCACGAGCAGCTGCACTGATGTGCATTTCCGGGTTGGTGCTAGACATCGGATCCGCACGGGGTGCAACCATCCGCACGGTCGTTCAACTCCGGGATTAGCTTGCACTCCTGATCGCACTGGCATGCATTGCTGGGCAGAGCTCTGTTGTCGGATACGCACGGTTGTGCCATTCGTTGCACGGCCGTGCCAAATGCCCAGGTCAGAATCTTCACAGAATGTTCGCAGCTTTGTCGTTTCATCTGAAAAGTCCTCGTTTTCACCATCATCTTGTTTGGCATGCTGTTTTAGGCCTGTAAACAAAAATATACCTAATTAAGTATCCGATTCACGGTTTTACGGCCGGAAACGCATAAAATGGGGGTAAAATGGGGGAATAAAGTATGTGTATTTTGGTGAATATCAATGGCCTCAACATATTCATTGTCATCATCTAAGAGTCCCATCGCATAGCAAGTATCTCTAAAAGTCGGGAATAATTGACCGTTAACTGTACGTATCTCCTCGAATGATCTAGGCCCTTTAACTTTATTGAGTAGTATCCTCAAAAAATAAGGTTCGCCCAATGCAGGAGATACAGAATGAATCCGGCCAACACACTGGTACGACTTACGTAGCTGCCAACATCTATCTTTAAGTATCCAAACAAATTTGGAAGGAAACTCAACATAAGTCAGCTTTCTAGCATCTTCATTTGTCTCGTTCAACTTCATCCATTGCACAAATATTGAAGAAGCAACAGAAGGCTTGCTTAAAACATTATCAATATCGTCATCCGCACCATACACAACATTCTGTTGGCCTGACAAATGAAAGGGAAGCCTCATAACAGCAGGATACCTATAATGAACCTCATTAGAGAATATTCTCCAGGATGCCTCACATGCTGAAATATATCTACAATCATAATACTCCTTGATCTCGTCTTTTGGCTTTTCCTTGATGGTTGAATTTGTATCACCAGAAACTACCGCAGTAGCCATATCATGGCCTTTGTTAATGTACTTGAACAAATATTTCACTGAACCGGCTTGATTACACCATTCAACATTAATGTGTGCTTGATATCTTTTCAAAAGCCTTTTGTTATAAGGAGCAACATTTCTGTTGTCTAATCTAACACCAGATTTTATAACTGTATGACCTGAATCTCTTCTTCTGTATAAAGGAAAACCACTTGAATCAATAGTTGTATGTGGTGTGAATTTCTTCGGAAAGTTTTTTTGAACATCTTTTATCAACCATGCAAGGACAATTCAAATTAGCATTCCCACACGGACCATGAATCATATAATCAGTCATAAGAGAATAAAGTTCAGGATCTCTTCATTTTTATCGGGAATCTCAGCAGAAATAAATGGATCTATGTGATCTATGGTTGGAAGTTTGTGATCGACCTTCATGAATAAGCATATATGTGGATGAGGAAGACCACGCTTTTGAAATTCTACTGTATAAACAACTAAATAAAAAGGAAAAATAAATAGATTTAGTAGTTGATAACCTTGATTACAAAATATACATCAGAAGATAAGATGTGAAAACGAAATAACATACCAGCGTTAATCTCACCGAAATACTTAGAATCCTTCAAATCTTTGAGTAAGGAATCAAGCTTCATTTTAAACAATCGACACAATATGTCAGGTCTGTCTTCGGCTTTGATGGTTGAATCTTTTAGAAATCTTTTTACTTCAGGCCACTTATGATTACACGTTATAGTTATGAAGAAATCAGGGTACCCATACCACTTACATAAGGCCATTGCATCGAGGTAATTTTGTTGCATGAATCTTGCACCACCAGTAAATGAAGAAGGAAGTATAACAGGCTTTCCAGTATCTGTTAAAACTTCCTTACCTTTAGATTTATACTTTTGAAGATTCTCAAATGTTTCAGAGCGAAGGTTGGCTTGTTGCCTACGGATGTACTTTAGTCTTTCGCTCTCAATCATTCTGTACGCATCAACAAAAATTGTTGTAACAACCTTCACCCATTTAAAATTAAGGAAAATCCATAAGTTTTATCTTGGATCCTATATGAAAAAAATTCTCTCATTGTGCACTTTGGTTTTATTTTCTTTTATGTGGACATAAAATCTCTATGAGGAATATCAACTCTATAACCATCATCACCATATGGGAAAAGTAACGGATATTGCAAAGCAAGATACGATGGGTGTAATTCGCTAATACGCTGCAGCATTCCCGACTGAGTCTCGACAACAATATCACGATGGTCTATAGCTTTATCTATGTCTCCGACAACCAAAGCAGCAACTTCAGATGTGGTGGGTAAGTTATATGTCCTACCGTCTTTTTCTCTTCTATAAATAATTCGCAGACTAAGGTTGGCCTCTGGAGATTGGTGAAAATGGTCTCTGACCATCCTATATGTCTTAACCAACATATTTTGTGAATCTAATAAAGCCCTCAAATACTCTATCATTTCAACATCAAGTTCTTTATCAGCAAGCGATGAAGGTTTGCTTCCTTTGCTGTTAAAAGAAAAAAAAACAACAAAACATTAACATAACATAACTATATTAGTATCTCGTTTTATAAAAACTTATAGAATATGTTGAAAAAAGTAAGATTTCAGTTTACCTACAACCACTGATGAGTTTAGATTGAATAAACCAAACTACTGTTTAGTACTAAGTCAAACAGCTGATGGAAAGCTTGTAAGCACTGCTAGTGATTAAAACACTGATAGTACTTAACAACTGATAGTGAACTACATATGGTTAACAACTGCTATTGTAATAAGCAGTGGATAGAGAATCAGTGATTAATAATCAATTGTTAAGGAAGAGCAGTTGTTAACAACTGCTGATACCAGCCCAAAACTTTTAGAGTATGTTGAGAAAAAGTAACATTTCAGTTTACCTACAACCACTGATGAATTTAGAATGAATAAAGCAAACTACTGTTAAGTTAAACAATTGATGGAAACCTTGTAAGCACTGCTAGTGATTAAAACACTGATGGTACTTAACAACTGATAGTGAACTACTAATGGTTAACAACTGCTGTTGTAGTAATCAGTGGATAGAGAATCAGTGATCAAGGATTAAGTGATGGTACTTAACTACTGATAGTGAACTACAAATGCTTCAATTTCTAGTTGTTCTTTAATAGAATAAAAATGGAACTTAGAAATCACTCGTACCTGAATAATGCCTGTCTGTTTGTTATTTCATTTTCGGTATCATGTATGTATAGCTGACAAAACTTAGCTTCATTTCCATCTGGAGGTTTGAGACTCCCCATGCAATGATAGTTTTGGCCACTGATACGATATATAAATGGAGCATTGCCCTTGTTGATATTAGAATAAACCTTTCCACCCATAGATGTAAAAGAGAACATAGAGTTGTATCGTCTTATGTTCTTCAGGAAAAACTTGCTTTTTGCATTTGAGGAAGAAAACAAATTTTGATAAGACGGATGTGCATCTTTTAAAAGCGGTAGCTGAACTTTACCATACCCACAACACATACTATAACATAGCTTATTTATAGTTAAACGACCTTTTCCACCTTCTGATGTCCATAACTTTGCACTACAAACCTGACATGTAAGCACTTGGTCACCATGGTCCAAATAATATGTTAAAAAATGATTGATAGTTATATTACAGGTGGAACACAACAAATGTCCTAAAACAGTAAAATAGATTAAAACCTTTAGATATCCCTTTATAAGGATCTTCATCAGTACATAAAAACACATCGTCTTCATCTGAATCCAAAGTCAGCATAGGTACAGGAGTATTATCACGTTTCTTGCGCTCAAGGTTACATTTACCAGAAGACAGCCGTGTAAGGGTAGAGGTACTACCCAATATCGGCTGATTGTTACTGCTAGTGATGCTAGAAGTAATGGAATATAGACGATTGCTATCTAGAGGTGTACCTATGTTTATGCCGTTATATGAACATTCAATATTAAAACATACATGTTAGTACCGGTATGTTGTTTAGTAATGTATTTATCAAAAGAAATAATAAAGAAACAAAATACAAACCTGGTGTAGTTGAAATTAAAGAACCAGTAGCATTTCTAACTGCTCGACATGCAATGGAGTATGATGTGTGCAAAATGCAACATATAAATTACATCAAATGTGGCAAAAAACTAACCCTTTTTTAGTACTAATGTTGGAAAAAGTATGTTTTTGTCTTCCTTTTGTATTTTCAGGATTAAATGAGCTCAAATAAACAAAAGAAGCAAAAAGGCAGCTAAATCTAACATAAATACAAAAAAAGGAACAAACGTGGCATGCCCGACCCCCCGACAGCATCTTCCCAAGCAAAAACAAGAGAACAGAAAGCTGAACACGCCCCGTGCTCAGTGAACACGGGGGTGTGCCCAGCGGACACGGGGCTGTGGTCAACTCTAAGATTCGTAGAATCTAGGGAAATCTTGATAGTACAGATACGCTTCTGCACACGGGGTCGTGCCCAGCGGACACGGGGGCGTGGTCAACTAATGCAGACAAGATGCAATTAATGAAGAAAGAGAAGGAAGGTGGACACGGGGCCGTGCCCAATGGACACGGGGTCGTGTCCGTGCGTCTGTTCAGGCTATAAATAGGGGTGCTTGGCTCATTTGCAAACCATCCCTTAGCACACCACCTCTCTCACACTTCACCCACCACCCACCACCATCACAACACCATCATCCACCACCATCATCCATCATCCATCATAGAGTGTGTGAGTCATCTCGGGATCCAAGATTGATCGTAAGAGTTCTTGATAATCAAAGGCCATCTTTGCCTAAGTCTCTTACATCACTTGGTGAAGACAAGTGTCTAGTGTAATACTTTTTATTTTTAATCTTTTCGCACTTTTTATTTGGTTATGTATTAATGACTTTAATAACTAGTTTCTTATGTTGAAGGTGATTCTTCCTTATCGTTTGTCCGTGGTGTCTTGGCATTATTTTACTGTCTATATAAAATAAAAGATTTTCACCATTCATATCTCCACGGTCTATATGGAGATATGTTGGCTACCTGGTCGGGGGTTAAGGGAACGGTTTGGTAAGAGTCTTGCCTTGTTCAGTGTATAGATCCTGCAAGGACCTGGTTCAAATTTAGTAGGACCTCCTTCAATACCCACCGGTATTGGATGGTGGGGGTCCAAACTCTTTGATCCCCTCATATGTAAGCTACTATTAAAACTTTAACCCGGCTACTTAGGACTGTATCCCTGCTGACTCAGACTACTTAGCCGGATCCAAGTGATTCATCTTGTCTATCTGTTTTTACTTTTATTTTATTTTTTTCAGCATTTTAGTTAGTTTTATTTTTCTAGTTTAAAACCCTTTTTTCTAACTTTTGATTTGATTAGACGTTGAGGATAAACCGGTACTAAAAGCTCTTGTGTTCTTGGACGACCTCGGTATCTTACCAACACTATACTACGCTCACGATGGGTGCACTTGCCCATATATGTGTTTAGTGTTAGTAAATATCATGTTTTATAAATTTAAAACTTGGCTAAAATGTGTAAAAGGGCTTAAAATATACATTAAAAACCTATACACACTCGCACACATCAAGTTTTTGGCGCCGTTGCCGTGGACACATGGATTTTAAGAAAGTTAGGAATCAGCGGCCTAATCGTTTTTTCTAAATTTTTCTGTTTTTTTAGGATTTTCTTAATTTTTCAGCTTCTGCAGAACTCAGCACGGGCCGTGCCCGCCGAACACGCCCCGTGCCCAATCTTTGGAACTGGCAATCCTGTTTTAAGTCAGACAGTAAGCTGAACACGGGGCCGTGCCCACTCAACATGCCCGGTGCCCAAGATTCAGTTACTGAAAACAGAACTGTAAGATCCCGACAGTTGGTAATTTCTGACACAAACATGAGTGATACTGATATTTTTTACTTTCGGCACTCTTATGGTACGTGGTGTCAAATATGTGGTGGTTCTTATAAAGATTTAGAATGTTATTTTCTAAATTACAAGCCCCATTATATAGACCCATTGTTTTCCTGTAGCCTTAAGAGGGGCGAATGTAAAAATAATCCCTATCTCTCCCTCGAATGCTCTCAACCGGATCTTCTAGGAGAAATGCTTCTTGATGAACTATTTCAAATGGAAGATCTAATTCTTAATTGGTTAAAAGAACTTAGGATGGATTTCAAAATTTTATCTCAGGACGATAACCAAGAAGAATTGTTGGGATTGCATTCAAATAAAAACAACTTCGTTGTTCCCGATGTTACCTCTAACTCTAGCGAGGACTTGAGCAATAGTCGTCCCTGTGTCGATTGTGCCGTGAAGGACTCTCCATCGACTTCGTTCGGTGCATACATAGACCTGAGCGATTTGGCATACACCTTCTTTAACGAGAGCCCGGGAAAGGGTTGGACTTGTCCACCTACATTTAGCATAGGAATCACCCTCACCGACAACCTCTTGCGTTCTCGTCTTAATCTAGAGCAATTAAGGTATTTTAGGCACTTTGGGGTTGTTCCATCCAGTAAGGAACCACCCGATCCAGATGAGTTCCTTAAAAATAGACGAAACTTCATAACAACCTCCAGACACGGGGTCGTGTCCAGGTCAACACTCCCCCATGTCCACCAAAAGATTCCTTTCTGACTTTTTGTCACAATACGGACAAAATGTGTCAGGATCTCGCCTGCACACGGGGCCGTGTCCAGCCGACACGGGGCCGTGTGCAGCGTACTGTCGTTTTCTATAAATGCAGCCAAGAATCCTGCACATTTAAACCATTCCAGGGACAGAGATTTGGGGAATCTTCTCACATACCATCCTAGGTATTTTCTAAAAGAAGTTTCTCAACAACCTTCTTGTCCTTTCCTCTTTTATCCACTATCATCTTCTTCAATTTTTTTTTCCTTCATGCTTCCATTAAAGCTTGAAATCTCCATAATTTCAAGCTTTATTGAGATGTTTGTTAGATTTTTATTCATGGAATCTTGTTAAAAATAAGTTCTACAACAATTTTTTGAGTTGTTTCTGCTTAAAAACGTTTTAAAAATCACAAAAACAAATTAAAACGCCATGATTCCTTATTCCAAAAATCTACAGACATCTGAACACGGGGCCGTGTCCAAAGTACTGATCCCATAAAGTTGAACTCTTTTCGGTATGTTTTCTCATAATGGCGAGCAGAACTAGCGGAACATCTTCATCGCACTCCAGAAACAATCGACAAGGGAGAAGGTCATCAACGGTTGAAGATTCTCTTGTAAACTACGTTTACGCCTTAAGAGAGGCCATTAATGAGATGACGGGGGTGGAAGAAGCATTGGTTGACCGTATTAATCATTTGACGGTGGGACTAGAGGGATGTCTTCGAGAGGTCAACCTTTTGCACCAAAGGTTGAACATTCTCGCCTCTCCTCCTTTGGTACCAATTATCACCCAAAGGGCATGGAATGTGATACCGGAAGTCATCATTTCGGCCGAATGGTACACCGTACATTCGGAACCTCCTCGAGACATACTACACGGGGTTCCGGTTGGTGTCACTCCCCCTCCACAAGATGTTGAGGAAAATGAAGCCGCCTTCTTCCTCCCGTGAGAGATAGAAGAATGGCTTTAACAACATCTAGGGAACACCCCTCGGCTCGGAGTTCTACAAAGCTTTTAGATACCGGAAAACTATTTCCAGAATTTTGGTTCTTATTGTAGAAGTAGAGCTCCTTAGGATGATTTTGTGTATCACTTGACCTATCTAAATTAGGACCCTTAACTTTTATTTTTCTACTTTGTTTTTAATTTTCTAGGACTATTATGTAATTCTCTCTATTTGAATGGAATGATGATTCTAGTTAAATTGGTGTTTGGATGATGTTGTAATGGGTAAAACACACTCGGGATGGTGAAGGACACTAAGGGAAACTTGAACCAGCACCCCATGCACAAAAACAGGGCCACCCGACGAATTTTTCTTCATTACAGCAAGTTCAGCACGAGCCGTGCTGACCCAACACGCCCCGTGCTCAAACATCTGCAAAAAATGCCCAGTTCAGGTAACTGGACACGGGGCCGTGTTCACCCAACACGCCCCCGTGTCCAGACTTCTGTTTCTTTTTACTCATCTTGTTACTGGCGATCTGAACATGGGGCCGTGCCCGGACACCACGGGGCCATGTCCAGATGCCCAGTAACATAAATTTTTTCTTTTTTACACATTCAGTCAACCTAAAAACTTATTTTTTGGACACATTAAGGACAATGTGTAATTTAAGTGTGGGGGGGGGGGGGATGCTAAAACCTTGAATCTTGTAAGTCCTAATTACAAGCCTTACACAAAACTCTATTGGAACCGCTAATCACCCCAATTTTTTTTCAAAAAAATTTTCATTTTTTTTACTTGTCTAGGTTTAACTTGGGAATTTCAAGTTCTAAAAAGGTTATATTTTTACAAATTTACAACCGATAGCGTCGTGATAAAAAGAACCAACATAAGAAAATTATGAAATGGCATGACAAGTTTAGTTAAAATTTGATTATATATACTTGATCACATAAAAACCCATTCCCACAAAAAGTGAGTTTTGAGCCTTTATTGAGCATACAAATACATATCTTTAAACTAATTGCTCATTTTTCGTTTCTTGTGTGAATAGCCGCTTGGTTCTTACGACTCTAGAACTTGCCACGACAATACATTCCCGGTCCTTACCAACTTAAACCCGAGTAAGTAAATGATAGAGGCATTAGGACTAACCATTTTTATTTCTACGCCATTATTTTTCTTTTTTTTACCACCTACCCAAAATCCCCCTAGTTAACCCCTTTGAGCCTAAACCTTTTCATTTCTTAACCCAAAACAAACACCCTTTTACCCACCAAAACCTTTTTATTTTTAACCCTTTGTTTTAGTAACAAGCTCGGTTTTTCTTATGACTTTTCAAAAAAAAATTATGATGATGAAGCAAAAAGAAATAAACAAACAAGTTTATCAAAAATAACTTAGTTTGAATAATGGCTTCATCAAAGTAAAAATTTCAAAAATAAAAAGTCTTATGAAATCCGACGTTTTTTACGTCTTTCGCCCTTTTCTACTAACCACTAACCCAACCACCTACCTTTAACCCAAGCCTAACCCTTCACCCAAAAGTCCTCTTGATATTTACAAAAGGTGTATAGTTAAAAAGGATGAGGATTGATTGCTTGGCAAGCTTATGGTAGGAGTAAGTTCCATGCCGCTCTCGAGTGATTCACTAAAATACATCTTCGGCCGAGTGTTGAGTGATCCCCGTGAGGTATGTGAACTTGTATATAAGTGGAATTTTAAAAAGGCATGTTATGCCCTAATAAGTAATTTATCTTATGTAATGTTTTAAATAAATCATGACGAATAGGATTGTAAATAAATAAAAATAAAACTTAATAAAGAATCTTGGAAATCCCGACACTCTATGACAAGCCCAAAAAAAAAAACCTTCTCCTCTACCCATTCCATTTGGGAGTGTAAAGCCACATTATAAAGAGTTTTGCTTGAGGACAAGCAAAGATTCAAGTGTGGGGGTATTTGATGTGTGCAAAATGCAACATATAAATTACATCAAATGTGGCATAAAACTAACCATTTTTTTGTACTAATTTTGGAAAAAGTATGTTTTTGTCTTCCTTTTGTATTTTCAGGATTAAATGAGCTCAAATAAACAAAAGAAGCAAAAAGGCAGCTAAATCTAACATAAATACAAGAAAAGAAACAAACATGGCATGCCCGACCCCCCGACAGCATCTTCCCAAGCAAAAACAAGAGAACAGAAGGCTGAACACGCCCCGTGCTCAGTGAACACGGGGGCGTGTCCAAGTCTCAGCAGAAAAGACAAAGCTGTAGAAGCTTCTATCACCCACCACGGGGGCGTGCCCAGCGGACACGGGGCCGTGGTCAACTCTAAGATTCGCAGAATCTGGGGAAATCTTGATAGTACATGTTTTGGTCAAAAATTACCTAAGCAATTAAGTGATCAAATTAGTTAAGTGAGGTAGTGTGCTAGAAATACGTGTGAAAAATGTGTTTACAAAATTAGATATGAAAACAGTTTCAGGATACGGCTCAGGATATAGAGTTGTATCTATGATCAAACAATGAGCAAAAATGTAAAGGTGGACACGTGATGTACGAGGAAAGCCCTTGATCAATCTAGATCGCCGGCAAAAAAACCTCGGGAGCTGACAATCGCAGTTGCCTTGTTCTTCTATTGCTTCAAATATTAGAATACAGTGCAGGATGTGGTGCGGATCGACTATGTGTTACAATGAAATTTGAATACAAGTGTGGTGTTTGCAATGAGCTAGAGAGTGAAAGTGTTCGAGAGTGTAAGTGAAAATTGTGTGCCTTAAACTGATCCGCCCCCATCTATTTATAGTAAAGATAATGTAACAAACTATCCTAAACTTCCGGGATCCACCGAATATTCCTTAATCGAACGTTGTAGACCTGGTCTTTCGGGTTCAACGTCTCTCCTTCAACAAACACGTCCGAGTCTTGAGGAGAAGAAGTCCTGATGACCGTTAGTAACTTACAGCCATTAACCTGCACCTGTTTAATTCACTCAAACTTAGGATATCGCCCAAGATGTTAGCAATATCCCCGTCCAGTATTCTGGTCACAAACAAACAATTAAAAGCGGGATATTAGTCAGGATATATATACTCAGAAAATGAGCCATAACAGTACAGATACGCTTCTGCACACGGGGTCGTGCCCAGCAGACACGGGGGCGTGGTCAACTAATGCAGACAAGATGCAATTAATGAAGAAAGAGAAGGAAGGTGGACACGGGGCCGTGCCCGAGCGTCTGTTCAGGCTATAAATAGGGGTGCTTGGCTCATTTGCAAACCATCCCTTGGCACACCACCTCTCTTACACTTCACCCACCACCCACCACCATCACAACACCATCATCCACCACCATCATCCATCATCCATCATAGAGTGTGTGAGTCGTCTCGGGATCCAATATTGATCGTAAGAGTTCTTGACAATCAAAGGCCATGTTTGCCTAAGTCTCTTACATCACTTGGTGAAGACAAGTGTCTAGTGTAATACTTTTTATTTTTAATCTTTTCGCACTTTTTATTTGGTTATGTATTAATGACTTTAATAACTAGTTTCTTATGTTGAAGGTGATTCTTCCTTATCATTTGTCCGTGGTGTCTTGGCATTATTTTACTGTCTATATAAAATAAAAGATTTTCACCATTCATATCTCCATGGTCTATATGGAGATATGTTGGCTACCTGGTCGGGGGGTTAAGGGAACAGTTTGGTAAGAGTCTTGCCTTGTTCAGTGTATAGATCCTGCAAGGACCTAGGTCAAATTTAGTAGGACCTCCTTCAATACCCACCGGTATTGGCTGGCGGGGGTCCAAACTCTTTGATCCCCTCATATGTAAGCTACTATTAAAACTTTAACCCGGCTACTTAGGACTGTATCCCTGCTGACTCAGACTACTTAGCCGAGGGTAACGTCACCTTCAAAAGAGGGGCCTACCACATTATGCATTAATAACTTAATTAATTATCTTTCAATAATCCGACCCTTTAGGATTGTATCCTTGCTAACTCAAACTACTGGGTTGAGGGTAACATCACCTTCAAAAGAGGGGCCTACTACAATAACTAAGATAATCTCTTAAAAAGTGCAAAAGTGCGGAAATAATCAAAGGTTACACTATACACGAGTCGGATCCAAGTGATTCATCTTGTCTATCTGTTTTTACTTTTATTTTATTTTTTTCAGCATTTTAGTTAGTTTTATTTTTCTAGTTTAAAACCCTTTTTTCTAACTTTTGATTTGATTAGACGTTGAGGATAAACCGGTACTAAAAGCTCTTGTGTTCTTGGACGACCTCGGTATCTTACCAACACTATACTACGCTCACGATGGCTGAACTTGCCCATATGTGTGTTTAGTGTTAGTAAATATCGTGTTTTATAAATTTAAAACTTGGCTAAAAAGTGTAAAAGGGCTTAAAATATACATTAAAAACCTATACACACTCGCACACATCAGAGTACATATGTTGATCCGTAGTATCAGAACATTCCAACAAATTTGCATTGTCAGAAAAGATGTTACGAACATTCATTGATGATGACGATGAATTCTTTGATTTCTTATTATTAAGTATTAATTTTCGAAGCTTACGCCTTTTATTCGGTGAAGTAACTAAATAACGGAGAAAGTATAATATGTACGAAACACAAGAATCAGTCCACTTGGAAACATAAAACTGAAAAAGGTATACTTATAATCAAATTCAAGAGCTATTACCATTTGTGATATCTGAAAGAGGAGATCTATTTGAGATATCTGAAAGAGGAGTTCTCATAAGAGGACCTACAAAAAAACCAAGTAGAATTATGATTTCAATCTGAAAGCTGATTTTGATTTGGGAAATGATGTGTTAAGAAGTTATAATTTCACTTACCGTGTAAATTTCGTTGAGATGAATTAGCAGCTGTAGAAGATGAACGTGAATTCTTTGACATTGCATACATGAGAGAAGGAGAAGGATCCAAAAGAAGAAAGAGTAAAAGATCAGGAACATTAAAAAAATAGAAGCAAATAGTGGTTTTTAAATTTTGAATTACAATATGTCATACCTAGGGATTAACACATCCTCAATAAATTATAATATTCCATTTTATCATTTTGTAATTAAAAATCATATCATGAAAAGCAAAATAGAATTGTTTCAAATTATTGAATTAATTATTTCAAGCAATCTATTACATTGATAAAAAAACTTAACAACAAATTTTGTAATCTTTGTGGAATGTAAATCGGGTGTTCATCGGTTAGGTTTATGGTTTATTGGTATATGATTTTTAAAATAAAATATTATTATCTTTATTTAATAAATAATTAAGTTAAACGGTTTTTTTATCCAGTTATCCAAATAAACCAAACAAAACAAATAAAATAAAACGTGGATCCATAAACCGAACAAAAAACCGAATAAAATGGGTTTGCGTTTACGCTTCTTTCTTGGTTACGGTTTTTCTAAACACCCTACTTTGAATGACTTAGACAAAATTTGAAGTACATAAATAAGCTATTGAATGAAATTACTTAAATAAATTAATGGGAGAAACAGGCACAAATTAAATATTTTTTATAAACTGTAATATATGACAGATACTTATTAAACCTTAGTGGGCAGGGATAACGGTAAAAACCAATAAAGAACAACCACATCCACTGATAATCCTATATAAATTATGAGATAAGATAATAAGATTAAAATTGCTTAAAGATTACAAATGTTTGTAGATAAAAAAGTTGTTATTTGGGTTTATACAATATATATTATAAATTGTTGCTCCTATTCATACACATAAGTTTTAAACATAAATATTGACTATTGAACATCTCAATATTTATTTAACATATACATTATAATATGCAAAGAAAGGTCATACTCATTATAATATTAGAACGTAACAGTATAATAAGTAGATAAGTTTTCAGGAATTCAAAACCACACAATCAGTCCAAAACATAACAACACCAAACACCCAAAAGCAACAAAACGAAAACCATAAGTTCAACGTGGCAACAACATATGAAATCAACACGTAAATGTATTTGAAAATACAGAGAAAACTATTTCTCAATCTTGGGAATCAAAAGCGTCGAAACACCAGCATCTTCATCCTGAGACAGTTCATCACTCATGCGGCGCTTTGTCGAGGAGCAACCTAATGCATCATCTACATCGCACACTTCACGAATATTATGTTTTGTTTCATCAGAAGTGGGATTCTTATTGCCTACAAGTGCTTTGGATGCAGGTGTAACATTGTCACCACAGCATGACATCTCATCCTGATATAAAAAGACAATAAGTATTAACGTTTCAAAAAATTTAGTACAAATAACCAAAATCTTATATTACCTTCATAAGGTCAACAGGAGTAGACAAATTGCAGGAATCTGGAACATCCAACGATTCGGACTGCTCATGCTTTAAGTACATAATACACAATAACATAAAATACACACAATGGTATAAATCTATTTCAAAACGATATGACTATGAAATGAAAAGAATGACATAATGAAGATTTAAACCTGGTTAAGATTGAATTTGGCGCAGAGCGCGGCAAGGATCTCATCATTGTTAGTGGCCATTGAAATACCATAGTTTTCAACCTGATGCTCAATGTTATAGTCTTTAACACTTATGATGAACGCATACCTCTTTCCAATCAATGTGTCAAAAATCTCAGGATATGGGTTCGGTATCTCTCCAGAATTAACAACCTATGATTTTATAAAAATTAATATAAATTACAATGAGCAGAATGATTCCATAATTGATAACCTACAATTTTATACAAATTAATTTTAAATTATATTTACTACATGGCCAAATAACTAAATGCATGTATTGTTACCTGATCTTGGAATGCAAGTAACTCTTTGGCAGTTTTCTTAAGAATCTTGTAAGCTTCGAAATCAAACAGTGTCAAAGACACAGTACCGGAAGAGTCTTGCACTCTAATAGGTATCTTGAAGCTATCAAAGTTAAAAACAAATGAAAACATTAGTATTACTAATAACAGAAGTGTGGTTCATATTAGTATTTAGTATAAGGAAATAAAACTGTAATCTCAAACCGCGGAATAGAATAGATGTCGACTCCTTCACATTTATCATTTGTACACCCAAAGATTTTGCATGATCAACATCAAATGAACCATCCACATTTTCTTTCGTTACGAATCTTTCCTCCACACTTGACTTACAGTGGTTACAACCATTGTAATACCAAAGTTTATCAGTGCATATAGCGGTGATTGTGCCAAGAACCAAAACCTTCTTTGTCTATCAATATTAAACAAAAATAATAATACTTAGAAAAGACTATAAAAAACTCAGCATGTAAAGTACTTATAAGAAAATACACACCGTTGATATGGTTCCAAGGAAACCAATAAGCATGAAATCAGGGTTATTAAGAAACTCATCTTCAACACTTGAGATAACGTTTGAACCAACATGCTCATTTGATGAAGATGAAGCAGAAATTTTCTCTACATACCTAAACAGATTCATGTGATCAAATTAAAACGTAAAAAGTAAATGTAGGTACAAAATAATACTGTTTAATGTTTATATGCATATTACTAACTATACCTCTTCCTAAAAGAGGATATCTCTTCAATGTCAGTGTCGATAAAAAGTCTACTAAGCTCAAACCCGTTTGCAACTCCACGCTTGCCTGAATTTAAAAATAAAACCAAATGTAGATCAATATAAACAGTGTCAAATTTAAAACATATAAATAAATATAAATATAAATATAAATTACTAAATAAAAAAATTAAAGTAATTAAGTTTAAATTGTACCTTTGTAAAGGTTGACCATACCAAAATGACAAAGGATAACAACATATTTCTCTCATTTCTTATCATTCATGTAAGCAAACATGTCAATAGCACAACCATCCCACAAAGTAACCGGACACTTTTGGCCTCTAAAATATTAACATAAAACATAATAACATCAAGCAACCTTGTAATGCTTTAAACGTCAAAATGCAACAACTTAATAAAAAGAACTCACTCAAGGTCTTCAACTCTAAGATTAAGTCTCTTGCCCTTGCTCCCATCCTTCTTTGATGTATCCTCTAGATTGAAACATACTTCCACATAACCAATCCAATCTATAAACAAAAATATATTGTTAAAAGAAAACAGCATTAAGAAGAGATAACATGAAAAAAAAAATAAGACAAAACAGTACATATATATCATGTAGTGATTTACATACCAATAACTGTATTAACTTCAATTTTATTTTTAACAACATCCTTGAGGTTAACGAAATTAAAACGGTATTTCGGTCTAGACCAGTCAAGGCATTTCTCAACAGAAGTATAGAAATACAGTGATATTTTGTCATTTCTATTGGTATACTTAGCAGAGGACTTATTAGCAGCAAGAGACGGTTTGGTGATAAGAAGACATTCATCCAACTGAAGAAAGTCTTTGAATTCTCCTAGCATCTTATGCAGACAGCTGGCTTGTATCATAGTTCCCTAAGAATATGAAACATCCGATTAAATAAAAAAACGTGTTATATAACATTTGGTATTCATATGTCCAATAAAATAATAAGACAAATATATACGGTACCATCTCATCCATGAAGATCATATCAAGACGATATATTTCATTTTTGTTTTCATTCATCATCTTCTTCGACATGCTAACAATCTTCACTCTAATCGAATAGTTGTTTGAGAATGTATTAAGATCGTTAAGCATGCTAACCTTTGCAACCTCCATTTGAAGACTGTACATAAAAAAAAAGAATAAGCAAAATATATCTATTGCTAAACGTAATATGATAATACAATAAGCATGGATGTTCTTAAAAAAATATCAAGGTTGGAATTCAAGCTTACCGATTCTCCATTCAAAATTTTAATTGAGTGCAGTGACAAATGTAATTTGAAAGGTAAGTAGTGTATATCCTTATATGTTGCTTTATTAAAGTAATTAAATATTAGAAATGATATGCAAAGTAGGAAAAAAAAAAGAGAGAACGTCAATTTTAAATTACCATTTTGCATATTTTGAATTTCAAAATTACTGATATTATCAAGAATTACTGATTTGATTTGAAAGCAATTGTCATGATGACTTTTCTAAATTTTATTTTAACTTTAATTAAGAGATAATAACCGTCAATTTGAAATTCACATTTTGCATAATTTAAATGTCCAAAGCTCAAGAAATTAGCATTAATTACTGATTTGATTTGCAACAAATAGTCATCAAGAATTTTTTTTATTTTTTATTTTAACTTTAAATTTTATCATGAAAACAATGTTGGAGGAACTCTTATCTCATTAGAATGTAACGATTAGGTAAAATGGTAATTTGATTGTAATTCTAGTTTTCATTTGATAATTTCAATCTATCACTAATTAACGCCATCAATAATAAAAATGTCAGCAGTGACTGTTTTTTAGGGAAACCGCTGATGGTCAATATCAGTGGATGTCAACAATAAAAAAAAGTGAGCAGTGGCTATTTTTTCCTATTAGTGGATACCCAACAGTTTTTGAAACACTGATGTTTGGTCAGTTAGTGGTCAACACGAAGATTGAAGAAACAGAGGTTGTATTTCAGCAGTGGATAACTTTTAATAATCAAATGTTTGAACCAACACAGTGGTTGTAACAGGCTTTTAAACAGATGTTGGGGCTTAAACAGATGTTGCGCCTTATATATCAGTTGTCTGGACTTAAACAGAAGTTTGACCTTAAACAGATGTTTGCCCATAAACAGAAGTTTGGCCATAAACAGATGTTTGCCCTTAAACAAATGTTTGAGCTTAAACAAATGTTTGCCTATAAACATTTGTTTGCAAAAAAAAGACCAATTTCAAGAATACTATACCCAAACAATCAAGATGAGGAGCTTAATAATCATCCAAGTGTACTTGATTTTTATTTATTAGTATAAAGATAAAACAATTGTTCAATTTATAGTACAGATCAAACCACTGAAGTGATGTGATAAATACTGTTACATATAAACACTATTGTGATAAACACTGTTACATATAAACACTGATGTCATAAAAATTGTTACATATAAAACACTGAGGTGATGACATCTAACAACCTAACAGACTATAAAACACTAATGTGAAAAACACTGTTACATATAAACATTGTTAACATAAACAAAGGTAGAATAACTAATGTTGATGCTGAACCACTGTTGTTGTTGGACAGTGGTTCACCTTTGGTTGATCAGGCCTTTGGTTCATCAGTGTTTGTCTTCAACAGGACTTTAGTCTTCATCAGTGGTTTGGTCTTGAACAGTGGATGATGTTCATCCGTCTTTGTGTACAACCGTCGTTATATCCAACAGTTGTTAGGCAGATCAGTGTTTTGCCTTATTAACTTTTTATAACCACTGTCATTGTAGGAAACTTAGCTGGCCAGTGCTTATTGTGGATCAACGTGCAGCTTCAACAGCCAAATCAACATCATCTTTATCTCCTTCAGCAATATCCACTATGTTTTATTCGGTTCTTGGATCAAACATCTCGAACGATTTCCCTTTTCATCAAAACAATTAATCTGAAAAAAAAACACGTGGAACTAACAGCAAAAAGTACACCTGAAACAGAATCGTTTATTAAGAATAAAAAAACATGTGGAATTAACAATGCATAGATTAGTGAAGGAAACTTACGGTGCTGATTAAGAAAACCCCGTTTAATTGCTCAAATTGAGATGACAGGTGATCTGCAAGCGATTACAAATGAATCAATGCATCAATAAACGGTTAATTAAAAGGTTACGAATACCAAAAAGTAAATCAAACCAATTGAGGTTACCTTGGTGTTGTGCAATCACTTTGATGTCCATGACAACAGCACCTTCATAAAAAAAAACAAATTAAACTGATTGTAAGATTAAAACATTCAATGACTTACAGTATATGGGTCCAAATGATCTCAATCATGCACTAAAATTCCTATACTCATCTGAGATTGTCTTCCGCTCCACCATCTTAATTCGTCTCTCCACAACTTCAATTGTAAAGAAAAGGGCAAAAATCAAATACATGACTAACACAACCTCATTGAAAGTGGGACTGTAAATGAGTACCATACCGAATAACAAAAAGGGATGAAGCCTAAACTTTTGGGCCGGTATCACCTATCAACAGACCTGAAAACAAAATCAGTTTCTAAACAATGACTTCATGAAACTGAAAATCATTAAATCAAACACAAATTAAATAACAACCAACCTTAATTCAAAAGCCTGCAAATATAAATTTACCACATGAACAAATGAAGTACAACTTGCTGCAAAAATAATAAAGTTAAAAACAATCTCAAAAACTACTCTGTAATTAAGTAGTTAAGCTACTCAATTTAGTTAACTACATAAACAATCCAACAATGAATTTACCGTCCTTGTCCTTCTCTTTCACATTTCCATCTCCTCAACAACAGTCCGGCAGAGGTTGCTTCTAATCAACAAACTCTATAAAATAATAATAATAAAAAATAAGCATAAAATCTATATATTCTGCTTGGATTGCTAGAATAATAGTATGAAAATTGAAATAAAAACAAAGGATCAAGAAACATAGGAGCATCAAAAATTACTAACATGGGTGAATAAATCAACAAAACAGCTTGTGAAAGACATAAACTACAAACATATCAAAATCAGCCTACTCGTAATCACATGATACAACAAAGCAAGCATCTGAATAAACAATAACAAAGGAAAGACAAAATCAAAAGCTACAAACAGAGTTATTCATATATATTTCATATATATACAATAATAAAAACATTATTACAACATACCAGTGTCACCGATTAACAGGAGCTTGTACAAAAGGGTTCATCGAGTACGATAAGAAACCCTAGGAGATCTGCTTCTTCTTCTGAGGGTACAAAAGGGTTCATCGTGTTCAGTATGAGAAAATAGATAAAACGAAATAAAATTTGGGGAATGAAAAAATAGATCTTACATGAATATTATGTTCTTCAACTACTCGATGGTACATGATTTAGGGTTTCAAACGCAGATGTATCCAATAGAAGTAACCTCTGCCGGGCGTTGTTGAAGAGATGGAAATGGGAAGAAGTATAAGGATGAACATCATAGAGAAAGGGGATCTTGTATGGAAAGGTGAAGGAGAAGAATGAAATAGGGTTTGTGAAAAGGTGAGAATAAAGGGCAGTGGTTACTATTGGGCGGGAAAAGGGGAAAAACGATGCCCTAATTAAGTGACACGTTGCCCAAATCACTTTCATTTATTATATATAATAGATTATAATAGTACAACACTACAACCTTACATGTTTACATACATATTTTATTTTTGAAATAAATTTTGTACGCTTAGGTCCCTCAACTTCGAAGATAAATTTGTTAGTCTAACTTTGTTTAAGTTAGATTTTCCTTAAAATTAACTTTACCATCTACCATGGCTAACTAAGTTAAAATAAAAAGAATAAAAAATACTTAATTGTAAAATTAATTAAATTATTTAACTAAAAATATAAATAATTAAATAACCTAATTATTTAGATTAAAGAATAAATTCTTCAACGATTATTTATTTTGCGAAAAAGAATTCCGCTGGTTCAAGGTTAGGATTCGAATTTCAAAAAGGGTCGGATTTCGGAAATCCATTTTGACGGATGTTACACTGACTTTCTAAAGCTGACCATGAAAGGCCTCGAGTGTCGAGCCTATTTATCTGAGTACAACTCTTTATCAAGACTCGTGCCATATTTAATTACCCCCGAGTCCAAGCGCATTACACGGTTTATTGGAAGACTCGCTCCAGAAATCAAGGGGATGGTTAAATCCTCCAAACCTACAACTTTTAGATCTGCTGTGGATCTGGCTCTTTCTCTTACTGAAGATGAGATAAGAGCAAGGGCGATTAAGGCTGAGGATGATCATAAACGGAAGTGTGATGATACCCCTAGTAAGGATTACAAAAAGGGTAAGACTGGTTCGAATTATAACCAGTCCAAGCCGAATGAGGCAAAAACCAAATGTAAAACCTGCGGGAAGAAACACTTTGGAAAATGTTTCCATGAGCAGACCAAGGGTTGTGGCATCTGTAAGGAGATGGATCACAAGTCTCATGAATGCAAAGACTTGAAAAACGCCACCTGCTATGGATGTGGCGAAAAAGGCATATAAAGACCCGCTGCCCAAAGAGGGCAACTGACGGGAAAAACAAGACCATTGATGTCCAGAAAGGCAATGTTTGAGCCTTCCAATCTGCTACAGTAGAAGCAGTTCAAGACATATCTTTACGTATCTGTTTCTCGTAAATGTTTTATTTATTAGAAACTTGTTTTAAACTCTGGATCCAGTTAAAGTTTTGTCAATTGTAAATTTAATAAAATTTTAATTCTGCCCTTTCAAGGCTTGAATATTAATTATAAAAAATAAAGTGGCCAATCTAGATGGTTTCACGTATAATATATCCTTTTCAAAGCAATTAGTCTTTGATATGTTCTTGGACATGGAATGGTTAGTCCAAAAACCAAATCCACTGAGTCTGCAATAAGAAACTTATCAAAATTTAAAATCCCCATCTGGTAATATATTCACCATCCGTGGAAGATCAACACTATGGATTGCCCGAGGAAGCTTCTATGCTTGAGGCATCCAAGTTATTGAAAGAAGGACGTGTTATCTACATGACACAAGTAACTTTTGATGAATTAAAATCGAAAGCTGAAGACCTTTGTGTGGATGGACATGAGGAGTCCATAGCCACCCAAGAAGCATAATGTTTAGAATGTTCACAAGTGAGTCGAACATCATAGGCCATTTATGGTCTGTATAATGAACTGGAAATCCCACATAGAATTGGGAAATGGTAACAAAGGATCTAATCTCCCAGTTACCTAAAAATCATGGCTATGACGCGATTGAAATTATAGTCGACAAACTTACTAACTCGACGCTTCTTGTCAAATAAGGAAAATTTAAAATTCCGACAAGTTAAGCTGTATAATGACAACATCGAGTCTCCTTATAGAGCACCGTTGTCTAAAGAATCGGATTATGATATTAAATATATTATTATCTTTGGAAATTCCAGCAAAATGCTCAGTTGATAAGCATTTTTCATGTTTCGTCATGACATTCAAACATGAGCTTAAGGTTTATTGAAAAACCTTGTCCATTATGGACCAGGAAATTTAAAAGTTCCAAGTTTACCTCGCAAATGTGAATGGGATTCCCATTGTGGCCCAGGATACTCTTGAGAGGTTGAAACCTACTATGATACGGAACTAACCATATTGCTCTGAGCAAATCTCGAGGTCGAGATTTCTTTTAAGGGGGTGAGGATGTAACACCTCGTAAAATCATGACCAATAATGTATCGACACGTGTCCCTAATCCTAATTATGTCAAACAATGACTAGGAGGGACTATAATCGCTAAACAATTAAAATTTTGAATGAGAAAGGACTGAAAGTGTCAACATGCTTAAACTAAGCCTCTGAATGACACTATACAGTATTCATGTTCTCATATTAAGCCACTTGTGGGATAATCGAACCCGTTTGCGATAAATTCAAAAGTTTCGGTAACGGAAGGTTAAAAGCGTCAACATGTTGAATCTTACCTCTGAGTGACCTTTTAATGGATCCATAACATTATGGTGTTTGATCACGCTCTTGGGAATACTTAATAATGGCCGTTTAGGGCTTTGATGCCGTTAAACGGTAATACGCACAAGTTTGAGCGTTAAAAGGGTTAAAAGTGTCAATATGTTAATTATTACCTCTGAATGACCTTTTAACGAACCCGGAGCATCGTGATATTCGCTCATACTCTCGGAAATGCCTGATATAGGCTATATAAGGCTCTTATGTCGTTAAACGATATTATGCACACATTTGTGTGTTAAAAGGACTAAAAACGTCAACTAGCGAAACTACACCACAAAGTGACCTTTTACACGAACCGGGAACTCCGTGACGTTCGTCGTCCTCCCCGGTGTGCCAAAAATTGGTCACTAATGGTCTATGTACCTTATAATTAATAATACATATGAATATGAAAAATAAGTGCCTAAAATGTCATTTTTAAAACTTCAAATTAAGTATAAGTTACAGTGTCACGGCCCCCGACCCGGTTTTACCCGGTTCAGAAGCCGCGGGACAGAAATCCCGTGGTATTGGTGTTTAATTTGGCAGCAGAAATTTTAACAGGATCGTTTAAACTGAAAACACCCATTTATTTTATTTCAAATTTCGGGACAAACCCCGTAATTTACAATAAAGGACTTCCACTGGGAAACCCCTTGGTTACAAAAAAACATGTTTATTTATTTACTGAGCCACTTTATCCAAGCTGTTAGTGCTACACGGCACCTTTCCTTGTTCACAGTAAATCACCTGAAACATGTTTAAAAAGATTTTATCAGCGGGGAAATACTGGCGAGTCATTCAATTGGTACAAAACGACACATTGTTATAAATTACAGTATTAAGGGCGATTACAATGTTTATATCAACCAATTACCCAACGGTATTTGTCACTCGACCGTATCTGTGACAATGGTCATATCACCCATTGGCTAACGCCGTTGTCCAATGGTGACGGTTATCAAGTAACGTATACAAAACCCCACATACCGGCTGTAATTGAAGACTACAAAGACTTAATCCCTGTAATTATAACTTTGAAAATAAATAGGGTTTTGGAAATAATTTGGTAAAAAGAGAATGACTCACATTGCAAATTTAGACGGGCAGAGTATGCCTACTGATTTAGCCTACTGATTTATGAACCAAGACTTGTTACCTACTGATTTTAAGCGACATTAACCAAGACTTGTTACCTACTGATTTTAAGCGACATTAACCAAGACTTGTTCACATAAATCGTCATTTAACGACATTAACGCCGTTTAAGCGAGTAGTGTGGTTTTAAACCATATTTATGAACCAAGACTTGTTACCTACTGATTTTATAAACCATTTTAAATGTTTTTATAGTAGGTATGAGTCATGAACTCAGAATCCCAAATAAGTTCTCAAAACTATGTGTGAAATTACCAAAATGCCCCTATGATACATAGTTTGGTCTTAAAGCATAAACCACACATATATTTGATATCCTACTGATATGATATCATAATTTAACTATTTTTACAGAATTTTTATGACCATGACATCAGTTTACTCGCAAGCCTCTTTTATAAGTTGTAAATTACCAAAATGCCCTTATGAGGCATAATTTGATTTTAAAACCTTAACGGGCATACATGTTGATATCTTACTGATATTATAACTTGGTTAAAGTGTATTGGCACATGGAACTTGTTCATGACTCATCCGGTTACCCGTTATCGCTTATATGCGTACGTGTCACACCCCGAATATCCACGTGTCACCGGTGGGCCCGGTGGGGAGTATCGTGACGTCATGGTTGGTAACGTAATAGTCAAACAACACAATATATATGAATGCACAGCGGAAGCAAAAGATAAATATATTACATTCCGAATAATAAGTAATATCCAGTATTACAACGGAAAGTAAAAGGTCCACAGGCGGATCAAGTAAAAAGAAATTATTGTTCAACAGACTTTGACATCTAGAGCTTGCGAGACTTGAGTAATGATGCCTGGAGTAGCAAGCCTATTTCGTCTAGCACCTACACTTAACCTTTTTGGAAAATACGTCAGTTTACACTGGTAAATACAACTCAACTGACTCATTTTAAAAAAAGAGTTTGAAAATTGATTTGAATGCACTTCGGCAAATATCATTTATAACTTGGGACAATTATTTGTAGATAATCTTGTATACAGTTTTACTTATTTGCCGTCCATTAGCACCGGTTAGAAGAGCCGGTTTAAGTTAACTGACACGCCACAGGTATAATGCCCACAAGGTTGATTCCTTTAGTGGATTACCAGTTTTTATATAATGCATCTGTCAGGTGTACGCCTACACCCCGTGCTTAGGTCGTGGCCATTTCGTAAAATGATGCCAAGGATATCCGGGACATGGTCATTTAACCCCCAAGGGCCATACATCAAATAATACAGAACAAAGCGAGTTATGTAAATACATTAATCACAATCTGATTTAAATGACTACATACCCGACCAAGCGGTACTTTTATAGTACCGTATCCCAAGCCCGTATAGGGAAAATAAGTTAAGAGTATTTACCTGAGCAAATTATCAATCAAATACAACAAATGCAAGTACTTTTACTGGGCTCCTAATCTGGAACGAAGGTTTATAATAACCTATTAGATTTCTAACGGGTCCTTAATTAAGCCTTAGCTTAGACCGGTTAGTTTCAATGATACGGTTCGTACGCACTATTAAGCGAAGACCGGATAGAATGTGATTTAGACCCAACAAGTTCGGAGACTTGATTAATATGGTTTTATTATACACATTCTGGATTTTGAGATAAAACCGATAAGGTTTGACCCGTTTAGGCTAATTTATGTAAACTAGTTACATAAACCGAATCGAACGCGTAAAAGGCGTAACGGGTAATCATGAGAGCCATTTACAGGTTTCCTAAGTTAATATGCTCCAAATATGTTGTGACATCAGTAGGATGTCTTCTATTATGCCCGTAACGAATTTAAACACAAACTATGCCCCGTAGGGGTAGTTTGGTCATTTAAAAGTTTATAAAAGAGTTTAAGTGTTTGTCTGAGTTATAGGTCTGATGTACTCAGCAAACATACTCAATTTAACAAGTTTTAACAGTAGGATAAAGTGTATATGTGAAATTTATCAATTATAACCAAACTATGCGCGTAGGGGCATTTTGGTAATTTCACATAAGCCTAAAAGCTCAAAACTGAAGTCTGAGTTTATCAACCTTTTCTTACTGTTAAAATATTATAATTTTCCTCAAATATCAGTAGGTATCAACCCTTGTATGTTTAAAATAGTTTTAGTACATACTATGCGTTAAAAACGCTTAAAAAGGCGATTAGAAGCCATTTCCGGGTTCGATACATAAATATGATATTTTTATATTTCCAGAAGGCTTAAAATAATTTATTTATCATATGTGATCAGTAGCAAAAGGTTTGGAGTCGTTTAGATATGTAAAACTCATTTTATGGCCCGTAAGGGCAAAACCGACAATTACCGGATTAAGCCTACAACTATAAGTTATGCTCAGCCTAAAATTAATTAAAAATATTTAAAAATCCCAAAATAATATATTACATCAGTGGGTAAAGAGTTTGGTATTAAAAAGTAGGCTTAACTAGGCTATACGCTAATTATGCCGTTTAATTAACATAAAGCTTTTAATTTACGCTAATGAGCATAACTCTTATTCTACACCTCAAACTGATGTCAAACTTTGCATACAAGTTTATATATCAGTAGCTAAGGTTTCTACACTTTTACATTTTCATAAATCACGTTTTAAGGTGAAAAGGGCATAATGGTCAACATATGAGCAATTAACGGAATCATGCATATTAATTGGATAACTAATGATCCGAGGTGTATAATCACAGAGAGTTATACTAGCATGTAACCTGGTCGAAATGAAACTCTTAGGTATTTCTAAATCATATCAAAACGGGTCAGAACTTAAGTCAACGCAAAAGTCAAAGCTTTGCGACTTTTGGTTCCGAACCGGGTCTAAATAGTAAATTGTCGGGTTGAACATGTTTAGACATGTTCTTATACTAATTACCAAGTTATATTAATGATCAAACAGGTTGTAGGTGTTCTACATTGCTAATTATGCTTAAATTAGAAATTACACATTCTGTTGACTTTTTCTTAACAAGTTTGACCCGACATTTGACCTAGTTAGAGTGGGAATCAGGGGGAACCCTTTTGAGGTTTTATTAACCACATAATTACCAACTTAAAACTACTTTTGATTCGACTAATCACTGGACCATTAGTGATTAATCTTAAAGTCAACCGTTAATTACGACGGTTTGACTTTTAAGCTAAAACTAAGCTAAAACTTAATTAAGAAAGGTTAAGCAAACTTACCAAGGTCCTATGCACGAATTATGACCACTTGAGTCTGCTTTGGAGCTCCAAGAATGATCAGAAGTGCAAGAGAAAGGTGTGAAGAACTTGTTGCAACAAGGGTCCTTTATATAGTGATTTAATCACCACAAATTGTTGACACACAAGTCTACCACTGACCATAACTTACTAACAAGTGTCCCTAGATGTCTAGGGGTCAAGCAAGATGAGGAAAATCGTTTAAAAGTCGATTAGAATGACAAAGGCAGACAAAGAACCAAGAAAATCGCATCAGATGGGTCTAGGCGTGGCGCGAAGGACACCCCCCTGGGCCTCGCGTCGCGCGACACCATGTCTGACTCAAATCCAAGTTTTAGATTTTTATGTTTTGATCCTTGCCTCTTCAAACTTTGCTTAGACTTCCTTTCTTACATTTTGCACCCTTCAAATTTATGTTTAGGGGCCTTAAGACATATACCCATTTTGTTAAGTCCCCGATTAACTTTATTGTTACCCGAAAAGTCCTAACTTTCAACGTTAACGCTTTAACCCCTTGTACACGAATTTGATCATAACTTTCTCATACGATTACGAAACTTTATGAAATTTATATCGTGCATTCTAGTGAGCATAATTAACCGTTACAAAGCTTTGGGTTTGTCAAAAGGTCACTCAGAGGTATAACTTAAACATGTTGGCACATTTAACCCCTGTAGTTTGTAATCTCTTACTTTTAGCTTCGTATGATCCATGATTTATTCGTTTGAAGGTATGAGCATCATGTAGGGTTAATGTACAATATATTTATTCACTGTTGACATTTCAAACACGTATATTCACATACTTTCCATGTTTGTCAACTTTAGTCCCTCTAGAGCATACTTTCATACGTTCAAACTTATGACACGTGTCAATACATTATAGGACGTGAATTTTTGAGGTGTTACAGTACGGTTAGACTTACGTAACTAGTTTACATAAGTTTACCGAAAAGGGGTTTAACCTTATCATTTTGATCTCAAAATCCAGAATGTACAATGTTTACCCATATTATACAAGTCCTAGTACTTGTTGGGTTGAAACCACATTCTATTCAGTATACGCTTAATCTAGCGAACCTATTCTTAAGTACCGGGTCATATCTAAAGGAACTACCTTTGGCCCGTATACCTTCTAACAGATAATAAATCTGTTCATTCCAGACTATAGTACCCCCAGATAATCGGACTTGGGTCAATAATACTTAGACTTGCGGCATTTGCCAAATATAGTCTTGTTGATTGGAAGCTAGCAAAAAGGTAAATGCTCTTGACTTATTTTAGTGTAAACTTGGGATGGCAAATATGCCTCTTGGGACGGTTATTACATAAGTAAGTCGCCTATGATTGCGCAAAAATGTAAGAATACGGTTTAATTCCTTTACAAAAAAAAATTGTAATTGAGGGTTATTGATACCATATCCGGACAACCCAATGGGTTAATCAAGTATATAATCTCGTAACAAGAATAATCCCAAGATATATTTAAAAGATCACCTACGGGTTTTCTATATGTATAAAACTCTTTCAAAAAGCTATTTTTCCAAAAAGTCAGTTAATTGTATTTACCAGCTTTGGCTGACGTAGTTTTAAAAGATTGAACAACAGGTACCGAACCTTATTATAGGCTGGGATTACGGGTCGGCTGGAATGAAGGCTAAGGAATTTGCACTCCTGATGCTTAAGGCCTATGATGTCTAAAGCTCTATTTATTTGGATCATGCCTGTGGGCATGTATCGACGCTTGTAATACTTTTATACATTCAAGTTTTATTTTAATAATTTAAATCCAATACTTCCGTTGCATATTATTATATTGTGATAACTGTTATCCAACCGTCACGATTGTACCCATCCGGGCCCACCGGAAATCGGGGTGTGACAACAACACTCCCAAATCTTCCTCTAATCAGCTGATAATCTGAAGTTCGAGCAGAATCATCAACATTCACAAAAGTGAGCATAACTCACTCAATACTTAACGTTTTTCATCCATTCTTTTTCCCACTTGCTTGGAACAACCTTAGGAACATTTCCAGAGGTTTTCCATGGAAAACCAAGCTCTGGAATGTCACCAAAAAGGCTCCAAAGTGGACTGTTTGTTTCTGTTTTCATTTAAACTTGTTAATCTTAGTTGAACTTGAGTCTATTTCATCTCAAACCTATGTCCTAACGCTCATAATCAATTGAATGGTTAGTTGGGCTTAAAAACAAGGCTGAGAAATGTTAAATCAGAGGTTAAAACCTCACAAACATTCTGTTTTAGTTAGGGTTTTACCCACAAGTAGTGTTCAAGCTTGAAGCTTGATGAATGTGTGATAGTTGGACTAGCTTGGGCTATCCTTCATAGAAATCCACTCACTACTTGATGTTTTTCCATAGATTAGTTGTTATTATTTCCTTAATGCTTGTAAGTTCATGACCCTCCTGTTGTTTATGACAACAAGTGTAGTGGTAAACAATAGAGGTACCTAAATGGAAGCTTTGTTCTTCCTACCTCATGTATGAATTATATGACACAAAGAGGTGCCTAAATGGAGACTTTAATCTCCTACCTCATGCTTGACCTATAGGACTTTATAATCTTTATATTATCTATGTATCCCATATATATATATATATATATATATATATATCTAAGTAACTAAACTTGATGATAACTTAGTAGTTATTTGTCAAGAATATGTTACATCATCTATGACCATGCACTTGTTAGGACTCTAATGGACCTTTGAATCCATGAAATCATACAAACTCCTTTGAGTTTCGATAGTATCAAGAACAAGTGTTATGTGTACAAGATGATTATTTTCGCTTATTTATTTTCCATGCATTTTAGACTCCGAATCTATAATCTTCCGATTTCCCCAAACTCACACACCTATGTTTTCTTCGTGTAGAAGGACAAGGTGCTCCAAACTAATCCATCCACCAACATCACTCGCGGGATTTCAAGTAGGAAAGCTTGCAAAACCTGAGTATACTCGATCCCTTTTTACGCTTTAACACTTTGGGATGCAACATGTATATTATACAAAATCACATGACACTTAAACTATTTTAAACATACTCTATCCATGCTTAACATGAGACTATATGTGATGCTTGTTAATCTCGTATGCTATGTAAACTATTTGGTTGTTATATGCTCATTAACTTTGTTAGCCTACCTTAACAATTATAGCGCTATAGGATTAACGCACCACCCATTAGTCTTGGGGTATTGTTAAGTTAAACTTGTTACCTCCCACTATTCTATTGGGATATGCTATTTTAACGCGTTGTATACTTGGGTTTGAACATATTATACGCCATTTTTGCATACTAGTACTCGCATATTATGAATCATGTTGGATATGAGCACTTTTTATTTTATATTATGCTATGTAACAAAACTTGTATACTCGCTAACTTTTTGTTGATAGTTTAATACATGTTGCAGATTGATTGTTGAGTTGATGATGAGAAGAAATGCAATTTAGGTGGACTTAGATACACACCAAGATTAATTTTGTTATTTCGATGTTATGTTATGAAACAATTGTTGTCTTTTATTTCTTGTATGTCATTTAGTATTGAAATGAAATTTGAATTTAAATTATACTGTCACATAGTGTTATGAAGTCTCTTGCAATCTAGTTTTCGTCTCATCCCGATGTTTCCGCCATCGGTTGGGGTGTGACAAGAAATGCCTGGGTTGGTCAGCAGATTATAAGTATTTGGAAGGTGGCTTGGATGCGTAAAAACCAAAGTAATCAAACTAGCATTAAAATGTTGGAGGCTGAAAGGGAAAAACCAACGACATGCGGCACAAGGAAAGAAGACTGCAGAATTAGTGGAGCTACCAAGGTATGCAAGGTCAACAGAACATATCAAGCTACACGCAACTATGGAAAAGCCTGAGAATAGATGCTTAGTTGTTTATAATTTACATTATGCTTGTATTAATAGTTGGTTATGTGTCATGGTCATGTGGATTGGTATTTGTATGTTTTATTTTTGGACCATGGGGATTACATAATTATGTAAGTGCCCCTTTTGCGAGCCTTGCTGTTTTCTAGTCTATGAGTTTATCCTAGATTAGCAGCTTGGTTCTTCTTTGTATTCTTTTTTTTTTTTCTAATAAAGTTTGTCTGGGGTACCGTCCCCTTTCCCAAAAAAAAAAGTTTTAGTAACTTAATTGAAACAGTTGTCAAACTTGGTTAAATTTTTATAAAGTTATCCCTACTTTTAAAAAAAAAACAAAACTGTTTACACAGAAACATACAAAATTAAATACTTTAGATTAACACATAAGCTGCCTTGAGTGCCTTCCAAAAAAAAGCATAAGTAGGGTGCTTCAAAGTTCAAACAATAATTATCTTGTTTTATACGAATTGTTTCTAAAATATAATAAATTGATTTTATTGGGCCGGGCCTTAGGCTGCAGGGTATGGGGGACGTCCCCATCCCCGTCTTGGTTCGGCGCCGGCAATGCCCCATCCCCCCCCCCCCCCCCGTCTTCAACGTCGAGGAACAGACGTTCAGGACGATCCAAATGATGGGCCCCCTTTTTATCAAGTTGCAACTCTTAGGCTTTAGTGATTGGTAGGGCTGTAAACGAACCTAACGAACACGAACAAGGCCATGTTCGTGTTCGTTCGTTAAGGAAATTAACATGTTCGCGAACTGTTCACGAACGTTTACCGAACATAAGTTTATGTTCGTGTTCGTTCGTTAAGAAAATTCAGTTGTTCACGAACAGTTCGTGAACACTGGTCTTGAACACAAACGAACGCAAGCAAATAATAATGAACACAAACGAACATTTAACTTGAAAATAAAAAATAAAAAACATTGTTATCCTTAAATATTAGATATAAGTAGTTAAATACAACCATCAAATGATAAATCAAAATACAAGAAGTCTATTACACCACCAAACGATGAATAAAGTTTAACTAACTTAAACGTAATTATCCCCAACAATGTCTTAATTGTCTAAATTTGAGCTAACTTAGAAAAAATAGGGTTTTTAGCTTTCAATATGGTTAGATAAAAGGTTTATTATTTATTATTTTTTAATATAATCAAACGAACACGAACGAACGAACATGAACGAACGTAACCGAACATATTACCGAACGTTCACGAACGCAGTCGAACGAACGAAACCTGTGTTCGTGTTCGTTCGCTAAGCTAACCGAACAAAATTTTTTGTCCGTGTTCGTTCATTAAGCTAATCGAACGAACATAAACGAACTTCCCGCCGAACGGTTCACGAACTGTTTGCTGAACGTTCGGTTCGTTTTCCCAAAAAAAAAAGTTTTAGTAACTTAATTGAAACAGTTGTCAAACTTGGTTAAATTTTTATAAAGTTATCCCTACTTTAAAAAAAACACAAAAGAAAAAAACAAAACTGTTTACACAGAAACATACAAAATTAAATACTTTAGATTAACACATAAGCTGCCTTGAGTGCCTTCCAAAAAAAGCATAAGTAGAGTGCTTCAAAGTTCAAACAATAATTATCTTGTTTTATACGAATTGTTTCTAAAATATAATAAATTGATTTTATTGGGCCGGGCCTTAGGCTACTGGGTATGGGGGACGTCCCCATCCCCATCTTGGTTCGGCGCCGACGTCGCCCCATCCCCCCCCCCCCCCCCCCCCCGTCTTCAACGTCGAGGAACAGACGTTCAGGACGATCCAAATGATGGGCCCCCTTTTATCAAGTTGCAACTCTTAGGCTTTAGTGATTGGTACATTAGGCTGGTGGTACTTGTACATAGTGGTGGGGTAGGATCATCTCTCATACCCTCTAGTTTTGTGGAATGGACCATCCTTAGGAGAACTATGACATAGCGCCTACGTGGCGGATCATCCTCCCGGACCATCACCATACCCTCTAGCCTTATAAAATTTATCGTCCAATTTGAGGCCAACTTCTCACATCTAGAAGCTATGTACATAGACGAATTTACCCTAGAAGTATCTTCCAACACCAGCACAATTCGCAGCAATACAGGGGTAAATTCGTCAATTCCCATACCAATGCTTTCCCAATCCATCTATATAAAGGCAGAGCTACAAAAACTAGGGTATAAAAAGCAGATCTCATTCTCCCTCTTCCGAACCTCAACGACCAGAAAAAAAGTGAGTAATTCTTCATAAATCATCAAATTATAACTTTATTGATCTGATAATCGATGATTTTGTGACTGTTTACTGCATATAAACCTTGATATTGTGCTTATTTTGTGTGTATGTTGAAGATTCACGTGCAAATTCATCATAATCGATTATTTGTGTGTGTTTTACTGTATATGAACCTTGAATTTGTTTTCAATTTGGTGTGTATGTTGAAGATTCTCCTGAAAAATCATCATAATAGATTATTTGTGTGCGTTTGCTGTATATGAGCTTTGAATTGGTGCTTATTTTGTCTGTATGTTGAAGATTCTCGTAAAAATTATTGTAATCTATGATATTGTGTTTGTTTACTGTATATGAGCCTTGAATTTGTGTTTATTTTGGTGTGTATGTTGAAGATTCTCCTGAAAAATCATCATAATCGATTATTTGTGTGTGTTTACTGTATATGAGCTTTGAATTGGTGCTTATTTTGTGTGTATGTTGAAGATTCTCGTAAAAGTTATTATAATCGATGATGTTATGTTTGTTTACTGTATATGAGCATTGAATTTGTGTTTATTTTGGTGTGTATGTTGAATATTCTCGTTCAAAATCATCATAATTGATGATAGTGTGTGTATGAACCTTGAATTTGTGCTTATTGTGTCTGTATGTTGAAGATTCTCGTGCAAAATCATCATGATCGATGATTTGTGCCTGATCACTCTATATGAATCGCAATTTTTTGCTTAATTTTGTGTGTGCACTGAAGATTCTCGTGCATATGGTGATAATTTGATTGTTTGTGTCTGTTTACTGTATATAAACTGTGTTTTTTGCTTTTTTTTGTGTATATTGAAGATTCTCGATTATTTGTGTTCATATACTGTATATGAACCTTAATATTGTGCTTAGTTTTATGTATATATTGAAGATTCGTGTCTAAATTTTGATAATGGATGATTTGAGTCGGTTTACTGTATATAAACTGTGTTTTTTGCTTTTTTTTTGTGTATATTGAAGATTCTCGATTATTTGTGTTCATATACTGTATATGAACCTTAATATTGTGCTTAGTTTTATGTATATATTGAAGATTCGTGTCTAAATTTTGATAATGGATGATTTGAGTCGGTTTACTGCATATGAACTTGAGTTTGGGATTAAATTCGTCTAACGTTGGAAGATTCTCATGGAAAGTCATGTGATGCCTGTTGTTTGTTTCAGATTTTGAGTTCTATTTTGTTTGATTCAAGTTTGGATAATTGTGTAGCCGATTATGTAAATCATCAGGGTAAACTAAGATCTAAAGTATCTCTTTGATGTTTTCTTTGTGTATAATCTTGTAGAATATGATAATATCTAGAGTATACCCAAACATGTTAGATATCTTTTCATTTGCCAGAATGAATTTTTTTTTCCTAGTTTTCTGATATAGCACATCAAGCAAGATGGTTCATTTGGTTCAAATATGTAATGGCTTTGTGAAAGCTGTTGGTTACATTTGGGAATTTGGTTGGTTTGTAGCTTACTACAGACGGTTATTATCGTACAGAACAGGTCTTTCATGGCGACGTTCGAATTGTACCGTAGGTCAACAATTGGAATGTGTTTGATAGAAACATTGGATGAGATGGTTTCAAGTGGGATTCTTGGCCCTGAGCTTGCTATCCAAGTGCTTGTTCAGTTTGACAAGGTCCCTTTTGATCTTCTTTAATGAAAATTATTTTGTTAATTTTATGCTTTCTTTAATATGAGTAGTGTCAATTAATATCATAATATGTGAATCACCATTTCTTGTTTTGGTGGTTGTAGTCAATGGCTGAAGCACTGGACACTCAGGTTAAGACCAAGGTGTCAATTAAGGTATTAGTTCTATCTATATTGCTTACTAGGAAGTATTACTGAGATGCATGAATTTTGATTCAAAAAAATTACTTATTTAGACAATTAATCCGTTTATTGCGTATCTCAAAAGCAGTAAGCCCTTTTGATTGTTGGATCAAGAAAAGTGTTTGTGCTTATCTGCTTATTTTTGGATGAATGAAGCATTTTGAGTTTGCTTATTTCAAACTGATTATTCTTGGTCGATCCGGAGGTCTCACTGGAAGCAGCCTCTCTATTTCTACGGGGTAGAGGTAAGATTGTCTACATCTTACCCATAGTTACCTAAATCGCTAGGATAGCCACGATCCACGTATTGGATCGTGGTGTACCCAATCGGAAATCGTAAGCGTACCGGAACGCCATGGTCCGGCGAACCGAGTTGCTTCGGCACGGTGTTCCTGATTGCGGAGGTACGACGATCCAAACTGATCCGGTTCAGCGAACCAAATTGACAAGGTGGACGTTCCAAATCGATTGGGTACAACGATCCTCAGCTGAATTCAGAGTCAATCTTGTTTCCAGCCAGAAACTAGTAAGGGGAAGAAGAAGAAACGAAGGGGAAGAAGAAGAAACAGCGGCTGTGTATGTTTTAGGTTTTTAGGGTTTAAATAAGTTAAAAAAAAAAAAAAAAAAAAAAAAAAAAACAGCGGCTGTGTTTGTTTTTTTTTTTTTTTTTTAAATAAGTTTAGTTATTACAACATTTAACCCCTTTATTTTTACTAGTTTACATTTAAACCCTAAAACTTATAGTTTTTTACATAAAAAGTGTGAAAGTAGTTTGTGTATTTAAACATTTAACCCTCTCTATCCTTACTAGTTTACATTTGGTCCTTAAACTAATAAATTTATACATAAAAAGTATAAATTAAGATTATAAATATATAACATTTAACCAAATTACATCAGTTTCTACTCCTATTCAATATCAATTTTTATCTTCAACCTTCAATGTTTATGTTTGGTAATTTGAATTTTGGAATTTGATAATTTATGTTTTAATTTGTGTACACTGAACCGGACTCCATGGTACACCGTACCGGTTCGTACCAAAATGAACCTACCCCCCTCCGTACCGAAAACGTCACCTCTAGCGAATCGCGTACCCGAACCGCGTACCCGTACCGGAGCGAACCGCGAATTAGGTAACTATGATCTTACCCTCCTCAGACCCTACCTTAGCCTTGCTATTGGTGGGATTTACTGAGTTTGGTGATGAAACTGATTATTCTTGGTGGGTTCTAAATAAAAAGTTTACGTCTAGGGTCAATAAATTGTTTAAATAAGCAACCCCAAACACCACATTATAGAATTAGTCTGTTACATATGGACTATAGGGGTATTTGGGATTACTTATTTAAACACCTTCTGGTTAGACTTTTAAGTGAAAGCAGATAATCAGCTTATTGAAAATACCTTATTTGTTTTTTAAAGTTATTGTATCTATATTGGATACATCAACTGTTTATAGAATTCAGAAGGGTAAAAGAAAATAGTCAACCAATTTGTTGATGTGTTAACTCAACCAGTCTTGACTCGATCTTGAAGATGACCCAGTTTGACCCGACAGACCTTTTGTAAACATAAACAGGGGCATTTGCACACGTACAGATTCTGTGACAACGTGTGGACATTCATTCTTCAAGACGCACTCTTCAAGTACGATGAATTATAACTTTATTGATTTGATAATAGATGATTTTGTGACTGTTTACTGTATATTAACCTTCAATTTGTGTTGATATTGTCTGTATGTTGAAGATTCTCGTTCAAAATCATTATTATCGATGATTTTGTGTGTGTTTACTGTATAAAACCTTGAATTTGTGTGTATGTTGAGGAATCTCGTGCTAAATTATATTAATCGATGATTTGTGTGTTTACTGTATATGAACCTTGGATTTGTGTTTAAATTTTGTCTGTATGTTGAAGATTCTCGTGCAGAATTATTATAATCGATGATTTTGTGTGTGTTTGCTGCATACGAAACTTGAATTAATGTTTAATTTTGTCTGTATGCTAAAGATTCTCATGCTAAGTCATCATGATCGATGATTTTGTGTCTGTTTACTCCATATGAATCGCGAGTTTTTGCTTAATTTTGTGTGTGTATGTGTGTTGAATGTTCTTATGCATAAGGTGATAATTGATTATTTGTGTATAATTACTGTATATGAACCGTAAGTTTTTACTTGAGTATTTGGGTATTTTGATGATTCTCATGCAAAATTATGATAATCTATTAATTGTGTCCATTTGATGTATGTGAACCTTGAATTTATGCTTAAGTTTATGTTTATATTGAAGATTTGTGTCTAAGTTTTGATAATGGATGATTTAATAAGTTGGTTTACTGCATATGTTAGAAGATTCTCGTGGAAAGTCATGTGACGCCTGTTGTTTGTTACAGATAATGAGTTCTATTTTGTTTGATTTAAGTTTGGATGATTGTGTGGAATGATCAGGGTAAATTAAGATTGAAATTATATCTTTGACATCTTATGCATCAAGCAACATGGTTCTTGGTTCAAGTATGTAATGGTTTTGTGAAAGTTGGTGGTTACATTTGGGATATGGTTGGTTTTTAGTTTTATAAAAGATGGTTATTATTGTACAGGACAGCTCTTTCATGGCTACATTCGAGTTGTACCATAAAAGTGGGATTCTTGGCCCTGATCTTGCTATCCAAGCGCTTATTCAGTTTGACAAGGTCTCTTTTGAGCTGATTTAATTAAATTATGGGTTAGTTCTGTGTTTTTTTGTACTATGATTAGTGTTGCTTAATATGAGGCTTGTTTTGTTGGTTGTAGTCAATGGCTGAAGCACTGGACACTCAGGTTAAGACAAAGGTGTCAGTTAAGGTAAATAGTTCTATCTATATGACTTACTAGGAAATATTACTGAGATGGGTGAATTTTGATTCAAAAGATTGCTGATTTAATCTGCCTATTGCGTATCTTATCTGGGTATTTTGGGGTGAGATAAGCTGTTTAAAATTAGTAGTTTTGAGTTTGCTTATTGGATTATTTCAATCTGAGTATCCTTGGGGTTCAAAATTAGAAGTTTACGGTTAGATTTTGTGTGAATGCTGTTAATAGATTTTAACCATGATGTGAAAGATGATAAGAACTAGTATGTATGGACTATAGGGGTAATTGTGATTGCGTATTTAAACAGCTTATGGGTATGCTTAAGAGCTAAAAAAGATAGTCAGCTTTCTGAAAACACCTTATTTCACCATATGTGTAAACCTGTACTTTTGAAATAGGCAATCTCACTCTGCTCGTTGAATACAACTTATTTCATTATAAAACAAACAAGGAAGCGTAAGCACTATCCTAATCATCCAGGTGTTAAAAGTGTTTTGTTTTGTTTTTTTTTTTCTTTTTCAAAAGTTGCAGTAAGCGGAGAAATTGTTTGAATAAATGATCGTAAAGACCATCTTATTAGATAACTTGCATGTGAGTTATAAATACACTGCCCTTTCTCAAGAACAATAATATATCTATGCAGTACCAAAATTTATTACAAATTACTAGGTTGTTTAAACTTTAAAGGCTTAATTTCATAATGCAAAGTCCAACAACCATCTCAGCTTTCAAAAATACTTGTGATAACCGGATACAGGAGTATAGAAGAAAATACATAATAAGGGTAAAGAAAAGTCGATCTTGGAGATGACCCGGTTTGACCCGACAGACCTTTTGTAAATGACGGATGTACCCTTGTTGGCTTGTTAACATACAACGTCATCTTCACTGTGTGGATGCTGATATACTTTTGTAAACATAAACAGGGGCATTTGCACACGTACAGATTCTGCGACAACGTGTGGACATTCATTCTTCAAGTACATGAATTTCAGGAAAATGTTGGTCAAGTTAAAATAGTGGCATGTGACTCAAAGCTGCTTGTTCAGTGAGATCTGTCTCTCTCTCTTTCTATGGTTGTCAAGGTAAATTTTAGTGTAGACATCCACAATCATTTTACACCACACCCTCTTACTATCATCATTCGTTCATACATCCACATGAACTTATCATCAGCGTTTAATATGTTCCCGATTGGCCAAAAGCTTAACCACATAACTCTTCGTCAACTCCTTGTTTCCAAAACACCACTGGGTTGTATACCCATAGTTGAGGGGCCAATATATGCATATGGCACTTTAGATCCTTTTTTATTTATTTAGCTTAGCGGAAATGATAAGAGAACAATCTTTTAGATTTCTTTATGCATTACGCTTTAATACATGAAGGAATTCCCCACATTTATTTTATGTGCCCGTGACATCATAAATATTTTTCTTATAGAAACGTGGAAGATTCAACACGAGCTAACGCGTGCAGCCAAAAGCGAGGATTCGATTGTTACTGGTATTGCCAAACCAATGCTAGAGAATGTACTTTGATAAGTACTGGAAAAGTGTATTATGTTAGCAATCGCAGTTGTAATGGACCAGTGGTTCAAGATGAAGCTGGTCGGGTTCAGTTTCGCAAAGGTTTATGGGGATGAAGTCGTTAGCTTTGTTATTTATTAATATAGTCGATGAGGGAATCGAACAGCTTTACCTTGAATACGTGGCGCTTCCTTCACCGGCTCACCGCGTGATGTGAAAATAGAGGATGATAGTCATTGCAATGGACTCCGGTTGATTTCGATGCGTATATCATAGAGGCTTCACCAATACTTGGAGGAATCTCTTTTACCTAGGGTTTATGAATTTGATTTTATTGGATGGTGGAAGTTATATAGGGTTTAAAAAATGTTAAAAGAGTTCACAAGAAGAGTATTTGTTACGTTGATGATTAATCATAGTTCATAATGGTGATCATAACCATCATGATGATCATGTTAATCACGTCCATACACCCTCATAAGTATCATGGGCTTAAATGCCCTGCTCTTGTTGCGTTTAGTTTATAAGATTATTATTTTAATTTTAATTTGGGTGATATGATCGATGTAGGCTAGCTTTTTGAAAACTCGAATAACCCGACTTTAACGAGCCAGAGCTCTAGCCTGTAACAGAGCTCGTTTATTTATCGAGCCCAAGCTCGAGCCTGAAATACAAAGCTCGTTTAGGCTTGTGAGCTTAAACGAGTCCAAACAAAATTTTACTTTGAATAAACAACCAAAATGGTCCCTGAGGTTTCTTTTGCTAATTTAGTTTAAAACTCAAACCTTTTGAATCTGGGTCCTTGTGGTTTCAATTTTCTTGTCATTTTCATTCAAAAGCAAAATCTGGTCAGATTTTTCAGTTAACATCCAGTTTTTTTGTCTTTTTCCTCCCTATGAAGGGCAAAATGGTTAGATTTCTTTTAATTTGTTATAATAAAACGTTAAAAGACCATTTTGCCCTTCATTAAAGGGTGTGAAAAGAAAAAAAAATTGGATGTTAACTGAAAAATCTGACAATTTTGATTTTGGATAAAAATGTCAACAAAATTGAAATTACAGGGATCCAGATTCAAAAGGTTTGAGTTTTGGACTAAGGGGGGTAGGAGTGGTCATCACTCACTCACAACTTTCAATCAAGTTCCGTCATGTCATCAACCATTATTCCATCACTAGTGATGGATAGTGGAAATGCCCATCACTCACAATACCCATCACTCACAACACTCAACAATACCATCACTCACATCATCTTCACGCGTGATTTAGTTTGGTGGCGGTGGTGTTTTGTTTACTATCACTCGTTATATGAATTCATCACGGGCTAAAAGCCAACCACCCCAGGTGGCCTAAAGTGACCAAAACTCAAGGACCATTTTGGCAGTTTACTCTTTTAATAAATATGATTTTCCAAATATACCGTTACATTCCTCTTTTTTCCTACATTTCATCTTGATCATTGATTTGAAAAATGAAAGGTTAATATTCATTCTCATCCTACTTAACCAAATAAACTTTTTATTTAATCTTACCTCTTTTATAATAATCCTACCATTCACCACCACCAGATGAGTTGATTTTTATGTTCAAATGTTTTATTACACAGTTTGAATAAAGAATCCATCTTTCATCAGTTTTTACTGCATCCTCATTCCATGAGTTGATTTTTTTTTTTTTTCAAATTTCTTACAAAAAGTAATTAGATTTCCCCTATATTTACATTAGTTACAATTTGTCTTATCTACCAATTGTTGGTATTTCCAAAAGATTTTCTCAACATCTTTTGGGGTAATGAAGTGCCTAATAAACATAAATATGATTTCAATTGATATTTAATTATATTAACTTTTAAATGCCAACTATAAACTTTTTAATTTATAATTGGCGATCTCAAGCCCGGGTTAAGAAAGAGAGTTTTGTTACTAAACATATTGAAAATGTTAATTTTGCAAAAAAGGCTCCCACTTTGTAGTTCGCATAAGGTCTCCAAAATCGCTGAAACGACCCTGATTAAGAGTGAAAACATGTAACTGCAATAACCGTTTATGTTTATACCATCAATCAAACAGTAATCAAGCACTCCTCACCTAAAATCGAGCAATTTCCAAAAAAAAAAAAAAAATTCAAGCTCAAACTATTTCACGACGAATCAACCCTAAAGTCAACTTTTACCTCAAATTAAACGTACAGATCTTCAGAAGTAGGCAATGCGATATGATTTGAGTAGAAGTATGAAATTTGCTTACTTGTGTCTAAAATCGAACAGTGTTATTGGTAGAAATCAAAATCAAAGGCGTTCTAGTAGCAATTACATACTATGGAATCTGAAATCGATGGCGTTATGAGAAGCATGCCGTCAAGTACAAAGGTTTTAAGATTGGCAGATTGCAACCGTCGAGAAAACCGTGTGCCCATCCTGACCCATCTGTATTACCCATTCTAACACGTTCTTATTTTCTCCTATTTTCAGTTTTACCCACTAAGATTTATATGTTACCCAAAATAACCCATAATCTTCAAATAATTACCCAAAGAAACCTTAAATTTGTCTTTGAGAAAACAAAATAATGGGAGTTGCGTTGAAACCATGATACACAATTTACATTTACACAAATGTTTAAACGGGCTTACATCCTAAGACCTGAACCACCTTCTCATATTCTCTAACACATGTTGATGTTGCCACTGCTTGAACATCAACACATCCGACAACAATTAACCTTCCGATTTCTTTGTGAGTGGAGACAGATTCAACACCCACAAGACTACCGCCTTCTCTATCTTGTCCGTTTCACTCTCACTATTAAAGCTCACTCCCAGCTCAACTTCAATTTCCTAAAATGTACACACAAAAAAAAAAATCAGACAACACACAAAAAGTATAACAATAAAATTTCAACTGACGTTGGGGCTTTGGGTGAGATTAACAACTAGGCCCCACCCTTAATATAAACTCATCACATATATATATAGAAAAATCAATAATACAACGTTAATCGTTATAAAATAAACAAATCAAAAGTAGTGTAGGAAAATGACCGAACTTACCTAAGCGAATTGCGAGACTCTCCTAACGTTTTTGGAAGCAAATCTCTCAATCAAGTCTTTATAGTCCATATTTTCTTATATTTCATTTTGAATAGCTATCATTGTCAACCTATTAAAATATGTTAAAATGGATTAATTTCAAGTAAAAAACTGTATGGGCCATTAAGAATTTGTGTCTTTAAAAATGGCTTAAACATATTGGTTTTTTTATGGGGTAACTTTGTTAAATAGTAACCAAGTTTCATGAGTGTTCTAATTAAGTCATTCATAAGTTTTTTTGTTCCAATTAGGTCACTAAAGTTCATTTTGATGTTTCAATCCTAGATGTTTTACTTAAATAGAAGGTTATTCATCCTATATGGCATTTATTTAAGTTTTTTCTTTTTTTATAAATATGTTAACATGACTTATAAAGGCCTACATGGATTAAAAAATTACCAAATAATTTTAAAAAATTGTAAAAAGAATTTAAAATTACGAAAAAAATATATATTTATTTATTGAGGTATTATTATTATTATTTTTATTTATTAATAATAATATTAATATATGCTGACATGGTTAAAAAATAATTATTTATTAATTAAATAATAATAATACAACAAAACCCTCATCCTGTTAATCATCCCTGCAACTTTGGGTCATCCAAAATTCCAAATTGATGAGAACAAACCATATATGAGTACTTTGGCTACCTACTTTTGATTTGAGAATCCCTTTTTCTTATTTCTAAAACTTGCAGCCTAATTACTCCATCAATATCAATGCCCAAGAATGGTAGATTAACGATGTAGGTTTTTTTTTAATACGGAATATCAATCGACGATTGTAGGTGTTGTTTTGATTTTGATTATTCGATCTCTTTTGTTAATTAATTGTTTTAGCATATTTATGAAAATTAAATAATTACCATATATGATTGTTTACCTGCTATTCAGGTCATTTATATAGGATTAGCACATAAAAAAAAACTTCAATGACTTGAATAGAACAAATTTTTTTATAAGTCACCTAATTAGAACACTCTTAAAACTTGGTTATCATTCTGTGAGATATTCCCTTTTTTTATTATATATCTATACTTCTATATCTATATCTATATCTATATCTATACTACTTTATAAAGCATATAGGAAGGATAGAAATGGTCAGTTGCCACTTTACAACCATTTGAAGCCTAATGTACAACCTTTAAAGCATGAAGGTGTTGAAAATACCTTTTCAACACACGCAGCAGGCGGGACATTTTGTTCTTTTGAATTTTGAAATTCGATTATGGGGCTCCATACTTTTGTTGTTTTGTCACATCCTGCTCTCATTTCTCTCTCTCTCTCTTCCGAGTTCTCTTTCATCTTGTTCAAGAAAAACCCTAAAAATCATAAAAGGGTGATTTTCATTTCTTCAGTCGCTCCTCCTTTCTCTCTCTGGTGATTTTCAACTTAGGGTTTCTTGCCTCCTGTGGTATGAGAAGATCTCACCAGATCCAACAACGGCGTGGTCTGTAATAGTGGTCGAGGCAAGTTCCAACAACCCGAGGTAAGTCCGACAACCTCCTTTGATTTTTTTAGATCATGCCCTTTAGTTTTTGAATCCGATGTTTGTATCTGCTTTAAACTTGCAGATCTAGGGTTTTACTTTCGAATTCATGTCTGAGGTAAGCTCTACTTTGAATCAACACAGATCTAGGGTTTTATATCTCACGTCTGAGGGTTTATTTGACAGATCTCATGATTCCACTTGGCTGAGGTACCTTCTCTGGCGGCGGCAGTGAATGTGACAACGGTGTATGGGAGCTGCGTGTGTGGAGACTCGATGAAAATGGGTGGCTCCGGCATCAACAGCAGGCAGCGGCTAGGGTTCTGACCATGACCACCTGGTAAGTTCAGTTCATCCAAAAATCTTTACCGATGAACAAGTAAACATGTTTTATCATCTTTTTGTTTAAATTTGTTTTAAAAAGCTGTTAAATTTGTGAAGATCCGCTGTATAAGGAGCTGTGGAAGGCTTGTGCAGGGCCATTTGTGAAGATCCGCTGGAAAAACGAACGCTTTTGATGAGGTATAATACGGCTTCTGGTTTGTCTCCGTTTTTCCTCACTGATTTCTTTCAATCTTTTGACATTCTTGAAAATATATTGTAGGATGTTACATAACCTAGCCATATAGTTGATGATACAAACTGTGAAACTCAAGATGATGACAACACCAACGAAGATAGCGAGTCAGATGATGACGATGATCATTTCGATTCTGTTTGTGCGATATGTGATAATGGTGGCAAGCTTACATGGTACAACTTTTTTACTTCACGTCTTCATTTTCTTAAGAAAAAATTTAAATGATTTTTAACTGATGGTTTTTTGATGACTTTGTCGTCAATTGCAGTTGTGAAGAGAGATGTTTTAGGTCGTTTCACGCAACCCCAGATTCTGAAGAGGCACAAGAGTCTAATTGTGAATCTCTTTGTTTATCTCTTGAAGAACTGGAGGTTAGTTAATCGTATAGGAGATTGGATGATATCATATATATTGTTTCGTTTAATTATTCTTTTAAATATTTATTCTTTGCAGAGTCAAAATGAATATAAGTGTGAAAATTGCCAGTATAGTCTGCACCAGTACTTTGTCTGTGGTGAACTAGGGTCTTCTGATAAATCTTCAAATACAGAGGTATGTAATACTCGAGAAAATATATTTTCATCGTCATTTTTCCCAATGATATTCAGCAATTATCTATTGGTATCATTGTGTACGTTTTTCGTTGTAGTTCTGCAACGTGTGACCACTTTTATCACCCGAAATGCGTAGCTAAGCTGCTCCAGAAAAACGATAAGACCGAGCGACAGACGGTTCAAGAAAAGATTGCTGCAGGGTAACCGTTTATATGTCCAGCTCACAAGTGTGCCATCTGTAAGCAAACCAAAAATGAAAAAGTCGAAGATTTGCAGTTTGCAGTTTGTTGATGCAGAGGTTGAAGGGTTTTATCCCAATTCAACAGAAAGGTATCTTTTAAAGTTTTGGTTTTTCAGTTGGAGATGATTCTGCTTATATTTGTGTTATGAATATTTTTTTGGGGTTAGGGATTGACTGAGGTTACTATATTATAAAGGGAGCTAGCAAGTACAGGGTATTAGATTTGATTTCAAAAGCTATTGAAATTATATGGATTCATGTACAAAGTTTGGGTATGATTATGTGCAAGCTTGTACTCTTAATGTTAGGAACGAAAGTAGAAGGTATCTTTAGACAGTCCGCGGACGTCGAGGAAGTTGAGCGCAAAGTTCAGAATTATGAAACAGGTAAAAACAATTTTCGTTTTATTGCTATACCATTTTTGCATTTGTTGTCTTCTTGTTGCACTTCAATTTCACTCAACACTCAAGTAGTAAGAATACTAAAGTATACCATGTATTTGTTCCAGGCAAGACCGAGTTTGGTTCTGATGAGGATGCTCATGTTGTCGGTGACTGTGTCAAGGTGCATACCTAATTAAAATATTTATTCGATCAGTGTAAATAAATATGATAAAAAAGATGTTTCAGAAAGTAATTACAGAAGATACATTTAACTTTATATGTTGAGTCTTGTTTTGGTTTATATTTACCGAAGCTCTTTCATCTGTAGCATGTTCTTCGAGAGCTACCGTCATCTCCTGTTCCTGCATCGTGTTGCACTGCTTTACTAGAAGCTCATGGTTAGTTCATATCTCTTCTTATTTTGGTTGCTACATTTGGAGTACGTATGCTGATATTGTTAATCAAACAAGGAATTAATCGCAAGGAGGCTAGAGTAAATGTCATGAGTGCTGCAATCTTGGAAACATTTCCCGAACCAAATAGGCGTTTGCTACAGAGGTACCTTTTCCTATTTGTTACTTTGTATTTCTGAACCACACGTGTTTTGATTTATGTTCAATTTGCTTGATAGCTATTGTAATAAGTATATTAAATTAGTGAAATTCATCTGCAGAATTCTCAAGATGATGCACTTTGAAAATCAGATGACACCATCAGCGGTTGCCGCTTGTATGGCACCATTACTCCAATGCCCTCTCTTAGCTGGTCAACCTGGTCGGGTTGGCGGGTTCACCCGTTTAACCCGTTTATATTATATTACATTTTTTTTAAATATGTTTTACCAGATGGGCAGTATCTGAGCGCAATAGGGGCCCACTTTTTCTTGTTTTTATGATAATTTCATCTATTCACAACTTTTGAAAGCTATTGGAGATGCCTTTGAAGATATGCATCAAATTCACAAAGCCTCAAAAGCCACAATTGGGCTGTTAGTTTATTCTGAGTCTAATCTGCATCGTCATTCGTTTATTGACTTAGTGGGCACTGTCAAACAAGTTAAAACAGCAGAAGAATATAGACCACCCTCACCAACTCCTAATTATGGTAACTAACACCTCCACTCTTTTTCGCTGTAAAACTTTATTTTTAATCTTTTTTACTGATAATTATTTAATTTAATAGGCGACGAAGCTGGATCAAATGGAACTAGGAAACCCCTAACTGATGCCGCTTATGGTAAATTCACTTGTTTTGGTTTTTAAGACATGTTCGGATGGATACATGAAATGTTTTGGTAAATTAACTGATGCCGCTTATGGTAAATTCACTTGTTTTGGTTTTTAATTCAGCAGTCGTTATAAAACAGGCTGCAGTTTACATCATCGGTCATTATGAAAATGCCCAGGTTGACCCGTTTGATGAAAAAGGGTGACCATTTTAAATTGTTTAATGTTGACCTGTTTAAACTGTTTGATGAAACAGGTTGACCGTAACAGGCTGACCCATTCAAACCGTTTAATCAACCAGGCTAACCGGTTTAAATCGTTTAATCAACCAGGCTGACCCATTTATAGATGTTCTCATTAAAGCTGCTAACAAATTTGCTTTAAAAATTTTCCCTAACAAATTTTAGCTGCTTGGCTACAAGAAAGACATACATTTTCACTTTAAAAAGTCAAACAAAGCATCATCCATTCCAAAAAATTAGATGGTATTAGGTAACAAAAATGAGTGTAGTTTTTTTAAATGGTTTTGAATTATTAGAAATGTATCAGTTTTGAAACTGGATGCAGCTCATTGGACTTGAAAAGTCAAAGCATGTCTTGGTTTGTATTAATATAACTCTAATGTGTTGTGTAGGCTATTGCCGAAGTAGCCTATGACTGGTTTTACGAAAGAAACAACTCAATTGATTGATCACCAGCATATATTGCCTCGACACTGCTAATCATGTCTTAACATATGGTTCATGGATGTAAATGTGTTCCCTAAAACTATGTTATTTGATAAACAATATTGGTCTTATATATGTCACCTAAAACTATGTCATTCTGTAAAAACTATGCATACAGGAACTATGTAATTTCTCTCCATGTCTATAAATATAATGCATTTTAAAGGGACATTTTTTTTGTTTTAATGCACAAGGTCCATTTGGGTAAATTGGCTTTTTAAACTCTAATTACACTTTCATTCTCTCATTTTTAATTGAATTATAGATAACTAATAGTAGTTACACTTTACCCCCTTTTAAAAAAATGAACTATCTCCATGATTTTGGTGCAAGCAAATTTTAAATTTGAGGCAAAACATGTCGTACTTCATGTTTGTATATGGAGACATACCCAATAATTATTAAGCATCGCCGGTCAAAGCAAGTCTAGGATGGTCCTTGTTTATCAAGGAACTCGGGTGCGTTTCATATTATAAACCGGTGACGCGGGAAGGTGTATACTCACACCCGAACCCTTTAGTTGACTATTATAAATGTTATTACGTATTAGTATTGGTGATGAACTTTTTAATGGCGTCTACAATGATAGAAACGTGAACCGAATAAGTACATTGTTGGATGTTCTTAATCACCCAACAAACCTCTAAAATTTTCAAGCTTTAGAGTGTGGCGTTGTAATATGCTGCCTTCACCGCATCACACAGATGTCAGTGTTTTTTTAAAAATGTTATTTACACATTTACCCCCCCCCCCCGGTCGAAAACGTCAAGCTTCGCCACTGCCGAAGGCCTCATTGTAACTGATGATACGATGATTTACCCACATCTTTAAAACCCCTCATAACATAACTAGAATCACACAATTTTCTTTGTTTTCTCCTGAAGCCGGTAACCGGCCGTCACACAATAACCACCAAACGCCATCACGAAACCACCAATCGCCACACACCGCTTATTCTCCGTTGCTGAAGAAGGCTGCAACCGACCCTCACGTTCTGCTACACTGCCACCATCGTCGTCACACGCCACATCGGAAACTACATCCCCGTACATAACCCTAAACTCACCAACCTAAGTGATATGTTTCCCGCCGCATCGCGCGGGTAAACGACTAGTATGTGTGTATATATATATATATATAGGGGAAGGTTCAAATGAAAACCACTATTTATTGTGAAAACTCGAAAACTAATTAAAAAAGCCAAAAAAACATACCAAACATTTTTTTTTTGCATACCAATTTTCGCCATTTTTTATATATAAAAAAAATTCAAAAAAAAAAGTTTTTGTAGTGCACATGTGTACTACAATTTTTTTTTTAAAGTTTTTTTTTATATATAAAAAAACCTGCGATTTTTATAATTTTTTTTAACAAGCAAATATTATTTAAATATAACCAGAAAACTTGTTAAGTTACATCAAAACAGAAGGTAGACGGGCAACAAGCTGCGCCGCCAACCCTTTCTGAATTGCAAACCCCAACCTCCCAAACACAAACCCTGTTGGTGCACGTATGTCTAAAGCCTGCGTCTTAGTCTTAGTTGATCAAAGTAAAGGGTCTAGATGTGTTTATTATGCAAAGTATAGGGGTTGTATTTGTAAAAGTGTGATTTTAATGTTCTGATTCCGCTTATATGGACATGTGTCATATGAGTGGAATCACCTCCCCTATAAATAGTAGTAGTGTTTTCTCATTTTGTACGTGGATGTTCAGAGTGTAGCCGAACTGCTGGCCGATTATTTTCAGAAAGTTTAATGAGAAAACTGTATTAAAGTGATCTGCATCTGTTTCTACTCAATTTCTACTTTGATTCATGCTGATTGTGTATTTCCGCTGCATAATCAGTAGGTTCTAGCTCAGATTGACTCACAAGACTGTCAAATACGGTCCTACAAACCCCTGCCCCTTGGGTCGAACAATTGCTGTGGATAACCCGTTAAAAACCTCGTCAATAATTTGATGGCTTCTGGCGCTAGGGAGCCAAAAGTATCAAAGGCAAAAGGGATAAAGACATGTTGGTTCTCTGCGCAAGCTTTAGCGTGCTTATCCACTTTCTTTGATTCTGCCTTTCTTGCTGCTAGTCCAGCTACAAACCCGTTTTCCCTTAAACCAACCAAAGGGGAAACCCCCGTGAGGTCTACACAAGCGTATTTCCCCCCAGCCCAGCCAAAGACGAGCAGATCCGCTGGTCGCATAGTAGATCTCCCTTCCATAGGGTCCGTGAGGAAATTCACAGGGGCCTCTTTCTTAGCAGAAATCCCAGCTCTTCTTAAGATATCCCCCAAAACATCTCGCACCCAGTCATGCCGATATTTAAATCCAGGGAGCTCTTTACAGTGAACTGCGTGCTCCCCATATTTATCCATACAAGCTTTACGACATATCGGGCAGGTTTCATCTTCTGGGTACATAGGGATCATTAGCCGGTATTTGAGAATGGTTCTATATTCTACTGCCGACATGCATTGTCCTAACCCCTCAATCGGGATAACGGTAAAAAAATTCCTGAGCATGGGGACCCTTCAGACACTCAAACACCGCCTTCTGGCGGGGTGACAAATCAAAAGCTTCTCCCAGGCTTTGAGCGATTTTGCTAAACAGTGCATTCGCCAAAGTTTTTTGTGGCTTCGAGGGGGGCGGTGTCCTTGTTAGAGAAACCGCCAATATCCAAGTCTGGGAGAGAGACATTTAAGTGTTCGAGTGCTTGTTGATAGTCTGGGTCAAGCCCGACGACCCCACCGTTTTGAAGGATATGATCCTGTAGTTCCCAAGACTGAGCTCTAGACGCCACAAAGGCATAAGCCCCAACATCTTGGGCTGAGAAGAGGCCCAACCACCTATAACAATAAATACATTGCCTACATAAGTCTGGCCCTCTGTGGCGAATAGCTTGGCTTGGTCATATGTAGCACCTGCGCAGCTGCTGCGCGTTCCAGGTGCGGGGGACGCTTGTTCCGTCAAGCCTTTTTAAGGTGTACACCCCTTTTCCCAGGACCTCATTGATAATGTACGGTCCTTCCCATTTAGGTGCTAATTTGCCTGGCTTTTCCTCGTTGGACACTTCGTTGTCGCGCAAGACGAAATCTCCTGGGACGAAGGTGTCACACCCCCAAAATCCACCTGCGGAGTATCACCGCTTGGAAGCGTGACTGACCAGGATCCAGCCACCAATTATATTGAATAAGCATACAAGTAGTTATAAAATCCAACCAATACAATTGGTGTTCAAACAAACATAGTTTAAGTTGTAAGCGGAAGCATAACGTTTAAAATCAAATCACAAGTTTAATTGTTTTCAAAGTTTAACATGGCACACAGCTGTCCATGTCCCACAACGACCCACTTCCATGCAAGCTCTAGCTAAGTACCTATAGTCCTGCAAAGCATGTAGTAACGAGTCAACAACAAGTTGAGTGAGTTCACGGTTGGGTGTTCGTTTTAAGTTGTTTCGAAAACAGTTTCCTTTAACTGGCATCCTGCTGTGGGGGTTACCCCATCGTTGAAAAACGTGATTTGTTTATTCCCGGTTACTCTGGCACTCCGGCCGTGGGGGCTACCCCATATTAGTTATCTGGCATTTCGGCCGTGGGGGCTACCCCATGTTAGTTATCTGGCATTTCGGCCGTGGGGGCTACCCCATGTATACACTAGACTCGTTACCATATCGACTACTAACGTTAGTCATGTTTATGTGCCCTTAGCGTCGGTGTCTATCATCACCGACGTGCCATAGTCCATTAGTTCACGCCCGTCCTCTGCGGCACGGTGTGAGGTTTGTCAAACCTAAATAGCGCTATCTAACTAATGACCCGCTCGCCATTGGCCCGGCGATTAAGTCGATATAAAAATGAGGGACTTCGTGATAGAGTTTTGGTCTAGTACGAGTTATCTGTCCATGAGGACGAGGAATTACATTCCTGAACCAATGTTGTCCTACACAAGGAGGACGAGGAACCCACGTTCCTTAACCTCATTCCCAACCCAGGGAATCCCATGCTTTGTAGAGGGTGTGAACTCACCTTGGTTTGCTCGGCAGATACACAGAAAAGTCAATCAAGTTGTAAGTGGTCAACTACGTCCTAACATAGATATCATTCAAGTCAGGTTCGTATCCAAGTAGTGCACGTATGTTTTACACGTATACTAGCAAGTTGCACACAGGTATTATTCATGGCATACACGTATAAACATGACGGTTTACAATAATACCTATGAGTTGAACAGTATCGCGTATACAAGTAAACAAAGTCCAAAAGTCCGACCCAAACACCTAAGCCCATAACTATGCAAGTCCAATCCAGCGAGTGTGCGTACATGGTCTCGAGTCGAGACTGTGCGATCTCGAGTCGAGACTGTGCGATCTCGGTTAAAGCCTATGAGTTCTCGAGTCATGATGTTTGTGTGCTGATCAAGTGTGGTCTCGAGTCGAGACTAGGGGTTCTTGACCCGCAACCTGTGTCGCAATCTATGTTCTCGAGTTATCATGTTCATGGTCTCGAGTCGAAACCAGAGGTCTCGACTGGACATCAGCTGATCCTACACAGTGTACTATCCAATAGAGTTTTGATTTCATGATATGGTGTACTATCCAATGGTAGAGCACAAACATGTTCCCTTGTCTAACTACTAACCAAAATGGATCAAACAATCAGATTTCAAATATTCATAACACATTCATATCATATTCATGTTGTTCTTCATATATTCAAGTCATGTTCATGTTGATCATTCAAACTTGTTCATCATATTTTAGGGTTTTTAGCATTAATCATAATCATAACATGAACAACCATCAAAACACTTGAACATACTCTTCTAATGGTTTCAAATCATCACATAACGCCTCAAACTCACCTCTACACTAATCCGATTAACACTATCTAATACACATATGCAAGCCGGTTTCATGAACATCCACATTTAATGGTTTGAATCACATTTAGATACAAGATATCATGAGCTCATTATGCAACATATCCGAAATCAAAACATGTTAGCCAAATAACATCATCATATATAACATCATCATACGAAATAAACACCTAGCATGCATCACTAACCTATATCATTACACATCAACACCTTTAATCATGTATAAACATGTATTTGCAAAGAAATCACTAACCGGTTCAAGTGTGGGTTCAAAGGTGTGAAGTAGTAATGGATGGAGCTTCCAAATGTGTGTGCGTGAGCCGATCCGAGAGCTCCTTGTGGTCACCAGTTTGATCCGAGAATGAGGGAAGAGGGTTTGTGTTTCTAGGGTTTTAGTGATGAAAGGAGAGTGTGTGTGGAAATGTTGCAAATGATGCAAGGAGGCAAGGTTGGTCACTCTTGTGGGTTTTATACCCGGACCGAGTTGGTGCACCCTAGTGGGTCTCGGGTGGATTAGATGAGGTGCGGCCCAACCGGCCCAACTATTACACTATTCACTCGAGACCGCATGGTCTCGAGTCGGGTTCTTGTGTCTTGGTTCACATAATCACACTCATACATACAAGCATAACACATAATCACACTCATACATACAAGCATAACACATAATCACATAATTTCACTTAGGTCATTCATTGAACCAACAAGTTAATTAATCACATAACGTTTCAAGCAAGTTACACCAAGATACAACGAAAGGTTCTAAATTTCGAGTTGTCACAGAAGGTGCACACGCGTACGCATACGTTGTAGTATTTTTCTAACTTGGATTTGTACCTTGCTTCCGCGATGGCTGCATTTTTGCGCTATGCAAAGCTGCTGCAAGATGTTCGTGTCCAATCTTAGCTTTTGATAGCCATCCTGTAACAATATGGGGAAAATGTAACAATATGATCAGGTACAAAAATGATTTAAGAGATGACGCCATGATTATTCCTTAAAAGAACCCATTTCTACATAAGGGTATGAACGATTTGGCTTAGTTTTAACCCATAGTCAAAAGTTTTAGTTATTGAAAATGTAAAACCAATTATATTGGTTAATAACTACTTTCATTGGCCAATTGTGCCACCGTGACATCATTTTTGGACTTGGCTTAATTGTGCCAACTTAATACAGATTTGGGCTTTCATAAAAGTAAAAGGATTTCACAAATCGTTAGCATATGAGATCTTTTCATGCTAAAACCCTAATTTGGCAAACACGAATTTCACCATTCGATGTATGACAATCTAAATACCAAACCCAAGTATACTAACCTTGATCTGTGCAAAACAGAGAATAGTATTAGGAAAACCCTAATAAACAAACACAACAATTTAACATGAAACCAAATAGAGATAATTAAAACAAAGCAAAGAAGATGTAATATAAGATCAAAGAAGATATACAGTATTCAAACTTACCCAAAAACAAAATCTTGAAAACCGAGTACTATTCCAGAATCAGCTGCACAAGAACACCATAGTTTTCATCAGTTGTACAAGAAAACCGAGTACTTTCTCCCAAATCCTCTCTTTCTCTCTCTGGTTCTCATTCTCTGCGATGTGTAGGTGAAAAAGATAAGAAAGCAGGGTAGGGAATGGACACGTATAAAATGAAACACACAATCAAAGAAGGGCCAAACCAAAATCCATATCACTGAAGGTTGAATGGAGCAGATGATTGAAGAATGAAGGCGTGAATGAGAAGGTTTTGAATTCTAGGGTTGAATTATTGATTAGTTCACATAACAAAAACATCAAAATCGGAAGGGATAAACATACCTATGTTCTTGGTTGATGAATATGAGAGTGAAGAACACGAACTTGCACTCGTTGATCTAGGGTTTTGAGAGAGAAACTGAAAGCAGAGACGCCTAGTATTGGAGAAGAGATGAGGAGTACAGGAGAAGTGAAGTGAAGGAGAAGATTTTAGGGTTTTTTTGGGGAGTGGTACTGTCGGGCGGGAAAAGGCAAAAAGTGATGCCCTAATCTACTGACACGTGGCCCAAATTATTTTCATTTATTATATATAATAGATAATAGATACATACCACTCAATACCAACCTTTTTTTACAACATAACTCTTCAAATTTCAAACGCTACTTCACCATTCAAAACTATTAGTATGTTATGTTTATTATAATAACGTTCGACACCACACGTGTGTCGAACCTTATATTTTTTAGTTTTCTTTTTCGTTGTCTAAATTTAATGAGTTGACACACCGTAACACCTGTGTTTGGTTCAACGTTTTTACGTCTATTTTTTGTTCGATTTAACAATTTCCCGACAACGTACGGATCCTAAAACTCGTATTTTATTAGGTTACAACATATATTTCAACTATAATTAAGTTTTATTTACTTAACAAAACCTTTTTATTTTGTAATGTAATTTACAATTTTTAACTACAATTTTTAACTAGATAAATAAACCTAACAAAAGTAAAACAGATAAAATGGGTAGAAAGTTTTATTTACTTAATAAAAGTAAAACAGATAATTTCTTATCAAATAATCCTTTTTATTTTGTAATGTAATTTACTCATTACAAAAAAATTTACAGACTTAAAAGTAACTCCTAATTAAACCAAATAGTATACGAACATCAACCACTTAATTCTCATTCTAAAAATGGATGTGAATCGATAAATTGGATTTGAGAGCTTCTTGGCCTCTTATTTTGTGTCGCGTAGACCACGTACGTTTGGGTCTGAAGACTAGTATACGAACATCAACCACTTAATTCTCATGCTAAAAATGGATGTGAGTCGATAAATCGGATTTGAGAGCTTCCTAGCCTCTTATGTTTGTGTCGCGTAGACCACGTGCAGACGTTTGGGTCTGAATACCGTTTGTTTTCTTGAAGACCTTTCATTAAAAAAAAACTTTACGCGTCCTCTTTTGGTGCAGATGTAGGAAACTTCTTACCTCTTCTTCCCTTTCTTTTTACCTTGATATCACAAAACACAAACACAGGTCCAAAACCCTAGCATACCTCATTCTCCTCCACCACCTCTTCTCCACCCCTCTACCCAGCGCCGCCGTCCTTTCCTCCACCACTCCAAGCAGCCGACGTCAACTTTTCCACCACCTCATCCCAGCCGTCACTGTCAACCTCTCCACCACCTCATCCCAGCCACCACCGCAATCCCCACCTACCCAAGCCGCCGTCAACGTCAACCTCTCCACCACCTCAGCCCAACCGCCGCCGCACTCCACCGCCCCAGCCGTCCACCAGATTCTTCTTCAATCACAGGTATGTACAATTGAGATTGCTGATTTTATGATGTTAGTTCTTAATTAGAAAACTTGAATGATGAAAATGGTTCTTGATTTACTCCATTTTACTCCATTGTTTGTTGATAATTGAGATTATGTGAATTTTTGGTGTTGGTTATGAAATTTTTGGTGTTTTTATTTTTTTATTTTAGTCAATTGTTTGCTATGATTATGTGAATTTTTGGTGTTTGTTATGAATTTTTTGGTGTTTTTATTTTGATTTTAGTCCATTGTTTGTTATGATTATGTTAATTTTTTGTGTTTGTTATGGAATTTAAATGTTCATTGTAATAAATTGTTTGATTAGAGTTTTTGGTGTTATAATCAGATGTTCTAGCAGCTTGTAGTTGTTAAAAAACAAAGAGTCTTTTTCTTGTAGACTGCAGAGGTTTGGTCCACCTCTTCTGCTACAAATGTCTGTGGATGTGGTCCGCAGACTCCATATGTTTTACCTCTGAGAAAACAAACAACACCTTAGTATGCAAGTAATAGATCGATTTTTTAATCGTAATATTACATCTTATTGAATTCATTAATATGTTTTCAAGCTATCCCTTAGGACTCCAAATGAACCGAACAAACATGTACATAGCCCTGTTCGTGTTTGTTTGTTAAGGAAATAACGTGTTTACAAACTGGTTATGAATAGTTATCGAACGAGATTTTATGTTCGTGTTCGTTTGTTAAGGAAATGAACGTGTCCGTGTTCGTTTGTGTTTATTCATTAATTTTAGGTAGCTGACAAAAGTGAACACAGATGAACACAAACACACGTTTATGAACACATCTGAACGTAAATGAAGGCACACAAACACAAACAAGCAATCATGAACATAAATGAACACAAACCACCCTATGTTGTACTAAGAATGACGAACATAAGCGCAAAACCCCTAAATTGAAGTCCGAAATGAGAGCGGGGCATAGTCACCTCACGACTGCTTGGAATGAGAGCGGGAAACTACAATTTCTAACTAGGTTTTTGTTGGTGCACTTGTGTCTGTACTTTGTCTGTATTTTGTCATGATACCAAACGATGTCTTTGTTAGTCCTGTAAGTTTGACCAAGGCAACCATCCTCCTGGTTTGACTTGGCCAAACAGTTAGAATATTGTTTGTAATATGTCTGTGTCGAAGGATGTGTCATCGAAGGATTGTTTATATTCTTCGATGAGCTCGAAAGATAAACCTTCGATGGATGAACCTCGAAGGATATCATCCTTCGAGGTGTATATGTGGATCCTTCGATAGGTTTCAGATCGATAGATGATCTTTCGATCAGTCTATCTGATCCTTCGACCAGACGTGCTGTGACGGGTATATATACCCATGTAATGTGTTCACTTCATTAGACGAGACAAGAGACAAGAGTGAGACAGGAACAAGAGAGAACACACACGAGAGAGAGAGTTTACAGAATACATTTGTAAACCTTGTGCTGTAACCGACTTTCATAGTATTAATACAGAGGTGTTAATCGTTGAGTCTTGTGTGTCTACCCTTCTCTTTGTGGCTTGCTTTCTCGTATAAACTCCGGTTTGCATGCTAGCTTGGATTCCGCACTTGCTAGTGTGTTAGACATAACAAGGACAAGGTTTGACCTCATCCTCCGAGGGACCTACAAGTGGTATCAGAGCAGTGGCTCTTTTCCTTGTTAAAAACCGAGTTTATACAAGACTTTGGAGTGTTTTGGACAAAAACTCACATGGTTTAGAAACTGTTTTTAGTGTTTTTCTTGCATTTCTTGTCGTAAAAACGTGTTCTAAACTAACCGGGTGTGTTAAAGGACGGGTTGGGTAACTTAAAAACTTGTTTTTAAGAAGTTTGGTCATCTCCGGCCAAATTCCGGCTTACTCCGGTGACCGGTTTCTGGATAAAAACTTTTCATTTTTAGTATATTTTATTGTTCAAAATCTTGGTTTTGGTAAAAATATGGTCTGACCATACTTTCTGCCGAAAGATTTCTACCAACCCATCACCTTTTCACCAACCTGTCACTTCTTTTGTCAACTGTGTCAGTGCAGATCGAAGGATATCCTTCGAAGTCGAAAGATCATCTTTCGATCAAAGGAGGTTCGATAGATAATCATCCTTCGAACATCCTTCGAAGTCTGTGACTTATCCTTCGATCCAAGGAATCTTTTCGAAGCATACATCTATCGATCTGCAGTTCTTTTTCGAAAGATAAGGATCCTTCGATTGGAGAATCTTTCGAAATCATTGTTCGAAATTCAACAATGATCTTTCGAACACTGTTGATCCTTCGAACAAGTCTTGATCCTTCGATCTTAGTCTGTTTATGTTTAACAAGTTTGTGATTTTCAGGTATTATTTTTCTTGATCAAAAATGAATCCAAGATGGGGTACTCTGGTAAATACAGAGATGTATTTTGGTACTCCGTCTCCGGATAGCGGAAAGTATAGAAACACGAGTTTGTCTCCTTCGTGGGCCGAATCTCCCGCACCGGTATCTTCTCAAGCTAATGCAATTTCTACCGGTCAATGGGCATTCGTATCAAATCAAACTCCAAGTATTCAAAGCATTCTCTTAAGCGAGAGCGAAACCGGAAGTTTGAATCGGCCTCCAAAGTTGATGCACTTATATGAATATCCAGGATGGATTGACAGATTTCATACATACGTCCTTGGACAAAATACAGAATTGTGGTTGCGTTTCATCACAGATTTCGATCAAACAATAGAGGTTGCCGCATCATCTGCTGCTACGTTTGCAGATCTTACGGAAGATCAGAAGAAGGTCTATGATTTGGAAAAGAAGGCATATGCCATTCTTACTCAGGCGTTAAGTAAAGATATTTATCATCAATTTGTCAGTTACAAGACAACGAAGAGGTTGTGGGACGCATTGAAGACAAGGGGCGTAGGAAATGAAGCGACACGTCAATTGAGAAAAGACCTGCTAAAGAAAGAGTTTGATGGTTTTACTTGTATGGAGAATGAATCTTTAGGAGATTTGACAAGTCGATTTAATCATTTGCTGACTGAATTGGCAAATTTTGAGGTTGTTACAACTTCAGCAGAGATTGTGAAAAAGTTTGCAGATGCGTTGCCACCTCAATGGAATACTTTCTTGGAAATCATGAAGTACAATGGCACTTTAGCTACAACAAACTTCAATGACTTTGTTCAACTCCTGGAAAACAAGAATCAGGAAGAAACTCTCAAGGCAAAAAGAGTTCCAGTGCCACAAAATCCTGAAATGTATTATGGAACTTCTAGCACTTCTACAAAACCTTCTTCACATGCTCCAATTCAAACAGCGTTTGTGTCTAGCACTGACATGTATGGCAATCCTATCCAAGTTCCGGTCCCTCCAAAAACAGACATGTATGGAAATCCGCTTGAACCAGTTCCTCAACCAGTACCACAACAGCAAAGCCAACGACCTATCAGAGCAACTGATATGTTCGGAAATCCATTACCTGTTCGATCTACCGGACCAATAGATCTATACGGGAATCCACTTCCTCCTCAACAGCAAGCGTGTTATGGAAGCACATCATCTGCTGGTCAACAATCAAAGCCAAATACAGTACGGCTCGACACCTCAAGCTTTTCTAAAGTCAGTGTGGAAGTAGCAAAGGAACACATGGAGCTGCTAAACACTTTGGTTAGCGCATACTGTGGATTAGTGGAAGGTCAGATTGGTAACATTAATCTGACACAAGAAGACTATCAGCAGATTGATAAAGAGGAGATGGAGATGATGGACATCAAGTGGGCCTTTGCCAATGCTGTTAGGCGAGCAAAGGATTTCATGGAAAGAACGGGCAGAACCAGCTTGGAAAGCAAGAAAGACACCAAGTATGGGTTTGATAAGCAGGCTGTTAAGTGCTTCAATTGTGGTGAACGTGGTCATTTCAAACGTGAATGTACGAGGCCATCTCAACATGGAAACCAAAATCCTTTCAGAGGTCAAGGCAACAGGGCAAATCAGAATCAAGTAAGGAACAATGAGCGCACATTGGTGCCTGTCAACAACCAGAGTCAAGCAGGACCATCTAATGCCAACCAGGCACTTGTGGTTCAAGTAGATGAAGGATGTGATTGGTCAATCCAGTTGGGAAATGATGCTCCAGATGGAACAACTTGTTTTGCTGAAGTTGTCAAGGATCTAAAACACGCCAGTGGTGGAGAATCTTCCACCAATGGTGATGAATCTTCTGAAGATGAAGACAGCTCCGGTTATAGTGGAAGTTCAGATGAGGAATCCTCGAGTTCAGGCAATGATCATTTGGATGACACGTCAAGTGTGTCAGTTGAAGCAGAGGTTGATGAGATATTGGGAGACACTGCAGCAGAAAATCATAGGAGATCTATATTGGTGGATCAAGCAGCTTATTCTTCTTCTTCTCTCCATTCAGCCTTTATGGCTAATGTCGACAGTTCATCAAGTCAGGTATGTGTCGATGAACCCACTGCTGTTGTTTGTGATAATTGTGATAGATTAAGTGTTAAATGTGCTGATTTAGAGGCAAACATGTCTGAGTTGCAAGGCAAACATGATGCTTTACAAGCTAGTTTGTTTGACTTGCAAGACAAACATGTTTCTTTGAATGATAAGTGGTGTGAATTGCAAAGCAAACACGAGGCTTTGCAAGAGAAATATGATGTGACATTCATTCACAATCAGAAATTGACCGTTGATCTTTCGAAGTGCACTGAAGCCAACATGTTTTATGAAAACCATGAAAAGGAGTTTAAATCGGTAATTGAGAAATTAAAGAAAGATAAAACCGAGTTAACTAAAATGGTTTCCAGAAAACAAACTGACATTAATTTGTATATAACTCGTCTTGAGGTAATGCAAAAAGAAATGGCTTGTGTCAAAACTGAAAGTGAGGCGATCCAACTTAAGCTAGACAGTTATTTGAGCTCTAGCTATGTGTTGGATCACATCATTGATGTACAGAAAGAGAAACGGGATGTCACATGCATTGGATACAAGAAATGTCCACCACCTGTGAGACACAATTATGATGCCATGCCTGACGAGGAGGATAGAACTTTCTTTGAACCATCTGTTCCTCTAGATGTTAATGAATTTACAGCAGGACTCGGATACAAGAAAGAGGTATCATCAGATTCAGATGTGTCAGCAGATACATGTGTGTCTTCTGCCGAACCGAATCAGGCTCCTCCAGTTGTGATTGAGGATACTGATTCTTCTGATGATGAATCCGATGATACTGACTCAGCAAAGTCTGATGCGGGAATCAAAGAAGAGGACATACCTCTTGAGAATCATATTCTGTGTGATCCTCCTGCAAAACCCGCTAAGACTGTTGCAATTGAGTCCTCGTCTGCAAAAGAGTCGGAGAGTGTGGATTTGCTGTACACTCTTGTTGGTGATGATAAAATTTATTCAGACAAAGATTTTCCTATTAAAAATGTTAATCAATCATTAATCAGTAAAGTCTTTGAAAATTCGACAAATAAGTTTTTGGGAAAGACAGGATCACATGTTACAGTAACACAGTGCCCTCCTATCCCAAAGGCCGAAGTTAGAAAACAATTTGGCAATCAGAAATTACCAACAGAGAAAAGGCAGCAAAATCATAACAAACAAAAAGGAAAATTGCCGGCTCAAAGTCAAAAGAAGCCAAATCAAAAGAAGAACAAGAATGTGAACTTTGTGAAATCTAAGGGAACGGACAAAATTGAAACGTTTGAAAATCAATCTAACTTAGATTTTGTCAAGAAAGCAACAGTGATGAAAAGGAATGAACCAAACAGTTCAAAACCTAGTACCTCAGGATCACAAAGTTCATCATCGGCAAGACGATCACATGATACTTCGGGGTTTGTTGAACGAAGATCATGTTTTGAATGTGGGACAATTGGTCATATAATTCGAAACTGTCCGTATCTTCATAAATTTAAAGCAAAGGTTGATGATCCCCGTGAACGAAATCACCAAAAGCGATCTGTTTCTGTAAAACAAGATCCCCGCCTTGTAAGAGAAAGGGAAAAGAAACAGAAACGCCAACAAGTCAAGGTGATTGAAAAGGCACTTAAAACTGATGTGGTTCAAAAACAATCTGTTTCAGTTAAGCCAGAAAACTCAAAAACTTCAAACAATCAAGAAGTTAAATTGTTAAACAATCAAACTGGTAAAACTCAACAGACATGGAAACCTAAATTGACCACAAATTCAGGGGGACCATCACAATTTTCAAATCATCAAAGAATAGAAGTTATTGTTGTTGATGAAAATGGAAGACCCAAGACCACAATGGCTTGGGTCCCCATCTCCAACTAATTATGTGAGTTCATGTGCAGGGTGTTCCAGGAGGAACTATCAGTAGTCATTGGATTGTTGATAGTGGGGCATCCAGGCACATGACAGGCGACATGAAGCTTCTCTACGACGTTAAATCTATTAGAGGAGGTTATGTTGCTTTTGCTGGAGATAAAGGCGGATATATTACGGGTGAAGGAATGATTTCCAACGGGGTTGTTAGCTTTGATAAGATCAACTTTGTACAACAACTTGATCACAATCTTCTTAGTGTTTCTCAAATCTGTGATAAGCAGTTCTCAGTACTCTTTGATGCAAATGGATGTTATGTGCTGAAACCCGGCTTCAAAATTCCAAAAGAATGGATTCTCTTGTCTGCTCCAAGGATAAATGATTTGTATGTCCTTGATATGAGCCAAGCTATCACAACGTCTGCACAAGCAACCTGTTTCGTTTCCAAAGCCACAGAAAAAGACTCAATCTCTTGGCACAGACGAATGGGTCACATTCACTTACGCAAAATGAATCATTTGGTGTCAAATGAATTAGTGAATGGTGTTCCTCTTAAAAACTTCCATCTTCAAGACATCTGTGTCTCGTGCCAGAAAGGAAAACAAACGAAGAAGCGACACCCTACAAAGAAAATCAACACGGTGGCTGTTCCTCTTGAACGTTTGCACATGGATTTGTTCGGTCCTGTCAAACACAAGAGTATTAGGAATGATCAATACTGCCTTGTGATAACTGATGATTATTCAAGATTTTCTTGGGTGGCGTTCATGGCACATAAGAGTGAAACCTTCGGTATTATCAAAAACTTGATCATTCAGATTGAGAATCTATATAAGTTGAAGGTTAGGCGGATACGTAGCGACAATGGTACGGAATTCAAAAATCATGCCATGGCGGAGTTTTGCACTTCAAAAGGTATTCTTCACGAATTTAGTGCAGCTTATACTCCTCAACAGAATGGCGTCGCTGAACGTAAGAACCGCACATTGATCGAGACTGCTAGGACTATGTTGGTAGAGTCACAGTTGCCGATTCCCTTCTGGACTGAAGCTGTGGCCTCTGCATGTTATACGTTGAACCGAGTCCCTACAGTCAAAAGGCACAACAAGACCTGCTTTGAGCTTATTAACAAACGGAAACCGGACTTGTCATATCTTGAACCGTTTGGAGCTCCGTGCACAATAATCGATCCTAATGGAAAGTTTGGGGCAAAAGCAATTGAAGGATACTTTCTTGGGTATTCCACCCCAAACTTAAGAGTCTGGAATCTAGAGACTAAAAGGGTCGAGGAATGGTCTGAAGTCAGAGTACAAAGGCACACTTTACCAGTCAGAAATCCAGGTCAGCCTTGGATGTTTGAGTACGATGACTTTTTCAATTCGATCAATGTTGAAGCAGTTGAAGAAAATGCTGCAGCAAGGATGTTTTTCGAGAGTGACAATGCAACAGATTCACCGTTGGTTCGTCCAATTATTGTCAATCAAGAACCATCTTCAGTGAACAATAATGCTCTCGACAATGAGGATTTTCACGATGCTACCGAATTGAACGAATCTTCAGAGGATGATGAATTTCTCGATGCAGATCAAGAAGCTCCAACTATAGCAGTTCATGGTACTTCAGAGGGTACTCCTCCAGTGGACGTCCATAAAACAGCTGAAGCTACTGCATCATCCTCTTCGTCAATTCCGGGCATTGAATTGATTGTTGATCTCAATCTCAACAATCTGGGTACAAATATTCCAGTTCAAGATAATCCAGAAACAAGGATTCACAATACCCATCCTCAACAAAACATCATCGGAAATGTACAGAGTGGCGTTCAAACAAGAAACATGTTGCGAAACAACAACAATGCAGGCTTGTATGCGGCGATTAGGGAATCTGGTCAACAAAACGATTGGTCTTTCGCGTGTTATGTCTCACAGGAAGAGCCAAGAACTTGGAAAGAAGCTTTGAAAGATAACTCTTGGGTTGAAGCAATGCAGGAAGAACTGCAACAATTCTAGAAGCTTGGTGTCTGGAAACTCGTAGAGAAACCTGCTGGTTACAAGAAGATTGGTACCCGTTGGGTGTTTAAATGCAAAAAGGATGACCGTGGAGTCGTTATTCGAAACAAAGCAAGGCTAGTCGTTCAAGGTTTTCGTCAGATTGAAGGGATCGACTACAACGAAGAGAATGCACCTGTTGCACGTCTAGAAGCAATTCGGATCTTTCTGGCTTATGCCTCATTCAAAGGTTTCAAGGTATACCAGATGGACGTGAAAAGTGCATTCTTACATGGTGTGGTGGAAGAAGAGGTGTACGTCGAACAGCCTCCAGGTTTTGAAGATCCTATCCATCCCGATCGGGTTTGGTTGCTCAACAAAGCTCTCTATGGTCTTCATCAAGCACCGCGAGCTTGGTACGCAACCTTATCTAATTATCTGCTGGAGAATGGATTTCGCAGAGGTCTTATCGATTGTACTCTTTTCATCAAAGAACAAGATGGAGATCTTCTACTGGTTCAGGTATACGTTGATGATATTATATTTGGTTATACTAATGATGTTTTGTGTAGGAATTTCGAGCGCATTATGCAGGATAAATTCGAGATGAGTGCTATGGGGGAAATGACTTTATTTTTGGGCCTACAAGTACAACAAACCGAGTCTGGGATATTCATCCATCAGACTAAATATGTTGGTGACATCTTGAGCCGGTTCCAGATGTCTGATGCAACACCCATCGCTACCCCATTGCCGCAAAATCACGGAATTACTCCAGACTTGAAGGGTGAAACTGTTAGCCCCTCATACTACCGCGCGATGATCGGATCTCTTATGTACCTCACAGCATCAAGACCAGATATAATGTACCCAACGTGCCTGCTTGCCAGATATCAAGTCAACCCGAAGGCCTCACATCTTGCAGCTGTAAAAAGGATTTTTCGTTATTTGAAGGGTTGCCCTGACACCGGTCTATGGTACCCTAGGGATAATAACTTTGACTTGATCGCATTCAGTGATTCTGATTTTGGCGGATGCAAAATCGACGGCAAATCCACAACGGCTGGATGTCAGTTTTTGGGAAATCGCCTAGTCACCTGGCAGTGCAAGAAGCAGACGTGCGTCGCTACATCAACATGCGAAGCGGAATATATTGCTGCCTCAAGTTTTTGCTCCCAAGTCCTATGGATCCAACAACAAATGCGCGACTACGGTTTTGAATTCCTAACTACTCCTATTTACGTTGATAATTCTGCTGCCTTACAGATCACTAAAAATCCTGTGCAGCATTCAAAGACTAAGCACATCGAAATTAAGTATCACTTCATACGTGATTGCTTTGAGAAAAGGCTAATCGATGTTGCTTACGTCCACACCGATGACCAACGTGCCGACCTTTTTACCAAAGCATTTGACAAATCAAGATTTGACTATTTATTACTGGTAAACGGCATTAAGGTCAAGCAAGAGTAAAACCAACATCGGAAAATCATTTTTGTAAATACCTTTGTGTTTTAAATTTGTCTTAGTTTATTGATTTTAGGGGGAGTAAATCCAAAATTTGGAAAAACCAAAAACATCGAAAAATTTCAAAAACACAAAAACAATAGAAAAACAAAAATGAGTTTCCTGGCGAGCAAAAGAGGAAATGATAGTACATCAGTGGTCTGTCTAAACCTCTTTAAACCTAAAATGAAAAACGATAAGCAGCTCTATATAAGATGTATCGGTAGGCTCACAATCATTTTAAAGTGTGCAGGGTGATATAAACTTAAATCTGACTGAAGACCAGGTGGGAACCACTCATTGGCATATGGTCTTAGTACCGAAATTTCGTTTGAGAGATTGCCGAGGTTCTGAGATATTCGGTCTTTATGCTGCTTATCATCTGGGTATCATGGTTGTATCTTTTACCGAAAAATAACGGGGACGCAAGTCTAGATCTTCCATGATACCATACATACGTGTACATATTGCATTCGACCTCAATAAGTGATCAACAATCACATGTCCATCAAATAAGTGATAATATATCACATTTATCCGGGAGTCAAGTTCGTCTCTCTGCTGTACGAAAGTACTGACCTGTTCACGGACTTGCTCCTGTGCCCTCATGCATCGAAAATCAAGTTCCTCATCAATAAGTGATTCTATCACATAGGGCTTGTTTTCAATCAAAATAAGTGAGTTTCTCACATCATATACGGTCAAACAGATGATAATCGGTATACTCACCGGTAAGATGAATCCTCGTGCATACCTTGATACGGGAATGTGTCGTGTGTGGATGAACACCGGTCGGTAAGTATAAATCATACCTTAACGTATCCCCTCGCCATGATTACATCTGATAAGTTGAGCTTAAGTGGACAACAATACCGATAATTGTTATAGGATGCTTATCTAAATGTTAACTAAAAGAACAACAAGAGCGTTTTGACTTGACCGTACACTGATATGATTCTCTTACCCTCGAAACTCGCAAAAAGAATGTTTGTAAATATTTATTTAATGCTTTCAGTTTCTGCATCTTTGTATATATTTATTTACTGCTTTCAGTCTTTAAATTTAAAATATTCAAAATACCAAAAAGATTTTAGGTGTGTTTTAATATAAACTTTCTAAAAGCCAAAAAGATTTTATTTCTACTTTATTTTTCGATCGTACGATGTTGGATCTCAAATCTTCGTTGCCTGAAAGCTGAACGAAAACCAAAGTGACTAAATCTTCATAAATGGTCAGAATTTGCAAGTTTTGAAAGTTAAAAACTGAAATTGATAAATTTTATTGAACTTTCAAACCGTCGGACGGTAGTTGTTTGAACAATGGTCACATGTGTGTCGTTTGCTTATGATATTCCAGGCAGTTGTTCTCATTACGCGTTTAGATTTCTTGCATGTGCAGATTCTAAAGGCAAGGAGAACATGGTCGATGACAAGCTTTGGAATGAAGACACGACGTGAAGGCACTCAAAAGACAAAGATGATCGAGTTGCCGCTGACCATCATCAACACCACAAGGATCTCAAGTTGTAAAGATCAAGACATTCACGAGCATAACTCAAGGGGGAGCTTATGTTAAGGGGGAGTTTGTCGACACACTTCCTACATGAAACGGGGAGTTTGTTGATACACTTTCTGCTTACAAGACGTGAAGACTTTAAAGATCCTCCGACATTGAAGACTTGAAAGGACGTCAAAGACTTGAAGACACAAAGATCGAGACAAAGCTACAGCCAAGGGGGAGTTTGTTGGTGCACTTGTGTCTGTACTTTGTCTGTATTTTGTCATGATACCAAACGATGTCTTTGTTAGTCCTGTAAGTTTGACCAAGGCAACCATCCTCCTGGTTTGACTTGGCCAAACAGTTAGAATATTGTTTGTAATATGTCTGTGTCGAAGGATGTGTCATCGAAGGATTGTTTATATTCTTCGATGAGCTCGAAAGATAAACCTTCGATGGATGAACCTCGAAGGATATCATCCTTCGAGGTGTATATGTGGATCCTTCGATAGGTTTCAGATCGATAGATGATCTTTCGATCAGTCTATCTGATCCTTCGACCAGACGTGCTGTGACGGGTATATATACCCATGTAATGTGTTCACTTCATTAGACGAGACAAGAGACAAGAGTGAGACAGGAACAAGAGAGAACACACACGAGAGAGAGAGTTTACAGAATACATTTGTAAACCTTGTGCTGTAACCGACTTTCATAGTATTAATACAGAGGTGTTAATCGTTGAGTCTTGTGTGTCTACCCTTCTCTTTGTGGCTTGCTTTCTCGTATAAACTCCGGTTTGCATGCTAGCTTGGATTCCGCACTTGCTAGTGTGTTAGACATAACAAGGACAAGGTTTGACCTCATCCTCCGAGGGACCTACAGTTTTCAAGCAAGTAAGGAGTAACACTAATACGTAATACACCATATTTAATAAATAATTTGTTAGTGGGAATTTTGAAGTAGTTAAATAAAATAAAAGTAAAAAACCCTAATAAACTATCGAACATAAGCAAACACGTTACCGAACGTTCACAAACATAAATGAACGAACGCGATCCCTATTCATGTTCATTCGTTTAACTAAATGAACAAAATTTCTTTTTCGTGTTCATTCATTTATTAAACGAACTTTCAGTCAAACGGTTCACGAACTATTCACCAAACGTTTAGTTCGTTTGAAGCCCTAATCCTTATATCTAATTAATTCAAACAAATTCCCACCGTATCACATTTATATTCATTTCAAAACTAAAAACTAAAACCTTTTCTATTAAAAGGTTTCTCAATCCTCTTTAGTTTATTATTTTTTTTTTGAATTTAGGTAAGATATAAGTATTTTAGGTTTCTCAATACTCTTTAGTTTATTAGATTTTTCAAATTTAGTTAAGATATAAGTTTTTTTTTTTTTTTTTCGAATTTTCATTAAGATATACAAACCAGTTAAATTTATGACAACCGATTATTAGCACAATCATCATATATGTAAAGACTAGGGGTGTGCATGGGTCGGTTTGGGTCGGTTTTGACCAAAAACCATAACCGCAATGTCGGTTATTGGATATTCATAACCATAACCGATCGGTTATGGTGGTTATGGTTATTCGGTTTTGATGGTTATAGCGGGTCGGTTATGGGTGGTTAACCCTGTATTGCTTAGATAAAAATAGCTTAATTTTTTAACATGGAATAAATTGTTATTGCATATTTGTATATATTAGCATATTACATAGTATTAAAAATACATATAACCTATAATATTAATATCGATTATTATCGAATATTCAAATAAAGTGATATGATACATTCCATAAATTCAAATAAACATTCAACCAAAACCACAAATGATATGAAAAACAAGTACTAAAAATCTTCAGTAAAAAACATTAAATATTAAAAATATGGTGAAAAATCATAAATCCTAGAAAGATTTATTACATGTCGGTTCGGTTCGGTTATGGTGGGTATGGAAAAAATGATAATCATAATCGACCCGCTACATTCGATTTAAAAAAAACAATTAACCGACCCACCGGTTTTTTATTTGATTCGGTTTTTTCGGTTCGATTTTGTCGGTTAATTCGGTTATGGTTCGGTTAGTTCGGTTTTTTGCACACCCTTAGTAAAGACTATACATATATTTTCTTTTAAGTGAAGCATATATATATAGACTATTTTGTTGACGTGAAAAACTGTCTTATAACATGCTTAAAATTGTTATTTTATCATACCCGAAAAATCTAAAAGAATAAATTACTTTAAATTTGAACCAGGGGCAAAATTGTAAATTTTCACAGGGGCAAATTCGTAATTTTGAACTTGGGGTAACAGCGTAATAACAATCGTAATTTTAAGCTGGAGGCAAAATCACAATTTTATCTTGAATCAAGGGCAAAATCGTAATTTTGAGTTGGGGGCAAAACCATAATTTTATTTTGAACTGGGGATAAAACGTAATTTTGAACTGAGAGCGAAATCATAATTTTTTAAACGGTGAAAAATCACATTTTTGAACAGAGGGCAAAATCATAATTTTTAGCTGGGGGCAAAAACATAATTTTATTTTGAACTGGGGGTAAAAGGTAATTCTGAGCTCAGGGCAATACCACAATTTTATTTTGAATGGAGGGAAAAATCATAATTTTGAGCTGGGGACAAAAGCGTAATTTTATTTTGAGCTGGGGGCAAAAACCGTAATTTTAAAGAGGGGCAAAAACATAATTTTAGAATGAATATAAAATAATAAACTGGTTGGTCTAATGGGGGAGTGCCAGGCAAAGTCGTAATTTTGAATTGAGGGCAAGATCGTAATTTTGAGATGAGGGACAAATAGCGTAATTTTATTTTGAGCTGGGGGCAAAACCGTAATTTTAAAGAGGGGCAAAAACGTAAATTTAGAATGGATATAAAATAATAAACTGGTTGGTCCAATGGGGGAGTGCCAGACAAAGTCGTAATTTTGAATTGAGGGCAAGATCGTAATTTTGAGATGGGGACAAAAAGCGTAATTTTATTTTGAGCAGTGGCAAAAAGATAATTTTAAACAGAAGAAAAAACATAATTTAAAAAAGGATATAAAATAATAAATTTGTTGGTCAAATGAGGGGTGCCAGGCAGCCTGACAATATTCCTCAATTTGCTAAATGTATGTATAGGAAATATAAAAAAATAAATTATATATAACTCTAATTTACAACAATTCTAAGCATTACTGCTTGTACCATAAGCTATTAAGTTTGTACGGTGGTTAATTGGTTATACAAAACCATGAGCTGGGTTTTGGTGAGCTTGTTTCTATAAGCTGACACATCTGATTAGTTCTATCCTCCCAACACAACGCGTATCGTTTAATTGCACGTCTTCAGCTTAAATCAAACATATTTATCTATAAAGGGAAGACGGAGAAGCACAAAATAGATAGTCATAGTGGTTTTAGAAACCCGATTGATGGGTGGCGACAACTGTGACTTCTCCGGCGGCCACACGAAGTGTTTCCGGTGGTGGTTGGCCATGTATAGCGGCGGTAAGGTTGAACGATGAAGAAGCTTGCGACAATCATCCTCTGTGGCTATGGCAGCTTTCGGCAATGTCACGCTATATAATTGCGATCCTTTTACCAATTTTTAATCTTATTCATGTCTAGATTTATAATTTGATACACACAAATCCCAAAAGATTGGTGTGGCCGTGGTGGAGGAAGTGGTTGTGGCGAGTAGTGACGATGGAGATGGTGGTTGTATATGTAGGGAGAGGAGATGTAGATGAAATGGTGGTGGTGACGATAGCTTTTTCTTGAGAGGAGATGTTGATGAAATTTTGCCATCTAAATTTGAAGTCTGAAGGAGATAAGAAGAGCGTACATCAAAGTGTTTATAAAGTTGATTGAATTAAAATTTGTTGCTTTCTCAAGTGTATCGAGGATTTATTATTTAGCCCCAAATCATTTACTTTGTCCCTCTTGGCTGCTTCTTCTATTCCAGCATCATGTTTAATCATGCTCATAAGAAGCTCAAGCCTCGGCCCGTGCGGTTTTTCGCCCAGTAGTATTAAATTTTAGGTTTTCGAGAATTTTTTTAAATGTGTATTGGTTCGGCCCAGGCTGATTTTATCTCCAAGAAACATCGGCCCATGCTGAGTTTTAACTTTTAAGTCAAGATCCGCCATAATAAGTGATGTGTCTTCAAATGGACATATCTTCCACATTTTGATGTGGAGTTAAAAAAGAAATTTGAGGGTTATTGCTATGTAAATATGCCAGGTCCCCTATTTTAATTTGTAAAAGGTTTTAAAAAATCAATAGTGCAATAAGGAAAAAAATGTTGTTGCATTCAGTGGAAGTTCATTGGATTTTGAAGATTATGTTGGAGGAGAGATGTTTGAAAATGAGTGGGTGAGTGAAAATTTCAGTTGAATTCGATTTTGTTACTTAATATTACAAATTGTTTGATTTTGATCAACAATGAAGCTAAACATTTCATAATATTAGTTTAGATGATAACTAAATAAATTGATAAAGCATAACAATATTCATTTTTTTTTTCTAAACTTTGAATTAATGTTTTTTTTAAGTTAAATACTAGGTCGCATTTGTGTCGTTAAGTTTGGAAAATATGTAATGTACAGTCGTCAAAGTTGAAAGCGCGCGTTGATATGTACTTTCGTCAAAGTTGAAAGAGCGTTGGTATGTAGACATTACGTTCATCAAAGTTGAAAGCGCGCCGCAACGCGCGCCCAGGTTTAAACCTAGTTTTATGCAAATGTGAATACATACACAATAATTAATTATTATTCAGTTACTCTACAAAATCAGTTTCACAAAAACCACATTTACCCCCGCAATCTCCACCTCTCTCCGTTTCCGATTACCCAAACCGGAAGAAATCCAGCTCATCACCACCGCCTTCCACCGTCGTACCGCCGGAGACCATGCACGAAACGGATATTCACGATTTGTCCGACGACGCCGATTACGCCGCCGCCTCTCAACAGGAAAGCACCACACCACTTACTTTTTCAATCGCTAACTGTAAATTAATATACGAGTAAATTATCATCTGTACGTACACTATTATGATTTGTAGGTTTAATTGATTGTTCCTGATGGATTTATTGTTGATTAATTTGAAATGTAATGATGTGAATTGGATCAGTTTTGTGTGTTTAGGCGGTTATGTTTCTGGTTTTCGTAGAAATTAGGGCTCCGTGATCATGTTTTTTAGTTTAAGATGTTTGTTTCTGATAGTTTTGATGGAGTATTTCTGAGAAGACTTATTGTAGATTAATTTGAAAAGTGATTGTGTTTTTGGTTTCTTGTAATTTAATGATCACTGGCTCAGTGATCATGTTTGTTAGTGTAAGAAGTTTATTCCTGATAGTGTTGATTGATTATTGCAGATAAGGCTTATTGTAGATTTGTAGATTAATTTGAAAAGTGATGGCATGAATTGGATTGAGTTCGTGTGTTTAGGCGGTTATGTTTTTAGTTTTGTGGAAATTAGGGCTACGTGATCATGTTTATCAGTGTAAGAAGTTTGTTAGAGTTTGTAAGATACTAAGATATCAGGTTTGCTAATGATTGCGTGCTATTCATTTTGTGTAGATTACATATATAACAGTATTATTTAGGAGTAAATTGCCATTTGTACGTATGCTATTTGGATTTGTAGGTTTGACTGATTGTTCCTGGTAGACTTATTGTGGATTAATGTATTAAGACTATAAGATAATGATGTGAATTGGATCAAATTCGTGTGTTTAGGCGGTTATGTTCTTGGTTTCGTGTAATTTAGGGCTGTTTGATCATTTTTGTTAGTGTAAGAGGTTTATTCCAGATAGTCTTGATTGATTATTGCTGATAAGACTTATTTTAGATTAATTTGATAAGTGATGGTGTGAATTGGATCCAGTTCATGTGTTTAGGTGGTTTTGTTTTTGGTTTCGTGTAAATTAGGGCTCCGTGATCATGTTTGTCAGTGTAGGAAGTTGATTCGAGTTTGTAAGATATCAGGTTTGCTAATGATTGAGTGCTATTCGTTTTAAGTTAATTACTTAAGTAGCACAATTAAGAGTAAATTGTCATTTGTATGTATGCTATTGTGTTTTGTAGGTTTGATTGATTGTTCCTGATTGACTTGTTGGAGAATTACTTATAAGGTAATGATGTAAATTGGATCGAGCTCGTGTGTTTAGGCGGTTATGTTCTTGGTTTTGTGTAAATTAGGGCTCCGTGATCATGTTTATTAGTGTAAGAAGTTTATTCCTGATAGTTTTGATTGATTATTTCTGATAGACTTATTGTAGATTAATTCGAAAGGTAATGATGTGAATTGGACCGAGTTCGTGTGTTTTGACGGTGATGTTACTGGTTTTGTGTAAATTAGGGCTCTGTAATCATGTTTATTAGTGTAAGAAGTTTGTTCCTGATAGTTTTGATTGATTTTTACTGATAAGACTTTGTAGATTAATTTAAAAGGTAGTGATGTGAATTGGATCAAGCTCGTGTGTTTAGGCGGTTATGTTCGTGGTTTTGTGTAAATAAGGGCTTCATGATCATGTTTATTCCTGATAGTTTTGATTGATTGTTCCTGATAGACTTATTGTAGATTAATTTAAAAGGTAGTGATGTGAATTGGATCGAGCTTGTGTGTTTAGGCGGTTATGTTTGTGGTTTTGTGTAAATTAGGGCTCCGTGATCATGTTTATTCCTGATAGTTTATTGATTGTTCTTGATAGACTTATTGTAGAGTAATTTAAAAGGTAATGGTGTGAATTGGATCAAGTTCGTGTGTTTAGGCCGTTATTGTGTTGGTTTTGTGTAAATTAGGGCCCCGTGATCATGTTTGTTAGTGTAAGTAGTTTGTAGGTTTGCTAATGATTGAGTGCTAATCGTTTAATGTTAATTACTTAAGTAGCATAATTAGGAGTAAATTGTCATTTGTATGTATGCTATTAAGATTTTTAGGTTTGATTGATTGTTCCTGATAGACTTGTTGAATATTTGAAAAGTAATGATGTGAATTGGATCAAACTCGTGTGTTTAGGACCTAAACTTTAGGTGGTTATGTTCGTGGTTTTCTTGTAAATTTGGGCTCCGTGATTATGTTTATTAGTGTAAGAAGTTTATTCCTGAAGGTCATATTGTAGGCTAATTTAAAAGGTAATGATGTGAATTAAGTCGAGCTCGAGTGTTTAGTGGTTATGTTGCTGGTTTTGTCTAATTTGGGGCTCTGACCATTTTTGCTAGTGTAAGAAGTTTATTTGAGTTTGTAAGCTGTCATGTTCGCTAATGATTGCGTGTTATTCATTTTGTTCAGTTACATAATAGCATAATTAGGAGTAAATTGTCATTTGTACGTATGCTATATTGATGTGAAGGTTTGATTGATTATTCCTGAAAGACTTGTAGATTAATTTAAAAGGTAATGATGTGAACTGGATCGAGCTCGTGTGTTCAGGTGGTTATCTTACTAGCTTCATATGATTTAGGGCTCCGTGATCATGTTTGTCAAGGTAAGAAGTTAATTTGAGTTTGTAAGATATCAGGCTTGCTAATGATTGCGTGTTATTCGTTTTATGTCAATTACTTAAGTAGCACAATTTGTCCTAATTGGGAAGCTATTGAATATTGATGCGTTCTCATTTTTCTAAACGTAGTGCAGTAGGTTTCAACTTTCAACTACTGCTGACAAATGACAATTGATTTTTTCTATAAAGCTATTGGGAGCTGATGTGTTTTAGCGTTTGTTTAAGCATGGCTGTTGCTAATTCTTGTTAAATGAAGTAAACAATAAATTCATATTGGATGCAAGTCACTGTTTGTTTGTTTATAATTGTAAGTAGGCTTATTGAGGAAAGAACCAGTTATTGGATTCTATGTTTATAATTGACTTGATTTAAAATAATGCTTTGTTTTAGTGAAGAAAGCAATGTGTTTTCTTATGTTAACAGATGACTTCAATTTGAAAATCATGATATGAAATTCACAAAAATGGCAGTTTTTTGTACTGATCGCGTGTAGGAAGCATACACATTTGATGCGACCTATTTTTTCGGATACAAAAATGAAATCCCAAGTTGTATGTTTAGGCTCTTCTTATGTATCTTTTAGGGCTCGTCAAGCATAAACCGTAGTGACAGTAGCAAGCGAAGCTCTTCTAGTGATCTAGAAGATGCAGAAATAGTGTATATGAAGGATAATGTGGCGATTCATCCCACTCAATCTGCTATAGAAGGGATCGGTGGGCGTTTGAAGTTGTTAAAGCAAGGTTCCTCACTATTCATGGTATTTTTCTATTGCTATGAAATAATATTTATTTATTTTTGTAAACGAACTGAACGTTCAGCGAACAGTTCGACCTGAAGTTTGTTTGTGTTCGTTCGTTTAATAAATGAACAAACTGGAACAACAAATTTCGTTCGTCTAGTTAAATGAACGAACATGAACAGAGGCCGCGTTCGTTCATTATGTTCGTGAACGTTTTGGTAACGTGTTCGTTTATGTTCGTTTGTGTTCGATAGTTCATTAATGTTTTTAGTTATTATATTTATTTAAATACTTCAAATTTTGACAAACAAAATATTTGATAAGTATCAGTGTATTATATATTCTGTTCATGAACGCTTGTTTGTGTTCGTTTGTTTCCATTTGTGTCCATGAACGTTCGTTTGCGTTTGTTGCCTAAAATTAACAAACAAACACAAACGAACACGAGCACGTTCATTTCCTTAACGAACGAACACGAACATAAAATCTCGTTTGGTAAGTGTTAATGAATAGTTCGTGAACACATATATATCTTGAACAAACGAACACGACTTGTTCGTGTTCATTCGGTTCGTTTGCAGCCCTAGATGCATGTTCTGTTCTATTTGTTATTATTATGATGGTAAGATATACTTCTTTTTGACATAATAGACGTGGATACCTTATAAAGGCCAAAGCTCAAATGCGAGGCTGTCTGCAAGAGGTTAGTCTCATCTTATAATTGTTCGTCGTGTACATGTGTGTGTTACTCCTTATATGTATACCTGAATTAGCATATACATATGTGATTTGTTTTTGAACTGTGGATCTGATTATTAATGTTGCTTTATGCAGATGCAAATTTGTATACCATAAGAGCAGTATCGTTTTCTGGTATCCATTCAATTCGTCGGCATACACCAACAATTGGGTGGCAGTATGTTATTGTTGTTCTATCAACTGGTAGGTTATGTCATACTTTTGCACGTTATAGCCTCACTGTTGTGTTACATGCAGTGTGACTTGTGCATGAAATATATCGATGCTTTTCATTAACTTTTTAGCAGATCATGCATATGTTTGATCTAACATATGCTTATAATGCATTAATGCAGTATTATTTAGTTTAACGTGTATCGTGATCACCTTGAAACCTTTAAGATGTACCTGTATTAACATAGAGATGGATTAGCAGTCTATTATTTTAATTATAATGGGGTTGTAGGATTTAAGGTTGTGAAAAGCCAGACCTTTTCAAGGACCGATATTTGAGATATAGGTTATCGCGGTGGGATATCGGCAATTTTTATATCATGTAGAATTTATATATATAGCAATTTAACACTAACAATTCAGTATACTCTCCTACCATTAACAAATTAACCTTTTGCAACTTGCAAAACACTAACAATTGTAGCACGTAGGAACTGATTAAGACTTAAAACACTAAAATTGAACACTAACAATTAACAATTAAGATCTAAAACACTAATAGCAGCAACAAAAAGAAAGACGAATGGTAGAACTAAGAAGAAAGGTACTGATATCGGGAAAATCTCGGTCCAATATCAATCAAATATCGGTCAATATCAACGATGTTATCGGTACCGGTATTCTGAGCGATATTTGACATGGGGAACAATAAACGATATATCGGTGATATATCACCGATTTAATTGCATAGCTAATGGTTTAAGTTGATATATAATTTGTTGATGTAATTTTTTCTAGATACTAGAAAAGAGCTATGGCACATCTTCTTCTCAAAACCCACACTCATTTATGTATCGGTGGTGTAAAATTGGGCTTCCAATGTTGTTAATTTCTGTTAATTAAGTTCAAGCTTGTTTTACTTGCTAGATTTTCTAAGTATTTCGTAATTATTCATCTGAGGACTTCTTCAGTTGCATCATCTTTCTCCAAATATTTTCTAGTAGACACTATACAATATCAACATGTTCTACGTAATTACATGTTTTGAATTTATTTTTATTTTTTTATGGTGAATTTCAGCCTGACCGGAAGTTTGTGCAGGTCTAGCATACCCTCCGCTGTACTTCTACAGTGGAGGAGTACGAGAGTTTTTTGCTACAATTAAGCAACATGTTCTTATTGTCAGGTTTGTGGTTATTTTCTATGTTGGCTATTTGAAAATTGCAATGTGGTCTTGTTATTGTACAAGTAGATTACTTTTCATGAACATCATCACAATGACCCTTGGACTCTTTTAGGATAAAATGATGTCTGTTATATTTCATAGATTTATACATTTCTTATAGGTTTCTAGCATCATTCACCTATCAAATTGCTTCTAATTAGACGTCTGTTGTCACAGGTCTTCAGAAAATGCAAATGTGTTTCTTGTAAATAACTTCCAAGATCCTCTTCAGGTACAGTTTAATTGTGGCTACTATTTTAGTCTTGATCTATGCAGTTAATATCGTTGGGATATCAGTGGGATATTGGCCCTGTACAAAATATCGATGCCAAATATCAGTCCAGAATATCGCTTCCGATATTTTTGACCGATATTGACTGATATTTGACTGATAACTGATATTTGACTGATAGTGACCTGTGACCGTTCTTTTGGATGCCTTGGTTGATGTGGAGTTTGGACTCGGAGTAAGATTTCATGGCTTACGATTAGATTATGTGTCAAATATTGACACTTTTGTGTTCTGACTTTTAAAATTACTCTTATTATATATGTTTTACGTTTCATGTATGTATATATAAGTTCTGCATGATATTGAAATTACCGATATCCCACCGCGATAACCTACATCTGAAATAGCGGCCTTTGACCGATATTTGATTTGGACCGATTAACTAATGTTTAAACTAAACTGCAAGCTTGTACTTCGTTGATCACTAAGGAACATTTACAACTATAGATAGGGGTTGAGTTATTTCGGTTTTTTATGTTCTTAAATCATTCAGTCAACAGTGGTTATTAACTTTGCTTACATACATTGGGTAAACGTGTTATCAGAGAACTTTGTCTTCACTGGAGCTTCCAAGATCTCTTGCAAACAGAACACCTTCATCTTCATTTCCAGATTCTCCCTCTGAGGGCAATTCGGACAATAAACATACTTCAGAAGACGATAGTTCGGATAGCATTCAACAAAACAATAAACAGAGGCAAAAAAGTCAAGATCCTGCACGAGATATTTCAATTCAAGTTTTGGAGAAATTCTCTCTTGTGAAAAGGTTTGCTCGAGAGACGACCTCACAGCTTTTTCGCGAGAGCCTTGATGCTCATGGGCCTAATGAGAAACGGAGGACGAATTGGGAAACATCTGCAAATGATGTGGAAATTGCTCCCAAGAAAGTTCCTGTACCTTCTGACCCTCTGGAGGTAAAGTCTTTTTCAAAACGATGAAATTGGGAATTTTAGTTTTTTGTCATAATCACATTGTCAATAGCGGTCACTATGGTTGCTATAGCGAATAGCGTAGTGTATAGGTCGAAGGTCGCTACAGGGTATGTAGCCATAAATAGCTGGATTTCAGTTACTTTTTATTTTTATAAATATAAATAGCGATTAAATATAGCTATAAAATAGCTGGATTTTAGGTTTTTGTTAACTATACATGTAAAATAGCGTATATACCATGGTATTTTGATATAATATACATATAATTTTTTTTCTAGTGCATTGCTATTTATAAAATGGCGCCTGCTGTCGTGATAAAGTATGGACTACAATTGGCCTGACGAAACAAACTAAATTTACGATGAAACATAGAGTAACTTATGTTTATATCGTCGAATGAAGACCTGTTATATTTGACTGGACTCGTTTCCAAACAAAATTTACGTTGAAACGTAGACAACCTCAAAATGTACATAAAAATAAACACGGAAACGTAATATATTTGACTTGGCTCGTTCTTGAATAAAATCTATGTCAAAACGTAGACGAATTCGAATTTATACTGATAAGTACATAAAAATAAGAACGTAAGAAATTAATTTTTTGAAGTAAAAATGTACAGGGGTTAAACCAAATACTTTAGAAACATGAGGGGGTCAAAGCGACATTTTACAAACCTTTAAGAAATTGAAAGGGTTAAATGTGTAAAACCCAGAAAGTTAAGGGGGTGGCATGGCCGGTAAGAAACCCCACCAACCATACCATTTAAGAGTATATACAATATATCAAGAGTATATTAGCAAAACCCAAGAAATATTTATTACATTGGATAGCTTTTCTATATACAACAACAACAACCATACCCAGTATAATCCCACCTATAGCGGAGCTATTGATAGGGTCTGGACCAGAAGAAATTGTTGTATAATCGAAGTTATTACTTTATCAAGTATAAACATTAATGGCATGTTGAACCCGTCTAAGGGGCTTTTGTTTTAGTTATGATACTAAAACAATCATTTTTGGATTTTTCACACCACAATTGTAATCAACAAGAAGATTGTTAGTTTATTTTGAACGTGCAATGGTAATTCGTTGTTTGCTAATAAGCAGTAATTCCTTTCAATGAAGGTTAAAAGTTGATTTTTTTTATCACATCTATTTAGATAAATTATGCAAGATGTAGGATCCAGATATAGTAGAATTTAAAACTTGTTCAATGTCTTTTTTGTTAAGATATCTAGAAATCAATAGTTGATGGTTTGAAATCTAGAAATTTGCATGCTACTCTTCTGCCGCAGCATCGTGTTATCCTACACATAATGTGTGTATGAACATGCACTGCAGCTTTCAGTTCAGTAATCCATTTATGATGATTAACCACGGTAGAGATATTTATGTTTTTTTTTTGTGTGGCCAAGTTGGTGACTTTAGTATTTAATCAGTTTACCAACGTATAGCATCTATGTTTTTCATGATGAGTGCCCACACAACACTTTTGACCTTGCTCCTTTTTGCTCTTTCATTTTTGGCAGCTCGATAAACTGTCAAAGGTATGGGGACAACCACGACAACATCCTTTAGAACATCAAGAGGTAAGCCATACCTTTTTTGGTACGTTTTATAAAAATAATGAATAACCCATCATGATTGAATATTCACAAAAAAATTAAGGTAACAATTTTCTTTGTTCGTTTATTAATATTTGTGATGTATAAAATATTGTTTGCTGAATAGTATTTGCATTTATTGCTATTTCTGTTTTACTGAATTCCTTCTTCTGCAAGCACAACCACTGGGTCTCGGCTCAGTGGCCACCGACACCCATTTAGTGTCTCTTGAGGCCTCCCATTGCGTGGAGGTCGCGGGCTCGAATCCTGGGTACTTCAGGCTCTTCAATCCAATCAAGTTGGCAAGGGTATTTACCGCCAGGGATCGTTGTCGGGTCGTGAATTGGGAAGGGAGATCCCTTCCGCGGCTAAGGATACCGTGCACCTATCCTTTTTTTTTTCTTCTGCAAGCACATACACACCTTCAAAAACAGGTGATTGGGTGTACATGCATGTCTTTGACTGTTAAGACCTTTTTATACAGTGGTCAATCTTTTTGGATTCCGAAGGTCGTATTGTTGATCCTGATGCTTTGAGAAAGCGAGTATTCTATGGGGGAGTGGAGGACAATTTGCGTAAAGAGGTTTGTAATTTTGTATTGTGGTACTATTGGGTCTTTTATGATTTCCTCGTTTTGGCTAGTGGAAGTGGAAGTGTGGAACTAACCCTCTGATGATAAATGTTTTCAGGTCTGGCCATTTTTGTTGGGATATTATTCATATGATTCTACATATGCAGAGAGGGCGTATGCTGTGTCAGCTAAGAAGTCAGAATACGAGACTATCAAAAACCAATGGCAGGTCTGTATTATAAGATCAAAACAGATACATCTAGTGTTGTAAGTTTTTAGTTAGCTTCTAAGTTGTAATCTTTAGACAGGATGACTGGTTGGAAACGAGCGGGTCAGGGCGACCTGAACTCAACCCGTTTATTAAGTGGGCTAGCATGGTTTACTATACAAAACCATTTAGTCCAAACCCTAACCCATTTTTTGTGTGTCTGGGTTGCGTTGTGTCGGGAATTGCTGCCATTATGTTATGTGAAAAAAAGTAATTGTATTCTTTATATTTCAACTAGTGGGTTACCACCCGCGCTCCGCAGCGGGTTCGAAACATAGATAAAAATAAGCAAATCGCGAGAGTTAGAGGTTTTTGATGTTTTAGTTAGTTTCTAAGTTGTAATCTTTAGACAGGATGACTGGTTGGAAACAAGCGGGTCAGGGTGACCTGAACTCAACCCGTTTATTAAATGGGCTAGCATGGTTTACTATACAAAACCATTTAGTCCAAACCCTAACCCATTTTTTGTGTCTGGGTTGTGTTGTGTTGTGTCGGGAATTGCTGCCATTATGTTATGTGAAAAAAAAGTAATTGTATTCTTTATATTTCAACTAGTGGGTTTGAAACGTAGATAAAAAAAGCAAATCGCGAGAGTTAAAGTTTTTTGATGTTTTAGTTAAGGGGCTAAACATGTCATTATTGAAGTTGAGGGGCTAAAGTTGGTAAATGCCAAAGTTGAGGGGCCAAAATTGGTTGATGTGACAAAATATCATATCTATAGTATATATAATTTCCTTGTGCAGAGCATTTCTGTAGAGCAGGCAAAAAGGTTTACAAAATTCAGAGAAAGGAATGTTCTTATCGAGAAAGACGTGGTATGAGTAGTAAGACAGATTAAACACGCACTTCAAATTATTCACAAGACGCCTCTTTTTTGTATGATACTTAAACAGTTATTTATATTTTCAAGGTAAGGACCGACAGGTCACTATCATTCTATGAGGGTGATGACAATCCTGATGTACGCCGTATGCATGACATATTGTTGACTTACTCATTCTACAACTTTGATCTTGGTTACTGTCAGGTAACACACAACCATTTTTAGTTATTTTTGTCATGGGCATGACCGCTTGTATGGCTGATAGCCTGATGCTAGAGGTGGTTAAATGGGCTTGTTGGGCGGGCTGGGCAAAGGATCTAAACAGGTTTAAACTGGACGGGCCTGGTTGGGTTGACCCGAAACACTTTCTGTTCCAAAATCCAAATTATGAACTTTTTATTGTGTCAAATATAATTACAAAAGCTATATATTATATCAATATTATCTAGTTTTTTCTTAAAATGCTTTTGGAGGTTTTATAAATTACAACTAGTGGGTTACCACCCGAGCTCCGCAGCGGGTTCAAAACATAGATAAAAATATGTAAAGGTCTAAATTGTAACTATAATAAAATGTAAGAGTAAAAAATGAAAATTGAAAAAAAAAAACCTTTAATGTAAACATGTCATTATTAAAGTGGGCTAAACATGTCATTATTAAAGTTGAGGGGCTAAGGATGTCATTACCAAAGTTAAGGGGCTAAATATGTCATTACCAAAGTTGAGGGACCAAAGTTGGTTGATACTGAGAAAAGTTGAGAGGCTAAACATATTACTATTAAAGTTGAGGGGCTAAATATGTCATTACCATAGTTGAGGGGCCAAAGTTGGTTGATGCCAAAGTTGAGGGGCAAAAGTTGGTTGATGTTGATAAAATAGCATTTTAAGTATATATAGAATTACACTTCCCATTTCCCCTTCAGGCATTTTTTTACGAAATTAAGTATAAGAATCAGAATCGACCCATTCATAAGTAAATGGGTCTAAATCGCCATCTCTAGCCTGGCACACAAGCAAACTGATTTTAATCAGTTCTAGTTGTTCTTTATTACCGTTTATGAGATGTACATTCTACTGATCTCATTGACTTGTATTCTGGATATGTTTGTTCCTATATAAAGTAAGTTACTAAATGTTTTTGCTAATGGGTATAATATACTTCTCAAAGGGCATGAGTGATCTCCTCTCACCGATATTATATATCATGAAAGATGAATCAGAAGCATTCTGGTGCTTCGTTTATCTATTGGAACGGCTTGGACCAAATTTCAATCGTGATCAAAGTGGCATGCACTCTCAACTTTTTGCACTCTCTAAGGTCTTCTTTCTCTATATCTCTACTTCGTTCTCTGTGTGTGATTGTTTAAAACATGGATTTTGAGGCGGCAATTTAAACCTATTTTTCTGTATGTGTATTTAAACAGGTTGAAAGTCGCTTAAAAGCATATTAAAATGCATAAAGCCTCGTAATTTGTTTTATTATATATATTTCAATTATTTTTGTGGAGTTATAGGTTATCTAATGATATTTAAGTATTTAACTCGGCCAGCAAACGAATCGAATGAACATGAATGGAGGCATGTTCGTGTTCGTTTATTTAACTTCAACCGAACACGAACACGAACATATAATCAAACAATATTGTTTTTTCATGTTTGTTCATTGATAAGATGGTCATGTTCGTGTTCGTTTATGTTCGTTCATTTAAAACCTAATCGAACAGTTCTCGGACAAACGAACATAAACAAACAAACAAACTTAAACGGACATAATTTAACAAACATAAGAGAGCACCAATGAACATAATCGAACAAACACAAGCAAACATATAATAGTTTTTTTTTTTACATAAATTAGTGATTAATTACGATAAGTTCCATTGAAAAGCCAATCGCCTCGCTTACTAATTAGTTATATTTATATAAGTAGTTAGAAATCCCTTATTATGTTTGTACTTAATATAGATATAGCTACTTATGTATTTATTAAAATTTAAAAGAACATAAATGAACGAACAAAATGTGTGTTCATGTCTGTTCGTTTATCTAAATGAAACAAAATATTCGTTCATGTTCATTCATTCATAAAATTAACGAACTTCCCGCCGAACAAATTCACAAACAGTTCATGAACGTTTAGTTCGTTTACAAGCCTATACATAAACTTTGATTATTGAGTTAATTATTGTTTTCGTCCATGTGGTTTGTTAAAAATCACTATTTCAGTCCATTAGTTTAAAAATTGCTATTTTAGTCCCTGTGGTTTCACTTTCGTAACCATTTTAGTCCCTGTGGTTTCACTTTCATAACCATTTAAATCCATTATTCTGTTAAGTACAGGGACTGAAATGGTTACGAGGTGGACTGAAATGGTTACGAAAGTGAAACCACAGGGACTGAAATCGCAATTTTAAAACTAATGCAAATGGACTGAAATAGTGCTTTTTGACAAACCACAGGGACGAAAACAGTAATTTACTCTTGATTATTTGTATAGTTCATATATAAGATGATGTTTGTTGGTTGGTCGAACCCGACATATACCCGTACTAAAAGGTTACCATTTTGGCTTGTTAGTTGTTACTCGACCCACCATTTTGTCAACTTTAGATAAAGCAATTGAACTTTTCAATGATACCCATACGTCCTTAACTTTTATGTGGATTATTAATTATTATGTATCTGTCTTTTGGGAACTTCAGATTCATATAATGTGTTCTTGTCTTCTAACATGTATATTTTCGTTTTATATGGCAGCTGGTGGAACTTCTCGACAGTCCGTTACATAATTACTTCAAGCAAAATGACTGCTTGAATTTTTTCTTCTGTTTTCGCTGGATTCTTATTCAATTCAAAAGGTAAGTTTATTCTTTATCCTGTGCCCAATTTACAGTTTCCAGATCAAAGTTGTACGTCTTATTACTATGAACAACAAGAATTGGGTCGGGATCCACAAAAGAGAAATTTGATTATACTTGAAGAAGTCTATATGCCTGTAAAGTGTAAAATACCAAGGGAAATGAGGAATATGCAATGTTGTATACATTTTTCTTCGGGTTAAGTTATTCTACAAAAGACTCCTAATTGTAAGAAGGATTTATAGAGTGACAAGTGTCCAATAACCTAAAACCTAAGCCCACTACACCACCACCCAAAACCTAAACACCCACCCCCCGCAAAAAAAAAAAAAAAAAAAAAAACTATATCTCACCAAAAAACCCCCCAAAATACCTAACCCCCCCCCCCCAAAAAAAAAAAAAAAAAAACCTAAAAAAAATCCTAAACACCCACCACCACCCAAAAACCTAACCCCCCCCCCCCCCCCCCACCCACACACACACCCTCTCGACAAAAAATAAATAAATAATTTTTTTTTTTGGGGGTGGGTGATGTGGGGGGGGGGGGGGGGGGGGGGGGGGGGTTAGGGTTTTTTTTTTTTTTTTGTGTAGTGGGTTTTTTTAGAAGCCTTTGTACCCTTCTTACAATAAGGAGCCTTTGTATTTGATCCTAATCCGTCTTCTATAATAATAACTTAATTTTGAATTCTTATTGGAAACACCCAGATTCTGAGGTAATTGATGTCGGTAATGTTATCTCAGGGAGTTTGAATACGAGACAACGCTAAGGTTATGGGAGGTTTTATGGACTCACTACCCTAGCGAGCATCTTCATCTATACGTATGCGTCGCTATCCTTAAAAGACACCGGGCCAAAATAATGGGCGAGCAAATGGACTTTGACACCCTTCTAAAGTTCATCAACGAATTAAGCGGTCAAATCGACCTGGATCTCGTTCTTCGCGATGCAGAGGCTCTATGTGTGTATGCCGGTGAGAACGGTGTCGCCTCGATCCCGCCAGGAACCCCGCCGTCATTATCATCCCAAGATGCATCCATTTATCAACAACAAGACGATGAGGTGCTGTAAAACAGGATGGCCAGTGAAGATAAATAAATATACATCAGAAAGTACAGTGTTATACTGATGTTTAAGCCTTTGTTTTCTGCATGTTGATTCCTATATTGAAAAAGTAGTTTTGCAATTTGTAAACACAAAACAAGACATTCGTACTTCTATTACAATCTTAGATGATATATCGTTGATTTTGTGTTACTATACGTGCATGAACCTGGTTCTCAGTAGATTACTACCACTATTCTTATTCCTTGGTATTTTATGTTTTTTCTTGCTGTTGTGATTTCTTATGCCACACTTTATGCTTGTTGGATGCTAGAGTCTGCATGTCAACAAAGGTTTTTAAAGCGCGGGTTTGTGCGGGAGCAGCCTGAACATGGTCTGTGTAATTCAATTATCTAAATGAGTTATAAACAGGTTGCAGTCTTGTAGATCATAAATGGGTTATAATCATGTTGCAAATAGGTTAAAGTGGTCATACACAGGTTAGATGAAATAAATCTGTTAAATGGCTTGGCCTTATAACACATTTTTATTGCATTAGTAAACGGTTGATGAGACAACCTATTTAATTAAACGAGTTAAACAAGATAACTCGAAGATAATTAAATATGTCAACCCAAATATTATCTATTTATTAAACGACTTAGACTACTCAGTGTGGGGGACGTCCCCGGGCCGGTCTGGTGTTGCGACGGGCCTGCACACCCCCCCCCCCCCCCGGGTCGTCTCTGTCTCCATCTCGATGCTCAAGCCGGGCCACATTTCAAAATTCATAGCCGTTGTAACGGCTACATATAATAAAAAAAAATAATTTCTTTAAATAATAACCTTTTATCCCCATTTTCTACACCAAATCAACCCAATCTCTTTCACTTTTTTATACATTTCTTCACTTTTTTAAATTTTAGCCATGGATCCATACAATCAAAACAACCCGAACCCAAACCCAAACCCGAACCAAAACGTTTTCTCGGTACCTGGCTACTATCTGACGATGGATCCGAGTTGGTCGGCATCGTAACTAGTATTTTTGGAAGTTAAGGGCTTTTTTTTAATGTTATGTAGTGTTTTTTTAAGTTATGTAATGTTTTTTAAGTTATTTAATGTTTTATTTTATAAGTTATGTAATGTATAAAAAAAATGTTGAATTTTTATTAAAAAACAAAATAAATAAATAAATAAATAAAGGTGGGAAGGCCGTCCTCCACACACTTGGTTCATCCTTGGGGGACCATCCTCCATGCCTGGTGACATGGCGGGTGACGTGGAGGACCATCCTTTGAGGATGGGCTCCTCCACACACTTGGTTCATCCTTGGGGGACCATCCTCCATGCCTGGTGACATGGCGGGTGACGTGGAGGACCATCCTTTGAGGATGGGCTCCTCCACACCCCATAGTCTTAGCGACAATCCTAAACCTTTACTAAAAAATCAAGGGTCTTTACCACGTAAAGACCTTTTATATTTGAAATTCTTTAAAATTCTTTAAAGTAGTGAGATTCACCATGTGTTGCGGCGGCACAAATATCAAAACATAAATAAAAAGCAGACGCCAATGACGTATACCAAAATCTTCTGTAATTTTGTCACAACATAGGATAGAGTGATAGACACTATTGTAACTAAATTCAAAATGGAAGGTTTTTTTAGTACTATAGCAATAAGCTGTGTTTTAATATATACGAGTTTTTGGGATCCACGTGTTGCGGCGAAACTGTTAAATCGAACAAAAAGATGACGTAAAAACATTAAATCACCTCGCACGTTACGAAGTGTTAACCCAACATTAGGCGAATTGCGAGACTCTCCTAACGTTTTTGGAAGCAAATCTCTCAATCAAGACTTTATAATCCATATTTTCTTATATTTCATTTTGAATAGCTATCATTGTCAACCTATTAAAATATCTTAAAATGGACTAATTTCAAGTATTAAAACTGAGTGGGCCATTAAGAATTTGCGTCTTTAAAAATGGTTTAAATATATTGGTTTTTTATTAAATATATATATAAATTTAAAAAAAAAAATATGGCCTATGGAGAATCGGGCCCTGTGCGATCACCCACCTGTTAGCCTATCTTGTATAACACCCAAAGTTGAGAAGCCATTATTGTATAAAGAGATTTGAAGAGGACAAAGTGTAAATATTTTACATATCAGTTTACCAGCCACGTTTCCATGTGATATGTGACACAATCTCAACAAGATATTGTCACTTGAGAGCTTGCCACGTTTTCTATTAACTCATCAAATCTCTTGCAGACTAAAAATAAACATAATCACCTGATTCATATACAAGCAAGCCTCCCATTGCACTATAACAACTTCCAAAAAGGTTTCTCCTCCCTAAACTTCTGATTCATCATCAAACAAAGGTTCTTTGTAGGATCTGAACCATCTTCTCAAATTCCCTCACACACGTTACAACTGCTTGATGATCAAAATGTCCACAGACAATCAATCTTCCTATTTCTTTGTTGTTGGAAACAGATTCAACACCCTCAATACTAGATACTGCCTTCTCTATCTTTTTTATTTCACTTTCACTGTTAAAGTTCACTCCCAGCGTTACTTTCCATTTCTGAAAAAAAGTAGGATTGAACAACAAAGGACAATAAGAACCATCATAATAAGAACTCTCTCAAACAAAGTAAAAAATTAAAATTAAAAGAAAAGAAACAGAAATAAGAATTTGCTAATGGATTCAACATTAAAAGCAAACAAAATACGGGGACGACAAAAACAAAAGTAAAGGTGTATACATACATGGTGAGTGGGGTTTCGGAAATTATTTAATTCCTCAAAGAAAGATTTAAACTGACTAGAAGTTCTCCATCTTCGTGAATCTATGACAATAAGTGCTTATCATTATGCATCTTGATATCAAATATTAATATCAAGTATAAAACATCGACAATCAATTGTTCAAATAACTAGGAACTTACCAGTAATATGAATACCGTGTCCAAAACAAACAGCAGGGATGATTGAGTTGAAGAAATTACGACGACAAAGATAGTAGCCTCCTTTGGTTACCTCGAATCGAGACAGATCTCCTCCCATCACTTCTTCCTCACTCTTTTCTTCTTCTTTTTCTACTTCAACACCATCCTTATACACAAGGCTCGCACCATATCCACTTATTATTGTTCCTTTCTTCGTTATGATATCCACATAAACGTCATCACCAGCGTCTAATAAGTTGCCAATTGGCCAATAACTTAACCACACAACAACTTCATCAACTCTGGGTTTGCAATACACCACAGGGCTGTATACCCAGGTAACACCCCTGGTTCGGTTACTGATTCTGGCGAACAAAAGAGGGAACTCAGTATATCTATCTTCACCACCTGATGATCTGTATAAGGCCGTTACATTTAATCCATGAATTTTATGCTTCTTTGGATGCAGAGGCACACGAAAGGATAAAAAATTGGATGAGGACGTATACTGATGTGTCGCCATGCTTTGATCCTTTATGCCTTGCAGATAGGTGCTTCTTATACCAAATTCATACAACATCTATATATATTACACACAAAACTCAATTACTTCATCATATACTAAACATTTTGCTGGATATTTGTGAGAAACTGAGAAAGAGATAACCTGGATATTCCACGTTCTGCCTATAGTAATCTCATCACCAACCAGGTCCACCTTACGATCTTTATACGCTTTAATCCATTGCATATGTCCAAGATCTGCTTCATCAAGTTTTTCTATGGATACTAACTTAAAAAGGCCTTCAATCTCACACAGTTTAAAACAACCTTCATAACTAAACTCCTGCAGTGTGAAACGAGCTGATTGGAATGTTATTCTCTCCAGCGATGTACACCATCCTACACGCAAACTCTTTAGCGTACTTGGGAGACATGATAGAGACTTGAGGTTTGGAGAACAAAGAAAGGAAAGCGCCTGAAGCATTTTAAGGTCAACGTAATGTGGCAAGATTTCAAATGAACTGTAAGATAAAATCAATGTAGATAATGATTGAGGTAAGGCAAACAAAGGCTGTTCTGGAGTTCCACCACAAATACATAAAGCTTTTAGCCTTTCCAGTTGATTTACACACTTCTGATTCGATAAAGCCTTCCACAGCCTAGTGCACTCTGCCAAGCTCAAGAAGGAAAGATTCTTAAGGTATCCTATGGTTTTACAAACATGAGTCAAACTGATACAGCTACAGAGGTTCAAAACCACAAGTTTAGGGAGTCGGTGGAGATTGCAGATGCTGACAAGTTTGTAAGAGAAAGAGAGATCTAGAACCTTGAGCGAATTAAGAACCTGTTCCACGAATAACAAGTTGAATATATCATTGTACATTCAAATGAAGATTGTCTAACACTGAGAAGCTAAAAGGTAAAGTGATAAAAAGAAGACTGAATTCCTTGTACCATGGGTGGGTTGAACTCTTCCAAATCTCCAAAACTCATATGTAATGCCACCAAGCAGTTTGTTAATAGGCCTGCGGGTATTGATTTCAGATAACATTTACGCCACTTCAACCATCTTAGATCTGGAAAATTCTTGTAGGTCCCGGTGAGTTTCACATTATTGAGATGGAGAAATTTTAGGTTCTTCATCTTTACAAGGGAACTTGTCTTAAATGCCTGCAAATTCAGTATGCCTTATAATGATCACTAGGTAAATAATATTTAGCTACCATTGGAGGATGAAGAAAAGATATACAAAAAAAAACAGCGATTCACCTCCCTGAAAGTCGTTTATATATTCTTTAATGCTTCCCTAACTGAAATCTATTGTGTCCGGCCCTAACAAATATTTATTTTTAGTCCTGGTCGTAATATGTATGAACAATTTGAGGAACGACAGGCAAAACGTAATAATTGATCGTTAAAACAAATAAAATAACAATTTTCTTTCAAAGACAAACAGGCAAGGAAATCTCAAAACTGTTTCTTTTTTCAATTTAATGGGTTTGGAATGAACAGGAAAGAGTGAACAAAATCAGATTCATACCGTTTTGTGTCATTCAGATGTCAATTTGTGTTGCAATTAGCCAATCAACCATTATGGTGGTTAAGTCTACACACAGGTGCAGAAATTTTTATAATTAATTGCTTATTTTGGTGGTTCTCGAGCTGTATGGCCAATTTCATTAAAAGACCGGGGAAGATCATAAATTTACTTTTTAATTAATTTCATTAAAATAACTGCTCAAATTTGGTCAAGAAGACAACTTATTAGACTTACGTTTGATCCCATCCCATGCGTATCGTCTCGCATCTTCAACACCAGGCCTTCAATTTTCTTGGAACCCTAACGGAGAAAGACATGAAATTAGAGAATGCTTATTTGAAATGAAAGGTTGTGAAATGTACAATGAGCATAAAGATAAACGCAAGAAGCATCTTACATCTCCGTTCCTCAACAAAGTTTTACATTCATCATCACGCCAAACTCTACTATGTTCTGCAGGATCTTTGGAATCCTTTCGAACTATATTTCTTGCCATATCTTGTAGGAGTTTATGCATTGCCAGTTCGTTCCCACTAACTCTTGGATCAGTAACAAGGCATCTGTTAATGAGGGTCACAATCCCAGATTCTGCATGATAGTCATCCTCCAATATCATGCTCACATCATATGATTTTTCACCAAGAAACAAACAAGCAATATGGAGAAACAACTCTCGGTGACTCTCACATGGCAAGGTATCAAAACTCTTTTGCAGTACACCTTGGATTTTATTATTGATATCCCCTTTCAAGGAATTCAGTGAATTCATAGTACTTCTCCACGTTTCAATTCTTGTCCCCTGGCCTTCAGATAGAGAAGAACCCAATACCTTGAGAGCTAGCGGATTCCCTTCACAATATTTTGCTAACTGTATTGCAAGCTCCTTAAAACCTTTCATGGGAACTTTAGATCCAAAGGCATGATAACTTAAAAGTTCCAATGATTCATGATCATTTAACAATTCGATTTTGTGGACATGGCACCCAATAGATATGGACCCTAACCATGTATCTATGCTTAGATGCCTTGTTGTTATAATGATTTTGCTTTGTGTATGGAAAACCTTTGTTCCAACTAAAGTGTTTAGTGTATCTTTGTCATCGATGTCATCAATAACAATAAGCACCCTTTTTCTTTCTATAACCTTTTCGATCTGAAATGTTCCTTCAGAAACATTAGATATCATTATGTTACTTCCTGAAACATCTCTGAGAAGTTGTTTCTGTAAATCAAGCAATACAGCAGGTTGATTCTCAATCCCTTCAAGAAAACTGCTGCATTCAAAGTTTTGCTTGTTTAAGTTATAAATGTATTTGGCAAGTGTTGTTTTGCCACTTCCTCCCATGCCGCAAATTGCTAGAACAGAATGATGAGGCTGTTCAGATCTCAACCATGAATTAATACCTTCAGCTCGAGTCTCTATTCCAGTTAGACCCGTCGGAGTGCTAACGAGTTTCAAATCTAGTTTACAGTAAACTTTTTGAACAATATCAGCAATAAAGGCCGTTTCAGACCTGGAAAGGAAAAGGATCACATTTAGAGCAAAATGTAATTCATGATATCTGATTAAAACCACCAGAAATGATCAACCAAAGTGTACATATAAAATGTACATTCAATCTGACAAAAGCCGTAATCTAATATGAAAAACAGAACCATGTTCGCCCTACTGGCGTCAATGTGGTTGCTTAATTCATTACATTTGTTTACATTAAAATTGTATTGTCTACTATTTAAATAAAAAAGTTTTCAAAACTCTACTATGAAAAGAGCCATCAAATTGTGCAAAGTAACATAGCTTTTAGCAAACTGGGTGCTCATAAAAAACTTTATAACTTATAGTTATAGCGGGTTAGCAAACCATTACCGATGACAGCCGCCACCTCCCACTGTTGTCTCCTTTGTTACCACTGTCGTCCCCTCTACTTCCACCGCCGTCCTTGCCACCACCATCACAAGTCACTGCCTGTACTTCCACCACTGTCCTTGCGACCACCCCCATCAGCCGCAACTACCAAATGTGACGATGTATAGTCTTTCATTATCTCTTTATTATAGGTGGCAATCTTGACCCATTATTTAAAGAATGGATACGTTTGGGTATAAAAAATAGGGTTCCTTTCGATCACCTTAAACTAGTCAATTGGTTAATTTGTGCCTACTCAAGTTAGTAGACGTGATATGGTCTACCCGAATTGACCCGGAAAACCCACGATTACTTCCTTTCCGTTATTTATTTCACATTTGCATGTTCCCACGTTCTACACTTTTCCAGTTTGCATTATCCCATTTTCCCATGTTTTATGTTTCCATATTTTGTATTTAAGTTCCTTAGTTGAATGAAAATGACTGGTGGACCTTTGATGAGCCATTATGCAGAAAATTCCCATCGTTATTCGGTTTAGAGAAGAAGAAACAGGTGACGGTTGCTGAAAGGTTGGGGTGTCGAGTGGTGTATTTTGTACATCGTTCGATTGGACGCGTCAAACAACATCGGCTAACGAATTGGCTGCTCTCTATGGGAGGATTGCAGGGATAAGTGGTCTATCAGGTCAAGACAGCTGGGCATGGTCGCTAGATTCCTCAGGGGCATTTTCGGTACGCAGTGTAAAAAAACAGCTGCAAGCAGCCTCCTTTGAAGATTTGGGGAATGGTTTTGATTGGAATAACTTAGTGCCTGTAAAAGTGAAATTCATTGTGTGGAGGCTAAGCTTAAATAGGCTGCCAACAGTGGATAATCTGGAGAAAAGAAGGGTGCAAGTCGGATCGAGTTTGTGCAGCTTATGCGGGTTTCAACGGGAGACGGCTGAACACCTTTTTGTCTCGTGAGGAATGTCTCAAGCAGTGTGGGACTTTGTTGCTAGCTGGTGCAGACTCCATGGCTTCTTCATGTTCGGGGTGGTGGATTTGATCAGTTACCACAAGAAAGCGAGAGGTTCGGATAAATGGAGGAAGATAGTTTACTTGGTAGTCCAAACCGCCATCTGATGTATATGGAGGACTAGAAATGAGGCCATCTTCAGAAGCTCCCAGCCCAATCTGGAGCGTATTAAGAACGATATAAGAGCATTGGGTTTTCTTTGGTATAAAAACCAGTCAAAAACGTTTAGTTTAACGTGGGAGAAATGGTGTAATTTTGATTTGATATGTATGGGTGTATGATGTAATCGGTGCATGTCGTTCGGTTTAACACAATGTTAATCCGGCGGCTAATTTGAATAAAATTGAATTTGTTGGTCGTTCAAAAAAAAAAAGTTTACGTACTTTTTGTTAATTTGGGAGATTCGCTGCCGATCTCGAATTCGGCACGCAACAAGACGCGTCAAACAGAAAGCTATCATAAAAGTTTCTAACTTAAAAAGGGTACAAATGGATTAGCATCACCCATGACCATTATTCCTGCACCACCTACTCGTTCTAGGTGCCACTTCCACTGCCATTGACCGCTACGTTGTCGGTGCAACCACCAACACAACATCACCACAATCCACAACCGAAAGTTGTTTTTGTAGCCTCCACCTCTCACCACCGCCTTTGTATCCACCACCATACCTCTGCCTACACCATCGCCACTAGCCACCATAAACAATATAGCGGGTCAACCTATTTTGGGATTTTTTTACGCCTCGCTTGCGGTATGCTCATATAATGTATATATGTGTGGGCGCTCGGGGGCAAAAGTGAAAGTGCACTAATTTTAACGTTATTTTACTAATTTTGTGAAAATAACGTTAAAGAGGGGGATGGTTAATCATGCATCATGTGGTGGCGTTGATAGCCGAAAGACAAGAGGGTACATGCACTAATTGGCGTTTGTCTTCAGGTTTGATGCAAAACTACTATTGAGTTGGGGGTCTCATTGGAAGCAGCCTCTCTATTCCTACGGGGTAGAGGTAAGGCTGTCTACATCTCACCCTCCTTAGACCCTACCTTAGCTTTGCTATTGGTGGGATATATTGAGTATGATGATCATGATTTTATAAAACAATTCATTTCAGCGCAACTTTTTTTCACCTCAAGCCATATTGACCTGAATTGATACCTTTTTTAAACGTCCCGTTTGATCTGAACTTGTTTGCTCCAAACCTGTATCAGCTCGGCAACAACCAGTTTTGACTCATCACATGAACCAACCCGACCCATCCAGTTTGCTAGGCTTACTCTTAATTTATCTTGAGATTCATTTAACCAATGTAACATTTTTTATTCATTTTGTGACTTATTTAATCATTAAAGAAAATATAGCATGCTCTGGCCCGCACCCATTTCACATGTTTTTTTTTTTTCATTTTGAGATTTACTTAACTTGTTTTGACAGTTATACTCATTATAAATAGAATGGGATGGGATGGGCCATTAAAATCCTAAATTTGCTAATCACAACTAAAAGTAGAAGTAACAAGGGTTTCTATATAGTAATACTTAATTAATAATGTGCATAGCCAGAGATATTGAAGCATACATACCCTGAAACAACCATCCCCTTCAAATCAGCCACCTCTGTTAGGGCTTCCTTCCACCGCATCACGTTATCTTCCGTCCATTTTGAACCTTCTTTCACTTCAATGGTGAAGCTTCCTCGCTGATTCCTCACATCCGAAGGATCGACGCCGTAAAACACAGGGAAAACCAAATGACGGGCATTCCTCTTTTGCTGGAGGATCAAGGAAAGCTCATCAAGGCACCATCTTGAGTTTGCATAGTTGTTTGAAATTACAATTATTGAAGCTCGAGAAGTTGTTATGGATCTCTCGATTTCTGGCTTCAGTTGTTGACCTTCACGGATTTCATCATCGTCCCTGAAAGTCTTGATCCCCGCTTGATGCAAGGCCTTATAAAGATGGTCCGTAAAAGAATGACGAGTGTCTTCCCCTCTGAAACTGAGGAAGACATCGTACTCGTAATGGGTTGTTGGGGGCAGATGAAGATGAAGTAGAAGCCATTTAGTTACTTTAAGGAGAGGTTGTGAAATCAGGAGAGAGAGAGAGAGAGAGGGGATTTAAACTCAAAGATGTTCTCAAATGAAGCTGAGGGGAAAATAAAGCCATTAAAAGGTCAAAAGTCTTCTTAAAATATTCAAGGGAAATTACTCCGCAACGAGATAAAGTTAAAGTAGTTGCTTTAGACCGAAAGTATTATAGGTGGGAGCACAAAATTAACAAAGGATTGGAGCCTCTTGTATATAAAAGGTAAGGTTATTATGTAAAGCGGCAGCCGGGGCCCGATAGAACATCGCGTCTGCGAAAGCTGGGCTGACGGGTAACCGTCCTAGACGGGAACCCGGTGACCAATGGTCAGGTACATGTTGAAAGTCACCCTTCAAAAAAAAAAAAAAAAAAAAAAAAAATTATGTAAATCTATCTTTAACAACATGCAAATAAAAGTAAATCTTTAATTCCTTTTAAAATAAAAATTCAATTAACTTGTTTTTTCACAAATAGCCACTGTGTTGCTGCATCTTTTTAATTTTATGTAGACTAGAGGGTGGCTATTTTAACCCATATATTTGAAAACGGGGCCATTTGGGCTGTATTTGTTTGATGATGGATTAAACTAGTAAAGTGTAAAAGAGTAGCTTACAACATAAGAAATCGTTTTTATCTAAAACGAGTGGCATTTATGATCAGTGGCGGACCCAGGATTTTTTTCGTGGGGGTGCGGAATTTTTTTTAAAATCTTAGGCGTCTAGATATATACATAAAAAAACCGGTTCGGGTCGGGTCGGGTCGGGTCTCTAACCAAATTTGGACCTAAACAAGTAACAACATAAGCAAAACACACGATCCGATTTTATACTATACTCTAACCATCCCTTGTATTCATTTCGGTCATACCATTCTTGTTTGAATTTTCTCGACTCTTTACCTTGAAACGTTGATGTTGGATATTGAATACCCGTTGGTTGACATGGTCCTCTTAGTAGGTATGCCCTTCTAATATCATCTCGTTGATTCACGTTGTATGATGCTATCGCCTTGCGATCATGAGGATCCGAGGGAAGATCATTCACATCAACAAAATCGGAAGATGATCCGATTTCATCCGCTTTCCTCTTGTTGAGAAATCGCGCCATAACATCTTTACTCATTGTCCCTGTCACATACAAAATAAACATTTAGTGGGCTGTTTATGATTTCTTTTCTAACTAAAGCACATGGGCCAAATACTCAATACACCCTGATTGGACCTCCAATTTCACATTACATGGGCTGAAACAATCAGTATTGAAACACTCAAACAAAACACGTGAATACTGAATTAAAAACAAATATAATGGCCGACAACCATTATACTTCACATGCAAACTGATAACTTTCAACATTTTTATATAAATTCTAACATTTTTTTTCTAAGGGGTGCGGTCAGAATTTTCCAAGGGGTGCGGTCGAAATTTTTCAAGGGGTGCGGTCGGGATTTTTCGCGAAAAATAACACTAAATTTTTTTTTTTCAAGGGGTGCGGCCGCCCACCCACGGGCATATGTAGGTCCGCCCCTGTTTATGATATAAAATGTTTATTTCAGAATTCCAAAAGTATCACAGTTTGATATGAACAGTTATTGACTGTATTCCTTTTCTTTTGAACAAATTATTTGTACACACACAGATTGAACTGTACATTCACATGGAGATGATGATAATACATCAATATTACTGTATGCAATATTCTAGGGGGTGTCTGAATGTTCACTTTCAAAATGATTATTGTCATTTCAATAAGAGTTAAATGTCATTTTAGTTCTTGCGGTTTGGGTTATTTTGTCAGTTTAGTCCAAATGTTTCATTTTTCGCATGTGGGTCCAAAAAGGTTTCAACATTGTCATTTTAGTCCATTGGGTTAACTTCATCCATTTTTTCTAGTAACGAGAAGGGCAATTACGTCATTTTACATATATTACTGTTAACTAGAAGGCCAATTCGGCCATATAAAATGACCGAATTGCCCTTCTCGTTAACAAGAAAAATGAATGAAGTTAACCCAGTGGACTAAAATGGCAACGGACCCATAGGAGAAAAATGAAACCTTTGTACTAAATTGGCTAAATGGCTAAAACTACAGGGACCAGAATGACATTTAACTCTTTCAATAATAAGATAAGTATTTTCAATATGTGATTCTGGGGTATTTGAATTTGCGCTTTCATATCGGATAATTAGATAAAACAAATAGAAAATCAGACTCGGTGTTGTCAGACGTTGCAAAGTTGACTTTTTTATGCATATTTAGTTATTTAAACACCTCATTAAACACATGCAAACTTACTTGATGTTAACTTGAGGTGCTAATTCAGTTTGTGCTTGTAATCAGGGAAAAGAACAGGAAGTTGGTTCACTCAAAGGTTTTTCTTAGATAATTTGATACATGAACATACAAATTGGTTCACTCAAAGGTTCCCTGATTCAGTTTGTGCTTGTAATCAGGGAAAAGAACAGGAAGTTGGTTCACTCAAAGGTTTTTCTTAGATAATTTGATTCATGAACATACAAATTTGTGGGAAATATATCTAGTAACACAAAGTTCTTGCCAATTTTGAAACTAAAAGGTCTCAGATTTTACTTGTAATTTCATAAAACATTAATCTTTTGAATGGAATTTTCATTTTCTTGGATTCTTTTGGTTTTCTGTCTTTTTAAAGTAGCTGAAAAGGTTTCCAATTGAGCGCGTTGTCAAAGTTTGAATCTAATGAATCATATTTTGACTTCAAATGTCAAATATAAGTTTTTTTTTTTTTTTACGAGATCCGTAATTATTTTCATGTTCTTCCAGGTTTCATGTTGATTATTAAATAATAGAATTTTGATAAAGACCAATTACAAATATCTAAATTTGTAATACAGGTCTTATTGCCTATTGAACTAGAGCAACAGTTGCTATCTTTGCTAGAATCATAGTTGTACAATTTTTATGGAGGGTAATAGTCTTTGTTCACGTAAATATAAAAAGTAGTTGCTTTACGTTAGGCGATAGGGTGTGGCGTTGGCAAGTAGCTCAAGGAGCTGACGTGGATGCTTTCCCCGATCGGGAATACCGCCCCTCCCGACCGAAGATCGGGACCATCAGTGAATAACTCCCGTCCGCCCCGAGCACTTTTCTCCTGGATCTTTGATGGTGATTAGTTGAAAGGGAAGGGGAAGGGATACATCACCCCCTTGATGGGGAAGATGATGAGGTGGAGATAAGGTGTTGAGGTGGCGCCTATATCGCCATGGGAAGGGGGGACCACACCCCAACCCCATGGTCTTAGCAACAAGTGCATGATTCTATTGTTAACAAAGATTGAAAAGTAAAAGTGTTGTTCAATAAAAAAAAAAAAAAAAAAAAAAGACAAAACAAAGACTGAAAAGTCATGCTTTTACGCAGAGAAGGTACTGAGAAAATTGTGTAGGTGGGGACATAAAAAAGACAAAACAAAGACCGAAAGTCATGCTTTCAAGTGATTTCTGATTTCGCATATAAAATCATTTTAGGATTTGATAGAGGACACTCCTTTATCAAGACATTGTTCTCTAAATTTATCATACACACAAGTCACGATCCATGTTCTGATTGAGTGTTTTTTTTTCCTCTCTTGTATTGTGTTTGATCTATGAAAACATATGAATGTGCTTTCCATCTTTTATCTCATGGAAACAAAAAATAATGGTAATTCTGATCATTCATACCTTTCATTTGGTGCATGAAATAAAGTGTACAATTATTGATTCACTCCTTACTCCATTGCTAAGTTACAAATATCAGTTTATTCGTAGATTCTAGTACAACAACAACAATAATAGTTATAATAATAAACTTCAATTTACAACCATGTGGTTAAACCCCAAAATCAATATAAACGCCCTTAAAGTACTTATTGCCATCTACAATCTCAACGTTTAAAATGTCACACCCGCTAGTAGCGAAAGCGTGAGGTGTGATTATGATAGGTTTTCATAGCGCATTTGATAGTGTAAATATCTACATGATTAAAAATAAACAACAATGCCATTGTAACATAGTACTCGAAATGTTAATACAAAACCATAGTATTTTTGTTCACATAGACGAACATGATACTTCAAGTTTTACAAAGTACTTAAAAACAAAATATAGATATTTGAAATGAGGCTTTGACCCCTATATTTCGCACGAGGGAATAATTATTTGTGCCAAAATAAAATCATAAAGTAACAATAAGAATGAGAGAATACATACATATACAAAATCATAAAGTAACAATAACAATGAGAGAATACATACATACACTACAAGAAAATAGACCTGTGGGGACAAATTTTTTTAAGCCTGTAGAGAGGACATGTCGTCTCTACAGGTCTCAACAACTTATAGGGAGGACATATTGTCTCCATAAGCTTCGTCTCTACAGGGCCCACCAATAGGTCGTCTCTAAAGGTGTTGTCCCTATAGAGCTATTTAAAAAAAAAATACTATTTTAAGTCTGTAGGGACGTCCCTATAGATTTAAAATATTTATTTTTTATTTTTTTGTTATATGTTTATTGGGACAACATGTCGTCCCTAAAGACTTGAAATAGAAAAAAAAAGAAATAAAATTTGGAAATCATGTCGTCCCTATAGGTGTACGTTTAAGAAAAATAAAAAACAATATTTTTACCTATAGAGACGACATGTCGTCCCTATAGGTATATAAAAAATAAAAATAAAAAATTTACCAGCTTTTTAAACAAAAAAATCACATAAATCAAATAAAGTTAAACTTGTTAAAACCTATGCTGTCAAAGACGCAAGGCGCAGGCGAGGCGCATCGGCCTCGCCCGGAGCCTAGGCGCAAGGCGCCAAAAAAGCGTGGGTTTTTTTTAAGAAAAACGCACATAGAGAAAAAAAAATATATAAATATGTTATGCTTTGAAAATAAATAAGATTCCACATATAAAATTAAAAAAAAAAACTATTATATATGCCATTTAAGATCATGTAGCTAATAGTTAGTAGCAAAAGTTTAGGACTTATATGTTGTAAGTTTTGGGTGTGTGAATAAAAGTCTCAAACGGTGGAAAATACTTTGTCCCACATTGGTGTGGGAACAAAGTGAGTGGTTGTTTATAAGGTAAAGTCTTTACTACTTCATTGTAGCTTTATGAAATGTTTTACCACAAGTCCTACCCGCGCGCGGAGGGGGGGGGGGTGCAAAAATGAGTTTCTGAGCTGGAATTTGGTTGAACTCGTACGTCCTGCGGACATGAATGCAGCTCCGAAAACCCGGCCCCCGCATGAGGCGATTTTGGTTTCTTTTTTTTGTGCGTTACCTTTTGGTTTCTGCTTATGCTGTGCCTCAGCACACAGTTTTTTTGCGCCTAGGCTACCACCAGGTGCGCCTCGTGCTTTTTGCGCTTTTGACAACATAGGTTAAAACATGTTAAACGAAACTACAGACACAAATATCATAGCAACAATACTAACAAACTATAACTAAATGCTATCTTTTAGTTGTTTAAAATGGGTTCAGGTCCAATTCTTAGTTAAATGGGTCAAAACTACTTCCTAAGCAAATTCTATCTCGGGACACAACAAGCAAAAGAAGAAAGATTAAAATCTTATCGTAACTAGTGTTACAAGGGGAATTTCATTCTTTTAAATCGAATTACAAAATTTTTCAAACACGTTAAAGAAATGCATGAGCTCTTTCATTAATATTGTAATACATCTATGAGCAATATACCTGTACAAAAAATGTAGAAGATGACACCGAGAGTGCAACGCCAGTTGTTATAGCCTCATCAATACTTCTGACGATTGATCACCTGCAATCTTTATAAGCCAATAATCAGTAACCACACATATTAAAACTGAATACAGCATATGGTAATTTCAATATGCATGTGTTCTATCAAGCCTTTCTTCCTTGACCAACTATTGCATTGATGCGACAACAATATACCAATGTATTTACAACAGCAAAAATACAGAGAATTGCTAGTTGCTACTGATCAATATAAAAAAAAAAAAAAAAAAAAAAACATGAGCATCAAAATAGCTTCTCACCATATCAAATCTGGAGCGAAATAGGAACTCCAGAATCCGAGTGCCAATAGCTCCATTAGTTGGGAGTTCGAAGGCTATGAAAGCAAGAGTAGACAGAACACCCTATGACAGAACATAGATAAATAGTTGGTCAATAAAAACAAGGTGTGTCATTTCTACAGAACATGTGTGAAGCAATCTTACCTGAAATAAACCCATACCAAAGACAAATTCAGCAAGAGCCTTCAAACGTGCAAGCGAAAGTTCCTAGACCATCTTAAGTAGCTGCAAAGATAATAAAAAGTTGCACAAGTGAAGGATGAATCTACCTAAATTTATTAACAAAAAGTTTAGGTACCGACTTTATACGAACAAAATAAAGTAGAAACTGAAACATGGCAGCAGTGAGATTTAATCTTGCCAGTGTGTATATCCAGGGAAGAGGCAATAACTTTGTCGTTTTATTTAGTTAATGAAATATGTTATTATTCATCAACTAGAAATATATAAAACCACGATCACTATATATCTGATAATACCTCGAGTCTCCTAGTAAGTTCCTTGGTATGCAAAACGTTAGCGAGCTTCGAGATTGCATATGCACGTGTTGCATCGTACTCACTGCATATATACACAACAGGAATATGCATTAAACATATTAATTAACTGAAGTAATTAATCTTAGTTTTTTTTATTTTTATTTTCATAATAAATACTTTTAACGGTCTCAACAAATTTGAGGATTATCTGCAAGCAATAAAAAATAGACAAAATCATGGCTTCCATTAGATATGTCCTTCCTATTGACTTTCGCATAATTGATTTTTTAGGAAATCTACCAAAATACTGGGAGTTGTTAAAAGGTTTTTATAAATAGATGTTTTGGCAATCTTACCGGCTAAGATAAACCCATACCAAAGGCGATTTTTTTTTTTTTTGATATCAAATCAAGTATGCATTTCCTTCGATTTATTAAATTAACTATCAATAATTTACATCGAGATAGTTGGTAAACGGGCTACAAGCTGCGCCGCTACCCCTTTTTGAATAGCAAAACTAAGCCTTTTAAAAACTACGTCCATAGATCTCGGGGTCATAACATTACTATGCATGACCCTTTGAACTCGACTAAGTAGGTCCACAGCCTCTGGCGCCAGAAAACCAAAAGTATCAAAAGCAAATGGGATAAACGCGTGCTGGTTGTCAAGGCACGCTTTCTCATGCTTGATCACTTTACCCGAAGCAGCCTTTAAAGCAGCCTGACCCACTGTGAAAGCATTAAGTCCTATTTGGGGTATAAAATCTTCATGATGCCATTCCTAATGGTGAAATGCCCACTGCCAACTCAGCCCATTTGAACATCGAACGCCGCCCCTCATGGGGCGGGGCGGGGCGTGAGTAGGGCGGAAAAGTAATAGAGCTCTTTAACATAATTGAACCAACTGTAAATTATAAGAATTAAGAAGTACCTGTGCCATGAATGGATCTAGTGAAGCCGAAATTGGCGTTAATTGTTCCAAGATTTGGCATTGGCTAATATCTTGAACCTCCAGCTGCTTTACAGCAAATGAACAAGAAAACCCATGGTTATTCATATAATAATCGAACATGACAATGACAAAATATCAAATTTCTTGTTCTTTATTCAAAGATTTACCGTTTCTATAACTGTGGGCTTCTGCGTTTCAGCTGGTCAACCAAGTCTTAAAAACCGGTCAGTAAGTAAAGGCGATTAGACTAAACAAGAAAGAAACAACACCGGAAACATATAATTACTAAATCAACAAACGAATGAAACAAAAAAAGAACGAAATCTCCGTCACTTTTTAAACACACGAAGCATATAATCACAAATTTAGGGTAAAATATGGTCACAAACCAGCGAATCCGAGGTGGTGGTTGCGGAGGACGGCACACACAGTGGTGGTGGTGGTTGCGGTGGGCTAAATCAGCGGCGGAGGTGGTGAGGTAAACCGGCGGGTGGAAGGTGTGATGGAGTGATGCAGCGATGCAGCGCTGGTAGTGGTGGGAACAATTGGGGGGAAATGAGGAGAATGTGAATAAGGCTCGCTTTTTGTTTTTGGGGAAAAGAAAACCTAATATTTTTTTAGTCTTTTTTTAATTTCTCAAAAACAAAATAAGAACACAATATTAGTTATTTAATTAAAAAACAAAAAAAATATATTTAGAATTTTTAGAATTAAAATACAAATAAATGTCAAATCCAATTCACGTTCAAACATAAAATTATATATTTTGTAAAGAATAATCTATTAACTTATATGGAAAAGATCAAATAGGAAGATTAATTTCGCTAGGAAGGATAGGAAGCAATAAGATGATGACATGTGGCAAAGGTGAAAAACATAAGGAGGGGTATTTTAGTCAATCCAAGTCTTTCTTCTTCCTTTTCAAAACCCAGTAACTTCAAAACCCTCCATTTTCAAAACCCACCATCTTCAACCATTTCTTCACTTTCTATCTCAATAATCACTACATTATAGTGCGATTTTCATCACCAATCAATGATTCAAACACCCGATCAACGTGTTCTTCAGCTTTTTTGAAGAAAACCCAGTTTAATTTCATACAAAATCTCGTGTGTTTTTTCCGGGTGATTTTGAAGATAATCACTCGATCCGTTCGATTCGAGCGCTGATAAGTGTTTCAATCATTCAAAATTCGTCAATTGTTGAAGAAATCACTCAATCCATGTAAGAAATTCTTTAATTTCATTTTTATGATCTGGGTTTTTAATTTAGTCATTGCGTTTTACGATCTTGGTGGGGGTCCGGGGGCGGCAGCCCCTGGTAGCGGGGTCCCAGGGGCGGCAGCCCCTGGCGGGGTCCAAGGGGCAGAGCCCCTGGCTCAGAAAAATTCACAGACAGTAATTCGTAAATTTGCTGTAATAAATTTGCTGTAATAAAATGCATCAGAAAATTTAATTTTCTGTAAATTGGCTCATTTCGAAGACAGTAATTCGTAGACAATTCAGACAGTTCACAGACAATTCACAGACAGTTCACATACAGTTTTATGTGTCCATTGCGTTTTAGAAATAAGAGAGTTTTATGTGTTTTTTGGCTATTGCATTTTAGAAAAAAACACATTTTTAAGTGTTTTTAGTCATTGCGTTTTAGGTAAAACACATTTTTGAAGTTTTTTTAGTCATTGCGTTTTAGGTAAAACACATTTTTAGGTGTTTTCAGTTCATTGCGTTTTAGAGAGAACACTTTCTTTTGAGTTTTTAGGCTATTGCGTTTTAGAAATAACACATTTCTTTGTGTTTTCTGGCTATTGCGTTTTACAAATAAGACATTTCTTTGTGTTTTTGGTGCATTGCGTTTTATAAAAATGTCATTTTTTAGGTTTTTTTTCATTTCTTTGTGTTTTTTGTGCATTACGTAACTGGGGGTTTTTCTATTGCGTTTTACGTAACTGGGTTTAAAAATTTTTTTTTTGAACTACTTTCTAAACAGTTGGAACCTGTTGACAGTTTCTCATGCTCTTGGAAGATTTATTGCGTTTTATGTAATAGAGCAGGCTACATATATATTGTATTATAAGCTTTAACATAAAACAATCAATTGCAGTAATGGACTTAATTCAAGAAGGTATTCTGCAGCAATTCACAAATTCTATTTACTTTTCCCATTGGTCAACTCTTTCCTTGTTATACATTATCACCAATCCAAAAACGCAATACATATAATTGCTGTAATAATATAATACATCCATCCAATAACACAGTACATATAATAATAATAATAATAATAAAAATAATACAGTCATCTAAAAAGATAAAACGCAATACAAAATTATGTCATACATTCTCACTGTAGTATCATATATGAACATACTAATAAAGATAATTCTTTTTTAGAGTTGGCTTTTACCAACAGTAGCATAAAGGAAACCAACCAGTTGTCTTCTTGATCGAACAATAATAGCTTCACGAACTATTATCGCAGCTAGAAGTTGAATGTTGAGGTTATAATAGAGATGCAGAAAATGGCAGCCTCTCTCCAGAAAACGCAATACATGTTGAAAGAAGGTGGGATACTTTTTTATTCATTGCGTTTTAGGTAACTACACTTTTTTTTTTAGTTTTTAGGCTATTGCGTTTTAGAAATAACACATTTCTTTGTGTTTTCTGGCTATTGCGTTTTACAAATAAGACATTTCTTTGTGTTTTTGGTGCATTGCGTTTTAGAAAAATGTCATTTTTTAGGTTTTTTTTTCATTGCGTTTTACGTAACTGGGGGTTTTTCTATTGCGTTTTACGCAACTGGGTTTTAATTTTTTTTTTTGAAAATATAGCAATAGTATACTCGTTTTAAAGATAAAAAAACGCTCGTTTTTTTTTGTGCAATTTTTATAAAAAAATAATGTCGTATGAAAGAGTTATTAACGTTTAAAAAATGGGGGGGGGGGGGAATTGAAGGAGAGAGAAACTATTGCCTTGGATTGACTAGAATGCCCCTAAATAAACTCACGCGTCTCTTTTATTCCTTTTAATTTCCAGAATTTAATCTTAGCCCTTGATTTACTTAATGGATGGTCAAGATCACTTCCTAGCCTTCCTAGCCAAATAAACTTCCTATTGTATCTCCACCCTAACTTATATATAATAACTTAATTCTAAACGTTTATTATAACTATTTGTATCAACGTGATATCAACAAATTCTTATACCATACCTTCTACAAGGGGATGTATAGTAACCCTTGTAATTGATACTTCGTAAATATACACCTAATTCAATTCTGGTATATGTTAACCATTATAATTTTTTTTCCTTTTATTTTTTACTTTTTATGATTTCACTAAAAACTTAGTATTTTAATTTTAAATATTTAAAATGTTTTAGTTAACGTACATATTTATAATAATGTTGCTTTTCGTGCTTTCTAAATATATCACCGTTAAGTGGATTTTTTGTACATTTAAATTTTCTAAAATAACCCGTCAAAACACTTTACTAATGAAAAAGGCAGCTGGTTGAACAATGCCTATTGTTTTAGGGTTATCTTATTATAATAGTTAATTATTGTTTATTATTATAATTAATTTTTAGTATATTTTCTTTTTCTATTATAACTTCTAATATATGATACTTTAGGGTGTCCGGTGTGGACTCGGCAAAGGGTTGGCGGCGGTGTTTGCCATACTTTAGGGTGTCCGGTGTGGACTCGGCAAAGGGTGCGGCAAAGGTGGTTGCCGCGCGGCAAACACCGCCGCCAACCCTTTGCCGACGCGGTTTGATTGTCGTTCGGGGAGGGAGTGCCGATGCGGGGAGGGAGTGCATGTGAGAGAGAGGGTAGTGTGGGGTGGGGTCCATTCCAATATCAACCGATCACACTTTTTTCCTTTTTTTTAAAATAGTTTACCACTTCACCAAGTGTCTAAACCATTGCCAACACTTTTGAGCATAGTTTACCACTTTGACATGGCACACTCTCATTGGTTGATTTTTTAGTTTGCCACTCTCAAGTGATTAACCACTCCTTACACCCTTATATAACTTTCGGGTATGTCTTTGTCACACCCTGACTTTTGCGGAAGCGTGATTATGTGTGACTTGCTTAATATCATTGTATTCAATTATACCAAACAACTATATGATAAAACTAAAGATGATCATCCATTAAAATAGTTTAAAAGCATAACAACATTGTTTTAAAACATAGAAATTCAAATTCGAGTACAAACCATGCAACTTGTTTTAAGAGTTCACAAGGACAAGACAAAAGACATTAAATAATACCAGGCTTTGGAAGATGTGTCTCGTCCAGGATAAGACACACTAACCAAACCCTAAGACCATGGATGACATCCTTTATTCTCAAACAACACTTAGAACTTCCAAACGCCCGCCAGATCCACATCTAATTCCCTGAAATACATGTAGTTTGAAAACATCAACAAAAGTTGAGCGAGTTCATGTGTTTGTTTGTGTGTATGAATAAACCTTTGTAATCATTTGAAAGTATGTATGTAAGTTTGTAAATCCCGGTATGAAAGCAACAAGGAAAACATATCATTAATGGTTTGCAAGGCCATAAATATGTGTGACGTGATGCAGGAAGGCTCAAACCTAGCAGACTTTGCACTGGGCTTCCGGCTGTAAGACATAGTCAACCCATGGGCCAAACCCTGGTCCAACATGGGCGGAGCTCGCTACACCCAAATAGATCTATCACTCATGTCCCTCGGTCCTACAACGAGGATTAATGGTCTTAAGCGTTATACCCACCACTCACATGATCTAGCAGTACCCTTCCTTAGCTAACCATACCAAATAAGAATGTTTGTAAACAGTTCGTAACATGTATTTCACCCCCGAAGTTATAAAACTGAAAACAGTTAAAAGAAAAGGGGGACATGAACTCACAGTCTTGCGTCTTCGTATCACCGTAACTCCAAGCTTCGCCTGGCGTACGCGACTACCTACAACGTACTAAGGTCTATTATACGAGCGGGTCGTGCCTTGACTTAGTATTAATTAGTGTCCTTGAGTTACGTTTCATCGTGTATTCAATATTATTCCAAGTTATAATTATTTGTTAAAATAATAAATATTTCAACTTAAATTATATTTATTAAATTTTGGAATAATAGTTAAAACAATATATTTTAACTTAATACTTTTCAAGTATTTATACTTGTATATCCTTCCCAAGGATGGGTGTATTTGTATTCGTATTCTTATACTTGTATATTTTTGCCATGTATTTGAGTCGTATTCCGGTGTGTATTTATACGTACGAGAATACGTATCTTCTTGTAATTGTTAAGTATTCTTATTCTTAATTTCGTATTAATTTTTCCGGAATAATTTCCTTAGTAAAAATCCATATATATTTCCAAAATATATATTTTAAGAAATACTTCTTAGAAAAATTATTTATAATAATTTTTTTTCCTTGGGCAAAAATATTTGTATTTTCATATAAGTTACAAAAATAATATATTTTCAAGTCTAACTTGGAAAATATATACAAACTTATTTTTCTCCCAAAAATAATATATTTCATGTACATTGAGAAAATATATTTTTCTTCTAAAAAATAATATGTCTTCTATTAATTCCGAGAAAACATATATATTTTTATTCACCAAAAATAGTATATTTTCTTCTAGTAAAAAATATGATATAAATTTGTAATAAATGTAAAAATCATATTTTTGTTTCCTTTGGTGTCCAAAATATTATTTACCAAAAGATACACATGAATAAGATTTCCGGAATATTTTGTAAGCTACATTCATTTGTTCGGTTTTACCAATATTTTGTGTATTCTTTGTATATTTATTCCTTGGAATTTTGGTAATATTTTGGATCGCAATTTTTGGTATTTAGTTGAGTTATATTATTTCAAGTCCTAAAATAACATAACTAATACACATAATATACAAATAATCACACACATGGTGCCTTCTAAATATATATTTCCTTAAATACATATTTAGTCACTTTTATTTATAAAAACCAACCTCCAATATTTATATTTTTGAACAAAAATTATGGCAAAGTTTATGTGAAAATCCATGGTTTAAAATATACTTGTAAGTGCATGTTTATAAATATTTTTCTAAGTGTTTAAATTTTTAGAAAATTTTGCCATAATTTCCCCTAAAAATTGAGGTTTACATACCTTGAAGGTATATCATTTTCTTTTGTAAAATCAACACAAACGATCAACAATCAACTTTAAACAATCTATACTTACCAATTTTGCCATAAACAAGCATAAACTACCACTTCATGAACTTGAATATTTATAAAAATTTGTAGTAACTTACTAGGGTATTTAGTAAGCCTTGTTACCCTTTAAACTGTGGTTGATTCTTTAAAAACTTCATTTTTAAAGAAAATGGATCTTCACAACTTATAATCATATTTTTCAAAAATGTTTCTTCTTTGATTTTTCTTGTTACATAAGTGTTTCTACACTTGTTTAACCTTTAAAAATGGGGTTTATTTATGTAAGAACCAAGATTAAGTAAAACTTATATTTTTAACTTGGTTTCTTAAGAAATCACTCTTGAAATCTTAGATCTACATGATTAACAACTCACTTTAATCGTCATTTTATAAGAAATCAATGTATTCTTTCCAAGTTCATGCTTCTCATGAGGATGATCCATTAACTTCTACCATGTTCATCCTCTCATCTTGCTAGATTATGTTTTTAATCATGATCTAGCAAGATCATATGATGATCAACATCATTCTCACAAGCAAACAACAATCAACAAGTATTACAACACATAAACATTAAGATTTCTTATGTATCCAAGCTTATGTTCATGTTTCAAGTTCAAGTTTCTTAGTGTTCTTTAAGATTATCATCATGAATCCTCTTTTAACCACTAATATAAGATGAGAAATGGAGTGTATGATGTTCTTACCACTAGCTCAAGGCTAGGGATGATCAAGAGGAGAAAAGAGATGGGTAATAGCAAATGATGAAGGTCCTTGCACTTCCGAAAGCTCCTAGCACCTTTGTGCAACCTCTAACACACTTGTATAAGCTTGTAATGTATGTAGGATGGATGAATGATAGTGATGATGGTGGTGGTGAGTTCGGCTGAGAGCACAATGGGGAGGAGAGGAAGATGTGTGTGTTTTAGTGTGTGAAGGAATGAGAGTATGTTACTAATGTGCTATACTTATATCCAAAATCAAGAGTTTTACCAATGGTTTTAATGTCTAAAAAGAGTAGACAAGATCAAATATAATAAGCTTATAAAATCTAAGTGTGGGGGCCATGTTGGTCGATTACATAGGTGGGGGGGGGGTAGTAGGCTTAGGTTGTAACTAAGTTAGTTAATTAGGTTAAAATCCAAGTATTAATTAAGTGTTTTAGTTACTAGATATTTGTATGATGTGTTATGATGCTTGGGGACCATAACTAGCTTGGTAATGTTAAAACAATGCTTCTAGTGAAAATTTGGTGTTTCGGGTGGTGTCCGGTTGTTCAGTTGGTTACCAGTTCGTTAAGGTGCTAAACTATGCAGTTTAGTGTGCTTTATGTACCCTTTTATGACAGTTTTGATTCTCGACACTTAGGAAAGCATTCAGGACCATTTAAGCATATTTCTGCATGATATAAATGTGTTTAAATGCTGATTATTGCTGAATTTTGCTGAATTCAGTACTTTACGTGAGTTTTAGGCACTTTCCGGTACCTAAACTATCTCTAGGAAGGCAGTTTTATGATCCTTACTTTCCTACACACTATACTAGTGTAATACTTGGTTTCTGGCTCATTCTGTGTCTCAACACACTGTCTATCTATGTACTGAACTCCGTTAGCATTTTCCTGATTTTGTCTGATAACTGTGCTAACTGTGTTTCGTGCATCAATTGAATCAATAAAGTTCCCATGCAATAATGATATGACATTAAGCATTATTTGATGCACATGTAAGTATAAAGCAGTAATAAGAAGGCAGTTCAAATCATTAATTGAAATGCAGCACAGTCATTAAGCACTAATTATGGTTTAATAGTTGTACGGATACCTAGAATTTTGACAGTTGTCACATTCTCCCCCTGTTAAGAAAATTTCGTCCCGAAATTTTAATCTTTAATACTAACAGCAGGGGAGTTAGGGAACAAATGCGGGTATCTAGCTTTCATGCGGTCCTCACGCTCCCAAGTAAATTCTGGGCCGTGACGCGCGTTCCATCGAACCTTAACGAGTTTAACACTACTCCTCCGAGTCTTGTTAACCTTCCAATTAGTAACCTCGACGGGTTCTTCGGTAAAGTGGAGTGTGTCGTCAATGTGAACTTCATCAGCAAGAATAACCACTGTTTCTTGTGTTGGACTCTTCTTCAGATTAGATACATGGAATGTATCATGAACACCATTAAGTTCTGCCGGTAGCTCCAACTTGTATGCTATAGGACCAATCCTTTCCAGGATTCTGAACGGTCCGATATATCGTGGGTTTAACTTACCACGCTTCCCAAAGCATGCCACACCTTTCCAAGGTGAAACTTTTAACAGGACCATATCACCTACTTCAAATTCCAAAGGTTTTCGTCTTCAGTCCGCATAACTTTTCTGTCGATCACGAGCCGCCTTGATGCGCTCTCGGATCTGCATGATCTTATCAGTTGTCTCTTGGACCAGTTCGGGACCAACCAGCTGTCTATCACCTGCATCTGCCCAGCACAACGGTGATCGACACTTGCGTCCGTAAAGAGCCTCGAACGGTGCAGCTTGAATGCTTGTATGGTAGCTGTTGTTATAGGAAACTCAACCAAATGTAGGTGAGTGTCCCAACCGCCACCCAAGTCCATTACGCAAGCTTGTAACATATCTTCAAGGGTCTGAATCGTTCTCTCACTTTGACCGTCCGTCTGTGGATGAAATGTTGTGCTCAGATTCAACTGAGAACCAAACGCGTCTTGGAAGGATTGCCAAATCCTTGACACAAAGCTTCCATCTCTATCAAATATAATCGAGATAGGCACTCTATGACTTGCTACTATCTCCCTTAGGTACAACTCAGCTAGCTTACCTGTGTTATCCTTCTCTCTAATCGGCAAAAAGTGTGCAGATTTCGTCAAACGGTCCACGATTACCCAAATCGTATCATGACCTCTGGGAGTTTTGGGCAACTTTGTGATGAAGTCCATTGAAATCTGCTCCCATTTCCACATAGGTATCTCGGGTTGCTGCAGAAGACCTGAAGGCTTCTGATACTCGGCCTTCACTTTGGCGCAGGTCAAACGCTTCCCAACCTAGGTAGCCACATCGCCCTTAAGTCTTGGCCACCAGTAATAGTCCTTCAAATCTTGGTACATCTTGTCCGATCCTAGATGGATCGAGTACCTCGATTTATGAGCTTCTTAAAAAATAACATCTCTAAGAACACCAAAAAGCGGAACCCAAATACGTTTCATAAAACACAAGGTTCCTTCCTCGTTGGGTACCAACTTTTTCTCCATCCCACGGAGATATCCATCCTTAATATTCTTCTGTGCAGCACGAATACGCAACGAGAGGTCCGTTTGTATAATCATCTCCAAAGCACTAACCCTTATGGGCTTAATCCTCTCTTTCCGACTCAAGGCGTCTGCCACCACATTCGCCTTCCTTGGATGATATTTGATTTCGCAATCATAATCATTTAACAGCTCTACCCAACATCGTTGTCTCATGTTAAGCTCTTTTTGATCGAATATGTGCTGTAGGCTCTTGTGATCTGTAAAGATCGTGCATCGGGTACCATAAAGGTAATGCCGCCAAATCTTCAAAGCAAACACCACTGCGCCTAATTCCAAATCATGTGTGGTGTAGTTTTTCTCATGAACCTTTAACTGGCGTGAAGCATAAGCGATAACCTTCTGTCACTGCATTAGCACGTAGCCCAATCCCTGACGCGAAGCGTCACAGTATACCACAAAGTCATCGGTGCCTTCGGGTAGGGATAAAATAGGTGCATCGCAAAGCTTATTTTTAAGCAACTGAAAAGCTTCTTCTTGTTTATCTCCCCATTCATACTTCTTGTCCTTTTGAGTAAGGGAGGTCAGCGGTTGGGCGATTCTAGAAAAATCCTCAATGAATCTGCGATAATACCCTGCTAAGCCTAGAAACTGTCGGATCTCGGTTGGCGTCTTTGGAGTTTCCCAATTATTAATCGCCTAGATCTTGGCAGGATCCACATGAATTCCATCTTCGTTTACCACGTGACCAAGGAACTGTACCTCTCGCAACCAAAACTCGCACTTCGAAAACTTAGCATACAGTTTCTCCTTCTTTAGCAACTCTAAGATGGCTCTAAGGTGTTGCTCATGGTCTTCTTTTGTTCGCGAATATATCAAAATATCATCGATAAATACAATCACGAATTTATCGAGATATGGCTTGCAAACTTGGTTCATTAAATCCATGAATACTGCTGGCGCATTTGTCAAACCAAATGGCATTACTAGGAACTCGTAATGTCCATAACGAGTTCTAAAGGAAGTCTTTGGAATACTCTCTTCTTGAATCCACAGCTGGTGATAACCTGATCGAAGATCGATCTTGGAGTAGTAACTTGAACCTTGAAGTTGATCGAATAGATCATCAATCCTCGACAAAGGATACCGATTCTTGATGGTCAACTTGTTCAGCTCTCGGTAGTCAATGCACATACGAAAACTACCGTCCTTCTTCTTGACAAATAGTACCGGAGCTCCCCAAGGCGAGAAGCTTGGCCTTATGAATCCCTTATCCAATAACTCCTGGAGCTGCGTCGACAACTCATGCATCTCAGAAGGCGCAAGTCGATAAGGTGCCTTGGCTACAGGCGCGGAGCCTAGAACCAAGTCAATATGAAATTCGACTTGTCGTTGCGGCGGTAATCCTGGAAAGTCTTCGGGGAAGACTTCAGGATACTCCCTTACCACTGGGATACCTTCGAGCTTTGGTTCTTCGGCTTCTTTATCCACAACGTGAGCCAAGAAGGCAACACATCCTTTTCGCATAAACTTTCGTGCCTTCAAGAAACTGAGAATCCGTAGAGGCGTATCACGCTTTTCTCCGTGCACTACAATCGTCTCTTCGTTCACCACCGGGATACGGATAATCTTCTCATGACATACAATCTCAGCTCGGTTACTTGACAACCAATCCATTCCAACTACTACGTCGAAACTTCCCAATTCAACTGGCAGAAGATCAAGCGTAAACTCACGCTCTCCAAGCTCTATCACACAACCTCTAATGACTTCGTTTGCTTCTACTAGCTTCCCATTAGCTAGTTCTATCGAATACGGGATATCTAACTTACTGGCAACTAACCCAAGTATATTCTTAAATTCTAGGGATACGAAGCTATAGTCAGCACCAGTATCAAAAAGCACAGATGCAAAATGTTGATTAATAGGGAACATACCAATGACTACGTTCGAATCTTGACGAGCTTCCCTAGCTCCAATGTTGAAGACTCTTCCTTGGGCTTGGTTGTTCTTTGGGTAATCTCGCTTGAAATGCCCAACTTCACCACAGCTAAAGCAACCTTGCCCGTGACCATTTCCATTTCTATTTCCGCCCTGGTTGTTGTTTGCTCCATGGTTTCCGTTACCGGCTTGTTTTCCATTACCATTGCGGTTTCCATTACCTCCCTGATTGTTTCTATACCCATTATCGTTTCCACCACGGTTACCATTGCCATTGTCGTTTCCATTTCCTCTTTGACCACCATTTCCACGACCATTACCAGCCCAACACGTTTCTTTCGAATGACCATTCTTTTCGCAAGTTTCACACTTCCTAAACTTGCACTGGCCGGCATGATGATACTGACACACATTACATTTGGGTAGGGTGCCCATGTATCCCTTTGCTTTGGTCTCAGCAGTAGCGACACCAGTCCTGACCTCGGCTGGTGGGTTCGCATCTCTTCGCTTACTAGCACTGTTGTTGTTTCCTTGGGTACCCTTCTTGAAATTCGAGAACTTCCTCTTGTTCTCTCCTGATGACTCTACATGAGTCTCCTTCTTCTTTCCCTCAGAGATTGAAAGCTTGTTCAACCTAATTGCTTCTTCAGTCAATTCCACGCTCAAATCAATGGCTTCAGTGATCGTTGGAGGCTTCGAAGTAGTCACCATGCTCATTATTTGGGGTGCCAATCCCCAAATGAAACGTTCAACTCGCTTGAACTCTGGCTCCACCATGTAGGGAACAACTCGGGACAAATCATGGAATCTCTATACGTACTCAGCTATCTTAGAACCTTCCATTTTCAGATTCCAAAACTCGGTTTCCAACTTCTGAATTTCAGCCCTTGAACAGTACTTCTTACGCATCAGCTCTTTCATCTCATCCCAAGTCATAGCATATGCTGCTGCCTCTCCTAGAGTCTGAACCTGAAGGTTCCACCACGATAGAGATCCATCTAAGAACAATCCAGAGATGTACGTAACTTGGTGTTCCGGTGCACACTTGCTCATTCGCAGCACGGAATCTGTCTTCTCAGCCTATCTTACAAAGGCTACGGAACCTCCAGTGCCGTCAAAGTTTAGAGGCTTGTAGTCTAGGAACTGCTTGTAAGTACAACATGTACACAAGCAACATTATTCATAGAAATCATTTAGCAAAACGCACTTGGAAACATCCAAACGTATTGTAATGTGTCTTAGGTGACTTAAACATTACCGTGAGGTGGGTTAACTTTCCTGAGGTACCTCCACTGTGTTCAGAGCGTAGGGCCTCATGTTGTGCGATTGCCTGTGAAATTCGTTCTTGCAGTTCCGCTTCAGTTGTGGGCAACTGATTGTTCCTTCGAGGAGGCATCTTCTAAAAGAAGATTGTATAGGTCAGGTCTTAATCGTATAATAAGTATATAGTATGTATATGTAATAGCATTTATCATAGCAATTAAGCACATAACATAACATTCATAACACAAACATGTGAATTAACAATGTGCTTAATGAGAACATTACGATTGAGCTTTTCATTGATCATCGACCACAAATTAATGTTACATGTTTTACAAGTGTCTCATATCCAAAAGGGGTCACAGGGTCACACCGCCCTTGCCCAATAAGTCTACCAATCTACAAAAGTTGCACAATTAAAAGGTGATCTCCAAAAGGCTTCACAAGCTCAGCTCAATAGTGGTGCTCTCATCAAAAGTCATGCTACCTACATAAAACCAAAAACCGGCTATGCTGATGGTGGTGGAGGAGGAGGAGGAGGTGGTGGAGGAACAAAAAGCAGGCTGCGCACATGCGCAAGCTCCTCCTCAAGCTCATATACATGACGCAACAGATAACTAATCTGCTGCTCGACGGTCAGGAATAGAACATCAAAATCTGGATAAGGCAAAAGAGGAGCAGGTGGAGTCGCAAAAGGTGACGGACATGAACAAGGTGGAGGATATGGAATCGACTCAAGCTCCAAAATCCTGCGACTTATAATCTCGAACTGAAGCTGAAGTGATAAAAGCAGATCATACCGTGTGTAACCTCCACAGTGTAAGGGATGATAGGGGTCAGAAATCGGCATGGTGTACGGTGGGAACCATCTGAGTGGCTCATCAAGTGGTGAAGAAGTAAAATGAGCAAAAGGTGCAGACTGAGGTATGTGTGGAAAAGTTGCTGAAACATAAGGATCATGACTAGGCTGCTGGCCTGAAGAACCTTCCCCTGGACGGGGTGCGGGTATGTCCTGTAAGAAAACGATAGGGTGATCAACACGGTGAACATCAGACTCCACTGGGTGAAAAGGAGCAATGTCAGCGGGTGCAGGTGCAAGTGGAGGAATGACTGGCTCAATAACATGAGGGTCAACAGGTGCAGGTGGAGGAACAAACGGCTCGATAACAGGAGGGTCAACGGGTGTAGGAACTGGATCAGGTATGGGGGGTGCAATGTCAAGTAAGCCAAATGGAATAGGGTCATGATCAAGCAGGGGCTCGGGATCAGCAGGTGCATCATCAGGCTGATCATCAGGAACAAAATCTAGCTCAAGGTCAAGCTCAAAGTCGTGTGGAGGAGTCGGTGCGGCTGACATGGCCGTATCATCATTAGAATCAGTAGGGTAATGCTGCAATCCAACTGCCTATAAGGCTGAAGAAGTCACAGACTCAAAGGAATTTGAGACAGAGTGTAGACTAGGATCAGAGGATATCTTAATAACAGGAATCTCAATGAGTGGGACAGCATTGACGTCCTCAGCAAACTCTCCATCACCCTGGGCATCATCAGGGGGACCATCAACAAAAAGATCAAGGTCATCGTCAAACAAGTCGTCAAAAGGCAAATCCTTGAAAGGAAAGGCCGCGAGGGGAATAGGGGCGAGGATCGGTGCCACAACATGCTCACCATCGGGATGTCCGAGGATGAGATGGCCCTGGACAGGAATAGAAATAAGAAAGGGATCCTCGTCTGGAATACCATCAGCAAGCGGTGGATCATCTCCAAAATCAGGCAGCGCAAATGGATGAAAATCGTCCTCGTCATCGGATAACATCTCCGGGTCACTCTCTGTATCAGAGGTAAAGGTCTCTGGCTCGCTGGCACCAGAGCCAATAGCCATGGGGTCATCAGCGTCGGACAATCCACTCTCAGATGAAGACATAGTATCTGTAACATAAAAATCATAGCATATGCACATACATTAATCACTACCATTTAATATGCAATCAAGATAATGTGTCATGTAATCATGTATTCTCACAATCCTTTCGATCCTTCCTAGTCTCCCAGACTAAACCACCTAGTCTCTCAGACTAAACCACCCAGTTTCTCAAACTAAACCACCCAGTCTCTCAGACTGAACCATAAACATAAACCTTGGAATGTGTTTCGTGTCTTTCCTTTGTAAAAACGTTTGTTTTTCCTAAATCTGGGCGTTTTTTGTATGCATAACAACACTGTTTTAAAACATAGAAATTCAAATTCGAGTACAAACCATGCAACTTGTTGTAAGAGTTCACAACGACTCGACAAAAGACATTAAATAAAACCAGGCTTTGGAAGATGGTCTCGTCCAGGATAAGACACACTAACCAAACCCTAAGACCATGGATGACATCCTTTATTCTCAAACAACACTTGGAACTTCCAAACGCCCGCCAGATCCACATCTAATTCCCTGAAATACATGTAGTTTGAAAACATCAACAAAAGTTGAGCGAGTTCATGTGTTTGTTTGTGTGTATGAATAAACCTTTGTAATCATTTGAAAGTATGTATGTAAGTTTGTAAATCCCGGTATGAAAGCAACAAGGAAAACAAATCATTAATGGTTTGCAAGGCGATAAATATGTGTGACGTGATGCAGGACGGCTCAAACCTAGCAGACTTTGCACCGGGCTTCCGGCTGTAAGACATAGTCAACCCATGGGCCAAACCCTGGTCCAACATGGGCGGGGCTCGCTACACCCAAATAGATCTATCACTCATGTCCCTCGGTCCTACAACGAGGATTAATGGTCTTAAGCGTTATACCCACCACTCACATGATCTAGCAGTACCCTTCCTTAGCTAACCATACCAAATAAGAATGTTTGTAAACAGTTCGTAACATGTATTTCACCCCCGAAGTTATAAAACTGAAAACAGTTAAAAGAAAAGGGGGACATGAACTCACAGTCTTGCGTCTTCGTATCACCGTAACTCAAAGCTTCGTCTGGCGTACACGACTACCTACAACGTACTAAGGTCTATTAGACGAGCGGGGCGTGCCTTGACTTAGTATTAATTAGTGTCCTTGAGTTACGTTTCTTCGTGTATTCAATATTATTCCAAGTTATAATTATTTGTTAAAATAATAAATATTTCAACTTAAATTATATTTATTAAATTTTGGAATAATAGTTAAAACAATATATTTTAACTTAATACTTTTCAAGTATTTATACTTGTATATCCTTCCCAAAGATGGGTGTATTTGTATTCGTATTCTTATACTTGTATATTTTTGCCATGTATTTGAGTCGTATTCCAGTGTGTATTTATACGTACGAGAATACGTATCTTCTTGTAATTGTTAAGTATTCTTATACTTAATTTCGTATTAATTTTTCCGGAATAATTTCCTTAGTAAAAATCCATATATATTTCCAAAATATATATTTAAGAAATACTTCTTAGAAAAATTATTTATAATAATTTTTTTTCCTTGGGCAAAAATATTTGTATTTTCATATAAGTTTCAAAAATAATATATTTTCAAGTCTAACTTGGAAAATATATACAAATTTATTTTTCTCCCAAAAATAGTATATTTCATGTACATTGAGAAAATATATTTTTCTTCCCAAAAATAATATGTCTTCTATTAATTCCGATAAAACATATATATTTTTATTCACCAAAAATAGTATATTTTCTTCTAGTAAAAAATATGATATAAATTTGTAATAATTGTAAAAATCATATTTTTGTTTCCTTTGGTGTCCAAAATATTATTTACCAAAATATACACATGAATAAGATTTCTGGAATATTTTGTAAGTTACATTCTTTTGTTCGGTTTCACCAATATTTTGTGTATTCTTTGTATAATTATTCATTGGAATTTTAGTAATATTTTGGATTGCAATTTTTGGTATTTAGTTGAGTTATATTATTTCAAGTCATAAAATAATATAACTAATACACATAATATACAAATAATCACACACATGGTGCATTCTAAATATATATTTCCCTAAATACATATCTAGTCACTTTTATTTATAAAAACCAACCTCCAATATTTATATTTTTGAACAAAAATTATGGCAAAGTTTATGTGAAAATCCATGGTTTAAAATATACTTGTAAGTGCATGTTTATAAATATTTTTCTAAGTGTTTAAATTTTTAGAAAATTTTGCCATAGTTTCCCCTAAAAATGGAGGTTTCCATACCTTGAAGGTATATCATTTTCTTTTGTAAAATCAACACAATCCGTCAACAATCAACATTAAACAATCTATACTTACCAATTTTGCCATAAACAAGCATAAACTACCACTTCATGAACTTGAATATTTATAAAAATTTGTAGTAACTTACTAGGGTATTTAGTAAGCCTTGTTACCCTTTAAAGTGTGATTGATTATTTAAAAAACTTCATTTTTAAAGAAAATGGATCTTCACAACTTATAATCATATTTTTCAAAAATGTTTCTTCTTTGATTTTTCTTATTACATAAGTGTTTCTACACTTGTTTAACCTTTAAAAATGGGGTTTATTTATGTAAGAACCAAGATTAAGTAAAACTTATATTTTTAACTTGGTTTCTTAAGAAATCACTCTTGAAATCTTAGATCTTAATGATTAACAACTCACTTTAATCATCATTTTATAAGAAATCAATGTATTCTTTCCAAGTTCATGCTTCTCATGAGGATGATCCATTAACTTCTACCATGTTCATCCTCTTATCTTGCTAGATTATGTTTTTAATCAGGATCTAGCAAGATCATATGATGATCAACATCATTCTCAAAAGCAAACAACAATCAACAAGTATTATAACACATAAACATTAAGATTTCTTATGTATTCAAGCTTATGTTCATGTTTCAAGTTCAAGTTTCTCAGTGTTCTTTAAGATTATCATCATGAATCTTCTTTTAACCACTAATATAAGATGAGAAATGGAGTGTATGATGTTCTTACCACTAGCTCAAGGCTAGGGATGATCAAGAGGAGAAAAGAGATGGGTAATAGCAAATGATGAAGGTCCTTGCACTTCCGAAAGCTCCTAGCTCCTTTGTGCAACCTCTAACACACTTGTATAAGCTTGTAATGTATGTAGGATGGATGAATGATAGTGATGATGGTGGTGGTGAGTTCGGCCGAGAGCACAAGGGGGAGGAGAGGAAGATGTGTGTGTTTTAGTGTGTGAAGGAATGAGAATATGTTACTAATGTGCTATACTTATAACCAAAATCAAGAGTTTTACCAATGGTTTTAATGTCTAAAAAGAGTAGACAAGATCAAATATAATAAGCTTTTAAAATCTAAGTGTGGGGGCCATGTTGGCCGATTGCATAGGTGGGGGGGTAGTAGGCTTAGGTTGTAACTAAGTTAGTTAATTAGGTTAAAATCCAAGTATTAGTTAAGTGTTTTAGTTACTAGATATTTGTATGATGTGTTATGATGCTTGGGGACCATAACTAGCTTGGTAATGGTAAAACAATACTTCTAGTGAAAATTTGGTGTTTCAGGTAGTGTCCGGTTGTTCAATTGGTTACCGGTTCGTTAAGGTGCTAAACTATGCAGTTTAGTGTGCTTTATGTACCCTTTTATGACAGTTTTGATTCCCGACACTTAGGAAAGCATTCAGGGCCATTTAAGCATATTTCTGCATAATATAAATGTGTTTAAATGCTGAATTTTGCTGAATTCAGAACTTTACATGAGTTTTAGGCACTTTCCGGCACCTAAACTATCTCCAGGATGGCAGTTTTATGATCCTTACTTTCCTACACACTATACTAGTGTAATACTTGGTTTCTGGCTCATTCTGAGTCTCAACACACTGTCTGTCTATGTACTGAATTCCGTCAGCATTTTCCTGATTTTGTCTGATAACTGTGCTCACTGTGTTTCGTGCATCAATTGAATCAATAAAGTTCCCATGCAATAATGATATGACATTAAGCATTATATGATGCACATGTAAGTATAAAGCAGTAATCAGAAGGCAGTTCAAATCATTAATTGAAATGCAGCACAGTCATTAAGCACTAATTATTGTTTAATAGTTGTACGGATACCTGGAATTTTGACAGTTGTCACAGTCTTTGCATATATTTATTTTTAGCTATGTCTCGATATACATTTTACTTAAAATTGAGTTGTGATTTGTGAATAGTAATGTACAAACCAAAGCTATAGTGTTTATTTTTCGTTATATGTCGTTTATACTTTCGTCTTACTAATAATATAATATATGTCTTACACATTTCATTAAAGTTGTCATGATGTTCTTACTTTTGTGTACGCTTGGATAAGAGTTTCGTTCAGAATCGAACATGTCAAATATAATATTTCTTTTTTATGTTAACTGTGACGAATTGTACGTTTAAAGAACATCTGTACCGGCATTCCTTTTTTATGTTGTCTCGATGTTCTCATAAAAATTACGTTGAAAATGGAGTTGTATTCACACTGGCATTCGTTTTTGTCTCTTTTCGGTTCCTATAACGAGTGCTTGATTCGCACTGATATCTTAATGAACAACACAGATACCGACCAAAAGCCCGTCGCGGAACACGGGAATCCCACTAGTTTAATATAATATCAAACTAAAACCTGATTTAGTTATATTCAGTAAACTCAAAACATGGAGCATCTATCCATATAAATTTTAGTTATATAATTAATATATATATATATATATATTATTTTAATTTCTCAAAAACAAAATAAAAAACATAATTTTAGTTATAGAATTAAAAAAAAAACAAAAGAAATATTGTATTCCATAGAATGACATATCGTTTATACAGGGTAATTACAAAACGTCGATTGAGTCTTAACCTCACTCCAAAAGGCTTCTAAAACCTAACTCCAAAAATCTTAACCTCACTATACATTTATCCATCAATTGTCCAAAGATCTTAACCCCACTACACATCTATAGTCTCGTTTAATACCACACGTGTTAACCAGCTTTTGACAAGACCCAAATGTTAACTGAGTTTGATCGACCACCACTACCAGCGTTGCATCCCTACGTATGCATGTATACATAGATGCATACGTACATCTAGACATATGAACCCATGATACATCACATAAGTACACTAATATGTACACATACGTGCATACATACACCAACAGTACATAGGTAAAAATTAATTACAACGATTAAAAAAATCAACTGTATATGTGCAAGTGAAGGCCATGTTTCCCAATAAAAATAAGAACTATTCACAAATCTTGCAATTGTAATATTACTAATTACACTGAAACGTAAACAAGATTGGATTCGAATAAGATTTCTACCCAAGAGAGAAACCTAAAGTCATAGGGAAGATTCAGGATGAACGAGTTTAGAAAGTCAAACCAGTCGGGGGGACATCGTGACATGGGGAGCATAGGGCATGTTTCAGTTACAAATTTAGGATGACAGTGGGTTAAAAAGACTAACATCCCAGATGGAAAAGTCTCTCTAAAGAATCTTGCCACACCCCAACCGATGGCGGAAACATCGGGGCGTGGCACTGAGCGAAACAGATTGTCCAGAAGTTTCCACAACAACTATAATTACCATTTATTTAAAGCATCACGTCCCATACCATGACATAAAAAGTAACATAATTATTACAGACAAAATCTAGTCAAATTGTTCTGTTCCGACAACTCAGATTTCAATTACAGACAATTCGTTTATTTGTTTCTAGACCTTTCCTAGCCTCGATTTCATAGCAAGCCAAGCATAAAAACATCCTAAGCACCTGCCACATACATTAAAGTAGAAGTCAATACACATAGTGTAAAGGTGAGCATACAAGTTTGATAGATATAATAAAGTTCGAAATTCGTTTACGCATAACCAGCACGTACACAGAGTGAAATGAAGCACGTTAGTTATCGACATGAACCTATAGATACCAATGACTGCGGGTTGACTGCCCGAGGCAGTTCGTAATACATGATCACCACTGTGACCTGAAGAAACACTGGATAAAAAGACTGGAATCAAGTTATCCAGGGGGTTAGGTTCTGCATAAAAGGGTGGTTCTCTCTCGTTTGATTTGAAGGGACAGGTCTTCTTCTCAGGTTGATACTGCAAAACAGAACACCGTTAGCCTCGTTACAGGGAGAAGGGAGGTTCTCTCCGTAACCCGATTCCGGAGTGAGAATAAGTATGTGTTTTATGAAGAAGAAGTAATATTGATGAAGTGAGTGTAACTTGAAGATTTGTACCTGAATTACTTTTCTATTTATAGCCGGGAGTTTAGGCGGGAAAACCTGTTATTGAAAAGTTGACGGAAGACGCTTACGCCGTAAGCGGTTATTTCTTTCCCCGTTAATCTTCTCGATCTGACGTGAAAGCACACGGATCGCCATTTAGATCAACGGCTGGGGTGTGGCCACGTGGAAAGTGGACAAGTGGGTATTTCTTTCTCTTTCCATGCCATCACCGTGACTTCTAAGGGAGGCTTGGGTGATGACACGTGGCTCAGACGGTTATAACCTTCTGGGTGGTGCACGATTAAGTCTTCTAGAAGATCATAGTTGTAATCTGGTGTGATTCCTTATCGTGTGGTATCAGTGGGGTAAATAATGCCCAAGTCTGGTGTATTATTCACGTGGAGGTATTCAACCAGGATTTTTATCTCTGTTTATGAGAAAGGCGCAAGGATGCATTGGTTCCCTTTTGGCGCACAGGTGTTACTTGATGTCTTTTCCTTTTGAGTTCTCTTTGTAAGACCAATGTGCGGCCGCGCAAGGTTTTAAAGAGGTTTCAAGGCTGGGGTTGTGGTGAGGTCCTAAGTACTCGAAACGAGGTTTTTGGGACCTTACCCTTCAAGTCCCCCCAGTCTAGTGTTGTACTTATGCCAATAAGTGGAGCACTGGACTTCATGAGGGAAATGCTTTTTGTTTTAGTGCTTTTGGGTGTAAAGGTGTGGAATCTTCTATTAGAAGATATACTTTGCTTAGTATGCTAACGTTTTGGAAATCTTTTGACTTTGGGAAGATGTACAGGTTGTGAGGAAAGATATTTGCCTTTGTTTATTCTGGACTGTTGTAATCTTGGGCGAAGAGTTTGTGTAATTATGAGCTGACGACTGCTTACGTCACTCCTTACAGCTTGTGCTAACTCTTCATCTTCTTGTTTAACTGTAGTTTCTGGGAATGTGTGTGGGCACTGTCAGATGGTTTAAAATGGGATGTGATACTTGCAGTGGCAGCGCCGCTTGAGATGTCAGTTGATTTGACATCCAATCATCACAATTTTCTTCAACACTTCTCTTTTTTGGTCTATATATTTAAATTGGTTGCAACATTCTTTTCCTAATTTTGAAAAAGATGGAGAATAGGCGACCAGTTCGATGGAGAAGACTCTCTGAAGTATTGAAGGTTTTGGAAGCTGCTGACGCTTTGCTGCTGTTTTCCAATCCGTTGACTGATCTTATTGTTAGAGATGAAGGTGTTATTGATGTAAACCACCGGGATGCTTTGGAGGACCGAGTCCGTCTTCGTCTTGCCGATGACAACAACGGTGGTGTCACCAGGCTATCTGCACATATGGTGACTCGCTTACTTCCGATTGGTCAGAGGGGAAGTTCTGAAATTGTTTATCAGCGTCGTCGCCATGTTGCTCCTCCGGCTGAAGTTCCGGCTGGCATTGCTGAAGATGGTGAAGAGGGTGTCAACCCTTAGATTGTTGATCCCCATCCCTTGTCTGAGTATGGTGAGGTTCTCCATACTCCGTATGGGGTGCTAGATCAGCTTTCTTAGGTTGTTTTATATTGTAACTAGTAATATTCTCTTTTTTTTTTTTTGAAGAAACACTGTTGTGTTCTTTGTGAATAGTTTGGTTAGAGTGCTTTGTTGCACTAATGATATTTTTTGATGCACTGCTGTGCATATCTGCTTTGGCTATTTACAAGCTTGTGTTTGGATTACAATATGTTGCATATGCCTTAATTGCTTTGTGCAGGTAGAGCGAATGAGAATGGTATTGTGCCCATGTGTGAACATATGTCTAGAATGCACGCGGGGTTGTGCTTATTTAGACTGTTCATGAGGCGCACAATGTTTACCATATTGTTTTCGCGTAAACCAAAAGAATTATATGCAATTTGTAACAAACAATAACATGTGTAAAGATAACTGTTGCATTAATGAGGCGTAAAGCCAATAATACAAAGTAAAATAGAGAAATACATTGCCTGCATAAATGTGATTTGACGAATAGCTTGGCTATATATAACACCTGCGCAACTGCTGTGCGTTCCAGGTGCGGGGAACGGGAGTCCCGTCGATTCTTTTTAGGGTATACGCCCCTTTGCCAAGAACCTCGTTGATAATGTAACGCCCTTCTCATTTTGGCGCTAGCTTGCCTGGCTTTTCCGCATTAGAGGCTTCATTGTCGCGTAAGACAAAGTCTCCTGGAACGAAAGTAAACACGCGTATGCGCGCGTTGTAGTACTTTTCCAATTTGGATTTGTATCTTGCCTATGCGATAGCGGCGTTCTCGCGCCTTTCTTCGAGAAGGTCTAAATCCATTCTTCGCTCCTTCTCATTGTTTTGTTTTCCCATTGCAATCATGCGCGGTGATGGAAGGCCGATTTCGGCTGGGATTACCGCCTCTGATCCGTAAACAAGGCTGAATGGTGTCTCTCCCGTACTGGTCTTTGGCATGGTACGATGGGCCCACAGGATGCTGGGGAGCTCATCTACCCATCCTCTGCGCGCTGTCCCGAGTCATGCTTTTATGCCATCAACTATTTGTTTGTTGACACTTTCAACTTGGCCGTTTGCTTGTGGGTGCGCCACAGAAGCAAAGTTGTGTTCGATCTTTAATTCCTTGAACCACTTCTGAAGATCTTCCGAGGCGAAGTTGGTGCCGTTTTCAGAGATGATGCGCAATGGTAACCCGAATCTACAAATAATATGTTCCCATATGAATTTACGGATCACCATTGCTGTGGTTGAAGCTAATGCCTTGGCTTCGACCCACTTTGTGAAATAGTATACTGCTACGATGATGAACTTTACTGCGCCAGGCGCATAAGGGAATGGTCCAACAAGATCAATGCCCCATTGCTGGAAGGGCCAGGCGGACGTGACCGGTACGAGTGGATTCTTTGGGCGGAGGGTTTTTTGGCGCGTGACGCTGACAGGCTGCGCATTTTTGTAATAACTCTACCGCGTCCACGTGCATCCCTGGCCAATAATAGCATGCGCTCATGATCTTTGCTACTACCATGCGCGGACCAGCGTGTATCCCACATAAGCCTTCATGAATTTCCCTGACCAAGTACTGCGCATCTGTTTTATCAACACAGCGCAGGAGTGGTCCCATGAAGGACTTTCTGTATAGAATTCCATTCGCCATCTCGTAGTTTATTGCCTTGTGCTGGATTTTCCTAGCTTCTGCCTTTCCGTCAGGGAGTTTGCCATCCTGTAGGTACATGATGATCGGGGACATCCAAGATGGGTTGCCGACATCTATGATATTTACTTGTTTGAGAGGGACGAAAGGATTGGATAATACTTCGATGCGTACCTCCTTTGCTAGATGTATGAAGCTAGTGGCGGCTAATTTTCTTAGTGCATCCGCATGTTTGTTTTCGCTTCTGTTTATGTGATTTATTTTGAACGTTTGGAATTGGCTGATTAGCATCCGCGCTTGTTCCAGATATAAAGCCATAGCTTCACCTTTCGCATCGTAATGCCCATTCACCTGCTCGGCTACCAATTTTGAATCAACGTTAGCTTCAAGATTTCTCGCTCCCATTTTAAGCGCTAAGCGGAGGCCTGCTAAAAATGCTTCGTATTCTGCTTCGTTGTTTATGCTTCGGAAATCCAAACGTATTGCATATGTAAGTTCGTGATCGTCTGGCCTGACCAATCGGAGGCCCGCACCTGATCCATCATCATTAGAAGCCCCGTCTGTGTGCAGAGTCCAGACCCTGTCGTCGAAAACGGGAACAGGGTTCTGGATTGCTTCACATTCCTGCACTTTGTCTACGGGAACTTCTGTGGCGAAGTCTGCTAAAACTTGCCCTTTGATTGCTGGTCGCGGTCTGTATAATATATTGTATCCTCCCAACTCGATAGCCCACTTAGCTAATCTCCTGGCGATATCGGGTTTTGACAAGATTTGCCCTAATTGGTAATTGGTGAGAACTGTGATAACAAGACCCGAGAAATACCGGCGTAGCCGCCGTGATGCATGCACTAGAGCGAGTACCAGTTTTTCTATCATCGAGTAGCGCGTCTCCGGGCCAGTGAGCACCTTGCTAATATAATAGATTGGAGTCTGAATGTTCTCTCGTTCCACCATTAACACTGCACCAACCGCTACTTCTGCAGCGGATAAATACAAGATTAGTGGCTCTTTTTCTCACGGTGCTGTCAGCGTTGGTAGCTAAATTAAACATTCCTTCATTTGCTTGAAGGCTGCTTCCGCTTCTGGTGACCACTGGAAGTGGGTTTTCTTCGCGCAGTTGCGTAGTGTGCTAATGAACGAATAAGACTGTGACAACTCGTATTTCAGAACATATCTTTGTGCTCAATGTAACGTATGTGTACGTGATATGATTATGAAAGTGATTGATTAAATGAATATTATAAGTGAATGTTATGTGAATATGTGTTGTGCTTGTATGTATAACCACACGAAGTCAATCAATCGTACAATAGCAACTCGAACGCACAAGCCTTTGGGCTTTACTACTCTCGGCCCACTTCTCTTGAACTTGAACCGAATGGGCAACCCATTAAGGGGGTTCGGCCCACTTATTCTTTTACACGCATAGCATAGGGAGAAAGGGGTATACTTCTCATTTGTTTGCTAAACACACAACACCACTCAAACCCTAGTGCTCCCTCTCTCTCTCCCTCACGAACCCGACGGCAGCCAAACATCCTCTCTATCGAAGATCTTTCCTTGTTCGGATCAATCCTTGTTCCTTCTCTAACCGGTTAGTGTTCTATGATGTTTTTGTTAAATGATATTATGGATGCCATGATATAGTGTGTATGAATGATGATGTTCTTGTGAATCGGATATGTATGATAATGTTAATCGGCTGTCATGTCTTGTTTTCGGATTGATTTGCATGATGAGTTAATGATATTTTGTGATTGAATGTGATTTAAATCATTAATCGTTGATGTGCATGAAATCGGCTTGCATATGTGTATTGGATAATGTTTATGCTAATCGGATTTCATATTATTGTTTTAAGAACCGAATGTTTGTTAATCGGCTGCATGATTGCTGAAATCGGGTTAGTTGTAGGGTCGATCATGAGGTGTTATATGATGGTTCGAAACCCCTAGATGGATATGTTTAAGAGTTTTGATTATTGTTCATGATTATGATCATGTTAGGGTTCATGAGATTGGATGTTAAAAACCTTGTTTGATCGATTAAGGGATTGGTTAGAATCTGTGATTGTGTTAATTGATAAATGAAAAATTTGGAAACCACTAAATGTTTGTAACTGATATGCATGAAAAACGGAAATTTAAAACCATTCGCACAAGACCTCTTGGTCGCACAAGAGGTCCATTCGTACAAGAAGTCCAGTCGCACAAGCTGATCTGGTCGCACAAGATGACCTGATCGCACAAGAGGTCCCCAGTCGCACAAGACTGTAGGATCGCACAAGTTGTAATGTTTGGGCCGGATATTCATGTTGGGCTGGGCTAGTTCTGATCGCACAACCCAATCGGATCGCACAAGTCGACCGGATCGTACAAGCTATCCGGATCGCACAAGACTTGTTATTTGGGCCGTGTTCATGTTTATAGTTTTGTTGGGTTTCTTGATATTGGGCCGGGTATTATTGGGCTCCAACGAATGACTCGCACAAGGCCATTAGACTTGTGTGAGCCCAATCTTTTAATCACACAAGTTGAATACGTTATGACTGTTAAACGTGATGATGTGTATTTTCCATGATCGATGTGTGTTAGCTTATGTGATACTTATGTGCACTACTCGTAACCAAAACTTGACTTGTATGGTAACAATGTTAGGACGTGGTTGACCACTAGCAGCTAGACTTGACCTTTCTGTGTATCTGCCGAGCAAACCAAGGTGAGTTCACACTAGCCAAGGCATGGGATTCCCGGTGGGTTGGGAATGGGATTAATTAACTACTCGTATAACCATTACTATTAAACTACTTACTACTATCCTCGGATTGAAGGGCACGTACGTAAAACCTACGTACACTTATACTGACTACTGTCCTCGGATTTAAGGGCACGTACGTAAAGCCTACGTACACGACTATAAGACCATCAACTCTATCAAATGAAGTCCCTCATTTATCGACTTAATCGCCGAGGCCTATGGCGAGCGGGTCATTAGTTAATAGCGCTATTAGGTTTAACAAACCTCACACCGTGCCAGTCGGACGGGCGTGTACTAATGGACTATGGGCAAAGGGTCAATGCTGATAGACATTGACTTAGGGCACCTCTTACATTTTCGTAGCAGTCGATACGCGTGGTCTAATTATACATGGGAAGCCCCCACTAATCTTCGCACACATGCCTGGAATGGCCGCGATACGAATTAATACGATACATGGTTTACAAAACGAACATACGATTTACGAAATGAATACTATAACCAAACAACCAACTGTGAACTCGCTCAACTTTGTTGTTGATTCGTTGCTACATGCCTTGCAGGTCATTAGGTACTCATGGAGCTTGCACAGGGAGGCGTGGTCGTTGTGGGACATGGCAGTGTGTGCCATGCTATAAACATTACTTTACTTTGCATTTAACAATTACTTTGGGTTTTACAATTATGCTTCCGCTAAACACTTAACTATGCTTTGGTTTTGAACACCTTTCATATTGTTTGGTTGAATTATGTTTACTTACATGCTTGTTCAATATGATTGGTGGCTTGATCCTGGCCAGTCACGCCTCCAAGCGGTGATACTCCGCGTGTGGATTTTGGGGGTGTGACAGATTGGTATCAGAGCCATTGGTTATAGTGAACTTGGTTTTAATAAGGGAAAACGTTTTTGTTAAAACCAGACTATAACCTGTACAGTGCTCTACGATCCACAACGACGCTTCACTCCACGTGCAAGACTCGACATTCTAGGTGATATGGTTTATGTTTTATTACCTACATGCTAGATTACGTAGAACTTTGCTCATGGTATGCTTAGTTAGTATAGATACTGTTGCTTGAACACGTGTGTGCTTACTCTCTTCTGTCATCGCACTTTCGCGAAACCCTTCTCACTCACGTTTCTCTTATATGAAGATCATGTCTGGACGCGTTAACATGACACAAGCCCAGTTGACGGCTCTGATTAACCAACAAGTTGCTGCGGCACTTGCAGCTGCTCAGGCAGGAGGTATACCCTGCCATCCCGACTCACCCTAGGATCTCTGGATCCTACTCTCATGAATCCAACCTTTGTGTTAAACTTTGTCCTTTCTTACTATCACGACAGGTCAACCTGCACAGCCTCCTGTGTGCACCTTCAAAACTTTCATGGACTATCGTCCTGGAACTTTCAGTGGCACTGAAGGGGCAGTTGGACTCCTCCACTGGTTTGAAAAGCTCGAATCTGTGTTCGAGATGTGTGAATGCCCTGAGGCTCGCAGGGTGAAGTATGCTACCGGTACCCTCGAGGGTATAGCGCTCACATGGTGGAACGCTCAGGTTCAAATGCTGGGGTTGGTTGCTGCTAACGCCACCCCATGGAACAATTTTAAGGAGATGATCAAGGAAGAATACTGCAATCGTGACGAAATTCACAAACTGGAAGTCGAGTTCTTCAACCTCAAGATGACGGGGTCAGAAATTGAAGCATACACGAAAAGATCGAATGAGCTTGCTATTCTGTGTCCTACCATGGTGGACCCTCCAATTAAGCATATCGAACTTTATCTCAAGGGCTTAGTGCCAGAAATCCAAAGTCATGTGACTTCAACCAACCTCGCCACCATCCAGCAGGTTGTTCAATTGGCTCACCGTCTCACTGATCAGGCGGTGGAGCAGAATAGGTTACCAAAGCATATTAGTGCTACAGTTACTTCTGAAACTCCCAGTGACAACAAACGTAAGTGGGATGGAGCTTCGAGCAAAGGTTCAACTTCTGTTCAGTCTCAGTCTCAGCAAAGAAGAACTGAAGGCTACAAGAGCCATGGTCAGCAATCTTCTGGTAGCCAAGGGCAAGGTGGTTATCGAGGAAACCTTCCAAAGTGCAACAGATGCAACAGACACCACAGTGGTCAGTGCAACAAGGGTCGTTGCCAGAGGTGTCTCAAGATGGGTCACGAAGCTAAGGATTGTAGGAGCCTACGACCTGCGAATCAGAACCAGCGACAACAACCACCAGCTCCACAAGACCAGCAGCAGCAACAACGAGACAACAAGGGATGCTATCAGTGTGGAGCTGAAGGCCACATCAAGAGAAATTGTCCCCAGCTGATTCAGAACCAGAACAATAACAATAATAACAATCAGGGGAATGGAAACAACGGGGGTAACAACGGCAATGGTGCAAGGGGTCGTGTATTCGTTATTGGTCAAGGTGAAGCGAGGAATGATCCCAATGTGGTGACGGGTAAGTTCCTTCTCGATGACTTTTATGTTACAGTCTTATTTGATTCGGGTGCCGATACTAGCTACGTGTCTTTAAAAGTTAGCCAAATGCTTAAGCGTACCCCAACACCTTTGAACCCTAAGCACACTGTAGAGTTAGCTAATGGTAAAAATTTAGAGGTCACGCACGTAGTCAAAGGTTGTAACCTTGTTCTTGCTGATCATACTTTCTCAATCGACCTCCTTCCTATCACTCTGGGTAGTTTCGACGTTATCATAGGGATGGACTGGCTATCCCAACACCAAGCAGAGATTCTTTGCAACGAGAAGATTGTCTGTATTCCTGATCGCACAAGAGGTCCCCAGTCGCACAAGACTGTCGGATCACACAAGTTGTAATGTTTGGGCAGGATATTCATGTTGGGCTGGGCTAGTTCTGATCGCACAACCCAATCGGATCGCACAAGTCGACCGGATCGTACAAGCTATCCGGATCACACAAGACTTGTTATTTGGGCCGTGTTCATGTTTATAGTTTTGTTGGGTTTCTTGATATTGGGCCGGGTATTATTGGGCTCCAACGAATGACTCGCACAAGGCCATTAGACTTGTGTGAGCCCAATCTTTTAATCACACAAGTTGAATACGTTATGACTGTTAAACGTGATGATGTGTATTTGCCATGATCGATATGTGTTAGCTTATGTGATACTTATGTGCACTACTCGTAACCAAAACCTGACTTGTATGGTAACCATGTTAGGACGTGGTTGACCACTAGCAGCTAGACTTGACCTTTCTGTGTATCTGCCGAGCAAACCAAGGTGAGTTCACACTAGCCAAGGCATGGGATTCCCGGTGGGTTGGGAATGGGATTGATTAACTACTCGTACAACCATTACTATTAAACTACTTACTATTGTCCTCGGATTGAAGGGCACGTACGTAAAACCTACGTACACTTATACTGACTACTGTCCTCGGATTTAAGGGCACGTACGTAAAGCCTACGTACACGACTATAAGACCATCAACTCTATCAAATGAAGTCCCTCATTTATCGACTTAATCGCCGAGGCCTATGGCGAGCGGGTTATTAGTTAATAGCGCTATTAGGTTTAACAAACCTCACACCATGCCAGTCGGACGGGCGTGTACTAATGGACTATGGGCAAAGGGTCAATGCTGATAGACATTGACTTAGGGCACCTCTTACATTTTCGTAGCAGTCGATACGCGTGGTCTAATTATACGTGGGAAGCCCCCACTAATCTTCGCACACATGCCTGGAATGGCCGCGATACGAATTAATACGATACATGGTTTACAAAACGAACATACGATTTACGAAATGAATACTATAACCAAACACCAACTGTGAACTCGCTCAACTTTGTTGTTGATTCGTTGCTACATGCCTTGCAGGTCATTAGGTACTCATGGAGCTTGCACAGGGAGGCGTGGTCGTTGTGGGACATGGCAGTGTGTGCCATGCTATAAACATTACTTTACTTTTCATTTAACAATTACTTTGGGTTTTACAATTATGCTTCCGCTAAACACTTAACTATGCTTTGGTTTTGAACACCTTTCATATTGTTTGGTTGAATTATGTTTACTTACATGCTTGTTCAATATGATTGGTGGCTTGATCCTGGTCAGTCACGCCTCCAAGCGGTGATACTCCGCGTGTGGATTTTGGGGGTGTGACAAAGAGTTTGCAGCGTGATTTGCCAAGAATCTGTTTAAGGCTGCTAATCATCCTGCAAGCCTTTGCATCTCTTTTATTGTTGCAAGTGAAGGCATTAGCTGGATGGCTTGGACTTTTTCAGGGTTTACTTTAAAACCGTCTCGTGTTACTATAAAACCCAAAAATTTTCCTTCTTCCATTCTGAAGGAACACTTTGTTGGGTTAAGCTTTAAGTTTACACTTCGCAAGGAATCGAATGTACGCTGAATATTTGCGAGCATCATATCTTCTTCGTGGCTCATGATGACGAGGTCATCCATATATACTTCGACTGTTTTACCAATATCTTCCCCGAAGACTGTATCCATTAAGCGCTGGTACGTAGCTCATGCGTTACGAAGACCAAAAGGCATTTTGGTATAGCAGAAGATGCCCTTGTCCGTGCGGAAGGCAGTCTTGTCTTCATCCTCCTCTTTCATTTGGACCTGATGATAGCCCTTATAGCAGTCAAGAAAGCACTTTCAGCGAAAAGATGCTAACGAGTCAACTTTTTTGTCTATTTCTGGCAGCGCGTAGCAATCCTTTGGGTAGGCTTTATTGAGGTCTTTGAAGTCGACGCACATTCGCCACCCGCCGTTGTGTTTTTGGATAATTACTGGGTTAGCGACCCAAGTATGGTATTGTACTTCGCGCAAGATTCCAGCGTTGAGTAACTCCATTACTTGCTCGTACATTGCTTCCTTTTTTTCTGCGCTAAGACTGCGTCTTCCTTGGGCGACAGGTTCTGCTGAGGGTCGGATGTTTAAGCAATGTTGCGCTATATCCCGTGGAACTCCAGTCATGTCTGCTGGGCACCAAGCGAATATATCCTTGTTGTTCGAAAGTAATTCCTTCAATTGTATTCGTATTGCCGGTGAAATGGCATGCCCTAGCAAGATGGTCTGCTCCGGATATTCTTCATTGAGAACCCATTTTTCCGGCTCATTTGGTGCTGAGGGCTTGGCTACCTTTGCTGGTGGCTCATCGTCAACGTACATGACTTCCTTGCTTGAGTACAGAATTGCAACTCCAGTTTCTGTTGGAAAACCGCACGCGGCGTGTGGAATAGAAGTGATCATGCTGAATTCTCTTTGTGATCTTCTTCCTAGCAGGACATTGTGGCGCGATGTTGCTGGCATTACCATGAAATTTACCGTGACTGTGCGCGAGTGCTCGCCATCTGATAGAGTCACAGGAAATACAATTTGTCCCAATGGAAACACAGCTTCCTTGCAAAAACCGGTGAGAGGGAAATCGACCGGCTCTAGTCGTGCTTTATCCTCTGGATCGAGTTGTTTAAAACATTGCTCGTATATGATATCCATCGAGCTTCCTGGATCTATGAACATGTAATCCGTTCTATAGTGGCCGAAGATGCCAGTAATAATTACTGGTCGTTCTTCCTGAGAGCCTCCGGGGACGACAGGAAACACAACTTGTTGTTCCCTCCAATGCTGATTATGGTTTCATTTATTTGTCCTTCGTGAAGGACCTCCTTGCACCATGTGTATTTGTTTTGGTTCGGCCTTCTGACGGTTGTCATCCTTAGATTTTTGTATTATGTTGTCATGACTGCTAGATTGGATGTCCCATTGACCAGGTATCTGTGGGTCCAATACAACAGTGTCAATTTCATTTTCGCTTTCTTTTGGAACATCAGATCTGATATTTAACGACTCAGATCTGTTGATTTGTGTGAAAATTTAGTTTATAGCGATTTAGAATATGTTGAACCAGTATTCCAGAGTTCTTTCCGGGAGTGGATCTGGACGATTATGGATCTCCGAGGAGTCATTTCCTTTTGAATGACTGTCGTTGCTTCCTTTAATTCCCATGGTTCCGTCAATCTGGTCATCTCGGGTTTTGAAACCCTTGAATTTAGATCGAGGACTTGATGGGTGAAGTGGTGAATTCTCTGCCATATGAAACAGAGGGTGGAGAAATGTGAATCGAAATGAGAAAAAACAGATGAAACAGAGAAATCGGTGGGCGCCAATGAAGAAACACTGGATAAAAAGACCGGAATCAAGTTATCCAGGGGGTTAGGTTCTGCATAAAAGGGTGGTTCACTCTAGTTTGATTTGAAGGGACAGGTCTTCTTCTCCGGTTGATATTGCAAAACAGAACACCGTTAGCCTCGTTACGGGGAGAAGGGAGGTTCTCTCCGTAACCCGAATCCGGCGTGAGAATAAGTATGTGTTTTATGAAGAAGAAGTAGTATTGATGAAGTGAGTGTGACTTAAAGATTTGTACCTGAATTACTTTTCTATTTATAGCCGGGAGTTTAGGCGGGAAAACCTGTTATTGAAAAGTTGACGGAAGATGCTAACGCCGTAAGCGGTTATTTCTTTCCCCGTTAATCTTCTCGATCTGACGTGAAAGCACACGGATCGCCATTTAGATCAACGGCTGGGGTGTGGCCACGTGGAAAGTGGACAAGTGGGTATTTCTTTATATTTCCATGCCATTACCGTGACTTCCAAGGGAGGCTGGGGTGATGACACGTGGCTCAGACAGTTATAACCGTCTGGGTGGTGCACGATTAAGTCTTCTAGAAGATCATAGTTGTAATCTGGTGTGATTCCTTATCGTGTGGTATCAGTGGGGTAAATAATGCCCAAGTCTGGTGTATTATTCACGTGGAGGTATTCAACCAGGATTTTTATCTCTGTTTATGAGAAAGGCGCAAGGATGCATTGGTTCCCTTTTGGCGCGCAGGTGTTACTTGATGTCTTTTCCTTTTGAGTTCTCTTTATAAGACCAGTGCGCGGCCGCGCAAGGTTTTAAAGAGGGTTCAAGGCTGGGGTTGTGGTGAGGTCCTAAGTACTCGAAACGAGGTTTTTGGGATCTTAGCCCTTTATGACCCATGCAAATAATTGTCCTTAAGAACCCCTGAGTGAACAGGTGCTGAGTCCAAACTATAATATTATCGTTACTAAGGCAGGTAGACAGCATTCCATGTGTAAACATAACAAACAAGCATTCATTAAGCCACGTATAACATGCAGTAACGGTTAGCGTTAAAGTATTGAGTAGTGTGTTCGATGTGATTTAGAATAAGTAACGTATGTAACACCTAAAAGTGCATAAAGCAAAAAGGGTTCGAGTATACTCACAGCGATGATGGATTGAAGGGAGCGCTTAGAGCGAGATTAGCCTGAACATTTAGCGGTAGCATAAATGATAAGTGGCACGTAAAACGAGAAAAGTGCCAAGTGTAGGATGATGATCCGGATGGATGGCAATCCGTTCGGGTAGCCACTCGGTCGGATTTCAGTTCGTTCGGGTGGTCATCCGTTCGGATGGCCACTCGGTCAAACTGTCATTCGTTGGCATGGACGTGTTTGTGTATGATGGTTTGACTTTTAAAGTTTTCGTTGTAGTATTTTGAAAACAAAGAAGTATCTCTACCCTTCAGCTCGGTCGATCGAACGGTCGTTCGATCGGACGGCGATCCGCTTGGCGAGGCTTCTCATGGTGAGAACAAGTCCACAGCAGGACAGTCACTCGATCGGATAGCAATCCGATCGGGTGGCAATCTTGTGTATTGAACATGTTAAAAATTGTTTAAGTATGGAAACCATGAGTCGTCCTTACTGGTTTGTCGTTCGGTCGGATAGTAATCCGATCGGACAGCAATCCGTTCGGATGACTGGTTTGTTTTTGGAACTTGTTAAGTTTGAAAGTTTACGGTTTGATTGAGACGATACGATATCAGTCTAAACAATTAAAACCTCACCAAGCCTCAGTGGTCCGATCGGACAGGAGTCACCCCAACCCGAGCAGCCCACTGTTTCTTGACGGTTTGTTCTTGTTTAACCCAATATCGGCTGTCTCGTTGACGGAACTCAAATCTTGAACTGTTACATCACTAAGAATGAGTAGAAGATCAGAACAAGGTTCGGTTCTATCGGTTTGAGTGTAAAAGAGTTGAAAAAAAGTTAGGAAAACCATCTTTCAATCCTTTTCACCGTGAATATGTTCAGATCTATGTAAGATCCTTTCTTATTCATATGGAAATCCTTCAGATTCAAGTGGTTCTTGGTGGATTGAGGCCAAAACATGGAGTTCCTAAGAACACCATGCTGACATCATCCTAGAACACCTCAAATCTGGTGATTTCATGGTTAAATGTTAAGATTCAAAAGATAGAAAGGTGTAGGAGTGCCTTTAGATTAAGAAAGTACAAGGATTTAGGAAGAAAACTTACAAGAATTGAGAGAAATCGAGAGAAAAGAGCTTGAGTGCGGCTGGTTCGGATGAGAGTGAGTGACACAAATGATGTTGACAGGAGGGGTATTTATAAGGTTTTCCAAAATGGCAAAAATGACAAAGGCTGGCCGACCGGATGGTAGTTCGATCGGGTGGCAGCCCGATCGGGTGGCAACTCGATCGGATGGCAGTCCGATCAGTCGGCCACTCGACCCAAGTGTTCGGCGCGACGAGTTTTGTCGTTTCGATTCGCGTGTCGAGCGTTGCGATGCGATTTGAATGAGCGATACGGTAGAGTTACCTATCAAATTACTTTTAATCCCAACTACTATATCTAACATACAATCACTAATTAACTTGCGTTCCACGGGTTCGATTAGATTGCGATTCGATTGAGTTGCGATATCGATTGCGATTGATCACCACAAAACATAATTTAAACATGCACAAGCAACACATAAATAACACACACACGTAAAACAATATCCAGAACGCATTATTCGAGTTGCGATTCGTAATGCGATTTGATGTTGATTCGATTTGTATTAGGTAGTTTTGCGTTTAGTTAACTTTATCGCATTGTTACTTCCTATAGTTCACAGTCATAAGGCGATTAATAGCGATAAACATACGTCGATTACTGCGATTATTGGCAATTACTCCACATAATACAAATAAATTCAACATATAAAAGAAATTCACTACAAGTCAAGTCGCGCTATCGGTCGTTGACTTTGACCTTGACTTTGACTTTGACTTTCGAAACACGGGGTCTTACAACCTCCCCTTCTTAAGGGAATTTCATCCCGAAATTAGGTCGAAGCCGTAGCAGACAACTGTGGGTACTTCGCCTTCATGTCACTTTCGAGTTCCCAAGTAAACTCTGCGCATCGCTTGCCTTCCCAGCGAACCTTCACAATGGGAATGCGTGAGCGCCTGAGCTGCTTGGTTTGTCGGTCCATGATCTCGACAGGCTTTTCCTTGAAGTGTAGTGTTTCGTTCACTTGAAGATCCTCAAGTGGTACATGTAAATCATGCTCAGCCAGACACTTTCTGAGGTTCGAAACATGGAAAGTCGGGTGGACGTTGCTAAGTTCCTTTCGGTAGTTCGAGTCTGTAGGCCACCTTGCCGATCCTTTCTAGAATCTTAAAGGGTCCAACATATCGAGGCGCGAGCTTTCCTTTCTTGCCGAATCTGACCACACCCTTCCAAGGTGAAACCTTTAGGAGTACGTAGTCGCCAACGTCAAATTCAAGGGGCTTGCGTCGTCTATCGGCGTAACTTTTCTGACGACTCCGAGCTTTCAAAAGATTGTCTCGAATTTGGAGGATTTTGTCAGTCGTTTCTTGCAATAGCTCAGGACCGGTTAATTGCGAATGCCCGATCTCGTGTCATACAATAGGTGATCGACATCTTCTTCCATATGATGCCTCAAATAGTGCCATTTGAATGCTGGAATGATAACTGTTATTTTACGAGAATTCGACCAAAGGTAAGTATGCGTCCCAATTACCACCGAAATCTATGACACACGAACGAAGCATGTCTTCAAGGGTACGAATCGTTCTTTCAGTCTGACCGTCGGTTTGGGGATGGAAAGTGGTACTTAGATTAAGTGTAGTACCGAGAGCAGATTGAAATGTTTCCCAAATACATGAGGTAAACCGACCATCGCGGTCAAAGATGATGTCGCAAGGTGTCCCATGTCGACAAATGATCTCATCGGTGTAGATTCGTGCTAATCGTTCTACCTTATAGTCTTCTCGTATTGGGAGAAAGTGAGCAGATTTGGTCAAACGGTCGACGACAACCCAGATGCTGTCGTGACTTGATGGCGTACGCGAAAGTTTCGTTATGAAATCCATAGCTATACTCTCCCACTTCCACACAGGGATCTCGGGTTGGACGAGTAAGCCAGAGGGTCTTTGATGCTCAACCTTGACTTTGGAACAAGTCAGGCACTTCGAAACATAGAGAGCGATATCCCTTTTCATACCCAGACACCAGTACTTGTAGCGAAGGTCCTGGTACATCTTATCGGCACCGGGATGAATAGAATACCGAGATTTATGAGCTTCATCCATTAGGATCTTTCGTAGGTCAGTGCGCTTGGGAATCCAAATCCGATCCAGATAATGGAAAATCCCATTCGACTTATTTTCTAGCTGGGCTCCATCGTTGAGAATCCTTTCCTTCTTCAAAGTGCGTTCGGTGAAACAATCATGTTGAGCTTCGCGGATAAGGGTTTCAAGATCATGCTGAGCTTGAACATTACGGGCGCTGTGCAAGTAGCTCCATCTGCTGAGAGTGTCAGCAACGACATTTGCTTTGCCAGGATGATAACGAATCTCACAGTCGTAATCATTGAGAAGCTCTACCCACCGGTGTTGACGCATATTAAGTTCCTTCTGGTCGAAGATATCTTATAGGCTCTTATGATCGGTGAAGATCGTACACTTGGTACCATAAAGGTAGTGTCGCCAAATCTTTAACGCAAAAACAACTGCGCCTAGCTCGAGGTCGTGGGTTGTATAGTTCTTCTCGTGGATCTTGAGCTAACGAGACGAGTAAGCGATTACCTTGTCTCGGTGCATAAGGACACAACCGAGACCAAGGTTCGAGGCATCGCAATAGACTATAAAGTCATCGTTCCCTTCAGGTAGCGTGAGGACGGGAGCATTGCAAAGCATGTTCTTGAGGGTTTGAAAGGCAGTCTCTTGTCCGGTTCCCCAAACAAAAGGCTTGTCTTTATGCGTGAGAGCAGTAAGCGGCAAGGCGATTTTAGAGAATCCTTCGATGAATCGACGGTAATAGCCCGCTAATCCGAGAAAAGAACGGACTTCAGACGGTTCTTACGTGTAACCCAACTCTTGACAGCTTCAATCTTCACGGGGTCGACGTGAATACCTTGACTATTGACAATGTGACCGAGGAATTGAACCTCCTCTATCCAAAATTCGCACTTGGAGAACTTGGCATAAAGTCGATTCCCTTGGAGTAGCTCGAGAACCAAACGTAAATGTTGCGCGTGTTCGGTTTTCGACTTGGAATAGATCAGGATATCATCGATGAACACGATGACGAAGCGGTCGAGAAAAGGTTTACACACGCGATTCATAAGATCCATGAAAACTGCGGGTGCGTTAGTTAAACCAAAAGGCATAACAACGAACTCATAGTGGCCGTAACGAGTGCGAAAAGCGGTTTTAGGTATATCCTCCTCTTGAATGCGTAACTGGTGATAGCCTGAGCGTAGATCGATCTTGGAGAAACACGTAGCACCTTGTAACTGGTCGAATAAATCATCGATGCGAGGCAGGGGATAGCGATTCTTGATTGTCAGCTTGTTCAACTCCCTATAGTCGATGCACATCTGGAACGACCCATCCTTCTTTTTGACGAAAAGGACTGGTGCGCCCCAAGGAGAGGTGCTAGGGTGAATAAAACCTTTGTCAAGCAATTCCTGGAGCTGACTCGATAATTCGCGCATTTCTGGCGGAGTGAGTCAATAAGGAGCTCTGGCAACAGGATTTGCTCCAGAAATGAGGTCGATGCGAAAGTCGATATCACGACTTGGCAGGAGTCTGGGAAGATCTTCAGGAAAAATGTTAGGAAATTCACAAACAACAGGAATGTCTTTCACTTCTTTCTTTTCCTTCTTCGCTACTACAATGTTGGCCAAGAAAGCTCTGTATTCCTTGCGAGGATACTTGCCAGCTTGGATACAAGACATGAGTTACAATTTCTTCGAAGCGACTTCTCCATAAACACATAATTGATCTCCATTAGCGAGCGAGAATTGGATCATCTTGTCGAAGCACACAACTTCAGCATGGTTTTCGCGAAGAAAGTCCATGCCTACTATGACATCAAAACTACCAAGCTGTATCGGAATAAGGTCGATAGGGAACACGTGATTGTTAAGTTCGAGGGTACAATCACGAAGAACAGAATTGACGGCGACGGTTCTTCCGGTGGCAACTTCAACATCGAACGTCGAGGGGAGATGGGCACGCTTACGATTAAGGATCTTTTCGAACTTAAATGATACAAAACAGTTATCGGCTCCAGTATCAAATAAACACGAAGCATAAATACCATTCACAAGGAACGTACCATTGACCACGTTGTTGTCAGCTTGGGCTTGGCGCACATTGATGTTGAAAGTTCGGGCGCGTGCTGCTTGTTGCTGTTGTTGCTGCTGTTGTGCCGGCTGATGCTGTTGTGGGTCTTGCTTTACAACCTTGTTTGGGCACATGTTTGCAAAGTGGTTGGGATCACCACACGCAAAGCAGACTCTAGCATTGATCGCGGGTGCCTAAGCCGCTTGTTGGCCTTGAGGGGCAGGAAGTAGAGCTTGATGAGCAGTAGCTGGGGCTGGAGCTTGACTAGCACAGCAGTTGGTGGTGAAGTGACCATACATGTTGCAATTCGAACAGAATCAGCAAGCAATACCAGTCGGGTGGTGGTAGGTGCAAGTAGGGGAAAGCGGGTGTGGCCCAGTATATGCACGCTTAGCAAGCGGTGCATTTGCCACAGGCGCCGCTACTTGACGTTGTTGCTGTTGAGCTGGTACAACTTGAATTGGTGCAGCAGTGATCGCACAGTTCTTGTTGCTGGAGTTGCTGTTGTTCTTCCTCTTGCAACGAGAGGCCTTTGAAGACTGAGGAGTGGTGGCGGTTTCAGCGGTTGGTGCGGTGGTAGCTTGGTGAAGATTCTTGGTTGTCTTATCCCAGAAACCAGCCATGACTCGTTTGTCGTTGATTTCAGCAGCAAGCAGATATGTTTCTTCGATTGTCGTCATCTTGGCAGCTTGCACAAAATCTGCGACACAATCCGGCAGAGCTCGGATATACTTCTTGATTGCGATCTCATGAGTCTTGACTTGATCAGGATAGATTATACTGAGCTGCTTGAAGCGAGCGGTTAAAGCAGCGTTGTCACCATCCTTCTGCTTTATGTGCCAGAATTCGTCCTGCAACTTTTGGCGCTCATGGGGAGGGCAGAATTCTTCGAGCATGACATTCTTCAACTCTTCCCATGTCAGACCATAAGCTGCGTCGTTTCCGCATTTGTTTCTCTCGGCCGTCCACCAGTCTAAAGCGCGGGACTGGAAAACGCCGGTAGCATTCAGAGTGTGGAGATCATTGGGACAGCCACTCTGGCGCAGGGTGACCTCGATCGAATCGAACCATTGAAACAAGGCCGCAGGGCCATCTTCGCTAGTGAATTCTTTCGGTCCGCAAGCTTTAAACTGCTTGATGCTGAAAGCAGCTTTAGGGGTTTCAGTCCTGGATTCTTCGGACGATTTGCTCATATTCTCATATAGTTCACTCACGATCTGAGGAACAACCTTCGCCATTTGCTTAGCGACGAGAGCAGCAAGGCGTTTGTCTTTTTGGTTTTGGCGAGCAGCGCGCATGTGACGGGATCCAGATGACGACATTGTCTGCAACAGACATCGCCATAGGACTCAGACATATTATAATCGAATCTCACCTCACATGCCTAATATTACTAAAGCTCAGGAACACGTTCACGTATCTCTTAAACACATAGGCACATAAACACATATTCTTATAAGCACAGAAGCACATAAGCATGTAAAGCACAAAGGTACATAAGCATGTAATGCACAGAAGCACAAGAGGTAGTCAGAACACAAAAACCTATCATTCACAGTCCGCGAGCGTTCGTAACTAGCGATTGCGATTATCGAGTACACAACGAGTAGTATAGTATAACGTAGCATGCGATCATCCACAAGTTTCAGCGATTTGTCAGCGGTTTGAGGTAGATGTGTAGTGTGGTTCGTATGTGTCGATCGAAACAAAAAGTAAGGAGTGAATAAACCACCAAATTAAAAACATAAAACAGATAAAATCACATTAAGCACATAAAATCCATATAAAAACGACAAATATCAGAGTCGGCAGTTGCGAACTCAGAATCGAAACACATAAAAATCGAGAATGGATTGTCTGCGGCTAGATAGACATTGTCCAAAGTGGTTCTCCTGGATCATGCCCTTGCCTCAATCCGGACAATCGGCATGCGTCCTTCCAGTGTTGGTGTGACTTCAAATCATTGGAGTCCGTCGAGACTTTGGTGAGAGTCTTGTTAAAACAAAATAGAATACGGATCAAATTACCAAGATTCGGGTTTCACCCCTGACTTAATAACTTGTTTCTGTTTTGATAAAATAGAGGGGAAATTTGCGTCGAAGTATGGATTTCACTCCTGATTTAGCCGCAAATTCTCCTGTTTATAGAATAAAATGCGAGTTGAACAAGCGATTTAGTCGAGAGTTTGCGGCTTTCACACCTAATCTCGACCCAAACACTCTTTCATTTTCAAAATTTCGAATGCAGTAATAGTGTAGTGTAAGCGAGAATAGCGAGAATTAATAGGTAAGCTTGTACGAAACCCCTACCGGGTATGCACAAGTCGGTCTGTTGGTACCTAACTATAGTCTAGGTCGTTTCTAAGACATCGACCCGGACTAGGTCGAGTCTTGCCTAATTCCCTATAGTTATGGCTTTGATACCAATCTGTCACACCCAACCGATGGCGGAATCATCGGGGCGTGGCACTAAGCGAAACAGATTGTCCAGAAGTTTCCACAACAACTATAATTACCATTTATTTAAAGCATCATGTCCCATACCATGACATAAAAAGTAACATAATTATTACAGACAAAATCTAGTCAAATTGTTCTGTTCCGACAACTCAGATTTCAATTACAGACAATTCGTTTATTTGTTTCTAGACCTTTCCTAGCCTCGATTTCATAACAAGCCAAGCATAAAAACATCCTAAGCACCTGCCACATACGTTAAAGTAGAAGTCAATACACATAGTGTAAAGGTGAGCATACAAGTTTGATAGATATAATAAAGTTCGAAATTCGTTTACGCATAACAAGCACGTACACAGAGTGAAATGAAGCACGTTAGTTATCGACATGAACCTATCGATACCAATGACTGCGGGTTGACTGCCCGAGGCAGTTCGTAATACATGATCACCACTATGACCCACGCAAATAATTGTCCTTAACAACCCCTGAGTGAACAGGTGCTGAGTCCAAACTATAGTACTATCGTTGCTAAGGCAGGTAGACAACATTCCATGTGTAAACATAACAAACAAGCATTCATTAAGCCACGTATAACATGTAGTAACGGTTAGCGTTAAAGTATTGAGTAGTGTGTTCGATGTGATTTAGAATAAGTAACGTATGTAACACCCAAAAGTGCATAAAGCAAAAAGGGTTCGAGTATACTCGCAACGATGATGGATTGAAGGGAGCGCTTAGAGCGAGATTAGCCTGAACAGTTAACGATAGCATAAACGATAAGCGGCGCGTAAAACGAGAAAAGTGCCAAGTGTAGGATGATGATCCGGACGGATGGCAATCCATTCGGGTAGCCACTCGGTCGGATTTCAGTTCGTTCGGGTGGTCATCCGTTCGGATGGCCACTCGGTCGAACTGTCATTCCTTGGCATGGACGTGTTTGTGTATGATGGTTTGACTTTTAAAGTTTTCGTTATAGTATTTTGAAAACAAAGAAGTATCTCTACCCTTCAGGTCGGTCGATCGAACGGTCGTTCGATCGGACGACGATCCACTTGGCGAGGCTTCTCATGGTGAGAACAAGTCCACAGCAGGACGGTCACTCGATCGAATAGCAATCCGATCGGGTGGCAATCTTGTGTATTGAACATGTTAAAAATTGTTTAACTATGGAAACCATGAGTCATCCTTACTGGTTTGTCGTTCGGTCGGATAGTAATTCGACCGGACAGCAATCCGTTCGGGTGACTGGTTTGTTTTTGGAACTTGTTAAGTTTGAAAGTTTACGGTTTGATTGAGACGATACGATATCAGTCTAAACAACTAGAACCTCACCAAGCCATAGTGGTCCGATCGGACAGGAGTCTCCCCAACCCGAGCAGCCCACTGTTTCTTGACGGTTTGTTCTTGTTTAACCTAATATCGGTTGTCTCGTTGACGGAACTCAGATCTTGAACTGATACATCACTAAGAATGAGTAGAAGATCAGAACAAGGTTCGGTTCTATCGGTTTGAGTGTATTGAGTGTAAAAGAGTTGAAAGAAAGTTAGAAAAACCATCTTTCAATCCTTTTCACCGTGAATATGTTCATATCTATGCAAGATCCTTACTTATTCATATGGAAATCCTTCAGATTCAAGTTGTTCTTGGTGGATTGAGGCCAAAACATGAAGTTCCTAAGAACACCATGCTGACATCATCCTAGAACACCTCAAATCTGGTGATTTCATGGTTAAATGTTAAGATTCAAAAGATAGAAAGGTGTAGGAGTGCGTTTAGATTAAGAAAGTACAAGGATTTAGGAAGAAAACTTACAAGAATTGAGAGAAATCGAGAGAAAAGAGCTTGAGTGCGGCTGGTTCGGATGAGAGTGAGTGACACAAATGATGTTGACAGGAGGGGTATTTATAGGGTTTCCCAAAATGGCAAAAAGGACAAAGGCTGGCCGGCCAGATGGTAGTCCGATCGTGTGGCAACTGTCACACCCCAAATTCCACGTGTCACCGGTGGGCCCGGTGGGGAGTATCGTGACGTAGTTGATATCATCATAGTCAAACAACACAATATATAAATGCACAGCGGAAGCAAAAGATAAATATATTACAATCCGAATATAAAGTAATATCCAGTATTACAACGGAAAGTAAAGAATCCACAGGCGGATTAAATATACATAATCATTGTTCAACAGACTTTAGACGCCTAGAACTTGCAAGATTCCTTATTAGCGCCCTGAGATTCCAGCCAATTACGTTCAGTACCTGTCACTTAACCTTTTTGGAAAATACGTCAGTTTTCACTGGTAAATACAATTAACTGACTCGTTTTGAAAAGGTTTTATAAAATTGATTTGAATGCACGTGGCACAAAATATCTTTTATAATTTGATTAAAATGCACAGAGGCAAAATTAATCTTTTATACTTGGGAGAATTATTTAAATATAATCTTGTGAACGAATTACATGTTCCTTATGCGTTCAGTAGCCCGGATCGTGTCCGGGTTAAAGCTTAATAGACACACCACATGATATAGCCCCGCGGCGGGTAACCAACGGTTATACCTTGTTAAATATATGAGCACTAGTGGGTGTATTCCTACACGCGCGTGCTAAGGTCGTGGCCATTTCGTAAAATGATGCCAAGGATATCCGGGACATGGTCATTAACCCCCCAAAGGCTTTTAAGTAAACAAGACTGTTTAAACGGGCCGATCAAATTATCAATTAGCCACCATACGATGGAAGATTTAATGCCCGACCAAGCGGTATTTTATATACCGTAACCCAAGCCCGTATAGGGAAAATAAGTTAAAAGTATTTACCTGAGCTAGCTCCTGTCTTAAATAGCAAGAATTTAATAACTCAGCCGTATTCACTTAAGTAAGCATAGGTACCATTTACCGGAAGGCTCTAGTCTGGAATGATGGTATAAATAACCAATTAGAATGCTAACGGGTCTTTAATTAAGCCTTGGCTTAGACCGGTTAGTCTTACAGAAAGATACGGTTCAAACGCATGATTAAGCGAAGACCGGAATATAATGTGTTTTTAGACCCGACAAGTTTAGAGACTTGTATAATATGGGTACACTAAACATATTCTGGAGTTTGAGATAAAAATGATAAGGTTTGACCCGTTTAGGCTAATTTATGTAAACTAGTTACATAAACCGAACCGGACGCGTAATAAGCGTAACGGGTATACATATGAGCCATTTACAGGTTTCCTAAGTTAATATGCTTCATATATGTTGTGACATCAGTAAGATGTCTTTTATTATGCCCGAAACGAATTTAAACACAAACTATGCCCCGTAGGGGTAGTTTGGTCATTTAAAGGGTTATAAAAGAGTTTAAGTATTTACCTGAGTTACAGGTCTGATGTAATCAGTAAAAATACTTATTTTACTAAGTTATAACAGTAGGGTAAATTATATATGTGAAATTTATCAATTATAACCAAACTATGCACCGTAGGGGCATTTTGGTAATTTCACATAAGCCGAAAAGCTCAAAACCGAAGTCTGAGTTTAACAACCTTTGCTTACTGTTAAAATATTATAATTTACCTAAAATATCAGTAGGTATCAACCCTTGTATGTTTAAAATAGTTATAGTACATACTATGCGTTAAAAACGTTAAAAAGGCGATTAAAAGCCATTTCCGGGTTCGATACATAAAGCTGATATTTTATTATTCCAGAAGGCTTAAAATAATTTATTTATCATTTATAATCAGTAGCAAAAGGTTTGGAGTCATTTAGATGTGTAAAACTCATTTTATAGCCCGTCAGGGCAAAACCGACAATTACCGGATTAAGCCTATGACTATAAGTTATGCTCAGCCTAAAATTAATTAAAAATCTTCAAAAATCCCAAAATAATATATTACATCAGTGGGTAATAAGTTTGATATCAAAAAGTAAGCTTAACTAGGCTATACGATAATTACGCTGTTTAATTAACATAAGGCTTTCAATTTGCGCTAATGAGCATAACTCTCAATCTACACCTCCAATTGATGTCAAATTTTGGCTGCAAGTTTATATATCAGTAACTAAAGTTTCTACTCTTTTACATTTGCAAAAATCACGTTTTAAGGTGAAAAGGGCATAATGGTCAACATATGAGCAATTAACGGAATCATGCGTATTAATTGGTTAACAAATGAACCATGGTGTATAATCACAGAGGGTTATACTAGCATGTAACCTGCTCCAAATAAAGCTCTAAGGTATTTCTAAAACATACCATAACGGGTCAGAACTGAAGTCAAAGCTTTGCGACTTTCGGTTCCGAACCGGGTCTAAACAGTAATTTGTCGGGTTGAACATGTTTAGACATGTTCTTACACTAATTACCAAGTTATATTAATGATCAAACAGGTTGTATATGTTCTACATTGCTAATTATGCATAAATTAGAAAATAAGTATCCTGTTGACTTTTAATGACTAGTTTGACCCGACTTTTGACCTAGTTAGAGTGGGAATCAGGGGGAACCCTTTTAAGGGTTTATTACCCACATAATTACCAACTTATAACTACTTTCAATTCGATTAATCACTGGACCATTAATGATTAATCGCGAAGTCAACCGTTAATTACGACAGTTTGACTTTTAAGCTAAATCTAAGCAAAAACTTAATCAAGGAAGGTCAAGGGTGATTACCAAAGTCCTAATCACGATTAGGGATGCTTGGTGTCTGCTCTTGAGCTCCAGAAAGTCCCACAAGTGCAGATGGAATGAATGCAAGAATGTTGCAACATTGAAGGCCTTTTATAGTGATTTCAAACACCTTAGATTGTTGACAACTCAAGCTATTATGGACCATGAATCATTAACACATGTCCCTAGAGCCTAGGAGTCAGTTAGGGGTCGCCCATGAAGTGAAAAAAGGCAATACATGTCGTTTGAAAGGCTGAACAGGCAACAGAAAACGAGTTGCTTCATCTGGTAGTTGCTTGCGCACCGTAAGGTTATTTGTGTTGAGGTGCGCAAGCATATGGCCAGCAAACTGAATTTTTTCAACTGTTTACAGTTTTAGTCCCTGCTCTTCCAAATGCCATTTCTGACTCATCTAAGGCCCGTTAAACCATTTTTAAGACTTTACAATGATGCCTAAGTATAGAGAACATGAAACATGCTCAAAAATATGCCGGATGTCGGTTCGTTTGGTCGTACGGTCACGTTGTTCGGCTAATTACGACGAAACACGGACGGACGCGAAAAACAATCCAAACGTCGTGACGAATGGAAATTTATCAAGCCAAACACTAAAATAAAATATTTTAGTGCTTACATAAATTTTTGGGTGTCCGGGAATATCCAGAATGTAAGATATGCGCGTAAACGCAAACTTGTGCGCATTTTGACACTTTTAGTCCCTGCATGACTTAAAAGTTTATTTTTGCGCACTAAACACCTCAAAGCCTATATCTAAGCTATGAGAAGGATAATTAAGGTATGTATAACTCATGGTCATATTCCGGAAGGTCCGATAACATACGAATCGGTATACTTCAGCAGTTTGACGCTTTAGGTCCTTCTAATGCGCAAACTTGCGTAACTTATCATTTAATAGCATTGAAGTCTCATCTAATTCATATTAGGCATTATTGAGAGTATTATTAAACATCATAATGCTTCGGGCTCGATAGAAAGTAATTCAGAGGTATAATTAAACATATTGACACTTTTAGTCCCTTATACTTGCAAAGTTGCGCGTAACTTCACTTTTAGGCATAAAAGCCTTGGATGGCCAATGATTGGCATTTCCGAGAGTATAATAAAATATCATGAGGCTCTCGGTTTGTTAAAAGGTCACTCAGAGGTGAGAATTAACATGTTGACGCTTTTAACCCCTTTATTGCGCAAACTTTCAATTAATTACACACACGGCTACACTTGCTCAACAAGTGGCTCATTTGTGAATATAAAACCGTAAAAGGTTATTTAGAAACTTATTTTAGGTATGCTAACACCTCCAGTTCTTTCATAAACAATGTTTTTGATTTTTCGAAAAATTAGTCCCTTATATTCAAGGTTTGACTTTACTAGGGTTTATTACACGTGTCAATACTTTATTGGACGTGATTTTACGAGGTGTTACATCCTCACCCCCTTAAAAGAAATCTCGACCTCGAGATTTGTTAAGTAAAGGAAGTACCTACTGTCTTATATTGAACTTAGTCTCCCTTAGTTCATTTGGGCCTCTAAGGCACCCCAGTTGACCTCTATAATAGGTCCTGTATCCTTTTGGAGTTTCTTAACCTGCCGATCCTAAATCGACACAGGTTTCTTGTTTAATAAAAAATCTGCATATCTCTATGTGATAATGCTTTTTGACTTATTGGCGACGCACGTCCTTAAATCATTGGTATATAACGCATTGTGAGCTCCACGAGGCTCCTTATATAGGTTTTAGCTTATAGGCTATTGACCCTTGTTGCATTCGATTTCCCGAATGTTCCTATATATATATCCAGGGCTTAACCTACCCTGAGAAATTAAATTTTAGCACACCCTTCTTAGGGTGATACCTTTGATTGAACCTTATTCCTTATTAAGGACTTAAGAAGGTTGCGAATTTTATAAATCCTAAGTTTTTCTGCCGAATAATGGCAACTTACAGATGATCATGGATTTGTTTGATCTTATTCGTTGTTTCCAAGTCAACTTTCAGATCCCGATAATTGGACTTATCAATCTATTGTCCTATCAATAGACGTTTAACATTCCATCTATACAAGGTCTCCAAAGGAGCAGCCTTGATGCTTATATATTATTATTATAGAAAAGCTTATCTTAAGGTGAGACGGTTATTCCAACCATTACTCAAAATTAATCTTAAGGGATAGCTAATTCTTGTCGTTAGTCGAACAAATCGACGATCCTGGGCAGCTGATGGGAATTTCTTAATCGTTGTTAAAATAGGGTTGTGGTAATGAGTGCGTAAGCAAAATGAACCGGCTTTCTTAATTAACTATACTGAATTCTCAGGATATTGAGGTAGGCTATATGAACCCTCTAATTTAAAACTTAGTTAATCAGGGTTTCGTTTCTTCCAAAGATGATACTAACCGTCTTGGATTTTTCATAATGATACAGCCTTAAATGGGATATAAACCTTACTCTACCTGCCTCTCAGGAGGTAACATGGTAATTCTTATAAAGAAGATAACTATGACACATAGAGATGTCAGAGTTGTCCGTATTCTCTGGCTTTGGTTCATCTATTGATGCTTGTGTCAAATAAGTGACACATTCATGTTACTAGTCCATGAATTCCTTAATCGGGAACATTTACTTGGACAATTCCATTCTGGATATCTTCTTTGAATACTACTAGTCGACTTTGCTACAATATGACCATTGGAATATCTCAAGGGTTCCATGCATTAAACCTCCATACTGATCAGGCATGGAAGCAATCTATGCGACACTTTAGGATACGCCAATCCGCATATAGCACTTTTATCAAACATAGTTTGGCATTCGCAGTTGATAAAAATCAATGAGTAAAATAATTAAAATAACATATCTTGTCGTACTCTATTCGAAGAAAGAGTACTCTTAGATTTTTCAGAGAGATCATTGCTGAGAAAATAAAAGAAACAGTCTCTGAGGTTTCATTAGTAGGTTCTACCTCGTGGATAATATAAAAGTTTGCTAAGCTTATGGTTCATGAAGACTTATTATTGCCTGTATTAAAAACAGGACACTTAGCAGAAATTATCATTGGTAAATGATAAGGAATGTATTTGATGACATCATGTTTTGCCTCTTGGCATTCATCAGGTGAGTTCAGGCGTTTCCTTTCTTAGCCTTTCTAGGCTTAGCTGCACCTTCTTTGGCAGCTTTATGGTATCTAGTGCTGATGTCGCCTTGCTCACCACAGCCGTAATAGACTGCATTCTTTATGTCCCTACATTCATGGGAAAGATGACCAGTTCCTTAGCAGATGTCATACTGCTTTGGTCCTTCCAACTGCTGCGTCAACCACAGCCTGTAGATTAACTCCATTAATATTGAGGTTTCCGTTTGTAGCTTTATTAACTTTCGTCGCATTAATAGTATTGCGACTGTCGTCTTCCTCATCCGAGTTTTCCATACTCGAAACTTGGTACCAATCACCAAGATTTAACAATTATTAGTCATCATCCTGATGACCTGACTTAGATTAGCCATGGCATTCATAAACCATATGGGCTAATCTGTTCCGAACATTCATAGTGAATGTTATTTGAACGTATATCCTTTATATTTAGCCTAGGTCACAAAAGGACCATCAATGGCATTCAAAGTTTGGAACGAGTCCAATATTTGCTTGTCAGGGAATCAAAATGTCACTACTGTCTTTGGCACACGGACGATTATGAGTAGCTCAAAGGCTAGCCTTACAAGACTTTTATTATATACACATATATGGCATAGATGCCTGTCTCGAGGGACGTAGAAAGATATGGCATAATGCCCAGTCATGAAGGACATAAGTAATCATATGGCGCGAAGGCCTTGTCGCAATGACATTCAGATATGGCACAAATGGCCTTGTCTCTAGGACGTTATAGGATATGGCACTAAGGCCTGTCACCAGAGATGTTAACATTTGGAATGTTAACTTGTCACGAACGACGAATTATAGCACGGAGGCTTGTTATGGTTGACTTGAAATATAACTTGTGGATTTGTCACAAGGACATTAATTCATAGACTGCAATCTTATTAGATTAGGAGTTTTAAGGCTTGAACATAGTTCTTCACCTTTGGACAGGGAGTCATAGATTACAACTGTCATCGTCTTGAAAGGCGATTCACTTAACAGAAAGGTTAACCAATTAATCATCACTAATGGATGTCTATATATAATTATCGTATCTAATGATATTAGTCATGATCACGCTGATCATATTGACTATTAGGTTTGGGTATAATCCCAAAATTTTGAATAGGGGATCATGAAGATCACCACTATCCTTGTTTTATCGATAATAGGGTAAGGTATAGTCCGTAGGCATTTCATCGCTAGGGATGTTAATATTATGATCCTCATACTGATGATATTGGTCAGGATCGTAATGGTCACATGGACTATGGGATTTGAGCGTAGCTCACCCCCTTGGGCAAAGAATCACAAAAGATTACAATTGCCTTGTCTTAATTGGACAATATAATATAGCCCTTAGGCATAACATCATTGGGGATGTTTAAATTTTAATCATCGTACTGATGATTTTAGTCATGATCGTATTGATCATATAGACTATTAGGCTTGAGCACAGCTCACTACCTTAAATAGGGGATTGTAGAGATCACAATGTTTGTGTCACAATGGACAGTATAATATGGCCCGTAGGCGAAACATCACTTTATGGATGTTTATAATAGGTTCATCATATTAGATGATATAAGTCAGGATTGCATTAATCATATTGACTATTTGGCTTGAGCATAGCTCACCACCTTAAACAAAGAATCATAAAGAGCACAATGTCAATGTCCCATATGGACAATATATTATAGCCCGTAGGCAAAACATCACTAAAGGATATTAAATAACATGATCATCGTATTGGATGATATTAGTCATGATCGCATTGATTATATAGACTATTATGTTTGGACATAGTCCATTATTTTTAGACAGGGAGTCGTATACTACCACTGTCGTTGTCTTATCAGACAACAAGTTTAGCCCGTAGGCACTTCATCTCTAATGGATGTTTATAATATGATCATCTTATAGGATGATATAGGCCATGATTTCTAAACCACTAGGCTAGACAAAAAAAATTGAAAAAATCCAATATAAGGATGACTGTTGTGATTTTCTCGAATCACATTTGTCAGGAGTGCTAACACGTTCTTAGGTGTTAACAAGGATCTGAATCCCTTGAGTAGGTTTCACCATCTTGGCCGCGTAGGCTAGGTTTCACCTTTAAGATTCTTTTCAAAATGCATACTGGCAGGGAAGGAAGGATATTTATTTTATTCAGGATTTTTATCATAAATCCTAATTTATAAGTTAATAATAGCACAAATGGCTTAGTCGCGTAGACAAGTTTAATTTATAAGCCATGATTTCAGAGAATCGAGGCATTAAGGTTTTAATAATGGCACAAATGGCCTAGTCGCGTAGACAAGTTTAATTTATAAGCCATGATTTCAGAGAATCGAGGCATTAAGGTTCGAATCAAAGCTCATTACCTTTTCTTGACAGGGAGTTGTAGGCTACCACTGTCTTTAGTCGCAGAGGACATCAACTATAGCCCGTAGGCACTTCCCTTCTGAGGGATGTTTATTACGGAATTGCCCCTTAGGGAAATTCATTAACCATGGTAAACAGAGACCATATTTGGTTAATTTATTATTCATATTTATTTAGGATTTCTATTATAATTCATCCTAATTACAAACAATAACAATATATATTAGCACACAAGGCCTAGTCACAAGGACAATTTTTAAATCATAAGCCAGGATTTCAGAGAATCGAGGCATGAAGGTTTGAACATAGTCCATTACCTTTTTCTGACAGGGAGTCATCGCTACCACCGTCTTTTGGCTCATGTAGAAATGAGCAAGGCCCGTAGGCGTTATATTACCACGTATGGTCGAAATATGATCATCTTAATTGATGATTTAACCCATGATTCAGAGATCATTTAGTTGGGTTAAGAATCTTTTGGATAGGTTTTACCATCCTGGCCATGTCTGCAATGACATTTAGGCTAGGTTTTACCATCTTGGCCATGTCTGCATTGACATTTAGGCTAGGTTTTACCATCTTGGCCATGTCAGCATTGACATTTAGGCTAGGTTTTACCTTTAAGATTCTTTTTAATAATTAACGCAGAACAATTTCTAAATTGGAATGTTAACAAGGATCTGAATCTAATTATGGAACTACCATCTTGGCCCGGTTTTAAAATGACACGTGGTTAGGTCTTGTCCTTTTTAGATTTTGCCATTTTATTATTATGGTAGATCTTATAAAAGGAATGTTATTTTTTTCATTTATTTCATATTTCATATCTAGGATGAAAATTCAGTCATTCCACTATAAAATTAAAAAAATTCAGGTTTGCCCTAAAAGGGACTTTGAAAGGAATAATGTTGTCCTTGAAGGGACTGAAAAAAATAAATATGTCCTTAGAAGGACTATTAAGGAAACGATCTTCAGCAAAAAGGAGTTCCTTCTTCATTTTATTTCTGGATGCTTTCTCCTTGGTTGCACGTTTCACCCTGGCCGCGGTACGAAGCTCAGCATTTCAAGGCTCCGGATGTGGAGAATCCCTATTACAGCTTCTTCGCTTGGCGACGTATCCAATATAAAAATTTGGAAGCAAAAATTTCCAGATTAGGATTTAGAATATTCCTATGTTAAGTCTAGACTCAGAAGGTCAAGGAATGTGCTAATGTGTCATTGAGATTAAACACAAAAGGATAGTGTTTAATTCACTCAATGTTGGCTCTGATACCAACCTATCACACCCCCAAATTCCACGTGTCACCGGTGGGCCCGGTGGGGAGTATCGTGACGTAGTTGATATCATCATAGTCAAACAACACAATATATAAATGCACAGCGGAAGCAAAAGATAAATATATTACAATCCGAATATAAAGTAATATCCAGTATTACAACGGAAAGTAAAGAATCCACAGGCGGATTAAATATACATAATCATTGTTCAACAGACTTTAGACGCCTAGAACTTGCAAGATTCCTTATTAGCGCCCTGAGCTTCCAGCCAATTACGTTCAGTACCTGTCACTTAACCTTTTTGGAAAATACGTCAGTTTTCACTGGTAAATACAATTAACTGACTCGTTTTGAAAAGGTTTTATAAAATTGATTTGAATGCACGTGGCACAAAATATCTTTTATAATTTGATTAAAATGCACAGAGGCAAAATTAATCTTTTATACTTGGGAGAATTATTTAAATATAATCTTGTGAACGAATTACATGTTCCTTATGCGTTCAGTAGCTCGGATCGTGTCCGGGTTAAAGCTTAATAGACACACCACATGATATAGCCCCGCGGCGGGTAACCAGCGGTTATACCTTGTTAAATATATGAGCACTAGTGGGTGTACTCCTACACGCGCATGCTAAGGTCGTGGCTATTTCGTAAAATGATGCCAAGGATATCCGGGACATGGCCATTAACCCCCCAAAGGCTTTTAAGTAAACAAGACTGTTTAAACGGGCCGATCAAATTATCAATTAGCCACCATACGATGGAAGATTTAATGCCCGACCAAGCGGTATTTTATATACCGTAACCCAAGCCCGTATAGGGAAAATAAGTTAAAAGTATTTACCTGAGCTAGCTCCTGTCTTAAATAGCAAGAATTTAATAACTCGGCCGTATTCACTTAAGTAAGCATAGGTACCATTTACCGGAAGGCTCTAGTCTGGAATGATGGTATAAATAACCAATTAGAATGCTAACGGGTCTTTAATTAAGCCTTGGCTTAGACCGGTTAGTCTTACAGAAAGATACGGTTCAAACGCATGATTAAGCGAAGACCGGAATATAATGTGTTTTTAGACCCGAAAAGTTTAGAGACTTGTATAATATGGGTACACTAAACATATTCTGGAGTTTGAGATAAAAATGATAAGGTTTGACCCGTTTAGGCTAATTTATGTAAACTAGTTACACAAACCGAACCGGACGCGTAATAAGCGTAACGGGTATACATATGAGCCATTTACAGGTTTCCTAAGTTAATATGCTTCATATATGTTGTGACATCAGTAAGATGTCTTTTATTATGCCCGAAACGAATTTAAACACAAACTATGACCCGTAGGGGTAGTTTGGTCATTTAAAGGGTTATAAAAGAGTTTAAGTATTTACCTGAGTTACAGGTCTGATGTAATCAGTAAAAATACTTATTTTACTAAGTTATAACAGTAGGGTAAATTATATATGTGAAATTTATCAATTATAACCAAACTATGCACCGTAGGGGCATTTTGGTAATTTCACATAAGCCGAAAAGCTCAAAACCGAAGTCTGAGTTTAACAACCTTTGCTTACTGTTAAAATATTATAATTTACCTAAAATATCAGTAGGTATCAACCCTTGTATGTTTAAAATAGTTATAGTACATACTATGCGTTAAAAACGTTAAAAAGGCGATTAAAAGCCATTTCCGGGTTCGATACATAAAGCTGATATTTTATTATTCCAGAAGGCTTAAAATAATTTATTTATCATTTATAATCAGTAGCAAAAGGTTTGGAGTCATTTAGATGTGTAAAACTCATTTTATAGCCCGTCAGGGCAAAACCGACAATTACCGGATTAAGCCTATGACTATAAGTTATGCTCAGCCTAAAATTAATTAAAAATCTTCAAAAATCCCAAAATAATATATTACATCAGTGGGTAATAAGTTTGATATCAAAAAGTAAGCTTAACTAGGCTATACGATAATTACGCTGTTTAATTAACATAAGGCTTTCAATTTGCGCTAATGAGCATAACTCTCAATCTACACCTCCAATTGATGTCAAATTTTGGCTGCAAGTTTATATATCAGTAACTAAAGTTTCTACTCTTTTACATTTGCAAAAATCACGTTTTAAGGTGAAAAGGGCATAATGGTCAACATATGAGCAATTAACGGAATCATGCGTATTAATTGGTTAACAAATGAACCATGGTGTATAATCACAGAGGGTTATACTAGCATGTAACCTGCTCCAAATAAAGCTCTAAGGTATTTCTAAAACATACCATAACGGGTCAGAACTGAAGTCAAAGCTTTGCGACTTTCGGTTCCGAACCGGGTCTAAACAGTAATTTGTCGGGTTGAACATGTTTAGACATGTTCTTACACTAATTACCAAGTTATATTAATGATCAAACAGGTTGTATATGTTCTACATTGCTAATTATGCATAAATTAGAAAATAAGTATCCTGTTGACTTTTAATGACTAGTTTGACCCGACTTTTGACCTAGTTAGAGTGGGAATCAGGGGGAACCCTTTTAAGGGTTTATTACCCACATAATTACCAACTTATAACTACTTTCAATTCGATTAATCACTGGACCATTAATGATTAATCGCGAAGTCAACCGTTAATTACGACAGTTTGACTTTTAAGCTAAATCTAAGCAAAAACTTAATCAAGGATGGTCAAGGGTGCTTACCAAAGTCCTAATCACGATTAGGGATGCTTGGTGTCTGCTCTTGAGCTCCAGAAAGTCCCACAAGTGCAGATGGAATGAATGCAAGAATGCTGCAACATTGAAGGCCTTTTATAGTGATTTTAAACACCTTAGATTGTTGACAACTCAAGCTATTATGGACCATGAATCATTAACACATGTCCCTAGAGCCTAGGAGTCAGTTAGGGGTCGCCCATGAAGTGAAAAAAGGCAATACATGTCGTTTGAAAGGCTGAACAGGCAACAGAAAACGAGTTGCTGCATCTGGTAGTTGCTTGCGCACCGTAACGTTATTTGTGTTGAGGTGCGCAAGCATATGGCCAGCAAACTGAATTTTTTCAAATGTTGACAGTTTTAGTCCCTGCTCTTCCAAATGCCATTTCTGACTCATCTAAGGCCCGTTAAACCAGTTTTAAGGCTTTACAATGATTCCTAAGTATAGAGAACATGAAACATGCTCAAAAATATGTCGGATGTCGGTTCGTTTGGTCGTACGGTCATGTTGTTCGGCTAATTACGACGAAACACGGACGGACGCGAAAAACAATCCAAACGTCGTGACGAATGGAATTTTAACAAGCCAAACACTAAAATAAAATATTTTAGTGCTTACATAAATTTTTGGGTGTCCGGGAATATCCAGAATGTAAGATATGCGCGTAAACGCAAACTTGTGCGCATTTTGACACTTTTAGTCACTGCATGACTTAAAAGTTTATTTTTGCGCACTAAACACCTCAAAGCCTATATCTAAGCTATGCGAAGGATAATTAAGGTATGTATAACTCATGGTCATATTCCGGAAGGTCCGATAACATACGAATCGGTATACTTCAGCAGTTTGACGCTTTAGGTCCTTCTAATGCGCAAACTTGCGTAACTTATCATTTAATAGCATTGAAGTCTCATCTAATTCATATTAGGCATTCTTGAGAGTATTATTAAACATCATAATGCTTCGGGCTCGATAGAAAGTCATTCAGAGGTATAATTAAACATATTGACACTTTTAGTCCCTTATACTTGCAAAGTTGCGCGTAACTTCACTTTTAGGCATAAAAGCCATGGATGGCCAATGATTGGCATTCCCGAGAGTATAATAAAATATCATGAGGCTCTTGGTTTGTTAAAAGGTCACTCAGAGGTGAGAATTAACATGTTGACGCTTTTAACCCCTTTATTGCGCAAACTTTCAATTAGTTACACACACGGCTACACTTGCTCAACAAGTGGCTCATTTGTGAATATAAAACCGTAAAAGGTTATTTAGAAACTTATTTTAGGTATGCTAACACCTCCAGTTCTTTCATAAACAATGTTTTCGATTTTTCGAAAAATTAGTCCCTTATATTCAAGGTTTGACTTTACTAGGGTTTATTACACGTGTCAATACTTTATTGGACGTGATTTTACGAGGTGTTACATCCTCACCCCCTTAAAAGAAATCTCAACCTCGAGATTTGTTAAGTAAAGGAAGTACCTACTGTCTTATATTGAACTTAGTCTCCCTTAGTTCATTTGGGCCTCTAAGGCACCCCAGTTGACCTCTATAATAGGTCCTGTATCCTTTTGGAGTTTCTTAACCTGCCGATCCTAAATCGACACAGGTTTCTTGTTTAATCAAAAATCTACATATCACTATGTGATAATGCTTTTTGACTTATTGGCGACGCACGTCCTTAAATCATTGGTATATAACGCATTATGAGCTCCACGAGGCTCCTTATATAGGTTTTAGCTTATAGGCTATTGACCCTTGTTGCATTCGATTTCCCGAATGTTCCTATATATATATATCCAGGGCTTAACCTACCCTGAGAAATTAAATTTTTGCACACCCTTCTTAGGGTGATACCTTTGATTGAACCTTATTCCTTATTAAGGACTTAAGAAGGTTGCGAATTTTATAAATCCTAAGTTTTTCTGCCGAATAATGGCAACTTACAGATGATCATGGATTTGTTTGATCTTATTCGTTGTTTCCAAGTCAACTTTCAGATCCCAATAATTGGACTTATCAATCTATTGTCCTATCAATAGACGTTTAACATTCCATCTATACAAGGTCTCCAAAGGAGCAGCCTTGATGCTTATATATTATTATTATAGAAAAGCTTATCTTAAGTTGAGACGGTTATTCCAACCATTACTCAAAATTAATCTTAAGGGATAGCTAATTCTTGTCGTTAGTCGAACAAATCGACGATCCTGGGCAGCTGATGGCAATTTCTTAATCGTTGTTAAAATAGGGTTGCGGTAATGAGTGCGTAAGCAAAATGAACCGGCTTTCTTAATTAACTATACTGAATTCTCAGGATATTGAGGTAGGCTATATGAACTGTCAAATTTAAAACTTAGTTAATCAGGGTTTCGTTTCTTCCAAAGATGGTACTAACCGTCTTGGATTTTTCATAATGATACAGCCTTAAATGGGATATAAACCTTACTCTACCTGCCTCTCAGGAGGTAACATGGTAATTCTTATAAAGAAGATAACTATGACACATAGAGATGTCAGAGTTGTCCGTATTCTCAGGCTTTGGTTCATCTATTGATGCTTGTGTCAAATAAGTGACACATTCATGTTACTAGTCCATGAATTCCTTAATCGGGAACATTTACTTGGACAATTCCATTCTGGATATCTTCTTTGAATACTACTAGTCGACTTTGGTACAATATGACCATTGGAATATCTCAAGGGTTCCATGCATTAAACCTCCATACTGATCAGGCATGGAAGCAATCTATGGGACACTTTAGGATACGCCAATCCGCATATAGCACTTTTATCAAACATAGTTTGGCATTCGCAGTTGATAAAAATCAATGAGTAAAATAATTAAAATAACATATCTTGTCGTACTCTATTCGAAGAAAGAGTACTCTTAGATTTTTCAGAGAGATCATTGCTGAGAAAATAAAAGAAACAGTCTCTGAGGTTTCATTAGTAGGTTCTACCTCGTGGATAATATAAAAGTTTGCTAAGCTTATGGTTCATGAAGACTTATTATTGCCTGTATTAAAAACAGGACACTTAGCAGAAATTATCATTGGTAAATGATAAGGAATGTATTTGATGACATCATGTTTTGCCTATTGGCATTCATCAGGTGAGTTCAGGCGTTTCCTTTCTTAGCCTTTCCAAGCTTAGCTGCACCTTCTTTGGCAGCTTTATGGTATCTAGTTCTGATGTCGCCTTGCTCACCACAGCCGTAATAGACTGCATTCTTTATGTCCCTACATTCATGGGAAAGATGACCAGTTCCTTAGCAGATGTCACACTGCTTTGGTCCTTCCAACTGCTGCGTCAACCACTGCCTGGAGATTAACTCCATTAATATTGAGGTTTACGTTTGTAGCTTTATTAACTTTCGTCGCATTAATAGTATTGCGACTGTCGTCTACCTCATCCGAGTTTTCCATACTCGAAACTTGGTACCAATCACCAAGATTTAACAATTATTAGTCATCATCCTGATGACCTGACTTAGATTAGCCACGACATTCATAAACCATATGGGCTAATCTGTTCCGAACATTCATAGTGAATGTTATTTGAACGTATATCCTTTATATTTAGCCTAGGTCACAAAAGGATCATCAATGGCATTCAAAGTTTGGAACGAGTCCAATATTTGCTTGTCAGGGAATCAAAATGTCACTACTGTCTTTGGCACACGGACGATTATGAGTAGCTCAAAGGCTAGCCTTACAAGACTTTTATTATATACACATATATGGCATAGATGCCTGTCTCGAGGGACGTAGAAAGATATGGCATAATGCCCAGTCATGAAGGACATAAGTAATCATATGGCGCGAAGGCCTTGTCGCAATGACATTCAGATATGGCACAAATGGCCTTGTCTCTAGGACGTTATAGGATATGGCACTAAGGCCTGTCACCAGAGATGTTAACATTTGGAATGTTAACTTGTCACGAACGACGAATTATAGCACGGAGGCTTGTTATGGTTGACTTGAAATATAACTTGTGGATTTGTCACAAGGACATTAATTCATAGACTGCAATCTTATTAGATTAGGAGTTTTAAGGCTTGAACATAGTTCTTCACCTTTGGACAGGGAGTCATAGATTACAACTGTCATCGTCTTGAAAGGCGATTCACTTAACAGAAAGGTTAACCAATTAATCATCACTAATGGATGTCTATATATAATTATCGTATCTAATGATATTAGTCATGATCACGCTGATCATATTGACTATTAGGTTTGGGTATAATCCCAAAATTTTGAATAGGGGATCATGAAGATCACCACTATCCTTGTTTTATCGATAATAGGGTAAGGTATAGTCCGTAGGCATTTCATCGCTAGGGATGTTAATATTATGATCCTCATACTGATGATATTGGTCAGGATCGTAATGGTCACATGGACTATGGGATTTGAGCGTAGCTCACCCCCTTGGGCAAAGAATCACAAAAGATTACAATTGCCTTGTCTTAATTGGACAATATAATATAGCCCTTAGGCATAACATCATTGGGGATGTTTAAATTTTAATCATCGTACTGATGATTTTAGTCATGATCGTATTGATCATATAGACTATTAGGCTTGAGCACAGCTCACTACCTTAAATAGGGGATTGTAGAGATCACAATGTTTGTGTCACAATGGACAGTATAATATGGCCCGTAGGCGAAACATCACTTTATGGATGTTTATAATAGGTTCATCATATTAGATGATATAAGTCAGGATTGCATTAATCATATTGACTATTTGGCTTGAGCATAGCTCACCACCTTAAACAAAGAATCATAAAGAGCACAATGTCAATGTCCCATATGGACAATATATTATAGCCCGTAGGCAAAACATCACTAAAGGATATTAAATAACATGATCATCGTATTGGATGATATTAGTCATGATCGCATTGATTATATAGACTATTATGTTTGGACATAGTCCATTATTTTTAGACAGGGAGTCGTATACTACCACTGTCGTTGTCTTATCAGACAACAAGTTTAGCCCGTAGGCACTTCATCTCTAATGGATGTTTATAATATGATCATCTTATAGGATGATATAGGCCATGATTTCTAAACCACTAGGCTAGACAAAAAATTGAAAAAATCCAATATAAGGATGACTGTTGTGATTTTCTCGAATCACATTTGTCAGGAGTGCTAACACGTTCTTAGGTGTTAACAAGGATCTGAATCCCTTGAGTAGGTTTCACCAACTTGGCCGCGTAGGCTAGGTTTCACCTTTAAGATTCTTTTCAAAATGCATACTGGCAGGGAAGGAATGATATTTATTTTATTCAGGATTTTTATCATAAATCCTAATTTATAAGTTAATAATAGCACAAATGGCTTAGTCGCGTAGACAAGTTTAATTTATAAGCCATGATTTCAGAGAATCGAGGCATTAAGGTTTTAATAATGGCACAAATGGCCTAGTCGCGTAGACAAGTTTAATTTATAAGCCATGATTTCAGAGAATCGAGGCATTAAGGTTCGAATCAAAGCTCATTACCTTTTCTTGACAGGGAGTTGTAGGCTACCACTGTCTTTAGTCGCAGAGGACATCAACTATAGCTCGTAGGCACTTCCCTTCTGAGGGATGTTTATTACGGAATTGCCCCTTAGGGAAATTCATTAACCATGGTAAACAGAGACCATATTTGGTTAATTTATTATTCATATTTATTTAGGATTTCTATTATAATTCATCCTAATTACAAACAATAACAATATATATTAGCACACAAGGCCTAGTCACAAGGACAATTTTTAAATCATAAGCCAGGATTTCAGAGAATCGAGGCATGAAGGTTTGAACATAGTCCATTACCTTTTTCTGACAGGGAGTCATCGCTACCACCGTCTTTTGGCTCATGTAGAAATGAGCAAGGCCCGTAGGCGTTATATTACCACGTATGGTCGAAATATGATCATCTTAATTGATGATTTAACCCATGATTCAGAGATCATTTAGTTGGGTTAAGAATCTTTTGGATAGGTTTTACCGTCCTGGCCATGTCTGCAATGACATTTAGGCTAGGTTTTACCATCTTGGCCATGTCTGCATTGACATTTAGGCTAGGTTTTACCATCTTGGCCATGTCAGCATTGACATTTAGGTTAGGTTTTACCTTTAAGATTCTTTTTAATAATTAACGCAGAACAATTTCTAAATTGGAATGTTAACAAGGATCTGAATCTAATTATGGAACTACCATCTTGGCCCGGTTTTAAAATGACACGTGGCTAGGTCTTGTCCTTTTTAGATTTTGCCATTTTATTATTATGGTAGATCTTATAAAAGGAATGTTATTTTTTTCATTTATTTCATATTTCATATCTAGGATGAAAATTCAGTCATTCCACTATAAAATTAAAAAAATTCAGGTTTGCCCTAAAAGGGACTTTGAAAGGAATAATGTTGTCCTTGAAGGGACTGAAAAAAATAAATATGTCCTTAGAAGGACTATTAAGGAAACGATCTTCAGCAAAAAGGAGTTCCTTCTTCATTTTATTTCTGGATGCTTTCTCCTTGGTTGCACGTTTCACCCTGGCCGCGGTACGAAGCTCAACATTTCAAGGCTCCGGATGTGGAGAATCCCTATTACAGCTTCTTCGCTTGGCGACGTATCCAATATAAAAATTTGGAAGCAAAAATTTCCAGATTAGGATTTAGAATATTCCTATGTTAAGTCTAGACTCAGAAGGTCAAGGAATGTGCTAATGTGTCATTGAGATTAAACACAAAAGGATAGTGTTTAATTCACTCAATGTTGGCTCTGATACCAACCTATCACACCCCAAATTCCACGTGTCACCGGTGGGCCCGGTGGGGAGTATCGTGACGTAGTTGATATCATCATAGTCAAACAACACAATATATAAATGCACAGCGGAAGCAAAAGATAAATATATTATAATCCGAATATAAAGTGATATCCAGTATTACAACGGAAAGTAAAGAATCCACAGGCGGATTAAATATACATAATCATTGTTCAACAGACTTTAGACGCCTAGAACTTGCAAGATTCCTTATTAGTGCCCTGAGCTTCCAGCCAATTACGTTCAGTACCTGCCACTTAACCTTTTTGGAAAATACGTCAGTTTTCACTGGTAAATACAATTAACTGACTCATTTTGAAAAGATTTTATAAAATTGATTTGAATGCACGTGGCACAAAATATCTTTTATAATTTGATTAAAATGCACAGAGGCAAAATTAATCTTTTATACTTGGGGGAATTATTTAAATATAATCTTGTGAACGAATTACATGTTCCTTATGCGTTCAGTAGCCCGGATCATGTCCGGGTTAAAGCTTAATAGACCACAATATTTGAATGCGGCGGGTAACCAGTGGTTATACCTTGTTAATTATATGAGCACTAGCGGGTGTATGCCTACACGCGCGTGCTAAGGTCGTGGCCATTTCGTAAAATGATGCCAAGGATATCCGGGACATGGTCATTAACCCCCCAAAGGCTTTTAAGTAAACAAGACTGTTTAAACGGGCCGATCAAATTATCAATTAGCCACCATACGATGGAAGATTTAATGCCCGACCAAGCGGTATTTTATATACCGTAACCCAAGCCCGTATAGGGAAAATAAGTTAAAAGTATTTACCTGAGCTAGCTCCTGTCTTAAATAGCAAGAATTTAATAACTCAGCTGTATTCACGTAAGTAAGCGTAGGTACCATTTACCGGAAGGCTCTAGTCTGGAATGATGGTATAAATAACCAATTAGAATGCTAACGGGTCTTTAATTAAGCCTTGGCTTAGACCGGTTAGTCTTACAGAAAGATACGGTTCAAACGCATGATTAAGCGAAGACCGGAATAGAATGTGTTTTAGACCCGAAAAGTTTGGAGACTTGTATAATATGGGTACACTAAACATATTCTGGAGTTTGAGATAAAAATGATAAGGTTTGACCCGTTTAGGCTAATTTATGTAAACTAGTTACATAAACCGAACCGGACGCGTAATAAGCGTAACGGGTATACATATGAGCCATTTACAGGTTTCCTAAGTTAATATGCTTCATATATGTTGTGACATCAGTAAGATGTCTTTTATTATGCCCGAAACGAATTTAAACACAAACTATGCCCCGTAGGGGTAGTTTGGTCATTTAAAGGGTTATAAAAGAGTTTAAGTATTTACCTGAGTTACAGGTCTGATGTAATCAGTAAAAATACTTATTTTACTAAGTTATAACAGTAGGGTAAATTATATATGTGAAATTTATCAATTATAACCAAACTATGCACCGTAGGGGCATTTTTGGTAATTTCACATAAGCCGAAAAGCTCAAAACCGAAGTCTGAGTTTAACAACCTTTGCTTACTGTTAAAATATTATAATTTACCTAAAATATCAGTAGGTATCAACCCTTGTATGTTTAAAATAGTTATAGTACATACTATGCGTTAAAAACGTTAAAAAGGCGATTAAAAGCCATTTCCGGGTTCGATACATAAAGCTGATATTTTATTATTCCAGAAGGCTTAAAATAATTTATTTATCATTTATAATCAGTAGCAAAAGGTTTGGAGTCATTTAGATGTGTAAAACTCATTTTATAGCCCGTAAGGGCAAAATCGACAATTACCGGATTAAGCCTATGACTATAAGTTATGCTCAGCCTAAAATTAATTAAAAATCTTCAAAAATCCCAAAATAATATATTACATCAGTGGGTAATAAGTTTGATATCAAAAAGTAGGCTTAACTAGGCTATACGATAATTACGCTGTTTAATTAACATAAGGCTTTCAATTTGCGCTAATGAGCATAACTCTCAATCTACACCTCCAATTGATGTCAAATTTTGGGTGCAAGTTTATATATCAGTAAATAAAGTTTCTACTCTTTTACATTTGCAAAAATCACGTTTTAAGGTGAAAAGGGCATAATGGTCAACATATGAGCAATTAACGGAATCATGCGTATTAATTGGTTAACAAATGAACCATGGTGTATAATCACAGAGGGTTATACTAGCATGTAACCTGCTCCAAATGAAGCTCTAAGGTATTTCTAAAACATACCATAATGGGTCAGAACTGAAGTCAAAGCAAAAGTCAAAGCTTTGCGACTTTTGGTTCCGAACCGGGTCTAAACAGTAATTTGTCGGGTTGAACATGTTTAGACATGTTCTTACACTAATTACCAAGTTATATTAATGATCAAACAGGTTGTATATGTTCTACATTGCTAATTATGCATAAATTAGAAAATAAGTATCCTGTTGACTTTTAATGACTAGTTTGACCCGACTTTTGACCTAGTTAGAGTGGGAATCAGGGGGAGCCCTTTTAAGGGTTTATTACACACATAATTACCAACTTATAACTACTTTCAATTCGATTAATCACTGGACCATTAATGATTAATCACGAAGTCAACCGTTAATTATGACAGTTTGACTTTTAAGCTAAATCTAAGCAAAAACTTAATCAAGGAAGGTCAAGGGTGCTTACCAAAGTCCTAATCACGATTAGGGATGCTTGGTGTCTGCTCTTGAGCTCCAGAAAGTCCCACAATTGCAGATGGAATGAATGCAAGAATGTTGCAACATTGAAGGCCTTTTATAGTGATTTCAAACACCTTAGATTGTTGACAACTCAAGCTATTATGGACCATGAATCATTAACACATGTCCCTAGAGCCTAGGAGTCAGTTAGGGGTCGCCCATGAAGTGAAAAAAGGCAATACATGTCGTTTGAAAGGTTGAACAGGCAACAGAAAACGAGTTGCTGCATCTGGTAGTTGCTTGCGCACCTTAAGGTTATTTGTGTTGAGGTGCGCAAGCATATGGCCAGCAAACTAAATTTTTTCAAATGTTGACAGTTTTAGTCCCTGCTCTTCCAAATGCCATTTCTGACTCATCTAAGGCCCGTTAAACCATTTTTAAGGCTTTAAAATGATGCCTAAGTATAGAGAACATGAAACATGCTCAAAAATATGCCGGATGTCGGTTCGTTTGGTCGTACGGTCATGTTGTTCGGCTAATTACGACGAAACACGGACGGACGCGAAAAACAATCCAAACGTCGTGACGAATGGAATTTTATCAAGCCAAACACTAAAATAAAATATTTTAGTGCTTACCTAAATTTTTGGGTGTCCGGGAATATCCAGAATGTAAGATATGTGCGTAAACGCAAACTTGTGCGCATTTTGACACTTTTAGTCCCTGCATGACTTAAAAGTTTATTTTTGCGCACTAAACACCTCAAAGCCTATATCTAAGCTATGAGAAGGATAATTAAGGTATGTATAACTCATGGTCATATTCCGGAAGGTCCGATAACATACGAATCGGTATACTTCAGCAGTTTGACGCTTTAGGTCCTTCTAATGCGCAAACTTGCGTAACTTATCATTTAATAGCATTGAAGTCTCATCTAATTCATATTAGGCATTCTTGAGAGTATTATTAAACATCATAATGCTTCGGGCTCGATAGAAAGTCATTCAGAGGTATAATTAAACATATTGACACTTTTAGTCCCTTATACTTGCAAAGTTGCGCGTAACTTCACTTTTAGGCATAAAAGCCTTGGATGGCCAATGATTGGCATTTCCGAGAGTATAATAAAATATCATGAGGCTCTCGGTTTGTTAAAAGGTCACTCAGAGGTGAGAATTAACATGTTGATGCTTTTAACCCCTTTATTGCGCAAACTTTCAATTAATTACACACACGGCTACACTTGCTCAACAAGTGGCTCATTTGTGAATATAAAACCGTAAAAGGTTATTTAGAAACTTATTTTAGGTATGCTAACACCTCCAGTTCTTTCATAAACAATGTTTTCGATTTTTCGAAAAATTAGTCCCTTATATTCAAGGTTTGACTTTACTAGGGTTTATTACACGTGTCAATACTTTATTGGACGTGATTTTACGAGGTGTTACAGCAACCCGATCGGGTGGCAACTCGATCGAATGGCAGTCCGATCGGTCGGCCACTCGACCCAAGTGTTCGGCGTGACGAGTTTTGTCGTTTCGATTCGCGTATCGAGCGTTGCGATGCGATTTGATTGAGCGATACGGTAGAGTTACCTATCAAATTACTTTTAATCCCAACTACTATATCTAACATACAATCACTAATTAACTTGCGTTCCATGGGTTCGATTAGATTGCGATTCGATTGAGTTGTGATATCGATTGCGATTGATCACCACAAAACATAATTTAAACATGCGCAAGCAACACATAAATAACACACACACGTAAAACAATATTCAGAACGCATTATTCGAGTTGCGATTCGTATTGCGATTTGATGTCGATTCGATTTGTATTAGGTAGTTTAGCGTTTAGTTAACTTTATCGCATTGTTACTTCCTATAGTTCACAGTCATAAGGCGATTAATAGCGATAAACATACGTCGATTACTGCGATTATTGACAATTACTCCACATAATACAACTAAATTCAACATATAAAAGAAATTCACTACAAGTCAAGTCGCACGATCGGTCGTTGACTTTGACCTTGACTTTGACTTTGACTTCCGAAACACGGGGTGTTACAAATCTCTTGTTAGTAATGGAGAAAGTGTGTTCTCAAGAGTTCTCAGGATCCGGTAGCACTTAAATAATAAATAAGCCCTAGTTGCATCATAGTGGATGTAGGTCTGCCGACCTCACCACCTTAAATCTTCGTGTTCATTTACTGCTTTAGTTTGTGTGTTCAATCCTAACACATAGACATATACGAACACTTACACACATACGTATACTAACAAGTACACACATCACAAATGCATACACATCCACATACACATACATAGAAAACACACATACTCATACACATACATATACACATAGCGTGCGCACGCACGCACATGCACATATAGACACATAATCATTACCCCGAAAATGTTGTAACCTCGAATCCTTGTTACTTTGAATGGAATAGTCGCCCGCCTCATTTTTTATTAAATGCATAAGAAGAAGTTTCATATGAGACATATCTTTAAGACAAGTAGCCAACGACGATGGTGGCCGCTATTTGCGGTGGCTAATAGAGGAATCAGGCAAGCACAACTCACTCACAGTGGTTTGTATCTTTCCTATTATAGGTTATTTATTTGAGTAGATCGTTAAGTTCCACGGTTAGTTCCGACGATTCGAGTAAGTGCGATAAGCGTGGCTTCATTTATTGTTCATATATGGGGTCTCTGGTGACTGTATTTGTGGCAGTCAGTTAAATCCCTCACGATACAGTTGAGAAGGTTACGGATTCGACACCGGTAGAAGCGTCTGGCCGGCCACTAGTTGTGGTTTCACGACTATGGTAAAAGAATCGAGGTCGTGATGGTCTTTGGTGGTAGATTTGTTTATTACGGCAAACAAAACGGTGGTTAAATGGGTCAACAGGCAATCAACGAATCAAAGGCAGTCTTTGATGGCCAAACAAAGCAATCTGGCGGATGTTGAGTCAATTATCGTCTGAGTTGATACGGAGTTTATGTGACGAAAGAAGTGTTTTTTAAATACATAATGATACATATACACATATACCAAAACATACCCAAATACACATATACAAGTGAAAACGTTTTTTTTTATTTATCAACGATAATAGAAAAAAATAATTAATATTAATATTCATTATACAACCTAATTATTATAAATTAAAAACCAAAGATTAAATCTATTATAACTGCAAAATCAATTTTATTAATAATGCTAATTATATTGATAGTTGTAAGTACGTCACCTGAAACACGTCCCTTAACTGGTTGATCCGATAAAGAGTGACCCGATCTCCGATCTGCAAAACAAAACATCGTTAGGACTCGTTACAGGAATGAAGTTATTCCTGTAACCACCCTCCGGCGTGAGAATAAGAATTCGTTTATGGGAGTAGAAAAAATGTAATATGAGAGAACATAATGTCTTACCTTCATGACGACATATCTATTTATACTTATGGGTGATTTAGGGTTTCCCCTTAAATCGGGAATTCGGTTAGGAGACCTCTCCTATTTCTTGGGAGATTATATCTTACGTAGATTTGCATGGAAATCTCATCCATATTTATTTATTGCCGTTTATTTGATGGTTAATATTCCACCCGGAATGACCGGGCCAGGTCATTCCTCCACAATAGTAATAACTATTATTTTTCTCTCTTATAACAATAATAATAATAGTTCTTAAAAAAGATAAAATAGGAAATTAAATTTTTTTTACATAAATTTGCCCTGTAGGGACGACTTGTCCTCCCTACAGGTTGATAGAGTGGTGGGAATTTTGGAAGAAGAGCGGGAAATTTTGGCGCCTAAATGAAAACAAAAATTTGATAAATCAAACCTTTTCGAAGCCACATGTCGTCCCTATAGGTTGAGAATTTTTTATTTTAGTTTTTGTTATATTCTTCACTATAGGTTTAGAATTATACAAAACAAAAACAATTTATCTTCAACCTATAGGGAGGAACTATTGTCCCTACAGGATAACCTCTTATAAATTGTAGATAACCCTATAGAGACGAAATGTCGTCCCTATAGGTTGATAGAGTGGTGGGAATCTTGGAAGAGGAGTGGGAAAATTTGCCACCTAAACGAAAACAAAAATTTAACCGGTTAAACTTTTTCGAAACCACATGTCGTCCCTATAGGTTAAGATTTTTTTTTTTTTTTTGGATATTTGTCACTAAGAAATGAAATTTTTTTAAAATATTTTTAAAGCTGTAGGGACGACTTTTTCTCTCTAAAAGTTGAAACATTTTTTTAGGTTTTCTTATTATGATATTAGAATTAAATAAAACAAAATCAATTTATCCACAACCTACAGGGGTGAAATGTCGTCCTATGTCCTATAGGATAACCTTTTTTAATTGTAAGAAAAGCCTATAAGGACGACATGTCCTCCCTATAGGTTGTTCAATTGAGACGACTTTTTTGGTCTCTACAGGTTTTGCCCCTACAAGTGTTTTTTCTTGTAGATATACGTTTTAAGGCTGTCTATGGATATTAAAAATCATAAATACAGGAATCACATTTCCTTTTATGAGAGAGACATGTGCTCTCAATGATCTTTCTAAATTTCTAGCACACGTGAGACTCGAAACTTGAAGGCACATGATAAAAAGTTGCACAGGCTGCTAGTGGTGGAGAGACAGAATGAAAATAAGTTATATAATTCTTATAAAAATTTTGGGCCATTGAGTTTGTGCTTCAGAATCCGAAATATTCTTATTGAGCGGTGATGATGTTAGTTCACATGTACTCAACTTAAAACATAAAGTTGCACCTCTTACTTGGTACACGTATGCCTTTAGTTAAAAGACCAGTAACTTTTTGGTTATCAGGTGATAGCTTGTTTTGTAATGTTAATCCTAAAAATCAATTTCATGATTCAGTTGACTTTTAGTGTGTGCGGAGGATAATCAATTTCTTACATCATTATTTGTATTTTCATTTCTCATCACTGTTAAATTCCTATACATGTTATTATGCTATACAGGATTTGGATTTGTTGGTCGATGGAGGTTGGTTTAATATGGATTGAAGAGGGTGGGTTCTTGCCAGCCGAATTATTTGTTGTGCTCTTCTATTTTGTATTTACAGAGGCTAATATTTTTATCAGCACATTATAGGGTTCAATTTCGTAAATTTATCATACACTTAAAACAATGTTCTGGCAGATTGATTCTATTTATATTTTGTTGAGCAGAAACAATGAAAAACTATTCACTGTATCAATAGTGGGGTTTGGTTGATATAAAGAGGGTTAAAATGGTATTTCTTAATCATTCAGCGAATAAAGTAAACTGCAATTACTGATTTCACATCCATATTTGATATACAATTGATAACAACTGACAACCAGTTATTTTGCAATATGCCTCTAAGGTGTTTGATGAAAAGCCTGAGTGAAGTAAAATGATCAAATTCGATAAAAGGAACAATCCATCTCATAGCTTAGTGCCTTAGTCTTTAGAAAAGTATAGTAGACTGTAATAAAGTTACTTTTGCATACATGGGTAATGTTGTTTAGTTGGCTTATGATGAGTTTTGCTCTTGTAGTACATACATGATTCATACTCTGGTGTAATAGTAGTAGTTTAGGCGCATGGTGAATAATATATTACATATGCCACACTAGATATGAATAACAATATGAGAATACATATGCTCTTAATGATCTTTCTAGCAACCATGGGACTCAAAACTAGATAAAACATAATAAAAGGTTGCCTAAGGCTCTAAGCTCAAATAAGTTTTATATAATTTTTCTAAAAGTTTTGGGGCGTGAAATTGCGGTTAAGAATTCGAAATATTCTTATTGAACAATGCTAATGTTAGTTGACATCTTACTAGGTTCAGTGATGCACTTAATTAAAGACCAATAATGTGTTTTGATTATCAAATGATTTATTTATGTAATGTTAATCCTAATAATAGGTTTTTCTTTTTTATTATCAGGGGACATTTTATGTATGTGTGACCAATTACTTTCAGACACAATGAACCTCAATTCCTTTAGACATGACATTAATGCATTTATTAATGAGTTTGCAGGGTACTCAACGGAAACTTTCAGATAAATCACTTCTTTTTTTAATACAATAACTTTAGTTATTTTCAGTTTTTGAAATAGTTTTTGGTTTTATTGGTATAATTTCAGGGTAACTTGACTTTGTATGTCCATTGCATAGTTATACCCTCAGGTTTTGAACTCAGTTTAATAATGGATGATTCTGTATATTTGTTGCAGGTTAGTTTAATAATGTATTTACCTGAATTTATTTTAATGGTCGGTAATATATACTGTATATTTTTTGCAGGTCACATGACATCTTCTGCTTGTATATCACACATGTTAGGTGGTCTTTGTTGCCTTTACTGCCTACATGAAACATAGCTTTTTAAGCCTTCCTTGAGAATTTGTTTATGCATAGGTATGTTATTACCTTCTCTTGGGTTAGTAGCTTTATAGTAGAGATGACTAAATGGACGGGTCAAAACCTGGATTTTAAAAAGGAGTTGGGCTTCTGACTGCTGAAAGCGATCAATGTAAAGGAAGCGCACCGAAAAAAGGGATTGAGGCATAGGTATGAGGCACAGCCCATGCAAATGGGAAGATTTAGTGCATCAAAATGTTGTGCAGATTTTGACTTGTGAAGACTAGAGGTGGCTATTTAACCCATTTGTATGAAAACGGGCCATTTTGGCTTTAATTGCTTGGTAACGGGTCAAACCAGTATAACAAAGTAGCTAGAAATGAAACATGTTGGCACGCGTTGAGGTTGTGGCGGTCGTTACCGACGTTATGTCGGTAGGTTGCGAATGCCTCCGGCCAATATTTTGTTTGGCCCGGTGGCCGCCCCTTCATAGCGTCAACGACGCTTGTGACGAGAGCCAATTCTTCCTCGTGGGTCCAGGATGCCATGTTCTTCGGCTTGGGGTAGCGGGTTCGGGATGTTGGGGTTGGGGTGACCGGTTGGGATGGACCGCACGGTGGGGTTTGGGATGGACCACACGGTGGGGTTTGGGGTTATTTATAGGGGATGTTGGGGTTGGGGTGACCGCTTGGCCAAGCCAAACGGTTTGAATTTAAAATTCAAACTTTTCATATGGCCCGCTATGACATGGCGGGGTCAGCAAATGGAAGCAAGCCAGCTAGGATGTCAAGACCGCCCCACGCCCGGCTTGAAACCCAAGCCCCAAGGGCCACGCCCCAACCCAAGCCCACCCGGGGTGGTGGCTTGGGCGTTTTCCCCCAACCCACGCCCAAACCCCCGCCCCATACCCCATAGTCTTAGTTTAATATAGTGAATCATCTCTAATAAATTGATTATCTCAAAATTCCAAAAAAAAAGTGGATAAAAAGGCTACTAGTTTCCATATGTGTTTGACTTTTGATATGAACATTTATTAGTTACTAATTGTGTTCCATTTTTGAAACAGGTTATCTGCATTGTATTTGTACGGTGCATTCACATGGACATGGTGAGCATACATCAATGTCATTATATGCAGTATTCTTGGGTTGTTTGAATGTTCATTGTCAAATTGATTATTGTGATATCAAGATTCAAAATCATATAATTATTTAGATATTTAATTGCGCTTTAATATCAGGTAATTAGATAATAAAACTAAGGAAATCAACTAATGTTTAACGTCACAGTTGATAATTCAATACAAGATCATGGAAATTTTCAAAAACAAAGATCAAATTCTGTTAGAATCCGAACTAAAAGGTCAGAGATTTGACCTGTAAAGTCAAAAACACATTTCTTGATTGGTTTCCTGTCATTTTAATGAAGCTGAATAGGTTTCCATATTTTGTGGAAAATTCCGTTGCCATGTGTCGAAATTGCTGTCAGCTTTTGAATTCTCAAAAATGGGTCGACTGCACCTCAGTGTTTAAATGGGCCGATTGGTTTCTGGGTTGTCTTTTAGATGTTATATGCTTCATGGTTCTAAATGCTGTAATAAGGATTGGGCGGATTATAAGCCCGATCATAGTGATAGACATAAACTTTTTTGGTCTGGGATTATGATCCTAGCTATTGTACAGGACTCGCTTAGCGTTTTAGGGCTATAGTTATAAAAATTCTAAAGCTCTTAGTTTGTAATCTTTTTATTAAATTTTAAAGTGTTACCGAGGTCCTACTCCACCGTACCCAAAGAAAAATCTTATTTTTTTCAACTTCACAAGAGTTTTGAGTTGTTTTGCTTGTTTGGAATTGTAACAAATAATTCCATCTTCTTGTATTTTTAATGTGATGTTAATCAGATTATGGAAACTAGCAAACCTGATTCATCATCCATTCAAAGAATTCATCTAATTTACCTCTTGATAAATTTTCCTTCTTATACAAAAAACTCTCTTCCGTCAATTCTTTAACGCAGCAAGCTAACCATGTTCACTAAGTGGTAGTATCAACCCTTTAGTAATGAATGGTTCAACTTGTATTATTTTTTATAACGGGTCAAACAAACAAAATAAAAGATATTAGCTAAAAAGGAGTCAAATTGGTAAAATCAGAAAGTCAAAAGTCAACCAAGAGTACTTTTAGTGCATGCAACCTCCCGCATCTCATCTGACCCACCCTGTTACCAACTTACCCATCTTCCACCTCTGCTTAATCACAATCAAATGACATCAGGTCATAATTTATGATGACTTTATTTATCTTTCATGTCAACGCCTAGCCTTGTATAAATGATGATATACAAACAACTATACAAGAAAGATAGAGGTGTATACGTATGTTGCGATTGTGGTTTTGAATGCGTTCATCTCCTTAGTGTTTTATATTGACCCATCAAATACTCAGCGTGAATCTATGGCAATATGTGTTATGAGTATTTATCATTTTTTGCTGCTTAAAATTAACTGTAAACATACAAACAACTAGTTCATCAATAGGCCCTTGGGTACTGTTTTCAGTGAGTATGACATGATTGAGCTAGAGCAATTTTAGGTACATCTTTACGAGCGAACTTGTTTTATGTCTGTACGATTATCACTGCCATTCAAGGGGGCACTTTGACAATTATGTAAGTTTTAAACCATTAACTCTGTTTCTTAACTTGGTTACATAGTATACCTATTTAAATAGACCTGGAAAAACGGGCAGGTCTGGTCGGGTGGAATGCCGGTTCAGAATGGGTTTGGGTCAGGATCGGTTTAAGTTTGGATGGGCCAATTTAACAAAAAGGGTTATTTGGTTTGGGTCGGAATGGGTTCGAGTAATTCTGGGTTCACGTCAGAACGGGCGGCTAGAAGACCACCTGGTGTGGGCGTTGAAATCTGGCATGGAGGCCAGACCACGCCGCCCAAACCACCCCATCCATGGTGTTGTCGATGGTTTTGTACATGGGGCTATCGAATTTCCACCAGCGTTGAGGGCAAACAGGAGACGACGTGGTAGCTCTGTGTTGGTGGGTTCAACCTAGCCGTTCAACGGCTAGTTTGACTAAATTTATATTAAAAAAAGTTGTATATAATTACAACTTTCACCTCATTTCTTAGAAAACACACATCAAATCAATCTAATTCTCTATTTCCAATTACATATTCACTCCCATTTTTTAGCATAATTTTTATAAAATGGAAGGCTCAAGTTATTCATGTTCATCTTCTTCAAGATAATGATTAATGTTTATGTAATTTTATTTTAAGTTATGTGGTTTTATTTTAATTTTATGTAATTTTTTAAATTTATGTTGTTTATGCAGTTTATAGTAATGTTTTTTATTTAAATTTAATAGATTTATTATAAAATTTAAATCTTTTCTTTCCATACTAATAAATGAAAAAAAAATTTGGACATGTGTCACTTCCTGGTGTATTCTCACCTTATTTTCCTATTTATCTCTCATATTAAATAATAATAACAATAATTTTAAAGAAAAAATTAGATAACAATAAATATTTGTTTTCTATAAATATTTTAACAAAAATTTAGATAAGAATAAACGTGTGCTTTTATTATGATCATATTAAATATTAATAATAATTATGAACAAAAATTTAGATAAGAATAAATATTTGTTTTTCTATAAATAATTTTAAACAAAAATTTAGATAAGGATAAATGTTTGTTTTTATTATGAGTAGATATATATAGACCGGAGTTTGGTGATTCAAATTATAGTAAATTAGGAATCAAAGGCTCGCGTTTGATATATACTTAATCATTGTATTATTGTTTTTTTCACTAGAATTAAATAATTATTCTAGGTCGGGGCATATGGTTCTATCAAATCGTAAGTGTTTTTAGACGCATCGCTATAATGGTTTGGACACACCATTATAATCGCACAATTTCTTTCAAATGTCAAATCTAGACAACTTAATTTCACCTTTGTTATGTTAGACGTACTGTTATAATTGGTTTAACCCTATCATTTATCGCATATTGCATCAACATTTAAAAAGAACTCCATTTTTAAATATAACAATTCTATACTCCATTCAAATAGAATTAATTCTCGATTTTACGGTATAATTCATAAAAAATCTTCCTATACTAATAAATAAATTTTTTTTGGACACGTGTCACTTCCAGGTGCATTCTCACCTTATTTTCCTATAAAAATGTGGAGATCGATCTCCACCTTTTTGTACCACAAATTCTATTGAATACAAATTTGAGACAAATGTTTTATAAACGAAATAAACAAATAAGCATGAAGGTGCATAAACTAACTAAAGTAATTGTATCTCATAATTTGAATGTATCATAAAAATGGGATTCAACCCATGTATAATACATGTGTTTTTAACCTAATAATAAATAAAAAAAAACAAGTAAAATGTTATAATAAGTAAATAGTACATCAAAGTTCATTTTTAAAATAGAATAAACTGCCATTTTGGTCCCTGAGGTTTGGCCAGTTTTGCCACTTTAGTCAAAATCTCAAAGTTTTTGTATCTGGGTCCCTGTGGTTTCAGTTTTGTTGCCATTTTGGTTCAAAAGTGAAATCTGACCAGATTTGTCTTGTAAAATCCTACTATTTTGTCCTTTTCCTCAGGGGCAAAATGGTCATTTTTAATAAAATAGAAAAAATAGTTTAAGTAAAACAAATCACCACCCTCGCTTCTTCTTCCCCAAATCACCAACATCACTACCACGTCTCTCTCTTCTCAAACAATCACCACCACCACTGAAGATCTACCACCACCACACCTCCACCACAAAACACCCACTACCACCACTACAAGCACCACACTTTTTCTCTCTCTCTGTGAAACCTCTGCCAGACACCATAAAAGTACACAACCTTCTTCATCTTCCCCCAAATCCCAAACCCTAGTTCTCCCGCTCAGCCGCCAGACACCACGTGAAAGCAACCTGGTGCCACCACCGTCACCTCTGAAGAGCGAATCTTCAACTCAAACACGTGTTAAACTACCACCTCTGTCACCGCCACCACCGTCGCCCTCACCGCCTCCACCATCACCATCACCGCCGCCACCCCCGACACCTCACCTCCTCCTGAATCGGATTTATTGTTCTTGTGAATCACCTCCTCCTGAATCGGATTTATCATTCTGATGATTGTGAAGTAGATCGGAACCTGAATCGGATTTATTGTTCTTGTGAAGCAGATCGGAACCTGATGATTGTGAAGTAATCGCTCAAACAGAATTTGAGCGGTTATTTCAGATCTGAAATCGAAACTTGTTTCTCTCTCTAAGTCAACTCTCTCACACTCAAATGTGTGTACGATGAACATAGACGAAGAACACCAATGATTCGATGAAGATGAACTGGAAAAGATTAGAGTTACATTTAAGCGAAGTAAAAAAACAAAGTAAAATGTTATAATAAGTAAATAGTATATCAAAGTTCATTTTAAAAGATAAACTTGACGAGCGTATGTGTTAACATATGACATTATATTTTATTCAATATGTGCAATATGCGAGTTTGTCAAAGATATATCATTTTCGTTACTTATTATATAAAATTACATTTATACAACCTCTGTAACACATAGGTTTCTAACCTAGTATAAAATCATAACAAAAAGTGTGTCACGTGTCGAATAACGCCTCTCTTCCCAGGGGTGTAGCTACATAAAAGGGTACAGGTTCAAAAAAACTTTTAGTGTTATATAATTGTGTATTTTGAGTTCGCACCCGTAGAAATTTCAACATCAGACCCGTAGAAAAATCCTAAACTTAGTAACAGATATCGTCTGTCCTTTGAAAATTTTCGAACCCGTAGGAAAAGAATCCTGGCTACGCCACTGTCTCTCCATGCCCCGTCCCAAAACTGGAATTAAAAAACTAACATTTAAAAAAAAATAAAAAATTGTCGCATATTATTTGAAGAATACTATATATGAATCGAATAGAAAAGAAGCAAACCTAAAATACGTTCTCATCTGTGGAATGTGTACCACCAAAATTTATAGGTATATACTCATTTATCAAGAAGTATCAATCCAGTGTTGCAGCAATTTACATCTATAAAGAAAACAGAGGTGTAAGAGCTTTTTTTTTTTTAACGTATACTTCATTAACAACAAGCCGACCCAAACCGGGCCGACCAAACACTACAACCAACAAAAAACCGATTACACATTTACAAAAGAACACCACTCTTCCCAACCTATCCCTTTGTGTTTCGACCTATTAGAAAACCAAAGGAACCCCAAAACCTTAATCTCGCTGAGAATGCTTTCAATCTTAATCGGACTATTAGAGAAAATCAGATTATTCCTGGCTCTCCATAAGCTCCAACAAGCAATTATCATAATACCCTGAACCGCGTCTTTCTTTTTTTCCGAAGCCCTAAGATCCATATGGACGCCAAAAAGGTCTTTAAGAGAGAAAGCAAAGATGTTAGGGATTTTACACCATTTGCTAATACCATTCCAAACGTTAGAGGCAACATAACAACCGATGAAGACGTGCTCAGAAGTTTCGTCGGCACAATTACACAAACGACATGTAACCTCGCCGAAATGAACATTCCTTTTCCTTAAGGCCTCACCTGTCGGGATTCTATCCATTTCCAACCTCCACGCATGTATATTGCATTTAGCGGGGACCCAATTACACCAATCTAAAACAAACCTGTTATCCGTTACTTGATCCGATTGAAGGAGTCTCTTAGCAGCCTTGACTGTAAAAGATCCATCTCGATTAGCACTCCACAACCATTTATCTTCCATTTCAGAGGTGTAAGAGCTTGATGAGCGAAAGATTTGTAAGATGATTTTTGGGAATCCCACTATCCTAATATTTCAATTTAGGGTTGGGATTTGGAGAGATCGGATGATGCTAGATGAGCAGCTGCTACCCATCTTGTTCCGTTTTGTATAACACCCAAAGTTGAGAGGCCAATAGGCCATCAGCTTACTCATCACAATTCAAAAAAAGTCTATTTGTAGGACCTGAACCATCTTCTCAAATTCCCTCACACACGTTACAACTGCTTGATGATCAAAACGTCCGCAGACAGTCATTCTGCTTGTTTCTTTGCGAATGGAAACAGATTCAACACCCGGAACACTAGAAACTGCCTTCTCTATCTTTTTTATTTCACTTTCACTGTTAAAGTTCACTCCTAGCGTTACTTTGCATTTCTGGAAAAAAAAAGTAGGATCGAACAACAAAGACAATAAGAACCATCATAATAAGAACTCTCTCAAACAAAGTAAAAAAAAAATTAGAAGAAAAGAAACAGAAATAAGAATTTGCTAATGGATGTAACATTAAAAGCAAACAAATTACGGGGACGACAAAAACAAAAGTAAAGGTGTATACATACATCGTGATAGGGGTTTCGGAAATTATTTAACTCCTCAAAGAAAGATTTTAACTGACCAGGTGTTCTCCATCTTTGTGAATCTATGACAATAAGTGCTTATCATTATGCATCATAATATCAAATATTAATATCAAGTATAAAACATCAACAATCAATTGATCAAATAACTAGGAACTTACCAGTAATATGAATATTGTCTCCAAAAAAAGTAGCTGGGATGATTGAGTTGAAGAGATCACGACGGCAAAGATAGTAGCCTCTTTTGGTTACCTCGAATCGAGACAGATCTCCTCCAATCACTTCTTCCTCACTCTTTTCTTCTTCTTTCTCTACTTCACCGCCATCCTTATACACAAGGCTAGCACCATACCCACCTCTTAATATCCTTCCTTCCTCCGTTAGGAAATCCACCTCAACTTCATCACCAGCGTCTAATAAGTTGCCAATTGGCCAATAACTTAACCACACAACATCTTCATCAACTCTGGGTTTGCAATACACCACAGGGCTGTATACCCAGGTAACACCCCTGGTTCGGTTACTGATTCTGGCGAACAAAGGATATCTATCTTCACCACCTGATGATCTGTATAAGGCGGTTACATTTAATCCATGAATTTTATGCTTCTTTGGATGCAGAGGCACACGAAAGGATAAGAACCAAGATGAGGACGTATACTGATGTGTCGCCATGCTTTGATCCTTTATGCCTTGCAGATAGGTGCTTCTTATACCATATTCATACAACATCTATATATATATATATATATATATATTACACACAAAACTCAATTACTTCATCATATACTAAACATTGTGAGAAACTGAGAAAGAGATAACCTGGATATTCCATGTTCTGCCTTTAGTAATCTCATCACCAACCAGGTCCACCTTATGATCTTTATACGCTTTAATCCATTGCATATGTCCCAGATCTGCTTCATCAACTTTTTCTATGGATACCAACTTAAAAATCCCTTCAATCTCACACAGTTTAAAACAACCTTCATAATCAAACACCTGCAGTGTGAAACGAGCTGATTGGAATGTTATTCTCTCTAGCGATGTACACCATCCTACACACAACTCCTTTAGCGTACTTGGGAGACATGGGAGAGACTTGAGGTTTGGACAACCAGTCAAGTAAAGCAACTGAAGCATTTTAAGGCCAACGTAATGTGGCAGGATTTCAAATGAACTGAAAGATAAAAACAATGCAGATAATGATTGGGGTAAGGCAAACAAAGGCTGTTGTGGAGTTCCACCACAAATACATAAAGCTTTTAGCCTTTCCAGTTGATTTACACACTTCTGATTCGATAAAGCCTTCCACAGCCTAGTGCAGTCTGCCAAGCTCAAGTAGGAAAGATTCTTAAGGTATCTAATGGTTTTACAAACATGAATCAAACTGATACAGCTACCGAGGTCCAAAGACACAAGTTTAGGGAGTCGGTGGAGATTGCAGATGCTGACAAGTTTGGAAGAGTAAGAAAGATCTAGAAACTTGAGCGAATTAAGAACCTGTTCCACGAATAACAAGTTGAATATATCATTGTACATTCAAATGAAGATTGTCTAACACTGAGAAGCTAGAAGGTAAAGTGATAAACAGAAGACTGAATTCCTTGTACCATGGGTGGCTTGAACTCTTCCAAATCTCCATAACTCATATCTAATGCCACCAAGCAGTTTGTTAATAGGCATGCGGGTACTGTTTTTAGAAAACATCCTCGCCACTTCAACCATCTTAAGTCAGGAAAATTCTTGTAGGTCCCGGTGAGTTTCACATCATCGAGATGGAGAAATTTTAGGTTCTTCATCTTTATAAGGGAACTTGTGTTGAATGCCTGCAAAAAAACAGCGATTCACCTCCCTGAAAGTCGTTTATTCTTAACCCCTTAGGGCATACATTAATGCTTCCCTCACTGAAATCTATTGTGTCCGGCCCTAACCAATATATTCTTTAGTCCTGGTCGTAATATATATGAACAATTTGAGGAATGAGAGGCAAAACGTAATAATTGATGGTTAACCACAAAACTAATAAAATAACAATTTTTTTCAAAGACAAACAGGCGGGAAATCTCAAAACTGTTTCTTTTTTCAATTTAATGGGTTTGGAATGAATCATGTTTTTATGAACAAAATCAGATTCATACTGTTTTGTAAGAGAAATTAGCCAATCAACCAATTTCGTTAAAAGAACGGGGAAGAACATAAATTTACTTTTTAATTAATTTCACTAAAATTGTTGGTTACAGGCCCCTCAATAATACACTCTTAACACTCACGTAAGTGTAGAACTAATTTGCAGAAAGAAATAGTTGAAAGGCTCCTGTAATTCACTATATAATTGAAGAAAGAAGGGTTACAATATTAAATAAACCAAGAGGCTTTATATATAGCCTTACATGCATGTACAGAATATAAAAAGGAATAAACTAATATTCTACCCTAAAGAACCGGTACACTACTTGACTTCTTATTCTGCACGTGTACCATGCACCCATCTCAACGTACACTTGCTAAGAACTCGGTCAAACATCACTTAACCATTTCACTAGACCCGTTGGTAGGCGGATAATCCATTTATCCGCTGACCCGTATAAACCGTGACTCCCGTGACCCGTAAACGAACCCGATTAATCCAACAATCACCCCCTTAATCGGTGTTTGTTTGCACCGTTCACTGCAGCCCCGAACCACCTCATTTTTTCGAACCATCTCGAACTATACCGGACACTCGACCTCCTCCTCGGTCACGCCCAAATTCGATATCAACTCGACCCCTACCAGACACCTGACCTCCACCTCGGTCACATCTGATTTTATTTTTCAACTCGACTTATCCCGGACATTCTGGTCACCTCAGCCCCGTCCAAAGCCGTTCACCCCTGATCGTGATTTTTACTATTCTGTCAAGCTCTTCCTTGATAGGCATACCTTGCGTATCAACCACCAACTAGACACCAGCCAACTGTTGCACCGTCTTCGAGTCGCTAAACGAATATCTCAGCCACCCCGCTGTTTCGTTTCTACCGCGCTACGCCCGTTGGTTTTTCTGCCATAAGAATTCGACACCTCCTTGCGATTCCTCTCCTTGGTGAGAAAGAGTATCTGACAAATAAAGACACGATCCATTCTCGTTCTTCGATCAATTCAACAACTGGGTTAACAAGCCCGCTGATTTGGCCTAAATCTCGACTCGTCTCTGCTACCCTCTTGATCCGCTAGAACCGTAAACCCTTGAAACCACCGACCTGCGATCACCTAGTTCTCTCCGATCACTGCTGATCTAACACCTCCGATCACTGCACACCGGTAACCTCTGATCGCTACAGCCTTTTCTTCCACTTTAATCACAACTAACAGCCACGAGACACACCGATGTTCACCCGTCCACCCCGTCATCCAAACCGGTACTCTCCGCACGACAACGATTGACACGAACCACCTCCCGGTCTCCGTCTTCTGCTGTTACTAGCCTCCTGTGATTTGTGTGTAGCAACACCCCCTAGTTGCGACCCGAACCGGCAGCCAAACACGCTGCGATTGTCAACCCACCTTGCTCCTGCTGCTCTTGCAGCCCGCTACCCGAAGGCTACTCCTATCTTCGAAAGTCGACTCTCAAAACGGCCCTTGTTTAACCTTCGCTCTGATACCAAATGTTGGTTACAGGCCCCTCAATAATACACTCTTAACACTCACGTAAGTGTAGAACTAATTTGCAGAAAGAAATAGTTGAAAGGCTCCTGTAATTCACTATATAATTGAAGAAAGATGGGTTACAATATTAAATAAACCAAGAGGCTTTATATATAGCCTTACATGCACGTACAGAATATAAAAAGGAATAAACTAATATTCTACCCTAAAGAACCGGTACACTACTTGACTTCTTATTCTGCACGTGTACCATGCACCCATCTCAACGTACACTTGCTAAGAACTCGGTCAAACATCACTTAACCATTTCACTAGACCCGTTGGTAGGCGGATAATCCATTTATCCGCTGACCCGTATAAACCGTGACTCCCGTGACCCGTAAACGAACCCGATTAATCCAACAAAAATAACTGCTCAAATTTGGTCAAGAAGACAACTATATTGATGTGTGACAATTATGGTATTGGGAAATTCTTGTAATTCTTGCCAAGTATGTAACACTAATTTACTTATTAGACTTACCTCTGATCTCATCCCTTCCTCAGCCTCTAGCATGTTCAACACCAGACCTTCAATTGTCTTGGAACCCTAACGGAGAAAGACATGAAATTAGAGAATGCTTATTTAAAATGAAAGGTTGTGAAATGTACAATGAGCATAAAGATAAACGCAAGAAGAAGCATCTTACATCTCCGTTCCTCAACAAAGTTTTACATTCATCATGACGCCAAACTATACTATGTTCTGCAGGATCTTTGGAATCCTTTCGAACTATATTTCTTGCCATCTCTTGTAGGAGTTTATGCATTGCCAGTTTCTTCCCACTAACTCTTGGATCAGTAACAAGGGATCTGTTAATGAGGGTCACAATCCCAGATTCTGCATGATAGTCATCCTCCAATATCTTTTTCACATCATATACAAATTCTCCAATAAACAAGCAAGCAATATGGAGAAACAACTCTCGGTGACTCTCACATGGCAAGGTATCAAAACTCTTTTGTAGTACACCTTGGATTTTAGTATTAATATCTCCTTTCAAGGAATTCAGTGAATTCATAGTACTTCTCCACGTTTCAATCCTTGTTCCCTGGCCTTCAGATAGAGAAGAACCCAATACCTTGAGAGCTAGCGGATTCCCTTCACAATATTGTGCTAACTGTATTGCAAGCTCCTTAAAACCTTTCATAGGAACCTTACATCCAAAGGCATGATAACTTAATAGCTCCACTGATTCATGAACATTTAACAATTCGATTTTGTGGACATGGCACCCAGAAGATATGGACCCGAACCATGTATGTATGCTTAGATGCCTTGTTGTTATAATGATTTTACTTTGTGTATGTAAAATCTTTGTTCCAACTAAAGTGTTTAGTGTATCTTTGTCATCGATGTCATCAATAACAATAAGCACCCTTTTTTTTTCTATAACCTTTTCGATCTGAAATGCTCCTTCAGAAAGATTAGATATAATTATGTTGTTTCCTGAAACATCTCTGAGAAGTTGTTTCTGTAAACCAAGCAATACCCCAGGTTGATTCTCAATCCCTTCAAGAAAACTGCTGCATTCAAAGTTTTGCTTGTTTAAGTTATAAATGTATTTGGCAAGTGTTGTTTTGCCACCTCCTCCCATGCCGCAAATTGCTAGAACAGGATGATCAGGCTGCTTAGATCTCAACCAGGAATTAATATCTCCGGCTCGAGTCTCTATTCCAGTTAGATCCGCTGGAGTACTAAGGAGCTTCAAATCTAGTTCAGAGTAAACTTTTTGAACAATATCTGCAATAAAGGCGGTTTCAGACCTGGAAAGGAAAAGGATCAAACTTAGAGCAAGACATCAAAACCGCTTAAGAGCATAAATGCTTCAGTTCATGCAGAATAAAACCACCAAATAGAAAAAAAATTAAAAAAAAAAAATCTTTAGCAGATGTACATGCAATCTGATTAAAACCACCATACACAATCAACCAAAGTGTACATAGAAAATGTACATGCGATCTGACTAAAACCATAATTTAATAATGATAAACCGAACTAGCTAGATACGCTCCATTTAATATGGAAAACCAAACCTTGTCCACCCGCTTAATTCATTACATTTGTTCACATTAAAATTATATTGTCTATATCTAACTAAAAAAGTTTCAAAACACTACTATGAAATGGACCATCAAATTGTGCAAATTAAGTAACATAGCTTTTAGCAAACTAGGTACTCATAAAATAGTTTATAACTTATAGCAGGTTCAAATGGGTCAGCGAACCATTACCAATGAAAGCCGCCACCTCCCACCATTGTCGCCTTTGTCACCACCACCGTCCCCTCTACTTACACCGTCGTCCTTACCACCACCATCACAAGTCACCGCCTGTACACTTCCACCACTGTCCTTGCCACCACCACCATCAGCAGCAACTACCAAATGTCCGACATCATTTGGATACGTTTGGTTTTGTTACCATCCCAAAGTATGACATCTTCTTGTATAGTTTTTCTTCTCTCTTTATTATAGGTGGTAATCTTGACCCATTATTCAAAGAATGGGTAGATTTGGGTACAAAAAATCAATAGGGTTCATTTGGATAAACTTAAACTAGTCAATTGGTTAATTTGTGCCTACGCGAATTAATAGGCGTTTGACGAACAACTATTATAAAAGTTGCTAAATTAAAAAGGGTCCAAATGGATAGTATAACTCGTGACCATTGTTCCTCCACCACCTACTCCTTCTCGCTGTCCACCACTGCCATTGACCACTACGTTGTCGCCGCAGCCAACACACCCATCACCACACTCCACAACCGCAGTTGTTTTCGCAACATCCACCTCTCACCGCTGCCTCTGTATCCGTCACCGTACCTCTGCCTACACCATCGCCACTAGCCAGTAGCCACCATAAAGAGTATAGCGGGTCAACCTATTTTGGCACTTTTTTTCTAAAACAACTCATTTCAACACAACTCTTTTTTCACCTCAAGCCATGTTGACCCGAACTTATTTGCTCCACCCATTTAATCAATAAAGAAAATATAGCATGCTCTGCCCCGCACCCATTTCACATGTTTTTTTTGTAAATCTGTTTGTTCTGACCTGAACTTGTTTTGACAGTTATACTCATTAGGCCAATGGGTATGGGGGTCGGCTAGCCCCGGCTAGCTCCGGCGCCGAGCCCCCCACACCGCCCCCCTGTGCTTCGGCCCGGCCCAAACGACTCACACGGGACGAATGAGACGAGGCCCCACATCAAACAAAACTAGCCGTTGAACGGCACTTTTAAAAAAAAAAAAAAAAAAAAAATCATTTTTCAATTTAAATACCCAATATCTCAACCATTTTTATACATTTCTATCCTTTCTACTCCCATTCTTCTCCATTTCTCTTCCTTTTTTATAAAAACACTCCATATTTTTTATACCTTATTCTCTAAATCATGTATCCTTTCAACCCGAACAACCCCAACCCGAACAACCCCAACCCGAACGACCCCAACCCAAACAACCCCAACCCGAACCAACCTAACTTTTTTTCGACCCCCGCTTACACTCCGAGTATGGATCAATCGTGGGGGGCTCCGCCATTTCCTTTTTCGGGTTTCCAACAAACACCCAACGCATTCTCACAAGTGTCTCAATTCCAACAATACCAAGCGCTACAACAAATGATGCAACGCAACTCGTTTGAACAACTCCAATCGCAACCGCCAACTTCCCAACCGGTTCACCTTGACGATGATGATGATGATGAAGTCGTCCCCGAATCGCCACCGCAAGAGCTCAACCGAAAAAAAAACAAGGGGAAGGGGAAGAAGGTTGAAAACGTGCCCGAAACCGCGTCAAAAAGCGGTTCGAGAAAACAGGGGAGACCGTGGACGAAAGTAGAGGAGGAGGCGCTAGCCATTGCGTTTACTAAGTCCTCTACTAACCCGATAGTCGGTATGAACGAAAGTTTAAATTTTTTTTTTAAATTTTTTAAAAGTTTATATTTTTTATTTTTACTAATGCATTGTTTTTTAAAATGTAGGAAACAATCAAAAGGGTGACAGTTTTTGGAGGAAGGCAACGGCTAGATTTCATGCGATTATGGAGCATAGCTCGGATCGTGATGTAGAAGCCGTCTCGGGCAAGTGGCGTAAAATGAGCAAGACCATCAATAACTTTAGCGCAATTTATAACCAAATTCGTATGAATCCTCCTAGCGGGACTAACGAGGCGGACTTTCTTAACCTTGCTATCGCTAAGTGGGACTCTCAAAATGCAAAGCCTTTCCCGCACTTCCGAGCATGGAACGTAGTAAAGAATCACCAAAAATGGGCGCCGATTCCAAATGAGGTAGCAACCGCCAAACGGACTAAAACTTCCGAGTCCGGAAGTTATAGTGCGGGAGACTCCACCGGTCGTTGTCAAATCAACATAAACGACGACCCGGAATATGACGAGGACGTGTTGCCCATTCACGAGGCGGAACGTCCCCCCGGGAGGGAGAAAGCAAAAAAAGAGGCGGCCGGAAAGCGCAAAGGGGCCGGCTCGAGTGGAGGGGGCGGCTCGAAGGCATCGGAGAAAATGGACGACTTGATAAACGAATTCCGTGGGTTCAAACAGTTCGCGGCCGAAAAATACACTCACAAGAAAACCGTGTCGGCCGACCAAGCTCGAGCGGAAGATTTTAGGATTATGAGGTTGGATCTCGACTCGGTTCCGGAGGCGGAACGAGTGGTTTATCAGAAGATGAAGGAAGAAGTGATGAAAAAATGGTCGTCGTAGGTTGTTTTTTTATTTTTAGGAAATCTAATTTTTTTTTTTTTCGGTAATTTTTTTTTTTTAGGAAATGTAATTTTTTTTTATGTTATGAAATGAAATTATTTATGTTGTTTTATGTTGTATTTTTTAATTTTTATAAAGTTTTTATTAAGTTAATAAATTAAAACTTAGGAAATTATAAAATAATGAGGTGGGGCCGCATCCCATACGAGCCTCCATCCCCCTCAAATTTCATAGAGGCCCATCCCCCACGAGCCGCCCACGTGGCGCCTACGTGGAGGCTCATCCCATTTGGGATGGGCCAAACCATACCCTTTGGCCTTATAAATAGAACGGAAAATGGTATAGCTACAAGTAATATGAAAGCATGATCCCTCCAAATTACAAAGCGTGATACACTTCATGAAAAAAAAAGATATAGCTCCATTTTCATTTTTGTTCTTGAAATATATGCTTTTAAGTTTGAAGGATCTGGAAAAAACCACTTTCCGCTATATAAAAAAAACAATTCAAATGGGATGGGCCATTAAAATCCTAAATTTGCTAATCACAACTAAAGTAGCAGTAACAAGTGTTTATATATAGTAATGAAGCATACCCTGATGGAGACGTCCCCTTCAAATCAGCCAACTCTGTTAAGGCTTCCTTCCACCGAATCACATTATCTTCCGTCCATTTTGAACCTTCTTTCGCTTCAATCGCGAAGCTTCCTCGCTGGTTCCTGACATCCGAAGGATTGACGCCGTAAAACACAGGGAAAACCAAATGACGGGCATTCCTCTTTTGCTGGAGGATCAACGAAAGCTCATCAAGGCACCATGTTGAGTTTGCAAAGTTGTTTGAAATTACAATTATTGAAGCTCGAGAAGTTCTTATGGATCTCTCGATTTCTGGCTTCAGTTGTTGGCCTTCACGGATTTCATCATCGTCCCTGAAGGTCCTGATCCCGGCCTGATGCAAGGCCTTATAAAGATGGTCCGTAAAAGAATGACGAGTGTCTTCACCTCTGAAACTGAGGAAGACATCGTACTCGTAATGGGTTGTTGGGGCAGATGTAGATGAAGATGAAGAAGTAGAAGCCATTTAGTTTAATTTAAGAAGAGGTTGTGAAATCAGGAGAGAGAGAGAGGGGATTAAAACTGAAAGAGGGAGGTTGTGAAGTGAAGGCGTGAGCTGAGGGGAAAGAAGATTATATAAAGCCATTAAAAGTCAAAAAGTCTTCTCAAAATATCACTGGACAATTACTACGTTAGAAAAAGTAGTTGCTTAAAAAGTCATACTTTTACACCGAAAATATTGCAGGTGGGGACATAAAATTAATGAATTCACACCGAAAATATTGCAAGTGGGACATAAAATTAATGAAGGATTGGGGCCGTTAAGCTAGACGTTATGGGGACTGTCCCTAACCCGTCGTGGCCCGTCGCTGCCCTGCGCATCATCCGCCCGGCCCGTCGTCGTCCAATTCGTCGAGTGTGCGATGATGGGGACAGGGAGAAGAAGACAAAAGTTGATGCATTCTCTTCTCACACACACATATACATACAACTCATATAATATACATATATGGCTCAACCCCATTTCCTTAATTTCATCCCCTTTGTCTCATCCTCACACCAATCCTACGTTACGCTTATGTGAAGGGTCATCCTCCAAGGATGAGCCTCTCCCAAATAGTATAGCCTTAGACCGTGGGGTATGGTGGGGCTTGGGTTGGGTTTGGGTTGGGGCGTTTGCTGACACGTGGAATGGGAGCTCCCCCACCGCCTGGTTACGTGTCCGCGGGGTATGGCGGGGCGTGGGTTGGGCTTGGGTTGGGTGCACCGCGTGGTAGGGTATTAAAAAAAATTACAAAAAAAATTATAAAAATCACACAACATTTATAAAAAAAACCTACAACTTCATTAAAATTTTTAAAATTACATAATCCTAAAAATTACAAAATAACAAACCTAGAGCGTTAAATAAATTTCAAAAAGGTCGATCTTGTCGAACGCCTTTTTTTCCTTGCCGCGAAACTCTATGTTCGCCACCGCCACCCGGTCCTCGTGGCTTAACTCGCCCCCGGGAACGGCTTCGTAGTAAGCCTTGAAACGCTCGAGCTTGGGCCGTAGCTCGCGCCATATATGTTGGCACGCGTTGACGTTGTGGCGGTCGTTACCGACGTTATGTCGGTAGGCTGCGAAAGCTTCCGGCCAATATTTTGTTTGGCCCGGTGGCCGCCCCTTCATAGCGTTAACGACGCTTGTGACTAGGGCAAGTTCTTCTTCGTGGGTCCAGGATGCCATAGCGGGTTCGTGGGATGTTGGGGTTGGGGTGACCGGTTGGGGTAGCGGGGGATAGCGAATGTTTGGGATGGACCACGGTGGGGTTTGGGATGGACCACACGGTTGGGGTTTGGGGTTATTTATAGGTGTAAGACTTAAACTTTAAAAGAGACTAATAAGCTTTCATTTAATAAAGATTCCAAATGGGTCGAATAATTTATAAGAAAAATTCTGCATTTAGCTTCTTGCTACTAAAAAGATTGTTACAAAAGAGTTTATAACCCAACATTTCATAGACTATTAACAAAGTTTTTAACCACAAGTTTATCGTCAAACAACTACCGGGTTAGGCTACATACAAAAGACCCGTTTTAACAAAACATTTAACCAAAGTTTAGATCACAACTAGTAGCTTTGCGGAAGCGTGCATCACAAGTGTGTGTTCGATCCAAGTAGCGTCATCCATCATGTCGCTTTACCTACATTCAACCAATTCATTAGACATTTTAATTAAATAATTTATACAACATCAAGTTACTAATCGAAATACAAGAAAACCTCTTTAAAACTTTCATCCAAACATGAAACTTCTCAATATGGCACATCGTTTCTTCTAACTCATTCAACACATCTCCATATCATGTATTCGACTTACACCAACTTATTACAATTGTACGGATTCGGATATAGAATAATAACATTTTACATCAATACATGCTAGTAATATTTGTAAGCAAAGAACTTACCTTTATCGTTCTTCGTTTGAGACTCGGAACGGCTTGAGCTTTCCTCCTTAATTCCTACAATCCACAATCACATACTTAAGTCTCATGTCTTTCTTTCCATTCCATTATCAATAGCTTCAATTTAACAACTAACTAACTCTCAATTCTAGCCATTTAGCAATTTAACAACACATGATCAACTCATTCAAGCATTTTGACAAACACTTGGTGTGCATGCCGTTAGATAAGCATAAGGTACAAGTATTATATGCATAACTTCAACCAAATCATATCAAGATCAACAAGAACATCAAATTGAATAAATTCTCATATATCATTCCATCTAAATCAGTTCCAACTAACAAGTTCTTATTATAACATCATCATGCATGATCCGTGTACTAATTTACTCAAGAATTTCACATTGTACCTCATAACACCCCTACCCTAAGTGGGTTTTCACTTCAAATGTTGATTTAGTCAAATTCAAGCATTCATTATGATCTAAATGATGTTCTTAGTTCATCATCTTACTAATTTCATACTAACTCATGGATCTCTTAAGACCCATAACATACAAGATCATCAAAATATGAAATTCTACTTACCTAGTGCTTTAGCATGCTTGGATGATTAAGAAATCATGGACATGCATGAGTATTAGCCAAGATTAGAGCTTCAATTGCTGTATTTTGAATGATGAAAAAGGGTTCTCCCTTGTTTTTCTTGGCTCCTGGCGACACACACACACTGTTATGTGTGTGTTTGTGTTTTAATTTCAATTTATCATTCCTACTTTCTATTCATGTTACATTTGCCCCCCTTAAGATTAAGTCTTTATCATTTATGGCAATTTCCTTTCTTATAGTTAGACCTTTCTTGTATACTTACCAAGTTCACAATTCATAAATATTACCCTAATATAAATTATTCCTACTCATAACTTTGTTTACAACATGAATACAACCATATAAAAATTATTTGTGTTATAACTTACTTGTAGCATATCATATTAACACGAAACGAGCATAATTACTATTTTGGGGTGTTACAAGTCCACCCCCCTTGTTGGTGCATACATCTGTCGACTTCGTCTTATATCGAGTCTCGGACAAAAGTTTGAAGACAAAAGTTTGAAGACAAAAGTTTGAACATGGCTGCTAGTTTGAAGCATGCTAGTTTGAAGAGGTCATGTTTGAAAGTGTCCTGCTAGTTTGAGAGGTCATGTTTGAAAGTGTCCTGCTAGTTTGAGAGGGTCACGGTTTGAAGGGGTGACAGTTTGAGGCATGACATGCCACTTTCAAACTAGAGGGTCTTGTCCTATAAATAGGCTTCAAACTTTCATCATTTGTAACTTTCTGATTTCCGACGCCGAGGTGCTGTCGAAGTGTCTTTGTACTGTAATCCGTTCAAGATCAATAAACAAGACATTTATTAGTGAATACAAGCTAAACGAAGACCGAATCAATGAATTCCGCCTCTGATTCGGTCTGACCACTCTTCTGATCGACTCGTTAGGTCGTTTCACGATCCTACATGTGGTATCAGAGCTCAGGAGGAAGAGTTCTTACCGTTTAGCTCGTTTTCGCTAGCAAATTCTGATTTTCTACACCTTCTTTCACAAAATTGATACTTTTCATGGTTAAAATCGGCTAAAACTTTCACAATATGTGTGTAATGGTGTTTTAACAAACCCTTGAGAATATCGGACCTAAACTCGTAGTAAAAGTGGTAAAAATGGCTTGAAAATTGGTAACCGTTTGAACGTGTCCAGCACTTGTCCGTTTGAAAAACCGCCTGACCGTTTGAAATCTGCGTCTGACAGTTTGAATCTGTCCCTGACCGTTTGAAACTGCACCTGACCGTTTGAAAGTTGCCATCGTGACCGTTTGAAACTGGTCTGGCAGTTTGAAATTGACCTTGTCAGTTTGAAAGGTGACCTGACCGTTTGAGGGTGTCACCGTTTGAAAAGTTATCACGTGAAAGTTGTACAGGTCATTCAAAAACGTGTCAGTTTGCATGTGATTTTGGGTTGTTGACACAATCACAAGTTCTATTATAATCCAAGACCATTACATTTGCATGTGAATTAAAGTGACTTTAATTGTTTTGTCAGTACACGTGAATATGGATTAATTGTTTCAAGAAGTCTTGCATGTGATATTATCATTTTGTTTGAAAAGCTCAAGGTCTAGTAAATTGAAATAATCAGATTGCATGTGATTTCATTTTGTGAGTATCAAGATAACGTGAGTTGTAAAAAGTTGTCGGCCACATTGTTTTTGAAAGATAATCAATATTAAAAATTGCACATGTGATCTGATCAGTTAGTTTGAGGTCCAATCAAAGCTAATTGTTACTTGGCGTTGTCGGATATCAATTTTTGTACATGTGCTAGGTGCGGCCCAATCAATATTCTGATATATACACGGCCCAAATTATAAATCGACTAAAGTGATCGGCCCATGTGACTTGGATTGTTGTCTGATTCACTAAATTCATTAGTCTATTCCATGTGATTAATATCCTTGTTCAAGATTATTTTCGGCCCAATCATATTATCTCGATACTATTTGTTGTCGACTTGTTATTTTCATCGATCAAAGGCCCAAGTTTCATTATCATTGACCAAATCAGTGAAGGCCCAATCAGAGTTAAGTGTTTGAACAGGTTGTGTTTGAAAGATGGCAATGGTCTTTGATGAGAAGGAAAATTATGATCTTGTAAGGATAAATGATTGGTATCGAGGGTATTTCAGTAGTCATTATCAAGGTTTGTCCAAGAATGTTTGGGTTAACCGGTTCGAATGTTTTCTGTGTAAGAAAGATGAGAAATTAGATGATCTGGAGAAGCGATTTGATCGTTTGATTGACCATTTGAAAGAAAACAAGATAATGATTTCAGAAGCTGAAATAGTATCAAAGTTTGCTAATGGATTACCAGCTGAATGGGATATTTTTTGGAAAATCTAAGAAAGAATTCTAGTTTTTCAAAATTATCTTTTAAGTAAATTCATCAGTAAACTTACAACACATAGATATGATAATGAAGAGAAAAAGAAAGAGTTGTTGAATAGGATAGAAAATAATTTGAAAAAATTAAGTTTGGATGTGATTGTAGAACTGAACAAAAGAGTCTGTGTGTGTCTTAGTGCAAAAGATGTTATGAAATATGATATGAAGAGGGGTTGTTATATTGATGAGAATATGAATCCTCTTGACTTCGTTAAAATCTTTTGTGCAGGAACATACAAGATGGAGACAGAGCAAGTTCAAAAGAATGAAGAATCTGTGAAGATTGAATCTTCAAGTTCTGACTCAGGTTGCTCGAAATGTGATAAACTTGAGGCTGACAATGGCAAACTATTGAAGGATGCGGAAAGTTTGACATTGGAAATCAAGAAGTTGAAAGATGAGAAGCAATTTGATGATAAACAGATTCTTGTTTTGCAGGAAAATTTTGAGAAATTGAAGTCTGAAAATGTCAAACTGTTGAGTGGTTTGGACAGTTTGACATTAGAAAACAAAATTTTGAAAGAAAAAGAAAAAGATTTTGAAAATGAAAAATCGAAGATTGAAAAAGATTTTCAAAGTCAAATAAAAATTTTAGAAGATGAGAGAGATATGTTTGGTAAAAACAATCTTGAAAAACAAATTGAAAACAATTCTCATCTTGAAAATATTATTCGACTTGAAAAAGAAGCTGAATGTTCTCAACAGAAAATCAAAGAGTTAGAAGGTAAAATCAGGGAATGGGAAGAAAAGTTGAAGGTTTTTGTGAATACTTCAGTTATTCCCTGTCCAAAACCTATTAATTCAGTTTCAATAAGTGACGATGTCACAAACTATGACAAAGTCGTAGTTGAAGATTGCGATGAAAAATCTGATGATGAAAAAGAAAAAAATTGACAAAAAGAATTTATTTTTGAAGTTAAAAGAAAAATTTCAAGAAACTGTTCCACAATCAACCGAAAAGGGAGAATTGTCACACCCCCAAAATCCACCTGCGGAGTACTACCGCTTGGAGGCGTGACTGACCAGGATCCAGCCACCAATCATATTGAACAAGCATATAAGTAGTTATAAAAATCCACCCAATACAATTGGTGTTCAAACAAAACATAGTTAAGTTGCAAGCGGAAGCATAAGTCTTAAAAACAAAGCATAAGTTTAATAGTTTCAAAGTTTAAACATGGCACACAGCCGTCCATGTCCCACAACGATCCTCCTCCATGCAAGCTCCAGCTTAAGAACCTAAGGACCTGCAAAGCATGTAGTAACGAGTCAACAACAAGTTGAGTGAGTTCACGGTTGGGTGTTCGTTTTAAGTTGTTTCGAAAACAGTTTCCTTTAGCTGGCATCCTGCCGTGGGGGTTACCCCATAGTTAAAAACGTGACTTGTTCATTCCCGGTTACTCTGGCTATCCAGCCGTGGGGGCTACCCCGTGTTAGTTATCTGGCATTTCGGCCGTGGGGGCTACCCCATGTATACACTAGACTCGTTACCATATCGACTGCTGACTGTAGTCATGTTTATGTGCCCTGAAACTGTCAATGTCTATCATCATTGACGTGCCCCAGATCCATTAGTTCACGCCCGTCCTCTGCGGCACGGTGTGAGGTTTGTCAGACCTAAATAGCGCTATCTAACTAATGACCCGCTCGCCATTGGCCCGGCGATTAAGTCGATATAAAAAGGAGGGACTTCGTGATAGAGTTTTGGTCTAGTACGAGTTATCTGTCCGTGAGGACGAGGAATTACATTCCTGAACCTTTGCTGTCCTACCCAAGGAGGACGAGGAACCCAGTTCCTTAACCCCATTCCCAACCCAGGGAATCCCATGCTTTGTAGAGGGTGTGAACTCACCTTGGTTTGCTCGGTAGAAACACAGAAAAGTCAAACAAGCAATGTTGTGGCTACTCACGTCCGATTGATGGGTTTCGAAGATGAGTGTGAAGCTTCCGAGTGTGTGTGTGTGAGAGCCGATCCGCTAGTCCTAGTGTCTCCGGTTTGGATCCGAGATGGAGGGAAACAATGTTGTAGCTTAGGGTTTTAGTGAGAGGATGAAGAGTGTGTGTGTAGAGGAGAGTATGAGTGTTGTCCAAAATGACAAGTGTGGGTATCATGGGGATTATATACTAGCTTCAAGTGCACCCTAATGGGCTTCGACATAGGCTAAATGGGTGTGTGTGGCCCAACCGGCCCATAAGTCATTGTTCACTCGAGACCACATGGTCTCGAGTCGGGTTCGTGTTGTCTCGGTTCATATACATACTCGCATACATACACACAAGCATACATGTAACATAACACATAATCATATAAAGGTTCACTTGTCATTCATTAAATCATCAAATTAGTTAGTCACTTAGTGTTCAAACGTACAACGAAAGGTTCTAAATTTCGAGTTGTCACATCATCCCCAAGTTGAAAGAAATTTCGTCCCGAAATTTGGTAGGCACTCACTGAGGAAGCTAGTTAAGTTGTATGGTTTTCCCGGTTTTCCTGGGGTGTCACATCCACCCCCCGTTGATCTGGAATTTCGTCCCGAAATTCCGTAGCTTCGGCCTCAGTAGTGGGTGTACTGTTTACAAACAGTTGGGGATACTTGTGTTTCATCTGATCTTCGCGCTCCCAGGTGAACTCTGGGCCGCGACGTGAGTTCCAACGAACTCGAACGAGAGGTATTCTAGTGCTCTTGAGGACCTTAACATCCCGGTCCGTGATCTCGACTGGTTCCTCGACGAATCGTAACTGCTCGTCGATAGTGAGTTCCTTCAAAGGAACTACGTGGGTCTCATCTGACGGACACTTCTTCAGATTCGACACGTGAAAAACGTTGTGAACTGCACCGAGTTCCGCTGGTAAGTTTAGTCTGTAGGCCACCCTGCCTATTTTCTCAATGACCTCGAAAGGTCCAACGTATCGTGGGTTAAGTTTACCGCGTTTACCAAAACGAACCACACGCTTCCAGGGTGAAACTTTGAGTAGTACCCGCTCCCCAACCTGGAGCTCAAGTGGTTTCCTGCCCATGTCGGCGTAAACTTTCTGACGTTCGCGAGCTGCCGTCATGCGTTTTCGTATTTGAGCAATTTGTTCGGTCGTGTCTACCACATATTCTGGACCAGTGATCTGACTATCTCCCACCTCTGCCCAGCAAAGAGGTGACCGGCATTTACGTCCGTACAATGCCTCAAATGGAGCAGCTTTAATGCTGGTGTGGTAGCTGTTATTGTACGAGAATTCCACAAGTGGCAGATGCTTTTCCCAGCGGTTGCCAAAGTCGATTACACATGCACGAAGCATGTCTTCTAAGGTTTGAATAGTGCGCTCGGACTGCCCGTCCGTCTGAGGATGATACGCTGTGCTCATATCTAATCGTGAGCCGAAGGATTTGTGCATTGCTTGCCACAGCTCTGAAGTAAAACGTGCATCTCGATCTGAGATGATAGAGGTGGGCACCCCGTGCCTCGACACGACTTCCTTAAGGTATATTTCTGCAAGAGTGGAGAATTTATCCGTCTCCTTGATAGCCAGGAAGTGTGCAGATTTTGTGAGTCGATCCACGATCACCCAAATAGTATCGTTCCCGCGCTGGGATCTAGGTAGGCCAGTGACAAAATCCATGGAAATTTGCTCCCATTTCCATTGAGGTATCTCTGGTTGTTGGAGTAGGCCTGATGGTTTCTGGTATTCCGACTTGACTCTCGCATAAGTCAAACACTTGCTGACGTAGGTTGCTATGTGGGCCTTCATGCTAGGCCACCAATACGTAGTTTTGATATCGTGATACATCTTATCCGATCTAGGATGTACCGAGTAGCGAGACTTGTGTGCTTCATCCATCACAAGCTCTCGTAGGTTGCCATAGTGTGGGACCCAAACGCGTCCCGTTACGTAGTAAGCACCGTCTTCCTTCTGTTCTAATCGTTGCCTTGATCCACGTAGGGCTTCAGCCCTGACGTTTTCTGGTTTCAGTGCTTCTATCTGAGCAGCTCGTATTTGGGAGGGAAGACTAGAATGGATCGTGAGTTGTAGAGCTCGTACGCGCTTAGGCGCTGTGTCCTTCCGACTGAGGGCGTCGGCCACAACATTGGCCTTGCCCGGGTGATACCTGATTGAGCACTCGTAGTCATTTAGTAGCTCGACCCATCGTCGTTGTCGTATATTCAGTTCTTTCTGCTTGAAGATGTGCTCGAGGCTCCTGTGGTCGGTGTAGATGGCGCACTTGGTACCATACAGGTAATGCCGCCATAACTTAAGTGCAAAAACAACAGCTCCCAGCTCTAAGTCGTGCGTCGTGTAGTTCTTTTCATGAACCTTGAGTTGGCGTGAGGCGTAGGCTATAACTTTATCTCGTTGCATCAACACGCAACCAAGACCCTGAATTGATGCGTCGCAGTAAACCACAAAGTCGTCTGTGCCTTCCGGCAAGGAAAGGATAGGTGCGCTACAAAGTCTATCCTTTAGGTGCTGAAATGCCAACTCCTGTGCGTTTCCCCAGCGATAAACAACGCCCTTCTGCGTTAGTGAGGTGAGAGGCTGTGCGATCTTAGAAAAATCCTTTATGAATCTCCGGTAGTATCCCGCCAAACCCAAGAATTGGCGAATTTCCTTTGGTGTACGAGGTGCAGGCCAGTTCTTAATCGAGTCTATCTTGGATGGATCAACGTGAATCCCATCCTTGTTTACTACGTGGCCTAGGAAATGGACTTCTCGAAGCCAAAAGTCGCATTTCGAGAACTTTGCATAAAGCTGTTCTGTTCGAAGGAGTTCCAGAATAAGTCGCAGATGCTGCTCGTGTTCCTCCCGACTCTTGGAATAAATCAGGATGTCGTCGATGAAGACTATAACGAACTTGTCCAGGTAAGGCTTGCACACTCGGTTCATCAAGTCCATGAAAACCGCAGGTGCGTTTGTCATCCCAAAAGGCATGACCAAAAACTCATAGTGCCCGTATCGAGTTCTGAAAGCTGTTTTGGAGACGTCCTCTTCCCGGACTCTCAGTTGGTGATAACCCGATCTCAAATCGATCTTCGAATAGTAGCTTGACCCTTGCAGCTGGTCAAACAAGTCGTCGATCCGCGGTAGAGGATAACGATTCTTCACCGTCACCTTGTTGAGTTCTCGGTAGTCAATGCACATTCTGAAGGTACCGTCCTTCTTCTTTACAAATAGCACTGGAGCTCCCCAGGGCGATGAGCTTGGACGAATAAAACCCTTATCCAGGAGCTCTTGTAGTTGCGTGGAGAGTTCTTTCAACTCTGATGGGGCTAAACGATAAGGTGCACGGGCTATGGGCGCGGCTCCAGGAGCTAGTTCGATCTGAAACTCGACCTGGCGATGAGGCGGAAGACCAGGCAATTCCTCAGGAAATACCTCGGGATAATCGCGTACCACTGGAAAATCTTCTATCTTCTTCTCTTTTTATGAGGTGTCGGTAACGAGAGCCAAAATGGCAGTGTGGCCCTTTCGCAAGCACTTTTGGGCCTTAAGGAGAGAAATGACGTTCTCAACAGCACTCCTCTTGTCGCCATGAATCATGAGAGGTTCACCACCGGGACCTGGAATACGGACAACCTTCTCGTTGCAAAGAATCTCTGCTCGATGTTGGGATAACCAATCCATCCCAATGACGACGTCGAAACTACCCAAGACAATAGGAATGAGGTCGATAGAGAAGGTCTGGTCAGCGAGAATAAGTTTACAACCCTTGACTACGTGTGTGGCTTCTAAACTCTTACCATTTGCTAGCTCTACGGTGTGCTTGTTGTTCAAAGGTGTTGGAATACGCTTAAGCATTCGACTAACTTCTAGTGACATGTAGCTAGTATCGGCACCCGAATCAAATAAAACTGAAACATAAAAGTCGTCGAGAAGGAACTTACCCGCCACAACATTGGGGTCGTTCCTTGCTTCACCTTGGCCGATCACAAACACCCGCCCCCTGGCGCCATTGTTGTTGTTGTTCCCGTTGTTACCATTCCCCTGATTGTTGTTATTGTTGTTGTTGTTCTGGTTCCTGTTCAGTTGGGGACAATCTCTCTTGAAGTGGCCTTCAGCTCCACACTGAAAGCACCCTTTGTTATCACCTTGCTGCTGCTGCTGGCGTTGATTCGGTTGAGCTTGATGACGATTCTGATTGGCGGGGTATAAGCTCCTGCAATCCTTTGCAGCGTGACCAGGCTTGTTGCACCGATGACAGTTGCCCCTGGTGCATGGCCCGCTGTGGTGCAGGCTGCAGCGATTGCATTTGGGGTGATTTCCTTTGTACCCACCATGGCTTTGACCACCAGACGATTGCTGATTAGGGCTCTTGTAGTCATCAGTCTTCCTCTGCTGAGACTGGGACTGAACAGAAGTCGAACCCTTACTTGAAGTTCCATCCCATTTCCGTTTGTTGTCACTAGAGGTACCAGAAGTAGTTGCAGCACCTATGCGTTTTGGTAACTTGTTCTGCTCCACCGCCTGATCCGTGAGACGGTGAGCCAACTGAACAGCTTGCTGGTAGGTGGCGAGGTTCGCTGAAGTCACATGACTTTGGATTTCTGGCACTAAGCCCTGAAGAAATAGTTCGATGCGTTTGATGGGGGGATCCACCATAGTAGGGCACTGAATTGCCAGTTCGTTCGACCTTTTCACATAAGCCTCAATTTCCGACCCCGTCATCTTGAGGTTGAAGAACTCCACTTCCAGCTTGTGAATCTCATCCCGACTGCAGTACTCTTCCTTGATCATTTCCTTAAAAGTTTCCCATGGGGTGGCGTTGGCAGCAACCAACCCCAGCATCTGAACTTGAGCGTTCCACCATGTGAGGGCCAAACCCTCGAGAGTACCAGTAGCATACTTCACCCTGCGCGCCTCAGGGCATTCGCACATTTCGAACACAGATTCTAGCTTCTCAAACCAGTGTAGGAGACCCACTGCTCCTTCAGTGCCGCTAAAAGTAGTCGGTCGGCAGTCCATGAAAGTCTTAAAAGTGCACACGGGTGGCTGAACGTGTTGACCTAGTGTGGGCGAAAGAAAAGACAGACTTTAACACAAAAGTTGGTTCACGAGAGTAGGATTCTAAAGATCCTAGAATGAGTTCGGACTGCAGGATATACCTCCTGCGTGTGCAGCTGCAAGTGCTGCGGCAACTCGTTCGTTAATCAGAGCCGTCAACTGGGCTTGTGTCATGTTAACGCGTCCAGACATGATTCTTCATATCAAGAGTAACACGAGTGAGAGAGGTTCGCGAAGGTACAACGATAGGATAGAGTAAGCACGCATGTGTTCAAGCAACAGTGGTTATACCAACCAAGCATACCATAAGCAATGTACTATGTAACTAACAGGTAGGCAATATATACACAGATCATATCACCTAGAATGTCGAGCCTTGCATGTGGAGTGAAGCATCGTTGTGGACCGTTGAGCACTGTACAGGTTATAGTCTGGTTTTAACAAAAACGTTTTTCCCCTTTATTAAAACCAAGTTCTCTATAACCAATGGCTCTGATACCAATCTGTCATACCCCCAAAATCCACCTGCGGAGTACTACCGCTTGGAGGCGTGACTGACCAGGATCCAGCCACCAATCATATTGAACAAGCATATAAGTAGTTATAAAAATCCACCCAATACAATTGGTGTTCAAACAAAACATAGTTAAGTTGCAAGCGGAAGCATAAGTCTTAAAAACAAAGCATAAGTTTAATAGTTTCAAAGTTTAAACATGGCACACAGCCGTCCATGTCCCACAACGATCCTCCTCCATGCAAGCTCCAGCTTAAGAACCTAAGGACCTGCAAAGCATGTAGTAACGAGTCAACAACAAGTTGAGTGAGTTCACGGTTGGGTGTTCGTTTTAAGTTGTTTCGAAAACAGTTTCCTTTAGCTGGCATCCTGCCGTGGGGGTTACCCCATAGTTAAAAACGTGACTTGTTCATTCCCGGTTACTCTGGCTATCCAGCCGTGGGGGCTACCCCGTGTTAGTTATCTGGCATTTCGGCCGTGGGGGCTACCCCATGTATACACTAGACTCGTTACCATATCGACTGCTGACTGTAGTCATGTTTATGTGCCCTGAAACTGTCAATGTCTATCATCATTGACGTGCCCCAGATCCATTAGTTCACGCCCGTCCTCTGCGGCACGGTGTGAGGTTTGTCAGACCTAAATAGCGCTATCTAACTAATGACCCGCTCGCCATTGGCCCGGCGATTAAGTCGATATAAAAAGGAGGGACTTCGTGATAGAGTTTTGGTCTAGTACGAGTTATCTGTCCGTGAGGACGAGGAATTACATTCCTGAACCTTTGCTGTCCTACCCAAGGAGGACGAGGAACCCAGTTCCTTAACCCCATTCCCAACCCAGGGAATCCCATGCTTTGTAGAGGGTGTGAACTCACCTTGGTTTGCTCGGTAGAAACACAGAAAAGTCAAACAAGCAATGTTGTGGCTACTCACGTCCGATTGATGGGTTTCGAAGATGAGTGTGAAGCTTCCGAGTGTGTGTGTGTGAGAGCCGATCCGCTAGTCCTAGTGTCTCCGGTTTGGATCCGAGATGGAGGGAAACAATGTTGTAGCTTAGGGTTTTAGTGAGAGGATGAAGAGTGTGTGTGTAGAGGAGAGTATGAGTGTTGTCCAAAATGACAAGTGTGGGTATCATGGGGATTATATACTAGCTTCAAGTGCACCCTAATGGGCTTCGACATAGGCTAAATGGGTGTGTGTGGCCCAACCGGCCCATAAGTCATTGTTCACTCGAGACCACATGGTCTCGAGTCGGGTTCGTGTTGTCTCGGTTCATATACATACTCGCATACATACACACAAGCATACATGTAACATAACACATAATCATATAAAGGTTCACTTGTCATTCATTAAATCATCAAATTAGTTAGTCACTTAGTGTTCAAACGTACAACGAAAGGTTCTAAATTTCGAGTTGTCACAAGAATGCTCTAAGCAAAAACCTTTGAAGAAGAAAGTGGAACAGAAACAAAAAATTAAAAATTTGAAAAATGTTCAAAAAGAGAATAACAACTCATCAGATCGAACATCCAATCGCAATCAAAAACCACAAAAAGTAAAAAATGAAAACTCAAAAATTGTTGGTAATAAGTGGTGCAGGTCGGACCACAGTGCTTCAAAGCCAAATCCAGCGTACAAGAGGAGAGATGGATATCACCAAGCCAAACAGTGCTTTGATCTGAATGTTTGGGCTGAAAATGGTGATTGGTACGATAACAGAGTGTGTTACCGATGCGGTTATCTAGGACACATTGCTGTTAACTGCCAAAGTTGGAGATTTGAGTCAAGGAAATGCTTTAACTGCAACATAATTGGCCATATTGCTAGAGATTGCTCAATGAGATCAATGAGAAGATCAAGGGTTGAATCTCAGAAGCATGTAAAGATACCAGTCTCTGTCAAGCCCAAAGAACAGAAAGTTCAAGAACGTAAAGTTCAAGAACAGAAAGTTCAAGAACCGAAAGTAAAGCTTTCACAGGGGCAGAAAGACAGACTGAGGAAAAAGAGGAAGAAGGCAAGAGAGTATCTGGAGAAGATATTGTCCTTGGATACAACTGGTAAAACAGATAAAAGTTCTGATAAATCGTCTTGCTCGCCAAAGAATGACAAATCAAGCAAAACGAATTCATCAGATACAAATCTGAGGACGAAAGAGGGAAAGAAGAAGAAGAAAATGGTCGGTGATGAATCTGATGTGTCAAAGTCAGACAAGCCACCATCAGGCAATGAATCTGACAGGTCAAAGTCAGACAAGCCATGTGCAGGCAATGATTCTGGTTCGTCAAAGCCAGAAGAGCCTGTTGTTAAGGTAAAATCTGAGAATTCTGGTCTAACAATGGATGATGCAAATTTTCCACCATTGTTGAACAAGAATTCAAAATCACCCAAGAACAGTCAGGCTTGGGTGAATCTGTTTAAATGAAAAACCTGACTTGCCGGAACTCCCAGGTTGGTAAGTGTGGAGTAGGAATCGACACTTTGAGAATTCAACCAACAGATGATGATTGGTTGAAAATGCTTGATTGGTTTGATCTTACAAGTGGTAAATCAGGGACATTAAGTTGTATCTGATTTCCTACAAGTGGTTGAAAAACAATGTGATGAGTTTTCCCCGTATCTACAAATGGTAAAATCAACAAAACTAATTTTTCGGAAAAACCATTTTGATTAAAACAAACTTAAGTGTTTTGAGATCACAATGGGAAAATAGTTTGTTGTGAGGGGGAGTTCTGATTGTTTATGCCAAGTGAATGGAGAATTGAAGTGATTCTCATCATGTTGTCACGTTTCTTGTACAGCTTGTTTTCAAATTTTCCTAGAAAATCAAAATTGAGACATATTTTGATTTTAGGGGGAGTAAAAATTTTAAAAAAATTAGAAAATTTGAAAATGTCAAAAATATTGAAAAATGTAAAAATGAGTTTTTGTTGCATAAAAGAGGAAATGATAGTACATCAGTGGACTATCACAACACGCTAAAGAAATGGAATGTTAAAATGTGATAAATGATCTCACTAAAGATGTGACGGTAGGCTCAGCTAGACTAGTAGATTTGCGAGAACGATACAAACATAAATGAAAAAGCCTAGTTCTAGTGGAAAACATGGTCAAAAGCATAGTACTTAGTTTTGTCCTTCTTGATTGTGTGCCTACTCAGTAAATGCTGATTGTCGTAAGACATAAAACTGGGTAAGTTTGTGAACTTTCACAACTTTGCTGAAAAGTCGCTGTGATTGTGCATTTTATTTTGCAAAGATTTAAACTTGTTTTATTTCTTTATTTTTGTTTAAGCATCGGACATCCTTTGCGTATACGTGAGTATCGACCTGGATGTTGTTGCCTAAACGTTCTGCTTTATTTTCTTTGGTGTTTCGTTTAAGCTTTGGACCTCCTCTGCGTATACGGAAGTATCGACCTGGTGGTTAAAGCCTAAACAACTTCAACTTGTTTTATTTTTCTTATTTTATTTAAACATTGGACTTTCTCTGCGTATACGGAAGTATCGACCTGATTGTTAATGTTTAAACATTCTGCTTTGTTTTCGCACAAATCACAGTCGATAAAAGTTTAAAGGCATTACTTGAGTCAGTGTATTGCATGATGAGGGGATATGCTGAGATAGTGGGGTCCATAAGAACTTAGTGCTATCTTAATATACCTTAAAGTATCGGTAAGCAGATTGAAAGTTTTTAGATTGAGTTTAAGTGGACAACAATATCGTCAATCAACGTGAATCGTTTAGAGCTTAAAATGTTTAAAGCTTAACGGTGCTTGTGATGTGTCTCAAAAACTGATATGATCCTCTTACACAAACTCACAAAAATATTGTTTGTAAATATTTCTTTACTGCATTTCTTTGTTTTAAAAAATTAAAAAAGATTTTAGTGTGTTTTAGCATAAATTTTGAAAAATAACAAAAAGATTTTCGACAACTGATGTTGGAAAGCTGATATTCAAAATTTCAAGTGCTGAACATGATGAACTGGTTTGGGAGTGTGAGTTTACATGAAGAAACTGATTTTGAGAAAGAAAGTTAGATTATTTAATCAGGATCATTAATTTGAACTTGATATAACTATTACTAGTAAGTTTTTCTTATTGATTTAAGTAAAAACTTATGTTGTGATGAGAAAATGTGTGCAGGAAATGAGCTGAACAGAGATAAAACCAGGGATTGATCTCAAGGTGATAGCTAATTCCAGACAGCGATCCCATCATGATGAGAGGGGGAGTCTGACGAGGTTAGAGCCAAAGAGAAGATCCTGGTATTTGCTAAGAAAGACAAAAGACTGATAAAGACTGAAGATACGAAGACTCGACACTTAAGACTCGTCAACATCTGAGGGGGAGTCTGTTGGTGCATACATCTGTCGACTTCGTCTTATATCCAGTCTCGGACAAAAGTTTGAAGACAAAAGTTTGAAGACAAAAGTTTGAACATGGCTGCTAGTTTGAAGCATGCTAGTTTGAAGAGGTCATGTTTGAAAGTGTCCTGCTAGTTTGAGAGGTCATGTTTGAAAGTGTCCTGCTAGTTTGAGAGGGTCACGGTTTGAAGGGGTGACAGTTTGAAGCATGACATGCCACTTTCAAACTAGAGGGTCTTGTCCTATAAATAGGCTTCAAACTTTCATCATTTGTAACTTTCTGATTTCCGACACCGAGGTGCTATCGAAGTGTCTTTGTACTGTACTCCGTTCAAGATCAATAAACAAGACATTTATTAGTGAATACAAGCTAAACGAAGACCGAATCAATGAATTCCGCCTCTGATTCGGTCTGAGCACTCTTCTGATCGACTCGTTAGGTCGTTTCACGATCCTACACCCCTTAAAGAAGGTTTCATCCCCGAAACCTAATTTACGTACCGAATAAAAACGGGTAGAACTTCCTCATTTCATTCTCCGGTTCCCAAGTGAGATCCGATCCCTTTCTGTGTTTCCATTGAACTAACACTTGCTTGATTTCCTTGTTGCGAAGAGTCTTCACCTTGGTATCCTTTATAGCTACTGGTCTTTCTATGTAATTCATTCTCTCGTCTACCTCGATGTCTTCGAGAGGCACATGAGCCGTTACATCCGCAAGACACTTTCGTAATTGTGACACATGGAAAGTGTTGTGGATCCCTTCTAATGTTGAGGGTAATTCTAACCGGTAGGCTACCTTTCCCACTCGAGCTAAAATCTTGAATGGTCCGATATATCGGGGACCCAACTTTCCTCGTTTACGGAATCTAATTATGCCTTTCCACGGAGATACCTTCAAGAACACTCGGTCCCCCACTTGGAACTCAATATGGCGCTTCTTTTTATCTGCATATGACTTTTGTCGGTCTTGCGCCGCTTTTAATCGAGCCCGTACCATGTCAATCTTTTCATTAGTTATAGCTACTACGTCCTTAGGAGCGAGTTCTCTTTGTCCCACTTCTCCCCAACAGACAGGGGTTCTACACTTTCTCCCATACAACATTTCATACGGCGCCATTTTTATGCTACTTTGGTAGCTGTTGTTATACGAGAATTCCACTAATGGCAAATGTTCATCCCAATTTCCCCCGAAATCCATAACGCATGCTCTCAACATATCCACAAGAGTTTGGATGGTCCTTTCGGATTGACCATCCGTTTGTGGATGATACGCGGTACTTATATGCAATTGTGTGCCCATTTCTTCATGAAATTTCTGCCAGTAGCTGGAGGTAAATCACGTGTCCCGATCTGACACAATAGACACAGGCACACCATGGCGGGAAATGATTTCATCTACATAAATTTCTGCTAACCTTTTTGAGGAATAAGTCTCCCGTATAGGTAGAAAGTGGGCGCTTTTGGTAAGTCGGTCAACAACGACCCATATTGCGTCATGCCCCTTTCTCGTCCTAGGAAGTTTGGTCACAAGATCCATGGTTACATCCTCCCATTTCCATACCGGGATTTCTAAAGGTTGCAATTTTCCATAGGGTTTTTGATGTTCCGCCTTCACTTGAGAACACGTCAAGCATTTAGATACATACTTAACAATATCACGTTTCATTCCCGGCCACCAATAATTCTCCTTCAAATCTATATACATTTTAGTGGCTCCCGGATGGACCGAGTAACGGGATTTATGCGCTTCCTCCAATAATAAGGTCTTTGCTTCACAATGACGTGGTATGAGGTATCCACACCCGCCCAAACCTTGTTCTTATCCCGCTCGCGTTTACTTCAAGTTTATTTTCAAACCCTTTCGTTCTTTCACCTTTCGGATCACCTACATTCAAAGATTCGTCTTGCGCCTTCCGTATTGTTTCGAGAAGGTTTGGTGTGACTTTCATTCTCATCGATTTTACTCGAATGGGTGGTGGGTATTCTTTCCGGCTTAGCGCATCCGCCACAACATTAGCTTTACCCGGATGGTAAAGAATGTCGCAGTCGTAATCTTTGATCAATTCTAGCCACCTTCGTTGCCTCATATTGAGATCTTTCTGTTCAAAGAAGTATTTAAGGCTTTTGTGGTCTGAATAAATTGTACACTTTGTTCCAAACAAATAATGCCTCCAGATTTTTAAGGCAAACACTACCACCGCCAATTCTAAATCGTGGGTTGGATAGTTAATTTCATGCTGCTTAAGTTGTCTTGAAGCGTAAGCAATAACCTTGCCTCGTTGCATCAAGACACAACCCAACCCTTGATGAGATGCGTCCGCATAAACCACTAAGTCTTCCGTTCCCTCTGGCAGAGTTAAAACGGGAGAGCTTGACAATTTCTCTTTTAATATTCGGAAGGCCTTCTGTTGATCATTGCCCCATTCAAACTTTTCTTCCTTCTTCGTCAGCTTGGTTAAAGGGAGGGCTATTTTGGAGAAATCTTGGATGAATCTCCGATAATAGCCGGCTAAACCGAGGAAACTTATTATTTCATTAACATTCTTTGGGGGTACCCATTTTATTACAGCTTCTACCTTAGAAGGATCCGCCAAAATCCCTTTCTCATTAATTACATGGCCTAAAAACTGCACCTCCCTGAGCCAAAACGCACATTTAGAAAATTTTTCATATAACTTTTCCTTTCTAAGCGTCTCGAGTACCTTACGTAAATGACTCGCATGTTCAGACTCGCTACGAGAGTATACTAGAATGTCATCAATAAATACTATGACGAATTGATCTAGCATATTTCGGCATACTCTATTCATTAGATCCATAAAAGCGGCCGGAGCGTTAGTTAGCCCGAATGACATTACTAAAAATTCATAATGTCCGTATCGGGTCCTGAACGCGGTCTTAGGTACGTCCTCTTCCCTTACTCGTACTTGGTGGTAACCCGATCGCAAGTCAATTTTTGAGAACCAACTTGCCCCTTGTAATTGATCAAAAAGATCATCAATTCTCGGAAGGGGATATCGGTTCTTTATCGTGAGTTTGTTGAGCTCACGATAGTCGATGCACATTCTCATCGACCCATCTTTCTTTTTAACAAACAATACGGGCGCTCCCCACGGGGACACGCTAGAGCGTATGAAGCCTTTGTCAAGAAGCTCTTGTAATTGGGCCATCAATTCTCGTACCTCCGTGGTGCCAACCGGTAAGGGGCTTTGGCTACCGGTTTGGCATTTGGTTCTAACTCGATACGGAATTCGACTTCCCGCGTGGGTGGAAGTCCCGGCAATTCATCCGGAAACACATCCGGGTATTCATTCACTATTCTAGTATCTTCAATTCTTAAGGCACCTAATTTCGTATCGACAACATAGGCTAAGAATGCCTTACTTCCATTCTTCACATACTTAACCGCTTCTAAAATAGTACAGAATTTCGCCTCTACCTTTCTTTCCCCACGAATACTTACCCGTCGTCCCTTAGGAGATGTTACATGAATGATTTTGCTTTCACATAAGATTTCCGCATGATAGCGGGATAACCAATCCATACCTACAACTACTTTAAATTCTCCTAAGATCATGGGAATCAAATCAATGTCAAAATCTTCATCCTCAATAGTAATTTTACAATTTCTACATATTTCATGCAAAAGGTAGCTCTTACAGTTGGCTATTTCTACCTCTAAAGGTGTAGACATTCTTTCTACCATGAATAGATGGGAATGTATAAACTCAGTCGAAATGAATGACCTACTAGCCCCGGTATCAAACAGCACATATGTAGGTATGGAGTTTATTGTAAAGATACCTGACACAACATTCGGGTGAGCTCTAGCTTCTTCCGTAGAGATTTGGAACATTCTTCCTTTAGCTTTAGAGGGTTCTTCCTTCCTTCCTTCTTTCTTCGCCCCTTGTTTGAGTTTTGGGCACTCAGCCTTCACATGGCCCGACTCATTACAGTTGTAGCACACTCTCTTGGGATTTGGGCAATTATAATACGGATGCCCTTCTTGCCCGCAGTTGTAACATCCTTTCTTTCCCAATAGACATTCACCCGAATGGGGTTTTCCACATGTATTACATCATGGAAACCCTCCTTTAGAAGCTTCTCTCTTTCCTTGATCTTGTGTCTTTGGTTTCTTGGAAGTACCTTGGGTTGACCCTTTCTCGATTTGCCTTTTCTCCCCGCGTTCAGCCTGTCTCTTTAGCTCAATTTCCCTATCCCTCGCCAAATCGATAATCTCATCCAAAGTTTCACATTTAGAAGGAGTTATAAACTCCCGATATTCGGCCTTAAGCATACCATGATAACGGATAATCTTCTTTCTCTCCGTCCCGACTATTTCTCCGCAAAACTTCAGCTGGTCAAGAAAGGTATTTGTGATCTCATTAATTGATTCATCCTTTTGTCGGAGTCGGAGAAAGTCTTCTTGGATTCGATCCACAGCTGATTGTGGACAATGATACTTGATAAAAGGTTGTTTGAATTCTTGCCATGTTAAGGTTTGGACTCTATCCTCGCCAATTTCTTTACTATGCGTATCCCACCAATCTTTAGCCCTTCTTAAAAGTTGCCCCGTGGCAAACATGACTTGATCTTCTCTATCACAATGACTACGAATGAACACTCCCTCCATATTGGCTATCCATCTTTGACATTCAATGGGATCGATTTCTCCACTATAAGTCGAAGGTTTGCATGCCATGAAATCCTTGTAGGTGCACCATCGTGCTTCCTTCTTGCTTTGAATCCCGGTTAACATTTCTTTCAACTCATCTATCTTACTCGTTATCATAGTCTCCACCGTGCTTAATACTTGACTTTCCACTTCTTGCGCTAGCTTCGAAACATTTGCATCAAACGCCTTCGTTACTTCATCCGAAATTACCTTGTTTAACTCGTCTCGAGTTATCCGTTCCGTGGTATCCGGGTTTCCTCCACTTGCCATCTACAATTAAATATTTACGTTAAGCATCTTTACATTCATTCTTCCCATCTTTCTATTCGTCAATCACCATTTTAATAATTCATTCTCATAAGTCATAAATTCATCCAATCTTTCTTTACAACATTCTAGATGTATTACTTATTTCATTCGTTCGCATACATAACTTTCCACACATTCATCATTAAATCATGATGGTGGTCTTGAAATTCCTAGTTTCATAGTCAATTTGGAGTGTTCCTAGTGTTTGACGAATGCTAGAATTGAATTAGGGACCTTATCATAATAAACAAACAATTTCAGCAAAAGCAGACAAGGGGGACCCGTCGCCGACGGCACATGGTGCGTCGCCGACGGGCTCGGGAAAACCCCGTCGCTAAAGATCGCCCGTAGACAGTTAGTTAGCGCGTCGGTGAAGGAGGTGCCGTCGGTGAAAGATCGCCCATAACTCATTCCCGTTTCCATCTAAAAGCATAACTCAGAATCCTTAAATCACTTACTTGCGTGGCGCCTTGGAACGAACACACCTTCACAAGAGCTTTCGGTTTGAGTTCGAGCACGCTCGAATCTCTCAAACCTATGCTCTGATACCAACTTGTAAGACTTAAACTTTAAAAGAGACTAATAAGCTTTCATTTAATAAAGATTCCAAACGGGTCGAATAATTTATAAGAAAAATTCTGCATTTAGCTTCTTGCTACTAAAAAGATTGTTACAAAAGAGTTTATAACCCAACATTTCATAGACTATTAACAAAGTTTTTAACCACAAGTTTATCGTCAAACAACTACCGGGTTAGGCTACATACAAAAGACCCGTTTTAACAAAATATTTAACCAAAGTTTAGATCACAACTAGTAGCTTTGCGGAAGCGTGCATCACAAGTGTGTGTTCGATCCAAGTAGCGCCATCCATCATGTCGCTTTACCTACATTCAACCAATTCATTAGACATTTTAATTAAATAATTTATACAACATCAAGTTACTAATCGAAATACAAGAAAACCTCTTTAAAACTTTCATCCAAACATGAAACTTCTCAATATGGCACATCGTTTCTTCTAACTCATTCAACACATCTCCATATCATGTATTCGACTTACACCAACTTATTACAATTGTACGGATTCGGATATAGAATAATAACATTTTACATCAATACATGCTAGTAATATTTGTAAGCAAAGAACTTACCTTTATCGTTCTTCGTTTGAGACTCAGAACGGCTTGAGCTTTCCTCCTTAATTCCTACAATCCACAATCACTTACTTAAGTCTCATGTCTTTCTTTCCATTCCATTATCAATAGCTTCAATTTAACAACTAACTAACTCTCAATTCTAGCCATTTAGCAATGTAACAACACATGATCAACTCATTCAAGCATTTTGACAAACACTTGGTGTGCATGCCGTTAGATAAGCATAAGGTACAAGTATTATATGCATAACTTCAACCAAATCATATCAAGATCAACAAGAACATCAAATTGAATAAATTCTCATATATCATTCCATCTAAATCAGTTCCAACTAACAAGTTCTTATTATAACATCATCATGCATGATCCGTGTACTAATTTACTCAAGAATTTCACATTGTAGCTCATAACACCCCTACCCTAAGTGGGTTTTCACTTCAAATGTTGATTTAGTCAAATTCAAGCATTCATTATGATCTAAATGATGTTCTTAGTTCATCATCTTACTAATTTCATACTAACTCATGGATCTCTTAAGACCCATAACATACAAGATCATCAAAATATGAAATTCTACTTACCTAGTGCTTTAGCATGCTTGGATGATTAAGAAATCATGGACATGCATGAGTATTAGCCAAGATTAGAGCTTCAATAGCTGTATTTTGAATGATGAAAAAGGGTTCTCCCTTGTCTTTCTTGGCTCCTGGCGACACACACACACTGTTATGTGTGTGTTTGTGTTTTAATTTCAATTTATCATTCCTACTTTCTATTCATGTTACATTTGCCCCCCTTAAGATTAAGTCTTTATCATTTATGGCAATTTCCTTTCTTATAGTTAGACATTTCTTGTATACTTACCAAGTTCACAATTCATAAATATTACCCTAATATAAATTATTCCTACTCATAACTTTGTTTACAACATGAATACAACCATATAAAAATTATTTGTGTTATAACTTACTTGTAGCATATCATATTAACACGAAACGAGCATAATTACTATTTTGGGGTGTTACAATAGGGGATGTTGGGGTTGGGGTGACCGCTTGGCCAAGCCAACGGTTTGAATTTAAAATTCAAACTTTTCATATGGACCGCTATGACATGGCGGGGTGAGCAAATGGGAGTCCGCCAGCTGGGATGTCAAGACCGCCCCACACCCGGCTTGAAACCCAAGCCCCAAGGGCCACGCCCCAACCCAAGCCCACCTGGGATGGTGGCTTGGGCGTTTTCCCCCAACCCACGCCCAAACCCCCGCCCCATACCCCACGGTCTTAGATGATGGGGTATGGTATGGGGAGGCCATCGATTAGCTGAGTTGGCCTCGGAATTTGAAACGAACAGCCAAACTAATTAATTCATCATTGCTTTTAAATGAATTAATTTTATAAAAATCTTGAAACAAACAGGACTGAAACCATCTTAGTTCTGTGATAATTTAGAAAAACTCTATTCCTACAAAATTCAATAAAAGTCATATTACGTTGTAGCGGCGAAGCTAGCCCATTAAGTTAAGGGTATCCCATTTTTTTTTACCGTGGAATCATACAATAATAAAAAATTACTATGAAATCATACAATAATAAATAAAATACGTAGAATTCTACATAAACATTAAAAGTCAACTTTTAAACCCTAATAAATATAGAAAGTAGAATTCTACGTAAACTATAACACTAAACAAGAAATCAAAGGACAAGAAAACTCACAAATCACAATAGCACCCCGGTCAAACGCACTCGGTCAACGCCGGTCAACAACGACGATTTTAGCAGGGACGATTTCGATTTTCAGCAGGGACGACTAGCGCTGCCTTCTGTTCGGCCTTTGGTTTCCCATTGCCACCCCCGATTATGTTTTCGATCGAAGGTGAAGAAGCAATGAATGTCGCAAAGCATTCGATCGATGATGAAAGAACCGTTATGAGGTACACCGGAATATGAAATGAATTTGTGTACCACTGTCCTAACACACGATTGTGTTAAGACTGTTTTAATATGATAAAGTCAAAGTGGATTTAAAACAAATAGATAAATAATTAAATCCGTGCATGAGATGCGTAAACGAGTTTAGCGCAAGCTTCAAACAAATGAAAATCACCATCACATGGTGTCGGAATCAACAAACAATTTAATGGAGTCGAATGCCAAACAAGTTTACTTCGACTCGGAACAAATGAAGTGTTCGTTAAAAACTGATTTGAATATGGTGTCTCGAATCGAATAAGTGTAGTGAGCAAGTTCAAACAATTGAACTTGGTTTTAGCGCAATCTGACAATAAATATACGTATCGACGAGAAAACTTTCGGCATGGTCACAACGAAAACCATGTATGTAACTTGAAAAGAAATGATCGTGGTACAATGACCCTTAAGAGGAGTAGAGATACAAAAATCTACTCAGTAAATGTGAAAGTCGAAATTTCAATAAAAGAAATTTGATGACTTTACCTGGGGTTGCGTGTGACGACCAATTTGTTAGGTGACATTACCATGGAATGTCAAACATAGCGTATTCGTCGTTAGTTAGGTAGGGGAAATGCGGAGACAATCGTCTTCTCCCTGGCGTGATTCGTGTCGTTGCAGGATCGCGTGACAAGTTGTCGTTTCCTGATCGTTAGTTCTCCTGCTGACAGGGATCTAGCGTCGTTGTTAAATTTGCGTCATCGTTCCTTCTCAAAGGCCTCGCCTCGATAATCGTATGTGTCGTACTTCAATCCCCCGTTGATGTATATCTTAAGTTTCACATATACATATGCACTAGCGTTGTGTGCCGCGTAGAAGGTGATGTACCCCGACATCCGTTGACGTAGAAATTGAGCTCCATGTATTCTCATGCGCTAGCGTTTTGTTATGCGTAGGTTGCCTGCTCGGGAAGTTAAGTATTATAGACAATATGGATAACAACGTGTGCCCGAGTTAATATTCGCGGTTCCTACATGTTGACCTTTAATAACCACACACGTGCACAAATAATCAATCATATAATCGAATAAGCATGTTAGTCACCAATAAGCAATCAAGTAATTCTCCTAGTCCCACTAGCCTCCCAGCCTCCCAGACTGACTCCCTAGTCCCACTAGCCAAATTCTCTCAGCCTCTCAGACTGCTCTTCCTAGTCCCACTAGCCTCCCAGCTTCCCAGACTGACTCCCTAGTCCCACTAGCCAAATTCTCTCAGCCTCTCAGACTGCTCTTCCTAGTCCCACTAGCCTCCCAGACTGACTCCCTAGTCCCACTAGCCAAATTCTCTCAGCCTCTCACACTGCTCTTCCTAGTCCCACTAGCCTCCCAGCCTCTCAGACGGACTCCCTAGTCCCACTAGCCAAATTCTCTCAGCCTCTCAGACTGCTCTTCCTAGTCCCACTAGCCTCCCAGCCTCCCAGACTGACTCCCTAGTCCCACTAGCCAAATTCTCTCAGCCTCTCAGACTGCTCTTCCTAGTCCCACTAGCCTCCCAGCCTCTCAGACTGAACTTCTTAAACTCTCAGAGTGTTGTGTACTGTATGTAATCGTTTCGTGTACCGTGTGTAAAACATAACTTTAGCGTATGGTTGAAAACAAAATCGTGACTGTTTGCTTTTCGGCAACGGTTGGAGACCATATTCGAGTACTAGGCGTTCTGTATGTATTCAACGTCTCAATACTCTAAGTCCCAGAGAAAAGTGAGGTTAGAGCCTAGGTATCACAACAGAAACCTAATTCGCTGTAACCTAAAGCTCTGATACCAATCTGTCACACCCCAAAATTATCAGAGCTGGCGTGACTGGACTGGTATCTTCATTGCACAGCGGAAGCAATAAGCTAAGTCTTTCTAGAAATTGAACGCCCGCTAAGTACTCGAGTCTCCAATGGTTCTCCTATTCCAACCGTGCCTTGTCTTAGAAATGCACCCTGAGAAAGAAACATGCGAAAAATCAACATAAAGTTGAGCGAGTTCATAGTTTGTTCGTAAAAGATTTGAAATAAATCTTTTGAGTTGTGAAAGGTTTGAAATAAATCTTTGGAATTGTGAAAGATTTGAAATAAATCTTTGGAATAACCGGTTTTTGAAATAGTATTGAGAAAATGAATTTAAAAACCATTTTCTTGCAAAGTTATATGGAAACGTTGTGTTTGTAACACGTTATGTTCATAAAACCATGTTTTTGTAATGTTCGTAAAATCATCAATGCCCACCCTGACTTTGACCCGCATAATCTTATGCCTTAAATTTTGTATAAAACATGGTATTTAATTTGTATGAACAAGTATGTTTCGTAAGTATAAAATCCCTGGTATGTAGCAATTAAGGAAAAAGAGATCACCAATGGTTTGCAAGGCCATTGATATGTGTGAAGTGCAAGTAGGAAGACTCAAACCTAGCAGATTTCGCGTTGGGTACAAAGTCACCCCGAGGTCCGTTCTGGTTGGGCCTGGGGTTGGGCTCGCTACACCCAGATAGATCTACCGCTTACGTCCCTCGGTCCTATAATGAGGATTAATGGCCTCCAGTTCCCGCCTACCCACTCACATGATCTAAGTAGTAAACCCTCCTTACGCTAATCATACCATGTATATATAAAAAAAAATCCCTAGTCACCCTGACCAGCTCCCTGGTCACCCTGGCCAGAATCATTCCTATTTCGAAAATAAGCATTTGTTTTGTAAAAACCGGTATGTTTAGTATAACCTTTCGTAAATCATTTGCGTTCCTCAAAATCCCTTCGTAATATGATTTAGAAATGCGAGTTTTGCGTTTGTTCTAAACTTTGTTTGTTTTTGCAAAACGTGCATGTCTTTCCACCCCGAAAACATTTACAAAAATTGTAAAACAGTAAAAAGTGGGGTTATGAACTCACCTGAATATTCCTGTGCAAAGCTAGCTAATTACGACTTCGTGATGTCGTTTCCAAACTGAGACTCGCTAGCGTGCATTCTACAATATTCCTAACACGGAATATCTAATAAGTTTCTAAATAAACGCAGTATCTAAACTACGTGTCATCGAGCTCTACCGAATCGTTAATCGAACGATTCAACGGTAAATTGTTAACTTAATAAAAATGGTTAAGTTAAACTTGTTAAGTTCCGAGAGGTCGCTTGTGTATATAGGAATATTCGTACGAAAGTAATATATAATAAACTTGTATTATATATATAGCGTCTTGTGTATATTTACCAAAAATATACGTATATGCCGTTTCGGCGTTTGTAATAAATATAAAAAGTTATTTTTATTTTGCGAAAGTATTATCAAGTTTGTTTGAAGTTTGAAATAAATAGATAAACTATATCTATTTTATAAAAGAATTCGTGTCGTTTATTACTTCAAATAAATACATAAACTATATTTATTTTAGCAAAACAATCGTCACGTCGTTTGATATTTGAAATAAATATAAACTATATTTATTTTGATGAAACGAATTCGTGCTACGCGATGCTTGAAATAAATATATATATATATATATATATACTATATTTATTTATAAAAAGAATTCGAGTTCGTTTGAAATAAATATAATAACTATATTTATTTTGTTATTGAAATATTTTTCGTATCGTAGTTCTCGTAAGTTGTAAGTTGTTGTCGAAGGAAACTTTATATTTGTATCTCGTAAAAGTCGCTTTATAACAATAGTCGTCGTTTTACAAGAAAAGCACGTTTTTATAATAAAACTCGTTTTATTTTACGGGTTTTCTCGAAAAACGGGCAGAGTCTCCTCTGTTTTTGGACGCCCTGACAACACAAGTTGTCGTTATTTTTTCAAAACCAATCAATATTCAAACAACGAAATCAATATTTATGTAAATCTTGTCGACTATTTTGAGATGTGAACTATATATAATCGATTCGAGCTCGTTTTTCACGTAATGTTAATATTATGAAAAATAACAAAATAAATGTGCCGCTAATATTTACCAAGTCTTCGCGTCGGGTTGTTGGCCGAGTCAACTGAGTTGACCAGGTTTGACCGAGTCAACTGAACCTAGTTGTCTGACCGAACCGAGTCGTCTGACCGAAGATGTTGACCGCAGTTGACCTGTTTTGACTCGCTGAGTTGACCGAGTCAACCCGAACCGTTTCAGAAGTTGACTAAACCGCCCGAACCGAACCCGATCTGAGCCGAGACCCGCAACTCGAACCCGCTGACCTGTTGACTGAGCTGCACGGAGACACCCGAAGCTGAGATTGGAACCTGTTGAACCAAGAGGCTTGAACCGAAAACAAAACCTGAACCGACTAACTTGAATCCGAAACTGAATCAACAAGACCGAGCTACTTACCGGAGTCGCGAATAACCACCATCATCTTCACATCACCGGTGAAACTCACCGGTCCGAAGCACCAACCGCCGGGAAAAGTCAAGGACCACCAGACAACAGAACCGACCGGCGGTCTGAACCTTTGACCGCCGGTTCTCCATCTCTCTCGGTCTCTCTCTCGTCTTGTCGTCGCACCACCGCACCACCACCGGACTGTGGTGGTGGTGGTCGTTACACGGATCGAAGGAAGAAAGGAAGGGGGTGTTTGGCCGGACCACCGCCGCCTATGGCGGCTCCGCCGCTGCCCAGTTTGCCGGAGAGAGAGAGGAACAGAGGTTGGGTGTTGAGTTTTGTCTGTGTGTGTGTATATTGTATGTAAGATCGAGAGTGAGGGAAAAGAGAGACAAAATGTGTGTTTAATTTAGAGAGAGGGAATAACCTCTTCTTTGTGTGTGTGTATAGTGATATGCAGACAAAGGAGGGTGCTTTAAATAGAAATTTGAGAATTAAGGTTCCTTGTGTATATTTATTTTACATTCAGGTCATACCCTTTATCTTTAGGGTTAAAATCTCTTGTAGAGATTTATATAGATTTAGTTGATTTTGTAAATCTTGCACAATCTAGTCAAAAGATTTATAGAGATTTAGTGCAGATTTTTAGATTCTTAAAGAGACCTTACTAGATCTAGTATATTATGCGTAGGTTTAGACTTGGGCTTGGGCCCAGGGCCTACAAGCCCATCTCATGTGTAGGTGGCCCGTAATTTCTACGAGACCCGATATCGCGACGCAAACTCCATAAGCATAAAATTATTCGCGTAACATCCATATTTGTCGGTGTCGTCAGTATTTTGCACGGTATCAGTCCGTTGTCGCGTAATATTCAGCAGATCTTCTGTAAATCACCACACGCGCACGGTATAGCTGAACAAACGTTCCTGGGCACTCCAAGGGCCTAATTAAATTAATTTGCGCCGTAAACACTATTTATTAATGCGTTAATCACTTGTTAATCACTTAATTAAGAGCCGTAAATCACGGGTTGTCACAGATTAGGTCTCCTTTTAATTATACTAGGTTAGAACCCCGTGTATTACACGGGCTGAATAAATGTAATTATATATATTAAATAATAAAAAAGTTATATCTTTATGAAACTCGTATATTGTACGGGTTAAGTAAATGTAATTTTATATATCAAATAATAATAAAAATTATATCTTTAAAAACAATGTCTATTACACAGATTAAATAAATGTAATTTCGTATACTAAATACTAAAAACGTCGTATCTTTAAAAAAAACCCATGTATAATCGTGTTGAATAAATCTACCAAATAATAAAAAAAAATTACATCCTTAAAAACCCTGTATATTACACGTGTTAAATAGATCTAAAAAAGAGTTGTATCTTTAAAAACCATGTTTATTACACAGATTAAATAAATGTAATTTTGTATACTAAATACTAAAAACGTCGCATCTTTAAAAAACCCGTGTATAATCAGGTTGAATAAATCTACCAAATAATAAAAAAATACATCTTTAAAAAACCCGTATATTACACGTGTTGAATAGATTTAAAAAAGAGTTGTATCTTTAAAAACCATGTGTATTACACAGATTAATAAATGTAATTTTGTATATTAAATACTAAAAACGTCGTATCTTTAAAAAACTCATGTATAGTCGGGTTGAAAAATCTACCAAATAATAAAAAAATTATATCCTTAAAAAACCCCATGTATTATACGTGTTGGATAAATCTAATTTTACATAGCAAATGATAAAAAAAGTTATATCTTTAAAAACTTCGTGTATCACACGGGTTATATAAATGTAACTTTGAATAGTAAATAATAAAAAATTATTTTTAAAAATACCGCGTTTTACACGAGTTAAATAAATATAATTTTGTATATCAAATAATAAAAAAATTATATTTTTAATAAATTAGGGTAACATTTAATATTAATTGATTACTTATATATTTAAAATAAGATAAGTAGGAAAGAGAGGTATTTGTTTTAAAAATATTAAATTAACAATTTAGATTTGAGGATAATATTTTATTTAGTGGTGGCAAAGTGGACAAGTTGGATGGGTTTGGATAATGAGTCAAGATGTGTTTGGGTTAGGATGGGTATAGGTCAGGATGGGTATTTTAAAAAAAAGGTTGGATGGGTAATGGGTCAAGATGGATGGGTTATGGTTAAGATGAGTTCTAAAAAATCAAACGAATTGTAAAAAAATCGTAAAAAATCAAAAAAATCCAAAAAATTCTAAAAATTAAAAAAAAATTATAAAAAACAAAAAAAAAATTGCAAAAAAATCAAAAAAGTTATAAAAAAGTCATAAAAATTATAAAAAATCCAAAAAACTCAAAAAAATCAAAAAAATTCTAAAAAATAAAAAAAAATCAAAAATCAAAAAATTCTAAAAAATCATAAAAATTATAAAAAATTATAAAAATCATAATAATTCTAAAAAATTCTAAAAAACAAAAAAATAAAAAAAATCTAAAATATAAAATATAAAAAAAATCAAGAAAATTCAAAAAATCATAAAAATTCTAAAAAATTTAAAAAATTATAAAAAAAATCTAAAAAATCCAAAAAATTCAAAAAAATCCAGAAAAACAAAAAAAAAAATCTAAAAATTAAAAAATTCCCAAAAAGGCAAAAAATCATAAAAAACTAAAAAATCAAAAAAAAAAATCTAAAAGTCCTATTTTTTATTTTTTAGAATTTTTATCTTTTTTGGTTTTTTTAAGAATTTTTTGGATTTTTTTTGAATTTTTATGAGTTTTTATTTTTTAGAATTTTAAGGGTTTTTATGTTTTTTTTTAATTTTTTTGATTTTTTAGGATTTTTTGGTTTTTTATGATTTTTTTTAAGAATTTTTTTTATTTTTTGTGTTTTTTTTTTGTTTTTTTGAGTTTTTATGATTTTTTAAAACTTTTTTGAGTTTTTAGAATTTTTTGATTTTTTAGATTTTTTTTATTAATTAGATTTTTTTATTTTTTAGAATTTTTTGGATTTTTTAGAATTTATATGATTCTTTAGATTTTTTTTGATTTTTTATATTTTTTATATTTTTTTTGATTTTTTATAAGTTTTTTAATTTTTTATGATTTTTTTATTTTTTAGAATTTTTTTTTATTTCTTAGAAATTTTTTGATTTTTTAGATTTTTTTTGTTTTGAGATTTTTTTTTATTTTTTAGAAAATTTTTGATTTTTAGAATTTTTTGGAATTTTTTTGTTTTTTTTTTATTTTTTACGATTTTTTTTATTTAAAGTTACCAATGGCTAAAAAATTTCTTCAAAAACCCTTATTTTTCATTGTTCTTGATACAAGGTGCCAACAAACTGCAAAACGTATATTAGTTAAAGTATAGAAACTGCAGAAGTGAAACGGGTCAACGGATAAAAAAATCAAAAGTCACCTGTAGTGTATTTGAATGCTAACAAAGACTTAGTTATTCCGTTTAAATGAAATTATCTCAACATTCTAACTACACCCATCTTTAAAGAAAGGCCCAGCACAATGTTTTTTAGAAGCAACTCACTTATTAAAAGTCTCTCTATAGAGAAAAGCTTAATAAATTAAAAAATCTCCATGCGTAACAGGTTGTCTTGTGAAAGCGAAGGAAACGACGTGACCTTCGCATCCACCACACCAAAACACGTACAAATCTAAGCTAGCTTGTTAACTTTCAAAAACAACAATGAACCAAGACATACAAACTATCGATGACGGCACCATTACAACATAGGCTCAGATGAATTCAAACCCATCATCATAGCCTCACAGTCAATCGTGGATGCTAAAGTCACTTTTCAAAGCCATAGCAGCGTAGACTCAGATATGTAGACATATAAAGAAAGAGACATTGTACACTATGGCTGCACACTAACAGGATGTGTTGTGAAAGCAAAATGATTTACCAAAACACCTCGGTTGCCCCGCCAATAGGCACAAAAACTCACCTTTCTTTGAACACAAAAACAGCATCATAGCCTAGAAAGATGAATAATAAGCGATATCAAATAAAAACTGCCAGAAAGATGGAAACCATCCGCCACGGCAGTGAAAGAGGGAAACCACGCTTCACCAACATGTACGTAAAACTACAGTAGAACGCCTCTCACAAACAAACGAAAGTAAGTAAATCGTATTTAGTTGATAGGCTCAGATGAATTCAAAGCCATCATCATAGCCTGTAAAAAGGGACAATTGTCCTGGAACGGTCATCGGGTCGGGTCGGGTCGGGTCATGGGTCAAAACGGGTTCGGGTCAAAACGGGTCAATTACAAAAAAGGGTTGTTTTGGTTCGGGTTGGAACGGGTTCGGGTCGAAACGGGTTCGGGTTGAAACGGGTCCGGGTCAGAATGGGTTTCGGGTCGGGTCGAGTCGAGTTGGTTAAAAATTGCTTTCTTTAAAAACAGAGAGATTGTACATCAAGGGGTTATGTACTAACGATTTTATCTTCATTATTTTCATTGTTTTCCCAGAAGGCTTTTTAACTCGCTAAGCCACCTTTTGTCAAGTAATTAACAAACGATTTTATCTTGATAATTTTCATTGTTTTTGATCCAGTTACAACAAGAACCTGTAACAGAAGACCGAGTCTGCTTAATGCTTATAACCAATTACCAAGAAATTAAAAAAGATAAAAAAACAAGGAAATTAAAAATGATCAACCTCTGTATTAAAACTTGACTTACTCGCTTCGAAAATGTTATCTAATATATTTGGGAACTCAATGCCAGTTCTCGGTTCGACTGCACGCGCAGAACAATCAAAATTTCCATCAACACAACCACATCTTCGTTACACAACCTCACAAGGACTATGATTCATGGATCTACCGACAACAACATTAGTAATCGGAGATGGAGATTCTACCGAGCTAACGAGTGAAGCAGCCGAGTCAACCGGGGATGCAGGGTACCCGGTTTGACCAGCTGGGAACCCATTGATGGCGAGCGGATATAATAATATCACATAAACACGAGTCTGTTTTATTACGTTTTTTAGTACCTCGACAATCTTCATGCCATCTCTTTCCTCTTCTACCTCCACCCCTGAAAAGCAAAACACGAAACAAAATAAAAAAAAATATATTCTCATCTCTATTTGATTTTTCCATTCATATTATGTAACACTGACCGAATATCAGCATACGCGATATCCCAACCGCGGTCCAGAAGGATTTTTAACTCGCTACGCCACCTTTTGTCAAGTAATTCACCATACGCACCATGTCCGTGAAGTAACCCGACATTAGAACCACTATAATAGCATATGAAATCATAGCAAAAAATATAAAAAATCAAACCTGAACCATAAAACGAAAGATAATAATCACAGACATTAGATTAAGGCTAGATTAACGCTACCCCTTCCAAACCATGTTTGGCAGCCATATGAACAACCCATGTTTGGCATTTCTCACAAATGAATGTTCTGTGGGTGAAATTAATACTTATGAATCATGAAATTGAAACACTCAACACCATTAAAGTGATTATAACAACATCAAACAAAACAAAAACATAATACTTCTCAAAACCCACATCGAACAGACAGTGTAGATTTATAATTACAACACAAAAACGATGGATATGAAAGTTGTAAGCCCTAAAATCGCTGAAATTGAAACAGAAGGCATGAAAATTGATGAAATCAAATAAGTAATTACCGGAATAGAACGTAAGCCGTGAATCACTCGATGGAGTTGAATCGTTGTTCAGTGTTCTTCAATCGATGAAGAAGAATTGCAGATGATTTTCACTGAATCGGTGTTCTTCCCTGTGAATGGAACTATTGAAGAATTGCAGACGAAGTTATGATTGATTCAATCAGATTGAAGAAGATGACCCATTGTTCACCCGTGCTTTTTTTCTTTTTTTTCAACCCTAACTGACCCGTCCTAATTTCTCAACCCGGTATAAGTAGTCATACTAACCAACACATTATTCTTCCCAATGAAAGCAACAAAACACGAAAAACACCATCCAAAACCATAGCAATATACCTTTCACGAAAACACCAATATATCAGATATATATATAACTAAAAAAGCTAGGAAGCCAAGAAACTCTTGAGACCATCTGCCAACAATCATCATATCTGTAAAGACTTTTCCATAGCTCTTGAGCCCGAAAGCATTTTGCTCCAACCATTGAATTTCGGCATTTCATTGAGGCAAATGATCGAACAACATGTGTGCATCACCAATTTCATAACCCATTAACACCATTGTAGAAGAAGACATTCCAAACAAATTTAATATAAACTATGCAACAAAAAGGATGACCAGATTTTGTTATGCATTCAACATTTAATCAAAAATTGCACAACAGGTCATCTTATTATTCAAACTAAATAAACAAAACAGAAGATAAAACAACTAAAATTAAGTAATAAAGTAGAACCATCAGATCCGTAAAAGTGATGCCTCCGCTGTGAGAAGTGGAGAACGCGATCCGAATCGGATCGATGGAAGAAGACTCAGTCGGATGTTTTGAGAGTCATTTATGCCAACAATAGCTCCATCCACCGCCGCCGATCTAAAGTCGGCACTATCTTATCAAGCACTCCGGTCATCTCAAATCGCCGATCTATGTTGTTCCCGCGTTCTTTGTTCTATCCAAGATGCATGCGGGATGCGGTGCCAGGCCGCAACGCCGCTTAGTGACTGTTACTGTTGTCCAGATCCCTTGTCGTGACGAAAATGTTCATAGGATGCGGTGTCAGGCCGCATCGCTATGTGCAACATCTGTTTTCGTACTTAAGGTAAGTCTACTCATCAATGGACAGATTGGACTGCTGTGTTCGCGCGTGCCCGCACGAACACAGGTAAGTTATTGCTGGTGGGGGTTTTTGATAAGGGTAATGGTCCTTCGCGGTCATGCTGACGCGAGATCTGGGACCATACCCCTTCAATGGGTATAGGTCAGGATGGGTATTTTAAAAAAAAAGGTAGGATGGGTAATGGGTCAAGATGGATGGGTTATGGTTAAGATGGGTTCTAAAAAATCAAAAGAATTGTAAAAAAATCCAAAAAATTCTAAAAAATCAAAAAAAAAAAAAATAGGAAAAACAAAAAAAAATTGCAAAAAAATCAAAAAAGTTATAAAAAAATCATAAAAATTATAAAAAATCAAAAAAATTCTAAAAAATACAAAAAATCTAAAAAATTAAAAAAATCAAAAATAAAAAAATTCTAAAAAAGCATAAAAATTATAAAAATCATAATAATTATAAAAAATCCAAAAAATTCTAAAAAAACAAAAAATATAAAAAAATCTAAAATATAAAAAAAATCAAGAAAATTCAAAAAAGCATAAAAATTCTAAAAAATTAAAAAAATTATAAAAAATCCAAAAAAAAATCTAAAAAATAAATAAAATCCCAGAAAGGAAAAAAATCATAAACAACTTAAAAATCAAAAAAATTCTAAAAATAAAAAAAAAATTCTAAAAATCCTATTTTTTATTTTTTAGAATTTTATCTTTTTTGGTTTTTTTAAGAATTTTTTGGATTTTTTTTGAATTTGTATGATTTTTTATTTTTTACAATTTTTATGATTTTTAGAATTTTAAGGATTTTTATGTTTTTTTTAATTTTTTTTATTTTTTAGGATTTTTTGGTTTTTTATGATTTTTTTTAAGATTTTTTTTTATTTTTTATGGGCTTTTTTTTTTTTTTTTTTTTGAGTTTTTATGATTTTTTAGAACTTTTTTGAGGTTTTAGAATTTTTTTATTTTTTAGATTTTTTTATTAATTAGATTTTTTTTTATTTTTTAGAATTTTTTGGATTTTTTAGAATTTATATGATTATTTAGATTTTTTTTTATTTTTTATATTTTTTTTTTATTTTGTATAAGTTTTTTTATTTTTTATGTTTTTTTTATTTTTTTGAATTTTTTGTATTTTTTTGTATTTTTTAGAATTTTTTTTTATTTCTTTGAAATTTTTTGATTTTTTTAGATTTTTTTTTTTAGATTTTTTTATTTTTTAGAATTTTTTTGATTTTTTATAAATTTTTTGAATTTTTTGGAATTTTTAGAATTTTTTTTATTTTTTACGATTTTTTTTTATTTTTTAGAATATTTTGGTTTCTAAGAATTTTTAAGATTTTTTGAATTTTTTAGAATTTTTAGAAATTTTTTGGTTTTTTAGACTTTTTTTATTTTTAGGATTTTTTTTTATTTTTTAGAATTTTTTCGATTTTTTTTATTTTTTATATTTTTTATTTTTTTTTTTGGAATTTTTAGTATTTTTATGATTTTTTAGATTTTTTTATGATTTTTATGTTTTTTTATTTTTTAGAATTTTTTGGATTTTTAAGAATTTTTTTTGAATTTTTTTTTATTTTTTATTATTTTTAAACGAAGAACGACAGGAGAGTACTACGGGATCTACATGTAGTAATTAGTTTAGTGATTTTATCTTATACGCATCCTGACCCGCTTGAGTTTTATCTCATACCCATCTTGACCTACTCTTTTTTTTATCCACCACTTCATAACCCATCCTAACCTAGTGACTAATTTTGTTTGGCCCATCTTAACCCATCTTAAAATTTAAAATACCCATATCAACCAAAAATAGAATGGATGGGTTTGTTTTGCCAGGTATAATTTTATTAAAGTATGATAAGATTTAATATTAATTTATTATTTATTTAGTTAATATAAGATAAATATAAATTTAAGGATACCTTCAATAAATGACACGTGTCTAAAAGTTGGTTTCTTTTATTACAGTAGATAGATTATTGTGATTTCGGGCTTACTTTATCATTTGGGCTTAATTACTCTACAAGTTTGAGTTATAAATGGTTTGGGCTTATAAAAAATTGGGATTTTAATAATATCAAGTATCCTTTTTTTTTTTGTTAGGGGTATTCTCGTATTTGTTTAGGGGAATCCTTTGTATAAAACCGAAAAACTACACTACAAAAATGAGGTTGAACCGTAGCCCGTGTTATCCCTCTTATCACACTAGCTCCGCCCATGTTACGTAGAACTCTATTCCTATACTTTTGCATGTTGTGTTTACTGATATATGTATTTTATTAAAACCCATGGATCACAAGGTACTAATAAACAAAAACTTTTGGAGTTATTGATTTTGCACGATAATCATTATGTGATGGTACAACCCTACGCCATGCATTAAGGCGTATTGGAGTTGTCACCGAGCCCCCTCTGCTCTTGGATGGCAAAACATGTATATAAAACGTCTAAAATCTTATAAACAACCCAACCCTTGTAATCGCGATAAAAGTTGTACACACATTGAGGATAGTTATTAATTTTAAAGTTATTGAAGTGTTATCTATGATGTTTTGTTTTGTTTTACTTATTTAACTAGATTTATCACCCGTGGGGATCGTTATATGTATATCACAGTAGATGAAGTAGATGAAAGCCTGATGTTTGTAGCATTAAGTTCTTGTGTTTCATTCTCATTGGCTCTCCCATCTTATACCTATTCTATACAAAAAAAAATAGCAGAGCATCAATTGCTTTACAACTCATCTTCCTAACACCAGCTGATGTTTCTGTTTCTGGAAGACGATTGACATCTATACTTTCCAACCATGCACGAACACTTGAGCGAATTATGCCCTGAAATGAAACGGGAGTGTCAGTTGTGTTGTACAGTTGATTTCATAATTGTATTCCGAATACATTTAGATATCCCACCAGCCAACCGGTCTAACTTATCATGATCTAATAGTCAAGTGTTAAACCCATATTTGGTGTTTGTTCTTTTTCCAATAAAGTAAGGAGGTGGTCAAAATATATAAAAGGTTTTTTTATATAGAAATGTTGTTTATCACCCAAAAAGATTTGAAATTTTAAATCTTAATCTACCAGACTACCACCATATACAAAATATAGGTCTGTAGGATCCTGTAACATATACAAAATATAGAAGATCTGAAACGTAGAGAGCATGTTGAGGTAGCTCATTAGCAGGGCATTCGAAACATAGGTCTGTAGGATCCTGTAACATTTTTGTAGGTACCAAGAAGGCAATCCTGTAAAAATGCATGAAAACAAAAGGTCGTCATTTCAGAATTTAAACCTACGGAATTCTACGGCTACAGAATTTGAGAAACATGAATTCTACCGGAATCCTAACAATAGGTTCACTTGAGCCTCCATCAGACATGCTAAAAACCAACGCCATGGAACACCACCATCTCTGCAGCTCCGCCTCAAACTACAACCATCAAACCATGGTGGAGCATTGTCTCTGTAGCATCTGCTCAAAATGCAGCCCTTCAACCTACACCATACAAAACATAGCACGTATACACAAAATCACTGTAAGAAGAGCTCGTAAGCGAAGGAAACAACGTGACCTTCGCATCCACCACACCAAAACACGTACAAATCTAAGCTAGCTTGTTAACTTTCAAAAACAACAATGAACCAAGACATACAAACTATCGATGACTTGGGGGGCGACCCCCTCCAGCCCGTCTCAATCTCGTCGCCCAATTTCAAATGTTTTGATTTGAATATATCCGTTGCCAACGGTTATGTTGGCTAAGCTTATTTATTTTTATTTTTTTAATAATCCAACCTTTATAAAATACCCCATATCAAACACATTTTTACCACAATTTTCTCTCAAACTCATCAAAATTTATACCAATCTTCTATCAACTCATCAAAATTTATACCAATCTTCTATCAACTCATCAAAATGTATCCCCACAACATCCCTCCTTTCAACCAAAATACACAATCTTCCAATCCACAACCCGATCTGACGGACCCAAACGTTTTAAATAACCCCGCTTTTTACGCCTATTTCAATAATATGCACGTTGCTAGCCCTACACCGCAAGTATACTACAACAATACGCCCATACGGCAACATATGGGGTTCACCACTTGGAACACACAACAACCCGGTGGTTTTCAAAACGTTGGAGGATCGAGCCAACAAAATGGTATAAATTTTTTAGATATTTTTTTTGTAAAGAATATGTTTTTTTTTTTAACTTTGTTTGTATTCCATCTAGTGGTTGATTTAGGTGACGAAGAAGTTCCGGAGACCCAGTTCGACGTCGGTCAAAAAAAGAAACGTTCGCACAAGAGGAAAACAACGGGTGTGTTGATGCATATTTTGTGGACACGACTCGGCTCGGTTCAACTCAGCTCAGTTCGACTTGGTTTCGACTTGAAGACACGAAGATCAAGACAAAGCTACTTGTGTCTGTACTTTGTCTGTATTTTGTCATGATACCAAACGATGTCTTATGTTAGGTTTGTTGTTATGTGCGTTCGATGTAAGTTTGACCAAGTCAACCATCCTCCGGTTTGACTTAGCCAAACAGTTAGCACATTGGTTGAAACATGCTTGTGTCGAAGGATGTCATCGAAGGATGGTTTGTATCCTTCGGTGACCTCGAAAGATAAACATTCGATAGATACAGATGGACCTCGAAGGATATCATCCTTCGAGGTATGTATGGATCTTTCGGTAGAATTTCTGGTCGATAGATGATCCTTCGACCAGATTTCCGTATCCTTCGAGCATGTTAGCTGTGTCGGGTATAAATACCCATGTTGTGTGTTGTGTTCATTGGGGAGAAGTTTTAGCACTTGAAAGGGAGAACACTGAGAGCATTCTGTTGGCAGCACACACACACACGAGAGAGAGAGTTTATAGAGTACATCTGTAAACATTGAGCTTGTAACTGGACCTTTCATACGTATTAATACAAGTGGTGTTAATCGTTGAATATTGTGTGTCGTGCTTTTGCGTGTTCTATCTCGGTTTGCATGCTAGCTTGGATTCCGCACTCGCTAGTGTGTTCGTATACAAGGATTGGGCGACTAGATCCTCCCCTAGCCGGACCTACAAGTGGTATCAGAGCCTTGGCTCTTATCCTTGTTAAAACCGAGGTGTTGTTGCTGTTTTTCGGTGTTTAAAGTGCTGTTTTTTTTCGGGTTTTAAAGTTTATATTTTTCTGGAAAACATCTTAAAATCGGATTATACCTTGGTGTTTTGCTGTATGTTGTGTTAAAAACCTTGTTGTTCTTCATTTTCACATGTTAAACATTGGTTTTTAGTGAAGTTTCGGCCAAAACTCGTGTTCGGCTGTTGTCGGTTTACCGGAAAATTCAAATTTTCTGGGTTTGTTCTTGATATCTTCAACTAATATTCAAGTTTTCTTCAAAGTGTTACATATTTTGATCTTGTTTTATTATTGTTGAAAGTTGTTTGTGTTGGGAAGGGACCCAAATCTGAGTTGGTGAAAAAGCAGGGTCTGACCATACTTTCTGTCTTCTGCCTTCTGCCGAAAGCTTCTACCAACCCGTCACCTTTTCACCAACCTGTCACATTTGTCAACTGTGTCAGAGCTCATCGAAAGATATCCTTCGAAGTCGAAAGATCATCTTTCGATCAAGGAGGTTCGACAGATACCCATCCTTCGAACATCTTTCGAAGTCAGTGAGTTATCTTTCGAGCCAAGGAATCTTTTCGAAGGATATATTGTTCGAGCTACTGTTACATTTCGAAAGATAAGGATCCTTCGTCTTGGAGAATCTTTCGAAGTCATCGTTCGAAACTCAACAGTGATCTTTCGAACACTGTTGATCCTTCGAACAAGTGTCTATCCTTCGAACAGGTGTTTATCTTTCGATCCTTGTCTGTTTGAGTTTAACAGTTTGTGCTTTTCAGGTCTTTCGATCAGAGATCTTTCGGCTGTTTGTTTCTCTTCAACATTTTAATATAGTTTGTGAAAATTAATTTTTTTTAAAATCAATTTTCACTTAATATATTAATTTTTATAAAATGGGAACAAACGGTGAGTGGTGGACTCAATTAACTTCGACTCCACAATCATCAGCTACACAACCTGAGCCAGATTTCGACGAAAATGCATTCTTGCGAGCTATTGCCCCAACTCAAGCTGCAATGATAACTGCAAATCAATGGGCATTGGTCACAAATCAAAGCAGCAGCATTCAATCTATGATGCAGAACGACAGTGAAACTGGTACAAGCACAAAACCGCCAAAGTTAAATCACATCAATGATTGGGGATGGTGGAAAGAAAGGCTGAGAACTTATGTTCAGGGGCAAGGTCAAGATCTATGGATGTGTTTCTTCACTCCATTTGACAGTGAGTTGGAAGTTGCAGGATCTAATCCACAAACTTACAGCACTCTGTCTGATGAAGATAAGAAGAAGTTTGAGTTAGAAAAGAAAGCATTCATGATTCTCACACAAGCTCTTAACAGAGACATTTACCACCAGTTTGTTTACTGCACGACTACTAAAAGCTTGTGGGATATGCTCACGTTACGATGTGAAGGTAATGCGCAATCAAGAAAGATCAAGCAAGATTTACTGAAGAAAGAGTTTGAAGGATTCACGTGTATGGAGAATGAGACTTTGGCAGATTTATCTACAAGGTTCCATCACTTGTTAAGTGAGATGTTTGCGTTTAAAGTCACTGCCACTCCACAAGAAATGACGAAGAGATTTGCTGATAGCTTACCAGCAAAGTGGAGCAGTTATCTTGAAATTCTCAAAGAAAATGGTGTTTTAGACACAATCACCGTTTATGATTTAATTCAAAAATTGGAGAACAAGGATGTAGAAGAAAAACTTAAGGCAAAAAGAACTCTAACTCCTCAAAGTCCAGAGATGTACTTTGGGATTGCGGGGGGTATCAGTGGAGAAAAACCAGCTTCTCAACACGCGAAGCTTCAGACAGCTTTCATCTCAAACACCGGACCTTCCACAACAGATCAGTTTGATCCTTCAGCATACTCGATGTATCCAAGACAAAATTCTTCTTCTCAACAACAGTATGTGCAACCTACAGCTCAGAAGCAACAACCGCAACAGCAAGGGTTCTATGGAAACTCTTCAAACTTTCAAGCCACTTCCAATCCAAACACTGTCAGATTAGACACTTCCAACTTTTCCAAAGTCAGTGTCGAAATAGCCAAGGAGCATATGGAGATGTTGAACACCTTGGTTAGTGCTTATTGTGGATTGATCGCAGGTCAGATTGGGAATATCAATCTAACCAATGAAGATTATCAGCAAGTGGATAGAGATGAGTTTGAAATGATGGATATCAAATGGGCTCTTGCTAGTGCAATTCGAAGAGCAAAGGAGTTCATGGAAAGGACCGGGAGAAACAACTTGGAAAGCAAGAAAGACACCAAGTATGGGTTCGACAAGCAAGCTGTAACGTGCTTTAACTGTGGTGAACGGGGTCATTTCAAAAGGGAATGCACAAGACCAGCTCAGCATGGAAATCAAAATCCCTTCAGAAATCAAGGCAACCAGCAGAACCAGAACAGGAACAATGTTCGTACGTTGATACCTGTCAACAACCAAAGCCAGGCAGGGCAATCAAATGCCAACCGGGGACTCGTGGTTCAAATAGATGAAGGTTGTGATTGGTCGCTTCAGTTGGGAAATGATGCTCCAGGTGGAACAGCATGTTATGCTAAAGTGACTGAGAAGGTAGTAGAACCCGTGTCTGCTGGTGAATCTTCAGAAGATGAAGATAGTTCGGGTTATAGTGGGAGCATGGATGGGGAATCACTTGATGCTGGTAATTTATCAAGTGATGCTTTAGATTTGAAGGTTGATGAACTTTTGGCTGAAGCTGAAGTATTATGCAAGAGGAGATCTATTCTCTGCCAGAAATCTGCTGGAACTTCCGAGAAGATTGCTAAGTTCTTCTCTGAAGATGGATCTTTTTCTTTCCATTCAGCCTTTACGGCTAATGTCGACAGTTCATCAAGTCAGGTATGTGCCGATGAACCCACTGTAGTTAGTTGTGAAAATTGTGATAGTTTAAAGGTTAAATATGCTGAACAGGAAAAGCAGTTTGAAATCACAAACAAACACAATCAAGAATTGATTGTTGATCTTTCTAAAGCAACTGAAGCTAACTTGTTTTTAACCAGAAATGAAAAGGAGTTTAAAGCAACAATTGCGTCATTAAAACATGATGTTTCTGAATTACAAAAGGCTGTTTTGAGAAAACAACATGCTAACAATGATTTAATTGACACAATTGAAAAGCAAATGGTAGAGTTAGCAACAGCTCGATGTGAATGTGAGACAATTAAGCAGAAATTGGAAAGCTATTCCAATTCCCGCTATGTTTTGGATCACATTATTGATGTTCAAAAGAAAAAGGGGGATAAAAAGTGTATGGGATTCAAATCATGTCCTCCCCCAATGAATCACAATTACTCCAAATTGCCTGATGACGAGGATATGCCCCGTTTTGAACCTACTGTGCCACTCAATCTAGATGATTTTGCAGCAGGCCTCGGGTTCACAACTGGTACATCATCCTCGGGTCAATCAGAATCTGAGTCTGAGAATGTGACAGATTCATCGTGTGTTAAGGAACAGAGTCCTCTCACTGTTGAGGATACTGATTCTTCGGATGATGAATCTGATTCATCGGATGATGAGTCTGTAGAAATTGTGAATCAACAGTCTAACTCGGTTACAACAGATATTCCAATCGAGAATCACATCTTGTGTGATCTACCAGTGGAACCGAGTAAGACTGAAATGTCAAAAGGAATGGAGTCCCTTGTATCTAGTTGTGAAGGGAATAACTTGTTGTACACGCTCAAAGGAGATGACAAAATCTACTCTAACAAAGATTTTCCAATTAAAAATGTAAATCAAGATTTAATTGAGCAAATTTTTGAAGGATGTATTGATAAGTTTTTGGGGAACAAAAGTGGCAAAGTTACCGTCACTCAATGTGATCCAATTCCATGTGAACAAATTAGAAAACAATACGGAAACCAAAAACAACCAATTGAGCGAAAACAACAAGTGAACTCCGGAAAGGGTAAGTTGCAGGGAAAGAAGGCTCAGAACAAGAATGTTCAAGCACCTAAGGTTCAACAGCAAAAGGTGCAAAACAAAAGAGCTCCTGTTAAGAAAAGAGAACCGAAAGTGAACTTTGTTGGATCAAAGGGTACAGATAAACTTGAAACATTTCAGGATAAATCTAACATTGATTTTATAAAACAAGTTAGAATTTTAAAACGAAATGATCAGAATAATTACACCCAACACACCAAAGGATGTGATTTAGGTCCAAGTACATCTAGATCACAAAGTTCATTGTCTGGTTCTTCGTCTGGTCATCAACATGTTTCTCCGAGGTTTGTAGAGCGGAGAATGTGTTTTGAGTGTGGCACAATTGGGCATATTGTAAGATACTGCCCATACCTGCAAAAGTTGAAGACCAAAGCGAGTGCTCCCCAAGAAACCAATTACCAAAAACAACCTGTTTCCCCGAAACAAGACCCACGTGTCTTGAAAGAAAGGGAAAAGAAGTTAAAACAAAAGAATCAAAAGGTAATTGAAAAGGCCTTAAAATCAGAGGTCAAAGAAGAAAAACCTGTTCAAGCAAAACCTAAAACTGTAAAACCAGTAAATGCTAAAACAATGAATTCAAATACTGGTAAAGGACAAACAGTTTGGAAACAAAAACAGGTAATTCAGTCAGGGGGAGCACCACAGGTTCTGTTTCCTAATCATCAGGTGATTGAAATCACTTTTCTTGATGATCAAGGACGACCCAAGTCCACAAAGGCTTGGGTCCCCCTCTCCAACTAATCTTTGAGTGAGTGTGTAGGATATTCCAGGAGGAACTATCGATAATCGTAAGATTGTTGATAGTGGAGCGTCCATGCACAAAATAGGCAACAGAAGAAATTGCTGCCTTTGTTGGAGAGAAAATGAAAAGAGAAACAGAAGTGTCTGTTGAAAGAGTTTGAAAAACTTCGACAAATGGAAATCATTAATAGTTTGATTGTTCAAGGCTTTGATCGGGTCCCCAGGATAGATTCAATCAAAATGTACGCACCTGCAGCACGTTTGAAGTTCAATATCAACAAGATGAACGTGCAGTGTACATTTCTTCGCGGTGTGATTGAAGAAAAAGTGTTTGTTGAACAAAACAACCGGGTGTGCGGATGCCTTGGCATGGGTTGAACAACCGCACACTACTTCTCAAGAGAAAGACAAAAACCTTCGCTGGTGCAATGTGGAAAACCAGCCGGACCCAAAGGTTTATGATCTTGTTGCTGTCAAGAGACTTCTCAGTAGTTACAAAGAATCGACTTTGAAATCCACACCGGGTGGATATCCAGTTTGGGAGAGCACTCAGATTCCTTGCAATGCACGAAGCAGTTGCAGGATACGGTTTTAAAATTCTAATCTCTCCTTTACTTGTCGTTATTTAAGCTACTTTATAAATTGTTATCCTCTCGCAGCACTCTTTGGCCAGACAATGCTGTCATGGTCCGCACCGCAAACCGACATGCCAACTGATTTTTCCAAAATTCGATAAATCTTTTCAGATTCAAAATTGATTTTGGTAAACGGCATTGAGGTAAAACATGAGTTAACCAACATCGGAAAGTCATTTTTGTAAATACCTTTGTGTTTTTAAATTTTATCTTAGTTTGTTGATTTTAGGGGGAGTATATCCAAATTTGAAAAATCCAAAAACATCGAAAAAATTTCAAAAGCACAAAAACAATAGAAAAACAAAAATGAGTTTCCTGGCGAGAAAAAGAGAAAATGATAGTACATCAGTGGTCTGTCTAAACCTCTTTAAACCTAAAATGAAAAGCGATAAGCAGCTCTATATAAGATGTATCGGTAGGCTCACAATCATTTTAAAGTGTGCAGGGTGATATAAACTTAAATCCGACTGAAGACTGGGTGGGAACCATTCATTGGCATATGGTCTTGGTACCGAAATTTCGTTTGAGAGATTGCCGAGGTTCTGAGATATTCGGTCTTTATGCTGCTTATCATCTGGGTATCATGGTTGTATCTTTTACCGAAAAATAACGGGGACGCAAATCTAGATCTTCCATGATACTATACATACGTGTACATATTGCATATTGCATACGACCTCAATAAGTGATCAACAATCACATGTCCCAAACAAATAAGTGATAAAATATCACAAATTCTTTATCCGGGAGTCAAGTTCGTCTCTCTGCTGTACGAAAGTACTGACCTGTTCACGGACTTGCTCCTGTGCCCTCATGCATATGAAAATCAAGTTCCTCCTCAATAAGTGATTATATCACATAGGGCTTGTTTTCAAATCAAAATAAGTGAGAATCTCACATCATATACGGTCAAACAGATGATAATCGGTATACTCACCGGTAAGATGAACCCTCGTGCATACCTTGATACGGGAATGTGTCGTGATGTGGATGAACACCGGTCGGTAAGTATAAATTATACCTTAACGTATCCCCTCGCCATGATTACAAATGATAAGTTGAGCTTATGTGGACAACAATACCGATAATTGTTATAGGATGCTTATCTTAATGTTAACTAATAGAACAACAAGAGCGTTTTGGCGTGACCGTACACTGATATGATTCTCTTACCCTTGAAACTCGCAAAAAGAATGTCTGTAGATACTTATTTACTATTTTCAGTTTATGCTTCTTTGTATATATTTATTTGTTGTTTTCCGTCTTTACGTTTGAAGAATGAAAAATTCCAAAAAGATTTTAGGTGTGTTTTAATATAAACTTTATAAAATCCAAAAAGATTTTGCTTCTTGTTTATTTTTGATTGACTGATGTTGGAACTCGAGTCTATCCTACCCAAAATCCTGATTCTAAGCCGGAAAACAATTGCATCTTCATAAACTGTCGAAGTTAACACATTTTGAAAGTTAAAGGATTAAAATTGTACATTTTCAAAACTTTCAAACTGTTGTCGGATGGTGTTTGATTGAGATTTGATCTCATATGTGTCGTTTGTTGAAATGTTAACTATATTCCAAGCGGTTGTTCTCATTATGCGTTTAGCTTTCTTGCATGTGCAGATGCTAAAGGCGAGGAGAACATGTTCGATGACAAGCTTTGGAATGAAGACACGAAGTGGAGGCACTCAAAGGATGAAATGATCGAGTTGCCGCTGACACTTCATCAACACCACAAGGATCTGAAGAATTGACAAGTCAAAAGATTCACGAGCATGACTCAATGGAGAGTTCAATCCAAGGGGGAGTTTATTGACACACTACCTAAATTAAAAGGGGAGTTTGTTGATACACTTTCTACTTACGACACGTGAAGACTTTGAAGATCCTCCGACGTGGAAGACATCGAAGTTGAACCTCACGAGTAGCGTCCAAGGGGGAGTTTGTTGATGCATATTTTGTGGACACGACTCGGCTCGGTTCAACTCAGCTCAGTTCGACTTGGTTTCGACTTGAAGACACGAAGATCAAGACAAAGCTACTTGTGTCTGTACTTTGTCTGTATTTTGTCATGATACCAAACGATGTCTTATGTTAGGTTTGTTGTTATGTGCGTTCGATGTAAGTTTGACCAAGTCAACCATCCTCCGGTTTGACTTAGCCAAACAGTTAGCACATTGGTTGAAACATGCTTGTGTCGAAGGATGTCATCGAAGGATGGTTTGTATCCTTCGGTGACCTCGAAAGATAAACATTCGATAGATACAGATGGACCTCGAAGGATATCATCCTTCAAGGTATGTATGGATCTTTCGGTAGAATTTCTGGTCGATAGATGATCCTTCGACCAGATTTCCGTATCCTTCGAGCATGTTAGCTGTGTCGGGTATAAATACCCATGTTGTGTGTTGTGTTCATTGGGGAGAAGTTTTAGCACTTGAAAGGGAGAACACTGAGAGCATTCTGTTGGCAGCACACACACACACGAGAGAGAGAGTTTATAGAGTACATCTGTAAACATTGAGCTTGTAACTGGACCTTTCATACGTATTAATACAAGTGGTGTTAATCGTTGAATATTGTGTGTCGTGCTTTTGCGTGTTCTATCTCGGTTTGCATGCTAGCTTGGATTCCGCACTCGCTAGTGTGTTCGTATACAAGGATTGGGCGACTAGATCCTCCCCTAGCCGGACCTACAGGGTGAAGAACGCTTGAAAACCAAACCGATACCATGGACTTCCAACGAGGAAATGAGCTTGTCCAAGGCTTGGCTAGAAATAACCGAAGACCCGAGATGTAGTAACTATCAAAAGGAAAAAACATATTGGTCTCGTATTTACAACCTTTTCCTCAAGTTGGAAGATCAAGAAGATGGATACCGTGATGCCGATGGTATCGGCGCGAAGTGGCGTAAAATGCGTCCTTTGATTCAAAGTTTCAACCAAATATACACTCGCCTAAGTAACTCGCGTGTGCGCCAAAGTGGTTCCGACGATGCAATGCTCCAAGCAAACGCCCAAAATGAATACCGAGCCGAACACAAGAAGGCGTTTCCTTATCTTGCTATTTGGCAATTTTTAAGAAGGAGTTCGAAATTTCACACAGTCATCGCCTTCGATCCATTTAAAACTCGTGGCCAACCGTCGGCTAAGCGGTCAAAAACCTCATCCTCAAACGACCATCAAAGTACCGGGTCGGACGCTCGGTGTCAAATAAATCTCAACGACATTGAGGAAGACAACGAAGAGCCACATGAAGAGGCCGAAGCGTTTCAACCACCACAACGGCCGGTTGGCCAAGATAGGGCCAAAAAAGCCGCCCAACCGTCTTCTAGCGGTGTACGAATCGACTACACCGAAACGTTCGAAAAAGTGACCAATAAGTTAGACGGCTTGTTGCAAACGAGCCAACAACGGATCAACTTGAAAAAAGAACACGGGGACCGAAAGCTAAAGCTGAAAGAAAGTCGTCAAAAAGCACTTGATTTGCAAATATTAACAACCGACACGACAAACCTTACTGGAGCCGAGCTCGCTTTAGCCGAACAAATGAAGCAAGAAATCCGAGAAAAATATAACCTTTGTTGAAGTAATTTTTTTATTTTGGTTGAAGTAATTTTTTTTTAGTTGATGTATTTTTTTATTTTGGTTGAAGTAATTTTTTTTTAGTTGATGTATTTTTTTATTTTGGTTGAAGTAAGGGGGTGGGGGTGGGATAACTCACACCCAATTCCATCACTCACAACATCCAATCAGGTTCTGCCATGTCATCAACCATTATTTCCATCACTTACACCCTTTTTTGCTGGAAATAGTCATCACTTGTACAAATTCCATCACTCACAATTTTTTTAATTTTTTATTTTTTTAAATTATAAATTAACACAAAAATAAATATTCATGGGGCTTATAATCTTCATGAACCCTAGTTCAAGTTAACACAAAAATTGAAGGAGATAAGCTTATAATCTCCTAAATTGATATGGGGCTTTCGCTCACACAGTGAAATCGACCCACAATCACCTAAGAATACCTGCTATTGGGGACTGAATGACGAGAATAGGTTGTTGCCGGAGCTCCGACGCCGACGGTTTCTCCGGTGGACACGCAGAAGATCAGCAACAATGGAGCTTTTGTTGTTGCTGTTGTTGTTGTTGCCGGAGCTGCTGTTGTTGTTGGTCAAATGCAGCAACAATCATCCCCCAGGTCAAAAAACGGCTACTTCTTCATTCTTCAACGCGTCATACGGTTCACATGTTAAACATTAAACGCGTTAAAAACGAAGGCGGCGGCGGTGTGGGCATATCTTCCACGCGTGATATTTGGGTATCACGTACCCACCCCGGGTGCTCTTAGACCATGTGTACTCTTTGCCGAAAGGGCGTTTTTTCGCCTTCCACGCCCAGAAAACGCCCCGACTGGCCCTGGTGGGCGTTTTTCATCGAAAATTCGTTTGGGGCGTCCAATTTTCAACGCCGGATGGGGGAAAAATGACCAATGGGACGATGGCAACGGTAATATTAACGGCTACTTCATTTAATTTTTTTTTAATTCAACCATTTTTTATATAAATTCCCACATTCCTAATCCATTTTTATACAAAATTCAATAAAGAAACTCTTTCACCCACAACTTCAAACATCAAAATTTTATACAACCTTCACCCATTTTATAAAAAATGGATTCCCTCACTTGCTCGTCGTCCATTGCAAACCTCAGATGACGAAGAAGACGGAGATGATGGGAATGACGAAAGCGAAGACGAGAACTAAAAAAATATTATTAGTTTTACAAATATTATGTAATTGTGTTTTATTATTTATTTAATTTTTATATAATTAATAGAATATAATTTGTTTTAAAAATAAAAAAAATAAAAAATAGGAAATTGTGGAAGTGACACGTGGCGGACAACGCCCAAGGGTGGGGCATTATCCCCACGCCCATTTCTGCACAATGCCCCTTTGCTGACAAGGATGTCACGTGGCGGATAATGCCCAAGGGTGGGGCATTATTCACCCAAACGACTACGCCTGGTCATAGGGTGAGGGGGCGCATGCCTAACTTCTTTACAAAGTTTTCCTCCACCCAATTGAATTGTGCCATGTAATTTACCTAAAGTTTTTGCCTGTTACCCAAATATCACAAGGAGTGCATGCCTAAGATTGGGCAAAGGAATTTTTCTTTTTTAAATGAAAAACATTATATTAATAAAAACATTTATATTATATTATATTATTATTATTATTATTATTATTTTATTATTATTTTATTTTATTATAAAAACACAACTGAATGAATAGTTACTACTAATAATTTCAATCCTCGCCATCCACGTTATTTAACCAAAACACATCCTGATCATCCACGTTTTCCCCCAAATTCATCATAACCCACCTCGCCCTTCACCACTCCCACTTAAAAAAAAAAAGATTAAAGAGCAGAGTGGCCACGGCGGTGGCGTATCCACCACTGGGCGGTGGTGGAGTCACGGTGGAGCTGCTAATACTAGGAGGAATCAGGGAGCAGAGTGGCCACGGCGGTGGCGTACCCACGACGGGGCGGTGGTGGAGTCGCGGTGGAGCTGTGGTGGATCACCCTCATTCACGGCGCGTGGTCTAACCCTAAGTACAGAATAGAATAGAAGACGGTGAATCTGGTCTTGACTCTTGAGGCTGCAGCTACGGTGGTTGAGTTGAAACGACAGAAGAATAAGAAGAAGAAAGGCGAAAACGAGGGTTTAGGTTTTGGTTTAGCTCCGGCACATCACCAAATCCCCAATTCAACAGCCGATCTTCAATGGGTTCCAAGCGACGGCGCCAGTCCCGGGTTCGTAATCTCTACACCCCCTTTTCTTCTTTTCACATATCACTAACAATTAACAATCGAATCCTAAATCTTGATTTCCTGAATATTTTTTAGCAAGATTTTCATTGGGGGATTAGCGAAAGAGACTACCATAGGTTGGTTGCTATTTTTATCATCTTTTTTACAAACCCTTTCGGAAAAATCTGATCTTTTTGTGTTTGGTTGTGTAGATACGTTTGTTAAGTACTTTGGGAAGTATGGTGAGATTACGGACTCTGTTATTATGAAAGATCGGTTGACTGGTCGACCCAGGGGTTTTGGGTTTATTACTTATGCAGACCCTTCTGTTGTGGATACTGTTATTGCTGAGACACATGTTATTAGTGGCAAACAGGTGGGTTGTTTTTGTTTTGTTGGTTATGGTGGTTTTGAGTTTTGAATTGATTGATGATGATTTGGGATTGAATAAAAATTGAGTCTTTACAGTTTATATGTTGTATGTTTGTTTGATAGTTTGATTAATTGCATTTAGGTTGTTGGTTGTTTAACAAATGTTAATTATTTGTTACTCAATGTTTGTACAGGTCGAGATCAAGCGAACTATCCCCAAAGGCTCCGCCGAGTCTAAAGATTTCAAAACAAAAAAGATTTTTATCGGTGGGATTCCGGCTGCAGTTACCGAAGGTTAACATGTGAATTTATATGAATTATCTAAAAGTTTGAGAAGTTTTTGTTCGTATTGTATGATCGTATTGGATCTTATGATTGTTCTGTTTCTTGTGCTCAGATGAGTTCAGTGATTGTTGTTTTGAAGTCAGCGGAAGAAGAAGCTATGGCGGATGGTAGCGGTGGTTTGAGTGCTAATAAGGTTACTGGTCCTGATAGGGTATATAAGTTTTCTAACTTTTTTATGTTTTGTGTGTTTAAAATGTTTGATTTAGATTAAATTATTTATAGTTGTTATGTAAAGATAGATGCTTTGTGTTGTTAAGGAAATTAAGTTAATTAGCCATTCAGATTGCAGTTGATGTTAGTGAATGCTGATTTTAATGTGAACCTACAAGTCAAATTTTATAACGAATTCGTGGAGTTTTAATCGTCAAGCTGTCTGAATATTTCAATTGATCATTTGAATACAGTACTAGCTAATTTGTTATTTCATTTTATTGGTTGACTTTCAGGTTCAGGTAGGTGGATCACCGCTATATAAGGTTGAACGGAAGTTAGGCAAAGGCGGGTTTGGTCAGGTTGTCGTAGGTCGTCGTGTTTCCGGTGGAACCGAACGAATATCCGGTCCCGGGGCCACATAGGTAGCTCTTAAATTTGAGCATAGAAATAGCAAAGGCTGCAGTTATGGTCCTCCATACGAGTGACAAGTTTACAAGTACGCGTTCGTGTTTTGTTCTATTATAGTCATGTTCAATATTAGTTTTTAATTTGAATTTTACACTTGTATATGGGACTCACAGTGAACGGAATTGGACCTCCGCTAATCCCAGGCGCAACGCTCCAGGTTGATAGCACTAGTTATATTAAAATAAACTAAGTAAAATAACATTAACCAAATTAAAAAAATGACATTACATAAAATTTAAAAACTACATGGTCATCCATATTTTTTTGCGATATCGCGTTTTCGAGCTAGTGTGATTTCCAACATCTCCGGTGGAACATTGTCGTGTGGCCTGTTAAACGTCTCGAGATCTTTATCAAACCGAATCGATTTCAATGCTTCTCGTTGTTCATCGACTAACTCGATATATTTTTCCCCTCGTTTCTTTTTAATTGCCACCAACTCTTGTGACATTTTTGTATTCTTGAAGCTTGTCGGACACACCAATTGACTTTTTACTTGATGTTGCGGGTCCTTTATCTTTCTTTTTTTCCTTATTGGTGAGGGGTCTACGTTTATGTCAGGTAGATCAATACCCTCTTGATAGTTACCCGAATCGGATGACTTTCTTTTTTTGCCACGAACCACCACTATCCTCACCCACCAATGGCACCGGAGCCAATTTCTCGTGCTTTCTAACCACATCCCACGCCTCAATATGAGGAAAGCCACCCGCATGTCATTTTTGGTAATCTTTTAACGCTTGTTTCATAACATGAGCATCGTCACACCCGCTAGGACGTAAACGATCCTATAATAAAAATATAAATTATATCAATGTAAAAAACAACAATTTATTTTATGGTAAAAATAGTAACTATGTAAACTTTAAAAGTTGTACCGCTTGATGCCAAAAAACGTTGAATTCGTTCAACCTTGATTGCATATTTTTCCATTTCGGACGGATTTAATGAATGGTCCGTGAGCTTCCTCCAACGGTTGTATTGTAGTGTGCGAGAATATTCTTCCAAAAACTATCCGCTTTTTGTGCATTTCCTTTTTTCTTGTTAAGAGTGCAATGCACGTACGCCATCGCTAAAGCTTCTTCTTGCTTCTTCGTCCATCTTTGCGGATCCGCACTATTCCCTTTTCCTTTCCTTTTTACTTCATCTTGAACATCTTCCTCTTCTTCAAATTCTTCATTGTCATCTATGTGTGGAGTTTCGGGTACAATTTATTCATCTTCATCGCCATCGTATATGGGGAGTACGTGTTCAATATCATCTCTTGGAGATTGAGACGGTGGACTCCGATAAGCAAACTGGTCAAAAACGTTTTGGGCTTCCGTAGGATACTCATATACACCCGGTGTAGCCATTGTGGGACCTTGCGGTAATGAATAAAATTGTGGTGGATAGTTGGGTTGGGGTTGGGTGTTGTAAAAACTCATTTGCGGAAAAAATTGCGGTGGGAAGTTGGGTTGGTACACACTTGATCCGCCTCGTCTACTTTGCGAGCCACAGTGCCACACCCTCTCGAACCCGAACCCGATACTTTTTTCTGGCCATCGCTCTTGTTTTGTCTATCCATGATGTGCTTGAGAACTTTTTAAATTGGGTGAATTTTTTAGAATGGGGTGAATTTTTTTTGAATGGATTGATACTTATAGGGTGTTTACTTATTCTTTTAAACCAACAGTAATATTACCGTTCAAAACATTAAAACATTCCAAAAATTTGTGCCTTCCAACGTCCAAAACATTTCCCCAATGCGGCAACTCTTCGCCGATTTGTGGGTCTTCGGCTAAGCAACTTGATGTGGCGGCGGTGTTGCCTATCGGCAAACACTTTGCCGATTACCTTTCCCGCATGCACCCTGTTGGCCCTTACACATACATGTTGTTATTTGATATTATTTAAATATTATTTTTTTTGTATTATAGTGTTATCTATAATGTTTTTTTTGTTAAACTTTGTGTGTATATATAAAAAATATAAAAACCATAATATTAGTAAATAAAAATTTACTTACGTCTACTAAAAACTTTTACAAAATCAATATTAGTTGATGTATTTAATAAAATAGCTTATGATAGTTAGTCTATGTAATTAATGATAGGTAGAGTGTGGTAGTATAATGGGCATTTATTGAGATGTTTTCAAGAGTAGGGTATGGTAGAGTAGGGTGTAAATAGCAACACCCTATTGTATATAAAGTGTAAAGTTATTGTGCAAACCATCTTAACAATGTGCAAATAAATGTAAATCGTAAATCCTATTAGAATAAAAATCCAGTTAACTTGACCCTTGTTCCTTCATAGATGTAGCCACTATGGTTGCATCTTTTTAATATTATGTAGACTAAAGGTGGTTGTTTTAACCGCCATATAGATATATATAGGATTAGGTTTAAGAGTGAACACTAGTGTAGCTTGCGAACTGAGTGAACTAATCCTGACCATACACGTGTGTAGATCAATGGCCAAGATTTGATGTTGAAATACACTAGTGTATTTTACGATTTGATGGTGAGATCCTGGCCATACACGTGTGTAGATCAATGGCCAGGATTTGTTCACTCAGTTCGCAAATGCGCTGGTGTTCACTCTAGAACCCCACCCTATATATATATATATATAGGGAGGGGCTCATGCGAGAACCACCCTTATTGCGAGAACCGCGAGAACCAATGTGAACACAACCTAAAATAGCTAAAAAAAACGTAACCCCCCCCCCCCCACCAAAAACCTAAACCCCCCCCCCCCCAAAAAAAAAAAAAAAAACCTAACCCCCCCAAAGCTAAATGCTAAAAACTAAAACCCCCAAAAAACCTAAAAAAAACCTAACCCCCCCCCCCCCCAAAAAAAAAAAAACCTAAACCCCCCTCCCCCACCCCCCAAAAACCTAAACCCCCCCCCCCCCCACCCCCCAAAAACCTAAACCCCCCCCCCCACCCCCCAAAAACCTAAACCCCCCCCCGCTAAAATGCTAAAAACTAAACCCCCAAAAAACCTAAAAAAATCTAAAAAAAATCTAAATTTTTTTTTTAAATATTTTTTATGCTCAAATCGCTACTTTTAGTGGCCAAAAAAATTTAATTTTTTTTTTGCGTCGAAAAGTAGCGATTTTTATATAAAAAATATTAAAAAAAAAATTTGTGTGATTTTTAGCTATTTTTAGGCATTTTTGGTTGTGTTCACATTGGTTTTCGCGGTTCTCACAATAAGAGGTGGTTCTCGCATGATCTTCTCCCTATATATATATATATATATATATATATAGGGAGGGGCTCATGCGAGAACCACCCTTATTGTGAGAACCTTGAGAACCAATGTGAACACAACCTAAAATAGCTAAAAAAACCTAAAAAAAACCTAACCCCCACCCCCCCCCCCCCAAGCTAAAAAAAACCTAAAAAAACCTAACCCCACCCCCAAAAAAACCTAACCCCCCCCCCAAGCTAAAATGCTAAAAACTAAACCCCCAAAAAACCTAAAAAAATAAAAAAAAAATCCAAATTTTTTTTTTTTGATTTTTTAATATTTTTTAGGTTAAAATCGCTACTTTTCGAAGCAAAAAAAAAAAATTTTTTAAAAATTTTTTAAATTTTTTTTTTTTTTTTTTGGTTCGAAAAGTAGCGATTTTAACCTAAAAAATATTAAAAAAATCAAAAAAAAAAATATTGTGTGATTTTTAGCTATTTTTAGGCATTTTTTGTGTGTTCACATTGGTTCTCGCGGGTCTCACAATAAGAGGTGGTTCTCGCATGATCTTCTCCCTATATATATATATAGGGTATGGGCTGATGTGGTGCAATATTAGAGCTTCTCAATTCTGATTTTGGCTCCAGAACGTCGGATCCGCTTTTTTCTTTATTGAAGAACCGAATACCCGTATTTTGATCCAGATATAAAAACCTTCTGGACACTTATTTTCTTCCGTAAACCCTTTTCTTCGGTGAAACCCTAGCGGCCTCCCTGACGTTTTCTCCATATCTATGGTTCCAGATCTATGGTTCCAGATCCATTTGTTCAAGAGTTTCAGACCATTTCAATCATCTACAACCACCACACAGTTATTTTCTAAAACCCTATATATCGCCTTGCTTTCATTGATTAACAATTGCATCCTTTATTTGATATAGAAATTATGGTTTCGTTTGCTTGAAATTTGAATCTGCCGACCGATCGTTTTAAATTTCCAGTTCCCGAGGTACGATCTGTTTGTGTTTTGAGTGTAGATGTTGTTTGACGGTCATATTAGTTAGGTTTTTTATTCAAATTATGTGATTTTGTTTATACTTTTCTATGTGATTTTGAAACTGATGAATGATGATTTGATTTTACTTTTTTAGTAAGGGATATTGATTTAATACTTTACAATCGTTTCACCAGGTTTTTTTTTTTTTTTTTTTTTAATTTTGTCTGTTTCATCACCTAATAGGAAGATGGTGACGGTGGTGGTGACCTGAAGAGGGAAGATGACAGCGACATAGGTAGATTTAGGGTTTCTCCATTGGTGGTCAAAACTTAAAGAGGAATAAAACTGCATGAAACAACAGGAAAAAGCTTTCTTCTCAAGGCAAGGCTCCGAGGTATTTTACGTTTCTATTTAGCTTTTTATTTGAGATATTATGCACTGAATAATGGTGTTCAATATGGTTTTCGGTGTTGAAAGAAGGGCTTCATTATCACCAAATACAAGAGCAGCTAGGATTGTTTCACCTGAAAGCAGGGTAAAATTGTCTTACGTTGCCCTTGCTGTGTTGTCTTCACAGATTTCAGAGGCTGGGAAAGGAGATAACGCCTCTGCTGCACGATGGAAGATGTTACACGCCCTCGGAGATGCAAAGGATTTGCTTCAACACCTATTCAGTATTGCTATTGAAGCAAGGTAAAATAGGTTTTCAACTTTTCTTAATTTCTCGAATTCAAGCATTCATTGTCATACAAAATTCAGATACTCTTTTTATACTTTTGGGTCAGCAGACGATGGTTATTGGAAAAGAAATATGGAACCAAAGCATAGTTTAATGAATTTAACTTGCAACAAAACGATGACAGATGTAACACCCCAATCGCGTATTACAACAACACGCGGTGAAAATATAGGGGAGTCACGTTACAAATTGCTCACAACCACTAGTACTAAATTGTTTCATTGTTGTTAACATTGTTTCACAAACAAAGAATACATGTAATTGTCTTTTGATTAAAGAAGTATAAGGTCCGGATGCGTTCCTATGTGTAGCATGCTTGATTAATCAAATCCTGAAACATATGTGAAAATGAGAGTCAGCATAAAAGCTGGCGAGTACATAGGTTTTGTTTAACCAAATAAATGCCAAAAAGTTTAGTATTGCAATACTTAATTTTGATTATGAAACTTGTGACAAAAGAGTTTTATATATGGCAATATGATTATTACTAGGTAACTTTTATGCCATTGAAAAATTGTACTTTGATCTTTGTAATCACATTGAAATCGGTCATAAAACTTGTGAGTGTATTATTAGAAATCCAATCAAGGATTATTAATAACAATAATGAAATCGGTCATAACTTGTGTGAGTATTATTTGAAATCAAATCAATGATTTACAATAATACTTTGGATATCCTTCTAAGAATCTACATATGAAGATATGGAAGATTCTACAAGGATTTGGATACTTGAACTTTGAATCTGTGACAACGCTCACAATTACAGGTATCCGTACAATTAATTAATATTAACTTTGTGCTTAATGACTGTGCTAGAATTACAACTGACGAATTAAATTGCTTTATGAGTTCTGCATCATACATACATATGCATCACATTCATACTATCACTCCATTTATTACACACAAACTTTAGTGATAAACTTGATGCACAAAACACAGTTAGCACAGTGAACGGATAACTCAGAAACATGCTGACAATGCCAGCACATAGACAAATAATATGTTGAGGCCATTATGAACCAGAGTCAAGGTATTACACTAACATGGAGTGTAGGGAAGTAGGGACTAAAACCGTAATTATTTGAAAGTACAAGTCCAGGGACTAAATTGTCATTTTTGAAACTATATAAATGCAAGGGTTAAAGTGCAATTATTTCAAACTACAAGTCTAGGGTTCATTTGGTCATTTTCTGAACTTAGACTTCAGGGACTAAAACTGACTTTTAGAAACTTATTTTAACTTAATATCCTAACCAGGTTAACTTTCATATAAAGAATTCCTTCTTTAAACACTAACTCAGTTAACCTATTTAACTGAACAGTACAGGGACCATTTATGTCAATTCCCGAAACTTCAGGGACCAATCATGTATTTTATACGAAAGTTGAGGGACTGTTATTGCAACTTTTCAAAAGTTGAGGGACTGTTTTTGTAAAAAAATGAAACTTGAGGGGCCAAAGTGTAAATAGTCAAAAATCGGTCTAAAAGGGGGTCTCCTAGGTGAGAACCGGCCCTTGTTAGATTCGAACCCGCGACTTCTCGGTTGTAACCGCAACGCCTTAACCAGTTTATCCTCCTAATAGGAGCTGAAAGATTATAGATTTTAATTCTTTTATACACTATTTAGGATTTAATATAAATATTAATTAAATTCAGAAATTAAAAAGGTTTCAATAAACCTCAAAACCGGCCGCAGCCGGGACTCGAACCCGCGTCGGTTCGCACACAAGCTCAAGCACCAACCGGCTAGACTACCACCCACATGTGTTAGATTATGAATCGCATTATATTTATAAACTTATTAAAACAAATCTGAGTATTTAAATTCAGATCTGCAGGTCGCGGATCCGACCAAATTATCACCAAAACCGATTTTAGTCCATTCTTTTACCTGTAAAGCTTACCCACATGATACCCAACCCATTTCCCACTCATTTAATCATTCAATCGACACACCTTAGTGCCCATTCGGCTATAATTGGACTTTTTTATAAAAAAATAAAAGTGGATCAACTCCACTGATTTTTGTCGAATCTGAGATCGAATTGGACCCCTATATAAGTTCCTCAGACCTCCATTAAACTCGTACACCCTTCACATTCACTTAAACATCTCGAAAACGCCGGATTTCAAACCTGCAACTTCGCCGGAATACTCACTTTTTCGCCAGAATTTTTCATTCCGATCATACTTTCAATACCGGTTAGTTTTTATCCATTCAATTAGTTTGTTTACACTTATACAATGATTCTCTAGAGTTAATCTTGATATAACACAGTTTCCCCGATTAATTTTGATGTTTGACTTTCGGTTTGACTCTCATCGATTGAATTGGGGAAGATGACCATTTTCGAATAAATATTTATTTTAATAAACTAAACTTATAAACAACCACCAGGCCTAGCCCAGTGGTTGTGTGTGTGTTATAACAAAACAAAGACCCGGGTTCGAACCCAGGGGTCTTCAAATCTTTTTAAACTTTTTATTTTTAATATTTTTAACATTCCAATAATTTTTATAACATTATCAGACACTGTTACTTTTATTAAAAATATGAAGTTAGTCAATTTATTTATAAAACTAATTTTTACAATATTAAAACAGTTTATTATTAAATAATTAATAATAAATCGATTTTTAAGAATTAAATACTGAAATTTTTAGATTAATTATTTTAAATACTGATCTTTACAAAAATGACATTGTTACTCATATTTTATATAAATTTGATATTTATATAAATAAATCAGTATTTATACTTATAAATATAGTTTAATTTAATGTAATTAAATTATATAACTATATAAATTTTATCCAAGATTATTTTTATGACAAAAGATGCATTATTCTGAGTTTATATAAATTTAGAATCTGAATTTTTATTGTATTTAATTATTTAGATAATTAAACTTATATAAACTTATTTATTGTTATTTTAACCATTTTAATTCATTTTATTTATTTAAAATGAATCCAAGACTATGATAATTATTTTAAATCAGTAATATTCAAGTTCAATAATTAAAAAATGTTATTTTTAATTATTCAGATTTAATATAATTATTTTGATAATTAGTTATGTAATTATCATATTAATTCATTTAAACAAAACACTATCAAATACAATAAATGCTCAACAAATCCCGTCTACACTATACGACCTCAATATTGATACATTATTCTTGTTCATGTACGATTCATTAGGACAACTTTGAGTTTCCTTATCATCAGACACCTTAATCTTGACTTGCGTATTCGAAATCGCTTGAAATCAAGGTGAGTTCATGTCGCCCTTTTCTCTTAACTGTTTTCAGTTTTATACTTCTGGGGTGGAATACATGTTACAAATATTACAATGTTTACAAATGGTATAATAACAAGAAGCACTCTTGGTGAGAACGAGTACCAATTATGATGCGATTTGAGAATACAAAAATACAAGAAGCACTCTTGGTGAGAACGAGTACCAAGTATGTTACAACTATTACAGACATCTTTATACATGGTATGGTTAGCTTAAGGAGGGTTTAGACGCTTAGATCATGTGAAAGGTGGGCACAACACTTAAGGCCATTAATCCTCGTCGTAGGACCGAGGGACATGAATGATAGATCTATTTGGGTGTAGCGAGCCCACACCCATGAGGCCGGGGAGGCCCATAGAGGTGACTATGTCTTCCAGCCGGAAGCCCGGTACAAATTTGCTAGGTTTGAGTTTTCCTGCACCTTTGCACACATACTAATGGCTTTGCAACCCATTGGTGATCTCTTTTTCCTTAATTGCTACATACCAGGGACTTTTATACATACAGACATATTTCAGGGACATTTATACACACAAGACATATCTTAAAGGCTTATACACACAGACTTACACATGAACTCGCTCAACCTTTTGTTGATTTTTCAAACTACATGTATTTCAGGGAACTAGTAGATCTGGCAGGGTATGCATGTGTCTAGCTGCGTTGAATAATAGATGTCATCCAGAGTTGTGAAGTTTGAGAGGTGTAACCTACTCCTGGACGGGTTATATGTCTCTAAACCTCGTCTTATCCAAAGTCTTTTGTGTCTTATGAACGCGTTTTAAATAATTTATGGTTTGTAACTTATTTCAAGTGTCGATGTTTCTAAACAATGATATTGTGGTATTTTCTCACTTTAATTAATGGATGTACATCTCGTATTTTTATCATATAGCATTGTTGTGATTGTTGCTATGGTATTAAGAAGTCACACCAAATAAACCCACGCTTCCGCAAAAGCCAGGGTGTGACAGAATCAATTAACACAAAAATCCTAAAGTGATTCGGATAACGCTACAGGAGTAATGCAATAAGAACACTTATATATAGGAAGTATCAGCGGCGTATCCACCATGTTCTTATGGTATTACACTCATTTCATTATCTAAATCACTACTAACCACATAAACACATAATCATCAACTTGTAAACACGCATTAAAGTGCACAAAGAATCCAATCAAAGACTTCAGTTGTACTTTAAACATCCCACGAGTATCTAACTATGAAGATAGATAGATACTACAAGGACCCGGTTTTGTCACATCGTCTTGTCATATACGCATTAAAGTACACAATTAAATCCAATCAAGGACTTCAAATTAGCACTTTAAACATCCTACAAGAATCTAACTATGAAAATAGATAGATGTTACAAGGATTTGGTTTTGGTCACATTGTCTTGTCACATACGCATTAAAGTACACAATTAAATCCAATCGAGGACTTCAAATTAGCACTTTAAACATCCTACAAGAATCTAAGAATGAAGATAGATAGATGCTATAAGGATTTGGTTTGGACACATCGTCTTGTCATTGAATCATAACATCCTAAATCCTAATGGTGATTCGGGATAACGCCACAGAAGGTAATACAATAAGCACACTTATATATAGGAAGTACCAGTGGCGTATCCACCATGTCCTTATTGTATTACTCTAGTTTCGTTATCTAAATCACCAACAATCTCTACACATAAACAAATAACCATCGTCGTGTAAACCACTTCTTAAAAATCTCACTATGAAGATAGAAAGATCTAAGACTATACTTCAGATATCCTACAAGAATCTAACTATGAAGATAGATAGATCTTTTTAAGGATTTGGTTCGTGTTCTCAATTGTCATGTTTGGATAATCGGAATAATACACAAAAATGCACTTAGTAAACACATATATGCCATACATTTAAAAATAAATCGGTTACACATGTGAATCACCCCAAAAGAATTTGAAAATGTAAAAGAGGGGAACTATGTACTCACATGGGATTGCAAAGTATCCTGGATCAAATGAATAAACAAATCTCAAAGGTTCAAGAGTTCGAGTGTTGAAGTGGTTCCTAGTGTATCGGATAACTATATGTTAGTGTAACGGGACATAAATGGAGGAAATGGATAGAATGAGGTTTTGTAAACCAAATGAGTGTTGGAACTCATTTGAAATGGTTTACTAAACCTAACATTCTGATTTGGAATGAATCCTAAGTGCTTTTGACCTGTTATGACCCGTTAAGGTAGTTTACACTACTTTAAGGTGTCATTTGCGTAAAGACGCGTTTGGATGATCAAACTAGTCCTATGATAAGTTATATTCCAAAAAAAAGTTTAATAAAGTTGCAATATCAGTTTATGTGTCAAAAAGTTGGTTACATATGCTTAAAATGGATTTATGCGCAAAAAGGGCATTTTGGTCATTAGGCATATAGAAACGACTTATAATATAACTAACCAAATGAAGTGACCATAAGGTATAACCTCAGAGGGTTATTCCCTATACAACTATGGTCACAAATATATGTTTGGTCGGATCCTAAGATCGACCAAACGGGTCGGAATCAAAAGTCAAAGCGGTGGTCAAACCTCTCGACTTACGACCCTAAACAAGCACTAAATTAGAAGTGACGAGTTAGACATGTCAAAACATGTCTAACTAAGTTATAAACCTGATTTGCTATCAAAACTTGGTGTTTTGATACCTGAAAATAGTTTCGTCGTAAAATGCACATTTTTGACCGAAACTTTGACTCGTCACTTCGACTAGTAAACGTGGTAATCAGTAGGTATAATCGCAAGGGATTATAACCTTCGTGATTACGATCACGTTGTAATGTTCAATTGAACTTTGACTTAACCAATTATGGTCAAAATTGAAAGTCAAACAGTAAGTCAAACTGTTTGACTTTTAGCTTAAATTAGCTAAAATAAATGAAATAGACTAGGATGAGAACTTACTTGTGTTTGGAAACACTTAAGATCTCAAGTGGGAGGCCTCCAAAAGATGAAGCAAGCTCCAAGAAGTAGGGAGAAGAAAGAAGTGAAATGAGCAAGTTTTGAAGTGAATGAATGTGGTTATTTATACTAGTCTTGAAGTCATGGGACCATGACATGTGGCTAGAGTGTTCTCCAAGGATTAACAAGATCACAATAAGTGTTAGGTTTAGATTTAGTACTTGGAGAACACATAACTTGGTCCCCAAGATCATTAAAATAATCAAATCTTGGTGAAGAAGCAAAACCTTTATTATTATTATTTTTTGACCTTTTTGGCCCTTGGACTTGTATTTTCACTTGTTTGCCATTTTAACCCCTTTAACCTAATATTTAGGTTATATAAGGACGTTAAAGCATATGTAGCTTCGCTTTTTTCGAAAGTGTCATGGATGTCAGTTCGTTCGGTTGTACGGTCGCGTTTTTCGTTAAATTACGTTAAACGCCCAAACGAACACCAAAAATGACGAAATTACGCAACGAATGATATCTTTGCATTCTTATCAATAAAACACAAGATTTTATTGAGTACAAAAATATTTTGATTCGTATATGAGTTCCGTATTTAGAAATACGAGAATTGGCAGACGTTCGTAGTTTGTTAGAAATAGTCCTTGCACTTGAATAAGCGTGTTTTTGTCATCCCTAAGCCTTCGAAACTTATTTCTAAGTTATGTAAAGGGTATATGTAGTTTATGTCCTCGTCCCGGTGTACACGTCGCGTTAAACGGATTATGTTTAAGTATCGGTTAATGAAACGCTTCCAAAAGAAAAAGTTTTTGAAAGCCCGAAATTTTGCATAAGGGTTACAACAAAGATGGTGGCTCAACACAAACACCATCTATCCAAAGCGTAAAAAGTAAGTTCGCTAACAAATAAAATGAAAGAAATCGAACAAAATGCAAGGGATAAAACTCTTTCAAAGAAAATAAAAGAAAGAACCACAAAGGTAAGTTTTTTTTAATTGTGTTAAACTTAGGGCTAAACAATTTGAATTCAAGATTTTTTTAATTATTGGATTGTGATAGCAGGGAAAGGCTCCAACTCCATTAGATATTTTCGCATATATGGGTATTGAATATCCTTTGCCATTCCCAAAATCAAGGCAACTTGACCCTGAATCAGGAATCTGCAATAGGCCACTGCCAGTAGTTTTTAAACAAACACAAAAGGTAAGCCTTTCTTCCCTCAAAACACAAGAACGGATTTTAAAGCTGTTAATCTTGTATTGCTGATTGTTGGTTGGATTGGATGGTTCAGATTATATCAATGGCGCATGTGTCCATGAAAAAGTCACCACTTGGTGAACAGATGGGAAAAATCTCCCGGTGGAAGCGAAGTCATGATGAATGGCTGATACAGTTTAAGGGGAAGAGGCAGAAACCATGGAAGCTGTTAAGCCTGATTAGAAGCAATGATCAGACTAGAAACAGTGATGGTTCGCTAATGTACGTTCCATTGAAATTCAGAGTTTTAATATGTCAAATAATGTATGTTTCATTATACTTTAACGAATGTTATTTATTACTATTTTTTTCAGCTGAAAGATTGGTGCAAAGGTTCACCTCAATTTACGCTATTCTATGGAAGGTTTTTTAATTGTTTAAAAGTTGGTAAATGGAAAATCCGTGTGTAGAAGCATATTCACATCATGCCATTTCATCTTGAACTTAAAACCTAATCTTGATGCAGGTATAGGGCATTGTTCAAGATAGAATTGGAAAACTTCAATAACTTTAATTTGCAAATGGGACGAAAGCAGGAATATTGTTAACGTAGACCGGTAGCTTTTCTATTGCTTTAAACAAGCTTACTCTTGGACATATAGCTCTTGTTTCAAACACACAAAGAGTACTAATTTTAGATCCACAACCCTCTCACTGCCAGAACATAGAAAATTCTGATGCTTCATAAGATTTTTCAGCCTTTGCTGAGGCTATAACTTTGCTCACAAAAACGTTTGAGCAAAGATTGAGAGGTGGGAGTGGCAAATTCCAGAAGAATGATAGGGGGAGGATGGAAGGAAAGTCAAGAGATAAAGGGAAGGCAGAAGTTGTTTGCTATAGATGCAAACAAAAGGGGCACTATGCTTCTGAATGCAAGAACAAGAAGCTGAAAGATGTGGCCTATTATGAAAAGAAGCTTGAAGAAGCTAACAAGGAGCAACAGAAAGTTAGTTTGATAGCAGGTACTGATACCTGGCTAACCGATGATTCTTCTGATGAAGAAGATGAGGAAATGACTAATGTTTGCCTTATGGCTGCAACTTCTGATGAATGCTCCAGCTCATCAGAACAAAAAGTAAGTTCAGAAAACATTGATTTAGAACAACAACTGAACAAGCTTATGCAAGATTTTGTGATATGCAAAATAAAACATCATCAGAAAGCACAAAATCTGATGATTTGCAAAAGTTGCTCAATAAGGCTAAAACTAAAAACCAATTACCGATTGATCAAAACTTAATGAAAGATGCAAAAATTGAATTTTATGAACAAGATAGGAAAAATCTTTACAAAAAAAATTCAAGACAATGAAATCATTGTAAAAGGTTTTCAACAAGCCAAAGAACTCATACAACTTATTGAGGCAACCCCAAAGAAAAGAGGTGAAGGGTTAGGATATGTCAAAACAAATATCAAGAATCCTACCACCTTTGTAAAAGCATCAGGAAACTATTCTGATAAGATAATATCAGATTCTGATGCTGATTCTTACAAATCAAGCAGTTCTGATAAACTGTTTCTGTCACCCAAAGTTTGCTTAAAAAGGGATGAAACTTTGAAAATAATTGAAAAACCAAAAATACATCCCAAATATCAAAAAGGCAAAAATGTTCCATCACAAGCACATTTGTCTAAACAATTAGACAAAACAAGTTGTATGTGTGTTGAAATACTGAAGCTGATTCAACACCATCTCTCCAAAGAAAACCACCCTGCTAATGGCTCAGCATTAAGCAGAAATTCTGATGAGAATTTCTCTTCTGATGAGGAAATCTCAAGTACATTTTCATCAGAAAAAGTACCCAAACAAGTTTAGGTACCAAAAACTCTCTAACCTTATCATTTCAGGACCTTCATGTGCAGCAGATCTGGTACTACGACTTAGGAAGCTCCAAGCACATGACAGGGGATAGGAGCTTACTCAGTAACTATCAAGAAAAACTGGGTAAATATGTAAATTTTGGAAATGGGGTTAAGGGAAGAACTATGGGATATGGTACCATACAAATGGATCATTAACCATTGAAAAGGTTGCCTATGTAGAAAGTTTGAAATATAATATACTTAGTTGTGGGCAATTTTGTGACAGAGGCTTCGAGGTAACTTTCTTACCTAAAAAATGTCTACTAGTTGGGTTAGATGACAACAAAGTTTATTTAAGTGGGAAAAGAATAAGAAATTTCATCTATTACTTTGATTTCAGAGAAGAAATTGAGCATCCTCAGTTATGCTTATTTTCAACTGAAAATAAAGGAAATAACTGGTTATGGCATAAAAGGCTTGCTCACTTAAATTTCAAAACTCTAAACCAACTAGCAAGCAAAATCTTGTAAAAGGATTACAGATCATATCATCCAAAAAGGATAGGGTATGTGAAGCATGTGAGCTTGGAAAATCAAAAAGAGGCTCACATAAAACAGTTTCTGAATCTTCAATTTCTGAAAATTTGGAACTTTTGCACATGGACCTTTGTGGACCTGTACAAGCAGCAAGTTTTTCTGGAAAGAAATACATTTTAGTCATTGTAGATGACTACTCTAGGTACACTTGGGTTGAATTTCTCAGGAAAAAGAGTGAAACCCCATATCTGATCATTAATTTCATCAGAAAAACTAAAAATCTGTTGAAATTACATTTGAGAAGGATCAGATCTGATAATGGAAAAACTAAAAATCTGTTGAAATTACTGGGCCCGCGTGAGTTGCCTTTTGTTTTTTTGCACGCACTTGGTTTCATTTTTTTATGCGTTGCCTTTTGTTTTCAGCTTATGCGCTGCGCCTCGGCACCTTTTTTGCGCCTAGGCGCGCGCCTTTCTACGCCTCAGCACCGTTTTTTTTAAACCTATTTTTGCGCCTAGGCTACCACCAGGTGCTATAGGTGCGCCTCGCTGCGCCCGAGCGCCTAGGCGCGCGCTTTTTGCGCTTTTGACAACATAGATAAAGACATAAAACACTAATAGCAGCAATAAGAAGAAAGACGAATGGTAGAACTAAGAAAAAAGATACTGATATCGGGAAAATCTCGGTCCAATATCAATCAAATATCGGTCAATATCGCCGATAATATCGGTACCGGTATTCTGAGCGATATTTTACATGGGGACCAATAAACGATATATCATTAATATATCACCGATTTAATTGCATATCTAATGGTTTAAGTTGATATATAATTTGTTGACGTAATTTTTTCTAGATACTAGAAAAGAGCTATGGCACATCTTCTTCTCAAAACCCACACTCATTAATGTATTGGTGGTGTAAATTGGGCTTCCAATGTTGTTAATTTATGTTAATTAAGTTCAAGCTTGTTTTACTTGCTAGATTTTCTAAGTATTTCGTAATTATTCATCTGAGGACTTCTTCAGTTGCATCATCTTTCTCCAAATATTTTCTAGTAGGCACTATACAATATCAACATGTTATACGTAATTACATGTTTTAAATTTATTTTTATTTTTTTATGGTGAATTTCAGCGTGACCGAAGTTTGTGCAGGTCTAGCATACCCTCCACTGTACTTCTACAGTGAAGGAGTACGAGAGTTTTTTGCTACAATTAAGCAACATGTTCCTATTGTCAGGTTTGTGGTTATTTTCTATGTTCGCTATTTGAAAATTGCCATGTGGTCTTGTTATTGTACAAGTAGATTACTTTTCATGAACATCATCACAATGACCCTCGGACTTTTTTAGGATAAAATGATCTGTTATTTTTCATAGATTTGTTTTAACCTTTGTTACTTGCTCTTTCAAGTCAGTCTATGCTTTAAAATATTATCACCTATGTTTAGGAAATAAAAACGTAAGGGCAGATTATTTCACCTATCAAATTGCTTCTAATTAGACGTCTGTTATCATAGGTCTTCAGAAAATGCAAATGTGTTTCTTGTAAATACCTTCCAAGATCCTCTTCAGGTACAGTTTAATTGTGGCTACTATTTTAGTCTTGATCTATGAGTATGCACTTAATATCGTTGGGATATCAGTGGGATATTGGCCCTCTACAAAATATCGATGTCAAATATCAGTCCAGAATATCGCTTCCGATATTTTTGACCGATATTGACTGATATTTGACTGATAGTGACCGTTCTTTTGGATGCCTTGGTTGATGTGGAGTGTGGACTCAGAGTAAGATTTCATGGCTTACGATTAGATAATGTGTCAAATATTGACACTTTTGAGTTCTGACTTTTAAAATTACTCTTATTATATATGTTTTACATTTCATATATGTATATATAAATTCTGCATGATATTGAAATTAGCGATATCCCACCGCAATAACCAACATCTCAAATAGCGGCCTTTGACCGATATTTGATTTGGACCGATTAACTAATGTTTAAACCAAACTGCAAGCTTGTACTTCGTTGATCACTAAGGAACATTTACAACTATAGATAGGGGTTGAGTTATTTCGGTTAATTATGTTCTTAAATCATTCAGTCAACAGTGGTTATTAACTTTTCTTACATACATTGGGTAAACATGTTATCAGAGAACTTTGTCTTCACTGGAGCTTCCAAGATCTCTTGCAAACAGAACACCTTCATCTTCATTTCCAGATTCTCCCTCTGAGGGCAATTCGGATAATAAACATACTTCAGAAGACGCTAGTTCGGATAGCATTCAACAAAACAATAAACAGAGGCAAAAAAGTCAAGATCCTGCACGAGATATTTCAATTCAAGTTTTGGAGAAATTCTCTCTTCTGACAAGGTTTGCTCGAGAGACGACCTCACAGCTTTTTCACGAGAGCCTTGATGCTAATGGGCCTAATGAGAAACGGAGGACGAATTGGGAAACATCTGCAAATGATGTGGAAATTGCTCCCAATAAAGTTCCTGTACCTTCTGACCCTCTTGAGGTAAAGTCTTTTTCAAAACAATGAAATTGGGAATTTTAGTTTTTTTGCCATAATCACTTTGTCAATAGTGGTCACCATGGTTGCTATAGTGATGTCACACCCCGATATTTTCACGTATTACCGGTGGGCCCGGTGGGGAGTATCGTGACGTAGTTGATATCATCATAGTCAATAATCACAGTTTAATGCACAGCGGAAGTCTAAGAGTAAAATATTACAAACCGAATTGAAAGTAATAAAGTATTACAAACGGAATGTAAAGGATCCACAAGCGGATCAAAACAAAAGAGAAAATGTTCAACAGATTTTCAAGTGATAAAGCTTGCATAATTCTTTATTTAGTCACTCAGGAGAAACCAGCTATTCTGCCTAGTACCTGCACTTAACCTTTTGGAAAATACGTTAGTTTATACTGGTAAATACAATTAACCGACTCATTTTGAAAAATGTTTAAGAAAATTGATTTAAATGCACAAGGCACAAATAATCTTTTATAACTTGGGATAATTATTTAAAAATAAACTTGTTAAAGAATTACATGTTTATTATACGTTCAGTAGCCCGGGCTGAAAACCGGGTTAAAGATTAATAGACACACCACATAATATATCCCACGGCGAGTTATTCTCGAACAGGTGGGTACATTATTCTAGATACGCACCGGCAGGTGTATGCCTACACCCCGTGCTTAAGTCGTGGCCATTTCAATGAATGAGCCAAGGATATCCAGGACATGGTCATTAACCCCCCAAAGGCTTAAAATAAACAAAACAGATTAAACGGGTTATCTCAATGATTTAACCTTCAAATGATTAAAAATTCAATACCCGACCAAGCGGTATTTTATATACCGAACCCCAAGCCCGTATAAGGGAAAATAAGTTAAAAGTATTTACCTGAGCAAATTATACAAATTTATCCTAGCCGTATACAATCAGCAAGTGCAAATATCTTTTACTGGGCCCCTAAATCTGGAACGAAGGTTTTAATAACCTATTAGATTCCTAACGGGTCTCAGTTAAGTTTAAACTTAGACCAGTTAGTTTTAAAGAAAGGTATATGGTTCAAAACGCATGATTAAGCGAAGACCGGATTAGAATGTGGTTTAGACCCGACAAGTATGAAGACTTGTATAATATGGGTAAACTAAACACATTCTGGATTTTGAAGTGAAAATGATAAGGTTTGACCCGTTTCGGTTAATTTATGCAAACTAAGTTAATATGCCTTAAATATGTTGTGATATCAGTAGGGTACCTTCCATTATGCCCAAAACGGAATTAAAATCAATTTAAGCCCCGTTGGGGTATTTTGGTCATTTTAAGGATTATAAAAGAGGTTAAATGTTAATCTGAGGTTTTGGTCTAAAATGATCAGTAAAAATATTTGATTTAATAAGTTATATCAGAAGGGTATTGCGTATATGTGAAATTTATCATTTATAACCAAACTATGCACCGTATGGGCATTTTGGTAATTTCACATAAGCTTTAAATGTCAAATTTAGAAATCTGAGTTCAAAACTTTTTCTTACTGTTAAGTATAAAAATTTACTTAAAACATCAGTAGGTATTAAGTCTTATATGCCAAAAATAGTTTTAACCCATACTATGCGTTTAAAACGCGTAAAAGTCGGTTTTAAGTGATTTTCAGGTTTTATAAGGAAATCTGAGTTTTTGATCAGTTTATAAAGTTCAAAATATTTTATTTATCATATAAAATCAGTAGCAAAAGATTTGGTATCAATATGTTATGTAAAACTCATTTTATTAGCAAAAAGGGTATAACCGACAATCACCGAATCAAAGCAAGAACCCTATGCCATGATCAGTTTAAAAATAAATAAAAATTTTCAAAAATCCCAAATATTATATTACATAAGTGGGTAAAAAGTTTGGTGTCAAAATTTGGGTTTAGATAGGCTATATGCTAATAATGCCGTTTAATTAATAAAAAGCTTTCAAATTACGATATCGAGCATAACTCCTAATTTAGACCTCAAACTGAGGTAAAATTTTTAGGACATGTTTATAAATCAGTAACAAAGGTTTTTGTCCTCTCACATTTTCAAAAATTCTCGTTTTTAGGTCAAAAGGGCATAATGGTCAACATTTAAGCAATTAACGGAAACATGCAAATGAATCGGATTAATTAGGAACCAAGTTGTATAACCTCAGAGGGTTATACTAACCTATAACTTGGTCCTAATGGAACTCTAAGGCATATCTAAACTAAAATAATCAGGTCAGAACTGAAAGTCAAAGCAAAAGTCTAATTTTGCGACTTTCGGTTCCGAACCGGTCCTAAACTCAAAATTGTCGGGTTGAACATGCTTAGACATGTTCTTACATTAATTACCAAGTTATATAAGTGTTAGAACAGGTTTCATAGCTTCTACATTGTTAATTATGTGTTTATTTGCAAAATAGCTTTCTGTTGACTTTTTAATATTAAGTTTGACCCGACAATTGGCCAAGTTAGAGTGATAATCAGAGGGTGCCCTTTTAAGGACTTATTACCCACATAATTACCAACTCATAGCCACTTTCAATTCGAATAATGGCTGGACCATTAGTGATTAATCACTAAGTCAAAGCTTAATTACGACGGCTTTGACTTTCGGTCATTAGACTAATAAAACATGAACTAGAGAGGCTAAGAATGCTTACTAGAACTCTTAGCACGAAAATGAAACTGAAGAAAACTTCTTGATGTCCAGAGAGCTCCAGAGGATGGGTTTTGAAATGATTTCAAAGTGAGTAATTTCAAGTGTTGCAACATGGGGTCTTATATAGGATTTCAAAATTCACAAGATCATTCCACACAAGCGTATAACTGATTTATGATGATCCCAGGTGTCCCCTATGCATGTAATACTATTGTCTCAGTCCCTGAATTCGAAAACAAGCTTCCTAAGGCGGTGGAATTGGCTGAACAGGCAGCTGTCCATTTTTCTGCCCAGTTACAGGTCTTACGGACCGTAAGTTTAGGGCCTTACGGTCCGTATCCGATTTTTAATTTTTACCGCCCAGATCAGCCACCTTACGGTCCGTAAGACTTGGTCAGAAGACAAAATTTTGAGAACTTTTGGCATTTGACCATGCAACCTATAATATCTCGAATCTCTGGTCATTATCAGCTGAGAAGGCCCCTATGGTCAGGTCTGCATTGCTAAGAATGCATTGCCATGCATTGGTTGCCTTGGAGTCTTGTGAAAAGAGGTTATTGAATGAAATTTGTCGATTCTGCACATGGGATTCAAAATTCTTGGATTTGAATATTGAATTATTCATTACATGATTTAACCGGATACCCATGAATTCTTAATCAGATTTTTTATGGGAATGTAATTATATTTTACTAAAGTTGAAAAATGTTAAAAGGTCACTCAGAGGTAATAATTAACATGTTAACACTTTTAATTTCTTCATATATCCTTTTTAATCATGATCCGGGTTTATAACATGTTTAGAATCCATGACACGTGTCTTTATTATATTGGTTGTGATTTTACGAGGTGTTACAAGCGAATAGCGTAGTGTATAGGTCGAAGGTCGCTACAGGGTATGTAGCCATAAATAGCGGGATTTCAGTTACTTTTTATTTTTATAAATATAAATAGCGATTAAATATTGCTATAAAATAGTTGGATTTTAGGTTTTTGTTAACTATACATGTAAAATAGCGTATATACCATGGTATTTTGATATAATATACATATAATTTTTTTCTAGTGCATCGCTATTTATAAAATGGGGCCTGCTAATTATCGTTGTTCGCTATGTAGCATATAGGTACCTACCTTATCGCTATTTGTCACTATTCGCCATTAACAACTATGGTCATGAAAAATATATAAAGTAATAATTCTTTACTAGTCGCGCATCGCTGCGGGGCCGTATGCGTCGTGATAAAGTATAGACTGCAATTGGCCTGACGAAACGAACTAAATTTACGATGAAACATAGAGTAACTCAAGTTTATTTCATCGAATGAAGACCTGTTATATTTATCGCAACCCCCGATCCCTAATCCCCAGGAACGGGCGGTCGCGAGCCAGATTCGGTGGTATCGCGTATTGTCTAATTTGGCAGCGGAAATTTTCATCAGGACCGTAGTTAGGAAATATCGAATCAGAGTAAAATACCACATTTTTCAATATTAAACACATGGGATAAAACCCAAGTTTTTATTACACACACTTTCATAGGAATAAATCCTATTTTATTTAATTAAAAACATCTATTTTATTTTAGGTAACTTTATTGCCACTTTTCCAAGCCTTCAGTGCTGTCCAACTGGCTTCTATTTGGCTTTCACAGTTTGTTACCTGAAACGCGTTTTAAAAACATTTGTCAGTGGGAAATACTGGTGAGTGAATCCCAGTTTATCAAGTATAAATAAAAACCATTGTACAGTATTGAGGGCGATCTCTCAATTACATTTGTTTCCAAGTTATATCAATTAACATCAATGGTACTGTCAGACCCGACTTGTGGAAATGTTACTCCTTGACCAGGTGGTAACAAATTTTGTATACAAAACCCCAACATACTCATGATAATTATATTCTTACAAATACTCAATAACTGCTTAATATATATAATTAATCAAATGAGGTTTTGTAAAAACAGTTAACAGAAAGTTTACAAAAAGCGGATCAACTCACATTGCTGTCTTAGATTGTTCTGTAGGGTTTCCTGGTCACAATCTATAATTTACACAAATGCACACGCGTTAGTATAATAACCCATTTTAACATTAGTAATACCCTCCCCGAGACGGCATTCCAACGACTACGTCGGGCAGAACCACGACAGCCGTTACGGAACCCTAGATCAATTGGGAAGCGTATCTAATACGTATCCAGGGGTTATAATACTTACAACGGAGCAGAACTTCGCTATTTAGGGGGGTATAATACCCGATTATATTGCCTAATATTCAGAATTGAGAGAGAGATTTCGATTTTGAACGATTCTCGACTGAAGACCCGATGCATACTTATATAGGGCCTCATCTCGATTTTCTCGCGGCCCGCGCAACACAAGACATGGGCCTACGCGGCCCGCGCAACACAAGACATGGGCCTACGTGGCCCGCGTCAAACCTGGTCAACGTTGTAGCTTGTCTGGGTCATCGAGTAGGCTTGACGTGTGTTGGGCCACGTGGCAGCATCGGGCTTTGCCAGGTTTTTAAGTTATCGCGGCCCGCGTAAGGGTGAAGGGTCCTTTACGCGGCCCGCCTAAAATCTAACAACCTGATTTTTGATTATTTTAATAATATTTAAAGTATTCGGGGCCCGTTTTCACGTATGGGGTGTATTTTGGGACATGTTGGGATATTTTAAAATATATTAAGGTGTTGGACAAATTATGAGGGTGTTGGTTTAACAGAGGGTTGTTATATCATCCCCACCTTGTTTTAGAGCTCGTCCGCGAGATCTACTGGAATAAGTGTGGATATTTTCTTTGCATTTCAGATTCAAGCTCCCATGTGTACTCAGGTCCTCTTTTGGAGTCCCATTTCACTTTGACCATAACTAGTCTTTTATGCTTGAGGTTCTTGACTTTCCTATCTTCAATCTGTAGAGGCCTTTCTACAAACTTGAGTTGTTCATTTACCTCTATGTCTTTTAGAGGTACTACAAGTGATTCATCAGCTAAACACTTTTTAAGGTTAGATACATGAAAAACATCATGTATTCCTGTCATTTCCTCTGGCAGTTGTAGCTGATAGGCTACAGGTCCTATTCTTCTAATGATCTCAAAAGGTCCAATATACCTGGGACTTAGCTTTCCTCTTTTGATGAATCTTACTACTCCTTTCCAAGGAGAGACCTTCAACAGTACTTTATCTCCTACTTGAAATTCCAACGGTTTGCGTCGGTTGTCAGCATAGCTCTTCGGTCGATCACATGCTGCTTTCAGTCGTTCCTTAACTTGAATGATCTTGTCAGTTGTTTCTTGTACTATTTCAGGTCCAAATAGTTGCTTTTCCCCAATTTCTGCACAACAGACTGGGGTTTGGCACTTTCGTCCATAAAGTGCTTCGAATGGTGCAGCATTGATACTTGTGTAATAACTATTGTTATAAGAAAATTCTATTAAAGGTAAGTGATCATCCCAATTACCTCCGAAATCAATTACACAAGCTCTAAGAATGTCCTCCATCATCTGAATTGTTCTTTCGCTTTGTCCGTCCATTTGAGGATGATAAGCTGTGCTTAGATTTAACTTGGTTCCCATTGCCTTTTGGAAACTTGACAAAAAATGAGAGGTAAAACGGCTATCCCTATCAGAAACAGTTGATAAAGGTATTCCATGTAATGAATTGATTTCATTTACATACAATTTGGCTAATTGTTCCATACTAAAAGTTTCCTTCATTGGTAGGAAATGAGCTGACTTGGTTAGCCTATCTACAATCACCCAGATTGTATCATTACCTTTTCTTGTTTTGGGTAATTTGGTAACAAAATCCATTGTTATCAATTCCCATTTCCATACTGGCATTTCTAACTGTTGTAACAAACCTGAGGGTTTCAGGTGTTCAGCTTTAATTTGTGAACAGGTTAAACATTTAGAAAGATAGGTTGCTATGTCCTTTTTCATCCCTATCCACCAAAAATTCTTTCTTAAATCTTGAAACATCTTATCACTTCCAGGATGCATTGTATACTTAGACTTATGGACTTCTTCTAATATACGATGACGTAGATTTCCTAATTTAGGTATCCACATTCTTTTCTTATGGAATCTCCAAATTCCATCTGTTCCTTGTTCTAATTCCTTAATCATACCTTTTAGTTTTTCAGTATCATCCTTGAAAACTGATTCTTGTGCTTTTCTAATTTAATCATTTAAATCTACTTGTAGATTTAATTTAAGAGAACGTACCCTTTTTGGCTTTTCATGATACTTTCGGCTTAAAGCATCTGCCACTACATTTGCTTTTCCTTCATGATATTGGATATCACACTCATAATCACTAAGCAATTCCATCCAGCGCCTTTGTCTCATATTCAACTCATTTTACCCGAAAACATACCTTAAACTCTTATGATCAGTGAATATGGTAAACTTACTACCATAAAGGTAATGTCTCCAAATCTTAAGGGCAAAAATTATAGCTCCTAACTCTAGATCATGGGTTGAGTAATTCTCTTCATGATTCTTAAGTTGTCTAGAAGCGTAAGCTATAACCTTTTGACGTTGCATTAACACACATCCATAACCTAATTTGGAAGCGTCACAATAGACTACAAAGTCTTTAGTTCCTTCTGGTAACGCTAGTATAGGCGTATAGGTTAATCTCTGCTTAAGAATTCTAAAAGCTTCTTCTTGTTTTGGTCCCCATTCAAACTTAATGGATTTACAGGTTAACTTAGTCAAAGGAACGGCTATTCTAGAGAAATCTCGAATAAATCTTCTATAATAACTGGCCAATCCTAAGAAACTTCTAACCTCGGTTGGTGACTCAGGGGTTTTCCATTTAGTAATCGCCTCGATTTTTGTTGGATCCACATGAATTCCTTCATGATTGACTAAGTGTCCAAGAAACTGTACCTGTTCTAACCAAAACTCGCATTTTGAAAACTTAGCATAAAGCTTTTCTTTTCTTAAAAGACTTAAAAGTGCGTGCAAATGCTTTGCATGATCCTCTTTACTTTTAGAATAAATTAGAATATCATCTATAAAGACAATTATGAATTTATCCAAATATGGCTTACATATTCGGTTCATCATGTCCATAAATGCAGCTGGGGCATTGATTAAACCAAATGACATGACAGTAAATTCATAATGGCCATACCTTGTTCTGAATGCGGTCTTAGGAATATCCTCTTCCTGTAACTTTAATTGATGATATCCTGACCTTAAATCGATTTTAGAGAAAAATCGAGCTCCTTGCAGTTGATCGAACAGATCATCGATCCTTGGTAATGGGTACCGATTTTTAATCGTAACCTTGTTCAATTCACGGTAGTCAATGCACATACGCATTGATCCGTCCTTCTTTTTAACAAATAAAACCGGCGCTCCCCATGGCGATGAACTCGGCTGTATGAATCCTTTCTCTAATAATTCATCTAACCATTTCTTCAGTTCCTGCATTTCGGCGGGTGCCAAACGGTAAGGTGCTTTGGCAATTGGTGCTGTTCCAGTCAGTAGATGAATTCTGAATTCAACTTCTCTATCTGGAGGTAGTCCTGGTAATTCTTCTGGAAATACATCTGAAAACTGAGACACTACTGGAAGGTCTTTTAGTTCTTTTCCTTTAGTGTTAGTGATTATAGAAATCAAATATACTATAGATCCTTTTCTTATATAGCTTGCAGTTTTCATCACAGAGATGAATTTTGTGGGTCTAGAGGGTTTATCTCCTTTAATTGTGATCGTTTTACCTTTTGGTGAATTTACTTGGATTGACTTTTGATCACATAAAATACTGGCTTGGCTATTAACCAATCCATTCCTAAAACGACATCAAATCCTACCAGATTCATGGGATAAAGGTTTGCCATAAACTTTTGGCTTAAAATTTCTATTCTTGCTCCCTGCAAGATTTCAGAAATCCTAACAGTTTCTCCATTAGCTGTCTCTACGAGACATTCTTGTGGTAGTTTAGTTAATGACTGATTTAGAAGTTTGCAAAACAAGTTATTAATAAAACTTTGGTTTGCACCAGAGTCAAATAATACTTTAGCAAAGACATCATTAACTAAAAACGTACCAGCTATCACGTCTGGAATCATCTTGGCTTCATCTGCAGTCAGAACGAATGCTCTAGCATTTTTAGTGTTCCTGTTGTTGTTTACAGCTGGAGCCAATTTCGGACAGTTCGGCTTGATATGAACTTTTTCTTCACAGTTGAAGCACAGTCCATTACTGGATTTTCTCCTGCAATCTTCTTCCTTGTGTCCTGGCATCTTGCAGAAATTGCAAAAGGTGGAGCATTTTCCCGAATGCTTTTTCTTGCAGACCTTGCAGAATGGTGCAGAGGTAGAACCCATATTCCTACGGTTGAAATTCCCAGAACGGAATTCTTGGGTAAGCCTTCGGGTTAGGTTTCTCCTCTGGTCTTCTTCTCTAGTAAGGATTAATTCATCTGTCAAGGTGTTTGCTAGTTCTACAGCTTCTTCTATAGTTTGAGGTCTAGCTGCCTTGACTACATGTCTAATCTCTCCGATTAATCCCCAGATGTAACGGAAGATTAATACTGGTTCAGGTGATGCAAGGGTTGTAACTATTCTAGCATATTCAAAGAATGTGGTAGTATAGCCCTTACTATCTACCCCGGTCATCCTATCACTTCCTCTTGATTGGAGGATAGTGTTCCACCATTCTAAGGCTGAGTTCTTAAATAGATTAGAAGCAAACATTATCTTGTCTTCTTCAGCACACTTGCTTATTTTTAAAACAGCCTCAGTATTTTCTATCCAGCGTAGGGCTGCAATGGGTCCTTCATTGCCCGAGAATTTTATTGGTTTGCAGGACCAAAATTCTTTATAAGAACAACCATAAGGCATGGTTCTTCTTCTTTTGGGAATGGGCACTTGAAGTACGGGTCCATTGTTCGCGCTGTGTTCTGGTTCAATTAGTCGCTTACTGCTATGTTTACTTTTATTATTCGCTTCTTGAACCGTTTGAATAATAAATGGCATTGCATCTATGATTCTTTGTGCCACTATGTGTTGGACGGCACTATTATCCATTTGGTTTCCATTGTTATTGACGCTCGGATTTTCATTAACCAAGTTAATGTTACTCTGGTTATCGTTATTCAGATTTTCTTGATTTCCTTCGTCGGCCATCTGAATTTTAAACAGTTACCCCGTATTAATATCACAAAATAATATTTAATATATAGTCAATCACATGACACGCAATTTAGCCAAAAGCGTCGATCATTGCGACTTTACTCTATTCATATACTGTGCGTCTATTACACACTAGTACTGAAATAAAAATTACATTACAATACCAACTGAAATAAAATTACACTAATAGTAGTAGGCATCCGTATACACATATTTTATTTTATTTTATTATTATTATTATTATTACTACTACCGTTTCCTTCATCACATCACGGATATGGATTCATCCAGAAATCCATATTGCGCTCATCGTACTTCCAGACGAGTCGCTCTCCCACCTGTCGCATTCTCTCACTACTTTCTAGAATTTCCTCACCAAATGTCCTGAGTTCTTGTACATTGTCTGCACTCATTGGGGGTGCAGGTTCTAGGACTGGGTTCGGAATCTGGGGTGCGGGTTCCTGGTATGGGGGTGTATGGGCCTGGAATCGGTAAGGATCTTCTAAAATCTCCCTAATGTATTCATCGTGGTAATAGGGATCTAAAGGATCCAAACCTGGGTAGGCTCCTAGAGTTGGCATGGGCATGTCTTCATGGATAGGGTAACGTTGCACATAGTCCCTATTGTCGTCCCACTAGGGGTCGTAATTTGGGTCTAGGGGGTTTGGTGCTTGTACCCTAGGTATTTCTTCCGGATTGAAGTCATGCATTTCTACTTGATTTTCAGGGTTTTCTATCTCTATGGGTTGGTCAGGGATTGGTAGTTGTGGTTGTCACACCCCTTTCTAAGGCGGAAGCACGAGGTGTGATCATGAAAGGTTTTTCAATGCATACGATTGGTAAACATACTACATGCTTATAAAAATAACTTCAAACACCATTACCATTACATAACGGAAAACATAGTTTAAGTGTTTACATCATGAAACAACATAATGTCTGAAAGTTTACAACTTATTTAAGACAAACATAAACGACATCCATGAGCATGAGTAAGACCGCGCGCACATCCACTTTTAGTTACCTGAAATACACGTGAGTTTTGGAAAAACGTCACCATAATATTGGTGTGAATTCATGCAGTTTTTTTATTTCACGTTTGTATACTTTGTATGAAAACATAGTTTGCATCTTGTATAAATCAAGTATTCTTGTGTACACCAAGTACTCATGTATAATCAAGTATTCTTGTGAAAGTCAAGTATTCCTGTATAAATCAAGTAATCTTGTGGTATGATTCTTGTATAAATAAAGTATTCTTATATGTATCAGGGTTGTTAATGGGTTGTAAGGCCATTAACATGTGACACGATATAGGAAGTCACCAAACCTTAGGAATTTTTCTAGTTGGCATATTCTGAGACACAAAAGCACTGCTTGGTACTCGTTCTCACCAAGAGTGTGGCTGCCCGACACCCGTTAGATCTAACCTTTTGTTCTGCAGTCTAGGTATATTGTTGATTAATGGTGCTTATGGTACCCTATTCGTGACATGATTTCTCGTATCATTCCTCAAAACGCATCATACTTGGTACTCGTTCTCACCAAGAGTGCTTCTTGTATTTTTGTATTCTCAAAACGCATCATACTTGGTACTCGTTCTCACCAAGAGTGCTTCTTATATTTTTGTATTCTCAAAACGCATCATACTTGGTACTCGTTCTCACCAAGAGTGCTTCTTGTTATCATACCATTTATAAACATTGTAATATTTGTAACATGCATTTCACCCCCGAAGTTACAAAACTGAAAACAGTTAAAAGAAAAGGGGGAGCATGAACTCACAACTTTGCGTTCCTGCGTCGTAAACTTCACCGGATTTGCTTATCTAGCGTAGTGACCTAAACGTGTTTTATTAACATTAGTCACTAGACTTGCATCGCACAAGTACAAGTCACTATTTTTGGTATATGTGCTCTTGTGTTAAAAATACTTTATATTTTTAACTATGTGTCTTACTTATATTATTTTCTCGGAAATAAATATAAGTATTTTGTATTTTGCACTTTGCACCCGAATTATGTATCTTCACTCCTTTAGTGTATTTTCAAGTCCTAATACACTATCCCGTATAATACATACTACATACACTTAGCACAAAATTTGGTGATCAATAAATATATATATTTTCTCCAAAAATATACATACTTAATATCAATTTTAGTCTTGAAGAAATCATTATTCCTTATCTCAAAAATTAGGGAAAACTTGTAAGTATTTTTAGATACATTTTTAGGGAATAAGTTTCTCAAAAACTTATATTTTTCCTAAGTGTCAAAATTTATAGAAATCTTGACAGAGGTTCCCCTAAAAATGGAGGTTTCCCATGTTTTCAAAACATGTGCTTATTTTATTTTAAATCATCATCAAACAACAACAATTTATTCAACACTAAACAAGTCCCAAAATCACACTACGTCATGAACTTGAAGTTTTGTAAAAACTTGTAGTAACTTACCATGTTATTTGGTAGGTTTAGTTACCCTTAAAAACATGGTTGTTTGTTTGTAAATCTCATTCTTGAAGGATTTAGTCATTTACAACTTGTAATATGATTTTTCTAAAAATACTTCTCCTGTATTTTTCTTGTTTCATATGTGTTTATACACTTGTTTTTCTAATAAAAATAGTGTAAGTTTATGTAAAAACAAAGATCTTCTAAAAAAAATCATATTTTAAACTTGGTTCTTTTAGAAAAACCATTCATACATCTTAGATCTATAAGTTTACTAGCTTACTTTGTTTATTATTTTCCAAGAAATCATTTATTCATCAAGTTCATGACTAGACAAGAGGATGATTATTCTAGTTTGTTACATAATCATCCTTCCACTTGCTAGATTAAGTGTTTAAACCTCAACTAGCAAGCTTCATGTGATGGTTGACATCATCAACTCAAGAAATCAACAAGCAATTAACATACACTTACTAAACAACATCATTTTAGCAAGATTCCATCATGTATCATCTTATATTTCAAGTTTCATGTGCATGTCTTTTAGTGTTCTTATGATAATCAACATAATAAGTCTTTTAACCACTTAAAAATAGAAGTAAATAAGAGTGTTCATGATGCTTACGACTAGCTTAAAGCTAGGGAAGAACAATGATGAAGATTGAGTGGTTAAAAGCAAACGGTTGAGGTCCTTCAAGATCCGAGTCCACCAAGCTCTGTTAGTGACCTTCTAGCATCATGAAATAACCTTGGATTGGGTGGTTGATAACCGAAAATGGTGGTGGTGTTGAGGGGGTGTTCGGCCGAAGGTATTAAGAGGGAGAGAGTGAGAGTGAGGTGGTGAAGAAGATGAATGAATGCTCTTGATCTCATAGTACTTATAATATCTTCCACCATATCTTACTAAATCATATAATATCAAAATAAATCTTTCCAAATCTAAATAAAATCAAAACATATCTAAGCAAGATATTTGAGATTTGGTGAAATCTCATGGAGATTTTGGTGGGGTCCCATGACCGGCCACACTAAAGGGGGGGGGGTAAATGAAACTTCCAACTTCTAATTTCATTTGTAAGTTAAGTTCCAAGTATATAGTTTAGGGATTTAGTGTGTTACTATGTTATAAGGGGTGTTATGGTGTTCGGGGACCATAACTAGCTCGGAAACATTAAAACAATGCTTCTAGTGATATTTTTATGTTTCGGGTAATGTCCGGTTGTTCAGTTAAATACCGGTTCGTTAAAGTGCTAAATTGCACCGTTTAGTGTCCTTTAGGTATCCTTTTAATTCCCAACACTTAGGAGGGTATTCTGGATAATAAAACATGAATTATGCATAATATTTATGTTTTTAAAAGCTGATTATAGCTGATTTATAGCTGAATTATGCAGAATTCTGCATTTAAAGTGAGTTTCGGGTGCTTTCTAGTGCATATTTTTGCTTTCGGAAAGTCTATATGTATAAACCCTTGTATGTACTCTTGGGTTTTAATGTATTCTTGTCGTTGGACCTACACTTAGGCTCCAATTCTATTGTCTAGCTGCTTTCTGTAGAATTGTCGACACAATGTGTCTTACCGGTGAGTTTACTAGTATTTCTGACGCAACGCTATCATAAAGTAATTCTTGTAGTATAGAACGTGCATGAATTCACAGGTATATCATGTAATCGAACAATGTTGACATTTAAGCACATAATTGCAGTCATTAAGTATTAATTAAGTTATACGGAAATTACCGGTTTTGTGCCAGTTGTCACAGTCTCCCCCCGTTAAAAGAATTTCGTCCCGAAATTCAGGCTGACCCAACTCTCGCAGGAGTCTTCTTGAACAGGTGGGGGTACTTTTCTTTGAACTGGTCTTCACGTTCCCACGTGTACTCGGGTCTGTTCTTAGAATTCCAACGTACTTTGACAAGTTTGACAGTGCTCCTCCTGGTCTTGTTGACTTTCCAGTCTGTAACCTCAACGGGTCGTTCTGTAAATCGGAGGGTGTCATCAATATGTACTTCATCCACAGGGATGATCACGTTTTCTTGTGTTGGACTCTTCTTGAGGTTGGATACATGGAACGTATCATGTACTCCATTAAGTTCTTCCGGTAATTCCAACTTGTATGCCACGGTACCTATCCTTTCCAAATATTGAATGGTCTGATGTATCGTGGATTCAGCTTTCCACGCTTTCCAAATCTGACTACGCCTTTCCAAGGTGAGACCTTCAACAAAACTTTGTCTCCCACCTCGAATTCTAATGGTTTTCGTCTTCGATAAGCGTAGCTCTTTTGTCGACCTCGAGCCGCCTTAATGCGCTCTCAGATCTGCATAATCTTGTCGGTTGTCTCTTGTACTAATTCAGGACCAACCATACGTTTATCTCCAGCGTCTGCCCAACAAAAGGGCGATCGGCACTTGCGGCCATACAAAGCTTCGAACGGCGCGGCTTTTATACTTGTATGATAACTGTTATTGTAGGAAAACTCAACTAAAGGTAGATGAGTATCCCAGCTGCCGCCTAGGTCTATAACACATGCACGAAGCATATCTTCTAACGTTTGTATAGTCCGTTCGCTATGACCGTCTGTTTGCAGATGGAATGCCGTGCTTAGATCTAGTTGAGATCCAAAGGCTTCCTGAAAGGATTGCAAAATCCTTGAGACAAAGCGTCCATCTCTGTCTGAAATAATTGAGATAGGCACTCCATGACGTGCCACGATTTCCTTTAAGTATATCTCAGCAAGCTTTACAGTGCTGTCTTTCTCTCGGATTGGTAGGAAATGCGCAGATTTCGTCAATCGATCAACTATTACCCATATCATATCGTGCCCTCTCAGGGTCCTGGGTAACATTGTTATGAAGTCCATCGAGATTTGTTCCCACTTCCACATGGGTATCTCTGGTTGTTGTAGTAGGACGGACGGTTTCTGATATTCAGCCTTAACCTTAGCACAGGTTAGGCACTTTCCAACATAAACAACAACATCGCTTTTAAGTCTCGGCCACCAATAATATTCTTTTAAGTCTTGATACATTTTGTCTGATCCTGGATGGATCAAGTATCTCGACTTGTGTGCTTCATTAAGGATGACTTCTCGAATACCGCCATAGAGCGGGACCCAAATACGCTTCTTAAAGTACAAGGCTCCCTCATCATTTGGCACCATATATTTCAACATACCCCGGAGGTATTCAGCTTTACGGTTTTCCATCTTAAGGGCTTCTTGTTGCGCATTACGAATACGTGCTGTGAGGTTCATTCGAATCGTCATTTCCAATGCTCAAACCCTTAGGGTCTTAATCCTTTCTTTTCGACTTAATGCGTCCGCTACAACGTTTGCCTTTCCAGGATGGTACTTAATCTCACAGTCATAATCGTTCAACAGTTCGACCCAACGTCGTTGACGCATATTTAATTCCTTCTGATTAAATATGTGTTGTAGGCTTTTGTGATCTGTGAAGATTGTACATCGAGTACCATATAAATAGTGTCACCAGATCTTCAAGGCAAATACCACCGCACCGAGTTCCAAATCGTACGTGGTGTAGTTCCTTTCATGTACCTTCAATTGTCTTGAAGCGTAAGCGATGACTTTTTGGCGTTGCATGAGCACACAACCCAAGCCTTGTCGTGAAGCGTCGCAGTATACCACGAAGTCTTCCGTGCCTTCGGTAAGGATAGTATTGGTGCATCACATAGCTTGTTTTTAAGTAGCTGAAAGGCTTCTTCCAGCTTAACACCCCAGTCGTACTTCTTGTCTTTCTGCGTAAGGGTAGTTAGCGGTTGAGCTATCTTGGAGAAATTCTCAATAAACCGACGGTAATAGCCCGCTAAACCCAAAAATTTTCGAACTTCAGTCGGGGTTTTGGGGGCTTCCCAATTCTTTATTGCTTCAATCTTGGATGGGTCTACATGAATGCCCTTCTCGTTCACAACGTAACCCAGAAACTGTACTTCGCGAATCCAAAATTCGCATTTTGAGAACTTTGCATAAAGTTTCTCTTTCTTCAGTAGTTCCAAAATGGTTCTGAGGTGTTGCTCGTGCTCTTCTTTCGTTCGTGAGTAAATCAGGATATCGTCGATAAATACAATCACGAATTTATCGAGATATGGTTTGCATACGCGGTTCATTAGATCCATAAATACCGCTGGCACATTCGTCAGTTCGAACCGCATCACTAGGAACTCGTAACGCCCGTATCGTGTTCTGAATGCAGTCTTTGGTACGATTTCCTCTTGTATCCTTAACTGATGGTATCCAGATCGAAGATCGATCTTGGAATAGTAGCTTGATCCTTGCAACTGATCAAATAAGTCATCAATCCTCGGTAGTGGGTACCGATTCTTGATTGTGAGCTTGTTCAGTTCCCTGTAGTCGATACACATCCACAGTGTTCCATCCTTCTTCTTCACGAACAATACTGGAGCTCCCCAGGGTGAGAAGCTTGGCTTTATGAATCCCTTATCCAACACTCCTGGAGTTGTGTAGATAATTCTTGCATTTCGGATGGCGCAAGCCGATAGGGTGCCTTGGCTACAGAAGCGGCACCTGGAACCAAGTCTATACGGAATTCGACTTGTCGTTGCGGAGGCAGTCCTGGCAGATCCTCTGGAAAAACATCAGGGTATTCCTTCACCACAGGAATATCTTCGAGTTTCGGCTCCTCAGCTTTCTTATCAACAACATGCGCTAGGAAGGCAACGCATCCTTTCCTTAAGCACTTCTGTGCCTTCATACAACTGATGATTCGCAGGGGCGCATCTCGTTTTTCTCCATGTACGATGAGGGTTTCATCATTCGCTAAAGGAATGCGAATGATTTTCTCGTGACAAATAACTTCAGCTTTGTTCTTGGACAACCAGTTCATTCTGACCACTACGTCGAAGCTACCCAATTGAATAGGTAAGAGATCGATGCTAAATCTTCGTTCACGAAGTTCCAATGTGCAGCCTCTAACAACTTCGCCTGATTCAACAAGTTTACCATTGGCTAGATCTATAGAATAAGGGATATCTAATCTACTAGATTCTATTCCAAGCATACGTTTAAATTCCACAGACATGAAACTATAGTCGGCACCAGTGTCAAATAGTATGGATGCAAAGTGATTGTTAATGAGAAACGTACCGGTGACCACATCAGGGTCCTCGCGTGCGTTCTTTGCTCCAATCACAAATGCCCGAGCCTGAGCATTGTTTCCCTTTGAGCAGTCTTTCATAAAATGATCATTGCTTCTACAACTGAAGCATCCTTGGTTCCGCCCCTTCCCATTACCATTCTTGTTACCAGCACCATTTCCATTCCGGTTTTTTCCTTTTCCCCAACGGTCTTCTGTTTGATGACCCAATCTACCACATTTGTCGCACCTTGGAATGCGACAAGCTCCTTCATGATGATACTTACATTTTTGGCATTTGGGCAGGGTGCCTTGGTATCCTTTGGCTGTAGTATCATTTGCCGCTGCAAAGGTTTTTGCCTCCTTAGGTGGGTTAGTGTCACGCAATTTGTTGTTGAAACCCTTGTTGTTGCGTGTCGATTGATTCATGTTTGCATGCTTCCTTTTCTTGTCACCGGACGACTCAGCATGCGCCTCGGTCTTTTCAGTGGGGTTTAGCGATAACTTCTTCATACGAACACAATCTTCAGTAAGGCTGATAGCCAGAGTTACAGCCTCAGTGATTGTTTGAGGTTTGGCCGAAGTTACCATGTTATTTAGTAGGTTTAGTTACCCTTAAAACATGGTTTTTTGTTTGTAAATCTCATTCTTGAAGGATTTAGTCATTTACAACTTGTAATATGATTTTTCTAAAAATACTTCTCCTGTATTTTTCTTGTTTCATAAGTGTTTATACACTTGTTTTTCTAATAAAAATAGTGTAAGTTTATGTAAAAACCAAGATCTTCTAAAACAAATCATATTTTAAACTTGGTTCTTTTAGAAAAACCATTCATACATCTTAGATCTATAAGTTTACTAGCTTACTTTGTTTATTATTTTCCAAGAAATCATTTATTCATCAAGTTCATGACTAGACAAGAAGATGATTATTCTAGTTTGTTACATAATCATCCTCCCACTTGCTAGATTAAGTGTTTAAACCTCAACTAGCAAGCTTCATGTGATGGTTGACATCATCAACTCAAGAAATCAACAAGCAATTAACATACACTCACTAAACAACATCATTTTAGCAAGATTCCATCATGTATCATCTTATATTTCAAGTTTCATGTGCATGTCTTTTAGTGTTCTTATGATAATCAACATAATAAGTCTTTTAACCACTTAAAAATAGAAGTAAATAAGAGTGTTCATGATGCTTAGGACTAGCTTAAAGCTAGGGAAGAACAATGATGAAGATTGAGTGGTTAAAAGCAAACGGTTGAGGTCCTTCAAGATCCGAGTCCACCAAGCTCTGTTAGTGACCTTCTAGCATCATGAAATAACCTTGGATTCGGTGGTTGGTAACCGAAAATGGTGGTGGTGTTGAGGGGGTGTTCGGCCGAAGGTATTAAGAGGGAGAGAGTGAGAGTGAGGTGGTGAAGAAGATGAATGAATGATCTTGATCTCATAGTACTTATAATATCTTCCACCATATCTTACTAAATCATATAATATCAAAATAAATCTTTCCAAATCTAAATAAAATCAAAACATATCTAAGCAAGATATTTGAGATTCGGTGAAATCTCATGGAGATTTTGGTGGGGTCCCATGACTGGCCACACTAAAGGGGGGGGGGGGGGTAAATGAAACTTCCAACTTCTAATTTCATTCGTAAATTAAGTTCCAAGTATATAGTTTAGGGATTTAGTGTGTTACTATGTTATAAGGGGTGTTATGGTGTTCGGGGACCATAACTAGCTCGAAAACATTAAAACAATGCTTCTAGTGATATTTTTATGTTCCGGGTAATGTCCGGTTGTTCGGTAAAATACCGGTTCGTTAAAGTGCTAAATTGCACCATTTAGTGTCCTTTAGGTACCCTTTTAATTCCCAACACTTAGGAGGGTATTCTGGATAATAAAACATGAATTCTGCATAATATTTATGTTTTTAAAAGCTGATTATAGCTGATTTATAGCTGAATTATGCAGAATTCTGCATTTAAAGTGCGTTTCGGGTGCTTTCTAGTGCATATGTTTGCTTCCGGAAAGTCTATATGTATAAACCCTTGTATGTACTCTTGGGTTTTAATGTATTCTTGTCGTTGGACCTACACTTAGGCTCCAATTCTATTGTCTAGCTGCTTTCTGCAGAATTGTCGACACAATGTGTCTTACCGGTGAGTTTACTAGTATTTCTGAAGCAACGCTATCATAAAGTAATTCTTGTAGTATAGAACGTGCATGAATTCACAGGTATATGATGTAATCGAACAATGTTGACATTTAAGCACATAATTACAGTCATTAAGTATTAATTAAGTTATACGGAAATTACCGGTTTTGTGCCAGTTGTCACAGTGGTTGGGGTGCTATTATTTGCTCCAGATTAGGGTCAGCTGCAGTGGTTGCTAAGATATGGATATTGGCTATACCCCTATTTATCATATCCTGGGCATAAGCATCGGTTTCTCTTTTGGCTGCTGCTAGTACCCTCTGTTCTTGTAACTTTTTTCATACGCTTTCTACGTTCATGTGCCCCTCAACTGAACCATCCCCTCTTTTTATGAGGAAATGGCTCCTCGGACTGAGCCTTAAACACAAAGATTCCTTCTTCCGTATCAGCAGAGTACCCTGAGAGGGTAGGCTGAGAAGAGGAGGTGCCTTCGCTTCTAGGCGAACCAGACAATTGACGATACGCGTCAGATGGTCCTTGGTCGCTCATACTATAAACTAACAAATAGTCAAATAACACATAACAAGAAATACAGTTATGTACGTATTCCCGTAATTTATTTCCTAACATTTTGAATTTTGATGTCAGCAGAACGCTTCTGTGGCTGAATCAGTGGCTTAGCTCTGATACCACCTTCTGTCGCAACCCCCGATCCCTAATCCCCGGGAACGGGCGGCCGCGAGCCAGATTCGGTGGTATCGCGTATTGTCTAATTTGGCAGCGGAAATTTTCATCAGGACCGTAGTTAGAAAATATTGAATCAGAGTAAAATACCACATTTTTCAATATTAAACACATGGGATAAAACCCAAGTTTTTATTACACACACTTTCATAGGAATAAATCCTATTTTATTTAATTAAAAACATCTATTTTATTTTAGGTAACTTTATTGCCACTTTTCCAAGCCTTCAGTGCTGTTCAGCTGGCTTCTATTTGGCTTTCACAGTTTGTTACCTGAAACGCGTTTTAAAAACATTTGTCAGGGGGAAATACTGGTGAGTGAATCCCTATTTAATCAAGTATAAATAAAAACCATTGTACAGTATTGAGGGCGATCTCGCAATTACATTTGTTTCCGAGTTATATCAATTAACATCCATGGTACTGTCAGACCCGACTTGTGGAAATGTTACTCCTTGACCAGGTGGTAACAAATTTTGTATACAAAACCCCAACATACTCATGATAATTGTATTCTTACAAATACTCAATAACTGTTTAATATATATAATTAATCAAATGAGGTTTTGTAAAAACAGTTAACAGAAAGTTTACAAAAGGCGGATCAACTCACATTGTTGTCTTAGATTGTTCTGTAGGGTTTCCTGGTGACAATCTATAATTTACACAAATGCACACGCGTTAGTATAATAACCCATTTTAACATTAGTAATACCCTCCCCGAGACGGCATTCCAACGACTACGTCGGGCAGAACCACGACAACCGTTACGGAACCCTAGATCAATCGGGCAGCGTATCTAATACGTATCCAGGGGTTATAATCTTACAACGGAGCAGAACTTCGCTATTTAGGGGGGTATAATACCCGATTATATTGCCTAATATTCAGAGTTGAGAGAGAGATTTCGATTTTGAACGATTCTCGACTGAAGACCCGATGCATACTTTGATAGGGCCTCATCTCGGTTTTCTCGCGGCCCGCGTAACACAAGACATGGGCCTACGCGGCTCGCGTCAAACCTGGTCAATGTTGTAGCTTGGCTGGGTCATCGAGTAGGCTTGCTGTGTGTTGGGCCACGTGGCGGCACCGGGCTTTGCCAGGTTTTTAAGTTGTCGCGGCCCGAGTAAGGGTTAAGGGTCCTTTACGCGGCCCGCCTAAAATCTAAAAACCTGATTTTTTATTATTTTAATAATATTTAAAGTATTCGGGGCTCGTTTTCACATATGGGGTGTATTTTGGGACATATTGGAATATTTTAAAATATATTAGGGTGTCGGAAAAATTATGAGGGTGTTGGTTTAACTGAGGGTTGTTATATCCTCCCCACCTTGTTTTAGAGCTCGTCCGCGAGATCTACTGGAATAAGTGTGGATATTTTCTTTGCATTTCAGATTCAAGCTCCCATGTGTACTCAGGTCAACTAGTCTTTTATGCTTGAGGTTCTTGACTTTCCTGTCTTCAATCTGTAGAGGCCTTTCTACAAACTTGAGTTGTTCATTTACCTCTATGTCTTTTAGAGGTACTACAAGTGATTCATCAGCTAAACACTTTTTAAGGTTAGATACATGAAAAACATCATGTATTCCTGCCATTTCCTCTGGCAGTTGTAGCTGATAGGCTACAGGTCCTATTCTTCTAATGATCTCAAAAGGTCCAATATAACTGGGACTTAGCTTTCCTCTTTTGATGAATTTTACTAATCCTTTCCAAGGAGAGACCTTCAACAGTACTTTATCTCCTACTTGAAATTCCAATGGTTTGCGTCGGTTGTCAGCATAGCTCTTCTGTCGATCACGTGCTGCTTTCAGTCGTTCCTTAACTTGAATGGTCTTGTCAGTTGTTTCTTGTACTATTTCAGGTCCAGATAGTTGCTTTTCCCCAATTTCTGCCCAACAAACTGGCACTTTCGTCCATAAAGTGCTTCGAATGGTGCAGCATTGATACTTATGTAATAACTATTCTTATAAGAAAATTCTATTAAAGGTAAGTGATCGTCCCAATTACCTCCGAAATCAATTACACAAGCTCTAAGCATGTCCTCCATCGTCTGAATTGTTCTTTGGCTTTATCCGTCCGTTTGAGGATGATAAGCTGTGCTTAGATTTAACTTGGTTCCCATTGCCTTTTGGAAACTTGACCAAAAATGAGAGGTAAAACGGCTATCCCTATAAGAAACAGTTGATAATGGTATTCCATGTAATGAATCGATTTCATTTACATACAATTTGGCTAATTGTTTAATACTAAAAGTTTCCTTCATTGGTAGGAAATGAGCTGACTTGGTTAGCCTATCTACAATCACCCAGATTGTATCATTACCTTTTCTTGTTTTGGGTAATTTGGTAACAAAATCCATTGTTATCAATTCCCATTTCCATACTGGCATTTCTAACTGTTGTAACAAACCTGAGGGTTTCTGGTGTTCAGCTTTAATTTGTGAACAGGTTAAACATTTAGAAAGATAGGTTGCTATATCCTTTTTCATCCCTGTCCAACAAAAATTCTTTCTTAAATCTTGAAACATCTTATCACTTCCAGGATGCATCGTATACTTAGACTTATGGACTTCTTCTAATATACGATGACGTAGATTTCCTAATTTAGGTATCCACATTCTTTTCTTATGGAATCTCCAAATTCCATCTGTTCCTTGTTCTAATTCCTTAATCATACCTTTTAGTTTTTCAGTATCATCCTTGAAAACTGATTCTTGTGCTTTTCTAATTTAATCATTTTAATCTACTTGTAGATTTAATTTAAGAGAACGTACCCTTTTTGGCTTTTCATGATACTTTCGGCTTAAAGCATCTGCCACTACATTTACTTTTCCTTCATGATATTGGATATCACACTCATAATCACTAAGCAATTCCATCCAGCGCCTTTGTCTCATATTCAACTCCTTTTGCCCGAAAACATACCTTAAACTCTTATGATCAGTGAATATGGTAAACTTACTACCATAAAGGTAATGTCTCCAAATCTTAAGGGCAAAAATTATAGCTCCTAACTCTAGATCATGGGTTGAGTAATTCTCTTCATGATTCTTAAGTTGTCTAGAAGCGTAAGCTATAACCTTTTGACGTTGCATTAACACACATCCATAACCTAATTTGGAAGCGTCACAATAGACTACAAAGTCTTCAGTTCCTTCTGGTAACGCTAGTATAGGCGTATAGGTTAATCTATGCTTAAGAATTCTAAAAGCTTCTTCTTGTTTTGGTCCCCATTCAAACTTAATGGATTTACAGGTTAACTTAGTCAAAGGAATGGCTATTCTAGAGAAATCTCGAATAAATCTTCTATAATAACCGGCCAAACCTAAGAAACTTCTAACCTCGGTTGGTGACTCAGGGGTTTTCCATTTAGTAATCGCCTCGATTTTTGTTGGATCCACATGAATTCCTTCATGATTGACTAAGTGTCCAAGAAACTGTACCTGTTCTAACCAAAACTCGCACTTTGAAAACTTAGCATAAAGCTTTTCTTTTCTTAAAAGACTTAAAAGTGCGTGCAAATGCTTTGCATGATCCTCTTTACTTTTAGAATAAATTAGAATATCATCTATAAAGACAATTATGAATTTATCCAAATATGGCTTACATATTCGGTTCATCATGTCCATAAATGCAGCTGGGGCATTGGTTAAACCAAATGGCATGACAGTAAATTCATAATGGCCATACCTTGTTCTGAATGCGGTCTTAGGAATATCCTCTTCCTGTACCTTTAATTGATGATATCCGGACCTTAAATCAATTTTAGAGAAAAATCGAGCTCCTTGCAGTTGATCGAACAGATCATCGATCCTTGGTAATGGGTACCGATTTTTAATCGTAACCTTGTTCAATTCACGGTAGTCAATGCACATACGCATTGATCTGTCCTTCTTTTTAACAAATAAAATCGGCGCTCCCCATGGCGATGAACTCGGCTGTATGAATCATTTCTCTAATAATTCATCTAACCGTTTCTTTAGTTCCTGCATTTTGGCGGGTGCCAAACGGTAAGGTGCTTTGGCAATTGGTGCTGTTCCAGGCAGTAGATGAATTCTGAATTCAACTTCTCTATCTGGAGGTAGTCCTGGTAATTCTTCTGGAAATACATCTAAAAACTGAGACACTACTGGAATGTCTTTTAGTCCTTTTCCTTTAGTGTTAGTGATTATAGAAATCAAATATACTATAGATCCTTTTCTTATATAGCTTGCAGTTTTCATCACAGAGATGAATTTTGTGGATCTAGAGGGATTATCTCCTTTAATTGTGATCGTTTTACCTTTTGGTGAATTTACTTGGATTGACTTTTGATCACATAAAATACTGGCTTTATTGGCTATTAACCAATCCATTCCTAAAACGACATCAAATCCTACAAGATTCATGGGATAAAGGTTTGCCATAAACTTTTGGCTTAAAATTTCTATTCTTGCTCCCTGCAAGATTTCAGAAATCCTAACAGTTTCTCCATTAGCTGTCTCTACGAGTCATTCTTGTGGTAGTTTAGTTAATGACTGATTTAGAAGTTTGCAAAACAAAGTATTAATAAAATTTTGGTTTGCACCAGAGTCAAATAATACTTTAGCAAAGACATCATTAACTAAAAACGTACCAGCTATCACGTCTGGAATCATCTTGGCTTCATCTGCAGTCAAAACTAATGCTCTAGCATTTTTAGTGTTCCTGTTGTTGTTTGCAGCTGGAGCCAATTTCGGATAGTTCGGCTTGATATGACCTTTTTCTCCACAGTTGAAGCACAGTCCATTACTGGATTTTCTCCTGCAATCTTCTTCCTTGTGTCCTGGCATCTTGCAGAAATTGCAAAGGGTGGAGCATTTTCCCGAATGCGTTTTCTTGCAGACCTTGCAGAATGGTGCAGAGGTAGAACCCGTATTCTTACGGTTGAAATTCCCAGAACGGAATTCTTGGGTAAGCCTTTGGGTTAGGTTTCTCCTCTGGTCTTCTTCTCTAGTACGGATTAATTCATCTGTCAAGGTGTTTGCTAGTTCTACAGCTTCTTCTATAGTTTGAGGTCTAGCTGCCTTGACTACATGTCTAATCTCTCCGATTAATCCCCAGATGTAACGGGAGATTAATACTGGTTCAGATGATGCAAGGGTTGGTACTATTCTAGCATATTCAAAGAATGTGGTAGTATAGCCCTTACTATCTACCCCGGTCATCCTAAGGTTCAGAAATTTATTAGCTATCTGTTCCTTTTCATTGGGAGGGCAGAATTTCCTTTCTACCATATTTTTAAATTCCCCCCATTCCATGTTGTATATAATATCACTTCCTCTTGATTGGAGGATAGTGTTCCACCATTCTAAGGCTGAGTTCTTAAATAGATTAGAAGCAAACATTATCTTGTCTTCTTCAGCACACTTGCTTATTTTTAAAACAGCCTCAGTCTTTTCTATCCAGCGTAGGGCTGCAATGGGTCCTTCATTGCCCGAGAATTCTATTGGTTTGCAGGACTAGAATTCTTTATAAGAACAACCATAAGGCATGGTTCTTCTTCTTTTGGGAATGGGCACTTGAAGTATGGGTCCATTGTTCGCGCTGTGTTCTGGTTCAATTGGTCGCTTACTGCTATGTTTACTTTTATTATTCGCTTCTTGAACCGTTTGAATAATAAATGGCATTGCATCTATGATTCCTTGTGCCACTATGTGTTGGACGGCACTATTATCCATTTGGTTTCCATTGTTATTGACGCTCGGATTTTCATTAACCAAGTTAATGTTACTCTGGTTATCGTTATTCAGATTTTCTTGATTTCCTTCGTCGGCAATCTGAATTTTAAACAGTTACCCCGTATTAATATCACAAAATAATATTTAATATATAGTCAATCACATGACACGCAATTTAGCCAAAAGCGTCGATCATTGCGACTTTACTCTATTCATATACTGTGCGTCTATTACACACTAGTACTGAAATAAAAATTACATTACAATACCAACTGAAATAAAATTACACTAATAGTAGTAGGCATCCGTACACACATATTTTATTTAATTTTTATTTTTATTTTATTATTATTATTATTACTACTACCGTTTCCTTCATCACATCGTGGATATGGATTCATCCAGAAATCCATATTGCGCTCGTCATACTTCCAGACGAGTCGCTCTCCCACCTGTCGCATTCTCTCACTACTTTCTAGAATTTCCTCACCAAATGTCCTGAGTTCTTGTACATTGTCTGCACTCATTGGGGGTACAGGTTCTAGGACTGGGTTCGGAATCTGGGGTGCGGGTTCCTAATATGGGGGTGTATGGGCCTGGAATCGGTAAGGATCTTCTAAAATCTCCCTAATGTATTCATCGTGGTAATAGGGATCTAAAGGATCCAAACCTGGGTAGCCTCCTAGAGTTGGCATGGGCATGTCTTCATGGATAGGGTAACGTTGCACATAGTCCCTATTGTCGTCCCACCAGGGGTCGTAATTTGGGTCTAGGGGGTTTGGTGCTGGTACCCTAGGTATTTCTTCCGGATTGAAGTCATGCATTTCTACTTGATTTTCAGGGTTTTCTATCTCCATGGGTTGGTCAGGGATTGGTAGTTGTGGTTGGGGTGCTATTATTTGCTCCAGATTAGGGTCAGCTGCAGTGGTTGCTAAGATATAGATTTTGGCTATACCCCTATTTATCATATCCTGGGCATAAGCATCAGATTCTCTTTTGGCTGCTGCTAGTACCCTCTGTTCTTGTAACTTTTTTCATACGCTTTATACGTTCATGTGCCCCTCGACTGAACCATCCCCTCTTTTTATGAGGAAATGGCTCCTCAGACTGAGCCTTAAACACAAAGATTCCTTCTTTCGTATCAGCAGAGTACCCTGAGAGGGCAGGCTGAGAAGAGGACGTGCCTTCGCTTCTAGGCGAACCAGACAATTGACGATACGCATCAGATGGTCCTTGGTCGCTCATACTGTAAACTAACAAATAGTCAAATAACACATAACAAGAAATACAGTTATGTACGTATTCCCGTAATTTATTTCCTAACATTTTGAATTTTGATCTCAGCAGAACGCTTCTGTGGCTGAATCAGTGGCTTAGCTCTGATACCACCTTCTGTCGCAACCCCCGATCCCTAATCCCCGGGAACGGGCGGCCGCGAGCCAGATTCGGTGGTATCGCGTATTGTCTAGTTTGGCAGCGAAAATTTTCATCAGAACCGTAGTTAGGAAATATTGAATCAGAGTAAAATACCACATTTTTCAATATTAAACACATGGGATAAAACCCAAGTTTTTATTACACACACTTTCATAGGAATAAATCCTATTTTATTTAATTAAAAACATCTATTTTATTTTAGGTAACTTTATTGCCACTTTTCCAAGCCTTCAGTGCTGTCCAGCTGGCTTCTATTTAGCTTTCACAGTTTGTTACCTGAAACGCGTTTTAAAAACATTTGTCAGTGGGAAATACTGGTGAGTGAATCCCAGTTTAATCAAGTATAAATAAAAACCATTGTACAGTATTGAGGGCGATCTCGCAATTACATTTGTTTCCAAGTTATATCAATTAACATCCATGGTACTGTCAGACCCGACTTGTGGAAATGTTACTCCTTGACCAGGTGGTAACAAATTTTGTATACAAAACCCCAACATACTCATGATAATTGTATTCTTACAAATACTCAATAACTGCTTAATATATATAATTAATCAAATGAGGTTTTGTAAAAACAGTTAACAGAAAGTTTACAAAAAGCGGATCAACTCACATTGTTGTCATAGATTGTTTGTAGGGTTTCCTGGTGACAATCTATAATTTACACAAATGCACACGCGTTAGTATAATAACCCATTTTAACATAGACATGGGCCTACGCGGCCCACGTCAAACCTGGTCAACGATGGCTTACCGTGTGTTGGGCCACGTGGCGGCACCGGACTTTGCCAGGTTTTTAAGTTGTCGCGGCCCGCGTAAGGGTTAAGGGTCCTTTACGCGGCCCGCCTAAAATCTAAAAACCTGATTTTTGATTATTTTAACAATATTTAAAGTATTCGGGGCCCGTTTTCACGTATGGGGTGTATTTTGGGACATATTGAGATATTTTAAAATATATTAGGTTGTCGGAAAAATTATGAGGGTGTTGGTTTAACTGAGGGTTGTTATAATATTTGACTGGACTCGTTTCCAAATAAAATTTACGTTGAAACGTAGACAACCTCAAAATGTACATAAAAATAAACACGTAAACGTAATATATTTGACCTGGCTCGTTCTTGAATAAAATCTATGTCAAAAACATAGACGAATTCGAATTTATACCGATAAGTACATAAAAATAAGAATGTAAGAAATTAATTTTTTAAGTAAAAATGTACAGGGGTTAAACCAGATACTTTAGAAACATGAGGGGGTCAAAGCGACATTTACCAACCTTTAACAAATTGAAAGGGTTAAATATGTAAAACCCAAAAAGTTAAAGGGGTGGCATCACTACAAGAAGTTAAGGCAATTGGGGAGACCCCTTTAGCAGCGACACTAGAAAAGTCGCCGCTAAAGGTCTAAATCCACGTCACATTTTTATAACCGATCCCTAGCCGTTGATGAATAAAGGATCCGACGGTGCATGTTATATTAACAGTAAAGGGGTATAATACCCTTGGCGGGCTACTCCCATCCTCATTCCCTCCCAATTACACAACTAGCCTCCCCCAAACCCTAGCATGACACCGCTGCTCTGCCTCGCGCCCCACCTCCTCTGCCCGGCGTCCTCAGCCCCATGCACAAGGTAATCTTGACAAATTTGTCTCTAATTAGGTTTATCTTTACAAAATTCTTGAGTGGGTTGGCGCAGTGATGGTGAGCAATGGGTCGGAGTGGGCTGGCGGAGGGGTGAGAGGTGGGGTCGATTGAGTATGGGCTGAATGAGGGGGGGATTGGGCCGAATGGGGATTGGGCTGCGGTGAGGGATGTGTGGGTGTGGTGGGCTCAGGTGTTTGGTGTGTTAAAGAGGGAGGTATGTGGTGGAAGTACGGGTGTATAGGATCATCTAAAAAATTGTAGGTTTGAGGTGTTTGCTTGTGGGATTTGGAAAAAGGGAAAACCGTTTCATCAAAAAGGACGTGTCGATTGATGGTAATTTTTCGGGTTTTAAGGTCAAAGCATTTGTATCCTCGGTGATTAGGGGGATAACCGAGGAATACACACGGGTAGGAACGGTAAGCAAGTTTGTGAATAGTTGTATGGGGAATAAGTGGATAGCAAATGCACCCGAATACACGAAGGTGATTATAAGATGGGAGGCAGTGATATAAACGTTGGGTGGGGGTTTGAAAATTATGAATTTTGGTGGGGATGATATTTAATAGGTAGGTTGCGGTTTCGAGTGCGTGTTGCCAAAAATTGGTTGGTGTAGAAGAGTGGGCCAAGAGGGTACGGATAAGGTTATTTATTGTACGTATTTTCCGTTCGGCTTTACCATTTAGTGAGGAAGTGTGAGGGCACGAAAAACGGAAGTGCATGCCTTGCATATTGCAAAACGTTTGAAATTGGTGATTGGCATACTCTCGTCCGTTGTCACATTGGAATTGTTTTATTTTAGTGTCAAATTGGGTTTGGATAAAGTTGTTGAATTTTGTGAACATGGTAAATACTTCAGATTTGTGAGATATAGGGTAGGTCCATAAAAAAATTGTGTAGTCGTCCAAGAATAAGACATAATAACGATGACCCCCATTAGAAAGGATGGGAGATGTCCAAACATCACTATGAATAATATCGAATGGTTTCAAAGTGCTTGTATTAGATGCAACAAAAGGAAGTCTAGTATGTTTACCAAAAATACAAGCGGTGCAAACGTTTTTATTAAAAGAACCAAAAGAAACTGAACGAGAGGTTTTTAAATTTTGTAAAATAGCCGGGCCTGGGTGACCGAGCCGTTGGTGCCAAATGTCTTGAGAGATAGCTGCATAAGTGGAAGCGGTGTTGAGTTTCGTGATGTTGGACGGACTAAGAGTGTAGAGATCCCCCGAGCTATTGCACCGGAGGATAGGTTTCTTGGTCTGGAGATCCTTTACAGTAAAACCATATGGGTCAAATTCAACAGACAAATGATTATCAGTAGTAAAGCGACGCACAGAAATAAGGTTTTTGACTAAGTTGGGTGCGTATAAGACATTATTGAGTTTAAAAGGTGGGAATGGTGGTGGGAGGGTTATGTTGCCTTGTCCAAGAACCGGAATGGTTGTGCCGTTGCCGACTATTATGTTGCGAATAATGCCAGAATTAAAAATAGAATGAAACTTATCAAATTGAGGAGACATTGTACCTAACGCACCGGTGTCCATGGTCCATGATGAATCATTGGTTGAAGAAGACATGATCAGCCGCTGTATGAGGGTGGCCGATTACGAGAAAGAGAGGATGAGGGAGGGGGGCGAAAAAAGAAGAAGAATTAGGGTTAGGGTTAGGCTCTTGATACCATGAAGAATGTAATGGCTCAATTGGAATTCTCTATCATTGATACCTCAATATAAATACAAGTATACAATCCCTTGGGGAACAAGTAAATCCCTTAACTTAGGGAACAAGTAAATCCCTTAGGGAACAAGTAAATCCCTTAACTTAGGGAACAAGTAAATACAAGATAATAATAAGATCATAACTATATTTACATAAACTATATTCTATTAATATTATTCATATGATTCTACATATGCAGAGAGGAGTAATCTGTGTCAGCTAAGAAGTCAGAATATGAGACTATCAAAAACCAATGGCAGGTCTGTAATATAAGATCAAAACAGATACATCTAGTGTTGTAAGTTTTTAGTTTGTTTCTAAGTTGTAATCTTTAGACAGGATGACTGGTTGGAAACGAGCGGGTCAGGGCGACCTGAACTCAACCCAAACATTAAATGGGCTAGCGTGGTTTACTATACAAAACCATTTGGTCCAAACCCTAACCTATTTTTTGTGTTGTGTAGTGAATTGCTGCCATTATGTTATGTGAAAAAAAGCAGTTGTATTCTTTATATTTCAACTAGTGGGTTACCACTCGCGCTTCGCAGCGGGTTCGGAACGTAGATAAAAATAAGCAAATCGCGAAAGTAAGTTTTTTGATGTTTTAGTTAAGGGGCTAAACTTGTCATTATTGAAGTTGAGGGGCTAAGGTTAGTAAATGCTAAAGTTGAGGGGCCAAAGTTGGTTGTTGTGACAAAATATCATATCTATAGTATATATAATTTCCTTGTGCAGAGCATTTCTGTAGAGCAGGCAAAAAGGTTTACAAAATTCAGAGAAAGGAATGTTCTTATCGAGAAAGACGTGGTATGAGTAGTAAGACAGATTAAACACCCACTTCAAATTATTCACAATACGCCTCTTTTTTCTATGATACTTAAACGGTTATTTATATTTTCAAGGTAAGGACCGACAGGTCACTATCATTCTATGAGGGTGATGACAATCCTGATGTACGCCGCATGCATGACATATTGTTGACTTACTCATTCTACAACTTTGATCTTGGTTACTCTCAGGTAACACACAACCATAGTTATTTTTGTCATGGGCATGACCGCTTGTATGGCTGATTTCCTGATGCTAGAGGTGGTTAAATGGGCTTGTTGGGCGGGCTGGGCAAAGGATCTAAACAGGTTTAAACTGGACGGGCCTGGTTGGGTTGACCCGAAACACTTTCTGTTCCAAAATCCAAATTATGAACTTTTTATTGTGTCAAGATAATTACAAAAGCTGTATATTATTTCAATATTATCTAGTTTTTTCTTAAAATGCTTTTGGAGGTTTTATAAATTACAACTAGTGGGTTACCACCCAAGCTCCGTAGCGGGTTCAATACATAGATAAAAATATGCAAAGGTCTAAATTGTAACTATAATAAAGTGTAAGGGTAAATAATGAAAATTGAAAAATAACCTTAAAGTAAACATGTCATTATTAAAGTTGAGGGGCTAAACATGTCATTATTAAAGTTGAGGGGCTAAGTATGTCATTACCAAAGTTAAAGGGCTAAATATGTCATTACCAAAGTTGAGGGACCAAAGTTGGTTGATACTGAGAATAGTTGAGAGGCTAAACATATTACTATTAAAGTTGAGGGGCTAAATATGTCATTACCATGGTTGATGTTGACAAAATAGCGTTTTAAGTATATATAGAATTACACTTCCCATTTCCCTTCAGGCATTTTTTTACGAAATTAAGTATAAGAATCAGAATCGACCCATTCATAAGTAAATGGGTCTAAATCGCCATCTCTAGCCTGGCACACAAGCAAACTGATATTAATCAGTTCTAGTTATTCTTTATTACCGTTTATGAGATGTACATTCTACTGATCTCATTGACTTGTATTCTGGATATGTTTGTTCCTATATAAAGTAAGTTACTAAATGTTTTTGCTAATGGGTATAATATACTTCTCAAAGGGCATGAGTGATCTCCTCTCCCCGATATTATATATCATGAAAGATGAATCAGAAGCATTCTGGTGCTTCGTTTATCTATTGGAACGGCTTGGACCAAATTTCAATCGTGATCAAAGTGGCATGCACTCTCAACTTTTTGCACTCTCTAAGGTCCTCTCTCTCTATATCTCTACTTCGTTCTCTGTGTGTGATTGTTGATATATGCACATTGCATTTCACATGCTTTGATTGGTTAAAACATGGATTTTGAGGCGGCAATTTAAACCTATTTTTCTGTATGTGTATTTAAACAGGTTGAAAGTCGCTTAAAAGCATATTAAAATGCATAAAGCCTCGTAATTTGTTTTATTATATATATTTCGATTATTTTTCTAGAGTTATAGGTTATCTAATGATATTTAAGTATTTAACTCGGTCAGTAAACGAATCGAACGAACATGAATGGAGGCATGTTCGTGTTCGTTTATTTAACTTCAATTGAACACGAACACGAACATATAATGGAACAATATTTTTTTGTTCATGTTTGTTCATTGATAAGATGGTCATGTTCATGTTCGCTTATGTTCGTTCATTTAAAACCTAATCGAACAGTTCTCGGACAACGGATATAAACAAACAAACTTAAGCGGACATAATTTAACAAAACAGGGCCGGCTCAACCATATTAGAGGCCTAAAGCGAACTAAAAATTTGGGCCCTTTACGAACTTCATTGTCGTCCAATGTCAAAACTGACAAAACATACGACAATGCTTCTTTCTTCAAGTTTTTTGACCTTTTTCAAAGAAACACCCAAACAAAACTCAAATAAAGTAGCATTTTACTCTTTAAACCAATGCCACATTGTTTCCATCTCATAAAAAATAATACATTCTGTTTTTTGAACAGTTTACACAATTGCTACAAAGATTTAGTTTAGTTTATGCATAAAACATATAAAACAATCGAACATAACTTTATACTAAAATCAAATCTCTAACATCATTCTTCATAAGCAAATTAGTCAACAAACTTATGTTCTAAGCATCCCAACATAACCGAGTAAAAATCAAATAGAATGGAATCTTTTTGGACCAGAAAAATTTAATATGCAACAATCAAAAATCAAATAGAAAGAACTGGGTTACCTGATATCACAATCTAAATTCTCCGGTTACAGTAGTCCAACGAAATTTTTTGGGGTTTCATTAAAAATATTGGAAAACAAAAAATTATTGAAAAAATGGTATAATCATCGCTTCAGTTGCACCGTCTAAACCCACTCACTCCAATTGTCATTGTCCTTTCAGTTCCATGACTTCCATCTAACCTTATTTACCTTTTTAATAACACATTTAATTAATACCGCATGCGTTCATGTTTACAGTTATGAGGGTGGCCCGATCAATTCTCAAAGCTAGCCCATTAAGTTTTTAAACCCAGGAGTCGCAAACAGCAATATACAAACATTTTTTTTTCTGGAGGCCCTAATAAGATGGTGGCCCAAAGCCCTAGCTTGACTATAATGTCCCATGGGCCGGCCCTGATAAGAGGGCACCAATGAACATAACCGAACAGACACAAGTGAACATATAATAGTTCTTTTTTACATAAATTAGTGATTAATTACGATAAGGTCCATTGAAAAGCCAATTTTTATTACTAGAAAGCTCACTTACTAATTAGTTATATTTATATAAGTTGTTAGGAAACCCTTACTATGTTTGTACTTGTATAAACATAGCTACTTATGTATTTATTAAAATTTAAAAGAACATAAATGAACGAACAAAATGTGTGTTCATGTCCGTTCGTTTATCTAAATGAACAAAAATATTTGTTCATGTTCATTCATTCATAAAATTAACGAACTTCCCGCCGAACAAATTCACAAATAGTTCAAGTTCGTTTACAAGCCTATACATAACACTTTGATTATTTGTATAGTTCATATATAAGATTATGTTTGTTGGTTGGTCGAACCCGACATATACACGTACTAAAAGGTTACCATTTTGGCTTGTTAGTTGTTACTTGACCCACCATTTTGTCAACTTTAGATAAAGCAATTGAACTTTTCAATGATACCCATACGTCCTTAACTTTTATGTGGATTATTAATTATTATGAATCTGTCTTTTGGGAAATTCAGATTCATATAATAATGTGTTCTTGTCTTCTAACATGTATATTTTCGTTTTATATGGCAGTTGGTGGAACTTCTAGACAGTCCGTTACATAATTACTTCAAGCAGAATGATTGCTTGAATTTTTTCTTCTGTTTTCGCTGGATTCTTATTCAATTCAAAAGGTAAGTTTATTCTTTATCCTGTGCCCAATTTACAGTTTCCGGATCAAAGTTGTGCGTCTTATTACTATAAACAAGAAGAATTGGGTCGGGACCCACAAAAGAGAAATTTGATTATACTTGAAGAAGTCTATATGCGTGTAAAATACCAAGGGAAATGAGGAATATGCAATGCTGTATACATTCTTCTATAATATAATAACTTAATTTTGAATTATTATTGGAAAGACCAAGATTCTGTGGTAATTGATGTCGGTAATGTTATCTCAGGGAGTTTGAATACGAGACAACGCTAAGGTTATGGGAGGTTTTATGGACTCACTACCCTAGCGAGCATCTTCATCTATACGTATGCGTCGCTATCCTTAAAAGACACCGGGCCAAAATAATGGGCGAGCAAATGGACTTTGACACTCTTCTAAAGTTCATCAACGAATTAAGCGGTTTAATCGACCTTGATCCCGTTCTTCGCGATGCAGAGGCTCTATGTGTGTATGCCGCTGAGAACGGTGTCGCCTCGATCCCGCCAGGAACCCCGCAGTCATTATCATCCCAAGATGCATCCATTTATCAACAACAAGACGATGAGGTGCTGTAAAACAGGATGCCCAGTGAAGATAAATAAAAACACATCAGAAAGTACAGTGTGATACTGATGTTTAAGCCTTTGTTTTCTGCATGTTGATTTCTATATTGAAGAAAGTAATTAGTTTTGCAATTTGTAAACACAAAACAAGGCATTCGTACTTCTATTACAATCTTAGATAATATACCGTTGATTTTGTGTTATGATACGTGCATGAACCTGGTTCTCAGTAGATTACTACCACTATTCTTATTCCTTAGTATTTAATGTTTTTCTTGCTGTTGTGATTTCTTATGCCACACTTTATGCTTGTTGGATACTATAGTCTGCATGTCAACAAAGGTTTTTAAAGCCGTGGGTTTGTGCGGGAGCAGCCTGAACATGATCGATTTAATTCAATTATCTAAATGAGTTATAAACAGGTTGCAGTCTTGTAGATCATAAATGGGTTGTAATCATGTTGCAAATAGGTTAAAGTGGTCATACACACGTTAGATGAAATAAATCTGTTAAACGGGTTGGCCTTATAAAAACATATTTTTTTATTGCATTAGTATACGGTTGACGAGAGAACCTCCTCCTCTGCCCGGCGTCCTCAGCCCCATGCACAAGGTAATCTTGACAAATTTGTCTCTAATTAGGTTTATCTTTACAAAATTCTTGAGTGGGTTGGCGCAGTGATGGTGAGCAATGGGTCGGAGTGGGCTGGCGGAGGGGTGAGAGGTGGGGTCGATTGAGTATGGGCTGAATGAGGGGGGGATTGGGCCGAATGGGGATTGGGCTGCGGTGAGGGATGTGTGGGTGTGGTGGGCTCAGGTGTTTGGTGTGTTAAAGAGGGAGGTATGTGGTGGAAGTACGGGTGTATAGGATCATCTAAAAAATTGTAGGTTTGAGGTGTTTGCTTGTGGGATTTGGAAAAAGGGAAAACCGTTTCATCAAAAAGGACGTGTCGATTGATGGTAATTTTTCGGGTTTTAAGGTCAAAGCATTTGTATCCTCGGTGATTAGGGGGATAACCGAGGAATACACACGGGTAGGAACGGTAAGCAAGTTTGTGAATAGTTGTATGGGGAATAAGTGGATAGCAAATGCACCCGAATACACGAAGGTGATTATAAGATGGGAGGCAGTGATATAAACGTTGGGTGGGGGTTTGAAAATTATGAATTTTGGTGGGGATGATATTTAATAGGTAGGTTGCGGTTTCGAGTGCGTGTTGCCAAAAATTGGTTGGTGTAGAAGAGTGGGCCAAGAGGGTACGGATAAGGTTATTTATTGTACGTATTTTCCGTTCGGCTTTACCATTTAGTGAGGAAGTGTGAGGGCACGAAAAACGGAAGTGCATGCCTTGCATATTGCAAAACGTTTGAAATTGGTGATTGGCATACTCTCGTCCGTTGTCACATTGGAATTGTTTTATTTTAGTGTCAAATTGGGTTTGGATAAAGTTGTTGAATTTTGTGAACATGGTAAATACTTCAGATTTGTGAGATATAGGGTAGGTCCATAAAAAAATTGTGTAGTCGTCCAAGAATAAGACATAATAACGATGACCCCCATTAGAAAGGATGGGAGATGTCCAAACATCACTATGAATAATATCGAATGGTTTCAAAGTGCTTGTATTAGATGCAACAAAAGGAAGTCTAGTATGTTTACCAAAAATACAAGCGGTGCAAACGTTTTTATTAAAAGAACCAAAAGAAACTGAACGAGAGGTTTTTAAATTTTGTAAAATAGCCGGGCCTGGGTGACCGAGCCGTTGGTGCCAAATGTCTTGAGAGATAGCTGCATAAGTGGAAGCGGTGTTGAGTTTCGTGATGTTGGACGGACTAAGAGTGTAGAGATCCCCCGAGCTATTGCACCGGAGGATAGGTTTCTTGGTCTGGAGATCCTTTACAGTAAAACCATATGGGTCAAATTCAACAGACAAATGATTATCAGTAGTAAAGCGACGCACAGAAATAAGGTTTTTGACTAAGTTGGGTGCGTATAAGACATTATTGAGTTTAAAAGGTGGGAATGGTGGTGGGAGGGTTATGTTGCCTTGTCCAAGAACCGGAATGGTTGTGCCATTGCCGACTATTATGTTGCGAATAATGCCAGAATTAAAAATAGAATGAAACTTATCAAATTGAGGAGACATTGTACCTAACGCACCGGTGTCCATGGTCCATGATGAATCATTGGTTGAAGAAGACATGATCAGCCGCTGTATGAGGGTGGCCGATTACGAGAAAGAGAGGATGAGGGAGGGGGGCGAAAAAAGAAGAAGAATTAGGGTTAGGGTTAGGCTCTTGATACCATGAAGAATGTAATGGCTCAATTGGAATTCTCTATCATTGATACCTCAATATAAATACAAGTATACAATCCCTTGGGGAACAAGTAAATCCCTTAACTTAGGGAACAAGTAAATCCCTTAGGGAACAAGTAAATCCCTTAACTTAGGGAACAAGTAAATACAAGATAATAATAAGATCATAACTATATTTACATAAACTATATTCTATTAATATTATTCATATGATTCTACATATGCAGAGAGGAGTAATCTGTGTCAGCTAAGAAGTCAGAATATGAGACTATCAAAAACCAATGGCAGGTCTGTAATATAAGATCAAAACAGATACATCTAGTGTTGTAAGTTTTTAGTTTGTTTCTAAGTTGTAATCTTTAGACAGGATGACTGGTTGGAAACGAGCGGGTCAGGGCGACCTGAACTCAACCCAAACATTAAATGGGCTAGCGTGGTTTACTATACAAAACCATTTGGTCCAAACCCTAACCTATTTTTTGTGTTGTGTAGTGAATTGCTGCCATTATGTTATGTGAAAAAAAGCAGTTGTATTCTTTATATTTCAACTAGTGGGTTACCACTCGCGCTTCGCAGCGGGTTCGGAACGTAGATAAAAATAAGCAAATCGCGAAAGTAAGTTTTTTGATGTTTTAGTTAAGGGGCTAAACTTGTCATTATTGAAGTTGAGGGGCTAAGGTTAGTAAATGCTAAAGTTGAGGGGCCAAAGTTGGTTGTTGTGACAAAATATCATATCTATAGTATATATAATTTCCTTGTGCAGAGCATTTCTGTAGAGCAGGCAAAAAGGTTTACAAAATTCAGAGAAAGGAATGTTCTTATCGAGAAAGACGTGGTATGAGTAGTAAGACAGATTAAACACCCACTTCAAATTATTCACAATACGCCTCTTTTTTCTATGATACTTAAACGGTTATTTATATTTTCAAGGTAAGGACCGACAGGTCACTATCATTCTATGAGGGTGATGACAATCCTGATGTACGCCGCATGCATGACATATTGTTGACTTACTCATTCTACAACTTTGATCTTGGTTACTCTCAGGTAACACACAACCATAGTTATTTTTGTCATGGGCATGACCGCTTGTATGGCTGATTTCCTGATGCTAGAGGTGGTTAAATGGGCTTGTTGGGCGGGCTGGGCAAAGGATCTAAACAGGTTTAAACTGGACGGGCCTGGTTGGGTTGACCCGAAACACTTTCTGTTCCAAAATCCAAATTATGAACTTTTTATTGTGTCAAGATAATTACAAAAGCTGTATATTATTTCAATATTATCTAGTTTTTTCTTAAAATGCTTTTGGAGGTTTTATAAATTACAACTAGTGGGTTACCACCCAAGCTCCGTAGCGGGTTCAATACATAGATAAAAATATGCAAAGGTCTAAATTGTAACTATAATAAAGTGTAAGGGTAAATAATGAAAATTGAAAAATAACCTTAAAGTAAACATGTCATTATTAAAGTTGAGGGGCTAAACATGTCATTATTAAAGTTGAGGGGCTAAGTATGTCATTACCAAAGTTAAAGGGCTAAATATGTCATTACCAAAGTTGAGGGACCAAAGTTGGTTGATACTGAGAATAGTTGAGAGGCTAAACATATTACTATTAAAGTTGAGGGGCTAAATATGTCATTACCATGGTTGATGTTGACAAAATAGCGTTTTAAGTATATATAGAATTACACTTCCCATTTCCCTTCAGGCATTTTTTTACGAAATTAAGTATAAGAATCAGAATCGACCCATTCATAAGTAAATGGGTCTAAATCGCCATCTCTAGCCTGGCACACAAGCAAACTGATATTAATCAGTTCTAGTTATTCTTTATTACCGTTTATGAGATGTACATTCTACTGATCTCATTGACTTGTATTCTGGATATGTTTGTTCCTATATAAAGTAAGTTACTAAATGTTTTTGCTAATGGGTATAATATACTTCTCAAAGGGCATGAGTGATCTCCTCTCCCCGATATTATATATCATGAAAGATGAATCAGAAGCATTCTGGTGCTTCGTTTATCTATTGGAACGGCTTGGACCAAATTTCAATCGTGATCAAAGTGGCATGCACTCTCAACTTTTTGCACTCTCTAAGGTCCTCTCTCTCTATATCTCTACTTCGTTCTCTGTGTGTGATTGTTGATATATGCACATTGCATTTCACATGCTTTGATTGGTTAAAACATGGATTTTGAGGCGGCAATTTAAACCTATTTTTCTGTATGTGTATTTAAACAGGTTGAAAGTCGCTTAAAAGCATATTAAAATGCATAAAGCCTCGTAATTTGTTTTATTATATATATTTCGATTATTTTTCTAGAGTTATAGGTTATCTAATGATATTTAAGTATTTAACTCGGTCAGTAAACGAATCGAACGAACATGAATGGAGGCATGTTCGTGTTCGTTTATTTAACTTCAATTGAACACGAACACGAACATATAATGGAACAATATTTTTTTGTTCATGTTTGTTCATTGATAAGATGGTCATGTTCATGTTCGCTTATGTTCGTTCATTTAAAACCTAATCGAACAGTTCTCGGACAACGGATATAAACAAACAAACTTAAGCGGACATAATTTAACAAAACAGGGCCGGCTCAACCATATTAGAGGCCTAAAGCGAACTAAAAATTTGGGCCCTTTACGAACTTCATTGTCGTCCAATGTCAAAACTGACAAAACATACGACAATGCTTCTTTCTTCAAGTTTTTTGACCTTTTTCAAAGAAACACCCAAACAAAACTCAAATAAAGTAGCATTTTACTCTTTAAACCAATGCCACATTGTTTCCATCTCATAAAAAATAATACATTCTGTTTTTTGAACAGTTTACACAATTGCTACAAAGATTTAGTTTAGTTTATGCATAAAACATATAAAACAATCGAACATAACTTTATACTAAAATCAAATCTCTAACATCATTCTTCATAAGCAAATTAGTCAACAAACTTATGTTCTAAGCATCCCAACATAACCGAGTAAAAATCAAATAGAATGGAATCTTTTTGGACCAGAAAAATTTAATATGCAACAATCAAAAATCAAATAGAAAGAACTGGGTTACCTGATATCACAATCTAAATTCTCCGGTTACAGTAGTCCAACGAAATTTTTTGGGGTTTCATTAAAAATATTGGAAAACAAAAAATTATTGAAAAAATGGTATAATCATCGCTTCAGTTGCACCGTCTAAACCCACTCACTCCAATTGTCATTGTCCTTTCAGTTCCATGACTTCCATCTAACCTTATTTACCTTTTTAATAACACATTTAATTAATACCGCATGCGTTCATGTTTACAGTTATGAGGGTGGCCCGATCAATTCTCAAAGCTAGCCCATTAAGTTTTTAAACCCAGGAGTCGCAAACAGCAATATACAAACATTTTTTTTTCTGGAGGCCCTAATAAGATGGTGGCCCAAAGCCCTAGCTTGACTATAATGTCCCATGGGCCGGCCCTGATAAGAGGGCACCAATGAACATAACCGAACAGACACAAGTGAACATATAATAGTTCTTTTTTACATAAATTAGTGATTAATTACGATAAGGTCCATTGAAAAGCCAATTTTTATTACTAGAAAGCTCACTTACTAATTAGTTATATTTATATAAGTTGTTAGGAAACCCTTACTATGTTTGTACTTGTATAAACATAGCTACTTATGTATTTATTAAAATTTAAAAGAACATAAATGAACGAACAAAATGTGTGTTCATGTCCGTTCGTTTATCTAAATGAACAAAAATATTTGTTCATGTTCATTCATTCATAAAATTAACGAACTTCCCGCCGAACAAATTCACAAATAGTTCAAGTTCGTTTACAAGCCTATACATAACACTTTGATTATTTGTATAGTTCATATATAAGATTATGTTTGTTGGTTGGTCGAACCCGACATATACACGTACTAAAAGGTTACCATTTTGGCTTGTTAGTTGTTACTTGACCCACCATTTTGTCAACTTTAGATAAAGCAATTGAACTTTTCAATGATACCCATACGTCCTTAACTTTTATGTGGATTATTAATTATTATGAATCTGTCTTTTGGGAAATTCAGATTCATATAATAATGTGTTCTTGTCTTCTAACATGTATATTTTCGTTTTATATGGCAGTTGGTGGAACTTCTAGACAGTCCGTTACATAATTACTTCAAGCAGAATGATTGCTTGAATTTTTTCTTCTGTTTTCGCTGGATTCTTATTCAATTCAAAAGGTAAGTTTATTCTTTATCCTGTGCCCAATTTACAGTTTCCGGATCAAAGTTGTGCGTCTTATTACTATAAACAAGAAGAATTGGGTCGGGACCCACAAAAGAGAAATTTGATTATACTTGAAGAAGTCTATATGCGTGTAAAATACCAAGGGAAATGAGGAATATGCAATGCTGTATACATTCTTCTATAATATAATAACTTAATTTTGAATTATTATTGGAAAGACCAAGATTCTGTGGTAATTGATGTCGGTAATGTTATCTCAGGGAGTTTGAATACGAGACAACGCTAAGGTTATGGGAGGTTTTATGGACTCACTACCCTAGCGAGCATCTTCATCTATACGTATGCGTCGCTATCCTTAAAAGACACCGGGCCAAAATAATGGGCGAGCAAATGGACTTTGACACTCTTCTAAAGTTCATCAACGAATTAAGCGGTTTAATCGACCTTGATCCCGTTCTTCGCGATGCAGAGGCTCTATGTGTGTATGCCGCTGAGAACGGTGTCGCCTCGATCCCGCCAGGAACCCCGCAGTCATTATCATCCCAAGATGCATCCATTTATCAACAACAAGACGATGAGGTGCTGTAAAACAGGATGCCCAGTGAAGATAAATAAAAACACATCAGAAAGTACAGTGTGATACTGATGTTTAAGCCTTTGTTTTCTGCATGTTGATTTCTATATTGAAGAAAGTAATTAGTTTTGCAATTTGTAAACACAAAACAAGGCATTCGTACTTCTATTACAATCTTAGATAATATACCGTTGATTTTGTGTTATGATACGTGCATGAACCTGGTTCTCAGTAGATTACTACCACTATTCTTATTCCTTAGTATTTAATGTTTTTCTTGCTGTTGTGATTTCTTATGCCACACTTTATGCTTGTTGGATACTATAGTCTGCATGTCAACAAAGGTTTTTAAAGCCGTGGGTTTGTGCGGGAGCAGCCTGAACATGATCGATTTAATTCAATTATCTAAATGAGTTATAAACAGGTTGCAGTCTTGTAGATCATAAATGGGTTGTAATCATGTTGCAAATAGGTTAAAGTGGTCATACACACGTTAGATGAAATAAATCTGTTAAACGGGTTGGCCTTATAAAAACATATTTTTTTATTGCATTAGTATACGGTTGACGAGAGAACCTATTTAATTAAATGAGTTAACTCGTTAACTCGATGATAATTAAATATGTCAACCCAAATATTATCAATTTATTAAACCGCTTAGACTACTCGATGTGGGGGACGTCCCCAGGCCGTCCTGGTTCGGTGACGGGCCTCTGTCTCCATCTCGACGCTCAAGCAGGGCCTCATTTCAAAATTCAAAGCCGTTGTAATGGCTTTTAATAAAAAAATAATTTGTTTAAATAATAACTATTTATCCCTATTTTCTACACCAAATCAACCCAATCTCTCACTTTTTTATACATTTCTTCAATTTTTTTAAAATTTTAGCCATAGATCCATACAATCAAAACAACCCGAACCCGAACCCGAACCCAAACCCAAACCCGAACCAAAACGTTTTCTCGGTAACCGGCTACTATCCGACGATGGATCTGAGTTGGTCGGCATCGTAACTAGTATATTTTGAAGTTAAGGGTTTTTTTTAAAAGTTATGTAGTGTTTTTTTAGAGTAAATTACAAGTTTTGTCCTGATGTTTATACCAAATTGGAGGCGGTGTCCTTTAAAGTTATGTAATGTTTGTACCAAATTATACAAGTTATGTTTGTACTCATCAAATTTAAAGGCAAAGGACACCACCTGCAATTTGTTACAAACATAAAGGACAACTTGTAATTTACTCGTTTTTTAAGTTATATAATGTTTTTTTAAAAGTTATGTAATGTTTTTAAGTTATTTAATGTTTTATTTTATAAGTTATGTAATTTATAAAAAAATGTTGAATTCTTATAAAAAAAACAAAAAATAAATAAATAAAGGAGGGAAGGCCGTCCTCCACATCACACACTTGGTTCATCATTGGGGGACCATCCTCCTTGCGTGGTGACATGGCATGTGACATGGAGGACCGTCGGATGGGCTCCTCCACACCCCATAGTCTTAGCGACAATCCTAAACCTTTACTAAAAATCAAGGGTGTTTGCCACGTTAAGACCCTTTATATTTGAAATTCTTTAAAATTCTTTAACGTAGTGAGATTCACCATGCGTTGCGGCGGCATGAATATCAAAACGCAAATAAAAGGTAGGCGCCCACGACGTATACCAATATCTTCTGTAATTTTGTCACAACATAGGATAGAGTGATAGACACTATTGTAACTAAATTCAAAATGGAAGGTTTTATGAGTACTACAGCAATAAGTTGTGTTAATATACGAGTTTTTGGGACCCGTGTGTTGCAGCGAAACCGTTAAATCGAACAAAAAGATAGACGTAAAAATATTAAATCACCACGCATGTTACGAAGTGTTAACCCAACATTAGGCGAATTGCGAGGCTCTTCTAACGTTTTTTTGAAGCAAATCTCTCAATCAAGACTTTATAGTCCATATTTTCTTATATTTCATTTTGAATAGCTATCATTGTCAACCTATTAAAATATGTTAAAATGGACTAATTTCAAGTATTAAAACTGAGTGGGCCATTAAGAATTTGTGTCTTTAAAATTGGCTTAAACATATTGGTTTTTTATTAAATATATATATAAATTTTAAAAAAATATGGCCTATGGAGAATCGGGCCCTGTGCGATCACCCACTTGTTCGCCTATCTTGTATAACACCCAAAGTTAAGGAGCCATTATTTTTGTATAAAGAGATTTGAAGAGGACAAAGTGTAAATATTTTACATTGATGCACTATCAATTTAGTAGCCACGTTTACTTGTTATATGTGACACAATCTCAACAAGATATTGTCACTTGAAAGCTTGCCACGTTTTCTATTAACTCATCAAATCTCTTGCATACTAAAAATAAACATAATCACCAGATTCATATACAAGCATCCCATTGCTCTATAACAACTTCCAAAAAGGTTTCTCCTCCTTAAACTTCTTTTGATTCATCATCAAACCAAGGTTCATCATCTTACTCGTATAAATGGGTTCTTTGTAGGACCTGAACCATCTTCTCAAATTCCCTCACACATGTTACAACTGCTTGATGATCAAAACGCCTGATGACGATCAATCTTCCTATTTCTTTGTCGTTGGAAACAGATTGAACACCCGAAACACTAGAAACTGCCTTCTCTATCTTTTTTATTTCACTTTCACTGTTAAAGTTCACTCCCAGCGTTACTTCCCATTTCTCACCTTATTTTCCTATAAAGTTGTGCGGATCGATCTCCACCTTTTTGTACCATAAATTCTGTTGACTACAAATTTGAGACAAATGTTTTATAAATGAAATAAACAAATAAGAATGAAGGTGCATAAAACTAACTAAAATAATTGTATATTTGAATGTATCATAAAAATGGGATTCAACCCATGTAATACATGTGTTTTAACCTAATAATAAATAAAAAAAAACAAAATAAAATGTTATAATAAGTAAATAGTACATCAAAGTTATCTTGACGACTATATGTGTCAACATGTGCAATGTACGAGTTTTTTTACAGATATTCTTTATTATTTATTATATAAAATTAGATTTATGCACCCGTAGAAATTTCAACTTTCAAACCCGTAGAAAAACTGAAAAAAGAACCGATAGGTTCAAGAACAACATTCTTTTCTATTAAAATTCAATCAAAAACTGAAAAACAATAAACCCTAGATGTCCTATTTATACTAAACAATTAAAAAAGATAAAATAGGAAATTTGAATTTTAAATAAATAAAAGATATGCATGCTCCTGCATCAAAGCTCCTCCACACCATATAGTATACAACGATATATTTCTCATCTTATACACTGAGCAGAACACTAAAAGCAGAAAGAATCTGTCAAAATAACATATCAAAAACTGGAATTAAAAAACTAACATTTAAAAAAAAATGTCGCATATTATTTGCAGAATATTATATGAATCGAATAGAAAAGAAGCAAACCTAAAATACGTTCTCATCTGTGGAATGTGTACTGTCACGACCCCAGCCCCGGTTTGACCCGGTCAAGAGCCGCGAGACAGGAAACCCGTGGTATTTATTAATTAATGTGACAGCGGAAGATTTTAACAGGATCTTTTTTTTTTAAACTAAAAATGCCCGATTATTTTATTTCATAATTCGGAATAAAACCCCGTAATTTACAATACAGTGATTTCACTGGGAAATCTTTATTTTACAAAAACATGTTTCTTTATTTATATTGAGCCACTTCCTCAAGCTTTTAGTGCTTCGCGGCACTTTTCCTGGATCACAACAGATCACCTGAAACATGTTTGAAAAATGTTTTGTCAGCGGGGAAATACTGGTGAATCATTCATTTTGCTTAAACGACACTTTTGTTATAATCTACAGTATTAAGAGCGATTACAATGTTTCCCGATATCAACCAACTACCCACGGTATTTGTCACTCGACCATCCATTGATAACCTCATTGTCCAATGGTGTCTGTGACTATGGTCATATCACCCATTGGCTAACCCGTTGTCCAATGGTGACAGTTATCAAGTAATGTATACAAAACCCCACATACCGGCTGTACGTTTGGTGATTACAAAGACTTAATCCCTGTAATTATAACTTTTGAAAATAAACATGATTTTGAAAGTAATTTGATAAAAAGATAATGACTCACATTGCAGATTTAACGGGCAGAGTTTAAGCCTACTGATAAGCCTGATAACCTAGTTTAAATAACATGCACACAATCTAGGTCAGTAACTAATACAGCATTTACGATAACTCACGAGATTAAAACCCTCACAACGAATGACAAAGTGCGATACTTAAACATTCATCGAATTAACGACGAATGACAAAGTATAAACCCTAATTCGAGCAGCACTTAAACATCTATTGGATTGATTTCAATCGATCGGACATTGAATCGTAGCAGTGATCGAGTTATTACCCTGTTTTGCGGCAGCGTTTCGTGATCGTGTGTGTTTTAGAACTATTTCTACAATATCTCAGTGTACGTATTGAGTTTTAACGTCGAACCAACGCGAAATTGCAAGTGCCAAAGTCTACTACTTATACTGGAAAAAGGGCTCCCTCGCGTGGCGCGAGGGGTGCCACCCTACCATAGGGTAGCCCCGTGTTCCAGTAGCTCAGGTGAGTTGGTTGCTCGTTCAATTTCAACTTACACGTAAAACTGTCTATATAATACCAACTAGGGTTTACCCCCCCCCCCCCCTGAGTTTTAGGGGCCCTGATCCTGATTGTTCTGAAATTTTTAGGGTTTGTGCAGAATTACTTGGGGGTCTCAATTAGGGTTTCCTATTGTTTAAAATAATATAATAAATTGGACTTTTAATGAGAGTTGTTACATCCTCCCCATTTTAATAAAATCTCATCCTCGAGATTTACTGGAATAATTGAGGATACTTTCGCTTCATCTCTGATTCCAGCTCCCAAGTGTATTCCGGTCCTCTCTTGGAATTCCATCTGACTTTAACTAGCACTAGTCGTTTGTGTTTGAGAAACTTGATCTTTCTATCTTCTATTTGAAGCGGTTTCTCTATGAATTTTAACTTATCATTTACTTCTATGTCCTGAAGAGGTACTACCAGAGATTCGTCTGATAGACATTTCTTGAGATTGGATACATGAAATACGTCATGTACTCCAGCTAACTCTTCTGGTAGTTGTAAGCGATAGGCAACTGGTCCTATACGTTGGATCACTGAAAATGGTCCTACGTATCGTGGACTTAGCTTTCCTTTCTTACCAAACCATACTACTCCTTTCCAAGGAGAAACTTTCAAGAGTACCTTGTCTCCAATGTGGAATTCTAGTGGCTTGCATCGATTATCGGCATAGCTCTTTTGACGATCTCGAGCAATCTTCAATCTTTCCTTGATTAAAGAAATTTTGTCGGTAGTTTCTTGTACAATTTCAGGACCTGATAATTGACTTTCTCCTATTTCTGCCCAGCAAACTGGAGTTCTGCACCTTCGTCCATACAGTGCTTCAAATGGGGCAGTTTCAATGCTTGCATGATAACTATTGTTATAGGAGAATTCGGTCAAAGGTAAGTGATCGTCCCAATTTCCTCCAAAATCTATTACACATGCTTGGAGCATGTCTTCCAGGGTTTGTATCGTCCTCTCACTTTGTCCGTCTGTTTGAGGATGATATGCCGTACTTAAATTTAGTCGTGTTCCCATTGCTTTCTGGAAACTTGTCCAGAAATGGGAAGTGAAACGACTATCCCTATCAGATACAATGGAGAGTGGAACTCCATGTAAGGATACTATTTCGTCTACGTACAACTTGGCTAACCTTTCCATACTAAGGGTTTCTTTTATAGGTATAAAGTGAGCTGATTTGGTTAATCGATCCACAATCACCCAAATCGCGTTATTACCTTTTCTGGTTTTGGGTAACTTAGTAACAAAGTCCATTGTTATAAGCTCCCATTTCCATACAGGCATTTCTAATTGTTGAAGTAGACCTGAGGGTTTCTGGTGTTCCGCTTTAACTTGTGAACAAGTAAGACATTTAGAAACATATCTAGCTATGTCCTTTTTCATTCCTATCCACCAGAAATTATTTCTTAAATCTTGGTACATTTTATTGTTTCCAGGGTGCATGGTATACCTAGATTTATGGGCTTCTTCTAGAATCTTATCTCTTAATCCTCCTTGCTTAGGAATCCAAATCCTTTTCTTATGGAATCTCCAAATTCCATCCTTTCCTTGTTCTAGTTCTTTTATTCTTCCTTTCATTCCTTCAGCATCGTCCTTGATTGCTGTTTCTTGAACATTCTTCAGTTGTTCCATTAAATCTAACTGTAGATTTAATCTAAGAGCACGAACTCGTCGTTGTTTCTCATGGTACTTACGACTTAAAGCATCGGCAACTACGTTTGCTTTTCCCTCGTGATATTGGATATCACAGTCGTAGTCACTTAGGATTTCCATCCATCTTCTTTGCCTCATGTTTAATTCTTTTTGCTCAAATATATACCTTAAATTTTTATGATCTGTATAGACAATGAACTTACTTCCATACAGATAATGTCTCCAAATCTTAAGGGCAAAAATTATGGCTCCTAACTCTAAGTCATGAGTCGTATAATTTTCCTTGTGCTTTTTCAATTGCCTTGAAGCATACGCAATTACCTTCTTGCGTTGCATTAGCACACATCCTAATCCTAGTTTTGAAGCATCACAGTATACTTCAAAATCTTCAGTTCCTTCTGGTAAGGCTAAGATTGGGGCATTGGTTAACTTTTGCTTTAAAATTTTAAACGCCTCATTTTGCTTGGGTCCCCATTCAAACTTAACTTCTTTACAGGTTAGCTTAGTTAAGGGTATAGCTATCTTGGAAAAATCCTTAATAAAGCGTCTATAGTATCCAGCTAACCCTAAAAAGCTTCTAACTTCCATAGCTGTTTGTGAAACTTTCCATTTGGTGATTGCTTCTATCTTAGCAGGATCTACGTGAATGCCTTCGTGATTTACCATGTGACCTAAGAATTGTACTTCTTGTAGCCAAAATTCACACTTTGAGAATTTGTCGTAAAGCTTTTCCTTTCTTAACAAGGTTAAGAGCGCATGCAAGTGTTGACAGTGTTCGTCCTGACTTTTGGAATAAATAAGTATATCGTCGATGAAAACAATTACAAATTTATCCAAATAGGGTTTACAGATCCTATTCATCATGTCCATGAATGTTGCAGGTGAATTCGTTAATCCGAAGGGCATGACTGTAAACTCGTAATGACCATACCTAGTTCTGAAAGCAGTTTTAGGTATGTCTTCTTCTTGTACCTTTAACTGATGATATCCGGAGCGTAAGTCGATCTTAGAAAAACATCTAGCTCCTTGGAGTTGATCGAAGAGATCATCAATCCTAGGTAATGGGTATCGATTCTTAATTGTAACCTTATTTAATTCCCTATAATCGATACACATTCGCATTGAACCGTCCTTTTTCTTTACGAACAACACTGGGGCTCCCCACGGGGATGAACTAGGTTGTATGAATCCTTTATTTAGTAATTCGTCTAATTGCTTTTTCAATTCTAACATTTCTGTGGGTGCTAACCGATAAGGTGCCTTAGCTATCGGTATAGTTCCGGGGATTAGATGAATTCTAAATTCTACTTCCCTGTCGGGTGGTAATCCTGGCAATTCCTCTGGGAATACATCTGGGTATTCAGAGACTACTAGAATTTCCATAAGTTCCTTTCCTTTAGTGTTAATGATTACAGAAATCATTTACACCATTGCCTGTTTTCTTGAATAACTGGCCAACTTTATTGTTGAAATGAATTTTAGTGGCTTTTGTGGTTTATCCTCTGTAATTGAAATTACCTCTCCTGTGGGTGTGTGTATTTCTATGGCATTTCTATCACAAAGAATTCGAGCATGGTTGGCTACTAAACAATCCATTCCTAACACCACATCAAATCCAGCTAAATTCATAGGTAACAAGTTTGCAGAAAATTTATAGCCTAAGAGTTCTATCTTTCCTTCTTGCAAAACCTTATCTATGTTAATAGAATTTCCATCTGCCGTTTTGACTGTAAATATCTGCCTAAGGTTGGTTAAGGGTAACTTAAGAGCTTGGCAGAATGAAGTATTTATAAAACTTTGGTTCGCACCAGAGTCGAATAATACTTTTGCATAGACGTTGTGGACTAGAAACGTACCAGCTATCACGTCAGGAATTAGTTCTGCCTCCTGGGTAGTCAACTGGAATGCTCGTGCATTCTTCTTGGTAGTTCCGTCGGCTGGTTTGGCTTTGTTGTCTGCTGGTTTAACCAATTTAGGGCATTCTGTTTTGAAATGTCCAGTTTCTCCACAGTTATAGCAGATCCTTGTTTTCTTTCTGCAGTCTTCTTCCCTATGCCCTACAACTTTGCAAAAGTTCCAGGTTACATTGCATCTTCCAAAATGTTTCTTTCTGCAATTTCTGCAGAAAGGAGGAGTTGAGGATTGCCATGTTCCTCTTTTCTTGAAATTACCCACACGAAATTCTTGGGTAATCTTCTGAGCCAATTCTTTCTTCCGGTCTTCTTCTCTTGTGCGTACCAGTTCATCAGTTAGGGTGTTAGCTAATTCTACCGCATCGTCAATAGTGCAAGATCTCGCAGCTTTAACGATATTACGGATTTTGCCAATCAATCCCCAAATATAGCGAGAAATAAGTACTGGTTCTGGCGAAGCCAGGGTTGGTACCACTCTCGCATATTCGAAGAATGTCGAAGTATACCCTCAACAATCTACACCCATCATCCGATGGTTCAGGAACTTATTCGCCATTTGTTCTTTTTCATATTCGGGACAAAATTTTCTTTCCATTAGCTGCTTAAATTCTTCCCTATTCATGGCATAGGCCAATTTTCTTCCTTTGGCTTGAAGTACCGTATTCCACCATTCTAGCGCCCCTTCTTTGAAAAGATGCGACGCATACATGACCTTATCTTCCTCAGCACATTTACTTATCATAAGTACTTCTTCGGTTTTCTCTAACCAACGCAGTGCTGCAGTCGCCCCTTCATTGCCTGCAAATTCAGCAGGTTTACAGGCAAGAAATTCTTTGTAAGTGCAACCAGGCGTTGCAGCTTTCATTTTCTTGGGGAGTGGGGCTTGCCGTATTTCATTATTGTTGTTAGTATGGTTGCTGCCTCCGTTTACGCTATTACTAAAGTTGTCTTCATTAGTACGTTTGCTAGGAATTATTTGTTGAGGTTCCACTGGGTTTCGAGCAGCAGCCAGGATTACTGGAATAGCATTGGCTATTCCTTGAGCAACGATATTCTCGATATCTTGCTTAGTCATAAATTGATCTTCCGGATTTTGCTCAGATTGATTAATCTCGTTAACTGGTTCATTATTAGCATTTTCCATCTGATAATTAATATATATGTAAATTATTAGCATAGGATAAATAATAACTATATGCAAATAATTTTCACAACACATATATAACCAAAATTATCGATTTATCGATTCCCATTTTATATATTATGCATCAGTACACACTGTTATCTTACAAAGTTTTATTTGTAGTTATTTTACAAGATTATATTTTACTATTATTATTATTATACAATCACAGTTTCACAACCCCACTATCCTTCGTCAGTTGGTATTTCAGTAACGACGTTCCCTCTCGTCGTATTTCCAGGAGATCTGTTCTCCTACCTCCCGAATCCTATTCCCTGCACTCACCAGTTCTTCGCCAATAATGACGGAGTTCAGCTAAGTTTTCATTACTCATTGATGGGTTTGGTATAGGTTCTGGGTCAAACTGAGGGAAGAAGGTATAAGGGTTATTAAGAAGGTTTTGAAACTGCCAGTCATTAGTCCACCACTCGTCCATTCCTAAAGGTTGTGTGTGGATCAGAGGATCTGGGATTGCTGGTTCTAAGTTTATTGGAAGTTGGGTTTCAGCAGGATAGGGGTAGAGGTTAGTGTTGATAGGTCTAATGATATCACAACTTGCCAATATGTGATCTAATTCTTCCTGCAATGGTAGTTCTTCAGCTTGCCTAGAACTCTCTCCCGTTTCCATTTCTATTTGCCTAGAACCTTCCCCGATCTCAATTCCTTTGCCTTTGTCTATGGGATTCTCTATTTTGGGAACTCTCCTAGTTGCTGGTTTTCTTCTACGTACACGTCTCCAGCCTACAAATCTTCTCCTTTTAGGCTTTGGTTTCTCCGGAGGTGGCGCACAAAATTCCATAGGTTCCTCCACATCGGCTATATAACCAGTAAAGTCATTGGAAACTTCCACTTTCACTGGATAAAGGTTGAGATTCTGAAGGGCTTCAGATAACTCATTCATGCTGTTTAGCATATATGCAAAAATGCACACAAAAGGCTAAGTTAAAATTTTATAACAAAATTTCACAGATAAACATTCAAGTATTATTGCATACCATGTGACCAATTTAATACAAGGGACAATTAAAGATTAAAACATACTAGGGTTTAGTATAACTTATTTATTCACTGAGTAGAATTTTCTTTAGAGTTTCTGGCTTGTAGATAACATGGGTGCTAATACTGGGTCAAGATAATTAAATGTTAGCATTGACTGCTACAGTGGCTAACATATAAAGATCTGCCCATTTTTCATCTAACTTATTTTCCCATGGTGGGTTACTGCTAAATTCCTGGGTTTCCTGATTAACCCTCACTTCTTCTTTTGGTTGTAATTTCTTTACTTTCTCCTGACTTTTCTTAATAATCAAACTTCTTTTATTAGGGGAAAGTGGTTTCTCATACTGTGCCTTACGGACAAATATTCCTTCCCCAGTATCCGTTGGATATTTTGAGGATGAAGTTCCTTTTTCTTTTGGGGAACTATCTAATTTATGATAGATGTCCGAAAGCTTTTGCTTACCCATACTGTAAACAAATATTCAAATAATAAAACACATATTCACAAAATGACAATTAGTAAAAATTAAGTATTTTCTAAATACTTAATTGGCTTAAATCAGTGGCTCTGATACCACCTTTTCCTGTCACGACCCCAGCCCCGGTTTGACCCGGTCAAGAGCCGCGGGACAGGAAACCCGTGGTATTTATTAATTAATGTGACAGCGGAAGATTTTAACAGGATCTTTTTTTTTAACTAAAAATGCCCGATTATTTTATTTCATAATTTGGAATAAAACCCCGTAATTTTCAATACAGTGATTTCACTGGGAAATCTTTATTTTACAAAAACATGTTTCTTTATTTATATTGAGCCACTTCCTCAAGCTTGTAGTGCTTCGCGGCACTTTTCCTGGATCACAACAGATCACCTGAAACATGTTTGAAAAAGGTTTTGTCAGCGGGGAAATACTGGTGAATCATTCATTTTGCTTAAACGACACTTTTGTTATAATCTACAGTATTAAGAGCGATTACAATGTTTCCCGATATCAACCAACTACCCACGGTATTTGTCACTCGACCATCCATTGATAACCTCATTGTCCAATGGTGTTTGTGACTATGGTCATATCACCACTTGGCTAACCCGTTGTCCAATGGTGACGGTTATCAAGTAATGTATACAAAACCCCACATACCGGCTGTACGTTTGGTGATTACAAAGACTTAATACCTGTAATTATAACTTTTGAAAATAAACATGATTTTGAAAGTAATTTGATAAAAAGAGAATGACTCACATTGCAGATTTAACGGGCAGAGTTTAAGCCTACTGATAAGCCTGATAACCTAGTTTAAATAACATGCACACAAACTAAGTCAGTAACTAATACAGCATTTACGATAACTCACGAGATTAAAACCCTCACAACGAATGACAAAGTGCGATACTTAAACATTCATCGAATTAACGACGAATGACAAAGTATAAACCCTAATTCGAGCAGCACTTAAACATCCATTGGATTGATTTCAATCGATCGGACATTGAATCGTAGTAGCGATCGAGTTATTACCCTGTTTTGCGGCAGCGTTTCGTGATCGTGTGTGTTTTAGAAATGTTTCTACAATATCTCAGTGTACGTATTGAGTTTTAACGCCGAACCAACGCGAAATTGCAAGTGCCAACGTCTACTACTTATACTGGAAAAAGGGCTCCCTCGCGTGGCGCGAGGGGCCTTCACGTGGCGCGAGGGGCCTTCACGTGGCGCGAGGGGTGCCACCCTACCATAGGGTAGCCCCGTGTCCCAGTAGCTCAGGTGAGTTGGTCGCTCGTTCAATTTCAACTTACACGTAAAACTGTCTAGATAATACCAACTAGGGTTTACCCCCCCCCCTCCTGAGTTTTAGGGGCCCTAATCCTGATTCTGATTGTTCTGAAATTTTTAGGGTTTGTGCAGAATTACTTGGGGGTCTCAATTAGGGTTTCCTATTGTTTAAAATAATATAATAAATAGGACTTTTAATGAGAGTTGTTACATGTACCGCCCAAATTTATAGGTATATACTCATTTATCAACAAGTATCAATCCAGATTTATATCATAAAGAAAACAGAGGTGTAAGAGTTTGATGAGCCAAAGTTTTGTAAGATGATTTTTGGGAATCCCACTATCCTAATATTTCAATTTAGGGTTTGGATTTAGAGAGATCGGATGATGCTTCCGAGTTCCGACACTTTGTTTTTCTTATACGAATCAGCGATTAAGGTTAGAATTTTGATTACATCAGTGATTTATGATTACAGTTTGTTATACACTTATACATCTGTTTGTTTTAAGTTAATATTGGTGTTGATTGCTGAAAGTTTCAGTTTGTTATACATCTGAATTTGTCAATTTGGTAGTTAATTTTGGTAGTTAAACTTGAATTTGGGTTTTTAAACTTGAATTTGGTAGTTAATTTTGATTACATCAGTGATTAACAGGTTTTGAAATTGGGTTTTAAACTTCAATTTGGCTTTTAAACTTGAATTTGGTAGTTAATTTCAGTTTGTTATACATCTGATTACAGTTTGTTATACATCTGTTTGTTTTATTTAAGTTAATATTGCTGCTGAAATTGGGTTTTTGAGTTGAGAATAAACAGGTTTTGATGTAGGTTTTAAACTTGAATTTGGTATTTAGGCATTATCAGTTATGCAGAAGAATATTTCAAGTTTTTTTCAAAGGCAACCACCACCTAACATTGAATCGTCATCTTCAACTAGTAAACCCTTGAAAATCGTTTTGGATGATCTTCCGTGGGATCCTTCCGAAAGGAAACCAATTTCATGTTATCACCCTACTCAAAAAGATGAAATTAGACGAACATACTTGCTTCGAGGTCCATGTCAACCGAAAGGGAAAAAAACAGATTTTCCACAAACACTTATTGGTAATGGTGATAAGTTAAGACGGTTCAATCCAAAATGGTACACAGAAAAGCATGGAAATTGGTTGGAATATAGTGTCAAAGCGGATAGAGTGTATTGCTTATATTGTTACTTATTCAAAGAAAGTGGACAAAAAGATGCATTTGCGAGTGAGGGGGTACAATGTTGGCATAGGAAAGAAGAAAGATTCGAAACTCATGTTGGTAAATGCAATAGTTTTCACAACAGGGCGGTTCAAAAAGGAGAAGACTTACTTAAAGAAGCCCAATCTATACCTGCGGTTCAAAAAAAAACCCGAACAAAACAAAGAATATAGAATCTGATTAAGTACTTCGGTTATACTCGCTAAAGGATTGTTGAATGGCGGATTACCTTTTCGGGGTCATGATGAATCTGAAGCATCCTTATATAGAGGAAATTTCATAGAGTTTTTAAAATTGGTTGCACAAATAAATGAAGAAATTGGAAAGTACATATTAAGTAATGCTTCGAAGAATTGCCAAATGACGGCTCCATCAATACAAAAATACATTTGTAATTGTTTTGCAGAAGAAGTGTTAAAGATGATATTTGAAGAGCTTGGTGATGATGTCTTTTCTTTATTAGTTGATGAATCGAGGGATATTTCTAAAAAGGAACAAATGGTTGTGGTTTTCAGATTTGTTGATAAATTAGGATTTGTGAAGGAGCGATATATTGGTGTAGTTCGTGTTATGGAAACAACCGCTTTATCTCTTAAATCTGCAATTGATGAATTATTTGCTCACCGCAATTTGAGTTTGGGTAGGGTTAGAGGCCAAGGATATGACGGTGCAAGCAACATGTCCGGTGAGTTTAATGGTTTGAAAACTTTGATTTTGAAAGAAAATTCTTCGGCATATTATGTTCATTGTTTTGCCCACCAACTTCAACTTGTTGTTGTGGCCCTTGCAAACAAGCATCTTGAAATTTGTAGATTTTTTTAAGGAAATAACAAATTTAATAAATGTTGTTGGTGCATCGTGCAAATGAATAGATTTGCTAAGAGAAAGTCAAAGAGAGCTTTTGGCATTGAATCCGGAAGTTGTAATCGGAAGTGGAAATAGTCAAGAAATGGCACTTACAAGGCCCGGAGATACACATTGGAGCTCTCAAGAAAAAACACTTCTTCGGTTGCTTACCTTATATCCTTGTGTTATTGAAGTGCTTGAATATATAGAAACTTCGGCATGGGAACCAATTCACAAAACTCAAGCAAATGGACTTCAGTTATACATGAAAAGTTTCAAGTTTGTATTTTATTTACATTTGATGAAACATATCTTGGGAGTTACTAACTTATTGTGTGTCGCTCTTCAAAGAAAGAATCAAGATATTTTGAATGCAGTTGAGCAAGTTAGATCAACCAAAGAAGAATTACAAAGGTATCGACTTGAAGGCTTTGACTCACTTTTAAAAGATGTTACATCCTTTTGTGACAAGTATGATATTGAGATGATTAACATGGAAGATGAGTATGTTGACCCGAAAAACAGAAGAAGAAAGACCAACATCACCAATCGTCATCATTTTGTGGTCAATAATTTCAACACGGTTCTCGACATGCAAATTCAAGAGCTTGGAAACCGTTTTAACGAGGTAACCACTAACTTGCTTACGTGTATGAGTTCTTTGAGCCCGCGTGATAATTTTAGTTCCTTTAATAAACTAAATTTGCTAAAGTTGGCCGAAATGTATCCGTATGATTTTACTTTTGATGAAAAAGATAAGCTTATCGATGAACTCGGCCACTACATTTCTAATATGAAAAAAGATAGTCGGTTTGATAACCTGAATGGGGTTAGTGATCTTGCCAAAAGGATGGTGGAAACAAGGAAACACATTGAGTATCAGTTGGTCTATCGTTTAATAAAGTTGTCACTAGTTTTACCGGTTACAACGGCTAGTGTTGAAAGGAGTTTTTCTTCAATGAAGCTTGTGAAGACAGAATTACGTAATAGGATGGGTGATGGATACATGAACGATTCTTGCATTTGTTACATTGAAAAGGAGTTCTTACAAAAAGTTTCCGTTGAGAGTGTAATGCAACATTTTCAAAAGATGAAAACTCTTCGTCAACAACTTTAGGTAGTTTTTTTTATTTGTAAAGACTATCGTATTTTATATTATGTGTTTTTAAATTTCTAATGACGATTTTCTTTTCATCATTGTATCTTACTTTTATTATGTGGTGAACCTTACCCGATCCGAACGATCGAACCGACCCGAAATTCTTTATGTTCAGTCACATGAAATTGGAGTATCTAAAAAAGTGAACCCAGTGAAAAATATTCCTGGATCCGCCACTGGCTAGATGAGCAGCTGCTACCCATCTTGTTCCGTTTTGATTCATCATCTTACTCGTCAATATTCAAAAAACTCGCTTTGTAAGACCTGGACCATCTTCTCAAATTCCCTCACACACGTTACAACTGCTTGATGATCAAAACGCCCGATGACAATCAATCTTCCTATTTCTTTGTCGTTGGAAACAGATTCAACACCCGGAACACTAGAAACTGCCTTCTCTATCTTTTTTATTTCACTTTCACTGTTAAAGTTCACTCCCAGCGTTACTTTCCATTTCTGGAAAAAAAAAGTAGGATCGAACAACAAAGGACAATAAGAACCATCATAATAAGAACTCTCTCAAACAAAGTAAAAAATTTTAAAATTAAAACAAAAGAAAAGAAACAAAAATAAGAATTTGCTAATGGACGTAACATTAAAAGCAAACAAAATACGGGGACAACAAAAACAAAAGTAAAGGTGTATACTTACATAGTGATTGGGGTTTCGGAAATTATTGAATTCCTCAAAGACAGGTTCTAACTCACTACATGTTCTCCATCTTCGTGAATCTATGACAATAAGTGCTTATGATTATGCATCTTAATATCAAATATTAATATCAAGTATAAAACATCGACAATCAATTGTTCAAATAACTAGGAACTTACCAGTAATATGAATATTGTCTCCAAAAAAAATAGCTGGGATGATTGAGTTGAAGAAATCACGACGGCAAAGATAGTAGCCTCCTTTGGTTACCTCGAATCGAGACAGATCTCCTCCAATCACTTCTTCCTCACTCTTTTCTTCTTCTTCTTTCTCTACTTCACCACCATCCTTATACACAAGGCTCGCACCATATCCACTTATTATTATTGTTCCTTCCTCCGTTAGGATATCCACCTCAACTTCATCACCAGCGTCTAATAAGTTGCCAATTGGCCAATAACTTAACCACACAACATCTTCAACTCTGGGTTTGCAATACACCACAGGGCTGTATACCCAGGTAACACCCCTGGTTCGGTTACTGATTCTGGCGAACAAAGGACATCTATCTTCACCACCTGATGATCTGTATAAGGCAGTTACATTTAATCCATGAATTTTATGCTTCTTTGGATGCAGAGGCACACGAAAGGATAAAAATTTGGATGAGGACGTATACTGATGTGTCGCCATGCTTTGATCCTTTATGCCTTGCAGATAGGTGCTTCTTATACCAAATTCATACAACATCTATATATATTACACAACACAAAACTCAATTACTTCATCATATACTAGACATTTTGCTGGATATTTGTGAGAAACTGAGAAAGAGATAACCTGGATATTCCAAGTTCTGCCTTTAGTAATCTGATCACCAACCAGGTCCACCTTATGATCTTTATACGCTTTAATCCATTGCATATGTCCCAGATCTTTTTCATCAAGTTTTTCTATGGATACTAACTTAAAAAGGCCTTCAATCTCAATCAGTTTAAAACAACCTTCATAACAAAGCTTCTCTAGTGTGAAACGAGCTGATTGAAATGTTATATTCTCCAGCGATGTACACCAATCTACACGCAACGTCTTTAGCGTACTTGGGAGACATGATAGAGACTTGAGGTTTGGACAACAACCCAAGTAAAGCGACTGAAGCATTTTAAGGTCAACGTATTGTGGCAGGATTTCAAATGAATTGGAAGATATAAACAACAAAGATAACGATTGGGGTAAGGCAAACAAAGGCTGTTCTGGAGTTCCACCACAAATACATAAAGCTTTTAGCCTTTCTAGTTGCTTTACACACTTCTGATTCGATAAAGCCTTCCACAGCCTAGTGCACCCTGTCAAGCTCAAGAAGGAAAGATTCTTAAGGTATCCTATGGTATTACAAACATGACTCAAACTGATACAGCCACAGAGGTCCAAAACCACAAGTTTAGGGAGTCGGTGGAGATTGCAGATGCTGACAAGTTTGTGAGACCAAGAGAGATCTAGAACCTTGAGCGAATTAAGAACCTGTTCCACGAATAACAAGTTGAATTTATCATTGTACGTTCAAATGAAGATTGTCTAACACTGAGAAGCTAAAAGGTAAAGTGATAAACAGAAGACTGAATTCCTTGTACCATGGGTGGCTTGAACTCTTCCAAATCTCCAAAATTCATATGTAATGCCACCAAGCAGTTTGTTAATAGGCCTGCGGGTATTGATTTCAGATAACATTTACGCCACTTCAACCATCTTAGATCTGGAAAATTCTTGTAGGTCCCGGTGAGTTTCACATTAGTGAGATGGAGAAATTTTAGGTTCTTCATCTTTATAAGGGAACTTGTTTTGAATGCCTGCAAATTCAGTATGCCTGATAATGATCACTAGGTAAATAATATTTCGCTACCATTGGAGGAAGAAGAAAAGGTATACAAAAAAAAAAAGAAATTCATCTCCCTGAAAGTCGTTTATTCTTAACCCCTTAGGGCATAAGTTAATGCTTCCCTAACTGAAATCTATTGTGTCCGGCCCTAACCAATATATTCTTTAGTCCTGGTCGTAATATGTATGAACAATTTGAGGAATGACAGGCAAAGCTGTTTCTTTTTTCAATTTAATGGGCTTGGAATGAATCATGTTTTTTTTACAGGAAAGAGTGAACAAAATCAGATTCATACCGTGTGTGTTGCAATTAGCCAATCAACCATTATGGTGGTTAGGGGAAACGGAGTGGATCGGTAAACACAGCGGCAAAGCGGTTTACCGAGCGGTAACACCGCCGCCGTTTGTGTTTACCGCCCGGGAAACATGACGATCGGTGAACCTTTACCGACTCGGTGAAGGTGAGGGAAGGTGAAGGGGGACCGATGATTGGATGGTTTCATTTATATTTTTTTTAAATAATAGTTTACCTAATCCAAGATAGGTAAACCACCGCCAACGTTTTTGAGCAATAGGTAAACAAAATAGGTAAAATGGCGTGGCACTGTTTGATTGGGTGATTTTGGAGTTTACCTATTCCAAATGTTTAATCACTCCCTTCACACAGGTGAAGAAATTCTTATAATTAATTGCTTTTTAATTAGTTTCACTAAAATAACTGCTCAAATTTGGTCAAGAAGACAACTATATTGATGTGTGACAATTATGGTATTGGGAAATTCTTGTAATTCTTGCCAAGTATGGAACACTAATTTACTTAGACCATCCACAATAAGGAGACTTAAAAACATATAAAAACCTGCCTAGTTAGCTGTCACATCAGAAAAATACTCATTCACCAAAAACACCTAAAACTCACCCAATAAGAAAACTTAAAAATATCCAAAAACATTACCACATCATCACCACCTTCTAAAAAAATCCCTCTCTATCTAAATAATATATAATTAAAAGGACAAGGTGACCCACTATTTGGTTGTTTTTAGTCATTTTTGTAGAAAAACATATCTCAAATATGGGGCGCAAAAACAAGGTCTACAATAAGGAAAAATGGATGATGTGGAAAAATGAGTAAAAACAATACCCAAAAACGTATTATTGTGAATGCTCTTATTAGACTTACCTCTGATCTCATCCCTTCCTTAGCTTCTAGGATGTTCAACACCAGACCTTCAATTGTCTTGGAACCCTAACGGAGAAAGACATGAAATTAGAGAATGCTTATTTGAAAGGAAAAATTACAAGTTTTGTCCTTTATCTTTATACCACTTTTCAGGCGGTGTCCTTTTTAACGAATGTTGACAGGCGGTGTCCTTTACTAGGTATTTTGTTGCAACTTTAGTCCTTTACACCCAACCCAGTTAAAAAACCATGTTAATTGTTGACAGGCGGTGTCCTTTACTAGCTATTTTGTTGCAAGTTTAGTCCTTTACCTAGGTATTAATTGTTGGGTGTAAAGGACTAAACTTGCAACAAAATACCTAGGTAAAGGACTAAACTTGCAACAAAATAGCAAGTAAAGGACACCGCCTGTCAACATTCGTTAAAAAGGACACCGCCTGAAAAGTGGTATAAAGATAAAGGACAAAACTTGTAATTTTTACTATTTGAAATGAAAGGTTGTGAAATGTACAATGCGCATATAGATAAACGCAAGAAGCATCTTACATCTCCGTTCCTCAACAAAGTTTTACATTCATCATCACGCCAAACTCTACTATGTTCTGCAGGATCTTTGGAATCCTTTCGAACTATATTTCTTGCCATATCTTGTAGGAGTTTATGCATTGCCAGTCTGAGTCTGTTCCCACTAACTCTTGGATCAGTAACAAGGCATCTGTTAATGAGGGTCACAATCCCAGATTCTGCATGATAGTCATCCTCCAATATCTTTTTCACATCATCTGTATATTCACCAAGAAACAAACAAGCAATATGGAGAAACAACTCTCGGTGACTCTCACATGGCAAGGTATCAAAACTCTTTTGTAGTACACCTTGGATTTTAATATTAATATCTCCTTTCAAGGAATTCAGTGAATTCACTGTACTTCTCCACGTTTCAATTCTTGTCCCCTGACCTTCAGATAAAGAAGAACCCAATACCTTGAGAGCTAGCGGATTCCCTTCACAATATTGTGCTAACTGTATTGCAAGCTCCTCAAAGCCTTCCCTAGGAACCTTACATCCAAAGGCATGATAACTTAAAAGTTCCAATGATTCATGATCATTTAACAATTCAACTTCGTGGACATAGCACCCAGAAGATATGGACCCGACCCATGTATGTATGCTTAGATGCCTTGTTGTTATAATGATTTTGCTTTGTGTATGGAAAACCTTTGTTCCAACTAAAGTGTTTAGTGTATCTTTGTCATCGATGTCATCAATAACAATAAGCACCCTTTTTTTTTCTATAACCTTTTCGATCTGAAATGTTCCTTCAGAAACATTAGATATCATTATGTTGTTTCCTGAAACATCTCTGAGAAGTTGTTTCTGTAAACCAAGCAATACACCAGCTTCATTCTCAATCCCTTCAAGAAAACTGCTGCATTCAAAGTTTTGCTTGTTTAAGTTATAAATGTATTTGGCAAGTGTTGTTTTGCCACTTCCTCCCATCCCGCAAATTGCTAGAACAGGATGATCAGGCTGCTCAGATCTCAACCAGGAATTAATATCTCTGGCTCGAGTCTCTATTCCAGTTAGATCCGCTGGAGTACTAAGGAGCTTCAAATCTAGTTCACGGTAAACTTTTTGAACAATATCTGCAATAAAGGCGGTTTCAGACCTGGAAAGGAAAATGATCAAACTTAGAGCAAGACATCAAAACCGCTTAAGAGCATAAATGCTTCAGTTCATGAAGAATAAAACCACCAAATAGAAAAAAAAAAATTTTAAAAAAATCTTTAGCAGATGTACATGCAATCTGATTAAAACCACCATACACAATCAACCAAAGTGTACACAGAAAATGTACATGCGATCTGACTAAAGCCATAATTTAATAATGATAAACTGAACTAGCTAGATACGCTCCATTTAATATGGAAAACCAAACCTTGTCCACCCGCTTAATTCATTACATTTGTTCACATTAAAATTATATTGTCTATATCTAACTAAAAAAGTTTCAAAACCGACCATCAAATTGTGCAAATTAAGTAACATAGCTTTTAGCAAACTAGGTACTCATAAAATAGTTTATAACTTATAGCAGGTTCAAATGGGTCAGCGAACCATTACCAATGACAGCCGCCACCTCCCACCATTGTCGCCTTTGTCACCACCACCGTTCCCTCTACTTACACCGTCGTCCTTACCACCACCATCACAAGTCACCGCCTGTACACTTCCACCACTGTCCTTGCCACCACCACCATCAGCAGCAACTACCAAATGTCCGACATCATTTGGATACGTTTGGTTTTGTTACCATCCCAAAGTATGACATCTTCTTGTATAGTTTTTCTTATCTCTTTATTATAGGCAGTAATCTTGACCCATTATTCAAAGAATGGGTAGATTTGGGTACAAAAGATCAATAGGGTTCATTTGGATAAACTTAAACTAGTCAATTGGTTAATTTGTGCCTACGCGAATTAATAGACGCGTTTGACGAACAACTATTATAAAAGTTGCTAACTTAAAAACGGTCCAAATGGATAGTATAACTCGTGACCATTGTTCCTCCACCACCTACTCCTTCTCGCTGCCACTTCCATCGTCACCACCACACTCCACCATTGCCATTGACCACTACGTTGTCGCCGTAGCCACCAACACACCCATCACCACACTCCACAACCGCAGTTGTTTACGCAACATCTACCTCTCACCGCTGCCTCTGTATCCGTCACCGTACCTCTGCCTACACCATCGCCACTAGCCACCATAAAGAATATAGCGTGTCAACCTATTTTGGCATTTTTTTCTAAAGCAACTCATTTCAACGCAACTCTTTTTTCACCTCAAGCCATGTTTGACCCGAACTTATTTGCTCCACCCATTTAATCATTAAAGAAAATATAGCATGCTCTGGCCCATTTCACATGTTTTTTTTTTTTTTTTTTTTTTTTTTTTGTAAATCTGTTTGTTCTGACCTGAACTTGTTTTGCCAGTTATACTCATTGTAAATACAACGGAAAATGGTATAGCAACAAGAAATATGAAAGCATGATCCCTCCAAATACACTCCATGAAAAATATATGCTTTTAAGTTTGGAACAAATTAAAATAACCAATTTCCGCTAAAAAAAAAAAAAAAAAACAATTCAAATGGTATGGGCCATTAAAATCCTAGATTTGCTAATCAAAACTAAAGTAGCAGTAACAAGTGTTTATATATAGTAATGAAGCATACCCTGAAGGAGACGTCCCCTTTAAATCAGCCACCTCTGCTAGGGCTTCCTTCCACCGTTTCACATTATCCTCCCTCCATTTTGAACCTTCTTTCGCTTCAATCGCGAAGCTTCCTCGCTGGTTCCTGACATCCGAAGGATCGACGCCGTAAAACACAGGGAAAACCAAATGACCGGCATTCCTCCTTTGCTGGAGGATCAACGAAAGCTCATCCAGGCACCATCTTGAGTTTGCAAAGTTGTTTGAAATTACAATGATTGAAGCTCGAGAAGTTGTTATTGATCTCTCGATTTCTGGCTTCAGTTGTTGACCTTCACGGATTTCATCATCGTCCCTGAAGGTCCTGATCCCGGCTTGATGTAAGGCCTTATAAAGATGATCGGTAAAAGAATGACGAGTGTCTTCACCTCTGAAACTGAGGAAGACATCGTACTCGTAATGGGTTGTTGGGGCAGATGTAGATGTAGATGAAGATGAAGAAGTAGAAGCCATTTAGTTTAATTTAAGAAGAGGTTGTGAAATCTTTAAACTCAAAGAGGTTCTCAAGTGAAGCTGAGGGGAAGGGGTAAGAAGATTATAAAGCCTTTAAAAAAGTCTTCTTAAAATATCCAAAAATTATCCAAAAAGTCAAAAGTCTTCTTAAAATATCCAAAAATTATAAAGCCTTTAAAAAGTCAAAAGTCTTCTTAAAATATCCAAAAATTATCCAAGGGAATTTACTCCGCAACGAGATAAAGTTAAAGTAGCTGCTTTACATTTTCTTCTGGGAAATTTATTAACAAAAACAAAAGGTCATACTTTCACACCGAAATTATTGTAGGTGACTAGGTGGGGGCATAAAACTAATGATGGATTGGAGCCTCTTATGTATAATTATGTATAAGGGGGATTCTATCGGCACACCTGCTCTCTATTCGCACACTTTGACAATTAAACACGGAACGTAGAGGCCTATACGATCTGTATTGGATAAAGTTAAGACATGGAAGACTGACAAGTGTAGGGCATGTCTGGCAGCTGAGCAATACGGATCGTATAGGGCCAGTGTTGTAAAAGTCGGATTCCAAGGCCGAGTACTCGGCGAGTACTCGGTCCTCGGAACCCCTCCGAGGCGACTTCCTCCTAGGCGGACTCAATTAGTCGGCCTCGGTCAAACTCGGCGCCTAGTCGGCCTAGTCGGACGTAGTCGGAAAGAGTCGGCCTAGTCGGTCTAGGCGGTCAACGTGGCTTGTTGACTTTTAATTAGTCAAAATCGGTCAAAATCGGTCAACATCGGCCTACTCGGCCTTGTACTCGGACTACTCGACCTTGTACTCAGACTAGTCGGACTTGTATTCAGAATATTTGAACTTTAAACATGTTTCATTTAAATTATACTCAGTTGACATGAATTATGCTTATTTTAACATATATATAATATATAACAATTAATTTTCTTTATAGTTACCATGTCCGCGTACTCCCCGAGTACTCTCCGAGTACTCCGATTACTCCCAACTCCCCAGTCGGCCGACTAGGGACCGCCTAGCGACTTTTACAACACTGTATAGGGCTATACGCAGGGGCGGATCTAGGTGTGGTTCAGGGGTGCACGGGATACCCCTCAACTTTCTTGGCGAAATACAAAAAAGAAAATTGCGTTACGGTTGTATGTATTCGGATACCCCTAAGAAACTATTAGGATGCCCCTGAATATAATATTGGAGAAAGATGGAGAAGAAGAAGAACAAAAAATTTTGAAGAAAAATGAGATCTCCATCATGAGTTGCAGAGACTACTTGGAAGAAGAAGACGACTCTTCATTTAAAGTCAAAAGATAATTAATATTATTTGGATTTTCCTTTTTCTTTTTAAATATGAACCCACATGGGCTCCCAAGCCTACTATTGTTTACTATTTTATTTACCTTTTACAATTTACAATCACAATATAATAACTAACATACTATTATTATTACTAGTATGGTATTTATTAAATTTATCATCTACTAATTTATTAATCAGTATATTATTTATTATTTTATCAACTAATTATCTATTAGCTTTTTAATTTTTTATTCTATTTGGAACTTAACTGGAAAGTTTTAATTTGGTTGTTGTCAAAGGACAAACCTACATGGTTTTTAAAACGTAAACGATAATTTCTGATATTTTAAAAAGTAAAGAATATCTATTGAAATGTGGTATAAACATACAGGTCAAAAAGTGTAACTTACCCTTTAATTTATGTGAATACTAGATAACACATTTCGCCATATTAAAATGTTTTATTGTTAAGATTATTTAGTATTAAAAAGCCTCAAACACTTTAACAACCATACGAAATTAAAGTTCGTGAGATATTTTAAAGTACATATCAGAAGATACATAAACTTATGTTAGCACCCGATTCAAACAAAGTTGGAAATTTTTATGTTTGCTTGTATGAAATTGAAGGATCTAAAAAGATTGACTTCATACAAATAAAATCCTGGATCCGCCATTGAATGTACGGTTAAAAAATGCTCTGTTTAATGAATGTATGGTAAAAAAAAATTGGGATACCCCTGAATTTTGCTTCTAGATCCGCCACTGGCTATACGATCCGTATTAAGGCCCTGATTTTTTGGGGTTTGAATTTTGGTGTGTTGTGTTTGGTTTTTGGTATTTTGGGTTTGGTTATTGGTGTTTATTATTGGTTATTTTTAGTGAACACCCCTCGGAAAACCTGTGAGTAGAATGTTGTGCTGACAGATACGACCGGAAGAAGGGCCATTAGAAAGTGTTGCTAACTTAACATTTAGGCTACGACATAACACATATTGAATTGTCTTTTTGCACTTAGGGATGTTGGTACTCTGCTAAGGTGCCACAAATACAAAAAATATGGTCATTCTATATGAGATTTACTCCATTTTTTTTAAATTTTGTTTGTGAAGAAGATCATCTATATTGTTGTAAACCTGTGTAAAATTCTTAAACGAATGTACGACCTTTTAAAAAGGTGATTTCATTGTTCTATTGTAATGATATCATCTATTCTGAATTCCTCTCTTTAGGATGAGGAGACTTAAGTATTAGGTTTTCACATACCAAGTCATCCCAAAATGTTAGATGGTCAACAACAACAACAAGCTTACCCGGTTTATCCCACCTATGGCTAAGAAGCTATAGGTAGGGTCTGGGGAGGGTGAGATGTAGGCACACGTTACCTCTATCCTAGGGGATAGAGAGGCTGCTTCCTGCGAGACCATCGGCTCCAAAGACGTATCAAGATATAATAGTCATAAAAAGCATACGCATGCACGCGTCTAGCAAAAAAAACATATTTGGTTTAAAAATTCACCCCGCAAAGAACTATAAAAAGCTAAGTTCCTAAGACAAAAGAGCCCCCACCCTATAAGTCCTTAACCTTAATCCTACTTCTCCATGAACTCCTGTCCTCGACCATGTCCTCAGAGAGGTGGAAGTCTAACAAATCCTTTCTAACTCGCTCGTCCCAAAATGTTAGATGGTCGATGTAATATATTTTATGATTCTTGTCTTTTTATCCCAGAGTTGCGAGTTTAGTTTTTACCATTTACCTACATTTTGGTTCTCTTGATTACAAACAACTTGAGTTCTTCATCAAACATCTAGCTCAGTATTCTAGCACAAAGAACAATGATGTAATTTACTGAAAGGTATGATTTTCTAATGCATCATTAGGTAAATACATATTTAAAATGATTTTAGCATAAAAGGATAGTAAATTTTACATAGTTTTAAACTTTTAAATGATTATCTAACTTTTTACCAATTGGTTATATTAATATTTTCTGTTTGTTTAGGGAAAAGGGTAAAAAATGATAATAACAATAATACTTAAAAAGGGAAAACAACACAGAAATATAACTAAGTTTGCCCACTGTTCCAACTAAGTTATCTAAACTTATATTGTCCCTCTAAAATAACTAAACTTTAATTTCCTGTTCTAATAGTGTGTAATTACCAGGTCACTAGGTTACTATTTTTTTATTTTATTTTTTTCGTTGTCACCATTCGCCATACTCAGTTCCGTGACTGTTGCGCTTAGCTTCGTCGTCGCGGATATCGATTTAAATCCACGAACAGGCACGGTGAACGAATCTTGTTTACTATTTAATCTTGGAGTAAATTACAAAACTCGTCCTTTATGTTTACACTATATTTCAAAGTATGTCCTTTATCTTCAAAAAATTACAAAAAACGTACTCGATGTTTGCAAAACCTTGCAAGTTATGTCCTTTAGCCCTAACTCAGTTAATTTTTATAGTTAAATCTGATCTAGTGGTCCCCACATAAGGGTATTTTGGTCATTTTAGCCTAAACACTAAAATAAATAAATCAAAAACCTATCTTTTAACCCTTTCCCTCTCCAAACTCTCTCTCTATATATATATATATACACACACAAATCACTAGAACAAACTCTCTGCAAATCCGCCACCGCCGGCAACACCTCTAGCACCACCGCCGGCAACACCTCGGGCACCACCGCCGGCAACACCTCTAGCACCACCGCCGGCAACACCGCCATAACTCTCATCATCGGTTGCTAATTCTCACTCTCTCTCCTAGGGTTTCGATTTCCGTTTCAACCTAATGGCTACATCATCTTCATCCGATCCAGTTGATGGTGAAGAAAACGAAGGAGATGAGAGAGAAAGCAGAAGCAGATGAGAGAGAGAGAATAAAGAGGAACACATCTTCATCCGATCCAGTTGATGGTGAGTCCTTTCTTCCTCCTACCTCCATTGGTGGAATGATTTGTGATTTGGTGAGTTAGGGTTTGTTCTATTGTTCCGCCATTGATGAAGCTTTTTGAGTTCTTAGGTTCAAATAGGAGACTGAAGAGTTTTTTTATAACTGAGTGGGTAATTTACTCTTCAATATATCTACAAAGATATGGGTAATTTCGTAACATATAATTTTGATTTTTTTAGGATAACTTTGATGTTTGTATTGGAAGGAAGAATCAATAGCATGTGTTTCTGACCGATCTTCTGGATTAGGACTCCATTGTCGCTGTTACCAGCGTAACCGGTGTCCCCCTGCTGCTGCATCTATCTCGATCGAGAGAGAGAGAAATGAAGAAGAAGAAAGTGGAAGGAGAGTTTCTCAGGTGGTAGGAGAGGTGGGTGGTGGATGGTGGTGGGAGGCGGTGGCGGCGGCGACAGGTGGGTGGTGATCGGGTGGTTGCGATTGTGGGTTGTTAGAGTGAGAAAGATTATAGATATAGAGACAGAGAATGTATGTATGTATTTGTTTAATATATAAACAAAATTCTTTTATTGATTATTTTTTATAATTGTTTATTTTATTAATTAAAGTAAAATGACTAAAATACCCTTATATGGGTATAAACATGTCCAGTGATTAATCACTAATGGTACAGTGATTAGTCAAACTAAAAGTAGTTATAAGTTGGTAATTATGTGGGCATTAAACCCTTAAAAGGGCACCCTCTGATTCCCGCTCTAACTAGGTCATTTGTCGGGTCAAAGTTGGTTATAAAAAGTCAACAGAAACTTAATTTTCGAATTAACACATAATTAGCAATGTAGAAGACGTGTAACCTGTTTTACCACTCATATACCTTGGTAATCAATGCTAGAACATGTCTAAGCATGTCCGACCCGACAATTTTCAGTTTAGGACCGGTTCGGAACCGAAAGTCGCATGAATTGACCATTGCTTTGACTTTCAGTTCTGACCCATATTAGCATGATTTAGAAATGTATTAGAGCTCCATTAGGAGCAGCTTGTATGATAGTATAACCCTCTGCGATTATACTACTTGACTCGTTGATTGTCCGATGTTTCCGTTAATTGCTTAATGTTGACCATAATGCCCTTTTTTACCATAAAATGAGATTTTTGGAAACGTGAGAGGACAATAATCTTTGTTACTGATTTATAAACATGTCCCTAAAATTTCATATCAGTTTGAGGTCTAGATTAGGTGTTATGCTCAATAGCGTAATTAGAAAGTTTTTTTATTAATTAAACGGCGTAATTAGCATAAAGCCTCTAAACCCAATTTTTGACACCAAACCTTTTACCCACTGATGTAATATAATATTTTGGGATTTTTGAATATTTTTAATTATTTTTAAACTGATCATAACATAGGGTTATTACCTTGATTCGGTAATTACCGATTATACCCTTTTCGTTTATAAAATGAGTTTTACACGGCATTTTGATACCAAATCTTTTGCTACCGATTTTATATGATAAATGAAGTATTTTGAACTTTATAACCTGATCAGAAAACTTAGATTTCCTATTATAACCCGGAAATCGCTTAGAACGACTTTTTACGCGTATTAAACACCTAGTATGGGTTAAAACCATTCTTGTAATATAAGACCTTTCACCAACTGATATAACCTATTAAATTAAATAGTTTTATTGATTAATTCAGACCCGAATCTCAGAATTTTATTTAATCTCTTTTATAATCTTTAAAAAATGACCAAAATACCCATACGGGGCTTAAATTGAGATTAAACTCTTTTGGGCATAATGGAAGGTATCCTACTGATATCACAACATATTCAAAGCATATTAACTTAGGAAACCTGATCATGAATCATTGGGTTACCCGTTATGCGTTATTCGCGTTCGGTTCGGTTTATGTAACTAGTTTGTATAAATTGACCGAAACGGGTCAAACCTTATCATATTCACCTCAAATCCAGAATGTGTTTAGTTTACCCATATTATACAAGTCTTCAAACTTGTCGGGACTAAATCACATTCATATCCGGTATCCGCTTAATCTTGCGTTTTGAACCGTATACCTTCTTTAAAACTAACCGGTCTAAGTTTAGGCTTAATTAAGACCTGTTAGGAATCTAATAGGTTAATTAAAACCTTCGTTCCAGATTAGGAGCCCGGTAAAAGCTACGTGCACTTACTGTTGTGATTTATACTTTGCTCAGGTAAATACTTTTAACTTATTTTCCCTTATACGGGCTTGGGGTACGGTATATAAAATACCGCTTAGTCGGGCATTGAATATTTAATCGTATGGAGGTTAATTTATTGAAATGACCCGTTTAAATTGTTGTGTTTGTTTAAAGCCTTTGGGGGGTTAATGACCATGTCCCGGATATCCTTGGCATCATTCAAGAAATGACCACGACCTTAGCACGCGGGTGTAGGCGTACACCCGCTAGTGCATATATAAATAATGAGGTATAACCGCCGGTTACGGGAATAACCTGCCCTGGGACTATACCATGTGGTGTGTCTATTAATCTTTAACCCGGTATTCAGCCCGGGCTACTGAACGTATAACGAGCATGTAATTCTTTTACAAGTTTATATATAAATAATTATCCCAAGTTATAAAATGTTTTGTGCCACGTGCATTCAAATCAATTTTCATAAACCTTTTCAAAATGAGTCAGTTAATTGTATTTACCAGTGTAAACTGACGTATTTTCCCAAAAAAAGGTTAAGTGCAGGTACTACTCGAAATAGGCTGGCCTCTCCTTAGCATCAATAAGAGTCTCGCAAGCTTGGATGCATTTAAGTCTGCTGAACTATGTTTCCTTTTTATTTGATCCACCTGTGGATTATTTTCAACTATTTTGTGATACTTAATATTACAATTTTATTCGGTTGAAATGAATCTATCTTTTGCTTCCGCTGTGCATTTAAATATTGTGTTGTTTGACTATGATGATATCAACTACGTCACGATACTCCCCCACCGGGCCCACCGGTAATACGTGGAAATATCGAGGTGTGACAACTTGCAAGGGTTTGCAAACATCGAGTACGTTTTTTGTAATTTTTGAAGATAAAGGACATACTTTGCAATATAGTGTAAACATAAAGGACGAGTTTTGTAATTTACTCTTTAATCTTGTATATATTTTAGTTAAAAAATGTGTTTTTTTTAATATGAAATATCCATTTCATTATTTATATTTTCCAGATCATATCAAAAATAAAAAAGATAATGAAACCTGACACGTCATCATTGGTAACCTGGTAACTTAATATAATTATATGGCATTAGGGCATGTGTAGTCATAACGCCCCTTTGGGGGCGTTATGCGACACGTGGCGCGCCACGTCAGCGTGGGGCGTTATGGGGCGTTATGCATGTTAAGTCCGTAGTCATAAAGCCCCCGTCTAATCATTACTCAATTATTAATTTCCAATTTTTTATAATTATTTTCTAACTTTATAAAATTAAAATTCATTTCATTAAATTAAAAAACATTACACTACAATTAAAAAAAAAACATTACACATAAAAAAAAAACAGTAACCTAAAAAAAAAAAAAAAAACGGTTCCAAAAAAAAAAAAAGTTCCCGTCTTCAAAGATTAATCTTCTTCGTCTTCGTTGTCTCCTTCTTCCTCTTCGTTTTCTCCAGCATCCAAACCTACGTCTTCAAAGTTCCCGTCTTCGAATTCCTCAACCTCTTCTTCCTCGGAATCTTCTTCGTCTTCATTGTTGTATCCAATTGGCCGAATCGCCCAAGCATGCTCAACCAAATCTGCCTTCAACGCGTTATGCATGTCCCTAGATCGCAATAGTTGAGCATTTGCGAGTCTCTCTTCCATTGTTGCTTGGGTTCCTTCGACTAAATCTTCCGGAATGTAGTTTTGGCATATCGCTTTTCCATCATCCTCAATGATCATATTGTGCAAAATGATGCAAGCATACATGGTCATTCGTATTCTATCCTTATGCCACATGCGACAAGGATTTCTGAGAAAATGCCATCGTTGCTGTAGAACCCCAAAACACCTCTCGATATCCTTTCTCGAAGACTCTTGTAATTTTTTAAAATACTTTCTTTTCTCATCGAACGTTTCAGAAAACGTTTTAACAATAATCGAATACTCCGGGTATATACCATCGCCCAAATAGTAGCCATGCTCGTAGTCGTTCCCGTTTGCATGAAAACCGGCCTTTGGTATAGTTCCAGAAATGTAGCCCTCTATTAATGGTGAAGCCTCTAACGTATTAATATCGTTAAAACACCCGGCTACACCAAAGAAGGCCGACCAAACCCAAAGGTCGTATGACGCAACAGCTTGTAATACCAAAGTTGGCCCTTTTTGATCACCCCGTGTATGTTGACCTCGCCATGCGGTTGGACAATTATACCAACGCCATTGACGACAATCCAAGCTACCAATCATGCCGGGTATTCCATGCTTTTCTAGATGGACCTCATATATTTGTTGAAGGTCGTTCCAAGTGGGATTTCTCAAATAACGTTTTCCATATAACTGGCATATACCTAAAATATAATTTAATATATAAAAGTTTTACTTGTAAGCTACTAAAAAATCAATATATAAAAGTAAGTAAATAAATAAAAAAAAGTCAAAAAAAAAATACCATAGCAAAAATGTTCCACGCAATCTCGGGTTGTTTTCTCCGCCATCTTCAAGTACTCGTCGTTGATGTCGTACGTGTTTCCGTATGCTAATATGCGTAACGCGGATGTGACCTTTTGAATTGAGGTGAAGCCTAAGTATCCTCGCGCGTCCATTCTTTGCTTAAAGAAATCATACGTATTTTCCAAATCATTAGAAATGCGCAAAAATAACCTTTGGCTCATACGAAAACGCCGTCTAAAAACATTGGGTCCGTGAACCGGTGTCGCATCAAAATAGTCTCTCATCAAACGCTCGTTCGCGGCTTCACGATCTCGCAAGATATAGGTGCGCCGCAAGATGGGTCGTGGAGGGGGAGTAGGCCGAACGTGCTCAAGTGCTTGTATCATAAAACTACACACACTCGTAACCGCTTCTTCCTCCTCCGCGTCTTCTTCGGGTGAAAAAAATCTTCGGTAAATATCGGTGAACGAGTCTTCCGACGGGGAACCCATTTTTTTGAATTAGGTGAGAGTAGCTTCAACACTTTTTAAAAAATATAGAGAGAATGAGAGTTGGAATGTATTGTTTTGTAAAAAAAAATGGTAGAGTTGGAATGTATTTATAGTGTGAAAATAAAAAAAAAATTATTTTTTTTTTTTTTTTTAAACATGACCGTTTGACAACGGTCAAAACTCAAATTGTTCCATCGAATAGCGCCGCGATAGCCATAGCGCCATTAATTTTTTTTTGGGCATAGCGCCCCTCGTTTTGGTGTAGCCGGCGCCATAGCGGCGCTATGTGGGCAATTCGCGCCCCACTACGCAAGGTCTTAGAATAGTAAATAAAACTTTAGGTACTTTAGAGAGGTAAAAAAAATTTTAGTGACTTAACTGAAACAGTTCTCAAACTTAAACTTAAGTTACCCTAACAGAAACATACAAAATTAAATACTTTAACTTAACACATAAGCTGCCTTCAAAAAAAAAAAAAAAAAAAAACCCATAAGTAGAGTGCTTCCAAGTTCAAACAATAATTATCTTGTTTTATACGAATTGTTTTAAAAATAAATAATAGGGTAAATTACTTTTTGAGTCCCTGTGTTTTAGTGGTTTTAACTAGTTGAGTCCAAAAGCAAAAACTTTAACGACCTAAGTCCCTATAAGCATTTTCATTAACCATTTGAGTCCTTTTGGGTCCAAATTTTAACCTTTTGAGTCCAATTTTTTGGACTCAAATCGTTATAAAATGAATAAAATTGAACTCAAAACGTTATAAAATAAATGGCTAGGGACTCAGGACGTTAAACTTTTTGATTTTGTACTCAATTGATTAAAACCACTAAAACACAGAAACTCAAAAAGTAATTTACTCTAAATAATAAATTGTTTCTATTCGGCCGGGCCTTATAAAATTTATCGTCCAATTAGGCCAACTTCTCATATCTAGAAGCTATGTACATAGACGAATTTACCCTAGAAGTATCTTCCACCACCTGCACAATTCGCAGCAATACAGGGGTAAATTCGTCAATTCCCATACCAATGCTTTCCCAATCCATCTATATAAAGGCAGAGCTAAAAAACTAGGGTATAAAATGCAGATCTCATTCTCCCTCTTCCGAACCTCAACGACCAGAAAAAAAAGTGAGTAATTCTTCATAAATCATCAAATTATAACTTTATTGATCTGATAATCGATGATTTTGTGACTGTTTACTGTATATTAACCTTGAGATTGTGCTTATTTTGTTGTGTATGTTGAAGATTCACGTGCAAATTCATCATAATCGATTATTTGTGTGTGTTTACTGTATATGAACCTTGAATTTGTTTTCAATTTGGTGTGTATGTTGAAGATTCTCCTGAAAAATCATCATAATCGATTATTTGTGTGCGTTTACTGTATATGAGCTTTGAATTGGTGCTTATTTTGTCTGTATGTTGAAGATTCTCGTAAAAATTATTATAATCGATGATGTTATGTTTGTTTACTGTATATGAGCATTGAATTTGTGTTTATTTTGGTGTGTATGTTGAAGATTCTCCTGCAAAATCATCATAATCGATTATTTGTGTGCGTTTACTGTATATGAGCTTTGAATTGATGCTTATTTTGTCTGTATGTTGAAGATTCTCCTGCAAAATCATCATAATCGATTATTTGTGTGCGTTTACTGTATATGAGCTTTGAATTGGTGCTTATTTTGTCTGTATGTTGAAGATTCTCCTAAAAATTATTATAATCGATGATGTTGTGTTTGTTTACTGTATATGAGCCTTGAATTTGTGTTTATATTTTGGTGTGTATGTTGAAGATTCTCCTGTAAAATCATCATAATCGATTATTTGTGTGCGTTTACTGTATATGAGCTTTGAATTGGTGCTTATTTTGGTGTGTATGTTGAAGATTCTCGTAAAAATTATTATAATCGATGATGTTGTGTTTGTTTACTGTATATGAGCATTGAATTTGTGTTTATTTTGGTGTGTATGTTGAATATTCTCGTTCAAAATCATCATAATTGATGATAGTGTGTGTATGAACCTTGAATTTGTGCTTATTTTGTCTGTATGTTGAAGATTCTCGTGCAAAATCATCATCATCGATGATTTGTGTCTGATCACTCTGTATGAATCGCAATTTTTGCTTAATTTTGTGTGTGCACTGAAGATTCTCGTGCATATGGTGATAATTTGATTGTTTGTGTCTGTTTACTGTATATAAACTGTGTTTTTTGCTTTTTTTGTGTATATTGAAAGATTCTCGATTATTTGTGTTCATATACTGTATATGAACCTTAATATTGTGCTTAGTTTTATGTATGTATTGAAGATTCGTGTCTAAATTTTGATAATGGATGATTTGAGTCGGTTTACTGCATATGAACTTGAATTTGGGCTTAAATTCGTCTAACGTTGGAAGATTCTCATGGAAAGTCATGTGATGCCTGTTGTTTGTTTCAGATTTTGAGTTCTATTTTGTTTGATTCAAGTTTGGATAATTGTGTGGCCAATTATGTGAATCATCAGGGTAAACTAAGATCTAAAGTATCTCTTTGATGTTTTCTTTGTGTATAATCTTGTAGAATATGATAATATCTAGTGTATATACCCAAACATGTTAGATATCTTTTCATTTGCCAGAATTTTTTTTTCCTAGTTTTCTGATATAGCACATCTAGCAAGATGGTTCATTTGGTTCAAATATATAATGGCTTTGTGAAAGCTGTTGGTTACATTTGGGAATTTGGTTGGTTTGTAGCTAATTACAGACGGTTATTATTGTACAGAACAGGTCTTTCATGGCGACGTTCGAGTTGTACCGTAGGTCAACAATTGGAATGTGTTTGACAGAAACATTGGATGAGATGGTTTCAAGTGGGATTCTTGGCCCTGAGCTTGCTATCCAAGTGCTTGTTCAGTTTGACAAGGTCCCTTTTGATCTTCTTTAACGGAAATTATTTTGTTGATTCTATGCTTTCTTTAATATGAATAGTGTCAGTTAATATCATAATATGTGAATCACCATTTCTTGTTTTGGTGGTTGTAGTCAATGGCTGAAGCACTGGACACTCAGGTTAAGACCAAGGTGTCAATTAAGGTATTAGTTCTATCTATATTGCTTACTAGGAAGTATTACTGAGATGCGTGAATTTTGACTCAAAAAATTGCTTATTTAGACAATTAATCCGTTTATTGCGTATCTCAAAAGCAGCAAGCCCTTTTGAATGTTGGATCAAGAAAGGTGTTTGTGCTTATCTGCTTATTTTTGGGTGAATGAAGCATTTTGAGTTTGCTTATTTCAAACTGATTATTCTTGGTCGAGCCGGGGGTCTCACTGATAGCAGCCTCTCTATTCCTACGGGGTAGAGGTAAGGTTGTCTACATCTTACCCTCCTCAGACCCTACCTTAGCCAGTTAGCCTTGCTATTGGTGGGATTTACTGAGTATGGTGATGAAACTGATTATTCTTGGTGGGTTCTAAATAAAAAGTTTACGTTTAGGGTCAATAAATTGTTTAAATAAGCAACCCCAAACACCACATTATAGAATTAGTCTGTTACATTTGGACTATATAGGGGTATTTGGGATTACTTATTTAAACACCTTCTGGTTAGGCTTATAAGTGAAAGCAGATAATCAGCTTATTGAAAATACCTTATTTGTTTTTAAAGTTATTGTATCTATATTGGATACATCAACTGTTTATAGAATTCAGAAGGGTAAAAGAAAATAGTCAACCAATTTGTTGATGTGTTAACTCAACCAGTCTTGACTCGATCTTGAAGATGACCCAGTTTGACCCGACAGACCTTTTGTAAACATAAACAGGGGCGTTTGCACACGTACAGATTCTGTGACAACGTGTGGACATTCATTCTTCAAGACGCACTCTTCAAGTACGATGAATTATAACTTTATTGATTTGATAATAGATGATTTTGTGACTGTTTACTGTATATTAACCTTCAATTTGTGTTGATATTGTCTGTGTTGAAGATTCTCGTTCAAAATCATGATTATCGATGATTTTGTGAGTGTTTACTGTATAAAACCTTGAATTTGTGTGTATGTTGAGGAATCTCGTGCTAAATTATATTATATTAATCGGTGATTTGTGTGTTTACTGTATATGAACCTTGGATTTGTGTTTAAATTTTGTCTGTATGTTGAAGATTCTCGTGCAGAATTATTATAATCGATGATTTTGTGTGTGTTTGCTGTATATGAACCTTGAATTAGTGTTTAATTTTGTCTGTATGCTGAAGATTCTCATGCTAAGTCATCATGATCGATGATTTTGTGTCTGTTTACTCCACATGAATCGCGAGTTTTTGCTTGATTTTGTGTGTGTATGTGTGTTGAATGTTCTTATGCATAAGGTGATAATTGATTATTTGTGTATAATTACTGTATATGAACCGTGAGTTTTTACTTGAGTATTTGTGTATTTTGATGATTCTCATGCAAAATTATGATAATCTATTAATTGTGTCCAATTGATGTATGTGAACCTTGAATTTATGCTTAAGTTTATGTGTATATTGAAGATTTGTGTCTAAGTTTTGATAATGGATGATTTAATAAGTTGGTTTACTGCATATGTTTGAAGATTCTCGTGGAAAGTCATGTGACGCCTGTTGTTTGTTACAGATTTTGTTTGATTTAAGTTTGGATGACTGTGTGGAATGATCAGGGTAAATTAAGATTGAAATTATATCTTTGACATCTATGCATCAAGCAACATGGTTCTTGGTTCAAATATGTAATGGTTTTGTGAAAGTTGGTGGTTACATTTGGGATATGGTTGGTTTTTAGTTTATAAAAGATGGTTATTATTGTACAGGACAGCTCTTTCATGGCTACATTCGAGTTGTACCGTAGGCAACAATCGGTATATGTTTAACTGAAACATTGGATGAGATGGTTTCAAGTGGGATTCTTGATCCTGAGCTTGCTATCCAAGTGCTTGTTCAGTTTTGACAAGGTCTCTTTTGAGCTTCTCTAATTAAATTATGGGTTAGTTCTGTGTTTTTTCCATAGTCACAGGAAACGCTAAAAGACCCTTGTATCGCGTACCAGATTCGCCGTACCGAATCGGGGTACAGAGTCGTCCCAATCGCTAATTTGGACCGTTCCCGACCGTTCCCAATTGTGTGCCATAATAGCGTTCCAATCGCGTTTCCGTTTGTGGTGTACGGCGTTCCGGCGTTCCAAAAGTCAGATTCCGGTACAATCAGGTCCTGAATAGTTTTTCCCTCCATTAACTTTTTCCCGCTTTTTATAGGTAAATGAAGAGTTTTTTTCCCACCAATAACTTTTTCCCATGTTAACTATAAATACATGTTGTAACAATCAATCTAGCACACAGAAAATAGTTTTTGATTATGTTCTTGAAAATTTAATGAAAGATCTATTTTATACTTTTTTATATATATGATATGTGTACCAAACTACGGTGGTACGCCATAGGATACACCGTACCATGTACCGAATTAGCGTTCCCAAATGAACCTACCCCCCAACGTACCGATTTTTAGAAAGGCCCGAATTGCGTACCCGTTTTCGTACCACGTACCGGAGCGTACCGCGTTCCATGTGACTATGGTTTTTTCGTACTATGATTAGTGTTGCTTAATATGAGGCTTGTTTTGTTGGTTGTAGTCAATGGCTGAAGCACTGGACACTCAGGTTAAGACAAAGGTGTCCGTGTCAGTTAAGGTAAATAGTTCTATCTATATGACTTACTAGGAAATATTACTGAGATGGGTGAATTTTGATTCAAAAGATTGCTGATTTAATCTGCCTATTGCGTATCTTATCTGGGTATTTTGGGGTGAGATAAGCTGTTTAAAATTAGTAGTTTTGAGTGTGCTTATTGGATTATTTCAATCTGAGTATCCTTGGGGTTCAAAATTAGAAGTTTACGGTTAGATTTTGCGTGAATGCTGTTAATAGATTTTAACCATGATGTGAAAGATCATGATAAGAACTAGCATGTATGGACTATAGGGGTAATTGTGTTTGCGTATTTAAACAGCTTATGGGTATGCTAATTAAGAGCAAAAAAAGATTATTTCATCATATGTGTAAACCAGTACTTTTGAAATAGGCAATCTCACTCTGCTCGTTGAATACAACTTATTTCATCATAAAACAAACAGGGAAGCGTAATCGCTATCCTAATCATCCAGGTGTAAAAATGTTTTTTTTTTTCAAAAGTTGCAGTAAGCGGAGAAAATGTTTGAATAAATGATCGTAAACACCATCTTATTAGATAACTTGCATGTGAGTTATAAATACACTGCCCTTTCTCAAGAACAATAATATATCTATGCAGTACCAAAATATATTACAAATTACTAGGTTGGTTGTTTAAAGGCTTAATTTCATAATACAAAGTCCAACAACCATCTCAGCTTTCAAAAATACTTGTGATAACCGGATACAGGAATATAGAAAATACATAATAAGGGTAAAAAAAGTCGATCTTGGAGATGACCCAGTTTGACCCGACAGACCTTTTGTAAATGACGGATGTACCCTTGTTGGCTTGTTAACATACAACGTCATCTTCACTGTGTGGATGCTGATATACTTTTGTAAACATAAACAGGGGCATTTGCACACGTACAGATTCTGCGACAACAACGTGTGGACATTCATTCTTCAAGTACATGAATTTCAGGAAAATGTTGGTCAAGTTAAAATAGTGGCATGTGACTCAAAGCTGCTTGTTCAGTGAGATCTGTCTCTCTCTCTTTCTATGGTTGTCTAGGTAAATTTTAGTGTAGACATCCACAATCATTTTACACCGCACCCTCTTACTATCATCATTCGTTCATACATCCACATGAACTTATCATCAGCGTCTAATATGTTCCCGATTGGCCGAAAGCTTAACCACATAACTCTTCATCAACTCCTTGTTTCCAAAACACCACTGGGTTGTATACCCATAGTTGAGGGGCCAATATATGCGTATGGCACTTTAAATCCTTTTTTATTTATTTAGCTTAGCAGAAATGATAAGAGAACAATCTTTTAGATTTCTTTATCCATAACGCTTTAATACATGAAGGACTTCCCCACATTTATTTTATGTGCCCGTGACATCATAAATATTTTTCTTATAGAAACGTGGAAGATTCAACACGAGCTAACGCGTGCAGCCAAAAGTGAGGATTCGGTTGTTAGTGGTATTGCCAAACCGATGCTAGAGAATGTACTTTGATAAGTACTGGAAAAGTGTATTATGTTAGCAATCACAGTTGTAATGGACCCGTGGTTCAAGATGAAGCTGGTCGGGTACAGTTTCGCAAAGGTTTATGGGGATGATGTCGTTAGCTTTATTATTTATTAATATAGTCGATCGAACAGTTTTTCCTTGAATACGTGGCGCTTCCTTCACCGCGTGATGTGAAAATAGAGGATGATAGTCATAGCAATGGACTCCAGTTGACCGATTTCGACACGTATATCATGGCGGCTTCACCAATACTTAGAGAATCTCTTTTACCTAGGGTTTATGAATTTGATTTTATTGGATGGTGGAAGTTATTTAAGGTTAAACGGTTAACATTTCTTTTACCATTGATTTAAAAAATAAAAGGTTAAGATTTCTTGTCATCCTACTTAACCAAATAAACTTATTATTTAATCTACCTCTTATATATTAATCCTATCATTCACCACCACTAGATGAGTTGATTTTTATGTTCAAATGTTTTATTATACAGTTTGAATAAAGAATCCATCTTTCATCAGTTTTTACTGGATCCTCATTCGATGAGTTGATTTTTTTATGTTCAAATGTTTTATTATACAGTTTGAATAGAGAATCCATCTTTCATCAGTTTTTACTGGATCCTCATTAGATTTCCCCTTTATTTACATTAGTTACAATTTATCTTATCTACCATTTGTTGGTATTGCCAACAGATTTTGTCAACATCTTCTGGGGTAATGAAGTGCCTAACATAGTTAAATATGATTTCAATTGATATTTAACAAGAATTGGATTTTCTACAGAAGCATTTTTTATTTGATAACATTTATTTCCATTACACTAATCCTTTAGTTAATTAATAGTTAATCATTATATTTTAACTTTTAACGACCCACATTAAACTTTTCATCAAGGAAAGAATTAAGACACGTTGTAGTTGACAATTAGTTTTTTTTTAACGGCAATCTACTGTGATGCTCGAGTCATCAACTTCAAAGAAAAGAGTACTATTTTACACACCATGATGTCGCTAGAGTAAAAACCCTTTAGTAATACCCATCCTATCTACTTAATAATAACTAGTAGGTTTTCTCCCGCTTCGCGGCGAGTTTTCGGTGGGTTTCCTCGCACATCTTGGCAAGGTTCGGTAACGGTACGATACCGGTATTTGAAGGTTAAAACCAGTAAATACCGGTACCGTACAAACTGGTACCGAAAACGCCAAAAGTTGGTACCGAATCGGTACCAAAAATATTTCGGTTTGGAAAATTCAATACCGGTACATGGTACCATTTACTAATCCTTAGGTATGAGTACGATACAAACACTCGATATAGCAATCGAAAGAGATATCATGACGCCTGCATGTATTGACTAATGATATTTTCGTATGTGTCGATTCAGTTTATAACGATAAAGAGCAGAAAAATCAATTATGATTGACATGTTTGTTTTTTAATAAAAGTTAGTAAGAATTATAATTTTAGTTATAGTTTATAAGTGAAAAACTTGAAACATAAATTATAAAATCAAATGAAATTAAAAGAAATTGATTTGGATGCATTTTTGTCCTTAGTTATTTTGTATATTTTATAATTGAAGGGCACCTCATGGATATCCTCATTTTTAGTGGTCACATGGGCAAAATCAGAAAACACCTAAAACAAATGGGCAAAAATCGAAAAACCAAGAACTAAACTGGCGCAAAGCCATGTTATGATTTGATATATATAATAATTATATTAACTTTTAATTGCCAACTATAAACTTTTTAATTTATAATTGTTGTTCTCAAGCCCGGGTCAAGGAGGAGGGTTTTGTTACTAAACATATTGAAAATGATAATTTTGCAAACTAGCCTCCACTTTGTAATTCGCTTAGGGTCTCCAAAATCGTCGGAACGCCTTGCTTAAGAGTGAAAACATGTAACTACAATAAGGGTCTGTTTGGTATGGCGTAATGGAATAGACGGGTGAATGGAATGTACGAGGTAATGGAATTGACGAGGTAATGGAATGGATCATTACCATTCCATGTCTTGTTTGGTTAGCATATGAGAATGAAATGAATCATTGCTTTGTGTTGTTTGGTAGGAAAGAATAGACGAAGAATTAAAATCGGAGATGACTGACGGTAGTCGGTGGTTGTGGGTGGTGATATATAGGTGGCAATGGTGGCGATGGTCGGAGGTGGTGGCAGTGGGTGGCGGGGGTGGGTGGTGGCGGGGGTAGAAGTAGGTGGTGGCGACGACAATGGTGGTGGGTGACGGTGGTGGGTGATAGTGACGGTAGTCACGGCGGCAGCTATGGCAGTAGTGGTGTCACTCGTGAGTGAGTTATTAAAAGTTTAAAACCAATAATAATAATAATAATAATAATAATGGTAAAAAAATAATAATAAGAATATTGATAATAATGGTGGTGGTGGTGGTAGAATAATAATAATAATAATAATAATAATAATAATGGTGGTGGTGGTGGTGGTTTGAGAGCTTCCTGGCCTCTTATTTTGTGTCGCGTAGACTACATACGTTTGGGTCTGAAGACTAGTATACGAACATCAACCACTTAATTCTCATGCTAAAAATGGATGTGAAGAGGTATGGTCCTAATTCCTTGCCCACGTGGCAACGACCACACCACTTTTCCACCCTATGTGGCGCTGACATCAGCAACATCATCCAGAAGCTTCTGGAAACCACCAAGGTGGCACCAAAGATGCTCCATCTGACAAAAAGGACAACACGTGTCGCCAGTCATCAAGCGCCAGGTAGGCCTGCGACGAATCAAGAAGCAGTCCGACAGTACCAGTGCGACGTCTCCAAAATAGGCAAATGTAAGCGCGCCACGTGTACCACTACACTGACCACGGCAGAGGACACCAAAAGGATATTCCCCTTGGTCGGACAGCTGGCGCGCAACCACAGCTGGCACTGCTGCTCCTCCCTCCTTCACCCTCCGGCTATAAATAGGACCCTTCATCATCCAGGTTGAATCATCTTGCTCTCTATACTCTCACACTCAACACACACTGTTTATTCTCCCTCAGAACAGTACTTATTCTCACGCCGGAGCCTGGTTAAGAGGGAAACCCCCATATTCCCCTCTTAACGAGACTAACGGTGCTGCTGTTTTGCAGGATCCAGGTCATTTCTACGAGTAAGAAAGGAGATTGAACTCACAGAAGAAATACCCCCACAGATTAACCTTGGTGTTAACCTGTGTTTCATCATTGGCGCCATCCGCTTTTAGCAAAAACCACTCTCATCTCTTTTCTTTTTGAAAAACACTCGCCAAAATGGCTGAACAAAACCCTTCACACCAAGTCGACGGAGACGTTTCTTCCTTTGAGCTCGTTTCGGACACAGCACACGTCCAAAGGGGTCAAAGGAACGAAATCATCCAAGAAGGGCAGACAAACAATGATTTTCCTAGTATTTTTGGAAGTGCCTCCAGGGTTGTTAGCCAGACTACAACTGGACCGACTTTCCAGCATCCACCTAGGATCATCACTCAAACCATAAACGGAGCCACTTTCCAATCTCCACCTGGGGTAGTCCAACAAACACCCTCACCAGTGCAGACACCAAACCATGGAGCTGGCCCCTCAGCTCCATCGGAACAGGCACAGCTAAATTTTTCTGCACTCTTAGGGCTACCAGAAGGAAAAACTCTGGCTTCCTGGTATGCCGAACAAATGGCGTCTATAAACCTCGTTTATACACAACTTAGCGCACAACAAGCCTTTCTCCAAGCACAAGCTAACCAGTCAGCATTTGTCACTCCACCGCAACGGTATCTGAGTATGCACACAACTCAGCAGACCAATGCATGGAACTTGCGTCCAGAAAAGGGACCTGTGCCAAACATCAGAAAACCAAGTGCGCAAGACACGCGCGACACCTACGGTGAAACGGAAAGCAACTATGTGCAGCATTCTCATCCACCAAAGGAAACCAGTACAAAGTCATTTAGGTCCGCGCAACATAAACGACGAACTTGAAGAAGACAATGAGACATACAAAGAAAGCACAGTGTTCAGCAGGTTGCCACCAGAGCATGAAGCTTACAAACCTCACAAGCGCGCAGGTTATAACCCAAAAGAAGAGCATGATTACACCTTGAGCTATCGTCCAGATGACATGGCTGAAAATTCAAAATTCATCAGAGAGATTGCCACAGCCGCTATCGACAAAACGAAACTGCCACACAACGTGGGCAAATACAACGGCTTGATAGACCCCGATGATCACCTACAAGTTTTTAATGGTGTTGGAGCTACAGGTGGATGGAATTTACCGACTTGGTGCCATCTCTTCGCTCAAACCTTCGTCGGCGCCGCGCGCGTTTGGTTTGACAGTTTGCCAGCAGGAAAAATCAAGTCATGGGTAGATTTCCGAGAGAAGTTCCTTGCACACTTCTCTCAGCAACGAAGACACACAAGAGACCCAGCTGATTGTTTAAACATATGGCACAGAGACCATGAAGGCGTGGAAGATTTCATTACGAGGTATAACAAAGAATGTTTGGAGATTGGCGATGTGGGCGAGAAGATGATGCGTGCACACTTCATGAGGGCAGTCAAGTGCGATGATCTAATCAAACGTGTAAAGGGAAGAGACGGAGGACCCAAAGATTGGGAAACCTTCATTGAAGTAGCCAAAACCATTGCGCAAACAGACAAACAGTTGACCGGTGATGACCACCGTCAACGCGGGTATAACAACAATGACCGGCACAACAAAAAGGGCAGAGGCCAACCATGGAAAGCGTCCGGTCACAGAGAGAGAAGCCCAGCAATAGAGGATGTGCGCCACACAATCAATCAGATAACCCACCGGAAAGAGGTAAAAAGAGAAAACAGGGAGAAACAGTGGACACGACTGACAAAGACCCCTTCCGAGGTCTTGGCCACTGAGAATCACCAGTTCAAACCACCCCTACAAATGAGAAACAAGAGGGGTCAAGATCCCAATCTTTTCTATGTGTTTCACAAAGACACGGGTCACTTAACCGATGACTGCTTCAGTTTAAAGCAAGAAATAGAAAGGGCCTTAAGAGATGGAAAACTCACTCATTTGGTAAAGGGCGGAAAGCGCGACTACCGCCAAATACAAAGAAGAGAAGAAGGACCAGATAGCAAAAAACTCCGGAAATTAGAAACCCACATGATTCAAGGAGGTCAGCGAAGGCAACGGAAAAACTACAATAAGCGCACACAAGACGACTCGTGGCGCGAAATACAGGTTGTTTTTCCTATTGTAAGAGGAGGCCCAAGAGAAAGAAGACCCATAGTCATCTCGGGCGTGATTGTCACTACCAAACCGACTACATTTTCATTGATCCAGGGAGCACCACGGATATCATATATGAACAATGTTTCAATCAATTCGATCAAGAGGATAAGGCGCTCTTAGAACCAGTTGATTACCCACTCACTGGTTTCTGCAATGAAGCCGTCTTTCCCCTCGGACAGATATCGTTCCCGGTGTTACTCTCGGATGGAAGGAATTCAAGAACAGAATATGTTACATTCATGGTGTTACCCGCACATTCAAGACATGACATTCTCCTGGGAAGAGAGTCTCAAGGAGACTTCAGTATGATTTGCTCCGGTCCACATTCAGCTGTGGGATTCCCAACAGAAACGGTGGTAGCAATAATATACGCAAGCAAGGAAGTCTTAGCAACAGATGAACTCAGACCTGCAAAGGCAAGTAAAACAGCACCACGCGCGGAAGCAGAAAAATGGGTGTTAAACAGCGCATACCCAGAACAGACTGTTACCTTAGGACCTGCAATGTCCGATCTAACGCGCGCGGCGCTAAAAAAGCTGTTGTTCCAAAACATGGATGTGTTCGCCTGGACACCAGCAGACATGGTGGGTGTTCCATGGCACATAGCTGAACATCGATTAAACGTCTCAGAAGAAGCAAAGCCGGTGGTGCATGCCAAGCGCCACTTGGGAGACATAAAACACGATGCTATGAAAGAGCAGGTGATGGAGCTGTTAAATGCGGGAATCATCAGAGAAGTCAGATACCAAACATGGGTGGCGAGCCCAGTAATGGAACAGAAGCAAAATGGTAGTTGGAGAATGTGTGTAGACTACAAGGATCTAAACATGTAACACCTCGAAAATTCACGTCCTATAATATGTTGACACGTGTCATAATGTTTGAACTTGTGAAAGAATGTTATAGAAGGATTTAAGTTGACAAACATGGAAAGTATGTGAATATACGTGTTCAAAATGTCAACAGTGAATAAATATATTGTACATTATCCCTACATGATGCTCATACCTTCAAACAAATAAATCACAGATCATACGAAGCTAAATATGAAGGAAAGTGAGAGATTTCAAACCACAGGGGTTAAATGTGTCAACATAAGTTATACCTCTGAGTAACCTTTTAGCAAACCCGAAGCTTTATAACGGTTAATTATGCTCACTAGAATACATGATATAAATTTCATAAAGTTGCGTTATCGTATGAGCAAGTTGTGATCAAATTCGTTTACAAGGGGTTAAAGCGTCAATGTTGAAAGTTATGACTTTTCGGGTGATAACAAAGTGATCAAGGACTAAATAAAGCAGGTTTAAGCCATGAAGCCCTTATAGATAAATATGAAGGGGGTCAAATTGCAAGGAATAAGTTGATTGCCCCTTCGAATGCATGAAAGGCCAACTTTTGGCTGATGAGGAATGCTTGCGCACCGCAAGCAAATAAGCCTTACGGTGCGCAAGGTAGTGCCAGCGACAGCAAGTTGGCTGTTTTGCTGTTTAAGTGCAATGCTCGACCTTTAAACGATTTTCCTCATCTTTCTTGACCCCTAAGCACTAGGGACACTTGTTAGAATGTTGTGGTCACTTATAGACTTAGATGTCAACAATTTGTGGATCAAAATCCACTATAAAAGGCCCTTCATGTTGCCATTTTGTGATCACACCTTCATCTGCAATTGTGGAGCATTTCTGGAGCATAAGAGCATTTTCTAAGGATCCCAAATCGTTCATAGGACTTGTGTAAGTACCCTTGACCTTCCTCGATTGAGTTTAGCATAGTATTTAGCTTAAAAGTCAAACCGTCGTAATTACGGTTTGACTTAACGATAAAACACAAATGGTCCAGTGTTTTGTCGAATTGAAAGTTGTTATAAGTTGGTAATTATGTGGGCAATTAACCCTTAAAAGGGCACCCTCTGATTCCCGATCTAACTAGGTCAAATGACGGGTCAAACATTGTCCGAAAAAGTCAACAGAATCATTAAACGCATAATTAGCGATATAGAAGGCGTGTAACCTGTTTTATCATTCATATAACTTGGTAATAAGTGTACGGACATGTCTAGGCACGTCCGACCCGACAACTTTCAGTTCTGAACCGGTTCGGAACCGAAGAGCGCAAACCTTTGACTTTTGCGTTGACTTCAGTTCTGACCCGATTTAGATGGAATTAGATTTGTCTCATAGCTTCATTAGGACCGGGTTACATGATAGTATAAGCCTCTATACTTGTTTCGTTGATTACCCGATTCATTCGCACGTTCCGTTAATTGCTTAAAGTTGACCATAATGCCCTTTTAACCGTAAAACGAGAATTTTGATAATGTGAGTGGACGAGAACATTGGCCACTAATTTATAAACATGTCCTCAAAATTTGACATCAGTTCGAGGTCTAGATTAGGAGTTATGCGCATTAGCGTAATTATAAAGTTTTTATTTAATTAACGGCGTATTTAACGCATAGCCTATCTAAACCCGATTTTTGACACCAAACCTTTTACCCACTGATGTAATATAATATTTTAGGATTTTTGAAGATTTTTAATTTTTTTTAAAGTGATCATAACCAAAGGTTATTGCCTCGATTCGGTTAATACCGATTATACCCTTTTCGTCATAAAATAAGTTTTTCATAACATTTAGGCACCGAACCTTTGGCTACTGATAATATATGTTCAATGAAGTATTTGGAACTTTAAAACCTGATTAGAAACTCAGGATTCCCATTTAAACCTGAAAATCGCTTTAAACCGACATTTACGCGTGTTAAGCGCGTAGTATGCGTTAAAACTATTTTAAACACCTAAGACGAAATACCTACTGATGTAACTTATTAAAATAAGTTATTTTACTGATTAATTCAGACCCGAATCACAGAGGTCGAATTAATCCCTTTTATAATCTTTGAAATGACCAAAATACCCCTACGGGGCTTAAATTAAGATTAAACTCGTTTTGGGCATTATGGAGGGTATCATACTGATATCACAACATATTTAAGGCATATTAACTTAGAAAACCTGTAAATGACTCTTATGGTTACCCGTTACGCTCCATGCGCGTTCAGATCGGTTTATGTAACTAGTTTGCATAAATTAGCCGAAACGGGTCAACCCTTATCATTTTTATCTCAAAATCCAGAAGGTGTTTAGATTACCCATATTATACAAGTCTTCAAACTTGTCGGGTCTAAAACACATTCTATTCCGGTCTTCGCTTAATCATGCGTTTGAACCGTATCTTTCTGTAAGACTAACCGGTCTAAGCTTAGGCTTAATTAAAGACCCGTTAGCATTCTAATTGGTTATTTATACCATCATTCCAGACTAGAGCTTTCCGGTAAATGGTACCTACGCTTACTTAAGTGAATACGACTGGGTTATTAAATTCTTGCTAATTAAGACAGGAGCTAGCTCAGGTAAATACTTTTAACTTATTTTCCCTATACGGGCTTGGGTTACGGTATATAAAATACCGCTTGGTCGGGCATCAAATCTTCCATCGTAGAGTGGCTAATTGATAATTTGATCGGCCCGTTTAAACAGTTTTGTTTACTTAAAAGCCTTTGGGGGGTTAATGACCATGTCCCGGATATCCCTGGCATCATTTTACGAAATGGCCACGACAGAACGCGGGGTGTAGGCGTACACCTGTCTGTGCATAAATAAACATGTGGTGTGTCTATTGATCTTTAACCCGGCACGATCCGGGCTACTGAACGCATAAGAAAACATGTAATTCGTTCACAAGATTATAATATTTAATAATTCTCCCAAGTTATAAAAGATTAATTTTGCCTCTGTGCACTTTAATCAATGTGTCAAGATATTTTGTGCCGTTTGCACTCGAATCACTTTTCAAACTCTTTTTCCAAAATGAGTCGGTTAATTGTATTTACCAGTGAAAACTGACGTATTTTCCAAAAAGGTTAAGTGACAGGTACTGAACGTAATTGGCTGGAAGCTCAGGGCGCTAATAAGGAAATCTTACAAGTTCTAGGCGTCTAAAGTCTGTTGAACAATGATTATGTTTATTCGATCCGCCTGTGGATCTTTTACTTTCCGTAGTAATACTCTGATATTACTTTATATTCGGATTGTAATATATTTATCTTTTGTTTCCGCTGTGCATTTATATATTGTGTTGTTTGACTATGATGTTGCCAACCACGTCACGATACTCCCCACCGGGCCCACCGGTGACACGTGGAAAGTCGGGGTGTGACAAAACAAGGCATGCCCGCGCGACTGTTACGCCCTACCAGACATCGATGAAAAGATCGATTCGCTGGAAACATTCCGGTGGAAATGTTTTCTTGACTGTTACAAGGGGTACCACCAGGTACAGATGGCTGTGCAAGATGAAGACAAAACCACATTCCGCACACCGACAGGACTATACTGCTACACCAAGATGCCTTTTAGTTTAAAGAATGCGGGCGCGACCTATCAGAGGCTGATGAATGAAACATTCCACGATGCTATCGGCAAGTACATCGAAGTGTATATGGATGACCTAGTCATTATGAGCAAAGAAGAGAATACAATGTTGATGAACATCCAAAAAACGTTCGACACCTTGCGCGAAGTAAGTATCAAGCTCAACCCAACGAAATGCTCTTTCGGCATGGAAGAAGGAAAATTCCTGGGTTTCATCGTCACAAAAGATGGCTTCAAAGTAAATCCCGATAAGATACAAGCAATCGAACGCATGCCTTCACCTTCGACGATAAAGGAGATGCAAAAATTGGCAGGGCGGTTGGCGGCACTTAACCGTTTCCTGGCCAATCACGCAGCTAAATCTTTCCCGTTCATCAAAACACTCCGCAATTGCATGAAGAAAAGCCAATTTCAGTGGACTCCGGAAGCCGAAAGCGCATTTCGCGAGATGAAAGATTGCCTCATCAAGTTGCCAACATTAACTGCACCAGTCAAGGGAGAACCTTTGGTGCTATACTTGTCAGCCTCCGACAGAGCAGTAGGAGCAGTGTTACTTGTTGATCGACAAGGTATCCAAACACCAGTTTACTATGTGTCACGAACCTTGACCGACCCAGAAACCCGGTATGCCATCAAGGAGAAACTAGTACTCGTATTGATCCATGCATCAAGACGGCTGCGCAGGTACTTTGCCAACCACGTCATTCACGTGCTAACAAACTACAATATTGGCAACATCCTCGCAAGGCCAGAGATTTCAGGAAGACTAGCAAAGTGGGCGATAGAACTCGGGGGCCATAATGTGGTTTTCAGGCCAAGACCAGCAATTAAAGGCCAAGTGCTAGCAGACTTCATGACAGAAGTGCCTGACGACAAGGATCGGGAATGTAAAGCAATGGAAAAAGCCGAAAAGCAGCAAGTAGAAGAACCGTGGTTGTTATACACAGACGACATGTCTAACGAAGACGGCGCAGGTGCAGGGCTTCGGTTGGTGAGCCCTGACAAACATGAATTCACCTACGCCATACGATTGGATTTCAAGAGCACGAACAATGAAGCCGAATATGAAGCTTTCCTTGCTGTCTTAAGATTGGCAATCAAAATGGGTGTTAGACACATCGAAGCGCATGTGGACTCCATGTTAGTGGCCGGGCAAATCAACGGACAATACGAAGCCAAAGGAGATATAATGGCACTCTACCTGAGTCAAGCAAAGACGTTGCTACAAACCTTCTATTCCTACAAGGTGCAGCACATTAACAGAAGCGAGAATAAACCAGCAGACGCGCTGAGTAAACTCGCATCTACAAGTTTTCAACACCTGGCGAAGGATGTGCGCATAGAAGTTTTGAGCAACCCCTCCGTACCGCTAAGAGAAGTAAGCGTTATTCAAGTAGTAACAACGTCATGGATGACCCCGATAATAGCGTACCTTCAGTCTGGGATACTCCCAGAGAACAAAGCTGAAGCGAGAAAAATCCAGTACAAAGCTGAACATTATCAGATGGCTGATGGAATTTTATATCGAAAGTCATACCTTGGGCCACTGTTAAGATGCGTCGACCCCGAAGACGCAAACTATTTGATCAGAGAAGTGCATGAAGGAATTTGCGGTATACATGCCGGACCAAGAACGGTGGTGGCAAAGGTGATGAATGCCGGGTACTACTGGCCTGGAATGCATTTAGACGCGGTAAAAGAATTGAGGAAATGCAGTGGATGCCAAAGACATGTCCCCAAAACGATGCGTCCCAAGAATGAATTGGTACCAGTCACAATGGCATGGCCTTTTCAACAGTGGGGAATAGATATGGTTGGCCCTTTCCCCGAAGCCCCATGTGCTGTCAAATTCATAATAGTCGCAGTCGACTATTTTACAAAATGGGTAGAGGCAAAGGCACTTGTATCAACCACATCCACTGCCGTCAAAAGATTCATATGGGAAACAAATCATATGCCGTTTCGGACTACCACTCAGGGTCATCACCGACAACGGAACGAACTTTGCCGCAGACAGTCTTCAACAGTGGTTTAAAGAATTACACATTGAGCACACCTTCTCCTCGGTCGCGCACCCGCAGGGGAACGGTCAAGTGGAAGCCGTCAACAAGAGTATTGTCGATGGAATCAAGGCAAGATTGGGAGACAAAAGAAGAGGTTGGGTTGACGAACTGCCCAGCATATTATGGGCCCACAGAACAATGCCGAAAACAAGCAACGGAGAGACACCGTTTAGCTTAGTTTATGGGTCCGAGGCAGTAATACCGGTAGAGATAGGATTGTCGTCACCACGAATGCTCTCCATGAACCTGATCAATAACGAAGAAGAGATGAGGATCGACCTAGACCTCCTAGAAGAAAGAAGAGAGATGGCGGCAATCAATGAAGCGAAGTACAAAACGAAACTGGAAAAGTACTACAACTCCAAAGTCCGAGTCTGCACCTTCAACCCAGGCGATTACGTCCTCAGAGACAACGAGGCTTCAAATGCCGAAAAACCCGGAAAATTGGCTCCCAAGTGGGAAGGTCCATATGTCGTAGACGCAGTACTCGGAAAGGGAGCCTACAAGGTGCGCACCATTGACAACAAGGAGGTTCCAAGAACTTGGAACGCTCAACAGCTGAGAAAGTGTTATATGTAAAAGGTTATGTAATTGCAATGGCCGAATCGCCAACACATTTATAGTAATACAGGAAGTGTTTGGCTATCTCTATATTATGCAAATTTCCTGTCACAACTGCATATATTACTTTGGGCGTACACGAAAACATCAATGGCTCAACCATAGGAAACGTTGTAGACCTCCAAGGCTCGTCACAACCAAGTGCACAGCCGGGTCAGAAACACAACCAAAGCCTACAAAACGCCAAAACAAAACTTCGTGCCCACACAAATACGAAAATGTCGATAGCATGGTAAGTAAACATTGTAAGGCTCCCAAGGCTGAACACAACTGAGCCCACACAATAACCTGCAACTCGATCACTTCGTAGTCACGAACCAACCTGCGCACATACACGACAGAACAAACGTTGTAGTTAACACAACACAACCTGTCAGCGCCATCATTCATTCGTGACACCTAATCAAAGTAATTATACATGCACATATTATGACGATAACAAAATTCGCATAAACAAAATGCGAATATTAACATAACAAACGTCAAGCATAGTCAAATGTCACAAACACAACAGGTAAGCAAAAATTAAAAATTGTTCACAAGTCGTCAAATGATTACAGGGTCGTCTAAGGCCATACGCGGCACGCAGGCCGGAATCCTTCACTGGGGATGACTGGTCCCAGCACCTCCAGCCGCGTTACCTTCATCACCAAGAGCCTTCTTTAATAAGGCGGCACCATCTGGCTTCCGGGATAGCTTGTGAGCGGCCTTAACAACGGCAAACTCCAGAGACGCGAACTCCTTGCGCTTGGCAGCATATTTCCCATCACAGTTCTCTTTGTAAAGCTCGAAGTGGTAATCTTTTTCATTATTGACAGCCGCAGCCTTACCCTCAGCATAGCCATACTTCCGACCACTATTGTAACCTGCTTGACCCAACTCAAACATGTAAGTAGCAAGTTCGCGAGAGTTAACAATCCGATCCCCAATCTGCAAAATACAACAAGGTAAGAAGAAAGCACAACAAACCAGAAATCGAAATAAACAAAGGAAGTTACCAAAGGCACCGCGCGTGAAAGAAGCCACTTGCAATCAGCAGAAACCTCTTCAAGCAGAAGTTCAGAGGCCTTACACTCAGCAACTTTCTCCTCAAGAAGACGTTCAGCAGCTTCACACTCAGAAACCTTCTGCTTAGCAAGGATTTCCAGTTTAGCAATACGATCAACATATTCTTTTTCTTTCTTCTCAAACGCAACACGTGCCTGTTGAGCTTCCTCAGCAAGCTCCGTCTTTTCACTAGACAAACGTACGATAGCGTCACGTTGGGATTGCATCTCGACGTTAGTACGTTCACAGGCGGCCTCCCAGTCCTTCTGCTTTTGAACGTTGACCTGTTTCTCTTGCTCGAACTTCCGTTCAGCATCCGCAACCCTCCATAGCAAACCCTTCTTTTCCGCATTAAATTTTTCCTTCTCCTTAGCAAATGCCCTCTTCTCATCTTCAAATTCAGCTGTCTCCTCTCCCATCAATCTCCATTCACGCACAATCTCTTGAGAAGTGGCGAAATAGTTAACCCCAGCGCGCACATGATCATCTAACAACTTAAACCGATTGCGTTTCTTCTGAAACATCCTCTCAGCAGGGGGGAGATAGCGAGAAGAAATCATGACAGTTACCCACATCATTCATCCTAGATCCCTGGGTTAAATGCCAGCGAGGGGCATGTGGCAGATCATCACAAGCAGGGTTATGTGTATCCCAAGAATCAGCACAGACATTCTCAAACTGGGGGCTGCGAACAACACCTGAAGTAGCCCCACAACCATCACCCGGAGGGCGTTTGGTGTAAATGGTTTGACGTGGAGCGGTTTGACTAGACTCCACTGTGGTGTCTGTACCCTTACCTTTACCATCACCACCGGCACCATCGACACCTGCAGCATCACCACCACCTTCGCCCACATGCTCAGCGGTCACATCATCTTCTTTCTTCTTCCCATGATCACCACGAGGAGGAGACAAGTCAATGGTCCTTGACGGCGGAGAGGTAGGAGGAGTAATTTTTGAAACGTCAACCCTCCGCGGTGGTCTACCTGACTTGACATCTGAGATAAGATAAACACAAAAATAAAAAACAAGCAAAAAATCCAGATGACAAAGTCCACAACCACAAATGCTTCACCTGTAGGAGCAGAGGCAGCATATATTTCCTCCAAGAGATTACCACGATCCCCACTAAATATACCCATATCAATCTTATATTCGGAAGGTGCAGGGGGAGCTTCCTTCTGGAGTTTAACCTTTTTCGAAGCAAGAAGAGCAGCAACCTGCTCATCAAGTTTCCGCTTTTTGTCATCAAGAGCTTTTTTCTGCATCAATTCCGTCAAGGTAGCGCGGTCGTCCGGATCGGACCCATGAGGTTTCTCTCCGGTCCCTAAACCAGACAATGTATCAGAAACAACTACGTAATCTAGGACAGGAAGAGTAGAGGGTCGCTTACGAAGAGTACCAGCAGATTTTCCCTCAACCCTCTGCTCCCTCCTCTCCGGCTTATCAGCTTTCGTTTTCCTTCTCGTCTCCAATGGATCAGTAGGCTCAACTGGATCATCATCATTATCACCAACAATCTCTTGAACAGGCTCATTCACAACACCCTGCGCAGGACCTGCACGCGCGGAATGAGAAGTTAGATCTCCAAAGGATCTACCAGAACTTCCACTCGAGAGAACAACAACTTCCTCTCGGGTAGGACCAATAGGGTCACCTTCATCAGTTTCACCTAGCATAACATTGGCATAGGCAGCAAAGCTATCGTTTGTGGGATGTAGAAAACGCGGGCGAATCTGTTCCAACCAAGTCGGTTTCCCGTCAACCATGGCACCCGCGGCCTTTGAATCCAAAGCATTCAACAAGCTATATCCAACTGCAAAACACAAAGGAATAAGGGAAAACAGACTGTAAAAATAAAAAATAAATAATAATAAAAATACATACGTTTGCCTTGGTGACCGTACACAGGAACTCCCAAAGGGTTCTTCGGAACCCACAACATACTCATCCCGGCACCAACCAAAGCCATCTCTTCCAACTGAGAAATGGCTGTAGCTTTATGTGTAACCTTCTTATACCAACTCTCTTCAGCAAAACCCGACAAAACGTCTATCTTCGGAATACCCTCATTCACTGACCGATAATGCATATCCATAGGGATAACACCTCGGCGAATATAGAAAAACTTTTGCTTCCAGTCATGAAGACTCTTAAAGGGAACAGAACAAACTGGAGTAACACCGGTCCGAGCGTTAAAGGAATAAAAGCCACTAGTGTACGTAACAGTATAAAAGACGTTGAACATTGCAAAAGTCGGCTCCAAACGATTAGCCATACAAACAAACTCAAAATGGGTAATACGGGGAAGTCCAATAGCATTGATCTGAGAAAGATGGAGCCCATAGTTCCTCAAAACTTCGGCAGTAAACCTGGTGATTGGAAGCCGGAAGTTGCCCTCCCAAAAAAACGCAGCATACAAAGTCATGTAGCCCGGGGGTGCATCCATAACAGTAGAACTAGCAGTCGGATACTGGGCTCCCCATTCAGGCAAGAAACCCATCTCTCTCACCAGATTGTGGAACTCCTCTTCCTTCCACCCTATGACCGCCTGGTCGTGACCCGGGGGAGTTTTCCCTTTATTTCTCTTCTTCTTCTGGGAAGGATTCACCCCAGACATAATGAAGAAAATCAGAAGTTAGACGATAAACTCAGAGAAAGGAAGGAGAAAAGATGAAGGAGTGGGAGAAAACCAAACTTCAAATTTTGAAAAATGAGGAAGAAGGAGAAACCGCCTTATATTTATACCCATCGCGTTTAATGCGATGGGTAGTGGGCCGTCAGAATCCAGAAAGACAACCAATGGGGGAGAAACACGTCAGAAGAGAGAGAAGATGTCACCTCTTTTTTCGGGAGCATGGGAAACAGACGTCTGACACCTTGACATAAAGTAACTGACATGACTGAAAAGGCGCCTGTTCACCTCCGATAAGACAGGAGACACCAGACAGTCACGTCAGTCGCTCCCTCCCAAGACAACAAAACTTCCTTCAGAAGAAAACAACAAGTGCCATGCGCCATGCGTCCATTTGGATCAACTTCACAAGCTGCCAAAACCCATGCGCCATGCGTCCATTTGGCTCAACTTTCACAAGGTGCCAAACCCATGCGCCATGCGTCCATTTGGCTCAACTTTCACAAGTTGCCAAAACCCATGCGCCATGCGTCCATTTGGCTCAACTTTCACAAGGTGCCAAAACCCATGCGCCATGCGTCCATTTGGCTCAACTTTCACAAGTTGCCAAAACCCATGCGCCATGCGTCCATTCGGTTCAACTTTTCAAGTTGCCAAAACCCATGCGCCATGCGTCCATTTGGTTCAATTTTTCAAGTTCTCCATAACAAACATACGCCATAAAAACACTACCTCCATAAGTTCAGAATCCCTCCTAGACGATCAACTCAACTAGAAGGCACACTGGACTAGGGGGACTTGAAGAGGTATGGTCCCAATTCCTTACCCACATGGCAAGGACCACACCACTTTTCCACCCTATGTGGCGCTGACATCAGCAACATCATCCAGAAGCTTCTAGAAGCTTCTGAAAACCACCAAGGTGGCACCAAAGATGCTCCATCCGACAAAAAGGACAACACGTGTCGCCGGTCATCAAGCGCCAGGTAGGCCTGCGACGAATCAAGGAGCAGTCCGACAGTACCAGTACGACGTCTCCAAAATAGGCAAATGTAAGCGCGCCACGTGTACCACTACACTGACCATGGCAGAGGAGACCAAAAGGATATTCCCCTTGGTCGGACAGCTGGCGCGCAACCACAGCTGGCACTGCTGCTCCTCCCTCCTTCACCCTCAGGCTATAAATAGGACCCTTCATCATCCAGGTTGAATCATCTTGCTCTCTATACTCTCACACTCAACACACACTATTTATTCTCCCTCAGAACAGTACTTATTCTCACGCCGGAGCCTGGTTAAGAGGGAAACCCCCATATTCCCCTCTTAACGAGACTAACGGTGCTGCTGTTTTGCAGGATCCAGGTCATTTCTACGAGTAAGAAAGGAGATTGAACTCACAGAAGAAATACCCCCACAGATTAACCTTGGTGTTAACCTGTGTTTCATCAGGATGTGAGTCGATAAATCGGATTTGAGAGCTTCCTGGCCTCTTATGTTTGTGTCGCGTAGACCACGTGCAGACGTTTGAGTCTGAAGACTGTTTGTTTTCTTGAAGACCTTTCATTAAAAAAAACTTTGCACGTCCTCTTTTTGGTGTGGTGCAAATGTGGGAAAGGCTCTTCTTACCTTTAGGGCATGTTTGGCTTACCTTATTTTCAACTTTTGAAAAGTCCTTTTCCTCCAAAATAAGTCAGAATTTCTAACTTCTTGATTTAGACACTCACATAATAAGGAATTCCAAACACTTCTAAAAGGACTTTTTGCCCAAGTAAGTCCTTTTACCCTCAAAATAAGGAACCCCAAACACCCTCTTATTTTCACCTTGATATCACAAAACACAAACACAGGTCCAAAACCCTAGCACACCTCCTTCTCCTCCACCACCTCTTCTCCACCCCTCCACCCAGCGTCGCCGTCCTTTCCTCCACCACTCTAAGCAGCCGACGCCAACTTTTCCACCACCTCATCCCAGCCGTCACCGTCAACCTCTCCACCACCTCAGCCCAGCCGCCACCGCAATCCACCTACCCAAGCCGTCGTCAACGTCAACCTCTCAACCACCTCAGCCCAACCGCCGCCGCACTCCATCGCCCCAGCCGTCCACCAGATTCTTCCTCAATCACAGGTATGTACAATTAAGATTACTGATTTTATGATGTTAGTTCTTAATTAGAAAACTTGAATGATGAAAATGGTTCTTGATTTACTCCATTTTAGTCCATTGTTTGTTGATAATTGAGATTATGTGAATTTTTGGTGTTGGTTATGGAATTTTTGGTGTTTTTTTATTTTTTATTTTAGTCAATTGTTTGCTATGATTATGTGAATTTTTGGTGTTTGTTATGAATTTTTTGGTGTTTTTATTTTGATTTTGATTTTTGTCCATTGTTTGTTATGATTATGTTAATTTTTTGTGTTTGTTATGGAATTTAAATGTTCATTGTGATAAATTGTTTGATTAGAGTTTTTGGTGTTATGATCAGATGTTCTAGCAACTTGTAGGAGTTAAAAAACAAAGAGTCTTCTTCTTGCAGAGCAGAGGTTTGGTCCATCTCTTCTGCTACAATTGTCTGTAGATGTGGTCCGCAGACTCCATATGTTTTACCTCTGAGAAAACAAACAACACCTTAGTGTGCAAGTAATAGATCGATTTTTTAATCGTAATATTACATCTTATTGAATTCATTAATATGTTTTCAAGCTATCCCTTAGGACTCCAAATGAACCGAACGAACATGTACATAGTCCTGTTCGTGTTCGTTTGTTAAGGAAATAACGTGTTTACAAACTATTTATGAATAGTTACCGAACGAGATTTTATGTTCGTGTTCGTTTGTTAAGGAAATGAACGTGTCCGTGTTCGTTTGTGTTTATTTGTTAGTTTTAGGTAGCTGACAAAAGTGAACACAGACGAACACAAACACACGTTTATGAACACATCTGAACGCAAATGAAGGCACACAAACACAAACAAGCAATCATGAATATAAACGAACACAAACCACCCTATGATGTACTAAGAATGATGAACATAAGCGCAAAACCCCTAAATTGAAGTCCGAAATGAGAGCGGGGCATAGTCACCTCACGGCTGCTTGGAATGAGAGCGGGAAACTACAAATTTTAACTAGGTTTTCAAGCAAGTAAGGAGTAACACTAATACGTAATACACCATATTTAATAAATAATTTATTAGTGGGTATTTTGAAGTAGTTAAATAAAATAAAAGTAAAAAACCCTACTAAACTATCGAACATAAACAAACACGTTACCGAAGTTCACGAACATAAATGAACGAAGGCGATCCCTATTCATGCTCATTCGTTTAACTTTAACTCAATGAAAAAAATTTCTTTTTCGTGTTCATTCATTTATTAAACGAACTTTCCGTCAAACGGTTCACGAACTATTCACCAAACGTTTAGTTCGTTTGAAGCCCTAATCCTTGTATGTAATTAATTCAAACAAATTCCCATCGTATCACATTTATATTCATTTCAAAACTAAAAACTAAAACCTTTTCTATTAAAAGGTTTCTCAATCCTCTTTAGTTTATTAATTTTTTTTTGAATTTAGTTAAGATATAAGTATTTTAGGTTTCTCAATTCTCTTTAGTTTATTAGATTTTTCGAATTTAGTTAAGATATAAGTTTTTTTTTCGAATTTAGTTAAGATATACAAATCGGTTAAACTAATGACAACCGATTATTAGCACAATCATCATATATGTAAAGACTATACATATATTTTCTTTTGAGTGAAGCATATATGTATACTATTTTGTTGATGTGAAAATCTTTCTTATAACACGCTTAAAAACGTTATTTTATCATACTTAGAAAAATCTCAAAGAATAAATCACTTTATGGTATTTAACTGTCTTATAACACGCTTAAAACGTTATTTTACAATACTTAGAAAAATTTAAAAGAATAAGGGGCTGTTTGTTTAGCTCTTAACAAGACTGTTAATGGTTCAGACCTCTTACTGATTCAACACTTAATAGTTCAGGCTGTTTGTTTCGCAAACAGATGTCTGAATGATTCAGACATTTGACTCTGAATGGTTAACTTTTATACTGAGTCTGAATGGTTAAGACCTCTAATCTGAATTGGCCAGACATTTGCCTCTGAACGGTTAAGCATTATACTAGCTCTTAAGGCTATACGGTATGGGGATCGGCTTTGGACCGTCCCCATCCGTCGCCGATCCTACCTGCATGCCGCCCCCAACGTCGGCGTCGTCTCCGTCGTTTTTCTCGACGTCCAGGACGGAGCAAATCAAGTGGGGCCCCCTTTGTTTGTTTGTTTGTGAATTAGATTTGTACATTAGGCATTAATACTTGTACATATTTTTGTGGGGTAGGCTCATCTAGGACCATCCTCCCATACCCTCTAGTTTAGTGGGATGGACCATCCTTGGGAGGACTATGACGTGGCGCATTGGTTTTAAATTGCGCGATGCGCTCCGATGCGTTTGGTCCAAAAATCTGATGCGTAATGCGTGATGCGAGCGCATCACGTATGTGATGCGCTCTTTATAAAAGTATACTAAAATTATTTTTACATAACAACTTATAAAAACATTCTAAAACTAAAACAATTGTCGTAGTAAGAAGATAAAGAGTTGTGCTTTTAAGTTCAAATCAAGCATCCTAAAACGTTTCTAGAACCATAAAAAATGTTTAGGAACCATAATGGTTCAATTCAAGCATGCTAAAATATTAAGTATTGAAAAAACCCAACCCATTTCATGAAATCTGGGAAAAAAAACATAACAAACAATGATGCGTGCATCATGGCGCATTTTGCGACGGGCGCATTATGAGAAATTGTCGCAATATCATCGCATCATGTAAACGCAACGCATCAGGTGTTGCGATGCGCTCTCATTAGCGCAACGGGCGCATCACGCATTATGCGCGCATTTTAAAACCAAGCGTGGCGGATCATCCTCCCTTGGAGGACCATCACCATACCATGTAGCCTAATAGTTCAGACCTTCTACTGGTTCAGCACTTAATGGTTCAGAACTCTTACTTATTCAGCATTTAAGTATTTAACCATTTAGAAGTTGCCAAACAACACCTAAATCTAAATGTAATTAAATATAAAAAAATAAATTTTATGCAAACGTGAATACATACACAATAATTAATAATTATTATTCAGTTACTCTACAAAATCCGTTTCACAAAAACCACATTTACCCCCGCAATCTCCACCTCTCTCCGTTTCCGATTACCCAAACCGGAAGAAATCCAGCTCCTCACCACCGCCTTCCACCGTCTTACCGCCGGAGACCATGCACGAAACGGATATTCACGATTTGTCCGACGACGCCTATTACGCCGCCGCCTCTCAACAGGTAAGCACCACACCACTTACTTTTTCAATCGCTAACCGTAAATTAATATACGAGTAAATTATCATCTGCACGTACACTATTATGATGTGTAGGTTTAATTGATTGTTCCTGATGGATTTATTGTTGATTTATTTGAAATGTAATGATGTGAATTGGATCAGTTTCGTGTGTTTAGGCGGTTATGTTTCTGGTTTTCGTAGAAATTAGGGCTCCGTGATCATGTTTTTTAGTTTAAGAAGTTTGTTTCTGATAGTTTTGATGGAGTATTTCTGATAAGACTTATTGTAGACTAATTTGAAAAGTAATGGTGTGAATTGGATCGAGTTCGTGTGTTTAGGCGGTTATGTTTTTGGTTTCTTGTAATTTAGGGCTCAGTGATCATGTTTATTAGTGTAAGAAGTTTATTCCTGATAGTTTTGATTGGTTGTTGCAGATAAGGCTTATTGTAGATTGATTAGAAAAGTGATGGTGTGAATTGGATTGAGTTCCGTGTGTTTAGGCAGTTGCGTTTTTGGTTTCTTGTAATTTAGGGCTCAGTGATCATGTTTATTAGTGTAAGAAGTTTATTCCTGATAGTTTTGGTTGATTATTGCAGATAAGGCTTATTGTAGATTATTTTGAAAAGTGATGGTGTGAATTGGATTGAGTTTGTGTGTTTATGCGGTTATGTTTTTAGTTTTGTGGAAATTAGGGCTACATGATCATATTTGTTCGTGTAAGAAGTTTATTAGAGTTTGTAAGATACTAAGATATCAGGTTTGCTAATGATTGCGTGCTATTCATTTTGTGTAGATTACATATAATAGTATTATTTAGGAGTAAATTGCCATTTGTACGCAAGCTATTTGGATTTGTAGGTTTGACTGATTGTTCCTGGTAGACTTATTGTGGATTAACGTATAAGACTATAAGATAATGATGTGATTTGGATCAAATTCGTGTGTTTAGGCGGTTATGTTCTTGGTTTCATGTAATTTAGGGCTGTTTGATCATTTTTGTTAGTGTAAGAGGTTTATTCCAGATAGTTTTGATTGATTATTGCTGATAAGACTTATTTTAGATTAATTTGATAAGTGATGGTGTGAATTGGATCCAGTTCATGTGTTTAGGTGGTTTTGTTTTTGGTTTCGTGTAAATTAGGGCTCTGTGATCATGTTTGTCCGTGTAGGAAGTTGATTCGAGTTTGTAAGATATCAGGTTTGCTAATGATTGAGTGCTATTCATTTTAAGTTAATTACTTAAATAGCACAATTATGAGTAAATTGTCATTTGTACGTATGCTATTGTGATTTGTAGGTTTGATTGATTGTTCCTGATTGACTTGTTGGAGAATTACTTATAAGGTAATGATGTAAATTTGATCGAGCTTGTGTGTTAGGCGGTTATGTTCTTGGTTTCGTGTAAATTAGGGCTCCGTGATCATGTCCGTGATCATGTTTATTAGTGTACGAAGTTTATTCCTGACAGTTTTGATTGATTATTTCTGATAGACTTATTGTAGATTAATTTGAAAGGTAATGATGTAATTGGACCAAGTTCGTGTGTTTTGGCGGTGATGTTACTGGTTTTGTGTAAATTAGGGCTCCGTGATCATGTTTATTAGTGTAAGAAGTTTGTTCCTTATAGTTTTGATTGATTATTACTGATAAGACTTTGTAGATTAATTTAAAAGGTAGTGATGTGAATTGGATCAAGCTCGTGTGTTTAGGCGGTTATGTTCGTGGTTTTGTGTAAATAAGGGCTTCATGATCATGTTTATTCCAGATAGTTTTGATTGATTGTTCCTGATAGACTTATTGTAGATTAATTTAAAATGTAGTGATGTGAATTGGATCAAGCTCGTGTGTTTAGGCGGTTATGTTTGTGGTTTTGTGTAAATTAGGGCTCCGTGATCATGTTTATTCCTGATAGTTTATTGATTGTTCTTGATAGACTTATTGTAGAGTAATTTAAAAGGTAATGGTGTGAATTGGAGCAAGTTCGTGTGTTTAGGCCGTTATTGTGTTGGTTTTGTGTAAATTAGGGCTCCGTGATCATGTTTGTTAGTGTAAGAAGTAGTTTGTAGGTTTGCTAATGATTGAGTGCTAATCGTTTCATGTTAATTACTTAAGTAGCATAATTAGGAGTAACTTGTCATTTGCATGTATGCTATTAAGATTTTTAGGTTTGATTGATTGTTCCTGATAGACTTGTTGAATATTTGAAAAGTAATGATGTGAATTGGATCAAACTCATGTGTTTAGGACCTAAACTTTAGGTGGTTATGTTCGTGGTTTTCTTGTAAATTTGGGCTCCGTGATTATGTTTATTAGTGTAAGAAGTTTATTCCTGAAGGTCATATTGTAGGCTAATTTAAAAGGTAATGATGTGAATTAAGTCGAGCTCGAGTGTTTAGTGGTTATGTTGGTGGTTTTGTCTAATTTAGGGCTCTGACCATTTTTGCTAGTGTAAGAAGTTTATTTGAGTTTGTAAGCTATCATGTTCGCTAATGGTTGCGTGTTATTCATTTTGTGTCAGTTACATAATTGCATAATTAGGAGTAAATTGTCATTTGTACGTATGCTATATTGATGTGAAGGTTTGATTAATTATTCCTGAAAGACTTGTAGATTAATTTAAAAGGTATTGATTTGAACTGGATTGAGCTCGTGTGTTTAGGTGGTTATCTTACTACTTTCATATGATTTAGGGCTCTGTGATCATGTTTGTCAGGGTAAGAAATTAATTTGAGTTTGTAAGATATCAGGCTTGCTAATGATTGCGTGTTATTCGTTTTATGTCAATTACTTAATTAGTACAATTTGACCTAATTGAGAAGCTATTGATCAGGGCCAGCCCTGAGAATTCGTGTACCCTGTTCGAGCTCGAAAAAACGTGCCCCTAGGCCTTAACGAAATTGGGTATTGGGCTCACTAAAGGTCTTAACTTAATGCCAATGGGCTAATAACTAACCTAAACCATAAGAATAGTTTTGTAAGTGGGCCTATTTTGGTGTTTTTATGGGTATACCCTATTAAAAAAATATTTTACATATACATATTGTTTTTTTTTTCATAAAAAAAACGTGCCCTTCGAAATATCAGGCCCTGGCCGGTGGTCCTCCCCGCCCACCCCAGGGCCAGCCATGCTATTGATGCGTTCTCATTTTTCTGAACGTAGTGCAGTAGATTTCAACTTTCAACTACTGCTGACAAATGACAATTGATTTTTTCTATAAAGCTATTGGGAGCTGATGTGTTTTAGCGTTTGTTTAAGCATGGCTGTTGCTAATTCTTGTTAAATGAAGTAAACAATAAATTCATATTGGATGCAAGTCACTGTTTGTTTGTTTATAATTGTAAGTAGGCTTATTGAGGAAAGAACCACTTATTGGATTCTATGTTTGTTTATAATTGACTTGATTTAAAATAATGCTTTGTTTTAGTGAAGAAAGCAATGTGTTTTCTTATGTTAACAGATGACTTCAATTTGAAAATCATGATATGAAATTCACAAAAATGTCAGTTTTTTGTACTGATCGCGTGTAGGAAGCATACACATTTGATGCGACCTATTTTTTCGGATACAAAAATGAAATCCCAAGTTGTATGTTTAGGCTCTTCTTATGTATCTTTTAGGGCTCGTCAAGCATAAACCGTAGTGACAGTAGCAAGCAAAGCTCTTCTAGTGATCTAGAAGATGCAGAAATAGTGTATATGAAGGATAATGTGGCGATTCATCCCACTCAATCTGCTATAGAAGGGATCGGTGGGCGTTTGAAGTTGTTAAAGCAAGGTTCCTCACTATTCATGGTATTTTTCTATTGCTATGAAATAATATTTATTTTTGTAAACGAACTGAACGTTCAGCGAACAGTTCGACGGGAAGTTTGTTTGTGTTCGTTCGTTTAATAAATGAACAAACAGGAACAACAAATTTCGTCCGTTTAGTTAAATGAACGAACATGAACAGAGGCCGCGTTCGTTCATTTATGTTCGTGAACGTTTCGGTAACGTGTTCGTTTATGTTCGTTTGTGTTCGATAGTTCATTAATGTTTTTAGTTATTATATTTATTTAAACACTTCAAATTTTGACAAATAAAATATTTGATAAGTATCAGTGTATTATATATTCTGTTCATGAACGCTTGTTTGTGTTCGTTTGTTTCAATCTGTGTTCATTTGTGTCCATGAACGTTCGTTTGTGTTTGTTGCCTAAAATTAACAAACAAACACAAACGAACACGAGCACGTTCATTTCCTTAACGAACGAACATGAACATAAAATCTCGTTTGGTAAGTGTTAATGAATAGTTCGTGAACATATATATATCTTGAACAAACGAACACGACTTGTTCGTGTTCGTTCGGTTCGTTTGCAGCCCTAGATGCATGTTCTGTTCTATTTGTTATTATTATGATGGTAAGATATACTTCTTTTTGACATAATAGACGTGGATACCTTATAAAGGCCAAAGTTCAAATGCGAGGCTGTCTGCAAGAGGTTAGTCTCATCTTATAATTGTTCGTCGTGTACATGTGTGTGTTACTCCTTATATGTATACCTGAATTAGCATATACATATGTGATTTGTTTTTGAAGTTTGAACTGTGGATCTGATTATTAATGTTGCTTTATGCAGATGCAAATTTGTATACCATAAGAGCAGTATCGTTTTCTGGTATCCATTCAATTCGTCGGCATACACCAACAATTGGGTGGCAGTATGTTATTGTTGTTCTATCAACTGGTAGGTTATGTCATACTTTTGCACGTTATAGCCTCACTGTTGTGTTACATGCAGTGTGACTTGTGCATGAAATATATCGATGCTTTTCATTAACTTTTTAGCAGATCATGCATATGTTTGATCTAACATATGCTTATAATGCATTAATGCAGTATTATTTAGTTTAACGTGTATCATGATCACCTTGAAACCTTTAAGATGTACCTGTATTAACATAAAGATGGATTAGCAGTCTATTATTTTAATTCTAATGGGGTTGTAGGATTTAAGGTTGTGAAAAGCCAGACCTTTTCAAGGACCGATATTTGAGATATAGGTTATCGCGGTGGGATATCGGCAATTTTTATATCATGTAGAATTTATATATATAGCAATTTAACACTAACAATTCAGTATACTCTCCTACCATTAACAAATTAACCTTTTGCAACTTGCAAAACACTAACAATTGTAGCACGTAGGAACTGATTAAGACTTAAAACACTAAAATTGAACACTAACAATTAACAATTAAGACCTAAAACACTAATAGCAGCAACAAAAAGAAAGACGAATGGTAGAACTAAGAAGAAAGGTACTGATATCGGGAAAATCTCGGTCCAATATCAATCAAATATCGGTCAATATCAACGATGTTATCGGTACCGGTATTCTGAGCGATATTTGACATGGGGAACAATAAACGATATATCGGGGATATATCACCGATTTAATTGCATAGCTAATGGTTTAAGTTGATATATAATTTGTTGATGTAATTTTTTCTAGATACTAGAAAAGAGCTATGGCACATCTTCTCAAAACCCACACTCATTAATGTATTGGTGGTGTAAATTGGGCTTCCAATGTTGTTAATTTCTGTTAATTAAGTTCAAGCTTGTTTTAGTTGCTAGATTTTCTAAGTATTTCGTAATTATTCATCTGAGGACTTCTTCAGTTGCATCATCTTTCTCCAAATATTTTCTAGTAGACACTACACAATATCAACATGTTCTACGTAATTACATGTTTTGAATTTATTTTTATTTTTTTTATGGTGAATTTCGGCCTGACCGGAAGTTTGTGCAGGTCTAGCATACCCTCCACTGTACTTCTACAGTGGAGGAGTACGGGAGTTTTTTGCTACAATTAAGCAACATGTTCTTATTGTCAGGTTTGTGGTTATTTTCTATGTTGGCTATTTGAAAATTGCAATGTGGTCTTGTTATTGTACAAGTATATTACTTTTCATGAACATCATCACAATGACCCTTGGACTCTTTTAGGATAAAATGATGTCTGTTATTTTTCATAGATTTATACATTTCTTATAGGTTTCTAGCATCATTTACCCAATTTTAGAGCAAGTAAGCTTTATATATGTTTTAATATGGAAATTACATATACAGCCTGAAAAGCATGCTCTACAACAACCTGCTGCACAAATATATGGAAATACATGTGGCACGCGCCTCAGGGTCAATTTTTTGCCAAGAAATCTTGCCTCGAGTGCGCGCCTATTGCTACCAAAAACGCAGGGGCGCGAGCCTTGTTGCGCCTAGGTCCGCTTTTGTAAACCAAGATCCCACTCATAGCAAAAGCTACTGATAGCAAAACCTTTATTATACATTTAAAGTATAGTTATCCCGATAACAAATCTTGTGAATAATCATCATCATCATACTTGGTAAATCCCTTCAATAGCAAAGCTAAGGTAGGGTCTGAGGAGGGTAGATGTAGACAGCCTTACCTCTATCCCAAAGGAGTAGAGAGGCTGCTTCCGGTGATACCCCCGGTTCCATAGTAGTTTTGTATCAAACCTTGGACCTAAGGCACATAACACTCAAACAATCAAAACAAAGACCGATTGGTGCATGTACCCCCGTGTCTTTCAACTAATAACGCCACCACATGATGCATGATTAACCGTCCGCGGCTTTTAACGTTATTCTCACGAAATTAGTAAAATAACGTTAAAGTTAGTACCATTTCACTTTTGCCCCCGAGCGCCCACACATATATACATATATGTGCACACCGCAAGCGGGGCATAAAATCTTGTGAATAATCAAGATCTCAGATACAATTTAGCAGGTTTTGTGAATTAAAACTACATATTGGGCAACTTTTGTCGGGTCATTTAACCCGCTAGAAGTATACATACCCGAATTAAACCATTCATGAGTAAATTAACCAAGATTACCTATTGCAATGTGAAATAAGGCTCTGCATAGGACCTGTTATCTGTATCATCATCACCACCTCCACCATCGTCATCATCATAGAGTATTGCTAGGGCTGTAAATGAGCTGAGCCGCTCATGAGCTACTTGAATCGAGTCAAGTTTAAACTAATGATTAAAAATTAAGATAAAACACTTTGACTTGGTGTGTTGGTATGCTGTTCGTTTTCGAGCCGAGGGTCTCTCCGGAAGCAGCCTCTCTATCCCTATGGATAGAGGCAAGGTCTGTCTACATCCCACTCTCCCCAGACCCTATAAGTAGCTTTGCTATTTGTGGGATTTACTAGGTATGGTTGTTGTTGTATTTTTCATAGATTTGTTTTAACCTTTGTTACTTGCTCTTTCAAGTCAGTCTATGCTTTAAAATATTATCACCTATGTTTAGGAAATAAAAACGTAAGTGCAGATTATTTCACCTATCAAATTGCTTCTAATTAGACGTCTGTTGTCACAGGTCTTCAGAAAATGCGAATGTGTTTCTTGTAAATAACTTCCAAGATCCTCTTCAGGTACAGTTTAATTGTGGCTACTGTTTGTCTTGATCTATGCAGTTAATATCGTTGGGATATCAGTGGGATATTGGTCCTCTACAAAATATTGATGTCAAATATCAGTCCAGAATATCGCTTCCGATATTTTTGACCGATATTGACTGATATTTGGCTGATAGTGACCGTTCTTTTGGATGCCTTGGTTGATGTGGAGTGTGGTCTCGGAGTAAGATTTCATGGCTTACGATTAGATTATGTGTCAAATATTGACACTTTTGAGTTCTGACTTTTAAAATTACTCTTATTATATATGTTTTACGTTTCATATATGTATAAATAAATTCTGCATGATATTGAAATTACCGATATCCCACCGCGATAACCTACATCTCAAATAGCGGCCTTTGACCGATATTTGATTTGGACGGATTAACTAATGTTTAAACCAAACTGCAAGCTTGTACTTCGTTGATCACTAAGGAACATTTACAACTATAGATAGGGGTTGAGTTATAACTTATTTCGGTTTTTTATGTTCTTAAATCATTCTGTCAACAGTGGTTATTAACTTTGCTTACATACATTGGGTAAACGTGTTATCAGAGAACTTTGTCTTCACTGGAGCTTCCAAGATCTCTTGCAAACAGAACACCTTCATCTTCATTTCCAGATTCTCCCTCTGAGGGCAATTCGGACAATAAACATACTTCAGAAGACGATAGTTCGGATAGCATTCAACAAAACAATAAACAGAGGCAAAAAAGTCAAGATCCTGCACGAGATATTTCAATTCAAGTTTTGGAGAAATTCTCTCTTGTGACAAGGTTTGCTCGAGAGACGACCTCACAGCTTTTTCGCGAGAGCCTTGATGCTCATGGGCCTAATGAGAAACGGAGGACGAATTGGGAAACATCTGCAAATGATGTGGAAATTGCTCCCAAGAAAGTTCCTGTACCTTCTGACCCTCTGGAGGTAAAGTCTTTTTCAAAACGATGAAATTGGGAATTTTAGTTTTTTGTCATAATCACATTGTCAACAGCGGTCACTATGGTTGCTATAGCGAATAGCGTATTGTATAGGTCGAAGGTCGCTAGGGTATGTAGCCATAAATAGCGGGATTTCAGTTACTTCTTATTTTTATAAATATAAATAGCGATTAAATATAGCTATAAAATAGCTGGATTTTAGGTTTTTGTTAACTATACATGTAAAATAGCGTATATACCATGGTATTTTGATATAATATACATTTTTTTTTCTAGTGCATCGCTCTTTATAAAATGGCGCCTGCTAATTATCGCTGTTCGCTATGTAGCATATAGGTACCTACCTTATCGCTATTTGTCACTATTCGCCATTAACAACTATGGTCATGAAAAATATATAAAGTAATAATTTTTTACTAGCCGCGCATCGCTGCGGGGCCGTATGCGTCGTGATAAAGTATAGACTACAATTGGCCTGACGAAACGAACTAAATTTACGATGAAACATAGAGTAACTCAAGTTTATATCGTCGAATGAAGACCTGTTATATTTGACTGGACTCGTTTCCAAACAACATTTATGTCGAAACGTAACAACCTAAAAATGTACATAAAAATAAACACGGAAACGTAATATATTTGACCTGGCTCGTTCTTGAATACAATCTATGTCAAAACGTAGACGAATTTGAATTTATACCGATAAGTACATAAAAATTAGAGCGTAAGAAATTAATTTTTTGAAGTAAAAATGTACAGGGGTTAAACCAGATACTTTAGAAACATGAGGGGGTCAAAGCGACATTTTACAAATCTTTAAGAAATTGAAAGGGTTAAATGTGTAAAACCCAGAAAGTTAAGGGGGTGGCATGGCTGGTAAGAAACCCCACCAACCAATACCATTTAAGAGTATATACAATATATCAAGAGTATATTAGCAAAACCCAAGAAATATTTATTACATTGGATAGCTTTTCTATATATAATATATACTAAAGAAAATTACTAAATTAGAAGTATTATTTGAATCTAGGGAATGATTACTGTACATGTATTGTTGATTGATGGAATGAAAAAATTGTTACTTTATATATTTATCGGGCCCTTAACAATTCAAATTTTTTTAGCACTTGACGCTTTTAGCGAGGTTATAGGTTTACCCCGTTGGCCCAAGTCTGGACCAGAAGAAATTGTTGTATAATCGAAGTTATTACTTTATCAAGCATAAACATTAACGGCATGTTGAACCCGTCTAAGGGGCTTTTGTTTTAGTTATGATACTAAAACAATCATTTTTGGTTTTTTCACACCACAATTGTAATCAACAAGAAGATTGTTAGTTTATTTTGAACGTGCAAGGGTACTTCGTTGTTTGTTAATAAGTAGCAACTCCTTTCAATGAAGGTTAAAAGTTGATTTTTTTAATCATATCTATTTAGATAAATTATGCAAGATGTAGGATCCAGATATAGTAGAATTTAAAACTTGTTCAATGTCTTTTTAGTTAAGATATCTAGAAATCAAAAGTTGATGGTTTGAAATCGAGAAATTTGCATGCTACACTTCTGCCGCGGCATCGTGTTATCCTACACATAATGTGTGTATGAACATGCACTGCTGCTTTCAGTTCAGTAATCCATTTATGATGATTAACCACGGTAGAGTTATTTATTTATTTATTTATTTTTTTGTGGCCAAGTTGGTGATTTTAGTATTTGATCAGTTTACCAACTCATAGCATCTATGTTTTTTTATGTGATTCCATATATGATGAGTGCCCACACAACACTTTTGACCTTGCTCTTTTTTGCTCTTTCATTTTTGGCAGCTCGATAAACTGTCAAAGGTATGGGGACAACCACGACAACATCCTTTAGAACATCAAGAGGTAAGCCATACCTTTTTTTGGTACGTTTTATAAGAAATGATAAATAACCCATCATGATTGAATATTCACAAAAAAAATTAAGGTAACAATTTTCTTTGTTTGTTTATTAATATTTGTGATGTATAAAATATTGTTTGCTGAATAGTATTTGCATTTATTGCTATTTCTGTTTTATTGAATTCCTTCTTCTGCAAGCACATACTGATGGTAGGGGTGTTCTTCGGGTTATTTTTTCGGGTTTCGGGTTTTTCGGGTCGGGTTGTTCGGGTTTTTGGTTAGGAAAAAGTAACCCAATAACCAACCCATTTAAAGTTTGGGTTGTTCGGGTATGGGTTATTCGGGTCCAGGTTAGTTCGGGTCGGGTTGTTTGGTTTTCAGGTTTAGATGTAAAATGAAAAAAAGAATTTTTTTAAATAAAATATCATCATATATATCATGTTGTTAAAAAAAATATCATCACATATTCAAACATCATTTAACAATATGGTATGATAATATTCAAAAGTCTCAAAACTTAATGTTTCAAATACAAAACACTCCAAATCAAATAGCATCTATAAAAAAAGACAACTAATGTTCGGGTTTTTATTCGGGTCGGGTTGTTCGGGTTTTTGGTTGGGAAAAAGTGACCTGATAACCGACCCATTTAAGGTTCAGGTTGGTCGGATTTGGGTTGTTCGGGTTCGGGTTTTTCGGTTATTCTCTAATTCGGGTTCGGGTGACTTCGAATTCGGGTCGGTTTTCGGGTTTCGGATAAAAAAGACCAGCCCTAACTGATGGGAATCAACTATGAGAGGGAAGTGAGTTATAGGTATTCTTCAGGGGCTAAAGTGTAATATAGGGGGGTAGTATAAGTAATAGAGAATAAGGCGTGTTAGAGGTAGGATTGAGTTTGTTTAGTTTGTTAAGGCTCCTGCATTTGTGCGTGGAGAGAGGGCGTAGCCCTGGATTATCTCAGTTTCTGTTCTTCTTTTATCAGTTCGTATGTCATCAGCTTGTAATCTGCCTTTGAATCATTCAATAAACTGTTCTACTTTCGTGATTGTATTGCCCTAATTTCACAAACCCTATCACATACACACCTTCAAAAACGGGTGATTGGGTGTACATGCATGTTTTTGACTGTTAAGACCTTTTTATACAGTGGTCAATCTATTTGGATTCCGAAGGTCGTATTGTTGATCCTGATGCTTTGAGAAAGCGAGTATTCTATGGGGGAGTGGAGGACAATTTGCGTAAAGAGGTTTGTAATTTTGTATTGTCGTACTATTGGGTCTTTTATGATTTCCTCGTTTTGGCTAGTGGAAGTGGAAGTGTGGAACTAACCCTTTGATGATAAATGTTTTCAGGTTTGGCCATTTTTGTTGGGATATTATTCATATGATTCTACATATGTAGAGAGGGAGTATGCTGTGTCAGCTAAGAAGTCAGAATACGAGACTATCAAAAACCAATGGCAGGTCTGTAATATAAGATCAAAACAGATACATCTAGTGTTGTAAGTTTTTAGTTAGCTTCTAAGTTGTAATCTTTAGACAGGATGACTGGTTGGAAACGAGCGGGTCAGGGCGACCTGAACTCAACCCGTTTATTAAATGGGCTAGCATGGTTTACTATACAAAACCATTTAGTCCAAACCCTAACCCATTTTTTGTGTGTCTGTGTTGTGTCGTGTCGTGTCGTGTCGGGAATTGCTGCCATTATGTTATGTGAAAAAAAGTAATTGTATTCTTTATATTTCAACTAGTGGGTTACCACCCGCGCTCCGCAGCGGGTTCGAAACGTAGATAAAAATAAGCAAATCGCGAGAGTTAAAGTTTTTTGATGTTTTAGTTAAGGGGCTAAACATGTCATTATTGAAGTTGAGGGGCTAAATTTGGTAAATGCCAAAGTTGAGGGGCCAAAGTTGGTTGATGTGATAAAATATCATATCTATAGTATTTATAATTTCCTTGTGCAGAGCATTTCTGTAGAGCAGGCAAAAAGGTTTACAAAATTCAGAGAAAGGAATGTTCTTATCGAGAAAGACGTGGTATGAGTAATAAGACGGATTAAACACCCACTTCAAATTATTCACAATACGCCTCTTTTTTCTATGATACTTAACGGTTATTTATATTTTCAAGGTAAGGACCGACAGGTCGCTATCATTCTATGAGGGTGATGACAATCCTGATGTACGCCGTATGCATGACATATTGTTGACTTACTCATTCTACAACTTTGATCTTGGTTACTGTCAGGTAACACACAACCATTCTACAACTTACTCATTCTACAACTTTGATCTTGGTTACTGTCAGGTAACACACAACCATTGTTAGTTATTTTTTTCATGGGCATGACCGCTTGTATGGCTGATAGCCTGATGCTAGAGGTGGTTAAATGGGCTTATTGGGCGGGCTGGGCAAAGGATCTAAACAGGTTTAAACTGGACGGGCCTGGTTGGGTTGACCCGAAACACTTTCTGTTCCAAAATCCAAATTATGAACTTTTTATTGTGTCAAATATAATTACAAAAGCTATATATTATTTCAATGTTATCTAGTTTTTTCTTAAAATGCTTTTGGAGGTTTTATAAATTACAACTAGTGGGTTACCACCCGAGCTCCGTAGCGGGTTCAAAACATAGATAAAAATATGCAAAGGTTTAAATTGTAACTATAATAAAGTGTAAGGGTAAATAATGAAAATTGAAAAAATAACCTTAAAGTAAACATGTCATTATTAAATTTGAGGGGCTAAACATGTCATTATTAAAGTTGAGGGGCTAAGTATGTCATTACCAAAGTTAAGGGGCTAAATATATCATTACCAAAGTTGAGGGACCAAAGTTGGTTGATACTGAGAAAAGTTGAGAGGCTAAACATATTACTATTAAAGTTGAGGGGCTAAATATGTCATTACCATGGTTGATGTTGACAAAATAGCATTTTAAGTATATATAGAATTACACTTCCCATTTCCCCTTCAGGCATTTTAATTTTACGAAATTAAGTATAAGAATCAGAATCGACGCATTCATAAGTAAATGGGTCTAAATCGCCATCTCTAGCCTGGCACACAAGCAAACTGATTTTAATCAGTTCTAGTTGTTCTTTATTACCGTTTATGAGATGTACATTCTACTGATCTCATTGACTTGTATTCTGGATATGTTTGTTCCTATATAAAGTAAGTTACTAAATGTTTTTGCTAATGGGTATAATATACTTCTCAAAGGGCATGAGTGATCTCCTCTCACCGATATTATATATCATGAAAGATGAATCAGAAGCATTCTGGTGCTTCGTTTATCTATTGGAACGGCTTGGACCAAATTTCAATCGTGATCAAAGTGGCATGCACTCTCAACTTTTTGCACTCTCTAAGGTCCTCTCTCTCTCGATATCTCTACTTCGTTCTCTGTGTGTGATTGTTGATATATGAAGTTATGAACATTGCATTTCACATGCTTTGATTGGTTAAAAGTTAAAACATGGATTTTTAGGCGGCAATTTAAACCTATTTTTCTGTATGTGTATTTAAACAGGTTGAAAGTCGCTTAAAAGCATATCAAAATGCATAAAGCCTCGTAATTTGTTTTATTATATATATTTCGATTATTTTTCCAGAGTTATAGGTTATCTAATGATATTTAAGTATTTAACTCGGCCAGTAAACGAATCGAATGAACATGAATGGAGGCATGTTCGTGTTCGTTTATTTAACTTCGACCGAACACGAACATATAATCGAACAGTGTTCATGTTTGTTCATTGATAAGATGGTCATGTTCATGTTCATGTTCATGTTCATGTTCGTTTATGTTCGTTCATTTAAAACCTAATCGAACAGTTCTCAGACAAACGAACATAAACAAACAAACAAACTTAAACGGACATAATTTAACAAACATAAGAGAGCACCAATGAACATAATCGAACAAACACAAGCAAACATATAATAGTTTTTTTTACATAAATTAGTGATTAATTACGATAAGTTTTTTTTACATAAATTAGTGATTAATTACGATATGTGTTCATGTCGTTCGTTTATCTAATGAACAAAAATATTTGTTCATGTTCATTCATTCATAAAATTAACGAACATCCCGCCGAACAAATTCACAAACAGTTCATTAACGTTTAGTTCGTTTACAAGCCTATACATAACACTTGATTATTTGTATAGTTCATATATAAGATGATGTTTGTTGGTTGGTCCATAGTTATCAATAGCGTCTATGGCGGCCGCTATCGCGAATAGCGTGGCGTGGCGGCCATATGCCGCTACAAGGTACATATCGACCTTATATCGACGATATAGCGACTTCCTATGTGAAATCTGGCGACTTATTCCGGCGACGGAGTTGCTTTCAGTCGGAAACCAAGAAGAAGGGGGAAGAAGAAGAGAGATGCTGAGAGCGGCTGCGTATCTGTCTTTTAGGCTTTTAGGGTTTTTATAAGTTAAGGTTTTTTAACATTTAACCCCTTTATCTTTCATTAGTTTACATTTAGTCCCTGAAACTTCTAACTTTTTACTTAAAAAGTATAAAGATAGTTTGTCTATTTAAACATTTAACCCCCTCTATCTTCAGTAGTTTACATTTGATCCTTAAACTTTTTAATTTATGCATAAAAGTACAAAATTAACATTATAAAATACATATATATAATATGGATAGCTATTTTTTATTTTTTAAATTATCTACTACCTTATCGCTAAATACGAAATAGCGGGCGCTATTTTATCGCTATCGCTACGTAGCATATAGGTTGTCTATCGCTATTGACCGCTATTCGCTATCGATAACTATGGGTTGGTTGAACCCGACATATACCCGTACTAAAAGGTTACCATTTTGGCTTGTTAGTTGTTACTCGACCCACCATTTTGTCAACTTTAGATAAAGCGATTGAACTTTTCAATGATACCCATACGTCCTTAACTTTTATGTGGATTATTAATTATTATGTATCTGTCTTTTGGGAACTTCAGATTCATATAATAATGTGTTCTTGTCTTCTAACATGTATATTTTCGTTTTATATGGCAGTTGGTGGAACTTCTAGACAGTCCGTTACATAATTACTTCAAGCAAAATGACTGCTTGAATTTTTTCTTCTGTTTTCGCTGGATTCTTATTCAATTCAAAAGGTAAGTTTATTCTTTATCCTGTGCCCAACTTACAGTTTCCGGATCAAAGTTGTGCGTCTCTTATTACTATATACAACAAGAATTTGATTATACTTGAAGAAGCCTATATGCCTGTAAAATAACAAGGGAAATGAGGAATATGCAATGATGTATACATTCTTCTATAATAATAACTTAATTTTGAATTCTTATTGGAAAGACCAAGATTCTGTGATAATTGATGTCGGTAATGTTATCTCAGGGAGTTTGAATACGAGACAACGCTAAGGCTATGGGAGGTTTTATGAACTCACTACCCTAGCGAGCATCTTCATCTATACGTATGCGTCGCTATCCTTAAAAGACACCGGGCCAAAATAATGGGCGAGCAAATGGACTTTGACACCCTTCTAAAGTTCATCAACGAATTAAGCGGTCTAATCGACCTTGATCGCGTTCTTCGCGATGCAGAGGCTCTATGTGTGTATGCCGGTGAGAACGGTGTCGCCTCGATCCCGCCAGGAACCCCGCCGTCATTATCATCCCAAGATGCTTCGATTTATCAACAACAAGACGATGAGTGAGGTGCCGTAAAAAAGGATGCCCAGTGAAGATAAATAAAAACACATCAGAAAGTACAGTGTTATACTGATGTTTAAGCCCTTGTTTTCTGCATGTTGATTTCTATATTGAAGAAAGTAATTAGTTTTGCAATTTGTAAACACAAAACAAGACATTCGTATTTCTATTACAATCTTAGATAATATACCGTTGATTTTGTGTTATTCCTTAGTATTTTATGTTTTTCTTGCTGTTGTGATTTCTTATGCCACACTTTATGCTTGTTGGATGCTATAGTCTGCATGTCAACAAAGGTTTTTAAAGCCGCCGGTTTGTGCGGGAGCAGCCTGAACATGATCCATGTAATTCAATTATCTCAATGAGTTATAAACAGGTTGCAGGAAGGTCTTAGGTGTATTTTAGGACGTAAGTTTTTCTTATTCTTCAAGTGACTTAACCGGCGATTGACTTCTTGTGTACATGCCCGAATGATGTTCTATGCTATTATACACGATTTACATTATATTGTGTCAATCTGATCACTAGCTTGGTGTAGGTGACTTCTTTTTTCTATATTCTTTGACTTGATGTGTTGGTTTGCTGTTCGTTTTGGAGCCGGGGGTCTCTTCTGGAAGCAACCTCTCTATCCCCAGGGATAGAGGCAAGGTCTGTCTACATCCCACCCTCCCCAGACCCTATGAGTAACATCGCTATTTGTGGGATTTGCTGGGTATGGTTGTTGTTGTAGTTATAAACAGGTTGCAGTCTTGTAGATCATAAATGGGTTGTAATCATGTGGCAAACAGGTTAAAGTGGTCATACAAAGGTTAGTTAGATGAAATAAATCTGTTAAACGGCTTGGCCTTATAAAACATATTTTTATTGCATTAGTAGACAGTTGACGAGACAACCTATTTAATTAAATGAGTTAAACAAGTTAACTCGAAGATAATTAAATATGTCAACCCAAATATTATCTTTTTATTAAACGGCTTAGCAACAATTATGGGTGGCATAATGGGTGGGTTGGGCAAGTTTGGGTAATGGGTTATAATGGGTTTGGGTTAGGATGATTTTATTAAGAAAAGAAGGTCAGGATAAGTTTGGGTTAAAATAGGTTTGGGTCAATATAGGTTTTAGTCATCATAGGCTAAAACTAAAACAAAACAAAAATTAAAAAAAAATATATTCAAAAGAAAAAAAACATAAAAAAATAAAATAAAATAAATCTAAAAATCACAAAAAGTAAAAAAAAATTATAAAAATTCTAAAAATCTAAAAATTCTAAAAAATCAAAAAATAAAAAAAAAAATAAAAAAATCAACAAATTCTAATATATGTAGAAAAATTCAAAAAAATTAAAAAAAAATCAACAAATAAAAAAATCGAAAAAATTCTAAAAAGTAAAAAAAAAATCAAAATAACTCAATAAATCTAAAAAAATAAAAAAATCTAAAATAAAAATAAAAAAACTCAAAAATTTGAAAAAATAAAAAATTCTAAAAGAATTCTAAAAATAAAAAATCACAAATTTCTAAAAAAACTTAAAAAATTCTAAAAAAAATCCAAAAATTCTAAAAAATTGTTTTAGATTTTTCATTTTTTAGAAATTTGACTTTTTTAGAAATTTTATATTTATTAGAATTATTTTCTTTTTTTGAAGTATTTTTATTTGTTTGATTTTTTTGAATTTTTTTGAATTTTTTAGGTTTTTTTTATTTATTAGAATTTTTGATTTTTTAGGTTTTTGAGTTTTTTTGGCTTTTTAGTTTTTTTTTTGAATTTTTTGAATTTTTAGAATTTTTTGATTTTTTTGAATTTGTTAGATTTTTTTTTATTTTTTAGATTTTGTTGTCTTTTTTTATTTTTTAGATTTTTTTTTATTTTTTTTGAGTTTTTTCATTATATATATATTTTTTAATATGTATCGATCCGGATGGTGATCCATCCATTTAAAATTATTTGAGTTTTTTTTACTTAATTAACTGATTTTAATCCATCCTGACTCGCTTAGGTTTTATCTCATACCCATCCTGACATATTCACTTTTTTTATCTAGCACTTCACAACCTATCCTAATCTAATGACTAATTTTGTTTGGCCCATCTTAAAATTTAAAATACTATATCAACCCAAAATGGAATTGATGGGCTTGTTTTGCCAGGCCTAGTGACAATCCTAAAGTTTTACTAAAAATCAAGGGCGTCAGCCACGTTCAGGGCATTTATATTTGAAATGCTTTAAAATTCTTTAAAGTAGTGAGATTCACCACGCGTTGCAGCGACACAGTATTGAATATCAAAACGCAAATAAAAAGCAGATGCCGACGACGTATACCAAAATCTTCTGTTATTTTGTCACAATATAGGATAGAGTAATAGACACTATTGTAACTAAAAATGGAAGGTTTTATGACTGCAGCAATAAGTTGTGTTTTAATATATAGGAGTTTTTGGGACCTACGTGTTGCGACGAAACCGTTAAATCGAACTAGATAGACGTAAAAACATTAAAGCACCACGCACGTTACGAAGTGTTAACCCAACAAATTTAGACAACAAAAGAGAACCCAAAAAACATAAGTGTAGTATGCAAATAACGTTTCTTTTCTCTAATTAACTATTTGTATTGAATTTCATCCCCGTATTTATAATATTTTTTTAGAGATTAAGATATATAGTGTTTCTTCAATGGAAGTAAATGAGGTTAAGTATATCGAAGATGGCGCATGATATTTAAAATCTATTTACATTTTCGTCAATTTTGACACACTAAATCATTTATGAAATTTTTGGACAAGAGTACCTGATGTGTCTGAAAGACAACATAGTTTTTAATGTCTAAAGCCCCGTTTTAGTAGTGGTTTAGGGCAAATTTCACTTTGCATTGGTTAAATATGTTAATTGGTGTTTTGCATGTTTATAGTTAAAACGATGGATTTCCATGTAAAATACAAGCTTAACTAAAGAATTCAGAAGAATTGCTGGATTGACTTTAGTAGGTCGTACGGATCAGAAGAGTATGGGTCGTATGCTTTAGAGTTGGTGTAAGGACCTCCAAAAATGTCCCTAAACGACCCATAAATGAAAACCCAGACCCCTGAAACCCTAATCCATATCAAAAACCAAGAAATCTTGAAAATTGGTCTTCAGGCGGGCCGCGTAAAGGTAAGCTTAACCTTACGCCGGCCGCGTCAATGTGAGGTTTGACCGGATAAGCATCCGGGACTAGGTGTTGACCACCTGGTGACCCTACTCATGACCAATCAAACCTACGCGTAGACTAGGCGGCCATGCGGGCCGTGTAAGCTTGGCTGATGGTTCACGCGGGCCGCGACAGAGCCAATTTTCAGCTATAAATAGCTTGGCTCCTAAGCAGTTCGATGGTGTCGAAAACAACTTTCAAAAACGAAGTTATACTGTCTAAACTCGAAATTTACTTTCATAATAGCGAGGTGCTGCTACGATACCGGGTATTAACTCGATCGCTGCTACGATTCAATGTCCGATTGATTGAAACTATCCGATGGATGTTTAAGTACTGCTCGAATTAGGGTTTATACTTTGTCATTCGTCGTGAATTCGATGGATGTTTAAGTATTGCACTTTGTCATTCATTGTGAGGGTTTAATCTCGTGAGTTATCGTAAATGCTGTATTAGTTACTGACCTAGTTCGTGTGCATTGTTATTTAAACTAGGTTATCAGGCTTATCAGTAGGCTAAACTCTGCCCGTATAAATCTGCAATGTGAGTCATTCTCTTTTTCTCAACTAATGTATTTTACAATACTCCATTCATTTTCAAAAAGTTATAATTACGGGGATAAGTCGTGGTTATCTTAATCATTGGCTAGTGGGGTATTGTGCACATTGCTAATTTCTCACTGTTAGGCTAATAAATCCTAACAGTGATAAACGTCACTACTTGGGGAAAGACCCAATAGTGGTATGACCATCGTCACCAGGTGACACGGCGCCAGATAAAAATAAGATAGAAGCCATTGTAATCGCTCTTATGCTGTAATTTATAACTAGATGTCATTTTATCAAAATGAATGATTCACCAGTATTTCCCCGCTGACAAAATTTTTTTTTAAAACATGTTTCAGGTGACCTGCTGTAAATCAAGGAAAACGTGCTACGGAGCACTACCAAGCTTGAAGAGGTGGCTCAGTTAAAATAAATAAACATGTTTTAATAAATCAGGGAATTTCCTAGTAAAATTCCTCTATGTAAATTACGGGGTTTATCCCAAATTACGAAATAAAATAATCGGGCATTTCAAGTTTTAAAAGATCATGTTTAAAATCTTTCGCTGTCGCATCGATTAAATACCACGGGTTCCTATCTCGCGGCTCCTGACCGGGTCAAACCGGGGCTGGGGCCGTGACAGGAAAATGTGGTATCAGAGCCACTGATTTAAGCCAATTAAGTATTTAGAGAATACCTAATTTTACTGATTGCCATTTTTTGTGATTATATGTTTTATTATCTGAATATTTGTTTACAGTATGGGTAAGCAAAGACTTTCAGACATCTATCGTCAATTAGATAGTGCACCAAAAGATAAGGGATCATCATCCTCAAAACACTCGGTAAATACCGAGGAAGGAATATTTGTCCTGTTGGACCGTTGTACGACTTCTAAAAGTCAGTTAAGGCGTTCATCTTTGAATACAAAGGCGGAATCAATGTATACAAAGTCATAACAGCTTTGTTCCTCTTAATTTTTCTTCTATTAATGCCTTCTGAGTCTTTACAATGAATTTCTAACAAAAGTTCAGCAGCACCTCGACTCACATACACTGACAACTGATTACGCTTCAAATGACCTAACCACCTATATATAGAGTATATGATTTCGCTTGAGACTTGTTCAAGCGAAATCTCTTGTGCTGATTTCGCTTCAAGCAAACACAAACCCACTCAAGCGAAATCTTGTGTTTAACACATAAAAACCCTAACTTAAACCCTATTGTGTGATTATTCAAACAATCCTAGACACAAAACTTGATGATGACGTAATCAACAGACATTTAGTGCACCAACATGTCCGTAAAGCACAGTTTGAAAAAACACTTTCTCCTAATAAAAGAAGTTTGATTATTAATAAAAGTCAAGAGAAAATAAAGAAGCCACAACCAAAAGAAGTAAGGAGACACAGGAAACAGGCAATAACCCACCATGGGAAGACGAATTAGATGAAAAATGGGCAGATCTCTATATGTTAGCCACTGTAACAGTAAATGCTAACATTTAAAATACCTTGACCCAGTATTAGCACCCATATCATCTACAATCCAGAAACTCTAAATAAAATTTTACCCAATAAATAAATAAGTTTACAGTAAACCCTAGTATGTTTTAATTTCCAGTTGTCCTTTGTATTAAATTAGTCACACGGTATGCAATAATACTTGAATGTTTATCTGTGAAATTTTATTATAAAATTTTAACTTAGCATTTTGTGTGCATTTTTGCATATATGCTAAACAGCATGAATGAGTTATCTGAAGCCCTTCAGAATCTCAATCTTTATCCTGTGAAAGTAGAAGTTTCCAAAGACTTTACTGGTTACATCGCCGATGTGGAGGAACCTATGGAATTTCAAGCTCCACCTCCGGAGAAACCAAAGCCTAAGAAAAGGAGAAGATTTGTAAGCTGGAGGAGAGTACGTAGGAGGAAACCAGCAACTAGAAAAATTCTCAAAATAGAGAATCCCATGGATAAAGGAAAGGGATCGAGATGGGGGAAGGTTCTAAACCAACAGAAATAGAAATTGGGGAAAGTTCTAAGCAAACTGAAGAATTACCATTACAGGAAGAATTAGATCGCCTACTGGCAAGCTGTGATATCATTAGACCTATCAATACCAACCTCTACCCTTATCCTGCTGAAACCCAACATCCAATAAATTTGGAACCAGCCATCCCAGAACCTTTGATCCACACCCAACCTTTAGGAGAAATGGACGATTGGTGGACTAACGATTGACAGTTTCAAAACCTCCTCAATAACCCCTATACCTTTTTCCCTCAGTTCGACCTAGAACCTATACCAAACCCACCAATGAGCAATGAAAACCTAGCTGAACTCCGCCATTTTGGCGAAGAGCTGTGGATGCTGGAAATAGGATCCGGGAAGTGGGAGCACAGATCTCCCGGAAATACGACGAGAGGGAACGTCGTTTCTGAAATATCAGCGGAAGGGGTGGTGTGAGAAAGTAGTTGTGATTGTATAATAATAACAATAGTAATAAAAAAAATATAACTCTGTAAAATAACTTAAAAATAAAACTTTTGTAAAATAACAGTGTGCACGGATGCTTAATATAATCTATAAAAATGGAAGTCTAGAAATCGACAATTTTGGCTATACCTATGTTGTAAAATTTGTGTAATTATGTGCAATTGTTTTGTTATATTTGGTTATCAATTATTTTATGCTAATAATTTATATATATATATATATATATATATATTAATTACCAGATGGAACCTGCTAATAATGAACCAGTTAATGAAGTGAACCAATCTGAGCAAAATCAGGAAAATCAATTTATGACTAGGCAATATATCGAGAATATCGTTGCTCAAGGAATAGCCAATGCTATTCCAGCAATCTTGGCTGCTGCCCAAAAACCTGTTGAACCTCAACAAATTATTCCTAGTAAACGTACTCAAGAAGATAACTTCAGTAATAGCGTAAACGGGGGCGGCAACCATACTAATCACGATAATGATCCATGGCAGGCCCCACTCCCTAAGAAAATGAAAGCTACAACGCCTGGTTGCACTTACAAAGAATTTCTTGCTTGTAAACTAGCTGAATTTGTAGGCAATGAAGGGGCGACTGAGGCACTGCGTTGTTGGAGAAAAGCGAAGCAGTAATTATGATAAGTAAATGTGCTGAAGAAGACAAGGTTATGTATGCATCGCATCTTTTTAAAGAAGGGGCGCTAGAATGGTGGAATACGGTACTTCAAGCCAAATGAAGAAATATGGCCTATGCCATTAATTGGGAAGAATTTAAGCAGCTAATGGAAAGAAAATTCTGTCCCGAATATGAAAAGGAACAAATGGCAAATAAGTTCCTGAACCATCGGATGATGGGTGTAGATTGTCGAGGGTATACTTCGACATTCTTCGAGTATGCGAGAGTGGTACCAACCCTGGCTTCGCCAGAACCAGTGCTTATTTCCCGCTATATTTGGGGATTGATTGGCGAAATCCGTAATATCGTTAAAGCTGCGAGACCTCGCACTATTGACGATGCGGTAGAATTAGCTAACACCCTAACTGACGAATTGGTACGCACAAGTGAAGAAGACCGGAAAAAGGAAGTAGCCCAAAAGATTACCCAAGGATTCCGTGTGGGTAACCGTAGTAATTTCCAGAAAAAGGGAACTGGGAAATCGTCCACTATTCCATTTTGCAATGCCTGTAAAAGAAAGCATTTTGGAAGATGCAAGGGGTATTGCAATTTCTGTAAAATTCCAGGGCATCAAGAAGAAGATTGAAGGAAGAAGAAAGCCACGGTCTGCTATAACTACGGAGAAGCTGGACATTTTAGGCCAGACTGCCCGAAATTAGTTAAACCCGCAGATAACAAGGCTAAACCTGCAGAAGGAACTACTAAAAAGAACGCAAGATCCTTTCAGTTGACTACTCAGGAAGCCGAACTAATTCCTGACGTAATAGCCGGTACGTTCCTAGTTCACAACGTTTATGCAAAAGTATTATTTGACTCTGGTGCAAACCAAAGTTTTATAAATACTTCATTCTGCCAAGCTCTTAATCTACCATTAACCAACCTTAGGCAGATTTTTACAGTCGAAACAGCAGATGAGAATTCTGTTAACATAGATAAGGTTTTACAAGAAGAAAAGATAGAACTCTTAGGTCATAAATTTTCTGCAAATTTGTTACCTATGAATTTAGCTGGATTTGATGTGGTGTTAGGAATGGATTGGTTAGTAGCCAACCATGCTCGAATTCTTTGTGATAAAAATGCCGTAGAAATATATACACCCACAGGAGAAGTAATTTCAATTATAGGAGACAAACCACAAAAGCCACTGAAATTCATTTCAGTAATAAAGTTGGTCAGTTATTCAAGAAAACAAGGAATAGCATATATGGTTTCGGTAGTTGCTAATACCAAAAGTAAGAAACTTGAGGACATACCAATAGTATCAGAATACCCGGATGTCTTTCCAGAAGATTTACCAGGAGTACCACCCGATAGGGAAGTAGAATTCAGAATTCATCTAATTCCAGGAACTATACCGATAGCCAAGGCACCTTATCGGTTAGCACCCACTGAAATGCTAGAATTAAAGAAACAATTAGATGAATTATTAAGCAAAGGATTTATACAACCTAGTTCCTCTCCGTGGGGAGCTCCAGTGTTGTTTGTAAAGAAGAAGGATGGATCGATGAGAATGTGTATCGATTATAGGGAATTGAATAAGGTTACAATTAAGAATCGATACCCATTGCCTAGGATTGATGATCTTTTCGATCAACTTCAAGGAGCTAGATATTTTTCTAAGATAGATTTGCGCTCCAGATATCATCAATTAAAGGTACAAGAAGAAGACATACCTAAAACCGCTTTCAGAACTAGGTATGGACATTACGAGTTTACAGTCACGCCCTTTGGACTGACAAATGCTCCTGCAGCATTCATGGACATGATGAATAGAATCTGTAAACCGTATTTGGATAAATTTGTAATTGTTTTCATCGACGATATACTTATTTATTCCAAAAGTCAGGACGAGCATTGTGAGCACCTACATGCACTTTTAACTTTGTTAAGAAAGGAGAAGCTTTACGCCAAATTCTCGAAGTGTGAATTTTGGCTCCAGGAGGTGCAATTTTTAGGACACATGGTGAATCACGAAGGTATTCACGTAGATCCCTCCAAAATAGAAGTAATCACCAAATGGAAGGTCCCACAAGCAGCTATGGAAGTTAGAAGTTTTCTAGGGTTAGCCGGATACTATAGGCGCTTTATTAAGGATTTCTCGAAGATAGTTGTACCATTAACTAAGCTAACCTGTAAAGCCGTAAAGTTTGAATGGGGACCCAGGCAAGAGGAGGCCTTTAGGACCTTGAAGCAAAAGTTAACAAATGCCCCAATCCTAGCATTGCCAGAAGGAACAGAAGATTTTGAAGTTTACTGTGATGCTTCTAAACTAGGATTAGGATGTGTGTTAATGCAACGCAAAAAGGTAATTGCGTATGCCTCAAGGAAATTGAAAAAGCACGAAGAAAATTATACGACTCACGACTTAGAATTAGGAGCGGTAATTTTTGCCCTAAAGATTTTGAGGCATTATCTGTACGGAAGTAAGTTTACTGTCTATACAGATCATAAAAGCTTAAGGTACATATTTGGGCAAAAAGAATTAAACATGAGGCAAAGAAGATGGATGGAAATTTTAAGTGATTACGACTGTGATATTCAATATCACGAAGGAAAAGCAAATGTAGTCGCAGATGCCTTAAGTCGTAAGTATCATGAAAAGCAAAAGCGAGTTCGTGCTCTTAGATTAAATCTACAGTTAGATTTAATGGAACAACTGAAGAATGTTCAAGCAACAGCAATCAAGGATGATGCTGAAGGAATGAAAGGACGAATAAAAGAATTAGAGCAAGGAGCAGATGGGATTTGGAGATTCCACAAGAAAAGGATTTGGGTACCTAAGCAGGGAGATTTAAGAGATAAGATTTTAGAAGAAGCTCATAAATCTAGGTATACCATGCATCCGGGAAATAATAAGATGTACCAAGATTTAAGAAATAATTTCTGGTGGATAGGAATGAGAAAGGATATAGCTAAATATGTATCTAAGTGTTTACTTGTTCGCAAGTAAAGGCAGAACATCAGAAACCTTCGGGACTACTACAACAATTAGAAATGTCTGTATGGAAATGGGAACTTATAACAATGGACTTTGTTACTAAGTTACCCAAAACCAGAAAAGGTAATGATGCGATTTGGGTAATTGTGGATCGATTAACCAAATCAGCACATTTCCTACCCATAAAGGAAACCTTTAGCATGGAAAGGTTAGTCAAATTGTATGTAGACGAAGTAGTATCCTTACATGGAGTTCCACTCTCCATTGTATCGGATAGAGATAGTCGTTTCACTTCCCATTTCTGGACAAGCTTCCAGGAAGCAATGGGAACCCGACTAAATTTAAGTACGGCATATCATCCTCAAATAGACGGGCAAAGTGAAAGGACGATTCAAACCATGGAAGACATGCTCAAAGCATGCGTGATAGATTTTGGTGGAAACTGGGATGACCACCTACCCTTAATTGAATTCTCCTATAACAATAGTTACCATGCAAGCATTGAAGCTGCCCCATTCGAAGCACTGTATGAACGAAAGTGCAGAACTCCAGTTTGCTGGGCAGAAATAGGAGAAAGTCAATTATCAGGTCCTGAGATCGTACAAGAAACCACCGGTAAGATAACTTAGATCAAGGAAAGACTGAAGACTGCTCGAGATCGCCAAAAGAGCTATGCCGACAATTGACGTAAGCCACTAGAATTTCGAGTCGGAGATAGAGTACTCTTGAAAGTTTCTCCTTGGAAAGGAGTAGTACGGTTCGGTAAGAAAGGAAAGCTGAGTCCAAGGTACATAGGGCCATTCCCAGTAATTCAACGAATAGGACCAGTCGCTTATCGTTTACAACTACCCGAAGAACTAGCCGGAGTACATGATGTATTTCATGTATCCAACCTGAAGAAATGTCTATCTGATGAATCCCTGGTAGTACCTCTTCAAGATGTAGAGATAAATGAAAAGCTGAAATTCGTGGAGAAACCACTGCAGATAGAGGACAGAAAGATCAAGTTTCTCAAGCACAAACGACTCGTGCTAATCAAAGTCAAGTGGGATTCGAAAAGAGGACCCGAATACACCTGGGAGCTGGAATCAGAGATGAAGCGAAAATATCCTCACTTATTTCAATGAATCTCGAGGACGAGATTTTAATTAAGGTGGGGAGGATGTAACGACCTCCAAAAATGTCCCTAAACGACCCATAAATGAAAACCCAGACCCTTGAAACCCTAATCCATATAAAAAACCAATAAATCTAGAAATTGGTCTTCAGGCGGGCCGCGTAAAGGTAAGCTTAACCTTACGCGGGCCGCGTCAATGTGAGGTTTGACCGGATAAGCATCCGGGACCACGTGTTGACCACCTGGTGACCCTACTCGTGACCAATCAAACCTACGCGTAGACTAGGCGGCCACACGGGCCGCGTAAAGCTTGGCCGATGGTTCACGCGGGACGCGACAGAGCCAATTTTCAGCTATAAATAGCTTGGCTCCTGAGCAGTTCGATGGTGTCGAAAACAACTTTCAAAAACGAAGTTATACTGTCTAAACTCGAAATTTACTTTCATAATAGCGAGGTGCTGCTACGATACCGGGTATTAACTCGATCGCTGCTACGATTCAATGTCCGATTGATTGAAACTATCCAATGGATGTTTAAGTGCTGCTCGAATTAGGGTTTATACTTTGTCATTCGTCGTGAATTCGATGGATGTTTAAGTATTGCACTTTGTCATTCGTCGTGAGGGTTTAATCTCGTGAGTTATCATAAATGTTGTATTAGTTACTGACCTAGTTCGTGTGCATTGTTATTTAAACTAGGTTATCAGGCTTATCAGTAGGCTAAACTCTGCCCGTATAAATCTGCAATGTGAGTCATTCTCTTTTTCTCAACTAATGTATTTTACAATACTCCATTCATTTTCAAAAAGTTATAATTACGGGGATAAGTCGTGGTTATCTTAATCATTGGCTAGTGGGGTATTGTGCACATTGCTAATTTCTCACTGTTAGGCTAATAAATCCTAACAGTGATAAACGTCACTACTTGGGGAAAGACCCAATAGTGGTATGACCATCGTCACCAGGTGACACGGCGCCAGATAAAAATAAGATAGAAGCCATTGTAATCGCTCTTATGCTCTAATTTATAACTAGATGTCATTTTATCAAAATGAATGATTCACCAGTATTTCCCCGCTGACAAAAATATTTTTAAAACATGTTTCAGGCGACCTGCTGTAAATCAAGGAAAACGTGCTACGGAGCACTACCAAGCTTGAAGAGGTGGCTCAGTTAAAATAAATAAACATGTTTGAATAAATCAGGGAACTTCCTAGTAAAATTCCTCTATTGTAAATTACGGGGTTTATCCCAAATTACGAAATAAAATAATCGGACATTTCAAGTTTTAAAAGATCCTGTTTAAAATCTTCCGCTGTCGCATCGATTAAATACCACGGGTTCCTGTCCCGCGGCTCCTGACCGGGTCAAACCGGGGCTGGGGCCGTGACAGTTGGGTTGCATCGTCTTAGACGTTTAAAACGCTTGTGGGCTCAACTGCTAACATAAAGGATACGGGTTGTACACTTGTACCCTATTGGGGCGTACGGGACGACCCGACCCAAAACTTTAGTGGGCCCCACCATAAAATAAACAAATCAAAAGTAGTGTAGGAAAATGACTGAACTTACTTATGCAAATTGCGAGGCTTGCCTAACGTTTTTGGAAGCAAATCTCTCAATCAAGTCTTTATAGTCCATATTTTCTTATATTCATTTTGAATAGCTATCATTGTCAACCTATTAAAATGGATTAATTTCAGGTATTAAAACTGAGTGGGCCATTAAGAATATGTGTCTTTAAAAATGGTTTAAACATATTGGTTTTTTATTAAATATATATATAAATTTAAAAAAATATGGCCCATGAAGAATCGGGCCCTGTGCGATCACCCACATGTTAGCCTGTCTTGTATAACACCCAAAGTTGAGGAGCCATTATTTTTGTATAAAGAGATTTGAAGAGGACAAAGTGTAAATATTTTACATTGAGACACTATCAGTGTAGCAGACACGTTTCCTTGTGATATGTAACACAATCTCAACAAGATATTGTCACTTGATAGCTTGCCACGTTTTCTATTAACTCATCAAATCTCTTGCATACTAAAAATAAACATAATTACTAGATTCATATACAAGCCTCCCATTGCACTATAACAACTTCCAAAAAGGTTTCTCAACCCTAAACTTCTAATTCATCATCAAACAAAGGTTCGTCATCTTACTCTTCTAAAGGGGTTCTTTGTAGGACCTGAACCATCTTCTCAAATTCCCTCACACACGTTACAACTGCTTGATGATCAAAACGTCCGCAGACAATCAATCTTCCTATTTCTTTGTTGTTGGAAACAGATTCAACACCCGGAACACTAGAAACTGCCTTCTCTATCTTTTTTATTTCACTTATACTGTTAAAGTTCACTCCCAGCGTTACTTTGCATTTCTGGGAAAAAAAAATCGGATCGAACAACAAAGGACAATAAGAACCATCATAATAAGAGCTCTCTCAAACAAAGTAAAAAATAAAAATAAAAAGAAAAGAAATGGAAATAAGAATTTGCTAATGGATGCAACATTAAAAGCAAACAAATTACGGGGACGACAAAAACAAAAGTAAAGGTGTATACATACATAGTGATTGGGGTTTCGGAAATTATTTAAATCCAAAGAGGCAGATCTTAACTCACTCCATGTTCTCCATCTTCGTGAATCTATGACAATAAGTGCTTATCATTATGCATCATAATATCAAATATTAATATTAATATCAAGTATAAAACATCGACAATCAATTGTTCAAATAACTAGGAACTTACCAGTAATATGAATATTGTCTCCAAAAAAAGTAGCTGGGATGATTGAGTTGAAGAAATCACGACGGCAAAGATAGTAGGCTCCTTTGGTTACCTCGAATCGAGACAGATCTCCTCCAATCACTTCTTCCTCACTCTTTTCTTCTACTTCACCGCCATCCTTATACACAAGGCTCGCACCATATCCTCTTCTTATTATTGTTCCTTCCTTCTCTATGATATCCACATAAACGTCATCACCAGCGTCTAATAAGTTGCCAATTGGCCAATAACTTAACCACACAACATCTTCATCAGCTTTGGGATTGCAATACACCACAGGGCTGTATACCCAGGTAACACCCCTGGTTCGGTTACTGATTCTGGCAAACAAAGGACAAACATCTTCATCAGCTTTGGGATTGGCCAACCCCACCCACGGGCATATGTAGGTCCGCCCCTGTTTATGATATAAAATGTTTATTTCAGAATTCCAAAAGTATCACAGTTTGATATGAACAGTTATTGACTGTATTCCTTTTCTTTTGAACAAATTATTTGTAGACACACAGATTGAACTGTACATTCACATGGAGATGATGATAATACATCAATATTACTGTATGCAATATTCTAGGGGGTGTCTGAATGTTCACTTTCAAAATGATTATTGTCATTTCAATAAGAGTTAAATGTCATTTTAGTTCTTGCGGTTTGGGTTATTTTGTCAGTTTAGTCCAAATGTTTCATTTTTCGCATGTGGGTCCAAAAAGGTTTCATCATTGTCATTTTAGTCCATTGGGTTAACTTCATCCATTTTTTCTAGTAACGAGAAGGGCAATTACGTCATTTTACATATATTACTGTTAACTAGAAGGCCAATTCGGCCATATAAAATGACCGAATTGCCCTTCTCGTTAACAAGAAAAATGAATGAAGTTAACCCAGTGGACTAAAATGGCAACGGACCCATAGGAGAAAAATGAAACCTTTGTACTAAATTGGCTAAATGGCTAAAACTACAGGGACCAGAATGACATTTAACTCTTTCAATAATAAGATAAGTATTTTCAATATGTGATTCTGGGGTATTTGAATTTGCGCTTTCATATCGGATAATTAGATAAAACAAATAGAAAATCAGACTCGGTGTTGTCAGACGTTGCAAAGTTGACTTTTTTATGCATATTTAGTTATTTAAACACCTCATTAAACACATGCAAACTTACTTGATGTTAACTTGAGGTGCTAATTCAGTTTGTGCTTGTAATCAGGGAAAAGAATAGGAAGTTGGTTCACTCAAAGGTTTTTCTTAGATAATTTGATACATGAACATACAAATTGGTTCACTCAAAGGTTCCCTGATTCAGTTTGTGCTTGTAATCAGGGAAAAGAACAGGAAGTTGGTTCACTCAAAGGTTTTTCTTAGATAATTTGATTCATGAACATACAAATTTGTGGGAAATATATCTAGTAACACAAAGTTCTTGCCAATTTTGAAACTAAAAGGTCTCAGATTTTACTTGTAATTTCATAAAACATTAATCTTTTGAATGGAATTTTCATTTTCTTGGATTCTTTTGGTTTTCTGTCTTTTTAAAGTAGCTGAAAAGGTTTCCAATTGAGCGCGTTGTCAAAGTTTGAATCTAATGAATCATATTTTGACTTCAAATGTCAAATATAAGTTTTTTTTTTTTTTACGAGATCCGTAATTATTTTCATGTTCTTCCAGGTTTCATGTTGATTATTAAATAATAGAATTTTGATAAAGACCAATTACAAATATCTAAATTTGTAATACAGGTCTTATTGCCTATTGAACTAGAGCAACAGTTGCTATCTTTGCTAGAATCATAGTTGTACAATTTTTATGGAGGGTAATAGTCTTTGTTCACGTAAATATAAAAAGTAGTTGCTTTACGTTAGGCGATAGGGTGTGGCGTTGGCAAGTAGCTCAAGGAGCTGACGTGGATGCTTTCCCCGATCGGGAATACCGCCCCTCCCGACCGAAGATCGGGACCATCAGTGAATAACTCCCGTCCGCCCCGAGCACTTTTCTCCTGGATCTTTGATGGTGATTAGTTGAAAGGGAAGGGGAAGGGATACATCACCCCCTTGATGGGGAAGATGATGAGGTGGAGATAAGGTGTTGAGGTGGCGCCTATATCGCCATGGGAAGGGGGGACCACACCCCAACCCCATGGTCTTAGCAACAAGTGCATGATTCTATTGTTAACAAAGATTGAAAAGTAAAAGTGTTGTTCAATAAAAAAAAAAAAAAAAAAAAAAAGACAAAACAAAGACTGAAAAGTCATGCTTTTACGCAGAGAAGGTACTGAGAAAATTGTGTAGGTGGGGACATAAAAAAGACAAAACAAAGACCGAAAGTCATGCTTTCAAGTGATTTCTGATTTCGCATATAAAATCATTTTAGGATTTGATAGAGGACACTCCTTTATCAAGACATTGTTCTCTAAATTTATCATACACACAAGTCACGATCCATGTTCTGATTGAGTGTTTTTTTTTCCTCTCTTGTATTGTGTTTGATCTATGAAAACATATGAATGTGCTTTCCATCTTTTATCTCATGGAAACAAAAAATAATGGTAATTCTGATCATTCATACCTTTCATTTGGTGCATGAAATAAAGTGTACAATTATTGATTCACTCCTTACTCCATTGCTAAGTTACAAATATCAGTTTATTCGTAGATTCTAGTACAACAACAACAATAATAGTTATAATAATAAACTTCAATTTACAACCATGTGGTTAAACCCCAAAATCAATATAAACGCCCTTAAAGTACTTATTGCCATCTACAATCTCAACGTTTAAAATGTCACACCCGCTAGTAGCGAAAGCGTGAGGTGTGATTATGATAGGTTTTCATAGCGCATTTGATAGTGTAAATATCTACATGATTAAAAATAAACAACAATGCCATTGTAACATAGTACTCGAAATGTTAATACAAAACCATAGTATTTTTGTTCACATAGACGAACATGATACTTCAAGTTTTACAAAGTACTTAAAAACAAAATATAGATATTTGAAATGAGGCTTTGACCCCTATATTTCGCACGAGGGAATAATTATTTGTGCCAAAATAAAATCATAAAGTAACAATAAGAATGAGAGAATACATACATATACAAAATCATAAAGTACCAATAACAATGAGAGAATACATACATACACTACAAGAAAATAGACCTGTGGGGACAAATTTTTTTAAGCCTGTAGAGAGGACATGTCGTCTCTACAGGTCTCAACAACTTATAGGGAGGACATATTGTCTCCATAAGCTTCGTCTCTACAGGGCCCACCAATAGGTCGTCTCTAAAGGTGTTGTCCCTATAGAGCTATTTTAAAAAAAATACTATTTTAAGTCTGTAGGGACGTCCCTATAGATTTAAAATATTTATTTTTTATTTTTTTGTTATATGTTTATTGGGACAACATGTCGTCCCTAAAGACTTGAAATAGAAAAAAAAAAAAAGAAATAAAATCTGGAAATCATGTCGTCCCTATAGGTGTACGTTTAAGAAAAATAAAAAACAATATTTTTACCTATAGAGACGACATGTCGTCCCTATAGGTATATAAAAAATAAAAATAAAAAATTTACCAGCTTTTTAAACAAAAAAATCACATAAATCAAATAAAGTTAAACTTGTTAAAACCTATGCTGTCAAAGACGCAAGGCGCAGGCGAGGCGCATCGGCCTCGCCCGGAGCCTAGGCGCAAGGCGCCAAAAAAGCGTGGGTTTTTTTTAAGAAAAACGCACATAGAGAAAAAAAATATAAAAATATGTTATGCTTTGAAAATAAATAAGATTCCACATATAAAATTAAAAAAAAAAACTATTATATATGCCATTTAAGATCATGTAGCTAATAGTTAGTAGCAAAAGTTTAGGACTTATATGTTGTAAGTTTTGGGTGTGTGAATAAAAGTCTCAAACGGTGGAAAATACTTTGTCCCACATTGGTGTGGGAACAAAGTGAGTGGTTGTTTATAAGGTAAAGTCTTTACTACTTCATTGTAGCTTTATGAAATGTTTTACCACAAGTCCTCCCCGCGCGCGCGCGCGCGCGGGGGGGGGGGTGCAAAAATGAGTTTCTGAGCTGGAATTTGGTTGAACTCGTACGTCCTGCGGACATGAATGCAGCTCCGAAAACCCGGCCCCCGCATGAGGCGATTTTGGTTTCTTTTTTTTGTGCGTTACCTTTTGGTTTCTGCTTATGCTGTGCCTCAGCACACAGTTTTTTTGCGCCTAGGCTACCACCAGGTGCGCCTCGTGCTTTTTGCGCTTTTGACAGCATAGGTTAAAACATGTTAAACGAAACTACAGACACAAATATCATAGCAACAATACTAACAAACTATAACTAAATGCTATCTTTTAGTTGTTTAAAATGGGTTCAGGTCCAATTCTTAGTTAAATGGGTCAAAACTACTTCCTAAGCAAATTCTATCTCGGGACACAACAAGCAAAAGAAGAAAGATTAAAATCTTATCGTAACTAGTGTTACAAGGGGAATTTCATTCTTTTAAATCGAATTACAAAATTTTTCAAACACGTTAAAGAAATGCATGAGCTCTTTCATTAATATTGTAATACATCTATGAGCAATATACCTGTACAAAAAATGTAGAAGATGACACCGAGAGTGCAACGCCAGTTGTTATAGCCTCATCAATACTTCTGACGATTGATCACCTGCAATCTTTATAAGCCAATAATCAGTAACCACACATATTAAAACTGAATACAGCATATGGTAATTTCAATATGCATGTGTTCTATCAAGCCTTTCTTCCTTGACCAAACTATTACGTTGATGCAACAACAATATACCAATGTAATTACAACAGCAAAAACACAGAGGATTGCTAGTTGCTACTGATCAATATAAAAAACATGAGCATCAAAATAGTTTCTCACCATATCAGATCTGGAGCGATATAGGAACTCCAGAATCCGAGTGCCAATAGCTCCATTAGGTGGGAGTTCGAAGGCTATGAAAGCAAGAGTAGACAGAACACCCTATGATAGAGCATAGATAAATAGTTGGTCAATAAAAACAAGGTGTGTCATTTCTACAGAACATGTGTGAAGCAATCTTACCTGAAATAAACCCATACCAAAGACAAATTCAGCAAGAGCCTTCAAACGTGCAAGCAAAAGCTCTAAGACCATCTTAAATAGCTGCAAAGATAATAAAAAGTTGCACAACTGAAGTAGAAACGAAAAAATGGCAGCAGTGAGATTTAATATTGTTAGTGTGTATATCCAGGGAAGAGGCAATAACTTTGTCGTTTTATTTAGTTAATGAAATATGTTATTATTCATTAACTAGAAATATATAAAATCACAATCACCATATATCTGACAATACCTCGAGTCTCCTAGTAAGTTCCTTGGTATGCAAAACGTTAGCGAGCTTCGAGATTGCATATGCACGTGTTGCATCGTACTCACTGCATATATACACAACAGGAATATGCATTAAACATATTAATTAATTGAAGTAATTAATCTTAGTTTTTTTATTTTTATTTTCATAATAAATACTTTTAACGGTCTCAACAAATCTGAGGATTATCTGCAAGCAATCAAAAATAGATAAAATCATGGCTTCCATTAGATATGTTCTTCCTATTGATTTTCGCATAATTGATTTTTTTAGGAAATTTACCAAAATACTGGGAGTTGTTAAAAGGTTTTTATAAATAGATGTTTTGGCAATCTTACCGGCTAAGATAAACCCATACCAAAGGCGAATTTAACAAGCCTTCAAAAGTGCAAGCTATAGTTTGGGTCATATCATTAAGGGGCTGTTTGGCAACTTCTGAATGGTTAAGTGCTGAACGAGTAAGAGGTCTGAACCGTTAAGTGCTGAACGAGTTAGAGGTCTGAACCATTAAGAGCTGGTATAATGCTTAACCGTTCAAAGGCAAATGTCTGACCAATTCAGATTAGAGGTCTTAACCATTCAGACTCAGTATAATTTTTAACCATTCAAAGGCAAATGTCTGAATCATTCAGACATTTGCTCGTGAAACAAACAGTCTGAACCATTAAGTGCTGAACCAATAAGAGGTCTGAACCATTAAGATCCTCATTAAGAGGTAAACAAACAGCCCCTAACTCCTACTTGGGGTATAAAATCTTCATGAGGCCATTCCTAATGGTGAAATGCCCACTGCCAACTCAGCCCATTTGAACATGGAACACCGCCCCCTCGCGGGGCGGGGCAGGGCGTGAGTAAGGCAGGAAAGTAATAGAGCTCTTTAACATAATTGAACCAACTGTAAATTATAAGAATTAAGAAGTACCAGTGCCATGAATGGATCTAGCGGAGCCAAAATTGGCGTTAATTGTTCCAAGATTTGGCATTGGCCAATATCTTGAACCTCCAGCTGCTTTACAACAAATGAACAAGAAAACCCATGGTTATTCATATAACAATCGAACATAACAATGACAAAATATCCAATTTCTTGTTCTTTATTCAAAGATTTACCGTTTCTATAACTGTTGGCTTTGGCGTTTCAGCTGGTCAACCAAGTCTTAAAAGCCGGTGAGTAAGTAAAGGCGATTAGACTAAACAAGAAAGAAACAACACCGGAAACATATAATTACTAAATTAACAAACGAATGAAACAAAAAAGAACGGAATCTCCGTCACTTTCTAACACATGAAGCATATAATCACAAATTTAGGGTAAAATATGGTCACAAACCAGCGAAACCGAGGTGGTGGGTGCGCTGGGCTAAACCAGCCGCTTATGTGGTGGTTGCGGAGGACGGCACACACGGGGGTGGTGGTGGTGGTGGTTGCGGTGGGCTAAATCAGAGGCGGAGGTGGTGAGGTAAAGCGGCGGATGGAAGGTGTGATGGAGTGATGCAGCGCTGGTAGTGGTGGTGGGAACAATTGGGGGAAATGAGGAGAATGTGAATAAGGTTCGCTTTTTGTTTTTGGGAAAACCTAATATTAGTATGGGTGGAGATACAATAGAAAGTTTATTTGGCTAAGAAGGCTAGGAAGTGATCTTAATCATTCATTTAGTTAATCAAGGGCTAAGATTAAATCAGGGAAATTGAAGGGAAGAAAAGAGGTGTGTGGGTTTGTTTAGGGGCATTTTAGTCAATCCAAGCCAATAGTTTCTCTCTTCTCCAATTCCCCTCCATTTTTTAAACGTTAATAACTCTTTCATACGACATTATTTTTTTATAAAAATTGCACAAAAAAAACGATCGTTTTTTATCTTTAAAACGAGTATACTATTGCTATATTTTCAAAAAAAAATAAAAACCCAGTAGCGTAAAACGCAATAGAAAAACCCCCAGTTACGTAAAACGCAATGAAAAAAAAACCTAAAAATGACATTTTTCTAAAACACAATGCACCAAAAACACAAAAAAATGTCTTATTTGTAAAACAGAATGGCCAGAAAACACAAAGAAATGTCTTATTTCTAAAACGCAATAGCCTAAAAACTAAAAAGAAAATGTACTTTCTAAAACGCAATAGACTAAAAACACATAAAAATGTGTTTTACCTAAAACGCAATACACCAAAAACACAAACAAATGTCTTATTTCTAAAACGCAATGGCCAGAAAACACTTAAAATGTCTGTTTTCTAAAACGCAATGGACTGAAAACACCTAAAATGCAATGCACCAAAAAACACAAAGAAATGTCTTATTTGTAAAACGTAATGGCCAGAAAACACTTAAAAATGACTCATTCTAAAACGCAATTGCCTAAAAAACAAAAGAAAGTGTTCTCTGTAAAACGCAATGGACTGAAAACACCTAAAAAGGTGTTTTACCTAAAACGCAATGCACCAAAAACACTTCAAGAATGTGTTTTTCTAAAACGCAATTGCCAGAAAACACATAAAAATGTTTTAGTTCTAAAACGCAATTGCCTAAAAACACCAAGAAAATGTTCTCTCTAAAACGCATTGAACCATGACAATAGTTTTGTCTGTGCTGTGAATTGTCTGTGCTGTGAACTGTCTGAACCAATGCAGTTTCCAGAGGCAATTTACAGAAAATTAATTTTTCTGATGCATTTTTATTACAGCAATTTAAGCAGCTCAACCCCAGCCAGGGGCTCTGCCCCTTGGACCCCGCCAAGATCGTAAAACGCAATGACTAAATCAAAAACCCAGATCGTAAAAATGAAATTAAAGAATTTCTTACATGGATCGAAGTGATTTCTTCAACAATTGACGAATTTTAAATGATTGAAACACTTATCAGCGCTCGAATCGAACGGATCGAGTGATTATCTTCAAAATCACCGGAAAAACGAGATTTTGTATGAAATTAAACTGGATTTTCTTCAAAAAAGCTGAAGAACACGTTGATCGGGTGTTTGAATCATTGATTGGTGATGAAAATCGCACTATAATGTAGTGATTATTGAGATAGAAATTGAAGAAATGGTTGAAGATGGTGGGTTTTGAAAAGGAAGAAGAAAGGGTTGGATTGACTAAAATACCCTTTTTCTTTATTTTAAATGTTGCCACATGTCCTAATCTTATTGCTTCCTACATTTCCTAGCCAAAATAAACTTCCTATTTGATCCTTTCCCATTCTACTATATCTTAAAAGAGAAAGTCGGTAGCCACCGACAACTCTTCTACTTTTAGCCTCACATGACTTTAACGATCAATTTTTTTAGTTTCTCAAAAACAAAATATATATTCTACTATATCTTAAAAGAGAAAGTCGGTAGCTGAAGGGGTAAGGTCCCAAAAACCTCATAATAAGTATTTGAGACCATACCACAAACTGGCTTTTCAACCTTTTAACCTTGTGCGGCCGCGCACTGGTCTTACAAAAGGAAGAAAGTAATCAGCAATCTATAGTCGCGCGCCCAAAGGAAAACATAAATCCTTGCGCCTTCTCCTAGTAGCAAAGGATAAAAATCCTGAGAACAATACTTCCGCCTAAATATCCAGACCTGGATAATTACTCAGACTTAGGATTTATTCATTCAGTGGTCTCCACACAATAAGGTGCCACACCAGATTACAGCAGTAATTTTCTAGAAGAAATATAATCGTGCACCACCCAGACGGTTATAACCGTCTGGACACGTGTCATTACCACAGACACCCCTTAAATCACCACGATAGCATGCAAATGGAAGAGTGATCTCCACTTAATCACTTTCCACGTGGCAACTCCCCAGCCATAGATCAAGCCACGATCCGTGTGCATTCACATCGGATCGAGACAACCTGACGTCGGATCAAGGAGTTGGATGGAAGGATACATAGCCAATTACGGACATAGCATTTTCCGTTATCTTTTCAATAACGGGTTTTCCCGCCCAAGAGACTCCCGGCTATAAATACAAGAACTGTTCAGGTATGAAGGCAGGTTACACACACTTCTCAAATACATCTTCTTCTTCATTACCAACACTTATTCTCACACCGGAGTCGGGTCAAGGAGAGAACCCCTTTCTCCCCTTGGCGAGGCTAACGGTGCTCTTTTTTGCAGAGCTTTCGGAGAAGAAGATCAGCTGCAACTGAATCAATCGAGAGAGAACTAACCTTTTTATGCGGATTCAAACCCCCTAGATATTTCGGTTCCGACCATTTATCTAGTGTTTCTTCAGTAGCCACCGAAAACTCTTATACTTTTAGCCTTACATGACTTTAACGATCAAATATATTTTACAGACATTGCTTTTTTTGTCTCATATATAAAATTGCTTTTTTGGTCCCTTGCTTTGATTTTTGTAAATTGCGTTTTTAGTCCTTGATTTTCCAGCCCAAATTTCAATCACATTACAATATTAGTTGATTGGTTTTGCTACCTTCAAGGTTTAATACCTAAAATTTCTAATGTTTCAACTGTACCCCTTATCATATATAATATACGTTTTTTACTTATTGTATTCTTAAATGATTTCATTTCGCTAAATTCTTTTTTAAAGAACTAATTTGTCTAAATTCGAATTACTTTACGCTTTGATTCAATAGTACATTGAGTTGAACTGAGTACGTCGAGACAAGCGCTTTCATATGGTTTGCGCATGACATAACACTTGGACCAATTCATTCAATGTTTGTAAAGTGCTCACGGCGCATCGCCTGCGGGTTGTATTATGCAAATTGCAATTTATGCGTCCGTATAAATTTGAGCTGGTCTACGCTTAGGTGTAAAATGTTTTAGGGAAACAAGTCAGGTAAAATATAAAACGTTTTTTTGGCTTATTTTATGTTCGCTTCCAGTTCTACATTTCGACCCCACCGTCACGCGCTAGGGGTAGAATTTATGCCCTTGATATGAAAATGTCTTTTGATTGCATGTGTCAGTTTTTCCGTTGATACACGTATGTTCGATATTTGCAATGTACCTGCAACTTTATCAAATTTTAATTTTACCCTTTCTTAGCCCTTAAGTCTAGGAAATGCAATTTTTAACCACTTATTTTTTTATGAACTTTCTAAATGCCACTTTGACTCCCTTGAGAGTTTTTGGATTGACGATATAAATTCGAGTTAGTCGTGTCGCGTATAATACGTTATGGTTGTACGATATAAATTCGATTTATGTTACGTTTTGATCCAATCGCAATGCAACTATAGGATACATTGAGTTCAATCTGATACGTGAAAACATACGTTTTCATATGGTTAACACATCACATAACGTTTGGACTAATCCGTTCGATATTTGCGTAGCACCCGAGCCGCAACGCGTGCGCGTCTTATTACTAGTTTAGATTTAAAATACAAATAAATGTCAAATCCAATTCATGTTCAAACGTAAAATTATATATTTTGTAAAGAATAATCTATTAACTTATATATAATAACTTAATTCTAAATGTTTATTATAATTATTTGTATCAACGTGATCATCAACAAATTCTTATACCATACATTTTACAAGAGGATGTACACTAACCCTTGTAATTGATACTTTGTAAATATACACCTAATTCAATTTTAACATATGTTAACCATTATAATTTTTTTTCCTTTTATTTTTTAGTTTTTATGATTTCACTAAAAACTTAGTATTTTAATTTTAAATATTTAAAATGTTTTAGTTAACGTACATCTTTATAATGATGTTGCTTTTCGTGCTTTCTAAATATATCACCGTGTACATTTAAATTTTCCAAAACAACCCATCACAACACTCTACTAAAGAAAAAGGTAACTCGTTGAACATTGCCTATTGTTTAAAATTTATTTTTGGGGTTAGCTTATTATTGTTTATTATTATAATTAATTTTTAGTATATTTTCTTTTTCTATTATAACTTATACTTTATATAACTTTCGGGTATGTCTTTGCAATATATTTATTTTAGCTATGTCTCAATATAAATTATATAACATCTTAAAACACAAAGTCGGTGCTAAAGTGCACCGACAAAATTACAGAAATGCCCTTCGTATGTTGTGAAATGACCAGCTTGCAAACAGACTACAAATTCACCAGTTTGCCCTTTCTCCCACCAATCACTCCAGTACACAATATGGTTTTCCGGTGAAGGTAAACACCCTCTAAATTATATATATCTTACGCTGTTAATTTAAAAAAAATAAACTTCTTTTGCTAGAAATAAAGATGAGTTAATAGGTCAAAATGTTGGTGAATAATATGGCCTTCGTGAAATTCCGTTCATCTTTTGATAATAAATTGGGAGTTTAATACATATCATAATCGGTAATAACAATTTAATCATGACACTCTTAACCTTTATTTTTCTTGCCAAGGCAATCCTCTATGACGCATAAGTTACTTCGCCTGCCTGAGGGTTACTGCTTCGTGAACTGACGGTGTGTGGTGGTTGCGCTGCGCGACAGTCTAGGGTTACGGTCAATCGTTGGCTAACCGGTCTTCCAGCGATGCATGTACCAGATCTGACACGGACTCATCAGATTGACGGCGACTAAGGTAGAGGCTGCGATTCCGGTACGGTACTTGTCGGCGGCAACCCAAAAACACAACGAAATCTTGCCGGTCATGGATCGCTAACGAACACGGGTCGGCAATCGAATCTGGATTACACCGCCAACCGGCGTTGTCAACAAGTTCACGGGGTCTGGTGCTTGATGGAGAGAGAGAGAACAGATTGGTTAATGGTGAGAGTCAGACCGATGAATTAGGGTCTGGTGCTTGATAGTGTCGGTTGAGAGAGAGAACAGAAGGAGGAGGGCGATGCCGGGAACAAACCGGTTACTGAAAAAAGGATGTAGTTCGAGAGAGATGATGGTAATATGAAGATGGGGGCTGATGTAATTATGTAAAGGACTGTTCTCTCTATCTATTATATATAATAAATGAAAGTTATTTGGGCCACGTGTCACTTGATTAGGGCATCCTCAGTTCTCTTTTCCCGCCCAACAGTACCACTGCCCTCTTCTATTTATATCCTCCTTCATTTACTCATTTAGGGCTTCTTGCTTTCTTTCTATCTTTGCTCTGCTCTATTTCCGATCGATGTTTATCCTCTCTCATGTTTATCCTTCTTCTTCTTCTTCTTCTTCTTCTCATATTCATCTCCTCAACAATGTACGGCAGAGGTTACTTCTATTGGATACATCTGCGTTTGAAACCCTATATCATGTACCGTCCAGTGGTTGAAGAAGAGAATAATCATGTAAGATCTACTTTTTTATCTAGAAATTTTATTTCGTTTTATCTATTTTGTCATACTGAACATGATGAACCCTTTTCTACCCTCAGAAGAAGAAACAGATCTCCTTATCGTACTCGATGAACGCTTTTGTACAACCTCCTCTTAATCGGTGACTCTGGTATGTTTGGTTTGTTGTATCATGTGATTACGAGTAGATTTATTTTGATATGTTTTGTACTTTGTATTTCCAAACCATTTTTGTTGGTTTATAGAGTTTGTTGATTAGAAGCAACCTCTGCCGGACGGTTGTTGAGGAGATGGAAATGGGAAAAGTTATACCAGGTGTGTTGATAGGTGATACCAGTGCAAAAGTTTATGACATCACCAAGGTAACTTAAATTGGTGTGATTTATTTTTTTGGTATTTCTAACGTTTTGATTTACTGTTTATTGGTGCATTGATTCATTTATATTCCTTTGCAGATCTCCCGTTATCTCAATTTGAGCAATTAAACGTAGTTTTGTTAATCACTATCGGTGTTTTAATTACTAGCAGTGGTTAAAAAGTTTTCCATCAGCTATTTGACTTAACAATAGTTTGCGTTATTTATTCTAAATTCATCAGTTTTTGTAGGTAAACTGAAGTTTCCTACAATAGGCACTGCCCAGCTAAGTTTCCTACAATGACAGTGGTTATAACAAGTTAATATGGCACATCACTGATCTGCCTAACAAGTGTTGGATATAAGGATGGTTGTACATAAAGTTTGATGAACATCATCCACTGTTCAATTATGAAGAACCACTGATCAAGACCAAAGTCCAGACAAGCACTGATCAACTAAATGTGAAACACTCTCCAACAACAGTGGTTCCTCATCAACAAAACATCTTCTATGTTTGTTTATGTTAACAGTGTTTATTCTATCTTTGTTTATGTTAATAGTGTTTATATGTAACAGAATTTATACTATCACTTCAGTGTTTTGATCTGTACTATTAAATGAACAGTTGTTTCATCTTTGTACTAATAAAATACCTATACACTTGGATGAATATTAAGCACCTCATCTTGATTGTTTGAGTATAGTATTCTTGAAATTGGTTCAAACATTTGATTGTTCAACATATTCCACTGCTGAAATACAACCTCTGTTTCTTCAATCTCCATGTTGACCACTGATTGACCAAACATCAGTGTTTTGAAAACTGGTTGGTATCCACTGATCGGAAAAAATCCACCAACTTTATTTTCATCATAAAATTTAAAGTTAGATTAAAAAATAAAAAAAAAATTCTTGATGACTATTTGTTTCAATCAAATCACTTATTAATGCTGATTTCTTGATCTTTGGACATTTGATTAAGCAAATTTTGAATTTCAAATTGACGGTTATTATATGTTGATTAAAGTTAAAATAAAATTTAAAAAAGTCATTATGGCATTTGCTAGCAAATCAAGTCAGTAGTTACTGACAATATCAGTAATTTTGAAATTCAAAATATGTAAAATGGTAATTTAAAAGACTGTGTTTATATATAACAGTGTTTTCCACATCAATGTTTTAAAGACTGTTAGGTTGCTAGATGTCATCACCTCAGTGTTTTATATGTAACCATTTTTATGGCATCAGTGTTTATATGTAACAGGGTTTAGTACTGTTGTTTATATGTAACACTATTTATCACATCAGTTCAGTGGTTTGATCTGTATTATTAATTGAACAGTTGTTTCATCTCTATACTAATAAAATTCATATACACTTTGATGAATATTAAGCTTCTCATCTTGATTGTTTGGTTATAGTATTCTTGAAATTGGTTCAAACATTTGATTGTTCAAAATATTCCACTGTTGAAATACAACCTCTGTTTCTTCGATCTCCATGTTGACCACTGATTGACCGAACATCAGTGTTTCGAAAACTGGTTGGTATCCACTGATCGGAAAAAATAGCCACTGCTCACTTTTACATTGTTGACAACCAATTACATAAGAGTTCCACCAACATTATTTTCATCATAAAATTTAAAGTTAAATTAAAAAATAAAAAAAATTCTTGATGACTATTTGTTTCAAATCAAATCAGTAATTAATGCTGATTTCTTGAGCTTTGGACATTTGATTAAGCAAATTTTGAATTTCAAATTGACGGTTATTATATGTTGATTAAAGTTAAAATAAAATTTAAAAAGTCATTATGGCATTTGCTTTCAAATCAAGTCAGTAGTTATTGACAATATCAGTAATTTTGAAATTCAAAATATGCAAAATGGTAATTTAAAATACTGTGTTTATATGTAACACTATTTATCACATCAATTTAGTGGTTTGATCTGTATTATTAATTGAACAGTTGTTTCATCTTTGTACTAATAAAAATCATATAAACTTTGATGAATATTAAGCTTCTCATCTTGATTGTTTGGGTATAGTATTCTTGAAATTGGTTCAAACATTTGATTGTTCAAGTATTCCACTGCGGATACACAACCTGTGTTTCTTCAATCTCCATGTTGACCACTGATTGACCGAACATCAGTGTTTCGAAAACTGGTTGGTATCCACTGATCGGAAAAAATAGCCACTGCTCACTTTTACATTGTTGACATTCACTGATATTGACCATCAGCGGTTTCCCTAAAAAATAGTCAGTGCTCACGTTTTTATTATTGATGTTGTTAATTAGTGATACATTGAAATTATCAAATGAAAACTAGAATTACAATCAAATTACCATTTTACCTAATCTTTACATTCCAATTACATAAGAGTTCCACCAACATTATTTTCATGATAAAATTTAAAGTTAAATTAAAAAATAAAAAAAAATTCTTGATGACTATTTGTTTAAAATCAAATCAGTAATTAATGCTGATTTATTGAGCTTTGGACATTTGATTAAGCAAATTTTGAATTTCAAATTGACGGTTATTATATATTGATTAAAGTTAAAATAAAATTTAAAAAAGTCATTATGGCATTTGCTTTCATATCAAGCCAGTAGTTACTGACAATATCAGTAATTTTGAAATTCAAAATATGCAAAATGGTAAGTTAAATAACGCATTCTCTCTATCTCTTTTTTTTCCTACAATGCATATCAGTTCTAATATTTAATTATTTTAATAAAGCAGCATATAAGAATATACACTACTTTTACCTTTGAAATTAAATCTGAAATTTATGACGTCCAATAACAGTGTCAAACTACAACAGTGGTTCAACATCAACTTTAGTTATTCTATGTTTCTTTTTATTTGTTTATGTTAACTGTGTTTATATGAAACAGTGTTTTCCGCATCAGTGTTTTATAGACTGTTAGGTTGTTAGATGTCATCACCTCAGTGTTTTATATGTAACCATTTTATGGCATCAGTGTTTATATGTAACAGTGTTTAGGAACAGTTTTGTATTTCACATCACTTCAGTGGTTTGATCTGTACTATTAATTGAACAGTTGTTTCATCTTTATTTTAATAAAATAAAATTCCTATACACTTGGATGTTAAGAGTGTTTAAGTGTTTATATTTAACAGTGTTTTTCGCATCAGTGTTTATAGTCTGTTAGGTTGTTAGATGTCATCACCTCAGTGTTTTATATGTAACCGGTTTTATGGCCTCAGTGTTTATATGTAACAGTGTTTATCACCACAGTGGTTTATATGTAACAGTATTTATCACATCACTTCAGTGGTTTGATCTGTACTATTAATTGAATAGTTGTTTCATCTTTATACTAATAAATAAGGTAACACAAAATACACTTGGATGATTATTAAGTTCCTCATCTTGATTGTTTGGGTATTGTATTATTGAAAGTGGTTCAAACATTTGATTGTTAATGACTATTTGTTGCAAATCAAATTAGTAATTAATGCTAATTTCTTGAGCTTTGGACATTTGAGTTAAGCAAAATGTGAATTTCAAATTGACGGTTATTATTTCTTAATTAAATTTAAAATAAAATATAGAAAAGTCATTATGACAATTGCTTTGAAATCAAGTCAGTAATTTTGAAATATTGAAATTCTTAATATACAAAATGGTAATTTAAAATTGACGTTCTTTCTCTTTTTTTGCCTACTTTGCATATCATTTCTAATATTTTATTACTTTAATAAAGCAGCATATAAAGATATACACTCCCTACATTTGAAATTACATTTGCCACTGCATTCAGTTAAAATTTTTATTGGATAATCGGTAAGCTTTAATTTCAACCTTGATATTTTTTTTAAGAATATCCATGCTTATTGTATTATCATATTACGTTTAGCAATACTTATATTTTGCTTATTCTTTTTTTTTATGTACAGTATTCAAATGGAGGTTGCAAAGGTTAGCATGCTTAACGATCTTAATACATTCTCAAACAACTATTCGATTAGAGTGAAGATTGTTAGCATTTCGAAGAAGATGATGAATGATAACAAAAATGAAATATATCGTCTTGATATGATCTTCATGGATGAGATGGTACCGTATATAGTTGTGTTATAATTTTTTTGGACATATGAATATCCAAATGAATATAACACCTTTTTTATTTAATCGGATGTTTCATATTCTTAGGGAACTATGATACAAGCCAGCTGTTTGCATAAGATGCTAGGAAAATTCAAAGACTTTCTTCAGTTGGATGAATGTCTTCTTATTACCAAACCTTCTCTTGCTACTAATAAGTCCTCTGCTAAGTATACCAAGAGAAATGACAAAATATCACTTTATTTCTATACTTCTGTTAAGAAATGCTTTGACTGGTCTGGACCGAAATACCGTTTTAATTTCGTTAACCTCAAGGATGTTGTTAAAAATAAATTTGAAGTTAATACAGTTATTGGTATGTAAATCACTACATGATATATATCTATTGTTTTGTCTTATTGTTTTTTTTATTGTTATCACTTCCTAATGCTGTTTTCTTTTCACAATATATTTTTGTTTATAGATTGGATTGGTTATGTGGATGTATGTTTCAATCTAGAGGATACGTCAAAGAAGGATGGGAGCAAGGGCAAGAGACTTAATCTTAGACTTGAAGACCTTGAGTGCGTTCTTTTTATTAAGTTGTTGCATTTTGACGTTTAAACCATTATAAGGTTGCTTGATGTTATTATGTTTTATGTTAATATTTTAGAGGCCAAAAGTGTCCGGTTACTTTGTGGGATGGTTTTGCTATTGACATGTTTGCTTACATGAATGATAAGAAACGAGAGAAATATGTTGTTATCCTTTGTCATTTTGGTATGGTCAACCTTTACAAAGGTACAATTTAAACTTAATTAGTTTAATTTTTTTATTGTTATATATTTATCTTTAGATTTACTTATATGTTTTAAATTTGACACTATTTATATTGATCTACATTTGGTTTTATTTTTAAATTCAGGCAAGCGTGGCGTTGCAAACGGCTTTGAGCTAAGCAGACTTTTTATTGACACTGACATTGAAGAGATATCCTCTTTTAGGAAGAGGTATAGTTAGTAATATGCATATAAACATTGAACAGTATTATTTTGTACCTACATTTATTTTTTACGTTTTAATTTGATCACATGAATCTGTTTAGGTATGTAGAGAATTTCTGCTTCATCTTCATCAAATGATCATGTTGGTTCAAACGTCATCTCAAGTGTTGAAGATGAGTTTCTTAATAACCCTGATTTCATGCTTATTGGTTTCCTGGGAACCATATCAACGGTGTGTATTTTCTTATATGTACTCTACATGCTGAGTTTTTTAAAAGTCTTTTCTAAGTGTTATTATTTTTGTTTGATGTTGATAGACAAAGAAGGTTTTGGTTGTTGGCACAATCACAACAATATGCACTGATAAACTTTGGTATTACAATGGTTGTAACCACTGTAAGTCAGGTGTGGAGGAATGTAACACCTCGAAAATTTACGTCCTAATATGTGTTGACACGTGTCATAGGATTGAACGTGTGAAAGAATGTTCTTGAAGGACTAAAGTTGGAAAACAATGAAACTATGTAAATTTAAGGGTTTAAAATGTCAACAATGAATAAATATACTTTACAATAACCCTACACGATGTTTATAACCTTAAACGAATAAATCATGGATCATACGTAGCCAATTGTGAGAGATTACAAACTACAGGGGTTAAATGTGTTAACATATTTAAGTTATACCTCTGAGTGACCTTTTGACAATCCCAAAGCTTTGTAACGATTAATTATGCTCACTAGAATGTGTGATAAAAATTTCACCAAGTTTCGTTATCGTATGAGAAAGTTATGATAAAATTCGTGTGCGAGGGGTTAGAATCGTCAACATTGAAAATTAGGGCTTTTCGGGTGATCACAAAGTTACCCGAGGACTTGACAAAGTGGGTATAAGTCTTAAAGCCCCTATATGTTAATATAAAAGGCTTAAAATGCAAGAAATAATGTGAAAGCGATGTTTTCAAGGACCAGGGACTAAAACAGCAAACATGAAAAATGAATTGAAGGTCAGAAGGGGCCTCGCGCTACGCGAAGACCCCAGGGGATACCCTCGCGTCACGCGAGGGGCCTTCTGTGACAGAAAAGAATGGCAGTTGGCTGTTCAAGCTTCTAACCGACTCCAATTGCATTTCTAAGAAACCATGGGCTTCCTATACTGGTTTTTAGGCATTGTAGGGCACTTGTAAGGATCCATGAACAAGTATAGACTTGTGTGTCAATCATCTATGATGATTAAAGGCATATATCAAGACCCACATGTTGTCAACATTGAACATTCCATTCCAATTCAGCAACTGATCAAGTTCTGGAGCTCAAGTGCATTTCCAACTCATCCCTAATCATCCATTTGACACATGTAAGTAACCTTGACCCTTCTTAATCAGGTTTTGATTAGTTTATAGCTTAAAAGTCAAACCGTCGTAACTACGGTTTGACTTAGCGATTAAACACAAATGGTCCAGCGATTAGGCAAAATTAAGGTTGTTATAAGTTGGTAATTTGGTGGGCTTTAAACCCCTAAAAGGGCACTCACTGATTCCAAACCTAACTAGGTCGTTTGTCGAGTCAAACGTTGTCCGAAAAAGTCAACAGAATTGTTATTTTGGAATTAACACGTGATTAGCATTATAAAAGGTGTGTAACCTGTTTTATCATTCATATAACATGATAATAAGTATAAAAACTTGTCTACGCTTGTTTGATTCGACAACTTTCTGTTTTAAACCGATTCGGAACCGAAAGACGCAAAAGTTTGACTTTTGCTTTGACCTCAGTTCTGACCCGGTTTTGATAGGTTTAGTCATGCCTTAAAGTTCCATTTGGACCTAGTTACATGTGTGTATAACCCTCTGCGTTTATACCACTTAAATCCTTAATTGTCCGACGTTTCCGTTAATCGCCTAAATATTGACCATAATGCCCTTATGATCATAAAACGAGAATTTTGGAAACATGAAAGTGCCATAATCTTAGTTACTGATTATTAAACTTGTATCTAAAATTTCACATCAGTTGGAGGTCTAGATTAGGAGTTATGCTCAATGACGTAATTAGAATGCTTCTAAGTAATTAAACGGCGTCATTAGCGTAAAGCCTATCTAAACCCAATTTTTGACACCAAACCTTTTACCCAATGATGTAATATAATATTTTGGGATTTTTGAAGATTTTTAATTATTTTTAAACTGATCATAAGCTAGGTTTATCGCCTTGTTTCGGTTAATACCGAATATGCCCTTTTCGGCCATAAAATGAGTTTTACAAATCCTTTTAACGCCAATCCAATTGCTACTGATTTTAAATAATAAATGTAGTGTTTTGGACCTGTTTATTTGATCAGAAAACTCAGAATCCTATTTTAAACCGTACGTCGCTTAAAACGGCTTTATACGCGTATTATACGCATAGTTTGAGTTTAAAAACATTTTGTCACATAAGACTTTTTACCAAATGTTATAACCTGTTAAAATAAATAATTTTTCTGATTAAAACAGACCCGTATCACAGAAGTATTATAAATTCCTTTTATAACCTTTAAAATGACCAAAATACCCCTACGGGGCTTAATATGAGTTTAAACTCGTTTTGGGTATAATGGAGGGTATCATACTGATATCACAACATATTTAATGCATGTTAACTTAGGAAACCTGTTTAGGACTCTTACGGATACCCGTTACGCTTCATACGCGTTCGGTTCGATTTATGTAACTAGTTTACATAAATTAGTCGAAACGGGTCAAACCTTATCGATTTTATCTCAAAATCCAGAATGTGTATAGTATACCCATATTAAACAAGTCTCTGAACTTGTCGGGTCTAAATCACACTCTATCCGGTCTTCGCTTAATCATGCGTACGAACCGTATCTTTAAAACTAACCGGTCTAAGCTTAAGCTTAACTAAAGACCCGTTAGGATTCTAATAGGTTATTATAAACCTTCGTTCCATATTAGGAGACCCGGTAAAAGATACTTGCACTCGCTGATTTTGATTTATACTTGCTCAGGTAAATACTTTTAACCTATTTCCCTATACGGGCTTGGGGTACGGTATATAAAATACCGCTTGGTCGGGTATTGAATCTTTAATTGTATGATGGTTAAAGTATTGAAATGCCTCGTTTAAATTGTTTTGTTTGCTTAAAGCCTTTGGGGGGTTAATGACCATGTCCCAGATATCCCTGGCATCATTTTACGAAATGGCCACGACCTTAGCACGCGGGTGTAGGCGTACACTCGTCAGTGTCTCATATACATAATGTGGTGTGTCTATTGATCTTTAATCCAGCTCGATCCGGGCTACTGAATGCATAAGAAACATGTAAATCCTTTACAAGCATTATATTCAAATAATTATCCCAAGTTATAAAATATTATTTGTGCCTTGTGCCTTAAATGCATTTTCTTAAACTCTTTTCAAAATGAGTCGGTTGATTGTATTTACCAGTGTAAACTGACGTATTTTCTCAAAAAGGTTAAGTGCAGGTACTACGCGAAATAGGCTGGCTAATCTCCTAGCATCCACAATAAGTCTCGCAAGCTTGGATGTCATAGACTGTTAAACATTGTTTCCTTTTATTTTGATCTACCTGTGGATTTAAATTCGACTACTTGTGATACTTAATATTACAATATTGTTTGGTTGAATTGAATCTATAACTTGCTTCCGCTGTGCATTTAAATATTGTGTTGTTTGACTATTATGTTGCCAACCACGTCACGATACTCCCCCACCGGGCCCACCGGTGACACGTGGAAATCCGGGGTGTGACAGGTTGGTATCAGAGCCAACGCTGAGTGAATTAAACACTAGCCTTTAGTGTTTAATCTCAGTTACACAATTGCACATTCCTAAATCTTCGAGTCTAGACAAAGAACATAGGAATAATCCAAAATGTTGTTACTTTAATTTAAATTTATGTCCTTTATTTTTCCTTGTTATTACCTTTGTTTATATTAACAGGTTTAGCAATGCAGCCAAGATTCAGGCGAGGAGATCGAGGAAAGGAGCCGATGAGCGCCCCTAACGACCACGAGGCCGGGCCTTCGCGCCGGCGAACTCCTTCTTCTACAAGGAGTGCAGATCCGCAAGAACCTTGGAGGACTTATGAGGAACCTTCCAGGCAATCTACGTTGCATAGCTCAACGCCTCCATATCATCACTCCTATGGGCCTCAGTCCAAGAATGAGCCCGACAACCCGCAACCTTCATACATTCCCCTACAGCGATCCTTATCGCACAATTCCTTCGGAGATCCTACTCCTGTCTTTCGGGGCCAGTTTAACCCGGCGGACTACCTACCAGAACAAGGGGGCTTTAACCCTCTAGGACCGGAGGATCACTTTTCAGGTGATCAAGCGATGGATATGGACGAGGACACAGATCCCGTCAAAGCTGCAACCGGAACCCCGAACCATCCAGTAGTGATCTCTGATGGTTCGTCTTTTCACGAAACACCATACCAGGGTCCGGATAGTCACCAGGCACGGTTCGACCAGTGTGAATGGTACTTTACACCATCATACCATTCATCGCCTCACCAGCAGCCGCAACAGCAGCAGCAAGATCCCTCTGGGGATCCACGTTTCGTGGCAGTCACGCCACCGCCTCCACCACCGCCAGTTAATCTAGTACCTCCAGCACCACCAAGACGTAGGAGGACTGGCGCTCGGATGTCAGCAAGAGGAGCGGATTTTCATTTCAGCTCTCCTCAACACTCTAGTGGTAGCCACTACCCACCATTATATGAAGGCCCACAAATGGGTGAACCTTCAGTTCCAGTTTCCGAGGTGAATTCGGCACCTATTGCACCGCCATCAGCGGGTTTTGGCAACCCTATCCCTGCTTATACTGCTCCGGGAGCTTACAACCTATATGGACCACCAGCATACCATGGCTATAACTTTGCTGAGGATCCTTACTTTATGGCATCAAACTACCATGCCCATAATCCTGAGGGACCATATGGAACCCCTTGGGGAATGGGACACCCAGCTCGTGGGTATCAAGCACCTGTTCAGCCACCACTGCAGCAACAGCCACCACGATTTTCTCCACCTGAGCAGGAGGATCTCCGTCAGAGAGTGGAAAGGGTTGAGCGAGACCTCCAGAAAGAACGTAAGAAGAATCAGGGATTCATGCGTGGCTTGGCAAGTTTGCTGAAGGGAAAGAAGAAACGGGATCGTTAAATCCCAATATGTATTATTGTATTTCCTTGTTTAAATCAAGTCCCTACGTGGACATTTATTTATGTGTGTATGTAGTCCCTGCGTGGACATCTATCTTTGTACTTAGTCCCTACGAGGACTGGTCTTTATTAGTCCCTGCGTGGACATTTATGTTTGCAAACAGTCCCTGCGAGGACCTGTATTGCCAGTATAGCTCCTGCGAGGGCAAGTATTTCTGTGAAAAGACCCGTTTAGGGCAAAGTGTACTACTTTTAAGTTTTAATGGAATGTAAGTTTATAAATTTCATCTTTGCTATGTTATGCATAATTAAATTATATATGAAATAAATAAATCGGAATCATTCCTTTTAAAAATCTATCTGCCTATTTTAATTTTAATTAAGGATCTTAAAGGTATAACCTAGCCTGTATGTCATTTTAAGACCTGGCCCAGATGGTAAAACCCGTTAAAAAGATTCAAATCCCAGTTAACATCTGAAAACATGTTAACACTCCTGGCAGACATGATTCGTTAAAATCACACGTGTTATTATTATAAGGGAATCTTTTCAAAGATTCCTAACCCAGCTAAATGATCTCTGAATCATGGGTTAAATCATTTATAAATATGATTAGTTCTTTTTACCATCTATTGGTAAAAGAATGCCTACGGGCCCTTCTCATTTCCAAATGAGACAAAAGACAGTAATAGTCTGTGACCCTGTCTGATAAAAGTAATGAACTATGTTCAAACTTTAAAAGCCTTGATTCTCTGAAATCATAGCTTATGATTTAATTTGTCCCTGTGACTAGGCCTTATGTGCTAATAAAACTATTATTGTTTTATAATTAGGATAAATTATATTAGAAATCCTAAATAAATGTGAGTAATAAATTAACCATATATGGTCTATGTTTACCACGGTTAATAAAATTGCCATAACAGACAATTCTATAATAAACTCACCAATAAATTATTGTCAATATGTAGCAGTTCAAGCTTCATGGCAGACTCAAACGAGATCAATAGTCACCCAGGGAGAGAGCATGATAATGTCCGAGTAAATGTAGCGGGTGCTGAATTACAGGCAATGATAGATAATGCCGTAAATCGAGCTATGGATAGACAGCTCCATGAATCCGGTGGTACCCATGTGTCACACCCCGACCACGTAGAACAACAAGACGTGGCGGAAACGTCGGGGAGTGTTGTAACAGAATTAATCGTTTCAAATCCATGGCAATTAAAGTTTCGTTTTATTAATCAAACAAGAGAGTTTACATTGTCTTTAACAAAAATAAAGAGTACATAACAAAAATTAACTAGTTCTTGTCTCGTTTTAAGTCACTAAGGCACAGGTCCGCCTAAGTATGTCTTGATAAGTCCTATGCTTCATCTCCTGAAAACACATGTGAAAATAGGTACGTCAGCATAAAAATGCCTGTGAGATACATAGGTTTTGTGAAAACGGAATTCATGACTTATGTTTGAGAAAGATGTTTAGTCATGAACCTTGTAATTTGCTTTGTCTTGTAAATCATTTGAAAAACGATAAGATCAGATGATATGTGTAAATAAGAGAATAATGTATGGTTAAATGAATAACCATGAAAAATGGGTTTGTATAAGATAAGTTGTTTGTAAAACAATGTCTTGTGAAAAGTATGTTATTTGTATAAAATGTTATATGTCTAAATTGAAATGATTCAAATAACGCTACAATATGTGATACCATACAAACACTTATATATAGGAAGTACCAGCGGCGTATCCACCATGCTTGTATCATATTACACACGCCTCGTTACTTAAATCACTTACTCCAACCAAACCACCAAGATGTAATGTTTAATGATTGTAGAAATGTTTATGTATAGTCAAATATCTATTGTCAAATGTAAATCATGTCAACAGATACAAATGGTTCACACGGTTCAACAGTTACAAACGGTTCATATAATCAAAGGGTTACTACGGTTCACATAATCAAATAGTTACAACGGTTCAAAATGTAGTATAATGTGTTCATATGCTGGATGAGCATATGCAACAGAAATGCAATGTAAAACAATGTACTAAGTATGCACACAATGGACATACATAGCATGAAATGTAATGTAGAACGATGTACTAAGTACACACACAATGGGCATACATAGCATGTAATGTAAAACGATGTACTAAGTACGCACACAATGGGCATACATAGCATGTAATGTAAAACGATGTACTAAGTACGCACACAATGGGCATACATAGCATGAAATGTAATGAAATCATGTACTATAATGTACTAACGAACATAGCAGGTATATGATGTGAAAACAGGAAAGCATGAAAGTAACAAGTAGGCACATGTGTTTCACCCCAAGACAGTTTGGAAAACAGTAAAAGAGGGGCCTATGTACTCACTTGAGATTGCTCAGAAGTCCTAGGATAACCACAAAGCAATGCTAGAGATCACGGAATCAAACGGCACCTAATATAGGTAACTACGTTAATAAACCGGACCTAAATCGGAGGATCGGATAGAATGAGGATTCGTAAACCAAACGAGTGTGGAGACTCGTGTAATATGGTTTAACAAAGCCTACATACTAAATGAAACCTAACATAATTGCTTACGACCCATTACGACCCGTTTAGGTAGCTTATGCTACTTTAACGTGTCGTTCGCGTAAAACGCGTTCGGAATGCCTAACTAGCCCTATGATAAGTAAAATATGCCTTAACATGTCTAATATTGTTGCCGAATCAGTTTAGATACCAAAAGTTATGTTACATATGATTAAAATGAATTTTGGCGTAAAAAGGGCATTTTGGTAATTTACCTAAGGCATATAAACTACCTATCATACAACTGCTTAAACGAAGCGACCATAAGGTATAATCTCAGAAGGTTATTCCCTATATACTATGGTCACCTAATGTGTTTGGTCGGATCCTAAAGATCGACCAAATGGGTCGGGTTCGAAGGTATAAGCGATTTATCAGATCGCTTACCCTTACGACCCTAGACAACGTGGTAATCAGTAGGCATAGTCCCAAGGGACTATGACCATCGTGATTACAATCACGTTGCGAAGTTCAAACGAAATTCGCATTGACCATAAACTGGTCAACACAGAAAGTCAAACAAAGTTTGACTTTCAGACTCGAAAAGCAATAAAAGAACGAAGGAATACTTACGAAGGGTCCCCGAAAGCTAATCGTGATTCAAGTAGCTCAGGTATGAAACAAAGGTTTCAACTTAGAGCTTCTCAAATCAGATTCTAGTGAGTTTGAACCAAATGGGGGGGGGGTGGGGTATTTATAGTATTTCCCGAAACCGTTAAGATCGTTTCTTGGAAACTGTGCTTTGATCTTGGCCATACACCTCAAGACAATGGTTTTACAAAACCATGTGAGCCCCTAGTATTTCCCAATACCATGTGCACCTCAAAACCAGACCATAGATTCCCAAAACCATTTGCAACAAGTGGATCGGACCAGATTCGATGTATCAACAAACATCCTTCAGAAATGACAGTTTTGGTCCCTGTTGTGTGTTTAAGCCATTTCCGGCATGTTTAAGGCCCGTTAAGCCAACTTTAAGGCCCTAAAATGATGAATAAACATTGTGGACATGAAACATGCTCAAAAATATGTCGGATGTTGGTTCGTTTGGTCGTACGAACGCGATGTTCGCTTAATTACGACGGAATGCGCATAAGCGCGAAAAACGATCCAAATGACGCAACGAATGGATTTTTCTTATGCCAAACACTAAAATAAAATATTTTAGTGCTTACATAAATTTTTGGATGTCCGGATGTATTCAGAACGTAAGTTATGCGCGAAAATGCAAACTTGTGCACTTTTTGACACTTTTAGTCCCTGAATGACCCAAAAGTTTATTTTAGCATACCGAACACCTCAAAGCCTATTTCTAAGCTATGTAAAGGATATTTATGGTATGTTTAACTTATGTTCATGTTCCAGAATGTTTGTTACAGTTCAAATTGGCATACTTTCGCAGTTTGTCAAGTTTAGTCCCTGTAAGCGAATTAACTTGTTTTTGCCATACCAAAGCCTTCAAAACTTATTTCTAAGTTATGTAAAGGTTATTTAAGGTATGTTAAGCCTATTTCACTATTCCAGAGTGTTCGTTGGATTAAACTGGTTATATTTATGCATCAGCGCGCGTATAACCTTCCAGAAAGCGATTTAGAGCTTGAATTCGAACAAGAGTTGATATGTGCAAAAGATACACATATTTTTACAAGTCCAAAGTATGAAATACAATATTTCATTGGTTTGGCATTTGTTGGATGGTTGAAGTGACACAGGTGTCACACCATGCAAGGACCCAATCTGCACCACACTCTAGAACACCCTCCAGGACCCACACTGCCCACAACAGTAACTCTCACCACTCGTCAAACCAGAGGAGTGCTCTATCCCAAAGAGTCATAAAGAATCAAGAACCCCGTAATAAGGGTTGCTCCTATAAGTACTTTGTATCGTGCAAACCCATGGATTTCACTGGGGAAAAAGGAGCAGTAGATTGCATGACTTGGTTGGACGAAATGGATACGGTTGTGGATATCAGTGGTTGCAATGAAAGGGATATCATGAAGTTCGTGTCACAGTCTTTTAAGGGAGAAGCATTAGCTTGGTGGAGATCTCTGATCCAAGCTACAGGGAAAGTCCCGTTATACAATATGACCTGGGAACAGTTCATGACGCTGATCAAGGAAAATTACTGCCCTCAACATGAGGTTGAGAAGATTGAATCTGACTTCTTATCGCTGGTAATGAGAAACTTAGACTGTCAGGCCTATCTTACCAGTTTCAACACCTTGTCAAGGTTGGTTCCATATTTAGTAACCCCGGAACCCAAACGCATAGCTCGTTTTATCGGGGGTTTGGCCCCGGAGATCAAGGCTAGTGTGAAGGCCTCCGGACCAGCTACTTTTTGGTCTGCAGCGGACATATCATTATCTCTTACCTTGGATGCGGTCAGGCAGAAATCGCAGAGGAACGCTGATACCGAAAAGAGGAAGCGTGAGGATGACAACTCACGACGTTCAGACAAGAAGCAGAAGGGAAACAATGACCACAGGAAGGGGTCAGGATTTAGGAAGGATGGTCAGCAGACGGGTGAAAAACCCAGATGTAAAATCTGCAAGAGACAGCACTTTGGGAAGTGCAGGTATGAATCGAATTCGAATTCACAATCGAAGTCTTTTGCATGTGGGTTGTGCAAGTCCAAGGAACACAAAACCTTGGATTGCAAGAAGATGAAGGATGTGACCTGCTACGGTTGCAATGAAAAGGGGCACATCAAGACCAATTGCCCAAAATACGCCAAGAAGCCTGAAGAGGCTAAGAAGACCAATGCTAGGGTCTTCAGGATGGATGCTAAGGAAGCCGTCAAGGACGACAATGTGATAACAGGTACCTTTCTCGTAAATGATGTTTATGCGAGAGTGTTATTTGATTCAGGCGCTGATAAGTCGTTCGTAGATAATAAGTTTTGTGAATTGTTGAAATTACCTGTTAAGACTTTAAGTGTGAAGTATGAGGTAGAACTAGCTGATGGCACTTTAGAAACCGCCTCAACCTTATTAGATGGATGTTTCATATCCATTAAGAACCACTCTTTTCCTTTGTCCTTACTTCCTTTGAAACTAGCTGGTTTCGACATAGTTTTAGGTATGGACTGGTTATCTCATAACCAGGCCCAGATTATTTGCAATAAGAAGCAAGTGATGATCAAGACTCCGTCTGGTGAATCACTTACTATCCAAGGAGATACCCAGTATGGGCTGCCTGAGAAAATGTTTATTCTCAAAGACTCTAAGTGTTTGAAGAAGGGTTGTGTCATCTACATGGCACAAGTGATTATTGATGAGCCGAAGCCCAAGTTTGGGGATATCCCCGTCATTTCTGAATACCCCGAAGTTTTTCCTGAAGAACTACCTGGTTTGCCACCAGATAGGCAAGTAGAATTCAGAATTGACATTATTCCTGGATCAGCACCAGTTGCAAGGGCGCCTTATAGGTTGGCACCAACAAAGATGAAAGAATTGAGAACGCAGCTAGATGATTTGCTAGCCAAAGGTTTCATCAAACCTAGTTCGTCTCCTTGGGGAGCACCAGTTTTATTTGTCAAGAAGAAGGATGGATCGATGCGTCTGTGTATCGACTACCGTGAGCTTAATAAGGTCACCATCAAGAATAGGTATCCTTTGCCCAGAATCGACGATCTGTTCGATCAACTGCAAGGGGCAAGTTTCTTCTCTAAGATTGACTTAAGGTCAGGCTATCACCAACTGAAGGTTAGAGATGAAGACATACACAAGACTGCATTTAGGACTCGTTATGGTCATTACGAGTTCCTAGTGATGCCTTTTGGGCTCACTAATGCACCGGCCGCGTTCATGGATCTCATGAATCGCGTTTGCAAGCCATACTTAGATAAATTCGTCATCGTTTTCATCGAAGATATCCTCATCTACTCGAAGAACCAAGCTGACCATGAGAAACATCTTCACTGCATCTTGGAACTGCTTCATAAAGAAAAGCTCTATGCCAAGTTCTCGAAGTGTGAATTCTGGCTTCGAGAAGTCCAATTTCTTGGACATGTTGTTAGTGAGCGTGGTATCCAAGTAGATCCCGCTAAGGTTGAAGCTGTCATGAATTGGCATGAGCCAAAGACACCTACAGAAATTCGTAGTTTCCTAGGTTTGGCAGGATACTATAGGCGATTCATCGAAAACTTCTCAAGGATTGCTGCACCCCTGACTTCGCTAACACGTAAGAAGATTAAGTTTGACTGGGGTCCTAAGCAGCAGGAATCCTTCGATATTTTGAAACAAAAGTTGAGCAATGCTCCAGTACTGACATTGCCTGATGGAATAGAGGAGTTTGTAGTTTATTATGATGCATCACACACCGGGATGGGATGTGTGCTTATGCAGAAAGGCAAAGTCATTGCCTATGCTTCACGTCAGTTAAAGGTGCACGAAAAGAATTACACCACCCATGACTTGGAGTTAGGTGCCGTTGTATTCACACTAAAACTTTGGAGGCACTACTTGTATGGAATCAAATGTGTGATCTATTCTGATCACAAGAGCCTTCAACATCTGTTCAATCAGAAGGACTTGAACATGAGGCAACGCCGTTGGATGGAAACTCTGAATGATTACGATTGTGAAATAAGATACCATCCCGGCAAGACGAATGTAGTCGCCGATGCCTTGAGTAGAAAGGAGAAAGTGAAACCCATCCGAATAAATGCCAAGCGCATGGAACTGAAAAACATTTTGATTGAAAGGTTGTTAGCTGCACAGAAGGAAGTTGTGTTGGAAGCTAACTATCCTAGTGAAAAGCTAGGGGTAACTGAGGAGCAGTTATCTCTTAGCAAGGATGGAATTCTAAGATTGAATGGACGAATATGGGTTCCAATTTATGGAGGACTTCGAGATGTTATCCTCCAGGAAGCCCATAGTTCCAAATACTCCGTTTATCCTGGAGCTGATAAGATGTACCAGGATCTAAGGGCAAATTATTGGTGGATAGGCTTGAAGAAGTCTGTAGCCACCTATGTAGCTAAATGCTTGACATGTGCGCAAGTCAAAGCCGAGCATCAAAAGCCGTCAGGTTTGCTACAACAGCCTGAACTTCCCACATGGAAGTGGGAGATGGTGACGATGGATTTCATCACCAAGCTGCCAAAGACAAGGAAAGGCAATGATACAATATGGGTGATCGTTGATAGACTGACTAAGTCAGCTCATTTCTTACCCATCAAGGAGACTTATAGCTCCGACATGTTAGCCCAGTTATACGTTGATAAGATTGTAGCCTTACATGGCATACCTGTGTCTATTATCTCTGACCGAGATACTAGATACACGTCACATTTTTGGAAAAGCTTCCAACAATCTTTGGGCACGCGGTTGAATTTTAGTACGGCTTACCATCCTCAGACAGATGGTCAGAGTGAGCGTACTATTCAAACGTTGGAAGACATGCTTCGTGCATGTGTGATTGATTTGGGTGGTAGTTGGGATAACCACCTACCACTAATTGAGTTCTCCTACAACAATAGCTACCACACCAGCATTAAGGCTGCGCCTTTCGAGGCCTTATACGGTAGAAAGTGTAGAACGCCCGTTTGTTGGGCGGAAGTTGGAGATGTCCAGTTATCAGGACCGGAGATAGTCTTTGAAACGACGGACAAGATTGTCCAGATTCGAGACCGTCTCAAAGCTGCCCGTGATAGGTAGAAAAGCTACGCAGATCCAAAGCGTAAATCTTTTCACTTCGAAGTAGGTGGCAAGGTGTTGCTTAAAGTATCACCCTGGAAGGGAGTGATGCGGTTTGATAAAAAAGGCAAGCTAAGCCCGAGATACATAGGACCTTTCGAGATTATCGAACGTGTCGGGTCAGTTGCCTATAAGTTAAACTTACCAGAAGAGCTCAGTGGAATTCACAATGTGTTCCACATCTGCAATCTGAAGAAGTGTTTCGCTGACGAATCACTGATCATACCACATACAGATGTGCATATAGATGAGAGCTTGAAATTTGTGGAAAAACCATTATCGATCGAGGATCGACAGATTAAGAAGCTTCGAAGGAAGCATGTACCGATTGTAAAGGTCAAATGGGATGCCCGTAGAGGTCCCGAGTATACGTGGGAGGTAGAGTCCACTATGAAAGAGAAATACCCTCATTTGTTTCAGTAAATCTTGAGGTCGAGATTTCTTTTAAGGGGGTGAGGATGTAACACCTCGAAAATTTACGTCCTATTATGTGTTGACACGTGTCATAGGATTGAACGTGTGAAAGAATGTTCTTGAAGGACTAAAGTTGGCAAACAATGAAACTATGTAAATTTAAGGGTTCAAAATGTCAACAATGAATAAATATACTTTACAATAACCCTACATGATTTTTATAACCTTAAACGAATAAATCATGGATCATACGTAGCCAATTGTGAGAGATTACAAACTACAGGGGTTAAATGTGTCAACATGTTTAAGTTATACCTCTGAGTGACCTTTTGACAATCCCGAAGCTTTGTAACGATTAATTATGCTCACTAGAATGTGTGATAAAAATTTCACCAAGTTTCGTTATCGTATGAGAAAGTTATGATAAAATTCGTGTGCGAGGGGTTAGAATCGTCAACATTGAAAATTAGGGCTTTTCGGGTGATCACAAAGTTACCCGAGGACTTGACAAAGTGGGTATAAGTCTTAAAGCCCCTATATGTTAATATAAAAGGCTTAAAATGAAATAAATAATGTGAAAGCGATGTTTTCAAGGACCAGGGACTAAAACAGCAAACATGAAAAATGAATTGAAGGTCAGAAGGGGCCTCGCGCTACGCGAAGACCCCAGGGGATACCCTCGCGTCACGCGAGGGGCCTTCTGTGACAGAAAAGAATGGCAGCTGGCTGTTCAAGCTTCTAACCGACTCCAATTGCATTTCTAAGACACCATGGGCTTCCTATACTGGTTTTTAGGCATTGTAGGGCACTTGTAAGGATCCATGAACAAGTATAGACTTGTGTGTCAATCATCTATGATGATTAAAGGCATATATCAAGACCCACATGTTGTCAACATTGAACATTCCATTCCAATTCAGCAACTGATCAAGTTCTGGAGCTCAAGTGCATTTCCAACTCATCCCTAATCATCCATTTGACACATGTAAGTAACCTTGACCCTTCTTAATCAAGTTTTGATTAGTTTATAGCTTAAAAGTCAAACCGTCGTAACTACGGTTTGACTTAGCGATTAAACACAAATGGTCCAGCGATTAGGCAAAATTAAGGTTGTTATAAGTTGGTAATTTGGTGGGCTTTAAACCCCTAAAAGGGCACTCACTGATTCCAAACCTAACTAGGTCGTTTGTCGAGTCAAACGTTGTCCGAAAAAGTCAACAAAATTGTTATTTTGGAATTAACACACGATTAGCATTATAAAAGGTGTGTAACCTGTTTTATCATTCATATAACATGATAATAAGTATAAAAACTTGTCTACGCTTGTTTGATTCGACAACTTTCTGTTTTGAACCGATTCGGAACCGAAAGACGCAAAAGTTTGACTTTTGCTTTGACCTCAGTTCTGACCCGGTTTTGATAGGTTTAGTCATGCCTTAAAGTTCCATTTGGACCTAGTTACATGTGTGTATAACCCTCTGCGTTTATACCACTTAAATCCTTAATTGTCCGACGTTTCCGTTAATCGCCTAAATATTGACCATAATGCCCTTATGATCATAAAACGAGAATTTTGGAAACATGAAAGTGCCATAATCTTAGTTACTGATTATTAAACTTGTATCTAAAATTTCACATCAGTTGGAGGTCTAGATTAGGAGTTATGCTCAATGACGTAATTAGAATGCTTCAAAGTAATTAAACGGCGTCATTAGCGTAAAGCCTATCTAAACCCAATTTTTGACACCAAACCTTTTACCCAATGATGTAATATAATATTTTGGGATTTTTGAAGATTTTTAATTATTTTTAAACTGATCATAAGCTAGGTTTATCGCCTTGATTCGGTTAATACCGAATATGCCCTTTTCGGCCATAATATGAGTTTTACAAATCCTTTTAACGCCAATCCAATTGCTACTGATTTTAAATAATAAATGTAGTGTTTTGGACCTGTTTATTTGATCAGAAAACTCAGAATCCTATTTTAAACCGTACGTCGCTTAAAACGGCTTTATACGCGTATTATACGCATAGTTTGAGTTTAAAAACATTTTGTCACATAAGACTTTTTACCAAATGCTATAACCTGTTAAAATAAATAATTTTGCTGATTAAAACAGACCCGTATCACAGAAGTATTATAAATTCCTTTTATAACCTTTAAAATGACCAAAATACCCCTACGGGGCTTAATATGAGTTTAAACTCGTTTTGGGTATAATGGAGGGTATCATACTGATATCACAACATATTTAAGGCATGTTAACTTAGGAAACCTGTTTAGGACTCTTACGGATACCCGTTACGCTTCATGCGCGTTCGGTTCGATTTATGTAACTAGTTTACATAAATTAGTCGAAACGGGTCAAACCTTATCGATTTTATCTCAAAATCCAGAATGTGTATAGTATACCCATATTAAACAAGTCTCTGAACTTGTCGGGTCTAAATCACACTCTATCCGGTCTTCGCTTAATCGTGCGTACGAACCGTATCTTTAAAACTAACCGGTCTAAGCTTAAGCTTAACTAAAGACCCGTTAGGATTCTAATAGGTTATTATAAACCTTCGTTCCAGATTAGGAGACCCGGTAAAAGATACTTGCACTCGCTGATTTTGATTTATACTTGCTCAGGTAAATACTTTTAACCTATTTCCCTATACGGGCTTGGGGTACGGTATATAAAATACCGCTTGGTCGGGTATTGAATCTTTAATTGTATGATGGTTAAAGTATTGAAATGCCTCGTTTAAATTGTTTTGTTTGCTTAAAGCCTTTGGGGGGTTAATGACCATGTCCCAGATATCCCTGACATCATTTTACGAAATGGCCACGACCTTAGCACGCGGGTGTAGGCGTACACTCGTCAGTGTCTCATATACATAATGTGGTGTGTCTATTGATCTTTAACCCGGCTCGATCCGGGCTACTGAACGCATAAGAAACATGTAAATCCTTTACAAGCATTATATTCAAATAATTATCCCAAGTTATAAAATATTATTTGTGCCTTGTGCCTTAAATGCATTTTCTTAAACTCTTTTCAAAATGAGTCAGTTGATTGTATTTACCAGTGTAAACTGACGTATTTTCTCAAAAAGGTTAAGTGCAGGTACTACGCGAAATAGGCTGGCTAATCTCCTAGCATCCACAATAAGTCTCGCAAGCTTGGATGTCATAGACTGTTGAACATTGTTTCCTTATATTTTGATCTACCTGTGGATTTAAATTCGACTACTTGTGATACTTAATATTACAATATTGTTTGGTTGAATTGAATCTATAACTTGCTTCCGCTGTGCATTTAAATATTGTGTTGTTTGACTATTATGTTGCCAACCACGTCACGATACTCCCCCACCGGTGACACGTGGAAATCCGGGGTGTGACAAGGAAAGATTTGTAACGAAAGAAAATTCGGATGGTTTATCTGATGTTGATCATGAAAAATCGTTGGTGTGTACAAATGATAAATGTGAAGGAGTTGACATCTATTCTATTCCGCGGTTTGAGATTACAGTTTTATTTCCTTATACTAAATACTAATATGAACCACACTTTTGTTTTTAGTAATACTAATGTTTTCATTTGTTTTTAACTTTGATAGGTTCAAGATACCTATTAGGGTGCAAGACTCTTCCGGTACTGTGTCTTTGACACTGTTTGATTTTGAAGCTTACAAGATTCTTAAGAAAAGTGCCAAAGAGTTAGTTTCAATTCAAGATCAGGTAACAAATACATGCATTCAGTTATTTGGCCATGTACTATATATAATTTAAAATTAATTTTTATAAAATTGTATGTTCTCAATTTGTCACACCCTGGCTTTGCGGAAGCGTGGTTAATTTTGGTGTGACTTCTTAATACCATAGCTTAATCATAACAAAGCTATATGAATTAAAAACCATGCAAGTCATCCATTAAGTTTTGAAAACATCATACAGTACCATTGTTTTAACATACAACCATAACCTTGTTCAGTAGACGTTACAACTTATAACATAACATAAACGTGGTTTAAGGATTGTGTCTTGTCCAGGTAAGAGACACATCCCCTAAACCCTGATGACTTCATGACAAGTGCAGCGGAAAACGTTCCATACCGTGCCAGATCCGTTTAATTTCCTGAAATACATGTGAGTTGAAAAATCAACAATAATGTTGAGCGAGTTCATGTGCAAGTGAGTATGTAAAACACTTGTAAGTATAAAAGTTTCCTGGTATGTAGCAGTGTAAGAGGACTTGTGATCACTAATGGTTTGCAAGGCCATTAGCATGTTGTGAAATGCAAGTAGGAAGACTCAAACCTAGCGGATTTATGCGTTGGGCACAAAGTCACCCCGTGGTCCGTTCTGTTTGGGCCTGGGGCTGGGCTCGCTACACCCAGATAGATCTACCGCTCCTGTCCCTCGGTCCTACCTTGAGGATTAATGGCCTCAAGTTTCCGCCTACCCATTCACATGATCTAAAACCTCCTTACGTAAATCATACCATGTATAAAGTACTCAAAATCATAGTAACATGTATTTCACCCCCGCAGTTAAGAAAACTGAAAATAGTTAGAGAAAAGGGGGACATGAACTCACAGTCAGTGCGTCTCTACCAAGTGTCTCCAAATCTGAAAGCTGTGCGACGACCTACAAGTGCTAATTCTATTAGACGGACGGCCGTGCCTTAGCTTTAGTTTAAGTTTTTGGGAAATAGTTAGACAACTATTTCGTGTGTTTGTTCTGTATATACTTGGTAGTTAATCTTCTTCCCAAGGATGGGGGGATACAATACATGTGCGTAAGTTACGTTTTAACAATCGTGTGGTAATGTAATTACCGGTGTAACTTATATGTTTGTAGTGAAAGCGTTCGCAAAGTTTTGGGATCATTAACGCTTGTAAATATTATTTTTACTCTAAAATAATATTTATGTAATTTCACAAAATAATCATAAACAGTGTTGTGACAAAACATATTTATCACGTTAACTTAGTGAAAATCCCACCTCCGAATATTTAGTAAAATACAGTTCTGGCGAAATTTATGTTTCGAAAATATGTCAAAAATAGTTCTAACACTTGTTGTGTAAATAATTCTAAGTGTTAGGTTTTTAGAAAATTTCGCCAGAGTTTCCTCTGTAACTGGAGGTGGCCACGCTTTCAAGCGTATCATTTTCTTTTATCAAATCAATTCAACAACTTCTTTAATCAATCAAACAATTTCCGACACATCAAATTAGTCGACAAGTATGTAAATCGCATAAACGCATGAACTTGTAGTTTTTCCGCATCTATAATGTAAATCCCATTATATTTTGTAGATCTTTACATAAAGTAACTTTGATCTCGTAAAAACCTTGTGATTAGAGAAATCCGTCTTTACAACTTCTAGTCATTTTTCCCAAAAATAGTTATTTGTCGGATCTTTTCGTTTCACAAGTGTTTACACACTTGTGGTTTATAAAATCATGTTTGTTAGTGTAAGACCCATCTTTTTAGAAAACATGATTTCTTTAACGTGTGGTTCTTTGAAAATACCACTTGCAGATACGTAGATCCGCTAGTTTTAAACACTAATGTACAGGTTAAATCACTTTTACACAAATAAACATTTTTACACAAGTTCATGTCTCTTGTGTGGTAGAGTTTCACCTTTTAACCCTTGTGTTAACCAAAATAAGCTTATGTTAAGATCAACGATCTTACCAAACCGGGTTAAATGGTGATCCGAGCTACCACAATCATAGATCGGGTCTAGATAATCACATTTTTCAAGTACTACAACTTTTACACAAGTTGTAAGCTATTAACCACCATCTTTATAGTTTTTACTAGACTTTAGTGCTTCAAAAAGTATGTTAACGATATTTAACCGACACGAGCCCTTTTAACCACTTTAGATAAGTTCAAAATCAAGTTTTAAGTGTTATACCTCTAGCTCGGGGCTAGGGAAGAATCTTGATGAAAAATGCGTGGATAAAAGCTAACGGAAGTGGTCCTTCGCGCTCCGAGTGCACCAAAGCTCCTAATACTCGATCCTTGAAGTGTGTATGATGATGGAATGTCAAGAACAAGAACCGAAAGTATGATGGTGGGTGGAGTGGGGTTCGGCCGAGAGCTAGGTGAGGGAGGGGAGAGTTTGTAAGTTGGTGTTTGATTAAGATAATGATCTCTCATGTTTAGGTGTTATTTTATAGGCAATTTTAGTGATTATGGGCCAATGGATTTAGTGTCTTTAGGATATTAGACATAACACAATATAATAATCAATCTTGTACTCTTGTGTTCCCCATGGTTGGGGCCGATTCCAATGGGGGGGGGGGGTATCTAGTTCGATTGTAACCAAGTAGTTAGGATGGAGTTTAGGTTAAATAGGTTAGTTAAGTATTAAACTCCGTTAGTAATAAATAGCGTGTTATGACGGGTGTTAGGGTAATCAGGGACCCTAACTGGCTCAGAAAAATATAATTAGTGAAAATAGTAATATTTTCATGTTCCGGGTAAAGTCCGGTTGTTCGGTTGGATAGTGATCCGTTAAAGCGTTACAAAAGCTTTAAAGTGTCGTTATTGTTATTTTTAGTGACACATTTTGTTTCCACACTTTAGAAAGTGTCTAGTAGTATTTTCCCCATGCTTTGGCACTTTACTAGTCAGCTAGAAGCTGGATTATTTATTAAAGTGCTGTGTTTTGTACTTAAAGTATGTTTTTGGCACATCCAATCAGTGTATCTTATCCCTAGAGACGCAGTTCCACAACCCTTATAACCCTACACTCACTACCAGTGTAGTCAGATATTTGAGGCTCTTAACAGGCCTTAGAGGCAGTGTCTGCCTGATGCTGGTTATATCAGCATGTTCACTGTGTATCCGTTTAGTGCTACTGTGCTTTTCGTGCATCATGTTTGTCACCAAGGTTCAGCATGTAAATATTGTAGTGACAGTAAGCAAGTATGATGCAAGTAAGTTCATGTATCAGTATTCAAGTAGCAGTTCATCAGCTAGTTCAAACAAGCACAGTAATTAATCATTAATTAAGTGGTACGGATACCTGGTTTAGTGCGGGTTGTCACATTCTCCCCCCGTTAAATAAATTTCATCCCGAAATTTAAGTTCTGCTTGTAGAAGCAGGGTTCTTAGGAAAAAGGTGGGGGTATTTCTCTTTCATCCGGTCCTCATGTTCCCAGGTGAATTCAGGACCATGTCTGGCATTCCAACGAACTTTGACGAGTTTGACACTGCTCCGGCGGGTCTTGTTAACTTTCCAATCCGTGACCTCGACAGGTTCTTCAACAAAGTGGAGCGTGTCGTCAATATGAATCTCGTCGGTGGGAATGGCAACGTCAACTTGAGTTGGACTTTTCTTTAAATTGGATACATGAAATGTATCGTGAACACCATTCAGTTCAGCAGGTAGGTCCAACTTGTATGCTACAGTTCCAATTCTTTCCAGAATTCTGAAAGGACCAATGTAGCGCGGATTTAACTTCCCACGCTTTCCAAAGCGTGCCACCCCCTTCCAGGGTGAAACTTTCAATAACACCATTTCTCCAACTTGGAAATCCACATGCTTCCGGTTTGGATCCGCATAGGCCTTTTGTCTGTGGCGAGCTGCTTCGATGCGTTTAAGTATTTGCGCAATCTTGTCTGTCGTCTCTTGGACGATTTTGGGACCAGCAAGCTGCCTATCACCTGCGTCAGCCCAACATAGTGGTGATCGGCACTTGCGTCCGTAGAGGGCTTCAAATGGCGCGACACTAATACTGGTGTGGTAGCTGTTGTTGTATGAAAATTCGACCAAAGGTAAGTGTTTACCCCAGCTACCGCCCAAATCCATAACACATGCCCTCAGCATGTCTTCCAAAGTTTGTATCGTTCGCTCGCTCTGGCCGTCAGTTTGCGGATGGAACGCAGTGCTCAGATTCAACTGTGAGCCAAAGGCTTCTTGGAAGGATTGCCATATCCTTGACACAAACCTTCCGTCTCTATCAGAGATGATTGAGAGAGGTACTCCATGACGTGCGACAATCTCGCTCATGTATATTTCCGCAAGTTTACTGGTACTGTCTTTCTCTCTGATTGGCAGAAAGTGTGCGGACTTTGTTAGGCGGTCAACTATCACCCAAATCATGTCATGGCCTCTTGGCGTTCTTGGCAGTTTTGTAATAAAATCCATGGAGATTTGTTCCCATTTCCACTTGGGAATCTCAGGTTGTTGCAGTAGCCCTGAAGGCTTCTAGTATTCCGCTTTAACCTTAGCGCACGTTAAACATTTGCTCACGTAAACAGCAACATCGCCTTTCATCCTAGGCCACCAATAATAATTTTTGAGATCCTAGTACATCTTATCCGATCCAGGGTGGATAGAGTACCGTGACTTGTGCGCTTCGTCGAAAATAACTTTCCTTAATCCGCCAAACAGAGGAACCCAAATCCTTTTCTCAAAACATAACGTTCCTTCCTCGTTTGGTACCAAAAGCTTCTCCATTCTACGGAGATATTCTTCCTCAAGGTTTCCCTCCTTGAGAGCTTCCTTTTGTGCAGCACGAATGCGCAAGGAAAGATCGGTTCGTATGATCATTTCTAGAGCCCTAACCCTTATGGGCTTGATTCTCTCTTTACGACTTAGGGCATCGGCGACTACATTCGCCTTCCCTGGATGATACTTTATCTCGCAGTCGTAGTCGTTTAACAACTCAACCCATCGTCTTTGCCTCATATTCAACTCCTTCTGGTTGAATATGTGCTGCAGGCTCTTATGATCTGTAAAGATTGTGCACTTCGTACCATAAAGGTAGTGTCTCCAGATCTTTAGTGCAAAAACCACTGCGCCAAGTTCCAAATCATGTGTGGTATAGTTCTTTTCGTGCACTTTCAGTTGACGCGATGCATAAGCAATAACCTTGTGGCGTTGCATCAACACACAACCTAATCCTTGACGCGATGCGTCGCAGTATACCACAAAATCCTCTGTACCTTCTGGTAGAGCTAAGATAGGCGCGTTGCAGAGCTTATCCTTCAATATCTGGAAGGCTTCATCCTGTTTGATTCCCCAATCAAACTTCTTATCCTTCTGCGTGAGGAGCGTCAATGGTTGAGCGATTTTCGAGAAATCCTCAATGAACCTTCGATAGTAGCCAGCCAAACCCAAGAATTGTCGAATCTCGGTTGGCGTCTTAGGCGTTTCCCAATGCTTCGATCTTTGTGGGATCAACATGGATTCCATTTCCATTAACCACATGTCCAAGAAGCTGGACTTCGCGTAGCCAGAACTCGCACTTAGAGAACTTGGCATACAACTGCTCTTTCTTCAGCAGTTCTAGAATGGCTCTAATGATGCTGCTCGTGTTCAGCCTTTGTTCTTGAATAAATCAAGGTGTCGTCGATGAATACAATCACGAACTTGTCCAAGTACGGCTTGCAGACTCTATTCATCAAATCCATAAAGACTGCAGGTGCGTTTGTCAAACCAAACGGCATAACGAGGAACTCGTAGTGTCCATAACGAGTTCTGAAGGCTGTCTTTGGGATACTTTCCTCTTGTATCCTTAACTGATGGTATCCAGATCGAAGATCGATCTTTGAATAAAAGCTTGAGCCTTGCAGTTGGTCGAACAGGTCATCAATTCTTGGCAGAGGATATCTATTCTTGTTCGTCAGCTTATTCAACTCCCGGTAGTCGATGCACATTCGAAAACTACCGTCCTTCTTCTTGACAAACAGGACCGGAGCTCCCCAAGGCGAGAAGCTTGGTCGGATAAAACCCTTGTCTAACAATTCTTGAAGCTGTGTCGACAGTTCCTGCATTTCAGACGGAGCAAGTCTATAAGGTGCTTTAGCCACAGCCTTGTCTCTGAGGTGGCAGTCCAGGTAAGTCTTCTGGGAAGACTTCTGGGCATTCCCTTACGACAGGGATGTCTTCGATTCTTGGCTCAGCAGCCTTCTCATCCACAATGTGTGCCAGGAAGGCAACACATCCCTTCTGCAAACACTTTCGCGCTTTCAGGCAGCTGATAATTCTTAACGGCGTATCACGCTTCTCTCCGTGAACCACAATTGTTTCGCCATCTTCGGTTGGGATACGAACGATCTTTTCATGACAAACTATCTCAGCTTTGTTGCCTGATAACCAATCCATTCCTACCACCACGTCGAAGCTTCCCAACTGGACGGGTTGTCGATCCAAAGCAAACTCACGTTCTCTCAATTCGATCACACAGCCTCTGATAACTTCATTGGCTTCCACTAACTTCCCGTTGGCCAATTCGATTGAATACGGAATATCTAACTTATTAGCGGCTAAACCAAGCATATTCTTAAACTCTAACGACACAAAGCTATAATCGGCGCCAGTATCAAATAAAACGGATGCATAGCGTTGGTTTACAGGGAACGTACCGGTAACGACATTGGGGTCCTGGCGCGCTTCCCTTGCTTCGATTTGGAACACTCTTCCACGGGCTTGGTTCAACTCTGGGCAGTTCTTCTTGTAATGCCCAAGATCACCACAGTTAAAGCATCCAGGTCTCTGCCCGTTTCCACCAGCTTGATCATTCCTCTGATTACGATTCACGGCGCCCGCTTGGTTAGCATTGTTGCCTCGATTCTCGTTACCTCCATGGTTTCCTTGTGGGCGATTTCCATTCCCACCCCGGTTGTTATTTCTGTTTCCGAATCCTCCCTGGCGTCCCTGACCAGCAGTGGCCCAACAAGTGTCCTTCAAGTGGCCACGTTTCCCACATGCTTCGCATACTTTTGGCCCGCATCGACCAGAATGGTGGCGTTGGCAGTCGTTGCACTTGGGTTGGGTGCCCATGTATCCCTTTCCTTTCTTCCCTCTACCAGCTGTAACCTGAGCTGGCGTGTCTGATCCTCCTTTCTTAACAACCCCACTAGTGCCTTGTTTGAAATTCTAGAATTTCCGTTTGTTACCTCCTGATGACTCGACATGAGTCTCTTCGTCAGGGTTTGCAAGTTTTTCTAGTCTAATTGCTTCCGTAACGAGTGCCAGACCCATCTTACTTGCAGCATCAGTTGTTGGTGGCGTTGATGTTGTCATCAAGCTCAAGACTTGAGACGCCAGTTCCCAAATGAATTGTTCCAATTTCTTCAGTTCTGGTTTTACCAGGTACGGAACAATTCGTGACAGATCATGACGTCGTTGCACGTACTCCAACACCTTCGGACCTTCCATCATTAGGCTCCGAAATTCATCTTCCCACTTCTGGGTTTCTGTTTGGGGGCAATACTTCTTATGCATCATTCCTTTCAGTTCACCCCAGGTTAAGGCATATGCTGCAGTAGCACCCTTCATATGGGTCTGAAGATTCCACCATAACCGGGCTTCATCTAGAAACAGCTCGGAAACGTATAGGACTTGTTGTTCCGGCGCACAACCGCTCACTTGAAAGATGGAATCTATACCTTCAATCCATTTCACAACAGCTATGGCACCTCCAGTGCCGTCGAACTTCGGAGGCTTGTATTTGAGGAAGTGCCAGTAGGAACAACCGTTATTTTCTGAGGTACCTCTGATAGGTTCGGAGCGTAGGGCCTCGTGCTGTGCTATAGCTGCAGCAATTATCTCTTTAAGTTCTGCCTCAGAGGTGGGCATGCGCATTTCGCGTCTTGGCGGCATCTTCTAAAAGATGTTTCACATAGGTTAGGTCATAGCAAGTGAAGTGTACGTATGCATTCAACAATACCAACGCATAACATCTCATGCTATCAACAAATCAATCACATAACATCTCATGTTGTCAACAAATCAATCACATAACATCTCATGTTATAGGACATAAACAATAGATTGAATCATCACAAGTGATGAGAATACTGCGATTGTATTGCCACGATTCGAGACCACAATGTAAAGCTTACAAGTACACCACCATATCATACAACATCAATGACTTAGTAGGGGACGACCCTAGACAAGTCGTGCGATCGCTAGACATGTTCAGGAGTCTCTGGTTCGTCCATTCTCAAATTCCAGGACTCCACGTCAAGCTTCTGAAATTCAATCCTAAAACAACATTTCTTCTCAATCGTTTCCTTGAGCTCGTCCCAGCTCAGTGTATAAGCAGCGTCTGTGCCAAGGGTCTGAACCTGGAGGTTCCATTAAGAGAGTGTGCCATCTAGAAATATCCCCGAGATGTAGGTAACACTCTGTTGGGGCGATCAGTTACTCATCCTTAGAATGGAGTCGGTCTTTTTGGACCAACGAACAAATGCAACGGTGCCTCCTGTTTTATCAAAGTTCAAAGGCTTGCAGTTCAGGAACTGTTTATAGGTGCAGCCAGTTGGATGGTTATTTCCAGTAATGCCATCGTTGTACTTAGAGCGGAGGGCTTCATGTCGTGCATTTATCGGTGAGATGCGTTCTTGCAGCTCGGCTTCTGTCCTTGGTAATGTACCGGTGTTTGTGTCATGTCTAGGTGACATTCCCTTTTGTCGAAGTGGTGTGAAGCGGGTTAGACAACGTTCCAATTGTCTATGAGGTATATAGCAACATAAGCCATCATGTAATCACCCAATCCCATATGCAAGTATACTCAATGTATGAGTGGGGAAATAAATTTCTGAGCCTCCACATAGGCTTGTCAATTTGGCTTGTTGCTTGTAATAGAATGAACTCGAGGCTACATCGCCTTGGTCATTCGTGTTTAAGTTATTTCCTGCTGCATTGGTTATCATTAGCTTGACCCGCAGAGTCCACCAGGATTCCTGCGCACTACAAATCGTTATTACGTGGGCCCCCGTAATAATAAATTGTCTTGCACAGTTACCCCAAATTTCTCTCGTCCAAGCAGATGATCAATCAAGGAGCAACAGCAGGTGCATCGGCATGAACAGGGTCATGCTCCAATGCGGGGTCAGGAGCAACGCCTGGCTCAGGGGCCACGGCTAGCTCCGAATCAAAAACTCTATCTCAAAATCAGCTGGATCAACAAACACAGGGGTCGACAGGGGCTACAGGATCCCCCAAGGGCTGGTCTAAGTGCATGAACTCAATGTCATGGTCTGGATCGACACCAGGTGGAAAAAAAAACAGAATTGTCCTCATTATCGCGATCAAACTCTAAGCTGTGTGCGGGAACTGGTGCAGCTGATGATGCCATCTCAGGGTCGGCGTCGTGTGAGTAGTGCTGCATTCCCTGTATGTGCGAAGATGCGGGTGTCAGAAACTCAAATGAGTCTGGGATAGGGGAATGGTCATGAGTTTCCCCTATAGGAGCGTCCGCATGCAGTAGTCTAATACCAGCAGTAATAAGGCCCTGCCCTCGAATGGGTCCTCCTCCAGTAGATCGTTATCGTCTTCAGAGGCCACGTTGGGAGGGCGTATCATCAACAGGATAAGCGGCAAGGGGGGCAAATTCCCAACAAGATGGCCATCAGTAGGCTCTGCTACGACTTCAGGCAGCGCACAAGGGCTGAAAGTCGTCATTGTCCGTGCCGGTAGTATCTGAAATGTACACCTCGTGCTTCAATGAAACTATGTCATCTGGTACTATGGCCATGGGATTCGTAGTGTCCATCTTTCTAGTACTTGATGAAAGCATAACGTTTGTAACACAAACACATATACGTATAATAATCAATCATATAATCAGTTAATCACATAGTTACCAAGTAAGGTATCACGTAATTCTCCTAGTCTTACTAGCCAATTTCATCCAGGCTATAAGACTGCTCTATCCTTCACCTTGACCACTTAGATCGCTCCTCGGTCTCCTTGACCGAGCCTACTCTTCCTAGCCTTGCTAGCCCACTACCTCGGTCACCTAGACCAAGCCACGATCCTCCAGATCGAACCTATAATAAACCAACGTGCTCAACTACCTCGATCACCTCGATCCTCCAGACCGATCCTCAGCCCTCCAAGCTGAGCCTATAATAATAAAATGTGCTCAACGTTTGTTTGTAAAAAGTTTTGGATCTGGACTTAAGTGGTATGCAGTAAAATGTTTTCGTGAGAGCCCTAGTGATCATAGTCTAGACTCGAGAAAGAATCCTAGTTCGCTATGATCAGAGCTCTGATACCAAGCTGTCACACCCTGGCTTTGCGGAAGCGTGGTTAATTTTGGTGTGACTTCTTAATACCATAGCTTAATTATAACAAAGCTATATGAATTAAAAACCATGCAAGTCATCCATTAAGTTTTGAAAACATCATACAGTACCATTGTTTTAACATACAACCATAACCTTGTTTAGTAGACGTTACAACTTATAACATAACATAAACGTGGTTTAAGGATTGTGTCTTGTCCAGGTAAGAGACACATCCCCTAAACCCTGATGACTTCATGACAAGTGCAGCGGAAAACGTTCCATACCGTGCCAGATCCGTTTAATTTCCTGAAATACATGTGAGTTGAAAAATCAACAATAATGTTGAGCGAGTTCATGTGCAAGTGAGTATGTAAAACACTTGTAAGTGTAAAAGTTTCCTGGTATGTAGCAGTGTAAGAGGACTTGTGATCACTAATGGTTTGCAAGGCCATTAGCATGTTGTGAAATGCAAGTAGGAAGACTCAAACCTAGCGGATTTATGCGTTGGGCACAAAGTCACCCCGTGGTCCGTTCTGTTTGGGCCTGGGGCTGGGCTCGCTACACCCAGATAGATCTACCGCTCCTGTCCCTCGGTCCTACCTTGAGGATTAATGGCCTCAAGTTTCCGCCTACCCATTCACATGATCTAAAACCTCCTTACGTAAATCATACCATGTATAAAGTACTCAAAATCATAGTAACATGTATTTCACCCCCGCAGTTAAGAAAACTGAAAATAGTTAGAGAAAAGGGGGACATGAACTCACAGTCAGTGCGTCTCTACCAAGTGTCTCCAAATCTGAAAGCTGTGCGACGACCTACAAGTGCTAATTCTATTAGACGGACGGCCGTGCCTTAGCTTTAGTTTAAGTTTTTGGGAAATAGTTAGACAACTATTTCGTGTGTTTGTTCTGTATATACTTGGTAGTTAATCTTCTTCCCAAGGATGGGGGGATACAATACATGTGCGTAAGTTACGTTTTAACAATCGTGTGGTAATGTAATTACCGGTGTAACTTATATGTTTGTAGTGAAAGCGTTCGCAAAGTTTTGGGATCATTAACGCTTGTAAATATTATTTTTACTCTAAAATAATATTTATGTAATTTCACAAAATAATCATAAACAGTGTTGTGACAAAACATATTTATCACGTTAACTTAGTGAAAATCCCACCTCCGAATATTTAGTAAAATACAGTTCTGGCGAAATTTATGTTTCGAAAATATGTCAAAAATAGTTCTAACACTTGTTGTGTAAATAATTCTAAGTGTTAGGTTTTTAGAAAATTTCGCCAGAGTTTCCTCTGTAACTGGAGGTGGCCACGCTTTCAAGCGTATCATTTTCTTTTATCAAATCAATTCAACAACTTCTTTAATCAATCAAACAATTTCCGACACATCAAATTAGTCGACAAGTATGTAAATCGCATAAACGCATGAACTTGTAGTTTTTCCGCATCTATAATGTAAATCCCATTATATTTTGTAGATCTTTACATAAAGTAACTTTGATCTCGTAAAAACCTTGTGATTAGAGAAATCCGTCTTTACAACTTCTAGTCATTTTTCCCAAAAATAGTTATTTGTCGGATCTTTTCGTTTCACAAGTGTTTACACACTTGTGGTTTATAAAATCATGTTTGTTAGTGTAAGACCCATCTTTTTAGAAAACATGATTTCTTTAACGTGTGGTTCTTTGAAAATACCACTTGCAGATACGTAGATCCGCTAGTTTTAAACACTAATGTACAGGTTAAATCACTTTTACACAAATAAACATTTTTACACAAGTTCATGTCTCTTGTGTGGTAGAGTTTCACCTTTTAACCCTTGTGTTAACCAAAATAAGCTTATGTTAAGATCAACGATCTTACCAAACCGGGTTAAATGGTGATCCGAGCTACCACAATCATAGATCGGGTCTAGATAATCACATTTTTCAAGTACTACAACTTTTACTCAAGTTGTAAGCTATTAACCACCATCTTTATAGTTTTTACTAGACTTTAGTGCTTCAAAAAGTATGTTAACGATATTTAACCGACACGAGCCCTTTTAACCACTTTAGATAAGTTCAAAATCAAGTTTTAAGTGTTATACCTCTAGCTCGGGGCTAGGGAAGAATCTTGATGAAAAATGCGTGGATAAAAGCTAACGGAAGTGGTCCTTCGCGCTCCGAGTGCACCAAAGCTCCTAATACTCGATCCTTGAAGTGTGTATGATGATGGAATGTCAAGAACAAGAACCGAAAGTATGATGGTGGGTGGAGTGGGGTTCGGCCGAGAGCTAGGTGAGGGAGGGGAGAGTTTGTAAGTTGGTGTTTGATTAAGATAATGATCTCTCATGTTTAGGTGTTATTTTATAGGCAATTTTAGTGATTATGGGCCAATGGATTTAGTGTCTTTAGGATATTAGACATAACACAATATAATAATCAATCTTGTACTCTTGTGTTCCCCATGGTTGGGGCCGATTCCAATGGGGGGGGGGGTATCTAGTTCGATTGTAACCAAGTAGTTAGGATGGAGTTTAGGTTAAATAGGTTAGTTAAGTATTAAACTCCGTTAGTAATAAATAGCGTGTTATGACGGGTGTTAGGGTAATCAGGGACCCTAACTGGCTCAGAAAAATATAATTAGTGAAAATAGTAATATTTTCATGTTCCGGGTAAAGTCCGGTTGTTCGGTTGGATAGTGATCCGTTAAAGCGTTACAAAAGCTTTAAAGTGTCGTTATTGTTATTTTTAGTGACACATTTTGTTTCCACACTTTAGAAAGTGTCTAGTAGTATTTTCCCCATGCTTTGGCACTTTACTAGTCAGCTAGAAGCTGGATTATTTATTAAAGTGCTGTGTTTTGTACTTAAAGTATGTTTTTGGCACATCCAATCAGTGTATCTTATCCCTAGAGACGCAGTTCCACAACCCTTATAACCCTACACTCACTACCAGTGTAGTCAGATATTTGAGGCTCTTAACAGGCCTTAGAGGCAGTGTCTGCCTGATGCTGGTTATATCAGCATGTTCACTGTGTATCCGTTTAGTGCTACTGTGCTTTTCGTGCATCATGTTTGTCACCAAGGTTCAGCATGTAAATATTGTAGTGACAGTAAGCAAGTATGATGCAAGTAAGTTCATGTATCAGTATTCAAGTAGCAGTTCATCAGCTAGTTCAAACAAGCACAGTAATTAAGCAGTAATTAATCATTAATTAAGTGGTACGGATACCTGGTTTAGTGCGGGTTGTCACACAATTATGGAATCATTCTGCTCATTGTAATTTATATTAATTTTTATAAAATCATAGGTTGTTAATTCTGGAGAGATACCGAACCCATATCCTGAGATCTTTGACACATTGATTGGAAAGAGGTATGCTTTCATCATAAGTGTTAAAGACTATAACATTGAGCATCAGGTTGAAAACTATGGTATTTCAATGGCCACTAACGATGATGAGATCCTTGCCACGCTCTGCGCCAAATTCAATCTTAACCAGGTCTAAATCTTCATTATGTCATTCTTTTAATTTGATATACATATCGTTTTAAAATATATTTATACCATTGTGTGTATTTTATGTTATTATGTATTATGTACTTAAAGCATGAGCAGTCCGAATCGTTGGATGTTCCAGAATCCTGCAGTTTGTCTACTCCTGTTGACCTTATGAAGGTAATATGAGAATTTCCTTATTTGTAGTAAATTTTTTTAAACGTTAGTACTTATTGTCTTTTTATATCAGGATGAGATGTCATACTGCGGTGACAATGTTACACTTGCATCCCAAGCATTTGTAGGCACTAAGAATCCGTCTTCTGATGAAACAAAACGTAATATTCGTGAAGTGTTCGATGTGGATGATGCATTAGGTTGCTCCTCGACAAAGCGCCGCATCAGTGATGAACTCTCTCAGGATGAAGATGCTGGTGTTTCGACGCTTTTGATTCCAAAGATTGAGAAATAGTGTCTTCTGTATTTTCAAATACATTTACGTGTTGATTTCATATGCTGTTGCCATGTTGAACTTATGGTTTTCGTTTTGTTGCTTTTGGGTGTTTGGTGGGTTATGTTTTGGACTGATTATGTGCTTTTGAATTCCTAAAAACTTATCTGCTTATTATAATGTATATTGTTAAATAAATATTGAGATGTTCAATAGTCAATATTTATGTTTAAAACTTATGTGTATGAATAGTAGCAACAATTTATAATATATATTGTATATACCCAATTAACAACTTTTTTATCTACAAACATTTGTAATCTTTAAGCAATTTTAATGTTATTATCTTATCTCATAATTTATATAGGATTATCAGTGGATGTGGTTGTTCTTTATTGGTTTTTACCGTTATCCCTGCCCATTAAGATTTAGTAAGTATCCGTCATATGTTATAGTTTAAAAAAAATATTTAATTTGTGCCTGTTTCTCCCATTACTTATTTAAGTAATCTCATTAAATAGGTTTTTTATATACTTCAAATTTTCTCTAAGTCATTCAAAGAATGTTGTTCAGAAAAATCGTAACCAAGTATGAAGTGTAAATTCAAACCCATTTTATTTGGTTTTTTGTTTGCTTTATTGATCCATGTTTTATTTTATTTTATTTTCTTTGGTTTATTTGGATAACTGAAGAAAATACCGTTTAACTTCAATAGTTATTAAATAAAGATAGTAATATTTTATTTTAAAAATCATATACAAATAAACCATAAACCTAACCGATGAACATCCGATTTACATTCCACAAAGATTACAAAATTTGTTGTTAAGTTTTTTATCAATGTAATACATTATTTGGAATAATTAATTCAATAATATGAAACAGTTTTATTTTGCTTTTCATGAAATGATTTTTAATTACAAAATGATAAAATGCAATATTATAATTTATTGAGGTTATGTTTAATCCCTAGTTATTATATATTGTAATTCAAAATTTAAAAACCACTGTTTTCTTCTATTGTTTTAATGTTCCTGATCTTAATACTCTTTCTTCTTTTGAAAGCATCTCCTTCTTTCAGAATTAACAATGTCAAAGAATTCACGTTCATCTTCTACAGCAGCTAATTCATCTCAACGAAATTTACATAGTAAGTGAAATTATAACTTCTTAACTCATCCTTTCCCAAATCAAAATCAGCTTTTAGATTCAAATCATAATTCTACTTGGTTTTTTTGTAGGTCCTCTTATGAGAACTCCTGTTTCAGATATCTCTAATAGATCTCCTCTTTCAGATATCACAAATGGTAATAGCTCTTGAATTTGATTATAAGTATTCTTTTTTCCGTTTTATGTTTCTAAGTGGACTGATTCTTGTGTTTTGAACATATTATACTTTCTCTGTTTTTTAGTTACTTCACCGAATGAAAGGCGTAAGCTTCGAAAATTAATACTTGATAATAAGAAATTAAAGAATGCGTGGTCATCATCAGCTGCTAATTCATCTCAACGAAATTTAGGTAGTAAGTGTAATTATAACTTCTTAACTCATCATTTCCCAAATCAAAATCAGGTTTCAGATTGAAATCATAATTCTACTTGCTTTTTTTTGTAGGTCCTCTTACGAGAACTCCTGTTTCAGATATCTCTAACAGATCTCCTCTTTCAGATATCACAAATTGTAATACCTCTTTAATTTGATTATAAGTATAGTTTTTTCCGTTTTATGTTTCTAAGGGGATTGATTGTTGTGTTTCGTACATATTATACTTTCTCTGTTATTTAGTTACTCCACCTAATGAAAGGCGTAAGCTTTGAAAATTAATACTTGATAATAAGAAATTGTTAAATGCATCGTCATCATCAACGAATGTTCGTAACATCTTTTCTGACAATGCAAATATGGTTGAATGTTCTGATTCTACGGATCAACATATGTACTCCATTGCGAGTCGAGCAGTTAGAAATGCTACTGGTTCTTTAATTTCAACTACACCAGGTTTGTATTTTGTTTCTTTATTATTTGATTTGATAAACACATTACTAAACCACATACCGGTCTTAACATCAATATTTTAATATTGGATGTTCATATAATGGCATTAACATAGGTACACCAGCAGATAGCAACCGTCGATATTCCATTACTTCTAGCATTATTAGCAATAACAATCAGCCGATATTGGGTAGTAACTCTACGCTTACACGGCTGTCTTCTGGTAAACGTAACCTTGAGCGCAAGAAGCGTGATAATACTCCTGTACGTATGCTCTCTTTGGATTCCGATCAAGAAAATGTGTTCATGTGCCCTGATGAAGATCCTTATAAAGGGATATCTAAAGGTTTTAATCTATTTTATTGTTTTAGGACATTTGTTGTGTTCTACCTGTAATATAACTCTCAATCATTTGTTAACAGATTATTTGGACCATGGTGACCAAGTGCTTACATGTCAGCTTTGTAGTGCAAAGTTATGGGCATCGGAAGGTGGAAAAGGTCGTTTAACTGTAAATAAGCTATGTTATGGTATGTGTTGTGGGTATGGTAAAGTTCAGCTACCGCCCTTAAAGGATGCACATCCGTCTTATCAAAATTTGTTTTCTTCCTCAAATCCAAAAAGCAACTTCTTCCTAAAGAACATAAGACGATACAACTCTATGTTCTCTTTTACATCTATGGGTGGAAAGCTTGATTCTAATATCAACAAGGGCAATGCTCCATTTATATATCGTATCAGTGGCCAAAACTATCATTGCATGGGGAGTCTCAAACCTCCAGCTGGAAATGAAGCTAAGTTTTGTCAGCTATACATACATGATACTGAAAATGAAATAACAAACAGACAGGCATTATTCAGGTATGAGTGATTTCTAAGTTCCATTTTTATTCTATTAAAGATCATCTAGAAATTTAACCATTTGTAGTTCAATATCAGTTGTTAAGTACCATCACTTAATCCTTAATCACTGATTCTCTATCCAGAGATTGCTACAACAGCAGTTGTTAACCATTAGTAGTTCAGTATCAGTTGTTAAGTACCATTAGTGTTTTAATTACTAGCAGTGCTTACAAGTTTTTCATCAGCTGTTTCACTTAACAGGAGTTTCACTTAACAGTAGTTTCACTTAACAGTAGTTTGCTTTATTCATTTTAAATTCATTTTAAATATACAATTACAATTAAAGCCAACACAAATGCACACTTGCATTATGTTAAACATACAATATGGACACCAAACGTCATACCAAGAAAGATAGAAGGATATCCAACTAGGTATACTTGATGGAACTTACAGACTCGATAACAAAAGACTGTAACATACAACGACTTTTTGAACTTCTTTGTGATGAAAACTCAAAGAATGAGTGGTGCACTTTGGAATGTAGCTGATAACCTCCTTTAGTGTAGCTCTTCGATTTTCCTTGAAATTACCAACCTCACTAATTACATATCTGCCACTGGCGTTGTATTCATTCATGTGCACCCATCAGCTTATGTTTTAGCAATTGATCGTTCTGATCAATCCCTTCCTTATGTAGTAAAAATGAGATATCATCAAACATCATTAAACATCAACTTACATAGGGTTACACAAGTATCTAACTAGAATAGAGGGTAAACCATAGTGTCGATCATGTTTTAGGTATGTAATTTACCTTGGATTGTTATAACAAATGGTCGGTGAGGAGATTCAATGAAGATGAATATGATGAAGATGAAGATGTTGATCGGTGTTGGGACAAGAGATTTTTAGATATTTTTGAGAAGTGTGATCGGTGTTTACGGAATTAGGGATTATATGTGTTTATCCTTAAGGGTATAAATGATAATTCACAATTGTCAAACAGTCAAACAGAAGGAAGTGTGACAGAGGGACTTAAACTGTTATGAATTTATAAGCTCAGGGGCTCAAAAAACCAAAAAGTTAATTTAGGGGCTCAAGTTGATGTTTCACACATATCACAGGGACGGAAATTGAATTTTACTCTAAACTTAAATGTTACTTTTTTCTCAACATATTTTATAACTTTTGGGCTGGTGTCAGCAGATGTTAACCGCTGCTCTTCCTTAACACTTCATCCTTAATCCCTGCTTCTGTATCCACTGTTTAATGCAGCAGCAGTTGTTAACAATCTGTAGTTCACTATCTGTTGTTAAGTACCATCAGTGTTTTAATCACCAGCAGTGCTTAAAAGTTTTTTTCATCAGCTGTTTGACTTAACAGTAGTTTGCGTTATTAATTCTAAATTCATCAGCTGTTGTAGGTAAACTGAAGTTTCCTACAATAAGCTCTGCCCAACTAAGTTTCCTACAATGACATTGGATATAACAATTTAATAAGGCAAAACACTGTTGGATATAATTATATTTGTACACAAAGTCTAATTAACCCCATCCAATGTTCAAGACCAAACCACTGATGCCTACCAAACCACTGTTTAAGACCAAACCACTGAAATGTTACTTTTTCTCAACATATTCTAAAAGTTTTGAGCTGCTATCAACAGTTGTTTACAACTGTTCTTCCTTAAAACTTAATTATTAATCACTGATTCTCTATCCACTGCTTATTACAATAGCAGTTGTTAACCTTATGTAGTTCACTATCAGTTGTTAAGTATCATCAGTGTTTTAATTACCACCAGTGCTTACAAGTTTTACATCAGCTGTTTGACTTAGTACTAATCTGTTTTTCCTTAACACTTAATTACTAATAACTGATTCTCTATCCACTGCTTATTAAAATAGTTATGTTATGTTAACGTTTTGTTGTTTTTTTTTTCTTTTAACAGCAAAAGAACGAAACCTTCATCGCCTGCTGATAAAGAACTTGATGTTGAAATGATAAAGTATTTGAGGGCTTTGTTAGATTCACAAAATATGTTGGTTAAGACATATAGGATGGTCAGAAACCATTTTCACCAATCTCCAGATGCCAACCTTAGTCTGCGACTAATTTATAGAAGAGAAAAAGACGGCAGGACATATAACTTACCCACCACATCTGAAGTTGCTGCTTTGGTTGTCGGAGACATAGATAAAGCTATAGACCATCGTGATATTGTTGTCCAGACGCAGTCGGGAATGCTGCAGCGTATTAGCGAATTACACCCATCGTATCTTGCTCTGCAATATCCGTTACTTTTTCCATATGGTTATGATGGTTATAGAGTTGATATTCCTCATAGAGATTTTATGTCCACACAAAAGAAAATAAAACCAAAGTGCACAATGAGAGAATTTTTTTCATATAGGATCCAAGATAGAACTTATGGCTTTTCCTTAATTTTAAATGGGCGAAGGTTGTTACAACAGTTTTGGGTTGATGCGTACACAATGATTGAGAGCGAAAGATTAAAGTACATTCGTAGGCAACAAGCGAACCTTCGCTCTGAAACATTTGAGAATCTTCAAAAGTATAAATCGAAAGGTAAGGAAGTTTTAACAGATACTGGAAAGCCTGTTATACTTCCTTCTTCATTTACTGGTGGTGCAAGATTCATGCAACAAAATTACCTTGATGCAATGGCCTTATGTAAGTGGTATGGGTACCCTGATTTCTTCATAACTATAACATGTAATCCTAAGTGGCCTGAAGTAAAAAAGATTTCTAAAAGATTCAACCATCAAAGCCGAAGACAGGCCTGACATATTGTGTCGATTGTTTAAAAGGAAGCTTGATTCGTTAATCAAAGATTTTAAGGATTCCAAGTATTTTGGTGAGATTAACGCTGGTGTGTTATTTTTTTTTCACATCTTATCCTCTGATGTATATTTTTTAATCAAGGTTATTAACTAATAAATTTTGTTTATTTTTCCTTTTTATTTAGTTGTTTATACAGTAGAATTTCAAAAGCGTGGTCTTCCTCATGCACATATATGCTTATTCATGAAGGTCGATCACAAACTTCCAACCATAGATCACATAGATCCATTTATTTCTGCTGAGATTCCTGATAAAAAAGAAGATCCTGAACTTTATTCTCTTGTGACTGATTATATGATTCATGGTCCGTGTGGGAATGCTAATTTGAATTGTCCTTGAATGGTTGATAAAAGATGTTCAAAAAACTTTCCGAAGAAATTCACACCACATACAAGTATTGATTCAAATGGTTTTCCTGTATACAGAAGAAGAGATTCAGGTCATACAGTTATAAAATCTGGTGTTAGATTAGACAACAGAAATGTTGTTCCTTATAACAAAAGGCTTTTGAAAAGATATCAAGCACACATTAATGTTGAATGGTGTAATCAAGCCGGTTCAGTGAAATATTTGTTCAAGTACATCAACAAAGGTCCTGATATGGCTACTGCGGTAGTTTCTGGTGATACAAGTTCAACCATCAAAGAAAAGCCAAAAGACGAGATCAAGGAGTATTATGATTGTAGATATATTTCAGCTTGTGAGGCATCCTGGAGAATATTCTCTAATGAGGTTCATTATAGGTATCCAGCTGTTATGAGGCTTCCCTTTCATTTGCCTGGCCAACAGAATGTTGTGTATGGTGCTGATGACGATATTGATAATGTTTTAAGCAAGCCTTCTGTTGCTTCTTCAATATTTATGCAATGGATGAAGTTGAACGAGTCAAATAAAGATGTTAGAAAGCTGACTTATGTTGAGTTTCCTTCCAAATTTGTTTGGATACTTAAAGATAGATGTTGGCAGGTACGTAAGTTGTACCAGTGTGTTGGCCGGATTCATTCTGTATCTCCTGCTTTGGGCGAACCTTATTTTTTGAGGATACTACTTAATAAAGTTAAAGGACCTAGATCATTTGAGGAGATACGTACAATTAACGGTCAATTATTCCTGACTTTTAGAGATGCTTGCTATGCGATGGGACTTTTAGATGATGACAATGAATACGTTGAGGCCATTAAAGAAGCAAGTTCTGAAGGACATGCTGGGTATCTTCGAGCGTTATTTGCTACCCTGTTTTTGTCAAATACTCTATCTCGGCCAAAATTTGTTTGGGAGAATACGTGGAAATACTTAGCTGATGATATTGTTTATAGACGTCAAAAAGAAACAAATATTTCAGGTTCTGATCTATTTTTTTTTATTTCACGTACTACATTTTGATTTTTTATTTAATAATGTTAATTTTTTTATTTGCTAGGTTTACTGCTTCCTGAACATCAGATTAAGAACCTTACTTTGTTGAAAATTGAAAACTATTTAATTTCCAATGGTTCATCATTACGAAGGTTTGCGACTATGCCGTACCCTGATGACGATTCCTTACGTGATGCTTCTAATCGTCTGATCAATGAAGAGCTGTCACATGACCTAGATGAAGTACAAGCTGAGTTTAACACGTTGCATCAATCTCTTACAGATGAACAACTAGCGGTTTTTGACGAAATAATGGAAGCAGTTGTAGGGCGTAAAGGAGGCCTTTTTTTGTCTATGGTTATGGTGGAACTGGAAAAACCTTTTTATGGAAGACTTTGGCTTCAGCTGTTCGATGCAGAAATGGAATAGTTTTAAATGTGGCTTCAAGTGGTATTGCTTCGTTATTACTTTCCCGTGGAAGGACAGCTCATTCTCGGTTCCATCTTCCCATTAATCTAACAGAAGATTCAATGTGCAATATTAAGCCAAATAGTGATATTGCGAGATTATTAAAGGAAACCCAATTAATCATATGGGACGAAGCACCGATGGTACACAAACATGCCTTTGAAGCTTTAGATAGGACCATGACCGACGTATTTTCGGAAGGTAGGAGTATTCGTTCAGATATTCCTTTTGGTGGTAAAGTTATTGTATTTGGTGGTGACTTTAGACAAATACTACCTGTTATTCCTAATGGTACTAGACAAGAAATTGTTAGTGCGTCTTTAATCTCTTCATACATATGGGCAAAATGCAGACTCTTACGGTTGACTAAAAACATGCGTCTAACTATTGGAGCTGAAAGTTCGAATATGAAGTCTATCAGAGAATTTGCAAAATGGCTTATTGATATTGGTGAAGGAAACGTTGGAGATGATAATGATGGTGACGCCATTATAGAGATACCAGATGATTTACTGATCACCTATATTTGTGACCCAATACAAAGTTTAATTGACTTTGTATATCCTTCAATTATTCAACAATTTAGGATTGCTGGATTTTTTTCTGAGCGAGCAATTCTAGCACCCAAAAATGAGGTAGTTCATGAAATTAATGATCGATTGCTTTCGTTATTTCCTGGTGATGCGAAAGAGTATCTGAGTTCTGATAGTATATGTCAAACCAAACAAATTCTTGATTCTTTTCAAGAAAGCTTATACTCAACAGAAAATTTGAATGCTCTTAAGATTTCTGGCTTGCCTAATCACATATTAGTTCTTAAAGTTGGTGTTCCTGTGATGCTTCTTCGAAACATTGATCAACAGAAAGGGTTATGTAACGGTACAAGGCTTCAAATTATTTTTCTTGGTAAACGAGTTATAGAAGCTGAAGTTATATCTGGTGGGAACATTGGCACAAGAGTTTTTATTCCAAGGATTAATATGATCCCGTCTGACAAAAAAAATACCTTTTCAATTTCAACAAAGACAATTTCCGTTATCAGTTTGTTTTGCTATGACAATTAACAAGAGTCAAGGACAATCATTATCAAAGGTTGGTCTTTATTTGAAAGATCCTGTCTTCACTCATGGTCAGTTGTATGTTGCATTATCAAGGGTCAAGACCAGAGAAGGCGTTAAAATACTAATATTCGACGCTGATGGAAAACCAACAAATAAGACTTCTAATGTTGTTTACAAAGAAGTTTTTACTAGCTTGTAATCATTGTGAGGAATGTTAAAACGCTCTTTGATCAAAGTCAAACTACTTATGTTAAAAGCTAATTATAATAGATAAAACACTGTTTGAGCAATGTTAAAACGTTGTTTGACCAAAGTATGTTTGACCAAAGTCAAACTACTTTTGTTAAAAGCTACTTGATAAAACACTGTTTGACCAAAGCCTGTTTGACCAAAGTCAAACTACTTATGTTAAAATGTACATATAATAGATAAAACTAGATTTTCCCGCGGCATTACTTCTTGAGGTCATGAAACTTACTTATGTTAAAACCTAATTACTATTAATACATGATTCAAAGCATTCAAATTTTATGTTATGTTAATGGTTTTGCTAGACGAAAAATTATTTTTCTTTGTTAATTTGAATACCAAATCAATTCAACTAATCATGTACTTTACTCTTGTATGTCAATGTAAATGTAAATAACAAATTTTAAAAGGGGTGTATGTGTAAATATTTTTCATCAGTTGAAAATATGGGAAGAGAAAAACACAACCGTCACTATTTCTTCATCATCATTACACATCAAACATCTATCATCTCTTCTTTCAAAAATCTCTTCTCCCCAGTTATTTTCTAGGGTTTCAATTTTCTTTTCCTCCGTCTTCTACACTTCAATCACCTGAGGTTTGATTATTTTTTCTTCAACAACTGGTATGTACATTCCTATTGTAATGAACTTTATATTGTTTAATCTATGTTAATTTAAATCCTATCTTGCTACTAATACGATTTTAAATGTTTATTGCTATACATTCAAGATTCAAGAAGGGTTTACTTAAGTGTTTGAATCATTTGTTGAGAACATGTTAAAATAATTATTATTTGCAGAATAATTTTAACTCATACTCTGTTTCTATGATTAATTTCACTATATACTCTGTTAATACAAAAAGTTAATGTTCATTTTCGAAGCCAACTTTTTAATTACAGTCTTTTAACATCTTTACTGATTCAGGTTTTATGATGTATACTACATTTGTTAAGTTTCTTCATAACCCAGAATCTTTGAAACTGGTATGACATGTTTTTACATACATAATTTATTTTTATTGAGATATATATTTAACAGTTCTTATGGTTTATATTTTCTTACACTATTTAAAAATTATATACAGGATGTACCTATATTCTTTGCTAATCAAAAGTGGGGAGATTGTTGGCAAAAAAGTAGGTTGCAAATATATCATGAGTCTGGTAAAAAATGGGTTGTTAGGGTCAGAACAGAAAATTCAACGCCGATAATAACTGACGGTTGGGACATTGTTGTTAAAGATCTCAATTTGCCGAGGGATACTTTGTTGGTTTTCAAACCGTTAGGTGATTTTGGACTTGAACTTTCATGTTATGTTAATGGCATGTGTGGGGAATCTTATTTCACCTTTAATCGTTATGCAAGATTTGGTTTTACGGTATGAGTATTGATCTTAACTTCAATTCTTTTGCATCTTTAACGTGTTAACACTTATTCTCATAAGATACATACTTCACATTTAGTATTCATTATTTTTAATTTTATGCAGGTAATTGAAGACTGCTTCATTGAACAATTTTACATAAACTGTCCACCGAGTGGGAAATTTCAAATCTGTTATAAGGGTTCCTACTGGAATGTTGAGGTGTCTAACGTTGATACCCACTTTGTATTTTCTAGAGGATGGCAGGAAATGTGCAACGATGTTGGGATACTTGAGGATGATTTGCTTGTGTTTAGCAGGATTGATGATTTTGTTTTTGAAGTAGTAGTTTATAAAGATGAGATTGAGATTTGCTTTTTGAAGAAACCTGAATCTGATGATGATAGTGTAGTTGAGATATCGAAGGCTGATTATGTTGATAATGCATTCAAGGTACGTAAGTATTTAGCATTAGCAATAAAAGTTTTAATTTTTTAGCATTATATTAATTATTTCATTAATGTTGACCAGGACATCTGTGAGGATGAAGAAGTTGTTTCTGTAGGTGAATGTACAACCGTTACTCAGGTACTTGCTAAATTATTAAAATTATTTATTTTTAATTTAACACATATAAGAATTTAATGTTTTTACAACTATTAGTAATGCTGTTTACTGATGTTATATTTATTCAATAATGTATTATTTACAAGAACTTACCAACCAATGCCGAATGCACGTACAAGAGACGCATGTCTTCACGATTGAACAAAACCCAAGATGTAAGTTTACCATCTTAAAGATTGTTATATTACTATTGTTATTAAACTTACTCTATGACAACAGGTTAAGAAGAAAGTTAAAGTTACTTCTGAGAGAAAGGAGGTCGTCAAGAATAGGACTAAGGGAAATGCTGGCTTACCTGTCGACACAAGTGATCATACTGGATGTTCTTCGTCTGTTCATAAAGTTAAGGTATCTATACTTGCCAGTTAATTAGTATATGTTATATAAACTGTTTTTTTTTTGTGTGCATATATTGATCATTCCTTTAATTCACATGTATATGTTTACTTTTTCATCAAGGGGAAGAGAGCTGCCAACGTTCAAAAAAAGCTTAACCGTAGAAATAAGATTGCAAACACTGCAAAAAAACATTCTGCACATCCTCTTGACCCTGAGTTCTTTCATTTTGATCGCAAAGGAGACTATAGGCTGGTATACCATTTTTTATAATAAACTAATGATTTACGTTTATTTGTCTGACTATTATTTTTTTCCACACAATACATGTAGCGTCTTCCTGCTGAAGTTGCGAGACGAGCAGGTCTTTCTCTTGATCTTCATCCTTTGAAAGTTCAAAACATGGTTGGAGTTGTGCAGGTTTATGATGTTAAGTTGGAGTTAAATGAATTGAAGCCACGTTATGCGTTGGAAGGTTGGCGAAAGTTTATGACTGACAATAACTTGAGGTTTGGTGATATGTTGCATTTCACATACGTGTCTTCGCAACAGAAGATAGTATTAAATCAAGTTACATCAGTTTAACAAACACATTTTAAGTCTGTTCTGATATCAGATACTAATTATGAATTTTTTGATGGTGATGTTGTAGGTTTTTTTCTTAAATTATTAACTTGATGTTTTGTTGCTATGTATGGCTAAGATGATAAAACACTGTTATTAGCACTTTATGTTTTATATTTAGCCAATTAGATTATGTGTTAAATTATAGTTCTTTAAGTCATTCTTCCATTTTCTTAAATTCTATCTAATTTTTTAAAGAATTTCAATAACAAATAGTGGTTTGAACATCTGTTTGCCTTTTGGTCAATACTTAATGGAAACCTATGTTAGGTTCAACAATGTTTTGAAGAGGAAAACTGTGTTAGAAGACAGTAGATCTTAACAAGTTAAACATCATGTTAAGGCTTAAACAGATGTTTAGCCTTTAACAGATGTTTGGCCTTTTATATCAAATGTTTAGACTTAAACAGTTGTTTGACCTTAAACACATGTTTGACCTTAAACAGATGTTTTGCCTTAAACAGATGTTCTTCTTCTATATCAGATATTTGGACTTAAACAAATGTTTGACCTTAAACAGATGTTTGGCCATAAACAGATGTTTGGCCTTAAACCAAACATCTGTTTAAGCTCAACATTTGTTTGACTATTTGTCAATATCTTATTGACTTTTGGTTAACATCTGTTTCAAATTTGGTCAACATCTTATTTTGTAAAAGAGGTACAAAAACAAATATTTTTTTCAAAATCCCAATTCACCCTATCATGTAAGTGCATTGATGTAAAAGTGGAAATGATGTTATTCATATGGTCCTCTTGTGCTTTTGTTTGTCCTCTAATATGAGTGCATGATCTAATCCGGTGATTTGAAGACATTGTTGTTGAACCGAATGAGATGGTTGATGTAATGTGGTCGTATTAATAACAAATAGTAATTAATTAATCTAAATAACTTTCCCGAGCCCAGGAAGCAATCCCGGGTAAAAACCTAGTATGACTATAAATATGAAAATTACTTTAATGGCTTTTACTTTCACAAACTAAAAATGGTTTTGCAAATGGTTTTAGAAGAGTGGTTTCTATACCACACCCGTACACCCTCATTTTTAAACCTTAATTTATTAATTAAAATGTGTTGAACAATAAATTCCAACTTTGACAACCCCTTTTAAAATTCCATAACCACGCCCTCATTTTTCGAACATTGTCATCCTCTTATTTTGTTTTTTCACTATCACCCCCTTAACTTTTACACATTTATCCATCTGCTTTTACAATTTACCTTTCTTAAATTTTGCGTTTTTACTTCTTGCTTTATTACTCTATTTTTACATAGTCCACTTTAAAAAATTACAATTGTAACCCCTAGACTACTCCTTTTACTTTTGCAGATATCATTGCATTGTGTTTTACGAAATATCTTAAACATTGTGTACTAGAATTTTTTTTAATTGTCTTTTACGCATTGTGTTTTGTGCTCTTTGTAATTGTCTTTTACACACTGCGTTTTATGAATCGTGTATTATCTTACTACATGTTATCATCCGCCACGCGCTATAGCAACGCGCAACGTAATTTTGAAGTGATGAGAAAATCGTAATTTTAAAGCGGGGATAAAATCGTAATTTGGTTGGACCAATGGGGGAGTGCCAGGTTACTCTTTTTTTTGTAAATGTGTTTTATGCATTATGTTTTACATTTTTTTAATTGTCGATTACACATTACGTTTTATGAATCATTTATTGTCTTACTACATGTTTCCACCTGCCGTGTGCCGCCGCAACGCGCGGCGGGCAACAATACTAGTTTTACTTAAAACTGAGTTGTGATTTGTGAATAGTAATGTACAAACCAAAGCTGTAGTGTTCATTTTTCATTATATGTCGTTTATACTTTCGTCTTACTAATAATATAATATAATATATGTCTTACAAATTTCATTAAAGTTGTAGTGATGTTCTTACTTTTGTGTATGCTTGGATAAGAGTTTCGTTCAGAATCGAATATGTCAAATATAATGTTTCTTTTTTATGTTAACTGTGATGAATTGTACTTTTAAAAAAATCTGTACCGGCATTCCTTTTTATGTTGTCTCGATGTTCTCATAAAAATTTCGTTAAAAATGGAGTTGTATTCACACTGGTATTCGTTTTTGTCTCTTTTCGGTTCCTATAACGAGTGCCTGATTCGCATAGATACCTTAAGGAACAACACAAATACCGACTAAAAGCCCGTCGCGAAATGCGGGAATTCCACTAGTTTAATATAATATCAAACTCAAACCTAATTTAGTTATATTCAGTAAACTCGAAACATGGAGCATTGACGGGTGGTCCGTAGGACAACCCTTAAATGAGCTAAATACGTGCATATCCCATATTTTACACGGTTATGTATCGTGAATGTGATAACTACGAGTATTGGTAATTTTACAGGATAATCGCTTAATTCGTTGAAGTTAGGACGCCTGGAGGTGAAGTGGAACTACCGGGAATGATAAACAGTGCGAAAGATATCATTCGATAGATGTTCGGGTCAAGACATGGTTGAATATGCGTAAGCTACGGTTGTTTGAGAGACATTAATTGATTATCATCGGGCCATTCTAAAAGAATCCATCTCATCAATTGGGCCGACATCCATTGGGCCATCTATTCACGTGAATATCGATGAGAGGATAATCATGTGCACTGGAGGTAAATAGGAATTGAGGAGGCACAAGCATCAAGGACATCATCATTCGGTTCTTTTCTTTTGGGACCCACGCACACATGTGACTTGAGGGCAGACCTTTGGGACTTTGGCGACACATGCTTGGGAAGAAACAAAAAGACACATGACTAATATTAATATCAACTTATCATCATATTGGCGGCAACATCAAAGGAATTCACATCACAATTAACATTATCATCAATTGAGCCAATAAGAAACATCACGTGAAGGTGGGCTTGTGGACTAGGAGATTTCATAGTGGGCCGCACATGTTAGCTGACATCTTGGTTTCATTGGGAAGCCAAACGACATCATCATGACATCGTCCAACATCAAGGGATTGGCGGCAGACTTCTTTTGTTGGCACCGACTGGAGAGCATATGTAACTTATCGCATTTAATGTTTTTTTATGGAGTTTTAAGAGGTCTTTTCACTTGTATTCGGTTACAGAATTTTTGGTGAACGGATGGGGGAGCGAGAAGACATTAGTTAGGGGTTCTTATGTTTTGAATTTTTTTTTTTGGGGAAGAGGGAGACTTGGTGGAGGATGGTTGTTCATGCCATGAATGGCTAAACTCTTTATGGTCATCTTTAGTTGAAGGTTTGTAGAGACAATTGTGCTTGATTTCATATTTCTAGAATGGTAAATTGAATTTATGTTTTATTTATCATGGTGTGTTCTTATTTGCTTGTAAATTGTCGATGCTTATGATTATTCTATTCTGAAACCATACGTTCTTGGTGTCCTTGGCAATCGAGATATCATGGGTAGAACTAAGATTGGGTAAGGGTCAATTGGTCATCGGGTAACAACCTCACGTTCTAGGAATCTGAGTACTTAGTTCCCTTTTATCACAACAAGTAATTGCACATGAACTATGTCTATGTAGTTCTTTCTAGTGAATGATAGCACAAATGTTGAAGCAAACCGGAAACTAAAGATGGTCACTCGTCTCTAATTTGTTTACAACCAAAACTTTTCTTTTGCAATTTACTTGGTTAATCTTAGTTTTAAAAATCAACCAATCAAACCCACTCTTGAATTTATTTTTCTTTCAATTTAGTTTACTTTAGTGAAGTTAGACATACATCGAGATAGCACATATTCCACAAACTCCCTGTGTTCGATACCCACTTACCGCTAGCTAATTAGTTGTAATTGGATTAAATTTGATTGTGACCACGACATCATGTCAAATTTTGGCGCCGTTGCCGGGGAGTAGTGCGCAACGTGTGTTATCTTGTGTATTAGTTTGAAAAAAAAATTAAAAAAAAAAAAACCAAAAAGATTTCTTTTATGTTCATGAATTACACTTGGTAGTTGAGTTGTGTTGTGCAGGATGACAGGGCATTACACAAATTTAAGCTTATTTACATGTAGATTGTGCGGGGGTCCACGACATCCATGTATTGGTTGCCACGAGGCTCACTACAGGAGGGCACATGGAAAACCGGTGTCTTATGTTTCACAGCTTCCACCTCCATCATACGTTGACGATTATGAATCAGAAATGGAGGATGAATATTATTCATATGGATACCATTGGGACGAGGAAGTTTATTATGAGGCAAGGATGGATGGTCTATGTTTTTGTTGCGGTCGCGATCACACTTATGATTATGATGTGTGCACGGTGTATTCAGAAAACCCGAAGTATTGGGATAAAAAGATGATGGATGCGCGCATCTATAGACCGTATCAGGGATATCGACAATATCATCCCGAAGAATATTCTGAGCCCGAGGGTGTTTATGTTTATTAGACCGAGGAGGAGAAAGAGCTTGTTGTATTGGAAGTAACTTTGTCCAAACTCGAGCAATATTTAGCAACACCCAACCTGTCCGATGAAGACCGAATCAGCTGCTTAGTTTCTAAGTGTCATACTTTAAAATTGAAGATAGAGATAGAAGAACGCCTCTCACCATTACCTGACGATATTAGAGATTATTCTCATATGAAGGAGGAGGTTGTGGAGGATAATTCCACACCAATGAGTCCTTTATCTGATGAAGAGTCACTTGTAGATCAGATGATGTGTGCAGATTATGAGGTAGAGCAGGCTGATGAGATGGATATGTGTACTGAACCTCTTCCCATATCAATGATTCAAATTAACAAGTGTAGGGAAGAGGGATCGAGGAACAAGATGAGAAGGGTGAAACTACAAGACATTAAGGTATATATCATGAAGTGGATTAGCAAAGCCCGTAGGAGCAGCTTTAACATGCCAAATATACTGACAAATCTATGGAGATGGCATGTAAATTTCCGGGCATTTGTTGGAAATGCTGCGGGTAAGTGTGCATTAAGACCACCATAACGCATATCAGGTATGGTCTGGCTGAAGACCTTTAAACTTAGCGCTCTCGGGAGGCAGCCCGAGGATGTAGAGCATTGTATTGTATTTGTGTTTTGTTTTGGTGCTGTGTTTGTGTTTTGGCAGGTTATTACGTTTCAACCCTCGCGGATGCAATGATTCAAGTGTGGGGATGTTTGGCAACATCCCTGTTGAGATATCGGCGAATCTAAGAGATGTTTTTGAACCGGTCTGATTACCGCAGCTGCATCACTACCAACACTGTTAATTTACTAATCAGGTCGTGTCTTGTTCTCATCTTGTGCACCTTTGTATATATTCATGTTTAAGTTTATGGTTGGGGGTTGGGTGGTGTTTTGATGTGTTTGTTTGATGGGTTGTGAAAGTTGGTGGTGTTTTAGTAAGCAAAATATTTATATATATAAAAAAACAAAAAGAAATTTAGGATTTGAGAGTATTAGCGAAAGCTAATGTTGTTGGTTAAAAGCGATCCTTTCCTCAAAACCATACATTGGGACAATGTATCCCAAGTGTGGGGATGGGGGGAATTTTTGAGAATTTTAAAAAAATTTTGTAAAGCCAAGCGAAAATTGTCAAAATTTGAAAACTTGATATTGTTCCACTTGACACACCGACACCCATTTCTAGTCCTTTATTGGTGAGAGTTTGAGCCACATATGATTATTAATGATGCTTTCTTTGTTTTGAGCGGCGGTGTGTTTATTGTGTTAATAGAACTTGTGTACGAATTCTTGTTAAATCCTAGAGTTAACATGCTTTTGAAAATGATAGGGGACTTTTAGGTAGCCTCGTCTAGACGTGTGAGAGTGTGGGATTGGTGGGTTGGACCTCATACGTTACATATATGAGCTTGGTATTGTGAGGGGTGGGGGTTTGGTCTTTAGAAAGCCATGTTTGAGCCTTATACTATTCGGTTGTGACCCAAACCTACTTCTTTGGAGATGACCTGGTTTAGGAGTCTAGTTGTGAATGTTGATGTTTTTGTATCTTGTGTGAGTTGTTATATCTTATATGAGAAAAAAAAGGAAAGAAAAGAAAAGAAAAAAAAAAGAGAAAAATATGAGAAAAATACAAAAAGAAGTGATTGGTTGCAATAGTAGTTGAGAATGTTGAAGAAGTTGTGTATATAGTTGATGTTTACTTTGTTTTGTAGTAGAAATAAAAACCGGGTCAAATCAATTAGCTCTCGCATATATATTCCACAATTTTCCTACCTTTGCATCTAGCCCCGTTACAACCCGTAAGTCCTTTTGATTCATAAGCATGCTAAATACTCAATAGGAGGAGACTTGATTTTTATACAAGTTTATTGTCGCACAAACACACACACGCATTGAGTGGTCTAGCATTATGTGCTAATATTTCTTGTCACCGAGAGTTTTTGTGAGGGGTGTGTCTTGTGGTATGATTGAAGGTTAGTAAAATGACGATACATTTTAGCTTGGTTTGCATCTTGATCGCTTGTGGTTTTGAAATAGTTTTTGAATGGGTTGCTTGGGACAAGCAACGGGTAAGTGTGGGGATGTGACGGGTGGTCCGTAGGACAACCCTTAAATGAGCAAAATACGTGCATATCCCATATTTTACACGGTTATGTATCGTGAATGTGATAACTACGAGTATTGGTAATTTTACAGGATAATCGCTTAATTCGTTGAAGTTAGGACGCCTGGAGGTGAAGTGGAACTACCGGGAATGATAAACAGTGCGAAAGATATCATTCGATAGATGTTCGGGTCAAGACATGGTTGAATATGCGTAAGCTACGGTTGTTTGAGAGACATTAATTGATTATCATCGGGCCATTCTAAAAGAATCCATCTCATCAATTGGGTCGACATCCATTGGGCCATCTATTCACGTGAATATGGATGAGAGGATAATCATGTGCACTGGAGGTAAATAGGAATTGAGGAGGCACAAGCATCAAGGACATCATCATTCGGTTCTTTTCTTTTGGGACCCACGCACACATGTGACTTGAGGGCAGACCTTTGGGACTTTGGCGGCACATGCTTGGGAAGAAACAAAAAGACACATGACTAATATTAATATCAACTTATCATCATATTGGCGGCAACATCAAAGGAATTCACATCACAATTAACATTATCATCAATTGGGCCAATAAGAAACATCACGTGAAGGTGGGCTTGTGGACTAGGAGATTTCATAGTGGGCCGCACATGTTAGCTGACATCTTGGTTTCATTGGGAAGCCAAACGACATCATCATGACATCGTCCAACATCAAGGGATTGGCGGCAGACTTCTTTTGTTGGCACCAACTGGAGAGCATATGTAACTTATCGCATTTAATGTTTTTTTATGGAGTTTTAAGAGGTCTTTTCACTTGTATTCGGTTACAGAATTTTTGGTGAATGGATGGGGGGAGCGAGAAGACATTAGTTAGGGGTTCTTATGTTTTGAATTTTTTTTGGGGGAAGAGGGAGACTTGGTGGAGGATGGTTGTTCAAGCCATGAATGGCTAAACTCTTTATGGTCATCTTTAGTTGAAGGTTTGTAGAGACAATTGTGCTTGATTTCATATTTCTAGAACGGTAAATTGAATTTATGTTTTATTTATCATGGTGTGTTCTTATTTGCTTGTAAATTGTTGATGCTTATGATTATTCTATTTTGAAACCATACGTTCTTGGTGCCGTTGGCAATCGAGATATCATGGGTAGAACTAGGATCGGGTAAGGGTCAATTGGTCATCGGGTAACAACCTCACGTTCTAGGAATCTGAGTACTTAGTTCCCTTTTATCACAACAAGTTATTGCACATGAACTATGTCTATGTAGTTCTTTCTAGTGAATGATAGCACAAATGTTGAAGCAAACCGGAAACTAAAGATGGTCACTCGTCTCTAATTTGTTTACAACCAAAACTTTTCTTTTGCAATTTACTTAGTTAATCTTAGTTTTAAAAATCAACCAATCAAACCCACTCTTGAATTTATTTTTCTTTCAATTTAGTTTACTTTAGTGAAGTTAGACATACATCGAGATATCACATATTCCACAAACTCCCTGTGTTCGATACCCACTTACCGCTAGCTAATTAGTTGTAATTTGATTAAATTTGATTGTGACCACGACATCACGTCAAGCATCTATCCATATAAATTTAAGTTATATAATTAAAATATATATATATATATATATATATATATATATATTTTATTTTAATTTCTCAAAAACAAAACAAAAAACATAATTTTAGTTATAGAATTAAAAAAAACAAAAAAAAATATTGTATTCTATAGAACGACGTATCGTTTATACAGGGTAATTACAAAACGTCGATTTAGTCTTAACCTCACTCCAAAAGGCTGCTAAAACCTAACTCCAAAAATCTTAACTTCACTACACATTTATCCATCAATTGTCCAAAAATCTTAACCCCACTACACATCTATAGTCTCGTTTAATACCACATGTGTTAACCAACTTTCAACAAGACCCGGATGTTAACTGAGTTTGATCGATCACCACCAGCGTTGTGATGCGTGTGTAGTGTGATAGGTTTTTAATATATATTTTTAAGCCCTTTTACACGTTTTAGCCAAGTTTTAAATTTATAAAACACGATATTTACTAACACTAAACACACATATGGGCAAGTGCACCCATCGTGAGCGTAGTATAGTGTTGGTAAGATACCGAGGTCGTCTAAAGACACAAGAGCTTTTAGTACCGGTTTATCCTCAACGTCTAATCAAATCAAAAGTTAGAAAAAAGGTTTTTAAACTAGAAAAATAAAACTAACTAAAATGCTGAAAAATAAAATAAAAATAAAACAGATAGACAAGATGAATCACTTGGATCCGACTCGTGTGTAGTGTAACCTTTGATTATTTTCGCACTTTTGCACTTTTTAAGAGATTATCTTAGTTATTGTAGTAGGCCCCTCTTTTGAAGGTGACGTTACCCTCAACCCAGTAGTTTGAGTCAGCAAGGATACAATCCTAAAGGGTTGGATTATTGAAAGATAATTAATTAAGTTATTAATGCATAATGTGGTAGGCCCCTCTTTTGAAGGTGACGTTACCCTCGGCTAAGTAGTCTGAGTCAGCAGGGATACAGTCTGATATTCGCTAATTTACACATATTTTAGTCCCCCGTTTTACCCCCATTTTATGCGTTTTTAGCCGTAAAACCGTCATTCGGATGCTTAATCATCTACACTTTTGTTTACAGGCCTAAAACAACATACCAGACAAGATGATAGCGAAAACGAGGACTGTCCGGATGAAACGACGAAGCTGCGAACCTTCTGTTAGAATTCTTACCTGGGCGTGTGGAACGGTCGTGCGACCTAATGCACGATCGTGCATCTCCGACAAATGAAAGCCAAGTCGGAAGTGAACGAGTGTGCAACTCGGCGTGCAAAGCAACCCCGGTGAAGCACGGTCGTGCGTCTGATTGCACCCCGTGCGGATCCGATGATCAGCCAAACCCCGGTGATGAACGACCTATGCAGCAATCCGTGCAACAAGATCCCGATGAAGAACTGTCGTGCCATATGAAGAACGACCGTGCGAGACCGAAGACCGGTCAAGATCTGTGATGTCATGCGGTATGGTGCACCATACCTCCAATAATTGCTTAAAGTGAACGGTCGTGCAACAGGATGCATGACCGTGCGAAACCGAATTTATATAAAAACTTGCAGAAACATTCTGCTCGTAACTCTGGACATTTTGGGAGCGATTCTGGCGATTTTCAGGCTCCGGAGGCTTCTGCTTTCACATGGATTCAAGCCACATTGTGCCGATTAGCTTCGTTATCTTCCAGATTCTTAATCTTATGCTTGTTTATGGTTTGGTTTTCTAATCTTTCCAGATTTTTTTAATCTTTCAAGAATTTAGATTAATGTTTATGTATTATTGTAGCCTTTGGGCAAAAACACAACAATCCCTTTCTTGATTATAACCATTAGTATGTTAATCTTTGTTTGTAATGACATTTGGAAGTATTTTCTATGTTAATCTTTGATGATTAGTTTGCAACCTTGTTATTGATATTGATTTCTTGATTATAAGTAATTGTGTTGGATGATTGGTGCTTGGTTAGTTAAGATAGTTGAAAAATGAAGCTTAATTAATCATGTATTAGTAAACTTTAAACTTGGTTAACTAGTTTAGCTTGGTTAAAATGTGTGCACCATGATACTAGAAATGGTTAGTGGTTTAATAAAATGTAATTATTGTTAATCAAGAAAGCTTGCCGTCACGTAAGGACCTTAACGGGTTAAATGGTGTCGTTATAAATTCTTGCCATGATTTGTTAACTTAGTTAGTAGTTTAGGCCAAAATTGCTATCTTGGTGAATTTATGTGTAAGATTTGTAAAATGAACTCGGTTGTGATTTAATCTAGTTTATGCTTGTCACGGTGGTTACATTGTGTTTATCGGTGTCGCTTTCCTTGATTAAGTGCGGTTAGAAAACTCCTAACGGATGACTAACTTATTTTTAAGAGATTTTCATAGACATTTATCAATTGCACGTTAAAGAACAATTTTAGGTGGTTAAAGTGTGTTTATCGTTTTAGCTTTCCGAATGATTGTCATGTTAGGATTCCCGAAAGGGATACTAATTGTCTTAAAATGGAAAATTGACCAAATGCTTCTAGTGCCAAAACCGACTTAGTTGATATGCTTTGGTTGTGTATTAAGCAAGGCTTTTTATCTATTTTCATATTTGAAATCTATTATGTTTTTATAAGTATTTGTTTATGTTTACTTTAGTTTATTTAAAATCAAACAACTTATGTTTTTACCGGTAGTTTAGTGATAAAGGTCTAGTATTATTTCTCCGCCCATTTCCTTGGATCGATACTTGGTTCTTACCGATACTTTACTACATATATGACGGGGTACACTTGCCTCTTTCGTGTGTGTTTTGATGTTGAAGTATAAATCACTTTTATAAATTTAAAACCGATTCGTGTGTAATTTCATTATAAAAATATGTGTAGTCGCGCACACGTCAAGTTTTTGGCGCCGTTGCCGGGGAATTGGCGAGTTTTAGGAACGACCCGAGTCATTGTGTTATAGGCGTATATACTTGTTAATATTTGTGTATACTTTCTTGATTATTTTATTTGTTTATTTATTTGTTAATATTTCTTGATTTTAATTCGATTTATTCGTTTTCGTGAATATTTTGTATACTTGTAAATTTTTGTTCCATTTATTTATTCAATCCGGATTTATTTATTCATTTATTCTTTGAGTTTTCGGCTCCTAAAAATCATTTTTGTACTAGCCGATTCGATTATTCTTATTGTGTTGATTTTTATAAATTTTCGGGCCCATTTTCGGATTTTTATAAAATTTTCAGCCCATTTTTAATAATATTCTGTTTCTTTTCAGCCAAAAAAAAGCATTATTATATTAATAAAATATTCAATGTGTCAAATTTTCGTTTGCAGGTTAATGTTCTCAACACCCGTTCCCGACCCTGTTGAACCGTCAGACGAACCTGAACGCGATCTGAGGAGACGTCTTCGCGCGAGATCTCGTGCGGTTGGGCTACTGCTCGCAGGAGGCGAGCCGGAACCGGTGGTACCCGCTGAAGCCGAGGGCTCAGGGGCAGCAGGAGATAGGACCATGATGGACGACGACAGACCTTTGAATGAGACAAATCAGCCTGGAAGAGAAGGCTTGGAGCCCAGTATTATTAGACCTACTATTGATGCACCTGCTTTTGAAATTAAATCTAGTATTATTAACATGGTGCAGAATTCGGTGCAGTTCGACGGGCATGAGCACGAGGATCCCGGGAGACATATTGCTGTTTTCTCGCAGTTTGTTCCACGTTCAAGATTAGGGATGTTTCGGAGGATGCAATTCGGTTGAGGTTGTTTCCGTTCTCGTTGCATGACAAAGCTAGAGCTTGGCTTATGTCACTTCCAGCCGGGTCCATCAGGACCTGGAATCAGTTGGCGGAGCAGTTTATGCAGAAATATTTTCCACCTGAGAAAATAAACAAGCTACGGAACAGAATTGTTTCCTTTCGCCAGGACGAGGGCGAGTCGTTGCATGCGGCCTGGGAGAGATTCAAGGATTTGTTGATTGATGTGCCACATCATGGCTTCTCCAAGAGACAGCTGGTTTTGACGTTTTATCAGGGGCTCAGTTGCAACACGCAGGAGTGATTAGACGTTAACGCAGGAGGTGATCTAGGAACTAAGACGCCGACAGAAGCGTATGATATCATAGAAAAAGCTGCGTTGAAAGCCAGCTCGCGTCGCGAAGGAGATAGAGGCCGGGCAACATCATCATCATCGTCTCGCCCAGGAGTTCACGATGTGGACGATTACACAGCCATTACTGCATAAATCTCGGACTTTTCAACGAAATTCGATAAATCCCAAACAGCCACGCAAGTTGGCCCTGGGTGTGACCAGTGTGGAGTTGCACACGTGCCAGGTACGTGTGAGCAGGGTGTTATGTTTACAGGACACGAGGAGGTGAACTACATGGGCAATCAAATCAGGCCCCAAAATAACCCCTACAGCAACACGTATAATCCAGGGTGGAAAAATCACCCAAACTTTGGGTGGAAATCTGGTTCTGGGAACCAAAACGCACAAGGATATGCTCAACATGCTCCCGTGCCACAACAATCTCAAGGTCAATCCTTCCAGCCATAGTATCATAATCAAGGCTCAGGAAGCAGTTCCCAGCCACACGCTTCTCAAAGCAACGCAAAGCTAGAGGAATTGATGGCACAACTGCTAAACAACTCCAACAGTGCTAATCAAATGGCTGAGAAACGATATCAGCAGCATGAGGAGCGGTTCTTGGTCATCGAAGGAGAAATGCGGAGTCAAAAGGCTTCCATTCAGAACGTCGAAAATCAAGTGGGCCAGTTGGCAAAAATGATGTCGGAGAGACCCCCAGGTGGTCTTCCAGGCAATACAGAGTAGAATCCGAAGGGGCGTGGTAATGGCCCGCACATGTAACAAGTGTGGGGACATGAGTCTTGCTATCGACTCGCCGACAAAAATTTAGCATGAGTCTTGCTATCGACTCGCCGACAAAAATTTAGCATGAGTCTTGCTATCGACTCGCCGAAAAAAAATTTAGCATGAGTCTTGCTATCGACTCGCCGACAAAAATTTAGCATGAGTCTTGCTATCGACTCGCCGACAAAAATTTAGCATGAGTCTACGTTACCGCCTCACGGATAAAAAATGTAGCAAGAGCGTATTTGGCGCTATAGGGGTAGTATCGTCTTTTTAGGTGTTTTTCTTGTTTTAGCGTAATTTAGGTATGTTTGTTAGTTTACGTTAGTTTGTACCATTTTCATACGTGTCGGGCGAAGGTCTATGTTGAGATATTGTTTAAACAGTTGGCGTGTTGAAAAAAATGGCGAAAAACGGCCAAAACAGTTGCTGGAAATGGCTTCTGCAGAAAATTCTGATATGCAGCTGTTGCACGACCATGCCACGAGTCGCACGACCATGCCACGAGTCGCACGACCGTGCGTTTCCGGGCTGGCTTGCACGACGAGTCGCACCCCCGGTGCATCTCCAAGAATAGCTTGCAGGATTGAAAAATGTAGGTAACGCACGACCGTGCGAGCTGTCGCACGACCGTGCGAGCTGTCGCACGACCGTGCGAGAGGCAGGGACAGTTTGGTCTTTTGCACATTATAAAAACCCCCCATCTGCTTCCAAACCCTTCATTCACGAACCCTAACCATCTACAGCCGTTCCAGAGTGATATTGCTTCAAATCGCACGGTCTCTTCGCACGGTTTCACACACGTCTTCGCACGGTACGTTCCTTCTTGTGGTTTTTCTGTTTCTTTGCTTTCTAGGGTAGATTCATCCATTTCTTCAAGGATTTTTAGGGTTCCCTTCATAAAATACAAGCGAAACCCTAACCCTTGCAAGAACCATTCGTATCGTGAACACCCGGTTGAGTTTCTGACCCCTGTTTGTACAAAAAAGTTGTTGATTTTGAAAAAATCAGGCTATTCGTAGTTCAGGGGTATGAAATCTACAGATTCGGCGTCGCACGGACGTTCCTTGGATGGAACGGTCGTGCCATTCCGGCTGTTCACGATGTCTGCTTGTTGGTCCGGTGATGCACGGTGGTGCCGTTGATCGCACGCCGTGCAGATCTGGAATTTTCTGGTCGCCTGTGTTCGTTCTCGGTGACGAACGACCGTGCGTCTCGTCACACGTCCGTGCCACAGGCCCAGATCAGATTTACAGAATCTTCATAATTATCTGCTCGGCTGTTTTTGATTAAAAATTTTCCTGTTCCCATCTTTCTAACAATATTCCTCATGCAGATGGACCACCCATTCTTGCAGTTTAACCCCGATGATACGCGAGAGGCTCTCTGTATCCCGAGACGTGACGCCTTATGGAGAAGGCGAGGGCAATTCGGCGTCCCGCGGTGGCTGGATTGGGAAGTTATGAGGGAGCTAAATCAGAGTGAATGACTTGATAACATGCTCACTTTCCCACTTGCGCGCCTAATCAGTATCAACCGACCCGTCTATCATGAGCTAACGATAGAGTTCTTCTCCACATATGCCTACGAAAAACCAGTTGCTCATAGAAGGCCCAAATTCCGCTACAAGGACCGGATAACTTTCAGGTTAGCTGGACAATGGCACACTTGGTCGGTGGGTCGATTGGGTAAGAGGCTCGGGATCTACACAAGAGAAGACATGGATTCCGAAGTCTTCACGGAGCAGTTCACTTTTCCGACTGATGAAGCACGGAACCAGTTTTGGGCTGAAAATGCTATTGGTGACCCTTACGACCCGAGAATGTCTAAGGCTTCACGATTGAATGATCCTTTGGTTCGAGTGATGCACCATGTATTTAGCCACACAATTTGCGGGCGCATGGACAATCTTAGGAACTGTCCAACACCAGATTTGATTTTTCTCTATGCGCTGGTTGAGGGAGTACATATCAACCTAGCCGCAAGGATGGCTGATTACTTTGTGAAGTGCTCAGGGCGGACACCGAACAGTCAAATCCACGGCGGTCAGTATGTGACCGAAATTGCTTACAATCTGGGATTGATGACTGACGAGGTACTTCAGAGTCTCACTCTGATAACCGAGGGTGTATATGTTGATATTAGGTCACTGAAGGCGATGGGGGTGATTGCCGAGTTGGATCGGGGGGATAGATTGAGAGGGTTAAACAACGAGGTCTGGGACCCATTGCCTCCAGCTGTGGAGGAAAACGAGGATGAGGAGATGCATGATCAAGAGCATCAGGAGCAGCACCAGCACCAGCCACAAACACCACCACATTCACCGCAGCACCATGGATACCACCACCAGAATTGGCCCGAGGGCATTCCTTCTTATCCTGAGTTCTACCAGCAGTTCCAGCAGATGCAAGTTAACCAGGATCAGATCAGGGTTAACCAGGAGCAGCATGGGATTTATATTGACCAGATCACGGCTAGACATGACGAGATTAGGGCCACTCAGGATTAGATTAGGGCAAACCAGGACAGTTTGTACCAGGGTGTGAGTGCTGGATTTTCATACCTGTTCGGGGAGATGCATAATGCATATCCCGACTACTTTCATCAGCCTCCACAGTTCCCACCGTGGAACCCACCTGGTTATGGCGATGCGGGCCGATCCTACACGAGAGACGATGCTGGTGATGACGAGTAGGAGTCGGTGGAGTTGGTAGTTTGTGGTTTTATTATTTCCGTACTTTGTTTATTTCGGGTGTTCATTTTGTTTGTTATGTCAAACACCCCGGTTATGTACGCTTTATTTTTCAGACTCTTTACTTTAGTTTTTATGTCATGTCTTTGTTTGGATTTCTAGTATTTCTATTTATGTACGTTATGGTTTATTTGTGATTATTCTATTTTTGTTCTGTTTTGGTGTACATGTGACATACTTGCAGGTTTTGGCTATCGAATCTTGGACCGGAGCACGTGACAAATACAGCTTCGGAAGTCTCGTTGCATCAACATCATCTTGAGGGGAGTACTATTATCCTTTTATCTATATTTCGGTTCTCGCATTGGGGACAATGCGAAGTTCAAGTGTGGGGAGGGGGTTAACTTTGTTAACTTTGTTTGTCCTCTATAAAAAAAATCAGAAAATCAGAAAAATCATTCAAAAATACCTGTATTTTATATATATTTTAGTAAATAAACCGGTTGGTTGTGTTTTAGAAAGCTTCGGACTTGATAAAAACTCGACAAACAAAATAAATTTTGAAAAGAAAACCGGAAAGCGTGACAAACAAAGAAAGACTTACATGATAGTTTTCACACTTTTACCCATTCCTTCCGTTACGTGAGCATATTTGAGCCTTGATATTGTTATATATTTGTTCATTTCGGAGTAGGAGTGAGCCGGATGTTATGTGTAATTTAGAACTTGTCACTAGTATGCTTGTTAAGACCATGAACTTGCGGAATTGTGTAGAAGTGATAGAGGCACTTAGATTACCCCTTTGTTGTAAACCTTGTTCTTTGTGTTGTACTTCCCGTAAACCTTATATTACCCTTTAGGATTAACCATGTCGAGCCTTCCCGTTTACCTTTGTCTACCCAATATTATCGCCCACTTAGCCAAATTTAGCCTTTTTATGTTTTAAACCTTTTAGTGTTGAAACTCGGTCAAAATAATCGTTTAAATAGTGCTTGTTATAGTTTATTGTTCATTGTATAAATCCATTAGTTTTTATGCTATAAAAAAAACAGAAAATAAAACACCCAAAAACAGGGTGAAGTTGACAAAAATCGAGCAATTTTGAATGCTTAAATGTTAAAATTTCGTTGATGAGCTCGATTGCGCAATAGTCGCCTTTTTAAGGCATTTGTATGTATAGTTGTATTGTTTATCGCTAGTTAAACGCTACTACCGAGTTTTAACCATTTCGCCACTTTAAATATCCATTTCCATACCCTTCGCCCAAGCCTAACGTTACAACCAGTAAAGACCTCTTGATTTACACTTTTTCGCATGTTAGTAGGTGGAGACGAGATCTTATGATAAGCTTATGATATTACACATTTCATTGACGAGGCATTGAGTGTTTGCACGTACACATTTTATGTATGTTTCATAAATAAAACCGAGTGTGTGTGAACATTGTGAGTTGTGTGAAGATTAACATGTTGAGTCAATTAAATGTGAAGTCACGGCTTTTTGGTTGTCGCTATATATTTGCATATGCTTGTTGGGTTTGATTCTTTTGATGTTGTCTTTTGAAAAACCGGCTAACCGTTAGTAGTTATTTAAATAAAATAATGTGTAAATTATCGTTCTTGTTTGATTCTATCTTTTATTGCATTTTAGTTTAGCTTGCTTGAGGACAAGCAAGGTTCAAGTGTGGGGAGATTTGATATTCGCTAATTTACACATATTTTAGTCCCCCGTTTTACCCCCATTTTATGCGTTTTCAGCCGTAAAACCGTCATTCGGATGCTTAATCATCTACACTTTTGTTTACAGGCCTAAAACAGCATACCAGACAAGATGATAGCGAAAACGAGGACTTTCTGGATGAAACGACGAAGCTGCGAACCTTCTGTTAGAATTCTGACCTGGGCGTGTGGAACGATCGTGCGACCTAATGCACGACCGTGCATCTCCGACAAATGAAAGCCAAGTCAGAAGTGAATGAGTGTGTAACCCGACGTGCAAAGCAACCCCGGTGAAGCACGGTCGTGCGTCTGATTGCACCCCGTGCGGATCCGATGATCAGCTAAACCCCGGTGATGAACGACCTGTGCAGCAATCCGTGCAACAAGATCCCGGTGAAGAACGGTCGTGCCATATGAAGAATGACTGAGCGAGACCGAAGACCGGTCAAGATCTGTGACGTCATGCGGTATGGTGCACCATACCTCCAATAATTGCTTAAAGTGAACGGTCGTGCAACAGGACGCACGACCGTGCGAAACCGAATTTATATAAAAACTTGCAGAAACATTCTGCTCGTAACTCTGGACATTTTGGGAGCGATTCTGGCGATTTTCAGGCTCCGGAGGCTTCTGCTTTCACACGGATTCAAGCCACATTGTGCCGATTAGCTTCGTTATCTTCCAGATTCTTAATCTTATGCTTGTTTATGGTTTGGTTTTCTAATCTTTCCAGATTTTTTTAATCTTTCAAGAATTTAGATTAATGTTTATGTATTATTGTAGCCTTTGGGCAAAAACACAACAATCCCTTTCTTGATTATAACCATTAGTATGTTAATCTTTGTTTGTAATGACATTTGGAAGTATTTTCTATGTTAATCTTTGATGATTAGTTTGCAACCTTGTTATTGATATTGATTTCTTGATTATAAGTAATTGTGTTGGATGATTGGTGCTTGGTTAGTTAAGATAGTTGAAAAATGAAGCTTAATTAATCATGTATTAGTAAACTTTAAACTTGGTTAACTAGTTTAGCTTGGTTAAAATGTGTGCACCATGATACTAGAAATGGTTAGTGGTTTAATAAAATGTAATTATTGTTAATCAAGAAAGCTTGCCGTCACGTAAGGACCTTAACGGGTTAAATGGTGTCGTTATAAATTCTTGCCATGATTTGTTAACTTAGTTAGTAGTTTAGGCCAAAATTGCTATCTTGGTGAATTTATGTGTAAGATTTGTAAAATGAACTCGGTTGTGATTTAATCTAGTTTATGCTTGTCTCGGTGGTTACATTGTGTTTATCGGTGTCGCTTTCCTTGATTAAGTGCGGTTAGAAAACTTCTAACGGATGACTAACTTATTTTTAAGAGATTTTCATAGACATTTATCAATTGCACGTTAAAGAACAATTTTAGGTGGTTAAAGTGTGTTTATCGTTTTAGCTTTCTGAATGATTGTCATGTTAGGATTCCCAAAAGGGATACTAATTGTCTTAAAATGGAAAATTGACCAAATGCTTCTAGTGCCAAAACCGACTTAGTTGACATGCTTTGGTTGTGTATTAAGCAAGGCTTTTTATCTATTTTCATATTTGAAATCTATTATGTTTTTATAAGTATTTGTTTATGTTTACTTTAGTTTATTTAAAATCAAACAACTTATGTTTTTACCAGTAGTTTAGTGATAAAGGTCTAGTATTATTTCTCCGCCCATTTCCTTGGATCGATACTTGGTTCTTACCGATACTTTACTACATATATGACGGGGTACACTTGCCTCTTTCGTGTGTGTTTTGATGTTGAAGTATAAATCACTTTTATAAATTTAAAACCGATTCGTGTGTAATTTCATTATAAAAATATGTGTAATCGTGCACACGTCACAGTCCTAAGTAGCCGGGTTAAAGTTTTAATAGTAGCTTACTTATGAGGGGATCAAAGAGTTTGGACCCCGCCATCCAATACCGGTGGGTATTGAAGGAGGTCCTACTAAATTTGACCCAGGTCCTTTGCAGGATCTATACACTGAACAATGGCAAGACTCTTACCAAACCGTTCCCTTAACCCTCGACCAGGTAGCCAACATATCTCCATATAGATCATGCAGATATGAATTGTGAAAATCCTTTATTTTATATAGACCGTAAAATAATGTCAAGACACCACGAACAAACGATAAGGAAGAATCACCTTCAACATAAGAAACTAGTTATTAAAGTCATTAATACATAACCAAATAAAAAGTGCGAAAAGATTAAAAATAAAAAGTATTACACTAAACACTTGTCTTCACCAAGTGATGTAAGAGACTTAGGCAAACATGGCCTTTGATTGTCAAGAACTCTTACGATCAATCTTGGATCCCGAGACGACTCACACACTCTATGATAGATGATGGATGATGGATGATGGTGGTGGAGTGTGGGTGAAGTGTGAGAGAGGTGGTGTGCCAAGGGATGGTTTGCAAATGAGCCAAGCACCCCTATTTATAGCCTGAACAACAGCTCGGGCACGGCCCCGTGTCCATCCTCCTTCTCTTTCTTCATTAATTGCAGTTTGTCTGCATTAGTTGACCACGTCCCCGTGTCCGCTGGGCACGACCCCGTGTGCAGAAGCGTATCTGTACTATCAAGATTTGCCTGGATTATGCAAATCTTATAGTTGACCACGGCCCCGTGTCCGCTAAGCACGACCCCGTGGTAGGCGATAGAAGCTTCTACAACTTTGTCTTTTCTGCTGACACTTGGGCACGCCCCCGTGCTTATTGAGCATGGGGCGTGTTCAGCCTTCTGTTCTCTTGTTTTTGCTTGGGAAGATGTTGTCGGGGGGTCGGGCATGCCACGTTTGTTCCTTTTCTTGTATTTATGTTAGATTTAGCTGTCTTTTTGCTTCTTTTGTTCATTTGAGCTCATTTAATCCTGAATATACAAAAGGAAGACAAAAACACACTTTTTCCAACATTAGTACTAAAAAAGGGTTAGTTTTATGCCACAATTGATGTAATTTATATGTTGCATTTTGTGCACATCAGTTGCATCCCTACGTATGCATGTATACAGAGATGCATACGTACACCTAAACATACGTACCAATGATACATCACATAAGTACACTAATACGTACACATGTGTGCATACATACACCAACAATACACAGGTAAAAATTAATTACAAATATTAAAAAAAAAATCATCTGTATATGTGCAAGTGAAGGCCATGTTTCCCAATAAAAAATAAGATCTATTCACAAATCTTGCAATTGTAATATTACTAATTACGCTGAAACATAAACAAGATTGGATTTGAATAAGATTTCTACCCAAGAGAGAAACCTAAAGTCATAGGGAAGATTCAGGATGAACGAGTTTGGAAAGTCAAACCAGTCGGGGGGACATTGTGACAGGGGGAGCACAGGGCGTGTTTCAATTACAATTTCAGGGCGACAGTGGGTTAAAAAGACTAACATTCCAGATGGAAAAGTCTCTTTAAAGAATCTCTTGTTAGTAATGGAGAAAGTGTGTTCTCAGGATTTCTCAGGATCCGGTAGCACCCAAATAATAAATAAGCCCTAGTTGCATCACAGTGGACGTAGGTCTGCCGACCGCACCACCTTAAATCTTCGTGTTCATTTACTGCTTTAGTGTGTATGTTCAATCCTAACACATAGACATATACGAACACTTACACACATACGTACACTAACAAGTACACACATCACAAATACATACACATCCACATCCACATACATAGAAAACACTCATACACATACACATAGCGTGCGCGCACGCACATGCACATGCACATACACATACACATATGGACACATAATCATTACCCCGAAAATGTTTTAACATCGAATAACTTTGAATGGAATAGTCGCCCACCTCATTTTTTATTAAATGCATAAGAAGTTTTATACGAGACATATCTTTAAGACAAGTAGCCAACGACGATGGTGGCCGCAATTTGCGGTGGCTAATAGAGGAATCAGGTAAGCATAACTTACTCATGGTGGTTTGTAGCTTTCCTATTATAGGTTATTTATTTGAGTAGATTGTTAACTTCCACAGCCAGTTCCGACGATTCGAGTAAGTGCGATGAGCGTAGCTTCATTTATTGTTCATATATGGGGGTCTCTGGTGACTGTATTTGTGGCAGTCAGTTAAAGCCCTCACGATACGGTTGAGAAGGTTACGGATCCGACATCGGTAGAAGCGTTTGGCCGGCCACTAGTTATGCTTTCACGGCTGTGGTAAAAGAATCGAGGTCGTGATGGTCTTTGGTGGTAGATTTGTTTATTCCGGCAAACAAGACGGTGGTTAAATGGGTCAACGGGCAATCAATGAATCAAAGGCAGTCTTTGATGGCCAAACAAAGCAATCTGGCGGATGTTGAGTCAATTATCGTCTGAGTTGATCCAGAGTTTATTTGACGAAAGAAGCGTTTTTTAAATACATAATGATACACATACACATATACCCAAACATACCCACATACACATATATAAGTGAAAACATTTTTTTTTATTTATCAACGATGATAGAAAAAAACTAACTAATATTAATATTTATTATACAACCTAATTATTATAAATTAAAAACCAAAGGATAAATCTATTATAACTGCAAAATCAATTTTATTAATAATGCTAATTATATTGATAGTAATAACTATTATTTTTCTCTCTGATAATAATAATAATAATAATAGTTCTTAACAAAGATAAAATAGAAATATTTTTTTTTTACATAAATTTGCCCTGTAGGGACGACTTGTCCTCCCTACAGGTTGATAGAGTGGTGGGAATTTTGGAAGAAGAGTGGAAAATTTTGGCGCCTGAATGAAAACAAAAATTTGATCAATCAAACCTTTTTGAAACCACAGGTCGTCCCTATAGGTTGAGAATTTTTTATTTTAATTTTTGTTATATTCTTCACTATAGGTTTAGTATTATACAAAACAAAAACAATTTATCTTCAACCTACAGGGATGAACTATTGCCCCTATAGGATAACCTCTTATAAATTGTAGTAACCCTATAGAGACGAAATGTCATCCCTATAGGTTGATAGAGTGGTGAGAATTTTGGAAGAGGAGTGGGAAAATTTGCTACCTAAACGAAAACAAAAATTTGACCAGTTAAACTTTTTCGAAACCACATGTCGTCTTTATAGGTTAAGATTTTTTTTTTTTTTTTTTTTTGATATTCGTTACTAAGAAATGAAAATTTTTAAAAAGAGTTAAATGTCATTTTAGTCCCTTTGGTTTGGGTCATTTTCCAGTTTAGTCCAAAGGTTTTATTTTTCTCCTGTGGCTCCAAAAAGGTTTCCCGATTGCCATTTTAGTCCACTTGGTTAAATTCATCCATTTTTTCTGTTAACGAGAAGGGCAATTCGGTCATTTTATATGTAATTCTGTTAATTAGAAGGGCAATTCAGCCATATAAAATAATTGAATTGCACTTCTCGTTAACAGAAAAAATGGATGAAGTTAACCCAGTGGACTAAAATGGCAACGATGAAACCTTTTTGGACCCACAGGCGAAAAATGAAACTTTTGTACTAAACTGGCAAAATGACCTAAACCACAGGGACTAAAATGGCATTTAACTCTTTTTAAAAATGTTTTTGAAATTGTAGGGATGACTTTTTCTCTCTAAAAGTTGAAACATTTTTTTTAGGTTTTCTTATTATGATATTAGAATTAAATAAAACAAAGTCAATTTATCCACAATCTACAGGGGTGAAATGTCGTCCCTATAGGATAACCTTTTTTAATTGTAAGAAAAGCCTATAGGGACGGACGACATGTCCTCCCTATAGATTGTTCAATTGGGACGACTTTTTTCGTCCCTACAGGTTTTATCCCTAGAAGTGTTTTTTCTTGTAGTGATATATGTGTTATATGGATATTAAAAATCATAAATACTGGAATCACTTTTCCTTTTATGAGAGACATATGCTCTCAGTGATCTTTCAAAATTTCAAGCACACGTGAGACTTGAAATTTGAAGGCACATGATAAAAAGGTTGCACAGGCAGCTAGTGGTGGAGGGACATAATGAAAAAAAGTTATATAACCCTTTTAAAAGTTTTGAGCCATTGAGTTTGTGCTTCAGAATCGAAAATATTCTTATTGAGCGGTGCTGATGTTAGTCAACTTAAAACATAAAGTTGCACCTCTTACTTGGTACACTTATGCCTTTAGTTAAGAGACCAGTAACATTTAGGTTATCAGGTGACTTGTTTTGTAATGTTAATCCTAAAAATCAATTTCATGATTATCAGTTGACTTTCATGCGTGTGCGGAGGATAATCAGTTTCTTACATCATTATTTGTCGAGTAAATTGCCATTTTAGTCTCTGAGTTTTTGTCTAAATTGTCATTTTAGTCCAAATAGTTTTTTTTCTCCTCTGGGTCCCTGACTTTTCCTTTTTCTTGCCATTTTGATCACATTGCCTAACTTAGTCTAAAAAACAAGTTATAATCAGGGGTATTTTTGGCATTAAATTATTATAATGTTTATAAATTATGTTATAAACTACCCCTGGTTATCACTACACAACAGTTATGCCAAAAATACCCCTGGTTATAACCAGATTTTTAGATTGAGTTAGGCAATGTGATCAAAATGACAAGAAAATAGAAAAGTCAGGGACCCAGAGGGGAAAAAACTATTTGGACTAAAATGACAATTTGGACCAAACCTCAGGGACTAAAATGGCAATTTACTCTTATTTGTATTTTCATTTCTCATCACTGTTAAATTCTTATACATGTTATTATGCTATATAGGATTTGGATTTGTCATTTGTTGGTCGATGGAGGTTGGTTTAACATGGATTGAAGAGGGCGGATTATTTGTTGTGCTCTTCTATTTGATGCTTATGCTTATGGTATACTTTAACACTTCTCAACTCCACCTAGGTGCCACATCATCTGTTTTTCCTCATTTCACTTCACTTAAACCTCAAAGAAATGGTCTACTCCCATTAACCCCACCTAACCAGGGGCGTACCCACCCTAAGCCAAGGGTGGGCGGGCGCACCCCATGAAAAAATATTTTTTAGTGTTATTTTTCGCCGGAAATCACGACCGCACCCCTTGGAATTTTTCAGCCGCACCCCTTGAAAATTTTCAACCGCCCCACTTAGAAAAAAATAATTATTAACCACTTATTCACTTAATTATTTAATCCAGTCAAAGCCCATCTGCAATCAATTTTTATTAACACAAGTCTAAACCCAACCTAAAGAAATTTGAACTAAATAAAATAACCCAAACCCATCCACCCATTCCATTTCCAAATCCCGCCCCCAAAAAAACTCCCAGCGCCTTGACGCCACTGCTCACGACCTGGTGGCTTTTTTTACCGGAAAAACCAAAATTCCGGTTGGACCGACCCATATTACGTCAGAATTCCAATATAGAACTAGTATGGTTTATTTATTTATTTATTTTGTTTTATGTGATGATTAGGAGAAAATATAGATGTGTAAGGGTTTAATCTTTTTATATTTTTTTGATTTTTTTGTTGTTCTAGACTTGTAGTTAAATGATTTTGTTGTTTTATTTATAGCTTTGTTTGTTTAAATGATTAGTTACAAGTAATCAACATTTAATATTAGGGCTTGAATGTTTAAAATATAATTGAAAGTTATGGGCTATGGTTGAACATGATTGTTTATTTTGTTTAAGTGTTTAGTGTTGTTTTATGAACTTATGGAGCAAATTATATGTGTTAGGAACAATGAGTAAGAATGTAATGAACTTATGACGTGTTTAGTATCAAAAAAAAAAAAAAACCTGTAGGGCACAATTTTAAATACGTTTGTAATTTGTAATGACGTTTGACGTGTTTTTGATGATTTATAAATTTTAGTTTGATGTTCTTTTGTCTTACATGATCCGACCCGACCCACTATGAACTGATATTTTTATACAGCTAGGGGCCAAAAATCTTTGAAAATATTCCGCACCCCCAGGAAAAAATTCATGGGTCCGCCACTGCACCTAACTTGATTTTTTTAGTGGTTTTTTTGTTTAACAGGGGAAAGAAAATTAATTTGATCTTTTAACATTCGGTTAATATGTTAACAAGTAATCCCTTTAACATTCATTAACACAAGAAGGGGATGGTATGCAAGACTAATTAACATGACATGTCACCTTTAAGACCCCATATGTTAAGGTACACCCCAAGGCCTAATAATAGGTTTTTTTATTATCAGGGGACATTTTATGTATGTGTGGAAAGACCAATTACTTTCAGACACAAGAACCTCAATCCCTTTAGACATGACATTAATGCATTTATTAATGAGTGTGCTGGGGTACTCATCAGAAACTTTCAGATAAATCACGTCTTTTTTAATACAAGAACTTTAGTTATTTTCAGTTTTCGAAATAGTTTATGGTTTTATTGGTATAATTTCAGGGTAACTTGACTAATTTGTATGTCCATTGCATAGTTATACCTTCAGGTTTTGAACTAGTTTAATAACGGATGATTCTGTATATTTGTTGCAGGTTAGTTTAATAATGTATGTACCTGAATTTATTTTAATGGTCGGTAATACTGTATATTTTGTGCACGTCACATGACATCTTCTGCTTGTATATCACACATGTTAGGTGGTCTTTACTACCTTTACTGCCAACATGAAACATAGCTTTTTAAGCCTCCCTTGAGAATTTATTTATGCATAGGTATGTTATTACCTTCTCTTGAGTTAGAAGCTTTATAGTAGAGATGACCAAGTGGACGGGTCAAAACCTGGATTTTAAAAGGGGGTCGGGCTTCTGACTGCTGAATGTGATCAATGTAAAGGAAGCGCACCGAAAAAAGGGATTGAGGCATAGGTATGAGGCACACCTTATGCAAATGGGAAATCAACTAATGTTTAACGTCACAGTTGATAATTCAATACAAGATCATAGAAATTTTCAAAAACAAAGATCACATTCTGTTAGAATCTGAAACTAAAAGGTCACAGATTTGACCTGTAAAGTCAAAAACACATTTCTTCAGAAGGGAGTTTTCATTTTCGTGGATTCTTTTGGTTTCCTGTCATTTTAATGAAGCTGAATAGGTTTCCATATTTTGTGGAAAATTCCGTTGCCATGTGTCGAAATTGCTGTCAGCTTTTGAACTCTCAAAAATGGGCTGACTTCACCTCAGTGTTCAAATGGGCCGATTGGTTTGTGGGTTGTCTTTTAGATGTTATATGCTTTTTAGTTCTAAATGCTGTAATAAGGATTGGGCGGATTATAAGTCCGATCATAGTGATAGACAAACTTTTTTGGTCTGGGATTATGATCGTAGCTATTGTATAGGACTCGCTTAGCGTTTTAGGGCTATAGTTATAAAAATTCTAATGCTCTTAGTTTGTAATCTTTTTATTAAATTTTAAAGTGTCACCGAGGTCCTACTCCACCGTACCCAAAGAAAAAACTTATTTTTTTTAACTTCACAAGAGTTTTGAGTTGTTTTGCTTGTTTGGAATTGTAACAAATAATTCCATCTTCTTGTATTTTTAATGTGATGTTAATCAGATTATGGAAACTAGCAAACCTGATTCATCATCCATTCAAAGAATTCATCTAATTTACCTCTTGATAAATTTTCCTTCTTATACAAAAAACTCTCTTCCGTCAATTCTTTAACGCAGCAAGCTAACCATGTTCACTAAGTGGTAGTATCAACCCTTTAGTAATGAATGGTTCAACTTGTATTATTTTTTATAACGGGTCAAACAAACAAAATAAAAGATATTAGCTAAAAAGGAGTCAAATTGGTAAAATCAGAAAGTCAAAAGTCAACCAAGAGTACTTTTAGTGCATGCAACCTCCCGCATCTCATCTGACCCACCCTGTTACCAACTTACCCATCTTCCACCTCTGCTTAATCAAAATCAAATGACATCAGGTCATAATTTATGATGACTTTATTTATCTTTCATGTCAACGCCTAGCCTTGTATAAATGATGATATACAAACAACTATACAAGAAAGATAGAGGTGTATACGTATGTTGCGATTGTGGTTTTGAATGCGTTCATCTCCTTAGTGTTTTATATTGACCCATCAAATACTCAGCGTGAATCTATGGCAATATGTGTTATGAGTATTTATCATTTTTTGCTGCTTAAAATTAACTGTAAACATACAAACAACTAGTTCATCAATAGGCCCTTGGGTACTGTTTTCAGTGAGTATGACATGATTGAGCTAGAGCAATTTTAGGTACATCTTTACGAGCGAACTTGTTTTATGTCTGTACGATTATCACTGCCATTCAAGGGGGCACTTTGACAATTATGTAAGTTTTAAACCATTAACTCTGTTTCTTAACTTGGTTACATAGTATACCTATTTAAATAGACCTGGAAAAACGGGCAGGTCTGGTCGGGTGGAATGCCGGTTCAGAATGGGTTTGGGTCAGGATCGGTTTAAGTTTGGATGGGCCAATTTAACAAAAAGGGTTATTTGGTTTGGGTCGGAATGGGTTCGAGTAATTCTGGGTTCACGTCAGAACGGGCGGCTAGAAGACCACCTGGTGTGGGCGTTGAAATCTGGCATGGAGGCCAGACCACGCCGCCCAAACCACCCCATCCATGGTGTTGTCGATGGTTTTGTACATGGGGCTATCGAATTTCCACCAGCGTTGAGGGCAAACAGGAGACGACGTGGTAGCTCTGTGTTGGTGGGTTCAACCTAGCCGTTCAACGGCTAGTTTGACTAAATTTATATTAAAAAAAGTTGTATATAATTACAACTTTCACCTCATTTCTTAGAAAACACACATCAAATCAATCTAATTCTCTATTTCCAATTACATATTCACTCCCATTTTTTAGCATAATTTTTATAAAATGGAAGGCTCAAGTTATTCATGTTCATCTTCTTCAAGATAATGATTAATGTTTATGTAATTTTATTTTAAGTTATGTGGTTTTATTTTAATTTTATGTAATTTTTTAAATTTATGTTGTTTATGCAGTTTATAGTAATGTTTTTTATTTAAATTTAATAGATTTATTATAAAATTTAAATCTTTTCTTTCCATACTAATAAATGAAAAAAAAAATTTGGACATGTGTCACTTCCTGGTGTATTCTCACCTTATTTTCCTATTTATCTCTCATATTAAATAATAATAACAATAATTTTAAAGAAAAAATTAGATAACAATAAATATTTGTTTTCTATAAATATTTTAACAAAAATTTAGATAAGAATAAACGTGTGCTTTTATTATGATCATATTAAATATTAATAATAATTATGAACAAAAATTTAGATAAGAATAAATATTTGTTTTTCTATAAATAATTTTAAACAAAAATTTAGATAAGGATAAATGTTTGTTTTTATTATGAGTAGATATATATAGACCGGAGTTTGGTGATTCAAATTATAGTAAATTAGGAATCAAAGGCTCGCGTTTGATATATACTTAATCATTGTATTATTGTTTTTTTCACTAGAATTAAATAATTATTCTACGTCGGGGCATATGGTTCTATCAAATCGTAAGTGTTTTTAGACGCATCGCTATAATGGTTTGGACACACCATTATAATCGCACAATTTCTTTCAAATGTCAAATCTAGACAACTTAATTTCACCTTTGTTATGTTAGACGTACTGTTATAATTGGTTTAACCCTATCATTTATCGCATATTGCATCAACATTTAAAAAGAACACCATTTTTAAATATAACAATTCTATACTCCATTCAAATAGAATTAATTCTCGATTTTACGGTATAATTCATAAAAAATCTTCCTATACTAATAAAAAAAATTTTTTGGACACGTGTCACTTCCAGGTGTATTCTCACCTTATTTTCCTATAAAAATGTGGAGATCGATCTCCACCTTTTTGTACCACAAATTCTATTGAATACAAATTTGAGACGAATGTTTTATAAACGAAATAAACAAATAAGCATGAAGGTGCATAAACTAACTAAAGTAATTGTATCTCATAATTTGAATGTATCATAAAAATGGGATTCAACCTATGTATAATACATGTGTTTTTAACCTAATAATAAATAAAAAAAAACAAGTAAAATGTTATAATAAGTAAATAGTACATCAAAGTTCATTTTTAAAATAGAATAAACTGCCATTTTGGTCCCTGAGGTTTGGCCAGTTTTGCCACTTTAGTCCAAATCTCAAAGTTTTTGTATCTGGGTCCCTGTGGTTTCAGTTTTGTTGCCATTTTGGTTCAAAAGTGAAATCTGACCAGATTTGTCTTGTAAAATCCTACTATTTTGTCCTTTTCCTCAGGGGCAAAATGGTCATTTTTAATAAAATAGAAAAAATAGTTTAAGTAAAACAAATCACCACCCTCGCTTCTTCTTCCCCAAATCACCAACATCACTACCACGTCTCTCTCTTCTCAAACAATCACCACCACCACTGAAGATCTACCACCACCACACCTCCACCACAAAACACCCACTACCACCACTACAAGCACCACACTTTTTCTCTCTCTCTGTGAAACCTCTGCCAGACACCATAAAAGTACACAACCTTCTTCGTCTTCCCCCAAATCCCAAACCCTAGTTCTCCCGCTCAGCCGCCAGACACCACGTGAAAACAACCTGGTGCCACCACCGTCACCTCCGAAGAGCGAATCTTCAACTCAAACACGTGTTAAACTACCACCTCTGTCACCGCCACCACCGTCGCCCTCACCGCCTCCACCATCACCATCACCGCCGCCACCCCCGACACCTCACCTCCTCCTGAATCGGATTTATTGTTCTTGTGAATCACCTCCTCCTGAATCGGATTTATCATTCTGATGATTGTGAAGTAGATCGGAACCTAAATCGGATTTATTGTTCTTGTGAAGCAGATCGGAACCTGATGATTGTGAAGTAATCGCTCAAACAGAATTTGAGCGGTTATTTCAGATCTGAAATCGAAACTTGTTTCTCTCTCTAAGTCAACTCTCTCACACTCAAATGTGTGTACGATGAACATAGACGAAGAACACCAATGATTCGATGAAGATGAACTGGAAAAGATTAGAGTTACATTTATGCGAAGTAAAAAAACAAAGTAAAATGTTATAATAAGTAAATAGTATATCAAAGTTCATTTTAAAAGGTAAACTTGACGAGCGTATGTGTTAACATATGACATTATATTTTATTCAATATGTGCAATATGCGAGTTTGTCAAAGATATATCATTTTCGTTACTTATTATATAAAATTACATTTATACAACCTCTGTAACACATAGGTTTCTAACCTAGTATAAAATCATAACAAAAAGTGTGTCACGTGTCGAATAACGCCTCTCTTCCCAGGGGTGTAGCCCGTGGGTACAGGTTCAAAAAAACTTTTAGTGTTATATAATTGTGTATTTTGAGTTCGCACCCGTAGAAATTTCAACATCAGACCCGTAGAAAAATCCTAAACTTAGTAACAGATATCGTCTGTCCTTTGAAAATTTTCGAACCCGTAGGAAAAGAATCCTGGCTACGCCACTGTCTCTCCATGCCCCGTCCCAAAACTGGAATTAAAAAACTAACATTAAAAAAAAAATAAAAAATTGTCGCATATTATTTGAAGAATACTATATATGAATCGAATAGAAAAGAAGCAAACCTAAAATACGTTCTCATCTGTGGAATGTGTACCACCAAAATTTATAGGTATATACTCATTTATCAAGAAGTATCAATCCAGTGTTGCAGCAATTTACATCTATAAAGAAAACAGAGGTGTAAGAGCTTTTTTTTTTTAACGTATACTTCATTAACAACAAGCCGACCCAAACCGGGCCGACCAAACACTACAACCAACAAAAAACCGATTACACATTTACAAAAGAACACCACTCTTCCCAACCTATCCCTTTGTGTTTCGACCTATTAGAAAACCAAAGGAACCCCAAAACCTTAATCTCGCTGAGAATGCTTTCAATCTTAATCGGACTATTAGAGAAAATCAGATTATTCCTGGCTCTCCATAAGCTCCAAGAAGCAATTATCATAATACCCTGAACCGCGTCTTTCTTTTTTTCCGAAGCCCTAAGATCCATATGGACGCCAAAAAGGTCTTTAAGAGAGAAAGCAAAGATGTTAGGGATTTTACACCATTTGCTAATACCATTCCAAACGTTAGAGGCAACATAACAACCGATGAAGACGTGCTCGGAAGTTTCGTCGGCACAATTACACAAACGACATGTAACCTCGCCGAAATGAACATTCCTTTTCCTTAAGGCCTCACCTGTCGGGATTCTATCCATTTCCAACCTCCACGCATGTATATTGCATTTAGCGGGGACCCAATTACACCAATCTAAAACAAACCTGTTATCCGTTACTTGATCCGATTGAAGGAGTCTCTTAGCAGCCTTGACTGTAAAAGATCCATCTCGATTAGCACTCCACAACCATTTATCTTCCATTTCAGAGGTGTAAGAGCTTGATGAGCGAAAGATTTGTAAGATGATTTTTGGGAATCCCACTATCCTAATATTTCAATTTAGGGTTGGGATTTGGAGAGATCGGATGATGCTAGATGAGCAGCTGCTACCCATCTTGTTCCGTTTTGTATAACACCCAAAGTTGAGAGGCCAATAGGCCATCAGCTTACTCATCACAATTCAAAAAAAGTCTATTTGTAGGACCTGAACCATCTTCTCAAATTCCCTCACACACGTTACAACTGCTTGATGATCAAAACGTCCGCAGACAGTCATTCTGCTTGTTTCTTTGCGAATGGAAACAGATTCAACACCTGGAACACTAGAAACTGCCTTCTCTATCTTTTTTATTTCACTTTCACTGTTAAAGTTCACTCCTAGCGTTACTTTGCATTTCTGGAAGAAAAAAAGTAGGATCGAACAACAAAGACAATAAGAACCATCATAATAAGAACTCTCTCAAACAAAGTAAAAAAAAAATTAGAAGAAAAGAAACAGAAATAAGAATTTGCTAATGGATGTAACATTAAAAGCAAACAAATTACGGGGACGACAAAAACAAAAGTAAAGGTGTATACATACATCGTGATAGGGGTTTCGGAAATTATTTAACTCCTCAAAGAAAGATTTTAACTGACCAGGTGTTCTCCATCTTTGTGAATCTATGACAATAAGTGCTTATCATTATGCATCATAATATCAGATATTAATATCAAGTATAAAACATCGACAATCAATTGATCAAATAACTAGGAACTTACCAGTAATATGAATATTGTCTCCAAAAAAAGTAGCTGGGATGATTGAGTTGAAGAGATCACGACGGCAAAGATAGTAGCCTCTTTTGGTTACCTCGAATCGAGACAGATCTCCTCCAATCACTTCTTCCTCACTCTTTTCTTCTTCTTTCTCTACTTCACCGCCATCCTTATACACAAGGCTAGCACCATACCCACCTCTTAATATCCTTCCTTCCTCCGTTAGGAAATCCACCTCAACTTCATCACCAGCGTCTAATAAGTTGCCAATTGGCCAATAACTTAACCACACAACATCTTCATCAACTCTGGGTTTGCAATACACCACAGGGCTGTATACCCAGGTAACACCCCTGGTTCGGTTACTGATTCTGGCGAACAAAGGATATCTATCTTCACCACCTGATGATCTGTATAAGGCGGTTACATTTAATCCATGAATTTTATGCTTCTTTGGATGCAGAGGCACACGAAAGGATAAGAACCAAGATGAGGACGTATACTGATGTGTCGCCATGCTTTGATCCTTTATGCCTTGCAGATAGGTGCTTCTTATACCACATTCATACAACATCTATATATATATATATATATATATTACACACAAAACTCAATTACTTCATCATATACTAAACATTGTGAGAAACTGAGAAAGAGATAACCTGGATATTCCATGTTCTGCCTTTAGTAATCTCATCACCAACCAGGTCCACCTTATGATCTTTATACGCTTTAATCCATTGCATATGTCCCAGATCTGCTTCATCAACTTTTTCTATGGATACCAACTTAAAAAGCCCTTCAATCTCACACAGTTTAAAACAACCTTCATAATCAAACACCTGCAGTGTGAAACGAGCTGATTGGAATGTTATTCTCTCTAGCGATGTACACCATCCTACACACAACTCCTTTAGCGTACTTGGGAGACATGGGAGAGACTTGAGGTTTGGACAACCAGTCAAGTAAAGCAACTGAAGCATTTTAAGGCCAACGTAATGTGGCAGGATTTCAAATGAACTGAAAGATAAAAACAATGCAGATAATGATTGGGGTAAGGCAAACAAAGGCTGTTGTGGAGTTCCACCACAAATACATAAAGCTTTTAGCCTTTCCAGTTGATTTACACACTTCTGATTCGATAAAGCCTTCCACAGCCTAGTGCAGTCTGCCAAGCTCAAGTAGGAAAGATTCTTAAGGTATCTAATGGTTTTACAAACATGAATCAAACTGATACAGCTACCGAGGTCCAAAGACACAAGTTTAGGGAGTCGGTGGAGATTGCAGATGCTGACAAGTTTGGAAGAGTAAGAAAGATCTAGAAACTTGAGCGAATTAAGAACCTGTTCCACGAATAACAAGTTGAATATATCATTGTACATTCAAATGAAGATTGTCTAACACTGAGAAGCTAAAAGGTAAAGTGATAAACAGAAGACTGAATTCCTTGTACCATGGGTGGCTTGAACTCTTCCAAATCTCCATAACTCATATCTAATGCCACCAAGCAGTTTGTTAATAGGCATGCGGGTACTGTTTTTAGAAAACATCCTCGCCACTTCAACCATCTTAAGTCAGGAAAATTCTTGTAGGTCCCGGTGAGTTTCACATCATCGAGATGGAGAAATTTTAGGTTCTTCATCTTTATAAGGGAACTTGTGTTGAATGCCTGCAAAAAAACAGCGATTCACCTCCCTGAAAGTCGTTTATTCTTAACCCCTTAGGGCATACATTAATGCTTCCCTCACTGAAATCTATTGTGTCCGGCCCTAACCAATATATTCTTTAGTCCTGGTTGTAATATATATGAACAATTTGAGGAATGAGAGGCAAAACGTAATAATTGATGGTTAACCACAAAACTAATAAAATAACAATTTTTTTCAAAGACAAACAGGCGGGAAATCTCAAAACTGTTTCTTTTTTCAATTTAATGGGTTTGGAATGAATCATGTTTTTATGAACAAAATCAGATTCATACTGTTTTGTAAGAGAAATTAGCCAATCAACCAATTTTGTTAAAAGACCGGGGAAGAACATAAATTTACTTTTTAATTAATTTCACTAAAATTGTTGGTTACAGGCCCCTCAATAATACACTCTTAACACTCACGTAAGTGTAGAACTAATTTGCAGAAAGAAATAGTTGAAAGGCTCCTGTAATTCACTATATAATTGAAGAAAGATGGGTTACAATATTAAATAAACCAAGAGGCTTTATATATAGCCTTACATGCACGTACAGAATATAAAAAGGAATAAACTAATATTCTACCCTAAAGAACCGGTACACTACTTGACTTCTTATTCTGCACGTGTACCATGCACCCATCTCAACGTACACTTGCTAAGAACTCGGTCAAACATCACTTAACCATTTCACTAGACCCGTTGGTAGGCGGATAATCCATTTATCCGCTGACCCGTATAAACCGTGACTCCCGTGACCCGTAAACGAACCCGATTAATCCAACAAAAATAACTGCTCAAATTTGGTCAAGAAGACAACTATATTGATGTGTGACAATTATGGTATTGGGAAATTCTTGTAATTCTTGCCAAGTATGTAACACTAATTTACTTATTAGACTTACCTCTGATCTCATCCCTTCCTCAGCCTCTAGCATGTTCAACACCAGACCTTCAATTGTCTTGGAACCCTAACGGAGAAAGACATGAAATTAGAGAATGCTTATTTAAAATGAAAGGTTGTGAAATGTACAATGAGCATAAAGATAAACGCAAGAAGAAGCATCTTACATCTCCGTTCCTCAACAAAGTTTTACATTCATCATGACGCCAAACTATACTATGTTCTGCAGGATCTTTGGAATCCTTTCGAACTATATTTCTTGCCATCTCTTGTAGGAGTTTATGCATTGCCAGTTTCTTCCCACTAACTCTTGGATCAGTAACAAGGGATCTGTTAATGAGGGTCACAATCCCAGATTCTGCATGATAGTCATCCTCCAATATCTTTTTCACATCATATACAAATTCTCCAATAAACAAGCAAGCAATATGGAGAAACAACTCTCGGTGACTCTCACATGGCAAGGTATCAAAACTCTTTTGTAGTACACCTTGGATTTTAGTATTAATATCTCCTTTCAAGGAATTCAGTGAATTCATAGTACTTCTCCACGTTTCAATCCTTGTTCCCTGGCCTTCAGATAGAGAAGAACCCAATACCTTGAGAGCTAGCGGATTCCCTTCACAATATTGTGCTAACTGTATTGCAAGCTCCTTAAAACCTTTCATAGGAACCTTACATCCAAAGGCATGATAACTTAATAGCTCCACTGATTCATGAACATTTAACAATTCGATTTTGTGGACATGGCACCCAGAAGATATGGACCCGAACCATGTATGTATGCTTAGATGCCTTGTTGTTATAATGATTTTACTTTGTGTATGTAAAATCTTTGTTCCAACTAAAGTGTTTAGTGTATCTTTGTCATCGATGTCATCAATAACAATAAGCACCCTTTTTTTTTCTATAACCTTTTCGATCTGAAATGCTCCTTCAGAAAGATTAGATATAATTATGTTGTTTCCTGAAACATCTCTGAGAAGTTGTTTCTGTAAACCAAGCAATACCCCAGGTTGATTCTCAATCCCTTCAAGAAAACTGCTGCATTCAAAGTTTTGCTTGTTTAAGTTATAAATGTATTTGGCAAGTGTTGTTTTGCCACCTCCTCCCATGCCGCAAATTGCTAGAACAGGATGATCAGGCTGCTTAGATCTCAACCAGGAATTAATATCTCCGGCTCGAGTCTCTATTCCAGTTAGATCCGCTGGAGTACTAAGGAGCTTCAAATCTAGTTCACAGTAAACTTTTTGAACAATATCTGAAATAAAGGCGGTTTCAGACCTGGAAAGGAAAATGATCAAACTTAGAGCAAGACATCAAAACCGCTTAAGAGCATAAATGCTTCAGTTCATGCAGAATAAAACCACCAAATAGAAAAAAAATTAAAAAAAAAAAAATCTTTAGCAGATGTACATGCAATCTGATTAAAACCACCATACACAATCAACCAAAGTGTACATAGAAAATGTACATGCGATCTGACTAAAACCATAATTTAATAATGATAAACCGAACTAGCTAGATACGCTCCATTTAATATGGAAAACCAAACCTTGTCCACCCGCTTAATTCATTACATTTGTTCACATTAAAATTATATTGTCTATATCTAACTAAAAAAGTTTCAAAACACTACTATGAAATGGACCATCAAATTGTGCAAATTAAGTAACATAGCTTTTAGCAAACTAGGTACTCATAAAATAGTTTATAACTTATAGCAGGTTCAAATGGGTCAGCGAACCATTACCAATGAAAGCCGCCACCTCCCACCATTGTCGCCTTTGTCACCACCACCGTCCCCTCTACTTACACCGTCGTCCTTACTACCACCATCACAAGTCACCGCCTGTACACTTCCACCACTGTCCTTGCCACCACCACCATCAGCAGCAACTACCAAATGTCCGACATCATTTGGATACGTCTGGTTTTGTTACCATCCCAAAGTATGACATCTTCTTGTATAGTTTTTCTTCTCTCTTTATTATAGGTGGTAATCTTGACCCATTATTCAAAGAATGGGTAGATTTGGGTACAAAAAAATCAATAGGGTTCATTTGGATAAACTTAAACTAGTCAATTGGTTAATTTGTGCCTACGCGAATTAATAGGCGTTTGACGAACAACTATTATAGAAGTTGCTAAATTAAAAAGGGTCCAAATGGATAGTATAACTCGTGACCATTGTTCCTCCACCACCTACTCCTTCTCGCTGCCACTTCCATCGTCACCACCACACTCCACCACTGCCATTGACCACTACGTTGTCGCCTCAGCCACCAACACACCCATCACCACACTCCACAACCGCAGTTGTTTACGCAACATCCACCTCTCACCGCTGCCTCTGTATCCGCCACCGTACCTCTGGTCAACCTATTTTGGCACTTTTTTTCTAAAACAACTCATTTCAACACAACTCTTTTTTCACCTCAAGCCATGTTGACCCGAACTTATTTGCTCCACCCATTTAATCAATAAAGAAAATATAGCATGCTCTGCCCCGCACCCATTTCACATGTTTTTTTTGTAAATCTGTTTGTTCTGACCTGAACTTGTTTTGACAGTTATACTCATTATAAATAGAACGGAAAATGGTATAGCTACAAGTAATATGAAAGCATGATCCCTCCAAATTACAAAGCCTGATACACTTCATGAAAAAAAAGATATAGCTCCATTTTCATTTTTGTTCTTGAAATATATGCTTTTAAGTTTGAAGGATCTGGAAAAAACCATTTTCCGCTATATAAAAAAAACAATTCAAATGGGATGGGCCATTAAAATCCTAAATTTGCTAATCACAACTAAAGTAGCAGTAACAAGTGTTTATATATAGTAATGAAGCATACCCTGATGGAGACGTCCCCTTCAAATCAGCCACCTCTGTTAAGGCTTCCTTCCACCGAATCACATTATCTTCCGTCCATTTTGAACCTTCTTTCGCTTCAATCGCGAAGCTTCCTCGCTGGTTCCTGACATCCGAAGGATTGACGCCGTAAAACACAGGGAAAACCAAATGACGGGCATTCCTCTTTTGCTGGAGGATCAACGAAAGCTCATCAAGGCACCATCTTGAGTTTGCAAAGTTGTTTGAAATTACAATTATTGAAGCTCGAGAAGTTCTTATGGATCTCTCGATTTCTGGCTTCAGTTGTTGGCCTTCACGGATTTCATCATCGTCCCTGAAGGTCCTGATCCCGGCCTGATGCAAGGCCTTATAAAGATGGTCCGTAAAAGAATGACGAGTGTCTTCACCTCTGAAACTGAGGAAGACATCGTACTCGTAATGGGTTGTTGGGGCAGATGTAGATGAAGATGAAGAAGTAGAAGCCATTTAGTTTAATTTAATTTAAGAAGAGGTTGTGAAATCAGGAGAGAGAGAGGGGATTAAAACTGAAAGAGGGAGGTTCTGAAGTGAAGGCGTTAGCTGAGGGGAAAGAAGATTATAAAGCCAAAAAGTCTTCTCAAAATATCACTGGACAATTACTACCTTAGAAAAAGTAGTTGCTTAAAAAGTCATACTTTTACACCGAAAATATTGCAGGTGGGGACATAAAATTAATGAATTCACACCGAAAATATTGCAAGTGGGACATAAAATTAATGAAGGATTGGGGCCGTTAAGCTAGACGGTATGGGGACTGTCCCTAACCCGTCGTGGCCCGTCGCCGCCCTGAGCATCAGCCGCCCGGCCCGTCGTCGTCCAATTCGTCGAGTGTGCGATGATGGGGACAGGGAGAAGAAGACAAAAGTTGATGCATTCTCTTCTCACACACACATATACATACAACTCATATATATACATATATGGCTCAACCCCATTTCCTTAGTTTCATCCCCTTTGTCCCATCCTCACACCAATCCTACGTTACGCTTATGTGAAGGGTCATCCTCCAAGGATGAGCCTCTCCCAAATAGTATAGCCTTAGACCGTGGGGTATGGTGGGGCTTGGGTTGGGTTTGGGTTGGGGCGTTTGCTGACACGTGGAATGGGAGCTCCCCCACCGCCTAGTTACGTGTCCGCGGGGTATGGCGGGGCGTGGGTTGGGCTTGGGTTGGGTGCACCGCGTGGTAGGGTATTAAAAAAAATTACAAAAAAAATTATAAAAATCACACAACATTTATAAAAAAAAACCTACAACTTCATTAAAATTTTTAAAATTACATAATCCTAAAAATTACAAAATAACAAACCTAGAGCGTTAAATAAATTTCAAAAAGGTCGATCTTGTCGAACGCCTTTTTTTCCTTGCCGCGAAACTCTATGTTCGCCACCGCCACCCGGTCCTCGTGGCTTAACTCGCCCCCGGGAACGGCTTCGTAGTAAGCCTTGAAACGCTCGATCTTGGGCCGTAGCTCGCGCCATATATGTTGGCACGCGTTGACGTTGTGGCGGTCGTTACCGACGTTATGTCGGTAGGCTGCGAAAGCTTCCGGCCAATATTTTTTTTGGCCCGGTGGCCGCCCCTTCATAGCGTCAACGACGCTTGTGACTAGGGCAAGTTCTTCTTCGTGGGTCCAGGATGCCATAGCGGGTTCGTGGGATGTTGGGGTTGGGGTGACCGGTTGGGGTAGCGGGGGATAGCGAATGTTTGGGATGGACCACGGTGGGGTTTGGGATGGACCACACGGTTGGGGTTTGGGGTTATTTATAGGGGATGTTGGGGTTGGGGTGACCGCTTGGCCAAGCCAACGGTTTGAATTTAAAATTCAAACTTTTCATATGGACCGCTATGACATGGCGGGGTGAGCAAATGGGAGTCCGCCAGCTGGGATGTCAAGACCGCCCCACGCCCGGCTTGAAACCCAAGCCCCAAGGGCCACACTCCAACCCAAGCCCACCCGGGATGGTGGCTTGGGCGTTTTCCCCCAACCCACGCCCAAACCCCCGCCCCATACCCCACGGTCTTAGATGATGGGGTATGGTATGGGGAGGCCATCGATTAGCTGAGTTGGCCTTGGAATTTGAAACGAACAGCCAAACTAATTAATTATTTTATAAAAATCTTGAAACAAACGTGACTGAAACCATCTTAGTTCTGTGATAATTTAGAAAAACTCTATTCCTACAAAATTCAATAAAAGTCATATTACGTTGTAGCGGCGAAGCTAGCCCATTAAGTTAAGGGTATCCCATTTTTTTTTTACCGTGGAATCATACAATAATAAAAAATTACTATGGAATCATACAATAATAAATAAAATACGTAGAATTCTACATAAACATTAAAAGTCTTAACTTTTAAACCCTAATAAATATAGAAAGTAGAATTCTACGTAAACTATAACACTAAACAAGAAATCAAAGGACAAGAAAACTCACAAATCACAATAGCACCCCGGTCAAACGCACTCGGTCAACACCGGTCAACAACGACGATTTTAGCAGGGACGATTTTGATTTTCAGCAGGGACGACTAGCGCTGCCTTCTGTTCGGCCTTTGGTTTCCCATTGCCACCCCCAATTAGGTCTCCTTTTAATTATACTAGGTTAGAACCCCGTGTATTATACGGGCTGAATAAATGTAATTATATATATTAAATAATAAAAAAGTTATATCTTTATGAAACTCGTATATTGTACGGGTTAAATAAATGTAATTTTATATATCAAATAATAATAAAAATTATATCTTTAAAAACAATGTCTATTACACAGATTAAATAAATGTAATTTTGTATACTAAATACTAAAAACGTCGTATCTTTAAAAAAACGAGTTAATTACATAGTTAGTCCCTATGGTTTGCATAAATTACAAACTTAGGTACTAATAGTTTAAAATCACATTCTAGGGTATTAACTTTTCATTTTATAACGTTTGGGGGTATTAAGGTTATTTGTAGGCTTAAAATCACATTCTATTAGTACCTAAATATGTTATTTTGTGCAAACCACGTGGACTACCTATGTTACTACCCTAGAAGTTAATACCTCCAAACGTTACAAAATGAAAAGTTAATACCCTAGAAGGTGATTTTAAACTATTAGTACCTAAGTATGTTATTTTGTGCAAACCATAGGGACTAACTATGTAATTAACTCTTAAAAAAACCCATGTATAATCGTGTTGAATAAATCTACCAAATAATAAAAAAAAATTACATCCTTAAAAACCCTGTATATTACACGTGTTAAATATATCCAAAAAAGAGTTCTTTAAAAACCATGTTTATTACACAGATTAAATAAATGTAATTTTGTATACTAAATACTAAAAACGTCGCATCTTTAAAAAACCCGTGTATAATCGGGTTGAATAAATCTACCAAATAATAAAAAAATACATCTTTAAAAAACCCGTATATTACACGTGTTGAATAGATTTAAAAAAGAGTTGTATCTTTAAAAACCATGTGTATTACACAGATTAATAAATGTAATTTTGTATATTAAATACTAAAAACGTCGTATCTTTAAAAAACCTATGTATAGTCGGGTTGAAAAATCTACCAAATAATAAAAAAATTATATCCTTAAAAAACCCCATGTATTATACGTGTTGAATAAATCTAATTTTACATAGCAAATGATAAAAAAAGTTATATCTTTAAAAACTACGTGTATCACACGGGTTATATAAATGTAACTTTGAATAGTAAATAATAAAAAATTATTTTTAAAAACACCGCGTTTTACACGAGTTAAATAAATATAATTTTGTATATCAAATAATAAAAAAAATTATATTTTTAATAAATTAGGGTAACATTTAATATTAATTGATTACTTATATATTTAAAATAAGATAAGTAGGAAATAGAGGTATTTGTTTTAAAAATATTAAATTAACAATTTAGATTTGAGGATAATATTTTATTTAGTGGTGGCAAAGTGGACAAGTTGGATGGGTTTGGATAATGAGTCAAGATGTGTTTGGGTTAGGATGGGTATAGGTCAGGATGGGTATTTTAAAAAAAGGGTTGGATGGGTAATGGGTCAAGATGGATGGGTTATGGTTAAGATGGGTTCTAAAAAATCAAACGAATTGTAAAAAAATCGTAAAAAATAAAAAAAAAATCCAAAAATTCTAAAGAATCAAAAAAAATTGCAAAAAAATCAAAAAAGTTATAAAAAAATCATAAAAATTATAAAAAATCCAAAAAACTAAAAAAAAATAAAAAAATCTAAAAAATTAAAAAAAAATCAAAAATCAAAAATTCTAAAAAATATAAAAATTATAAAAATCATAATAATTCTAAAAAATCCAAAAAATTCAAAAAATTCAAAAAATTCAAAAAAAACAAAAAAAATCTAAAATATAAAAAAAATCAAGAAAATTCAAAAAATCATAAAAATTCTAAAAAATTATAAAAAATCTAAAAAATCCAAAAAATCCAAAAAAATCCAAAAAAACAAAAAAAAATCTAAAAATTAAAAAATTCCCAAAAAGGCAAAAAATCATAAAAAACTAAAAAATCAAAAAATTTCTAAAAAATCAAAAAAAAATCTAAAAATCCTATTTTTTATTTTTTTAGAATTTTTATCTTTTTTGGTTTTTTTATGAATTTTTTGCCTTTTTTTTGAATTTTTATGATTTTTTAGAATTTTTATGATTTTTAGAATTTTAAGGGTTCATATGTTTTTTTTTTGTTTTTTTTATTTTTTAGGATTTTTTGGTTTTTTATGATTTTTTTAAGAATTTTTTTTATTTTTTATGGGTTTTTTTTTGTTTTTTTTTTTGAGTTTTTATGATTTTTTAGAACTTTTTTGAGTTTTTAGAATTTTTTGATTTTTTTGATTTTTTTTATTAATTATATTTTTTTGATTTTTTAGAATTTTTTGGATTTTTTAGAATTTATATGATTCTTTAGATTTTTTATATTTTTTATATTTTTTTTTATTTTGTATAAGTTTTTTTATTTTTTATGATTTTTTTATTTTTTAGAATTTTTTGTATTTTTTAGAATTTTTTTTTATTTCTTAGAAATTTTTTGATTTTTTAGATTTTTTTTGTTTTGAGATTTTTTTTTTATTTTTTAGAAATTTTTTGATTTTTAGAATTTTTTGGAATTTTTAGAATTTTTTTGATTTTTTTTGATTTTTTACGATTTTTTTTTATTTAAAGTTACCAATGGCTAAAAAATTTCTTCAAAAACCCTTATTTTTCATTGTTCTTGATACAAGGTGCCAACAAACTGCAAAACGTATATTATTTAAAGTATAGAAACTGCTGAAGTGAAACGGGTCAACGGATAAAAAAATCAAAAGTCACCTGTAGTGTATTTGAATGCTAACAAAGACTTAGTTATTCCGTTTAAATGAAATTATCTCAACATTCTAACTACACCCATCTTTAAAGAAAGGCCCAACACAATGTTTTTTAGAAGCAACTCACTTATTAACAGTCTCTCTATAGAGAAAAGCTTAATAAATTAAAAAATCTCCATGCGTAACAGGTTGTCTTGTGAAAGCGAAGGAAACAACGTGACCTTCGCATCCACCACACCAAAACACGTACAAATCTAAGCTAGCTTGTTAACTTTCAAAAACAACAATGAACCAAGATATACAAACTATCGATGATAGCACCATTACAACATAGGCTCAGATGAATTCAAACCCATCATCATAGCCTCACAATCAATCGTTGATGCTAAAGTCACTTTTCAAAGCCATAGCAGCGTATAGACTCAGATATGTAGACATATAAAGAAAGAGACATTGTACACTATGGCTGCACACTAACAGGATGTGTTGTGAAAGCAAAATGATTTACCAAAACACCTCGGTTGCCCCGCCAATAGGCACAAAAACTCAGCTTTCTTTGAACACAAAAACGGCATCATAGCCTAGAAAGATTAATAATAAGCGATATCAGATAAAAACTGCCAGAAAGAAGGAAACCATCCGCCATGGCAGTGAAAGAGGGAAACCACGCTTCACCAACATGTACGAAAAAACTACAGTGGAACGCCTCTCACAAACGAAAGTAAGTAAATCGTATTTAGTTAATAGGCTCAGATGAATTCAAAGCCATCATCATAGCCTGCAAAAAGGGACAATCGTCCTGGATGCAAAAGTTACTTTTCAAAGCCATAGTAGCATGGGCTCAGACATGTAAGCATATAAAGTATGAGAGATTATACTCTATGGCTGCATGCCAACATGATGTCTTGTGAAAGCAAAATGATCCACAAAACACCTTGATCGCCCCGCCAATAGGTACAACGACCCATCTTTCTTTGAACGCAATCACGTCATCATAGTCTGGAAAGAGGAACAATCGGTGATATCATACAGAAACTGCCAGAAAGAAGGAAACATTCCACCTTTGTATACAGAATTGTTTGTTCTTCTCGAACGCAAGCAACAACTACGCTATAGCCTCATACTAACCAACACATTATTCTTCCCAATGAAAGCAACAAAACACGAAAAACACCATCCAAAACCATAGCAATATACCTTTCACGAAAACACCAACATATGAGATATATATAACTAAAAAAGCTAGGAAGCCAAGAAACTCACCAGAAAGCAGACCATTGCCCATTTAAGGCTTTCATATCATTTGTTTTAGTAACCATCTGCCAACAATCATCATATCTGTAAAGACTTTTCCATAGCTCTTGAGACCGAAAGCATTTTGCTCCAACCATTGAATTTCGGCATTTCATTGAGGCAAATGATCGAACAACATGTGTGCATCACCAATTTCATAACCCATTAACACCATTGTAGAAGAAGACATTCCAAACAAATTTAATATAAACTATGCAACAAAAAGGATGACCAGATTTTGTTATGCATCCAACATTTAATCAAAAATTGCACAACAGGTCATCTTATTATTCAAACTAAATCACAGCCCAAATTCGGTTAAAAACAATCATAAATAAACAAAACAGAAGATAAAACAACTAAAATTAAGTAATAAAGTAGAACCATCAGATCCGTAAAGTGATGCCTCCGCTGTGAGAAGTGGATGTTTTGAGAGTCATTTATGCCAACAATAGCTACATCCACCGCCGCCGATCTAAAGTCGGCACTATCTTATCAAGCACTCCGGTCATCTTGAATCGCCGATCTATGTATTGAGTGGTGTTGTCAGTTTTTTAGAGAGAGAGAGAGAGGGGAAGAAAACGGAGAAGAACTGAGTAGCGGTGGTGCTTTTGATGAGATGAGGCGGTGGTGGCCTACGTGGCAAACAGGGGGCAACAGCAGAATCACGTACCAACTAAACTAGTTTAATACCCGTTGGACGGCTTACGCTAACAACGTAACAAACAAAGATAATGTATATTGAGGGTGTTCGGGAACGCTTCTCCTTTTCTTCTTTTCCATATCCTTTTTTGAAAAGGTTGCAACCATCTAACTTTTCATTTTCTTCTTTTCAAACCACTAAAATTCATTCTCAAAACACATTATCCAAACACTACAAAAATGACCTATGACCTATTAACTTTTAAGAAGTCAAAAACTTAAAAGGAGCTCAAAATAAGCAATCCCAAACACCCACATTAAGTGGACACAAGTCTAAACAACATTATAAACAAAAGTCGTCATTTATGCCGATTAAGGCTGGGGTTTCGGGTGGATGGAATGGAATTTGTAGTCTAGAAAAGGAACTCGGAAGTTTTAACATTCAAACGAAACGGCTAATAAAGGGCGTCATCGGGAATGGAGCTTCGGTACGATTCTGGATTGACAAATGGTGGGGAGAATATCCGCTGATGGATGTGTTTCCTGAACTGTTTGCGTTGGAAAGTCAGAAGAGTGCAACGGTTGCTATGAGAAAGTCTCATTGGGATTGGAAGCGGGCGCCTTTGACTGTTGTGGAAGTGGATCAGTTTGGCCAGCTCAACACTGTTTTGGGATCTGTTTTACTTACCAATAATAAGGACCGCTGGGTGTGGGAAAGGGCTTCAGATGGTATGTTCTCGGTTTCGTCGTGCAGAGATTTGATGTGCAGGTTTTCGGTGCCGTTTGCCCCCTTCGATTGGGTTAAATGGGCCCCGAAGAAAGTCAACATATTTGCATGGCGGGCTGAACAAAACCGATTGGTGACACTTAAAGGTTTGCAAAGTCGTAATGTTCATTGTGGCCCGACGTTATGCAGATTTTGGGGAGAAGCGGAGGAAGACGCGGACCATCTTTTGGTATCTTGCTACGTTGCTACAGTGGTGAGACATAAGGTGTGCACCTGGTGCAAGGTCCCTTGGAATCCAGTTTCTAATGTAAGGGATTTGCTCAATTTATACAAGGCCGGCGATGTTTCGAGTCACAAAAGTAGTTTGCTAAAACTGATTTTTATAGCGTCATGTTGGGCGATATGGAAAACACGTAATGAGTTAATATTCTCAGGCAAGCGGGCATCAATCGATCGGATTTTCGGGGAAACGCAGGCGATGTCATTTATGTGGATGAAGCACAGGGCGAAAGAACAAGGCTTAAGCTGGGCAAATTGGTGTCTATTTAACTTTGTAGCTTAACTTGCAAAATTTAGATGTAAAGTGTATTTGGTGTAATGGGTGTTCTGCAACTTTGTGCTAGCACCTTGCTGGTGCAATTTTGTATGTACTGTTATGGTGAGTGTATAAAGTATCTTTTGCCGTCCAAAAAAAAAAAAAAAAAAAAACAGTGTACAACCACACAACAATATAAAATAAAAGTGATAGAGTGACAAAACATGAAATGGTGTCATTTTAATGCAAAAGTAAACTGTAGGCAACACTGGGGGAAAATGTTGTAACAGTCAAACATGGTTTACTGCCTCAATTTTGAGCCTTAAGGAATGATCCCAATGTTGTGACGGGTAAGTTCCTTCTCGACGACTTTTACGTTACTGTCTTATTTGATTCGGGTGCTGATACTAGTTATGTGTCTCAAAGCGTTAGTCAACTGCTTAAGCGTACCCCAACACCTTTGAATCCCAAACATGCTGTAGAGTTAGCTAATGGTAAAAGTATAGAGGTCACACACGTAGTTAAAGGTTGTAACCTAGTACTTGCCGATCACACTTTCTCGATCGACCTCCTTCCTATCACTCTGGGTAGTTTCGACGTTGTCATTGGGATGGACTGGTTATCCCAACATCAAGCTGAGATCCTCTGCAACGAAAAGATTGTCCGTATTCCGTGCCCAGGTGAGGAACCTCTTATGATTCGTGGCGACAAGAGTGGTGCTGTTACGAGCATCATTTCTTCCCTTAAGGCTCAAAAGTGTTTGCGTAAGGGCCACACTGCCTTTCTGGTTTACTGTAGACTCAAAAAAATTTTTGGATCTCTGGTTTCAGACCCTTAAGATACAGTTCGATACGCTTAATTGGAGGGTCCACCATAGTAGGACACAGTAGTGCAAGCTCATTCGATCTCTTAGTATATGCCTCAATTTCCGACCCCGTCATCTTGAGGTTGAAGAATTCGACTTCCAGTTTATGAATGTCGTCACGACTGCAGTATTCCTCCTTGATCATCTCCTTGAAATTGTTCCATGGGGTGGCGTTAGCAGCAACCAACCCCAGCATTTGCACTTGGGCGTTCCACCATGTGAGGGCTAAACCCTCGAGAGTGCCGGTAGCATATTTCACCCTGCGTGCCTCAGGGCATTCGCACATCTCGAATACAGACTCTAGTTTCTCAAACCAGTGGAGGAGACCTACTGCTCCTTCAGTGCCACTAAAAGTAGTGGGTCGGCAGTCCATAAAAGTTTTGAAGGTGCAAACAGGTGGCTGAGCATGTTGACCTCCTGCTTGTGCGGCTGCAAGTGCCGCAGCAACCTGTTCGTTGATCAGAGCCGTCAACTGGGCTTGAGTCATGTTGATGCGTCCAGACATGATCTTCATATCAAAAGAAGGATGTGTGAGAGGGGTTCGCGAAAGTGCGATGACAGAAAAGAGTAAGCACACACGTGTTCAGGCAAGAGTAGCTATACTAGCTAAGCTTATCATGAGCAAAGTTCTACGTAATCTAGCATGTAGGTACTATAACATAAACCACATCACCTAGAATGTCGAGTCTTGCACGTGGAGTGAAGCGTCGTTGTGGATCGTAGAGCACTGTACAGGTTATAGTCTGGTTTTAACAAAAACGTTTTCCCTTATTAAAACCAAGTTCTCTATAACCAATGGCTCTGATACCAATCTGTCACACCCCCAAAATCCACACGCGGAGTATCACCGCTTGGAGGCGTGACTGACCAGGATCAAACCACTAATCATATTGAACAAGTAAATATTTAATGTAAAAGTCCAACCAACACGATTAATATCCAAAACAAACATAGTTAAGTTATGAGCGGAAGCAAAATGTTCTAAACCAAATCCAAAGTTTAATTATCCAAATGTTTAACATGGCACACAGCTGTCCATGTCCCACAACGACTCTTCCTTGTGCAAGCTCCAGCTAAGTACCTATAGACCTGCAAAGCATGTAGTAACGAGTCAACAACTAGTTGAGTGAGTTCACGGTTGGGTGTTCGTTTTAAGTTGTTCCAAAAACAGTTTCCTTTAGCTGGCGTTCCTGCCGTGGGGGTTACCCCATAGTTGAAAACGTGATTTATTTAACCCTTTGTTTAACCCATTTACTCTGGCGATCCTGCCGTGGGGGCTACCCCATGATAGTTATCTGGCATTTCGGCCGTGGGGGCTACCCCATGTATACACTAGACTCGTTACCATATCGACTACTGACTGAAGTCATGTTTAAGTGCCCTGAAACTGTCAATGTCTATCAGCATTGACGTGCCCCAGATCCATTAGTTCACGCCCGTCCTCTGCGGCACGGTGTGAGGCTTGTCAGACCTAAATAGCGCTATCTAACTAATGACCCGCTCGCCATTGGCCCGGCGATTAAGTCGATATAAAAATGAGGGACTTCGTGATAGAGTTTTGGTCTAGTAAAGTTATCTGTCCGTGAGGACGAGGAAATTCTATTCCTGAACCAATACTGTCCTACCCAAGAAGGACGAGGAATCCATATTCCTTAACCCCATTCCCAACCCCTGGGAATCCCATGCTTTGTAGAGTGTGAACTCACCTTGGTTTGCTCGGCAGATTACACAAAAGGTCAAGTCTAGCAGCTAGTGGTCAACCACGTCCTAACATGGTTACCATACACGTCAGGTTTAGGTTCAAATAAAGCACGTATGTTTCACATAAGCTAGCAGATAAAGAACGCACACGGATCATGGCAACATACACTAACACGTTCAACAGTTATAACGTATTCACGAATTGGGCTCGCACAAGTCCAATCGTCTTGTGCGATCCAATTGATGTTTCCCAAACATACCCGGCCCAACAATCTATCCCAATAGCATATGGCCCAATAACATAACAGTCCAAAACATATTGGCCCAAATAAAATAACACAAGTCTGGTGTGATCCGTGTATCTTGTACGATCCAATTAGGTTGTGTGTTTGTGACTTGGGCTTCAAGGCCCAACAGTTATCAAGAGAACATAGCTTGTGCGGTCCAGTGGTCTTGTGCGACCACTGGTATCTTGTGTAACCGAGTTGTGTGATTGCTATTGTGCGTCCGACTTGTGCAACTTAGGAAGCCTTGTGCGATCAGGCTTCTTGTGCGAGTGGACCATCTTGTGCGAATGGTTTTAATTTCCGGAAATCATGTCATTCGGTTACAACCAATTATCTATTTCCAAAATTACAATCAATCAATCAACAGTTTCTCATCATTCTAAGCCACCTAACATCGATCAACTAATAATCCTCACGAATATATATGAACCCTAATCCAAATTAAAATAGGAACAATAATCATAACTCATCCACATGGTCTACAAAGTAGTCGAACTGTTCTGTCAAATGCTCACCATTCAAGTTTGAATCACACTAATTAACTATACCAACCATGACATATTACATTAGGATTTGGTCCAATCATAAACACCCAACAACAAAACAAAAAAAAACAAAACATATTCATTCATTCATGGTTCATGAATTTGATCACATGATTCTGACACATATTTAACAAAGGATAATTGATACAAAAGACCCACTCAATTTCAATTGTCATGATCACATGCTATTTTAAGTTGTCAGTAGATCATGTGCCTCATATCAATATACATAGATTCATATAGTCACGTTATCATCATTAATATGTTAACCGGATCACACATAATCATCACACCAACATGCTTTAAAAATCTCGATTACTACCAACCATCCCATCACAGCAAAAAATATATATAGATATATATTTGATTCTAAATCATCCACAACCACATATGTTTAACAATTCTATATAAATTTAAGATACCATACATGTGCCGATTTCATGAACATCAAGATTAATCATGTATCATTCATACCAACATCACAATTCATACTCAAATAACATCAATCGAATAAACACATGACATGAAACACTAACCGACTAAAGAAGAGAGTGATCCGATTCAAAGGGGTGATCTTCGATTGAAAGAGAGTTTGGCAGCCTTCGGTTTCGTGAGGGAGAGAGAGAGAAGAGCTAGGGTTTGTAGGTTTGTTGTGAGATTGCAAGTAATGAGAAAACAATTCCCTAAAGGTGTGTGTAAGCGAATAAGAGGAGTGGGCCGACCCTCACTTGGGCCGCCCTTGATCCGAATATAAGTTGTGGCCCGAATGGGCTTGTGCGAGTGGGTTGTGTTGTGCGTTCAGGTCGTTCATATACATACATACATACATACATACAACACACCATATAACACATAACATTCAATAAAATAACATTCCATTAAATCATCTAATTCACATAATCACATAATGTTTACATTGCACCAAGGTACTAAGATAGGTTTGAAATACGAGTTGTCACATTATCCCCAAGTTGAAAGAAATTTCGTCCCGAAATTTAGCACGTACTCACTGAGGAAGCTAGTTAAGTTGCATGGTTTTCCTGGTTTTCCTGGGGTGTCACATCCTCCCCCCGTTGATCTGGAATTTCGTCCCGAAATTCCGTAGCTTCAGCCTCAGTAGTGGTTGTACCGGTTGCGAACAGTTGGGGATACTTTTGCTTCATTTGATCTTCGCGTTCCCAGGTGAACTCTGGGCCGCGACGTGAGTTCCAACGAACTCGAACGAGAGGTATTCTAGTATGCTTGAGGACCTTAACATTCCGGTCCGTGATTTCAACAGGTTCCTCGACGAATCGCAACTGCTCGTCGATCGTGAGCTCATTCAGAGGAACTACGTGGGGCTCATCTGATAAACACTTCTTCAGGTTTGACACGTGGAAAACATTGTGAACTGCACTGAGTTCTGCCGGTAATTTCAGTCTGTAGGCCACCTTGCCTATTTTCTCAATGACTTCGAAGGGTCCAACGTATCGTGGGTTAAGTTTGCCGCGTTTGCCAAAACGAACCACACCCTTCCAGGGTGAAACTTTGAGTAGTACACGCTCCCCAACCTGGAGCTCTAGCGGTTTTCTGTCCTTATCGGCGTAGACTTTCTGACGCTCACGAGCTGCCGCCATTCGTTGTCGTATTTGAGCAATTTTCTCTGTTGTATCAACCACATATTCTGGACCAATAATCTGACTATCCCCCACCTCTGCCCAACAAAGAGGTGACCGGCATTTACGCCCGTACAATGCCTCAAACGGAGCAGCTTTAATGCTGGTGTGGTAGCTATTGTTGTACGAAAATTCCACAAGTGGCAGATGCTTTTCCCAGCCGTTGCCAAAGTCAATCACACATGCCCTAAGCATGTCTTCGAGGGTCTGGATGGTACGTTCCGACTGCCCATCCGTTTGTGGGTGATAAGCTGTGCTCATATCTAGCCTTGAGCCAAAGGACTTGTGCATTGCTTGCCACAATTCTGATGTAAAACGTGCATCTCGATCCGAGATAATAGAGGTGGGCACCCCGTGCCTCGAGACAACTTCCTTGAGATATACCTCTGCTAGGGTGGAGAACTTATCTGTTTCTTTGATGGCCAAGAAGTGAGCAGACTTCGTGAGTCGATCCACGATCACCCAAATAGTATCGTTACCACGTTGTGATCTAGGCAGGCCAGTAACAAAATCCATGGAAATTTGCTCCCATTTCCATTGTGGTATCTCTGGTTGTTGAAGGGGGCCTGAAGGTTTCTGGTATTCCGCCTTGACTCTTGCACAAGTCAAGCACTTGCTAACGTATGTTGCTATGTGTGCCTTCATGCTAGGCCACCAGTATGTGGTTTTGATGTCGTGGTACATTTTGTCCGAACCAGGGTGCACCGAGTAGCGAGACTTGTGTGCCTCATCCATCACAAGCTCTCGTAGGTTGCCATAAAATGGGACCCAAATGCGTCCCGTGACGTAGTAGGCACCGTTTTCCTTCTGTTCTAAGCGTTGCCTCGAGCCGCGTAGTGCTTCAGCCCTGACGTTCTCTGGTTTCAATGCCTCTACCTGAGCATTTCGTATTTGAGAAGGAAGGCTAGACTGTATAGTGAGTTGTAAAGCTCGTACGCGCTTAGGCGCGGTGTCCTTTCGACTGAGGGCGTCAGCCACAACATTGGCTTTGTCCGGGTGATACCTGATTGAGCATTCGTAATCGTTCAGCAGTTCGACCCATCGTCGCTGTCGCATGTTGAGTTCCTTCTGTTTAAAAATGTGCTCGAGACTCCTGTGATCAGTGTAGATAGCACACTTGGTGCCATACAAGTAGTGTCGCCATATCTTAAGTGCAAAAACAACCGCTCCCAGCTCTAGATCGTGTGTAGTGTAGTTCTTCTCATGAACCTTGAGTTGACGTGAAGCGTATGCTATAACTTTATCCCGCTGCATCAAAACACAACCGAGACCCTGAATAGATGCGTCGCAGTAAACCACGAAGTCGTCTGTGCCCTCTGGCAATGAAAGGATAGGTGCACTGCAAAGTCTATCCTTTAAGTGCTGAAACGCTAACTCCTGTGCGTTTCCCCAACGATAAACAACGCCCTTCTGTGTTAGTGTAGTAAGAGGTTGAGCAATCTTAGAAAAATCCCTGATAAATCTCCTGTAGTAACCTGCCAATCCCAAGAATTGGCGTATTTCCGTTGGCGTGCGAGGTGCAGGCCAGCTCTTGATCGATTCTACCTTGGATGGATCAACGTGAATCCCATCCTTGTTCACCACGTGGCCTAAGAAATGGACTTCACGAAGCCAGAAGTCACATTTTGAAAACTTGGCGTACAACTGTTCCTTTCGAAGGAGTTCCAAAATAAGTCGTAAGTGTTGCTCATGTTCCTCCTGACTCTTCGAATAGATCAGGATGTCGTCAATGAAGACAATAACGAATTTGTCTAAGTAGGGCTTGCACACTCGATTCATCAAGTCCATGAAGACCGCCGGTGCGTTTGTCATCCCAAAAGGCATGACCAAAAACTCATAGTGGCCATAACGAGTTCTGAAGGCTGTTTTGGAGACGTCCTCTTCTCGGACTCTCAGCTGGTGATACCCCGATCTCAAATCGATCTTTGAATAGTAGCTCGACCCTTGCAACTGGTCGAACAGGTCATCAATGCGTGGAAGGGGGTAGCGGTTCTTCACAGTCACCTTGTTCAGTTCACGGTAGTCGATGCACATTCTGAACGTACCGTCTTTCTTCTTCACAAATAGCACTGGAGCTCCCCAGGGCGAAGAGCTAGGACGAATAAAACCCTTATCTAAGAGTTCTTGTAGTTGCGTAGATAGCTCTTTCAACTCTGATGGAGCTAAACGATACGGTGCACGAGCTATAGGCGCTGCTCCCGGAGCTAGCTCGATTTGAAACTCGACCTGGCGATGAGGCGGAAGGCCAGGTAGTTCCTCAGGGAATACCTCAGGATAGTCGCGTACAATTGGAAAGTCTTCTATCTTTCTTTCTTTCTTTGAGGTGTCGGTAACGAGAGCCAGAAAGGCAGTGTGGCCCTTACGCAAACACTTTTGAGCCTTAAGGGAAGAAATGATGCTCGTAACAGCACCACTCTTGTCGCCACGAATCATAAGAGGTTCCTCACCTGGGCACGGAATACGGACAATCTTTTCGTTGTAGAGGATCTCAGCTTGATGTTGGGATAACCAGTCCATCCCAATGACAACGTCGAAACTACCCAGAGTGATAGGAAGGAGGTCGATCGAGAAAGTGTGATCGGCAAGTACTAGGTTACAACCTTTAACTACGTGTGTGACCTCTATACTTTTACCATTAGCTAACTCTACAGCATGTTTGGGATTCAAAGGTGTTGGGGTACGCTTAAGCAGTTGACTAACGCTTTGAGACACATAACTAGTATCAGCACCCAAATCAAATAAGACAGTAACGTAAAAGTCGTCGAGAAGGAACTTACCCGTCACAACATTGGGATCATTCCTTGCTTCTCCATTGCCAATAACAAACACACGGCCCCTTGCTCCATTACCATTGTTACCCCTGTTGTTCCCATTCCCCTGATTGTTGTTGTTATTATTATTCTGGTTCCTGTTCAGCTGGGGACAATCTCTCTTGAAGTGGCCTTCAGCTCCACACTGAAAGCACCCTTTGTTGTTACCCTGCGGCTGCTGTTGCTGGCGTTGATTCTGTTGATCTTGCGGTTGCTGGCGATTCTGGTTTGCTGGGTATAAGCTTCTACAATCCTTTGCCGCATGGCCTGGCTTGTTGCACCGATGACAGTTACCCCTGGTGCATGGCCCGCGATGATGCAAGTTGCAACGATTACACTTGGGGTGATTTCCTTTGTATCCACCCTGACTTTGGCTACCTGACGATTGCTGACTAGGACTCTTATACTCTTCAGTTCTTCTCTGCTGCGACTGGGATTGAACAGAAGTCGAACCTCTGCTTGAAGCTCCATCCCATTTACGTTTGTTATCACTGGGAGGTTCAGAGGTAGCTGTAGCACTAATACGTTTTGGTAACTTGTTTTGCTCCACCGCCTGATAAGTGAGACGGTGAGCCAACTGAACAACCTGCTGGTAGGTGGCAAGATTTGCTGAAGTCACATGACTTTGGATCTCTGGTTTCAGACCCTTAAGATACAGTTCGATATGCTTAATTGGAGGGTCCACCATAGTAGGACACAGTAGTGCAAGCTCATTCGATCTCTTAGTATATGCCTCAATTTCCGACCCCGTTATCTTGAGGTTGAAGAATTCGACTTCCAGTTTATGAATGTCGCCACGACTGCAGTATTCCTCCTTGATCATCTCCTTGAAATTGTTCCATGGGGTGGCGTTAGCAGCAACCAACCCTAGCATTTGCACTTGGGCGTTCCACCATGTGAGGGCTAAACCCTCGAGAGTGCCGGTAGCATATTTCACCCTGCGTGCCTCAGGGCATTCGCACATCTCGAATACAGACTCTAGTTTCTCAAACCAGTGGAGGAGACCTACTGCTCCTTCAGTGCCACTAAAAGTAGTGGGTCGGCAGTCCATAAAAGTTTTGAAGGTGCAAACAGGTGGCTGAGCATGTTGACCTCCTGCTTGTGCGGCTGCAAGTGCCGCAGCAACCTGTTCGTTGATCAGAGCCGTCAACTGGGCTTGAGTCATGTTGATGCGTCCAGACATGATCTTCATATCAAAAGAAGGATGTGTGAGAGGGGTTCGCGAAAGTGCGATGACAGAAAAGAGTAAGCACACACGTGTTCAGGCAAGAGTAGCTATACTAGCTAAGCTTATCATGAGCAAAGTTCTACGTAATCTAGCATGTAGGTACTATAACATAAACCACATCACCTAGAATGTCGAGTCTTGCACGTGGAGTGAAGCGTCGTTGTGGATCGTAGAGCACTGTACAGGTTATAGTCTGGTTTTAACAAAAACGTTTTCCCTTATTAAAACCAAGTTCTCTATAACCAATGGCTCTGATACCAATCTGTCACACCCCCAAAATCCACACGCGGAGTATCACCGCTTGGAGGCGTGACTGACCAGGATCAAACCACTAATCATATTGAACAAGTAAATATTTAATGTAAAAGTCCAACCAACACGATTAATATCCAAAACAAACATAGTTAAGTTATGAGCGGAAGCAAAATGTTCTAAACCAAATCCAAAGTTTAATTATCCAAATGTTTAACATGGCACACAGCTGTCCATGTCCCACAACGACTCTTCCTTGTGCAAGCTCCAGCTAAGTACCTATAGACCTGCAAAGCATGTAGTAACGAGTCAACAACTAGTTGAGTGAGTTCACGGTTGGGTGTTCGTTTTAAGTTGTTCCAAAAACAGTTTCCTTTAGCTGGCGTTCCTGCCGTGGGGGTTACCCCATAGTTGAAAACGTGATTTATTTAACCCTTTGTTTAACCCATTTACTCTGGCGATCCTGCCGTGGGGGCTACCCCATGATAGTTATCTGGCATTTCGGCCGTGGGGGCTACCCCATGTATACACTAGACTCGTTACCATATCGACTACTGACTGAAGTCATGTTTAAGTGCCCTGAAACTGTCAATGTCTATCAGCATTGACGTGCCCCAGATCCATTAGTTCACGCCCGTCCTCTGCGGCACGGTGTGAGGCTTGTCAGACCTAAATAGCGCTATCTAACTAATGACCCGCTCGCCATTGGCCCGGCGATTAAGTCGATATAAAAATGAGGGACTTCGTGATAGAGTTTTGGTCTAGTAAAGTTATCTGTCCGTGAGGACGAGGAAATTCTATTCCTGAACCAATACTGTCCTACCCAAGAAGGACGAGGAATCCATATTCCTTAACCCCATTCCCAACCCCTGGGAATCCCATGCTTTGTAGAGTGTGAACTCACCTTGGTTTGCTCGGCAGATTACACAAAAGGTCAAGTCTAGCAGCTAGTGGTCAACCACGTCCTAACATGGTTACCATACACGTCAGGTTTAGGTTCAAATAAAGCACGTATGTTTCACATAAGCTAGCAGATAAAGAACGCACACGGATCATGGCAACATACACTAACACGTTCAACAGTTATAACGTATTCACGAATTGGGCTCGCACAAGTCCAATCGTCTTGTGCGATCCAATTGATGTTTCCCAAACATACCCGGCCCAACAATCTATCCCAATAGCATATGGCCCAATAACATAACAGTCCAAAACATATTGGCCCAAATAAAATAACACAAGTCTGGTGTGATCCGTGTATCTTGTACGATCCAATTAGGTTGTGTGTTTGTGACTTGGGTTTCAAGGCCCAACAGTTATCAAGAGAACATAGCTTGTGCGGTCCAGTGGTCTTGTGCGACCACTGGTATCTTGTGTAACCGAGTTGTGTGATTGCTATTGTGCGTCCGACTTGTGCAACTTAGGAAGCCTTGTGCGATCAGGCTTCTTGTGCGAGTGGACCATCTTGTGCGAATGGTTTTAATTTCCGGAAATCATGTCATTCGGTTACAACCAATTATCTATTTCCAAAATTACAATCAATCAATCAACAGTTTCTCATCATTCTAAGCCACCTAACATCGATCAACTAATAATCCTCACGAATATATATGAACCCTAATCCAAATTAAAATAGGAACAATAATCATAACTCATCCACATGGTCTACAAAGTAGTCGAACTGTTCTGTCAAATGCTCACCATTCAAGTTTGAATCACACTAATTAACTATACCAACCATGACATATTACATTAGGATTTGGTCCAATCATAAACACCCAACAACAAATCAAAAAAAAACAAAACATATTCATTCATTCATGGTTCATGAATTTGATCACATGATTCTGACACATATTTAACAAAGGATAATTGATACAAAAGACCCACTCAATTTCAATTGTCATGATCACATGCTATTTTAAGTTGTCAGTAGATCATGTGCCTCATATCAATATACATAGATTCATATAGTCACGTTATCATCATTAATATGTTAACCGGATCACACATAATCATCACACCAACATGCTTTAAAAATCTCGATTACTACCAACCATCCCATCACAGCCGAAAATATATATAGATATATATTTGATTCTAAATCATCCACAACCACATATGTTTAACAATTCTATATAAATTTAAGATACCATACATGTGCCGATTTCATGAACATCAAGATTAATCATGTATCATTCATACCAACATCACAATTCATACTCAAATAACATCAATCGAATAAACACATGACATGAAACACTAACCGACTAAAGAAGAGAGTGATCCGATTCAAAGGGGTGATCTTCGATTGAAAGAGAGTTTGGCAGCCTTCGGTTTCGTGAGGGAGAGAGAGAGAAGAGCTAGGGTTTGTAGGTTTGTTGTGAGATTGCAAGTAATGAGAAAACAATTCCCTAAAGGTGTGTGTAAGCGAATAAGAGGAGTGGGCCGACCCTCACTTGGGCCGCCCTTGATCCGAATATAAGTTGTGGCCCGAATGGGCTTGTGCGAGTGGGTTGTGTTGTGCGTTTGGGTCGTTCATATACATACATACATACATACAACACACCATATAACACATAACATTCAATAAAATAACATTCCATTAAATCATCTAATTCACATAATCACATAATGTTTACATTGCACCAAGGTACTAAGATAGGTTCGAAATACGAGTTGTCACATAAACCCTAAAGGAATTCACACCAGTTCTTCAAGGATTACTGGTTCATTCTAATGGAATGATAGATCTTTCAAATGACGTTGTTCTGCAAGCAACAGAGTCCCAATCATGGTGAATGCAAAGATGCTGAAGATAGCCTCAATCATGTATAAAATTCACTGATTGTGTTTCAATCCTGTTGATTCACGATTGTTGTTGTTGTTTCCAGATGATTCTCATCTATCTCTGATCCATTCACAAACCCAAGATTTCAATCTAAAGCAACTGAGCAAAAGGTATGTTCTCTTCTCGATCTTTAATGTAGTTATCATTCATATATGTTCGTATTTCAGGGTTTTTAAACAATTGCTATTCCATCAAAAATCTGAATCTTGAATTGTGTTTGATATTTTTTATATATGCTCATCTTTTTCATCGGTTTTGAGATAAAGAGCAGTTATCGAATTACCAGTCATCGTTTTCGTAAAGTATTTCTAGGGTTTTTTTTTATTTTGCAAATCGTTGCAGATTTGCAGCAGCTTTAGATTAGGAGATTTGTAACAATATTATTAATTACTATATTGCCCTCATATCTAATTAAGAGGCTTGATTCCGGTGATCTGGATCATCAATTCGCCAGGCTGCTCCTTAATTCGGAATCGGCAATGACACGTAAGCACGTCCATGGAAATAAAGGGCTTTATCATTTGTGTTGATGTTCTGGTTTTGATTATTTTTTTTAGAATTTAACCTATTTATGTTGGATTTGACTCAGTTTAAAAGAAATTGGGGCTTTGTGCGATTGCCTGAATCATGATCACAGGGGTATAGACTATCATCTTACAGCTATTGTTACAAGTAAGTCTTCATCTTGAACCACAACATCACAATCTGTTGATTCAATGATTCTTGCCCAATTTATTCAGTGACTGTACCTGGCACATTTATTATAAAAAAGATTTAAGAATTAAAAACTGTAAGAAGTAGGTCAGATGTATTTGCTTATTTTTCTTAGATGTTGAATTCATGATTTTTTTTACTCATTTTTAAAGATCGAATTATCCTTGGTTTTCAGTTTCGAAAAGAGAAACTAGGAGATTGAATAATCACACTCCAGCGAATTGTTTTGTGGTTCCATTCTGAAAAGTATATATGCCTAATTAACCTGGGTCTTATTATATGTTCTGGCAGAATAGGATTATGTTATAACTTATGTTGATAAATCAACCATGCAGACTGATACATCTGTTTTCCATTGTGAACCCATTGAATAACATGGAAGCGTTTGGGAACATGGGTGGTCTTCATTGGTTGATAAGGGCAGTTTGCAATCATATTCTTCCATCTGCAGCTCCCGAATCACAACCACTTATTTCTTTATATACCATTTCACAAAGAAAATAATAGTGTTCGTTGGATTCTGGATCACCATGGAGTATGCCATGGGTTGTGTTACTGTGTACATAGCCTGTTTGCTAAAATATTTTCATGTGTTAACCGGGATTTATGGCATGAGGCTATGATGAATGTGTAGATGCGATTAAGATTGGTGTGGAAAATTCGGAGGATGGCAGGTGTTTACATGCAACCTCCATTGCAGCCATGGTTGGCTACCCTTTGCACGTTCTGAGCCTGGTCATTTACTCTATATGCTTTATGAAACATGAGAAATGGGTACCTTTTGGTGGAATATCCATTGGCGATGATGATGAAATGTGAGCCTGAACTGTGAACTACAAACAATATGAAACGGGTCGGGTTTACAACGCTACTTATGTGGTACGAGTTTGCGAGCATATGATGAAGATATTGTGAGATTTTGGTTGAAGCTCAGGCACAGGCTTGACAGGTACAAAACTTAAACGTTTTTAATATCATTGTTTTATTATATCCTTTTTAGATTTGGATCATTGATTAGATAAGGGGTTTGCTTTGAAATGTTTGTATAGTTGGGATTGATTTGAAATGTTTATAGTGTTCGGATTGATTTTTCAACAATTGAAGTCACATTTGAGCGTGTGATAGTGGAGGCTGATGTTAATACATTAAGCAGGAAGCCGAGCCTTACCAAGTTTTGTAAACTTTTATATTGATTTTTTTTAGGTTAGAAAAAGACACCAACTTCAATAGGCATGTTTCATTAATGTGGAAGTTTATGAGATTTGAGAAGTGGAAAGAATAATACTTGAAGCCGAGTCTGGGCTTTAATGTTTGCTAAGGGCGGTGTCTGGGCTTCATTGATGATGGTGTTGTTTAGGGTTTGTTAGCCTGAACTAAATGCCTTTTGCCTTTGTTTTACACCAATCAGGACCCCTAGGTGGTGGTGGTGGTGGTATTGTGATGGTTCTGTGGCGTTAAGAAAGATGTCCAGATTGCAGACACGTTCTCTTCAGTTGTTAGGTTTAATTCTGGGATTGATTTTGGACTGCTTTTGGCTGGTTGTGGTTTAATGATGGACAATATTGTCGTTGGTTTACTACTTAGGGGTTTGAAGGCAGTTAACTCCTCCATCAGTTGGCGATAGAGACGCATATATTGGTACTGACATACGAAAAATATAATGTTTTTAAGTTTTATTTGCCTTAATATGATACAGATCAACCATCATAGGCTAATATACCGGATTAATGATGATTCAAACATACACATAAATAGTGTATTACTTTTACCTTCTGTGGATTCATGAAATACTTGAATCATACGTACTTGCATACGTTCATCAATCAAAAGTGTTCTTCATAAACTTGCGAACACGCCTCATGAAACCGCCTTTATTTGCTCTCTTCTTCTCCTTATGAGGCCCTGACATACATGATGATTGGTAAAGATTGTTCTTTTATGTGGTAAAAAGGTGCAACAGGCTGTGATGATTGTGGTGAAGATTGTTGACTGGCTTGGCATAATCGAGGATGGCAAGTGCAATTTTATGCACTTGCAACCCATGTTATAGTCATGGCGGTCCAACAACTACATCTGAGCCTAATCATTTTTATTTTGAGGTGGTTTTATTTGTTTTTATTACAAAGTGTTTTAGCAGATGTGTTATGTGCGTTCCGTTTAACCAAATCTGAGCAAGATGCTGCAACTTAGAGATATGTCATTGAAGCGCTTCAGGTTGGTTTTCATTTATTTGGTATTGCCTGATCAAAAAAACAGCTGAATAGTTGATTTAATTATTTAGCTTTATTTCGTAAAAATATGAAACAACAAATGCTTGCTAAAATGTTAGTCGGTTATGTAGACCATTTATGTCTGTATGTGTGTGTGTTCATATGTCACTTGAATGTATCCAACGTTTCAGTTAGAAAAAAGATGGTTTGTGTTCTAAGTAAACTCTTAAATCAACAGGCTTTTAAAAAAAATCTCTGATTTATAATTATCCACTTTACCTTTTACAATCATATGTGACTTGACGACTGATTTTCATCCTCTCACTTACACAAACCCTAAAACTTTGGTTTGTGGTCTGATTGCTGATGTTATGTTGTTGTTCCACACAGGGTCAGATCGACAGTAGTGACGGTGTTCTATAAGTGACTAATGGCTCTAAGGACTATGGTTTGTTTTCTGGTCATCTCCCCATTTACAGCGAGAAAAAAGGTAAACTGTGTCGTGTACACCTAATTTTTTCGATGATTTGAAAGAATTTTTGTTTAACGTGTATGATTTGAAAGAATTATTTTGTTGTTTATGTAGGTGTTTGCCTGTTTGGCTGAAGTATGTTCATGGAATCAGCTTCAGAACTGATAATGAACCTTTCAAGGTCTGCCGTTTACCGATTTAGTAATTATTTTGATGTTTATGTAGGAATCAGCTTCAGAACTGATCATGAACCTTTCAAGGTCTGCCGTTTACCGATTTAGTAATTATTTTGATGTTTATGTAGGTGTTTGCCTGTTTGATGAACAACTCACTTTAGTTTAGGTATTTATTTTCTTCACTCTACTGATTTAATAATTATGCAAAAATTGGTGTATGAACTACATGCACTTCTGGCATTCGTCTACCATTTTGATTACCTGTTGAGTTTTTTTAGAAGTGGCAATAGTTGGAAGCCATCAATGGATGTGGTGGTGAGTGCTATAATCAAGTTTGTAATTGACAGGTATGGCCGCTATTTGAATATTGAATTAATTAAGAAATTGTGTCATCATATTTATTTAGTTGCATATATATATATTTTGATTTGAACCCCAACCCCTAAAGTAAGTAAAATAAAAAATCACTTAAAACTCATATATGAAGTCTCTCTTTAGGATGAAGAAATTTGTCTTTTATGTATATTTCTTATTTGTGCTTCCACGAATTCGGCATATAAAATGCTGATTAATGATCTTGACGTAGCTTGATATGGGGATGGAGCATAATGATGTTCTCAAATCATGTATGCTCGTGGATGGTATTAATCGGTATTATTGTTGCTCAACTGCTCAACAGTTCCTCTTAAGATCAATCTGTCTCACAACATCTGGATAGAGATTTACTCTCATCTTATACGTTATGGCAATTCCACATGTTCATCACATGTTTTTGGATTTTCTAGAACACGAGTTAGGGTTAAAAAGGGTAATGTTTTGCACATATTGGCCCAATTATGGTTGCAAAAATGCATCATTTTACTTTTCATAACGATCTAATTATATGAATAAACTAATTTAGGACGTTTATGTATTAATTAATACAATTTTGACAACTTTCCATCCCGTTTGATAATCAATATGACCCTAGATATGAATCTAATGGTTTCAGTATATACACTTTTTGGTACAGAATGGCTTTGAATAGAGGAGCTCTACCAAGAGGAAGTGTAGCTGCGGCTGCCGCCAATTTACGTAGGAGGAGAATGGGTGGAATGGTGGTGCGGCATGTGGGACAACTTGCAACATGCTCCAGTGTACTGATGATGCACTTGGACTAAAGATATCCCCAAATGTTGTTCTTGTGATGAGCATTGGGTTCATTGCGTTTGTTGCTGCACTTCATGTCATGGGTAAGCTTTACTTCGTCCATAAGGAGTAAGGCGAGTATCGTGTTGTCAAAAGATATGTGGTTCATGAGATTTAGTTTCATTTTGTTCAAAATTTACTGTATAATGTGTAAAGAACCTACAAGTTGTTTGTTTATACACCTTTATGGCTGTGATGTTGCTCTAACATTTGGCATGGCAACTTATGTTGCAGCCATGTCAGATCTGAGCCTTTTAGATTTTTGACTCGATGATAGAAGCTTATGGTCCATTAATACATCAAACTGGCACATCCTCTCTTTAACTTTATATCATGTTCATATATTAATCTCTACACAATATATTAGATGGCATGCCTGAGGATACAAGAACAATTGTAATTAATAATTACAATTTTGATTAGACCTATTCCTACTTGAGCATTGTTACTGGTTTAAGTCATCTTCATTGTGTGCTAGGTTAAATGGAAGGACTTAATAAATTCACAATAAATCTTCTTTCAGCTAGCTATAACTGGTAAAGCTTATTGTGCTTTTGCCAGGTTGACTTAGGAGCTTCTAAGGCGTTGTTTGAGATATAAAGATTGTAAAAAGGTAACCCAATTTGACCTACCCGTTGATAAGCAAATTTTTTTACAAGTAATTATCTTATTTAGCCTATTTGGTGATGGTGACTGAATGGTTGGTTTAGTAATGGGTCAAAACGGTTAATTATTAAGTGCTGGCCAGAACGTGTTGGGCCAACCTACAATCACTCTTTTTATCCATTTCTTTGAAATCTAAAATTTATAATATGCAAAATATAACTTTACAAAATATAATTTATAATTAAAATTTAGTAAATGCGGGTCAGAATGTGTTGGGCAACCTACAATCACTCTTTTTATCCATTTCTTTGAAATCTAAATTTATAATAAGCAAAATATAACTTACTAAATCTTCCTCGGTATGTGAGAATTTGAAGGAGTACACTTCTTATGGCTTCTGGTCTGTTTGACCCAAATGACATGTTTACTTTTTATTTCAAGCTTTTAGCTTAATCCACTTGATATGTCAGATGTAAGCAAGTTAGCTTTTCTTGCTATTTGTTTATTTGGTTTTGAAGAACCATTGAAGGTCTGAGCCACTTGCACATTTAAACGACTGATGGTATATGCGAAATTCATGGTCAGCTTTAGGAAGATCGACTTTTGCACTGAAATAATTCATACGACTGAATAATACAAACTACTACAATGGTTCCCCACAATATCATTAGTGATTCAGATAAGATTAAACCAAAAACGCGTCATATTAATCCAGCAAATACTTATATATATGAGATTTGACCCGAAGCGATTTAACGCTCACCCAACCAGCTCTTACAACATATGTAAAAACTGGCAGTACCTCATGGGTTAATAAGGGCAGATCAAAAGCTATTGGTAAGCTGCAAATACCACTTAAGCATTCATCTAAACAATGAAAAATGGTAAGTTTATGCATTTATCCAGTACAGTAGTTTGTTTCTTTGTAATGAGAACTAATACACTTTCATGAATTTGATTATGCAGGGTATGAGAGCAAACGAACCAGATGTAGCCGATTACATTCGTTGAATCATATGTAATAGCTTGCTGAGTTTAATCATTCTTTATAGGTTATCTCTAAGTTTTTTACTTCAAAGCTGAACAATTTATATGTGAAGGCAAAAGCTATTATTAGGGATGGGCAAATGGTACTGGTTCGGAACCGGTATCGAATTTTCAGACCCGACTCGATTTTTGGCACTGACATTTTGTGTGAAGGCAAAAGCTATTATTAGGGATGGGCAAATGGTACTGGTTCGGAACCGGTATCGAATTTTCAGACCCGACTCGATTTTTGGTACTGACATTTTGCGTTTTCGGTATCGGTTCCGTTTCAGTTTCAGTTTTTTACCTTCATATACCGCTCCGCTCCGTACCGGTTCCCATTTTTTGGGATTTTCGGTACCGGTTGGTACCAAGCTTATCCCGTGCTTTATTGTGTTGCGTATTCAAAAGATGATTAATGTTTCCAATGGATTTCAAGTAGTAGTACAACTAATGATGGTGTTTGAATGTTTCGTATTCAAAGGATTGTTGCGACCAAGTCTTTGATTAATGTTCTGATGGATTTCAAGTAGTAGTACAACAAGCGGGTATAGTTCATACATAGGCTTCAATGCCAGTAGATATTATATGTTTGTGTTAAGCCACCCGCGAAACTCGCGAGATCTTAGGCTAGTTGACATATATAATATGTCTATAAACGAAAAAAGGAAGGTTGGAGACATTCTAATAACTTAGATCGCTTGACTCTTTAAGTGGACCGTTAACTACTAAAACATAAAAAAACACAAATAGTGAGTTGAAATAAAACACAAAGTAATAATGTATGGTAAACAAAAGCGAAATGCGTGGAATGTTTATGAAACAAATATGCTCTCTGCGAATTATATCGTTGTAGCTTTCATATTGATCTCTCAGGCCATGATGACATTGATCCGTGGCACGTTCGTATGCCGATGCCTGCCATCTTCGGTGACTTCTCCTGTACAAATGACAAGATCTGTCTCTTCTTCATTCTCTCTGGTGACGGATTTTTTTAAATAATAATAGCATACATATTTTTTTGAATTCAAAATAAAAACATTATTTGTTTAGAAAAAGAGCAAGAGTTATGATTTTTTAGCAAATTTATAAACTAATTTAGAATAATCTATTAAGCTACATGTGTTGGATAAGTAAAGTTAGTATCATATTAAATTGAAAACGGGGAAAGTATCATATTAAATAAAAAAACTTGCCAATGAATTTTTTTCTTTAACTTAACATAATATGTTTAAATATTATGTTGGGTTACCCATTTTATAAAAGGGTCCACCAATTCTTACAATTTGGGTTACTTGATCAGGTAATCGGATCCATATAAATGGTCTTTTAACAAACCCTAGATGGTCATCTGTTCACTTTACAATTACAGCCGCTCCATCCATTGCTCTCGTTTCACTGTTTCATTTCGCTTTAATGGTAACCTGAAGATCGCTTTACAATTGTAGATCACACAAGCTAAAGGTGTTTTCTACCGTCGATTATCCTCTCTTCGTCGCATATATGGTACAAGTTCTAATTCTTGTTCAATTCTTTTTCTGGTCCTTGTTTGTGCTCGATAATTTGAGGTTTTTTCTCGATATAATAGACCTAATTAGCACTGGCAGATTCTAATTCGTGTTCGATTAACTTATATATGTCATGATGCGACTTATTTTCTTGAATGTTTGTTATATATCAGGGATTTGAATTAGTACAAATGGGTGCTGTTTGTTTAATAATTGTTCTTGGTCTGCTAACTATCATCCTTCGTGATCAAGGTTTAGGGTTCAACTTGCTGGATAAGTTTTGGGGATGCAAAGTAATTGGTTTATCATCTTTACTTGCCAATTTTACAACAAAGTTTATGTATTCAGAATATTTTCGTGTTTTTGGATGTTTTATGGTTCATTACTTTGATCTTTTATTGTGAGAATAATGATTTTAAAGTCCCAGACAACGGTTTGGAAAACTGATTGTGCTATATGTTCCTGTTTAGATAGCTAAGCTACACTAAACTTAAACTTTTTACGGGTACATTTAGATGTACAACTTTCTTGTTCACATATCTGAACTTTTGCGATTATTAATCACTTTTATTAATATTACTTGTTCGTATCAGGTAATACTTGTATGTTCTGTAATCAAATATGTTAGCTCTTCTATGTATTATTTGCTAATCTGACCATGCCTATAGTAACATTGTTGAGTTACATTTAGAAGTGCTTATCTGTTATTTAATCAAAAGGGTATTCTAGTTCTATGTTTATTATATTATGTACTGCTTATTAGTTTATGTATAAACAACAATACTTTTATAAAGTTTAATCTCAACTTTGAGCTGCCTATTGGATTAAACATTGTATTAACATATGAATGCCATTCAAGAATAATTCGCTTAAACTAATAGTATCAACCTGATCACATGCTGGTTCATTGTGAATTATCGCTTTCTGCTCCTTATCGCTTTCTGATCCACTTTTTATCAACGTATTCTGCTCCTTATCAACCAAAGTGTTTAACTTGGTTTCCTAAAATAACAAATCAATTAAAAGTGGTTATCATATAGATTTCGAGAGTAGAAAATTTTGGAGCAAAACCACCTGCAGGAAAACTGCCAAAAACCGCCCTGAACCATCATTAGAGCGGTTATTTTTGTGAGTTTAACTATTGCATGAAATTTGAGTATTAAAGTATAGAAATTAAATGTAAAATTAGTAAACTATTTCATGAAATTTGAAAAAAAAAACCTCGCTACTGTGTGCCCGTTTACATTCGCATTTGTAGAGAATAAAAAGCCGTACGTGTCATCGTCTTCCTGTAACCTTAGAAAAATTTGACCATTAGACATGTTTTGTTTCATGTGACATGAAAATTTAGCTTTGAACCATCATTCATATGCATCCAACTCAATACTAACAAATTTAAATGAAAATAACTTTATCGGTACTCTATTTCAGGTTATGGTGCAAGTCAGATGTGTAAGGACTGGAAAACGGGGTGCGGGTCTCAACACTCTCATCAGTCGCAATATTCCGACCTATCATGAAATGAGACGAAACATTCAAGTTATAAGGTAAAAGTATTAAAACAATTGATTAGTTAAAATACCTTGGAATTTAGATATGTTGCTTTCATTTTTATCTGCTCCATTATACTGCTTAAACTTCGATTTGTACGGACCGGTTTTTCCGTTCTTAACATTGTCTTCGGGTATTTGCACTTTGCAAGCCATAATTCATTTTAACAAAAACACCACAAATAATATGGAAAGTACAAAAACAATGTAACCTTAACTTGCGGGTGATTTATTTCATCAAGGTTGTTCCATCATACCTACCACCTACACAAAGAAAGAAACTGATTAGAGAACTACTGATGTGTTTATTGCAGATTAGGTTTCTGTAATTTGCAAAACATAACGCATGTTAACGAAACAAAACCAATATTAACGGATGTATGAACAATTTAACCTTCATTTGCAGGTCATGTGTTCCAGCATTGGGTGTCTTGTCGAGTGCAGTTCTTGAGTATTGATCTTCTGCTCCATGTTGAGTATGCTAGAAAATAAATCCATAGCACTGGTATTATATAGGAACATCAATAACTGCAAGTAAGCCCACTACCCACTTTAATAGGAACTGTGTGTTGTTTTTATATCCATTTGAAGTTACATGTCGTGCAGTTTATTTGCTGAATTTTAGGAACTGAACTGAATTTTATAGCCCACTTCTTACTAAATTTAAGGTACCACTATATAACCTCTAGAGAAGTGGAGATCATGGGCACAAATGTGGAGCAAACCACCTGGTTACAAAACTGCAAATAAGTGCCATGAAGTGCCGCGGTTTTTAAAGGGAGTTTAAAGGGTTGAGATTTAATCTCAGCAAGATCCAATGGTCAATATTATGTTTTTTTGGTATAACATATGCCATTTGAATCTCACTATGTTTGCAGTGGTGGCTACAACATTAAGACGGGCCCCGGTTGTTCTATAGGGCTGACGAAGTTTGACATGGGTTGTTCCTCAGCGGTGTTAGGCGCTGCAAAAGCCGTTGGTCAATTTCAACCCTCTAGAGTAAAGGTCAGATGATAGTGAATAAATTAGTGATGTGTTACAATCTCCAATTATGTATTTTCACTTCAAAATTCCAAATCTATTGGATTTAATTAGTGGTGGCAAAATAATAATAATAATAATAATAATAATAATAATAATAATAATAATATGATAGTTAGTGTTTTATGATAATAATATAAAAACTAATAAGAATAATCTTAAAACACCATAATAAATTATTTTTTAAATTAGTGATTTGCTGAAAAATAGCTTCCACATATATCGTGACTTTTGTTACTTTGAAAAACCATCCACATTTATCGGTTGTTTTAAAACACCATAATAATTTTTTTTAACAACATAAGCATTCCATATGGTATATACCATATAAATTAATAATAATAATAAAAATAATAATAATAATAATATGATTGTTAGTGTTTTATAATAATAATATAAAAACTGATAATGCTTATAGTATTTAACATATATTATTGAACATCTACTGTTTTGTCTTATGATCACGATGTTGTGGTATATTCTATAGTATATGTACTTAAATCCCACATTTTTTAAAATTAATTCTATTAAATCTATTACAATAGCTTTAATCTAAGAACCAACTGATTTATAAGTGTCATAATGACAAGTTTTAATCTAAGTACTTATGTACTTAAATCCCACATTTTTTACAATTAATTCTATTACAATAGCTTTAATCTAAGAACCAACTGATTTATAAGTGTCATAATGACAAGTTTTTTGAAAGTCGATGTTTATAGAAATGCACCAACTGTTGTATAAGTGTCGAAATGACACAAGTTTTTGAAAGTCGATGTTTTTTTTAGATATTATACATGTCAATATGAGCTCTTTTCTCAAATTTCTGCATTTGAGGCTTTAATCTAAGGATAAAGCCTCAAATGTTTGCATCAGGAAAAGAACCAATTGACTTATCATAATGACAAGTTTTTTGAAAAATGTTTATAGAAATGAACCAACTGTTGTATGAGTGTCGAAATGACACAAGTTTTTGAAAGTCCTGTTTTTTTTAGATATATACATGTCAATATGAACTCTTTTCTCAAATTTCTGCATTTGAGGCTTTAATCTGAGGATAAAGCCTCAAATTTTTGCATCAGGAAAAGAACCAATTGAGAATAAAACTGGATTATATAAAAGATGCAAAGAAAAATCTGAGGATAAAGCCTCAAGTTTCGCCATATTGTGCCTCTTCGACTCCAGCTGTTGCCTACACAAAGAAGAATATGAATTCAGAAAGTATGGTACGTATTAATCGCATATTAAAATGGAATAGAAAGAACCTTGTCTAATCTGAACTGGTCGCTGTTGATTATTCAGCACCATTTCGAAGCTTCTGCAGTTTACTAAAATTTAGTATTTAAAAAAAACAATAGCCAATGGAAATAAATGTGTTAACCTGCTTCATTTGCATGTTACAGTGTCCAACAGGCTGGTCTTCGTGCATAACTGATGGCTTTGGTGGCGAGTGATTCATGCTGTGATTATTTCAGACAAAAAATGAGTGAACGATGAAGACTGCTTCTCAAGTTCTCATTATATAGAACACAACTGCATCAGGTACCACCACTACCCATTTTTTTAGGAACTGAGTAGTTAAATCCACAACTCCTATCGTGGCAGTTTGTTATTTTAAAAATCTGTAACCTTTTTTTGTAGGTAAAACTGTTCAACATTGGGTGTGCGAGTTTATGTAACTGGCTGGATTATTGGGTGCGAAAGTTTAGCTAAGTGGCTGGATTATTGGCATAAATTTAGGAGTTTAGGAGAGGGGTGCTGAACTACCAAAAACATGGACAGAAAAACTGCTCAGAACGTGGGATGGTGCTATTCGAGTTCAGTTATGTAGGAACATGGACAGAAAAACATGCTTGCTGCAAGTAACCGCTCAGAACTGCCAAGACAGCGGTTAAAATTAAGAGTTTAAACGGCCCAGATTTAATCTCAGCATAATCGAACGGATGATATTGATTTCAAAGGTAGTTAGACTTAATGGGTTCCATATATATATATATATATATATATATATATATATAATAAGCAAATAAGCAATCATACAACCTACGAAATATCTAACCATCCTTGCCCAACGTGCAACACACTATTAAATCATGTGTACTCGTTGCCTAAAGGGCGTTTTTTTGGCCATCCACGCCCAAAAAACGCCCTGACTCGGCCCCGGTGGGCGTTTTTCATCGAAAATTCATTTGGGGCGTCCAATTTTCAAAGCCGGATGAGGGAAAAATTGACCAATGGGACGTTGGCAACGGTAACATTAACGGCTACTTCATTTAATTTTTTTTAATTCAACCATTTTTTATATAAATTCCCACATTCCTCATCCATTTTATACAAACTTCAATAAAAAAACTCTTTCACCCACAACTTCAAATATCAAAATTTTATACAACCTTCACCCATTTTATAAAAAATGGATTCACCCACTTCCTCGTCGTCCATTGCAAACGTCATATGACAAAGAAGACGAAGATGATGGGAATGGCGAAAGCGAAGACGAGAATTAAAAAAATATTATTAGTTTTAAAAATATTATGTAATTGTGTTTTATTATTTATGTAATTTTTATTTAATTAATAGAATATAATTTGTTTTAAAAATAAAAAAAATAAAAAATAGAAAAGTGTGGAAGTGACACGTGGCGGATAACGCCCAAGGGTGGGGCATTATACCACTACGCCCATTTCTGCACAATGCCCCTTTGCTGACAAGGATGTCACGTGGCGGACAACGCCCAAGGGTGGGACATTATTCACCTAAACGACTACGCATGGTCTTAGGGTGAGGGGGTGCATGCCCAACTTCTTTGCAAAGTTTTCGTCCACCCAATTGAATTGTGCCATGTAATTTGCCCAAATTTTTTACCTATTACCGAAACATCACAAGGAGTGCATGCCTAAGATTAGGCAGAGGAATTTTCTTTTTTAAATGAAAAACATTATATTAAAATAAACTAAGGGGCTGTTTGGCAACATCTGAATGGTTAAGTGCTGAACCAGTAAGAGGTCTGAATCATTAAGAGCTTGTATAATTCTTAACAGTTCAGAGGCAAATGTCTGATCAATTCAGATTAGAGGTCTTAACCATTCAGACTCCTCTGTATAAATCTTAACCATTCAGAGGCAAATGTCTCAACTATTCAGACATCTGCTCGTGAAACAAACAGTCTGAACCACTAAGTGCTGAACCAGTAAGAGGTCTGAACCATTAAGAGCCTCATTAAGAGGTAAACAAACAGCTCCTAAGTGAAATAACATTAACTAAATTAAAAAAAATGACATTACATTAAATTTAAAAACTACATGGCCATCCATATTTTTTGGCGATCTCGCGTTTTCGAGCTAGTGTGATTAACATCTCCGGTGGAACATTGTCGTGTGGCCTGTTAAACATCTCGAGATCTTTATCAAACCGAATCGATTTCAACGCCTCTCGTTGTTCATCGGCTAACTCGATATATTTTTCCTCTCGTTTCTTTTTAATTGTCACCAACTCTTGTTTCATATTTTTGTATTCTTGAAGCTTGTCGGACATACCAATTGACTGTTCGCTTGATATTGCGGGTCCTTTATCTTTCTTTTTTTTCCTTGTTGGTGAGGGGTCTACGTTTATGTCGGGTAGATCAATACCCTCTTGATAGTTACCCGAATTGGATGACTTTCTTTTTTTGCCACAAACCACCACTATCTTCACCCACCAATGGCACCGGAGCCCATTTCTCATGCTTTCTAACCACCTCCCAGGCCTCAATATGAGGAAAGCCACCCGCATGTCGTTTTTGGTAATATTTTAGCGCTTTTTGTTTCATAACATGAGCATCGTCACACCCGCTAGGACGTAAACGATCCTATAATAACAATATAAATTATATCAATGTAAAAAACAACAATTTATTTTATGTAAAAATAGTAACTATATAAACTTTAAAAGTTATACCGCTAGATGCCAAAAACTGTTGAATTCGTTCAACCTTGATTGCATATTTTTCCATTTCGGACGAACTTAATGAATGGTACGTGAGCTTCCTCTAACGGTTGTAATGTAGTGTGCGAGAACATTCTTCCAAAAACTATCCGCTTTTTATGCATTTCCTTTTTTCTTGTTAAGAGTACAATGCACATACGCCATCGCTAAAGCCTCTTCTTGCTTCTTCGTCCATCTTTGCGGATCCGCCCTATTCCCTTTTCCTTTCCTTTCTACTTCATCTTGAACATCTTCCTCTTCTTCGAATTCTTCATCGTCATCTAAGTGTGGAGTTTCGGGTACAATTTCTTCATCTTCATCGTCATCGTATATGGGGAGTACGTGTTGTCGAAACCCCGACCCCTACCCCGGGAGAGGGCGCCGCGAGCTCAGATCAGTGGTATCGGTGTTTATTAATTTGGCAGCGGAAATGAGACATCAGCACCGTGGTTAGGAAATATTTATCAGAGTTTAAAACACCAAACTTTTTATATATAATAAATAGATGGGATAATCCCAAGTTTCTATTACAACACATTTATAGGGATAAACCCTAATTATTGAAAACATAATCTCCTTTAGGTAACTTTTATAGTCACATTTTTAAGTCTACGGGACGACCCGACCCAAAACTTTAGTGGGCCCTATAAATAGAATAAGTCATCCAAGAAACCCTAAGTTGCGAAATCTGACGTCAAAAAGAGCGGAACAAGGGTGGGTTGTTCAAGTTTTTCAAAGAATCCAGAAGATTCAAGGAGATCAATCTATTGATTTTTACTGAGTTAGAATGTTTATAATATTGTTTTCATTTGTTTTTATCATGTATTCGATGAAATCTTGTGTTCTAGTTATTTATATGGATAGCTAACCGTCTTATAGCCGATTAGGTAGGATAAATCTTGATACTTTTTGAAGTTGGATGATTTTATTTATAAAAGTGTAATTTTAGATAACTGTATATAATTGAATTTGTGATGTGTTAATCTGTATGTTGGGTATTGATTCTTGAATGAGTTTTGTGTGGGAATTTTAGATCTTTCTATGAGGTTGTGCATGTTTGATATGCTTTATCTATCTTTGGACTATATATGCATCGTTAGTCTAGGACTTGATACTTAGTAGGTAATGAAAGAACTTGATTAAAAGAGTTTGGAAATTAGTTAGAGTTCGCTTAAAATTAAGCAACATGGATAGTAAATCGCTTAGTTTGTTAATCTGTGTAACTAAACAATAAAAGAAGCTCTAAATGACAAGGGATAGGTAAATTACTTAGTTACTTAAAATCGGGTAGTTAAGTGTGTCTATGTGTTGAGTATTCAGGGTTATTTGGTTAACTCGAGAGGGTAGTGACTTTTTAACACTTCACACATCATCAATAGTTTTTACTATGATGATCTTTTGATAAATACATAATCAAAAGACTTTATAAAAGTATTAGGAGGATTCTGGTCCTAATTAGTTATTCTTTCTTATATTTGATTTTAAAAATAATTTTTAGTAGTTTGTTTTTCTTACTATTTCACCCTTTCAATGTTACATAGGTTAGATATCATTCACATGGTTAGAGAGATTTTGTGTCCTAAGATTAATTCTCGGTAACTTACATGAACTATACTATATTCTGATATGTATGCTTGATTGTTACATGTGTAGTTAGTAGTCTTCGGTTTTTTTACTTAAAATTTTTTCTGTTTTTGTTTCATTTTATTTGTTACTATCTAAGCACGTAAGTACCATGGTCATCCTAACCAACTAGAACCAAATTTAAGTTGAAACATTGCATTAGGGATTTATAGAAATTTTTAAATCCATTTATATTTTCATCGAATTTGACAGACCAGTCATTTATGTAAATTTTGGACCCCGCCAACAAGCCATCCCCGAGAACTCATCACATATATATATAAACTCATCACACACACACACACACACACATATATATATATAGAAAAATCAATAATACAACGTTAATTGTTACAAAATAAACAAATCAAAAGTCGTGTAGTAAAATTACCGAACTTACTTACTTAATCGAATTGCGAGGCGCTCCTAACGTTTTTAGAAGCAAATCTCTCAATCAAGTCTTTATAGCCCATATTTTCTTATATTTCATTTTGAATAGTTATCATTGTCAACCTATTAAAATATGTTAAAATGGATTAATTTCAAGTATTAAAACTGAGTGGGCCATTAAGAATTTGTGTCTTTAAAAATGGCTTAAACATATTGGTTTTTTATTAAAGGAAAACTTACAAGTTTTGTTCGTTATTTATATACCCCTTTTCAGGGGTGTCATTTTCAACGAATTTTGATAGATTTTGCCCTTTATAGGGAATTTTGTTGCAAGTTACGTCCTTTAAGCCTAACCCAGCTAAATTTTTCTGTTAAATCTTATTACACATGGATAATTTAATCTTTTTACTTATTTAAAGGACAAAACTTGTAATTTATTCCACCACCCCCTCAACCACCACCCATCACCGTAACCACCATCCAGGCTTGGCTTTTATGAGCGACATACAGCCTATTGTGTAAACTCCTACCCTTCCATTTTCAATTATCAAATAAAATTCCATTATTACTATATATTATTATTATTATTATTATTATTATTATTATTACTTTACAATATATTAATAAACGAATTGAAATGAATAGTGATCTTAATATTATAGTAATATATAATTTTTTAATACTTTTACTATTTTAATATTATAATTATAATAATAGTTATTTTCTTTGCTTTTAAACTTTAATCCTTTGTATAATATCAGGGGTTGAGATAAGCTTGGTGTCAGCCGGTATCAAACTAGTACTGGTATCGAAAATACCGGGACGGTCTAGTTCGGTATCAGTACATGAAGGTAAAAACCGGCACTAATACAGAAAACGCCAAAAGTTGGTGCCGAATTGATATTGGAAATCTTTTGGTTCCGTAAATTCAGTGCTGCTACCCAGTACCATTTGCTCACCCCTGTCACGGTTACCGTACGAACAACGACATCGTACAACGTTTTTTGTTGATTTTCTTTAACTTTTAATTTTTTTTTCTTTTATTTAGTTTCAGGCGTAGGGATGAGCTCGGTGCCAACCGATACAGAACACCGTTTACGGTACCGGTATTTGAAGGTAAAAAACAGTTGTGAACCGGTACCAGGAACGCCAAAAGTCGGTACCGAATTGGTACTTAAGATCTTTCGGTTCGACAAATTTGGTACCGGTACCCAGACCAATTTGCTCATCTCTGACCACGTGTTTCATACGAACAACATCGTTACCATACAATTTTTTTTGTTGATTTTCTTTTGGTAATCTTTTAGTGTTTTTTTTCTACATTTTCTTTTTATTCTTGTCAGCAGTTCCATTAGCAACACGCTCGTAGTGATTTCAAAACACATGTAAACACATACTAAATAACAAAAGAAATTCGCCGCAACGTGGCGAACTTATTTAAGGCTCATTCTAAATACACCCCCTAATTACTAATTACACCCCTCTATAAAAACATCACTTCAATTAATAAAACAATTTATTTTGTTTTTAGTCTATTTTGTCTTTTAGTTAACAACTTTTGTTAAGTTTTTAGTTTTTTTTGTCTTTTAGTTGTCTTTTTTTAATCTTTTATTTAGTGATTAGTTATATATTATTATTATTATTATTTTATTATAACTAGTTATTATTATAACTAATTATTTATCCAATCACATTTATAGTAGTAACAAAAACTATAAAAAAATAAGTGCATTCTTACAAAACTATATCATTAAACATTTTACATACCGAGCTTTAATCTACAACATAATATGTAGCAGGTTGTGCTATCCAAGAATTATACATATTTTGACGTGATTCAAATATATTCTCCCAGCCAGCCACATTATTTTCTCTCATTAATGTCCATAGGTTGTTTGTGGTGGCAAATGAATATTCTCCTTGCAATTCTACCATTATAAAACGGCCACCATTCACGTATGCAATTGAATTTTTTTTTCTGAGAACTGGTGAGGGCCTCTCCAAAGCGAAAAACAAGTCGAACTGTTTCTTTTTTCTTTAGATAAAAATTGAACGATTACGTTAAACTTGTTCGCAATCAAGAATCCTGCCTTTGGCATAATCATCCAATGTTTTTTTGGTGCAACCCCCGACCCTGACCAAGCCAAGGACGTAAACATGTTTTCAAATGAGCCACGGAAAGCTTTAGTGTACTTATTTATACTCTGAAGTAGCTCTTCCATCAGTGATCTTCGGATAAATAACCATTCATCTTCATTGTACCCTAGAGTAGAAGCCGTCGCCCGAAATCCACAATATCTATCACCTGACACGTTATGTATGCGTGTAACATATGCATGGAAGATTTTTGGAATTTGATCAATATATTCGTGTATCACTTGTGATGTTTGATCTTGGTTCAACCCCATGAAATCATAATGCGGCGCACTTGTATAGTTGGCGAAAGAACTCTGTCCGACAACATCTTGGTTTAACCCCATGAAATTATAGCCCGATGTGTTTAGAAGGCTGGCAAAAAAAACCTTGTCCATCAGTATCTTGGGTCATGAACGGACTTGGTTCACCAGGAACTTGGTAGTTCACAAATGGACTGGTGTAACCCACTTTATCTACTCTGAAGTAGCTCTTCCAACAGTGATCTTCGGATAAATAACATTGTCCATCAGTACAGTACCCACTACCAAATGCTCATCCCTAAATAAGTTAGTCTAAATTCATCGCTGCTTCTAATAGTAAATGCAATAATAGGGGGTGTAATAATAAAAAATTACTAAATTATATATAAAATTTGTTTTTCATTTCTCTTTTATAACAATTAATTTCACCTAAAATATAGATTTCTTTAATAACTTATTAACATTTTACTTTTAAAAAATATGAAAAGACAGCTTTGTTTTACTTTTTTTTGAATATTCAGATAAGTTTTATTAAAAACCGAGTTCGTTCAAAAAAATTTTAATAAATATTTTTTATTCAAATAAATATTTTTAAAATAATAATAATAATTACTATTATAATAATAATAATAAATGATTACTACTAGTAAATAATAATAATAATTAAAAAGACAACAAAAAGACAAAAAAACAATAAAATGTTGATTTGTGATGTAATGATGTGATGTTTTTATAGGAGATGTATAGTTAGTAATTAGAGGGGATGTATTTAGTAGCACCCCTATTTAAACCTAGTTTAATTAGAATTAAAAACCACTATGCAACTGGTGAAGGACAATTGTTTATTACAATTGCTACACATCACTTCATGAGTTCATGTGCACCTAATTTGCTATTAAGGATTTAAGGGCATGTTTGGCTAAGCTTATTTTGGAGCAACTTATAACTTATTGACTTTTTGGAAAAGTAAATAAGTCAGGATGGAGTGACTTATTTACTTTTCCCCCTCACATAATAAGCTAACCCAAACACCTTTTAACTTTTCAAAAAGTAAATAAGAGGGTGTTTGGGGTTCCTTATTTTGAGGGCAAAAGTCCTTTTTTAGGGCAAAAGTCTTTTTTCCAAGTGTTTGGCTTTCCTTTTGAAAGGCAAAAGTCCTTTGTTTTGGGCAAAAGTCAGGATTTCCTGATTTTTTTTTTTTTTTTTCCAAAAGTCCTTTTGAAGAAGTCATAAATAAGTTAAGCCAAACATGCCCTAAGTCAATAAGTTGTTAAAATAAGCTTTGCCAAACATGGTCATTGATCCCTTTTTTGAATTAAGCTGCCTTTAATCAGCAGTTTCTGGACCCTCTTTACAACCTAACGAGGTCAAAATTCACAGCAATAAGTTTGAATATCATTGTGGCATATAATCGAGCACCATGTGTGAATCATGAATACACCCACCATCAATTGAAAAACATGAGAATTGTATTTGTAGGATGTAAAATCGATACAGATGAACAAACAAAATATTGATTTCTGGCAGCTAGAAAGTGAGATCTTTGTTGAATGGATACAGATGAACAAACAAAACCCTAATTTCATCCCCAAACACAACGCAATCACCTGCATCTAAGACGGGTTCTCCTGTTGTTTCGTCTGCGAGGTCAGATCTGAGACGATGTTCACCTACAACGGTGTTCGGGTCAAACATGAGGTCAGTGACGGGTTATGACGATGTTCACCTTCAACGGGTTGTGGCGATGGTGATTGTGGGCGGTGGTAGTGGGTTGGGGTTGTGGTGGTTGATGGGGATTGTGGGCGGTGGTGATAGGTGGTGCTTAAGGGTGGTGGACAGTGGTGCTTGATGGTGGTGGTGGCAGATTGCAACAGAGAGGGAGAGGGTGAGTGGTGAGGAAGAAAATCAAAGGGGTCGTATATATAATGTTTTTCTGTTTTTATTTTAATATTAAAAGGGTAAAAATACTATTTTGCCCTCATATGGGGTCCATTTAACAGAAAATTTAACCGAGTTAGGCTCAAAGGACGTAACTTGCAACAAAATTCCCTAAGGAAAAAACTGTCAAAATTCGTTGAAAATGACACCGCCTAAAAAGGGGTATATAGATAAAGGACAAAACTTGTAATTTTCCTTTATTAAATATATATATATATATATATATATATATATATATATATATATATAAATTTCTATTAACTCATCAAATCTCTTGCATACTAAAAATAAACATAATCACCAGATTCATATACAAGCCTCCCATTGCACTATAACAACTTCCAAAAAGGTTTCTCCTCCCTAAACTTCTTCTGATTCATCATCAAACAAAGGTTCATCATCTTACTCTTATAAAGGGGTTCTTTGTAGGACCTGAACCATCTTCTCAAATTCCCTCACACACGTTACAACTGCTTGATGATCAAAATGTCCGCAGACAATCAATCTTCCTATTTCTTTGTTGTTGGAAACAGATTCAACACCCTCAATACTAGATACTGCCTTCTCTATCTTTTTTATTTCACTTTCACAGTTAAAGTTCACTCCCAGCGTTACTTTCCATTTCTGAAAAAAAAGTAGGATCGAACAACAAAGGACAATAAGAACCATCATAATAAGAACTCTCTCAAACAAAGTAAAACTAAAAATGAAAAGAAAAGAAACGGAAATAAGAATTTGCTAATGGATTTAACATTAAAAGCAAACAAATTACGGGGACGACAAAAAAAAAAATAAAGGTGTATACATACACTCTGATTGGGGTTTCGGAAATTATTGAATGCCTCAAAGGCAGATTCTAACTCACTACATGTTCTCCATCTTCGTGAATCTATGACAATAAGTGCTTTATCATTATGCATCTTAATATCAAGTATATAAAACATCGACAATCAATTGTTCAAACAACTAGGAACTTACCAGTAATATGAATATTGTCTCCAAAAAAAATAGCTGGGATGATTGAGTTGAAGAAATCACGACGGCAAAGATAGTAGCCTCCTTTGGCCACCTCAAATCGAGACAGATCTCCTCCAATCACTTCTACCTCACTCTTTTCTTCTACTTCACTGCCATCCTTATACACAAGGCCCGCACCATATCCACTTATTATTATTGTTCCTTCCTCCGTTAGGATATCCACATATACTTCATCACCAGCGTCTAATAAGTTGCCAATTGGCCAATAACTTAACCACACAACATCTTCATCAACTCTGGGTTTGCAATACACCGCAGGGCTGTATACCCAGGTAACACCCCTGGTTCGGTTACTGATTCTGGCGAACAAAGGAGGCGGCTCAGTTTCACCACCTGATGATCTGTATAAGGCCGTTACATTTAATCCATGAATTTTATGCTTCTTTGGATGCAGAGGCACACGAAAGAATAAGAATTCGGATGAGGAAGTATACTGATGTGTCACCATGCTTTGATCCTTTATGCCTTGCAGATAGGTGCTTCTTATACCAAATTCATACAACATCTATATATATTACACAACACAAAACTCAATTACTTCATCATATACTAAACATTGTGAGAAACTGAGAAAGAGATAACCTGGATATTCCAACTTCTGCCTTTAGTAATCTCATCACCAACCAGGTCCACCTTATGATCTTTATACGCTTTAATCCATTGCATATGTCCCAGATCTGCTTCATCAACTTTTTCTATGGATACTAACTTAAAAAGGCCTTCAATTTCAAACAGTTTAAAACAACCTTCATAACAAAACTTCTCTAGTGTGAAACGAGCTGATTGGAATGTTATTCTCTCCAGCGATGTACACCATTCTACATGCAACGTCTTTAGCGTACTTGGAAGACATGGGAGAGACTTGAGGTTTGGACAACAAGTCAAGTCAAGGGCTCGAAGCATTTTAAGGTCAATGTAACTGGGCAGGATCTCAAATGGAATGGCACTTATATTCAACATAGATAATGATTGGGGTAAGGCAAACAAAGGCTGTTCTGGAGTTTCACCACAAATACATAAAGCTTTTAGCCTTTCCAGTTGATTTACACACTTCTGATTCGATAAAGCCTTCCACAGCCTAGTGCACCCTGACAAGCTCAAGAAGGAAAGATTCTCAAGGTATGTAATGGTTTTACAAACATGACTCAAACTGATACAGCCACTGAGGTCCAAAAACACAAGTTTAGGGAGTCGGTGGAGATTGCAGATGCTGACAAGTTTGTAAGAGTAAGAAAGATCTAGACACTTGAGCGAATTAAGAACCTGTTCGACGAATAACAAGTTGAATTTATTATCGTACATTCAAATGAAGATTGTAACACTGAGAAGCTAAAAGGTAAAGTGATAAACAGAAGACTGAATTCCTTGTACCATGGGTGGGTTGAACTCTTTCAAATCTCCTAATATCATATGTAATGCCACCAAGCAGTTTGTTAATAGGCTTGCGGGTATTGTTTTCAGATAACATTTATGCCACTTCAACCATCTTAGATCTGGAAAATTCTTGTAGGTCCCGGTGAGTTTCACATTATCTAGATGGAGAAATTTTAGGTTCTTCATCTTTATAAGGGAACTTGTCTTAAATGCCTGCAAATTCAGTATGCCTTATAATGATCACTAGGTAAATAATATTTCGCTACCATTGGAGGATGAAGAAAAGGTATACAAAAAAACAGTGATTCACCTCCCTGAAAGTCGTTTATTCTTAACCCCTAAGAGCATACATTAATGCTTCCCTAACTGAAATCTATTGTGTCCCGCCCTAACCAACAGAATGTACTTAAAAAAACTGCATTAGCAATATATTCTTTAGTCCTGGTCGTAATATGTATGAACAATTTGAGGAATGACAGGCAAAACGTAATAATTGATCGTTAACCACAAAACAAATACAATAACAATTTTCTTTCAAAGACAAACAGGAGAGGAAATCTCAAAGCTGTTTCTTTTTTTAAATTTAAAGGGTTTGGAATGAATCATGTTTTTATGAACAGGAAAGGGTGAACAAAATAAGATTCATACCATTTTATGTCATTCTAGCTCAATCAGATGTCAGTTTGCGTTGCAATTAGCCAATCAACCATTATGGTGGTTAAGTCTACACAATGGTGGAAAAATTCTTATAATTAGGCTAAGGGGTATGGGGGTCATGGTTGTGTTGATGCAGATTTTGTGTCCGATGCTTGTCGAATAGATTAGTTTTTATTTTACGCTGAATTTGTAATAGTTAGTGAAACGGTCTATCGAACGTGTATAGACCCGCTCGTTTGAAGTGGTCAAACGAGAGGGTTATTCGGTTGACCGTGTGTGTTTGCAAGACAAGGGGTGTGACTATAAATAGAAAACCCTTGCCATTTGCAACACTTGGAGATTTTAGGAGGTTTGAGACCTCACCCGGGAGAGATCACCACTTGGTCTCTCCCCGGAATGTATACTCCTTTGGTATTAGTTCGGTTATCATGTAATCGGGCCGATTTGTAATGTTTTACTACCGGATTAATACAAAGTTGTTTGTTTATCATCTCTAATCTCTCCCGTCTTGAACCGATCTCACACGAATCACGGTTTCGGTCACGAAACTCGGTCCTACAATTGGTATCAGAGCCATGGTGCCCGATTTAGTAAATCTAACCGTTTACTAAGTCACATGTGCTCTAGATCTGTGATTTTAGTGATTTTTGTTCAAGAAGAAAAGTTGGGTGAAAATGAGAAAAACTCAGATCTGGACCCGAATATTCAGATCTGTGCTGAAACAAGTGTTCGGTTTTATGTTTTTCACCTATATAATCAAGTTATCATCATCAAAAATCAAATATACAATGTTTTCGTCAAAGATCTGCATAAGAACAGTCGCTGTGTTCTTGATGTTCTTGGCGGCTGCTTAAAGAAACTAGGGTTTCTTCATACCCCGAAAGATGAAAAAGGTGTTCGAAAGATGATCCTTCGTAGATGTGTGTATCGAAAGATGATCCTTCGAAAGATGATCCTTCGTAGATGTGTGTATCGAAAGATGATCCTTCGAAAGATGATCCTTCGTAGATGATCCTTCGAAAGATGATCCTCGAGAGATACCAGATGTATCGAAGAAGAAGAAGGGTCTGTGTATCGAATTGAAGACAGAGATGATGTGAGCTGTTTGTGTAATGTGATTTTATTTGGGGGTTGATTGTTGCTGGGTATCGATGGAGAGGGTGACAGATCAGACAAATGTTGATGTCCAGCTGATCTTGTTGTATCGAAGAAGAAGATGAAAGTTGTCGGCTGTTGCTATTGTTTATCGAAGAGGCAGATATGTCGGCTGAACTTAGAAAAGGGCTGTGGATGTTTAGTGGGTATCGAAGAAAGAGGGACATAGACTTTGAAGATGATGTCTGCTCCTGATGTTTGGTTATCGCAGAAAAGAGGAGAGAGACACAATATGTCGGCAAAATTGAAAGTGAAATGAATTGACTTTTGGGTAATGTTGGGGATAGGGTTTGGAAAGTTTCTGTTTACATGGACTAGGGAGAGCCCAATTGATTAACTCATTATTTTGTGGCCCACGATTTTGTTTGTTTGGCCTATGTTCTTCGATCAACAATTTTTGGATGACAGTGTAATGGGGTCAAACATTATTAGGCCAGGATTGATTATACAATTTTTTTTTGGGCCACATATCAAAGTCTCTAGGATGAAACATGGAGTCGTGGACCCGTTTCTATACGTGAGTTGCAGATAGGGGTCGGGTATTCGCGAATTGTTTTGGATCGCGCATCTAAATATCATGGTCAAAATTCGTACGGGTTTTGGGAGCGCGGGGGATGATGCGGAATGATGAAAACATTTTGATTTAAAAAAAAAAAAAAAAAAAAAAAGATGATGAGAACTTGATTATTTTTTGAAAAATGTGGGGTAGTCACGGTTACCGATGCAAATGTCAAAAATGGTGACGCGACTATTATGGGCCAAAAACGGAACGGTATGTTCACTTCCGCACGTCAATGTTTATGATTGTTATCGGTTATTCGTAAATGTTCGAAAGCATTTTGTTTATTGTCATATTCTCGCATTTGAAGACGAACGTATGAACCTTGAACGTCAATACCGGTCCTAACGAGTTCACAAAGTCTTTGGAGGGATACAAGTCGGATCCTACGGGGTACTAGGCGAAATTTCTTTATCAACTAGAATATGCAACGAAGAAATCTTTTTTGTTTATTGTCATATTCTCGCATTTGGTAACGAATGAATGAACCTAGAATGTCAATACCGGTCCTAACGAGTTCACAAAGTCTTTGGAGGGATACAAGTCGGATCCTACGGGGTACTAGGGGACGTTCTTATTCAACTAGAATATGCAAAGAAGAAAGTCGTTTTCGTGATTTTTCGGAACCGAGAACATTCAATGAAGATTGACGACAGTTCCGCTTAGTGGAGGGAATTGGTGAACATTTGACGACAGTTTCTTTGAAGTGGAAAGAATCTGTTAAGGTTTAGAGATCTTACCAAAGAAATGGGGGGATAAAAATTTTCAAATGTTGAATTTCTTCGGTAAATTTCTAAACGCAATCACAGGTGGTAGAGTTTGTGATTTTCTGGTGATACAAACGGTTCGGCGTGGAATGTTTTGCACATACACATATTTGAGGATTTTAATTAATTCTCCAGCCAGCGTGAAGGGTTTTGCACGGAAAAATACAGGTTTCTAAAGTCTACAGTAGTTACAAAAGCGCTGTTCACTGAAGACCTGGGGAATCTTTCTGAAAGCTGATAGTTCAAGACTGAAGACCTGCAGGATTCGGTTTTGGGTTTGATGTTTCTTTGGGATTTTACAGGGATCTGGGGGTAACTCAATTCGTTGAGTTTGCAAACGATGTACTTGGTCTAGCTGACTTCCTGAGTACTGATGCTGAAGATCCGTAGTGCATTACGTGGTCAACTTCACAAAGGCGAGACAATGAGATCTGGATGTAGTTCAACTAAGCATGCTGGTTGAGCTTGCAAGGGATACACTTGGTCTAGCTGACTTTCCTGAGTGTTGATGCTGAAGATTAAAGTGCATTACTTGGTCGATTCCACAAAGACGGTTTACAGAAGACAGTTCACCAGAAATCTCTATCAATGTAGTATGCTTGTATGAAATAGAGTTATTATGACAAGATCAAGACTTGATGCAGTTCTTAAAGATTGGAACCCTTATCAAATGCCGGTTGGAGTATTGGAAGATCAGCGGAAGATCGGTCAATTGAGGAAATTGCACAACACCCAACACGGATACGCGTACTTTAAGGGGGAAATATTTTACAAGGAGCGTCAAGATACTACTTACCTGGATCATCGGTCAAGGGGGAATTTGTTAACACAGAGAAGATGAATACTTGACTGAAGATCGATTGCAGTTGCATTTTCAGCATTCGACAGCAACGGACAAGGGGGAATTTGTTGATGCAGATTTTGTGTCCGATGCTTGTCGAATAGATTAGTTTTTATTTTACGCTGAATTTGTAATAGTTAGTGAAACGGTCTATCGAACGTGTATAGACCCGCTCGTTTGAAGTGGTCAAACGAGAGGGTTATTCGGTTGACCGTGTGTGTTTGCAAGACAAGGGGTGTGACTATAAATAGAAAACCCTTGCCATTTGCAACACTTGGAGATTTTAGGAGGTTTGAGACCTCACCCGGGAGAGATCACCACTTGGTCTCTCCCCGGAATGTATACTCCTTTGGTATTAGTTCGGTTATCATGTAATCGGGCCGATTTGTAATGTTTTACTACCGGATTAATACAAAGTTGTTTGTTTATCATCTCTAATCTCTCCCGTCTTGAACCGATCTCACACGAATCACGGTTTCGGTCACGAAACTCGGTCCTACAGGTTGGGTCATGATTTGCCACATAGGACCATCCCGCTCATTAAATCAAGGTGGTTTGTGTGGATTAAACCACGGCAACCACGGCCCTCCCATTTGATGATTTTTTGACGAAAATAAATTAAAAAAAATAAAGGGGATAGTGGTTTGGGTCATGACCACACCCTTAAGGTAGTGGTCATGGTGGTCATGACCACACCCTATAGCTAATTGCTTATTTTGGTGGTTCTCCAGCTGTATGGCCAATTTCGTTAAAAGACCGGGGAAGAACACAAATTTACTTTTTAATTAATTTCACTAAAATAACTGCTCAAATTTGGTCAAGAAGACAACTATATTGATGTGTGACAATTATGGTATTGGGCAATTCTTGTAATTCTTGCCAAGTATCGAACACTAATTTACTTATTAGACTTACCTTTGATCCCATCTCTTGCGTATCATCTCGCATCTTCAACACCAGGCCTTCAATTGTCTTGGAACCCTAACGGAGAAAGACATGAAATTAGAGAATGCTTATTTGAAATGAAAGGTTCTGAAATGGACAATGAGCATAACGATAAACGCAAGAAGCATCTTACATCTCCGTTCCTCAACAAAGTTTTACATTCATCATCACGCCAAACTCTACTATGTTCTGCTGGATCTTTGGAATCCTTTCGAACTATATTTCTTGCCATATCTTGTAGGAGTTTATGCATTGCCAGTTTGTAACCACTAACTCTTGGATTAGTAACAAGGCATCTGTTAATGAGGGTCACAATCCCAGATTCTGCATGATAGTCATCCTCCAATATCATGCTCACATCATTTGCATATTCACCAAGAAACAAACAAGCAATATGGAGAAACAACTCTCGGTGACTCTCACATGGCAAGGTATCAAAACTCTTTTGTAGTACACCTTGGATTTTAATATTAATATCTCCTTCCAAGGGATTCAGTGAATCTATAGTACTTGTCCACGTTACAATTTTTGTCCCTTGGCCTTCAGATAGAGAAGAACCCAATACCTCGAGAGCTAGCGGATTCCCTTCACAATATCTTGCTAATTGTATTGCAAGCTCCTCAAAGCCTTCCCTAGGAACCTTAGATCCAAAGGCATGATAACTTAAAAGTTCCAATGATTCATGAACATTTAACAATTCGATTTTGTGGACATGGCACCCAGAAGATATGGACCCAAACCATGTATGTATGCTTAGATGCCTTGTTGTTATAATGATTTTGCTTTGTGTATGGAAAACCTTTGTTCCAACTAAAGTGTTTAGTGTATCTTTGTCATCGATGTCATCAATAACAATAAGCACCCTTTTTCTTTCTATAACCTTTTCGATCTGAAATGCTCCTTCAGAAAGATTAGATATCATTATGTTATTTCCTGAAACATCTTTGAGAAGTTGTTTCTGTAAACCAAGCAATACACCAGGCTGATTCTCAATCCCTTCAAGAAAACTGCTGCATTCAAAGTTTTGCTTGTTTAAGTTATAAATGTATTTGGCAAGTGTTGTTTTACCACTTCCTCCCATGCCGCAAATTGCTAGAACAGAATGATCAGGCTGTTCAGATCTCAACCATGAATTAATACCTTCAGCTCGAGTCTCTATTCCAGTTAGACCCGTCGGAATGCTAACGAGTTTCAAATCTAGTTCAGAGTAAACTTTTTGAACAATATTAGCAATAAAGGCCGTTTCAGACCTGGAAAGGAAAAGGATCACATTTAGAGCAAGACATCCAAAACTATTAAGAATGTAATTCATGAAATCTGACTAAAGACGTAATCTAATATGAAATTGTATTGTTTACTATTTAAATAAAAAAAGTTTTCAAACCTAATATGAAAAACTGAACAATGTTCGCCCTACTGGCGTCAATGTGGTTGCTTAATTCATTACATTTGTTTACATTAAAATTGTATTGTTTACTATTTAAATAAAAAAAGTTTTCAAACCTCTACTATGAAAAGAGCCATCAAATTGTGCAAAGTAACATAGCTTTTAGCAAACTGGGTGCTCATAAAAAACTTTATAACTTATAGTTATAGCGGGTCAGCAAACCATTACCGATGACAGCCGCCACCTCCCACTGTCGTCTTCCTTATTACCACCGTCATCCCCTCTACTTCCACCTCCGTCCTTGCCACCACCATCACAAGTCACTGCCTGTACTTCCACCACTGTCCTTATTATAGGTGGCAATCTTGACCCATTATTTAAAGAATGGATAGGTTGGGTATAAAAATTAATAGGGTTCCTTTCGATCACCTTAAACTAATCAATTGGTTATTTCACGTTTGCATGTTCCCACCTGAACCAACCCGACTTTGCTAGGCTTCATTTCACATGTTTTTTGTAAATCTGTTTGTTTTGACATTTATACTCATCATAAATAGAATGGAAAATGGTATAGCTACTAGGAACATGAAAGCATGATCCCCTCCAAATTACAAAACTCGACAGGCTACATGAAACAAAGATAGATATAGCTCTTAAAAACAATTTCTGTTGAATAAATAAAACGTAAAAAAAAAAAAACAATTCCAATGGGATGGGCCAATAAAATCCTAAATTGGCAAATGTCACGGTACCGGTACCAGTACAGTACCGAAACACGGGAAAAGTGGACACCGGTACCGATTATACCGGTTCGGTACCGGTATGTACCGGTGTTTTACCTGTAAATACCGGTATCGAACCGGTACCAAAAAACGGGGAATTAGGTACCGGTACCCACTATACCCGGTATGGTAGCAATAACTAAAAAGAAAGTATTCCATTGGGAGAGATATTGAAGCATACATACCCTGAAACAACCATCCCCTTCAAATCGGCAACCTCTGTTAGGGCTTCCTTCCACCGAATCACATTATCCTCCGTCCATTTCGAACCTTCTTTCACTCCAATGGTGAAGCTTCCGCGCTGCTTCCTGACATCCGAAGGATCGACGCCGTAAAACACAGGGAAAACCAAATGATGGACATTCCTCTTTTGCTGGAGGATCAACGAAAGCTCATCAAGGCACCATCTTGAGTCTGCAAAGTTTTCTGAAATTACAATGATTGAAGCTCGAGAAGTTGTTATTGATCTCTCGATTTCTGGCTTCAGTTCTTGACCCTCACGGATTTCATCATCGTCCCTGAAAGTCCTGATCCCGGCTTGATGCAAGGCCTTATAAAGATGATCGGTAAAAGAATGACGAGTGTCTTCACCTCTGAAACTGAGGAAGACATCGTACTCGTGATGGGTTGTTGGGGCAGATGTAGATGAAGATGAAGAAGTAGAAGCCATTTAATTTAATTTAAGAAGAGGAAGAGGTTGTGAAATCAGGAGAGAGAGAGGGGATTTAAACTGAAGGTTCTCAAGTAAAGGTGAGGGAAAGAAGATTTTAATAAAGCCAGTCAAAAGTCTTCTCAAAATATAGGGTCATGCTATTCCCACACGCAGAAAATTATTTTCACACCTCGAAGCGCCGCGCTATGGCCATAGCGGGGCGCTTCGGTCGACAAAAGGTGCTTCGATTGATGTTTGAGACATTCCTTACTGTTTGACAGACATAAAGCTGATTATGATGTTTTGTCGTTAACCCTTAGCGCCGCGCTTTGGCCATAGCGCGGCGCTTCGACCCAAATTTTCACTTTTAAAAAGCAAGCTACTGATTGAGGTTGGCCTGGTCTTCGTTTCGTTATTTGTTCTTCTTCTTCTTCATAAAAAAAAGCTTGAGGTTTTTTCTTCTTCAGAAAACGATGTCGTGGTTAAACAACTATATTTTCGGTCAATATTCTGACGAGACAGTTGTTCCTGATTCTTACGAGGGGACCGCTATTTCTGACTCGTATGAGAAACCGGTCTCGTCCAACTTGAGGGAGGCAGAGGTTGTATCTGGCATTCGTTATCGTGATAACACGGTAACGCTGGATTTGAATACCCCTGTGGAGGACCCTTACGCACAACAAGGTTATTCGAATTTCGGTTACGGTGGCGAGTACAACTTTGTACAGCAGGAGTGTGGTCCAAACGACAGTTACGGTTGTCAACAGAGCTTACAAGGTTATTCGAATTTCGGTTACGGTGGCGAGCACAACTTTGAACATCAAGTATATTCGGACCTCGGTGACGATGGTGAGCCGGGGGATGTGTCTGTTGACGAGGAAGGCTGTTACCCGGTTACGTTTTCGTTTGATACGACGCAGACCTTTTCGTCACGTAAAGAGTTGGTGCGTTGGGTACAAGACACGGCAAAAGACAACGGTTACCTCATTGTGACTAAGAGGTCGAATAAAAGAGGAGAGAATTACAAGATTTGGTTTCAATGTACTTTTGGTGGGGAGCATAAGAGTATAGCTACACAGAGGAAAACGGGTAGCAAGAAAATAGGCTGCCCGTTCGAGATGATCGGGTTTTCGGAATCATCCGGAAGTGTTTGAAGGATCGAGGGAACAATAACAAAAAACCTCCTGCTCTTCTGAAGAAAACTCGTGGTCGCCCAACATTGAAAACGCAGGAAGAAAGAAAGGTTGAAGCCGCTAGAAAAAGCTCGTACATTCCGTCGGAAGAAACTTGGGTCGAGGCCTCAGATGATCTTCCCCGTCACAGCTCGTACATATCACTCGAAGATTCTAGAAGACAAAAGAATACCAAACCGATCAACCTGCACCCTGATTTCTCGATGATCAAGCTCGGTCCTAAGACGGATATAGCGATCCGCAACTACGCATCTCAGATTCCCGAAGTGATCCATCCATACATCGTTAGAATAAAGGACGTGAAACCAGATGGTCATTGTGGGTTTCGATCGGTGGCTGTTGGGTTAGGAGTGAAACAAAATTCATATTTGATGATCCGGAAACAACTTATAAAGGAGTTACGTACGAACGAATCGCTTTGGAGGCAGTTTTTCGATCCGGAAAACATAGGACATTATGATGCGCTGCTTAGACGGATCAATTTCAAGGGGGTGGGACGAGCAGATATCGAAAATTACATGACGATGCCTGACACGGGGTTTCTTATTGCCCAACGATACGGTGTGATTGTTCACAGCTTCGACATGCGTGGGAGCTGTACAATTTTCCCTCTGCTGGGCGGGCCAAACGAAGCTGAGGAACCTCACCTGGTGGTTGCGGTTGTGTTCGTCGACCATGGGCATTTCATACATGTAGAGCTTGGAGGTTGTTATCCAATGCCTCCCCCAAACCCACTCTGGACAGCACACAGAACAGAGCGCGCAGCAGCCTGGCATACATTATACAGGGATCAGATCAACACGTACGAAATGCTTACGTATCGTGCCCCTGACCTTAATGTAACCCCATATGTTCACGATGTATGTTAAATGTGTTTAATAATAATCAGATTCAATACACACCTGTACGACCCAAAATGACAATATACATCATAATACTACAATTAATGAAAAAATATGTCATGTTCAGTTACGTTAGGCGGCTGATACACATAACACCTCTCACAGGAGTACTTGTGCTTTCAAACCAAAATGATACGATATAACGGAATAAGACATCACACGTAACCGATTTGATCCGGAACTTGCAATATAGTCCATATATAAAAGGTACGATCGAACTTCATTTATTGTTTTGGTTCAAGTTATGTGTTTCATTTTGTTTGATTTGGGCGGTATGATCGATCTTTGGGGGCTGTTCTTCAAAACGAAGAACTAAAGCGCCGCGCCGAGGCCAAAGCGCGGCGCTTTGGTTCATTTTAATTTTTTTTAATTATTTGTTTAATATTATTTGTTTAATATTATTTGTTTAATAATATTTGTTTAATATTATTTGTTTATTATTTATTTTATATTTAATATTATTTGTTTATTATTTAAAATTTTATAAATAATATTATTTGTTTATTATTTATTTTATATTTAATATTATTTGTTTATTATTTATTTTATATTTAATATTATTTGTTTATTATTTAAAATTTTATAAATAATATTATTTGTTTATTATTTATATTTAATATTATTTGTTTATTATTTATTTTATATTTAATATTATATTATCAACGTGCAGGGATGGATTCCTCCGATGACGAGATTGAGCATATGGAGGCTGAGGTAGATGTGGGCGAGGAGGGAGAGCCGGCATGTCCGTACCTGCAGTTTCCGCCGGGGTCACGGGCGAGGGGGAGATGCGCGAGGTTGCGCACCATCCCCCTTGGGGAGCATGTAGGGATAGATTGGAGCCTGCTGGAGACCGTGGGAGAGGCCGCGCGGGCGCGTGAGATAGTTGGACTAGATACTCCTTGGTCGCGCCTATTTGAGTTAGCGATGGAGGACTCGTACCCTGAGCTGACGTGGGAGTTTCTTTCCACGTTTACATACGCGCCGCATCCGGCGGATTACGTGGAGGACCCGGATTTTCCTGTCCACGAGGTTACATTCCGTCTCGCCGGTCAGGAGTTTGAGATGAGTGTGCGGCAGTTTGCTGTCCATACAGGTTTGTTTAAATAATATTATTTATTATTTTATATTTAATATCATTTGTTTATTTAATGTTATTTGTTTATTTAATATTATTTGTTTATTATTATTATTTGTTTATTTAATGTTATTTGTTTATTTAATATTATTTGTTTATTATTATTATTTGTTTATTTAATATTATTTGTTTATTATTATTATTTGTTTATTTAATATTATTTGTTTATACAGGTTTGTACACAGAGGCCGAGCTCGATACTGATTTATATACGCAGGCAGTTACGATGATGGACAGGCAGACGCTTATCAGTTTCTGGAGGGCCATTTCCAGGGTTCCCTTTGGGAGATCCTGGCAAAAGGCCACCACCATCAAAGACCCCTTGTTCCGATACCTTCACCATGTTATCGCGTCAACTATCGTGCCGCGGGAAAACAGCAGGGAGAAGGTCAACCTCAGTGACCTTTTCTTTCTATACTGTCTACTGCGACGACAGCCCTACGATCTAGCAGCCAGCCTGGCAGATTACTTTGCCACAGCATACCACCGGCAGCTCCACGGGTGGGTGCACACTGGCTCATACATCACCGCCATCGCACGCTCGCTCGGGATCGTGCCCGAGGGAGATCCGGTGCTGTCCGATCCGGTCCCGTCTACCAGGTTGGGCCGCGCGTCAGTTTCTAGCATGCAGATCACCCGTCGCTTTGATGTTGGTCTGAGGTTTAGGGGCCAAGACGGGCTGATTTGGCAGCCGGAGCCGGTGCCGGAGGTCATCCCGGTTGTTATTGAGTTGAGGCCTGGAGTGTTGGCCCCTCCTGCTGAGCAGGCGGCCGCTCGACAGGCTCAGTTACAGGCTCTGGGACTCGATCAGTTCCCGGGCCAGCCTCAGGCTGAGGCTCAGGCTCAGGAGGAGCCTCAGGCTCAGGCTCAGCCTGTATTAGAGGATCCGGCTCAGGAGGAGCATATCGAGGAGATCCCGGTACCACCAGTTCAGCCAGCTCCTGAGCCGCCACAGTACCCGCAGCACGTTTACGCTGACCTGCCTCCGGTAGCGCGTGAGGTGGCTCGGGACTTCGACCGGCGCCTCAGACGCCAGGCCGCACGCCAGGACTGGATCATCGAGACGCTCGTTTCTCTACGAGAGTTCGCTGGGTTGCCTCCACTTCCCCTCCCACCGTCCCCACCGCACGAGGATTAGTACCTTAGTTTGTTTGTATAGTGTTTTGTTATGTATTATGTAGTCAGTTGTACCTTTTTGTTTTGTATGTACAAACTGATATATATTTACATCACGTTGGTTTTGGATTGTTTACGTTTAATTCTTATGGCTTTCGGTACAATTTATTTAACGTGTTCGTTTAATTTAACAAAATAAACTAGGTTAACAGTTTATAAAGACGCACTTATATTATATACGTTCTATAAAAATAATGACGTAAAAAAACGTAATTATAAAACAACGTATTATAAAACTCAAATACAATTTTTTCCTTCAAAAAACACTACCAAACTAACCCACATCCCACCTATTTCAAAAAAAAAACAACACAACTTCCAGCCAACACTTTTTGTCTTTTTGCACACTCAAAGCGCCCCGCTTTGGCCATAGCGGGGCGCTTTGAGTGTGCAAAAAGACAAAGGCCGTGTGCGAATAGACCAAGCCATAATATATTACATATGCCACACTAGATATGAATAACAATACGAGAATACATATGCTGTTAATGATCTTTCTAGCAACCATGGGACTCAAAACTAGAATAAACATAATAAAAGGTTGTCTAAGGCTCTAAGCTCAAATAAGTTTTATATCATTTTTCTAAAAGTTTTGGGGGGTGAAATTGTGGATAAGAACTGGAAATATTCTTATTGGACAATGCTAATGTTAGTTGACATCTTACTAAGTTCAGTGATGCACTTAATTAAAGATAAATAATGTGTTTTGATTATCAAGTGATTTATTTATGTAATGTTAATCTTAATAATAGATTTATTTATGTAATGTTAATCAAGTGATTATCAAGTGATTGATTATCAGGGGATATTTTATGTGTGGAAAGACCAATTACTTTCAGACACAATGAACGTCAATCCCTTTAGACATGACATTAATGCATTTACTAATGAGTTTGCGGGGCTACTCATCAGAAACTTTCAGATAAATCACGTCTTTTTTAATACAAGAACTTTAGTTATTTTCAGTTTTTGAAATAGTTTTTGTTTTTATTGGTATAATTTCAGGGTAACTTGACTTTGTATGTCCATTGTATAGTTATACCCTCAGGTTTTGAACTCAGTTTAATAATGGATGATTTTGTATATTTGTTGCAGGTTAGTTTAATAATGTAGAGAAAAATGCAATTTACGTCCCTGTAGTATGTCCCAAACATCTACCTGAGCCCCTAAATTCATTTTTTTGTTTTTTGAGCCCCTGAGCTTATGAATTCATAACACTTTGAGTTCCTGCCGCCAGTTTGACTGTCTGAGGCAGAGGTAAGACCGTCTTTTGGCATATATTAATAACACTTTGCGTCCCTATGGTATGAGTGAAATATCAACCTGAGCCCCTAAATTCATTTTTTTGTTTTTTTGTTAAGAAATCTAATAATTCAAATTAACTCTTTTATTTTTAAATAAATGCAATCTAATAATTAACTCTTTTTAAATAAATGCAATTTAATAATTAAATGTATACTATATATAACAAATTATTAAAGCCTAAATTGTATATTAAATGTAAACTTTTAATATATACAATACAGAGACAAAACGTCATACCAACTTCGTAGACTTGACGGAACTTACAGACTCGATAACAAAAGACCGTAACATACAATACAGAGACAAAACGTCATACCACCACAAGCAATTGTGGATCTTTACTGACGGGTGCACTTCAGAATGTAGCAGATATGAATGAATATAACCCCAGTGTAGGTAATTACATATCTGCCACTGGGGTTATATTCATTCATATGAATGAATATAACCCCAGTGTAGCTCTTTGATTTTCCTTGAAATTCCAGAGCTCGCTAATTACATATCTGCCACTGGGGTCGTATTCATTCATATGCAATTGATTGTTCTGATCAATCACTTCCTTATGTGCACCGCACCATCTTCTAGGAGGTTGTCAAGTGTTATCGCCTTCGTAGTTGGTGTTTTGCGTATCTTTACATCCGCAGCCATTCTGTACAACAAAACACATTCAAATGAGGAACACATTCTGTCACACCCCAACCGATGGCGGAATCATCGGGGCGCGGCACTATGCGAACCAGATTGCTCAAGAGAATCCATAACAACTATATTGCGACAGTATTTAATGCGTTCATTATCCCATACTAATAAACAATACAATCACGTAAGGTATCACAGATTTCTTGTCCTCTCGAACAATACAAATCCGACAACATAGATTTTAGGTGAGTTTCTAGACTTCCTAGCTTGATTTGATGTAGACTGCGATCTAACCTACAACATACGTTAAAATAATGTCAATACAAAAGTATTGGCGAGTATACAGGTTTGATATGTAGTAGCGTAATAGATTAAAAAGTGCTGCGAATTTCCACATGCATAAATGTAATACACGACATATATACTCACAAAACTGATACTACCAGCTAAGTCCTCGATGCTCGATTCTTCGATGGCATAACTAGACCCCGTCGGGCGCAATAGTACTATACTAGTCGTGGTGGGACGTCACGAGTATAAGTCCTAGCACATATGCAACTAGCATCACGTATATCTATGCATAACAGTTATTCGCAAGTGATAAATTTATTGATTGAGTAATTCGTTTGATAAGTTCGATTTGTTAGGAACGTATTCTACACCCAAAAATGCGATAAAAAGGGGTTCAAGTATACTCACAGTGCGTATTTGGTAGGCTAACACAGCTTGGTTGGATTGACAGGAAAGTGTCTGAGAATACCCTGATTACAAACTGATTGCATGAGCGTCTGATATCGCGTTAAATGATAGCGGGATAAACAAGAAATGAATGATAATCCGATCGAATGCCGGCCCGTTCGGGTGGGCTGCTATCCGATCGGATGGGCTGCTCGATCGGCTAGCCTGTCCGATCGGCTGGCTTGTCTGGGCTGTCCGGTCGGCTGCCTTGTCCGATCGGCTGGGCTGTCCGGTCGGCTACCTGTCCGATCGTCTGGCCCGTCCAGCTGTATTCGACAAAGTTGAAGGTTTTTCGGTGATTTTGGTCGAGACGTTGCTGTGGCGTGCTAAACAACTACAATTCCATCAAGTCCGACTTGTTCTAATGGCCGGGAACCACCCCGTTCCATCAGATCTGGTCGTTCTTGACGGTTTTTCCATGTTTAACCCGAAATTGGTCGTCTCTTCGTTAGAAATCAGATCTTGGACCAACACGACACTAATAATGAGTAGAAGGTCGGTATAAGCTCTGATTCTACCGTTCTTGAGTGCTTTGAGTGTAGAAGGGTTGAAAGAAAGTTGGAAAAACTATCTTCCAATCCTTTCAGTCATGATTATGTGTAGATCCGTGGGAAAATGTTGTTTATTCTTATGGAAATCCTTTGAATCTGAGTTGTTCTTGGTGGAATGAGGCCAACACTTGAAGTTAATAAGAACTTCATGTCACACCCCTATTTTCCACGTATCACCGGTGGGCCCGGTGGGGAGTATAGTGACGTAGTTGGTATCATCATAGACAAACAACACAATATATAAATGCACAGCGGAAGCAAAGATAGATTCATTTCAACTTTAATAAAAACGTAATATTAAATATCACTGATAGTTGAAACGTATCCACAGATGGATCGAAATAAAATAAGATATTGTTCAACAGTTTATTGTCGTCCAAGCTTGCGAGACTTATTGTGGACGCTCTAGGAGACAGCCAGCCTATTTCGTGTAGTACCTGCACTTAACCTTTTTGGGAAAAATACGTCAGTTTACACTGCTAAATACAATTTAACTGACTCATTTGAAAAGGTTTGAAAATTGATTTAATGCTCAAGGCACAAAACATTTTTATAACTTGGGTCAATTATTTAATATAAACTTGTGAACGAATTATATGTTACTTGTGCGTTCAGTAGCCCGATCCGTAGACCGGGTTAAAGATTAATTGACACACCACATGTTTATTTACGCACAGACAGGTGTACGCCTACACCCCGCGTTTGGTCGTGGCCATTTCGTAAAATGATGCCAAGGATATCCGGGACATGGTCATTAACCCCCCAAAGGCTTTAAGTGAACAAGACTGTTTAAACGAGCCGATCAAATTAATCAATTAAGCACCCAAACGATGTTAAGAATTTGATGCTCGATCAAGCGGTATTTTATATACCGTAACCCAAGCCCGTATAGGGAAAATAAGTTAAAAGTATTTACCTGAGTAAGTATCAATCACAACAAGAAAAATGCTAGTAGCTTTTACCGGTGCTTCCTAATCTAGAACGAAGGTTTATAATAACCTATTAGACTTCTAACGGGTCTTTATTTAAGCTTAAGCTTAGACCGGTTAGCTTTAAGGACGATACGGTTCAAACGCACGATTAAGCGAAGACCGGATAGAATGTGATTTAGACCCGACAAGTTTGAATACTTGTATAATATGGGTATACTAAATACATTCTGGATTTTGAGACAAAAATGATAAGGTTTGACCCGTCTCGGTCAATTTATGCAAACTAGTTACATAAACCGCACCGAACGCGAAAAGAGCGTTACGGGTAACCATAAGAGTCATATGCAAGTTCCCTGATATAATATGCTCTAAATATGTTGAAATATCAGTAAGATAACTTCTATTTTGCCCAAAATGAATTTAAACACAATTTATGCCTCACAAGGGCATTTTGGTCATTTAAAAGATTATGAAAGAGTTAAATCAGAATTCTGAGTTACAGGTCTGGTCTATACAGTAAATATACTTAATTTTATATGTTATAAGAGTAGGGTATGACCCATAAGTGAAAATCATCATTTAAAACCAAACTATGCACCTTAGGGGTATTTTGGTAATTTCACAAGGGCTAAAAACGTAAAAATCTGGAATCTGAGTTTATAAACTTATACTTACAGTTATTTTATAAAAATATACTAAAAACATCAGTAGGTATCATCCTTATATGTTTAATATGGTTATAGTGTATACTATGCGATAAAAACGCTTAAAAGGGCGATTTAGAGCCATTTCCGGGTTTGTAAGAGAAAGCTGATATTTTTATATTTCCAGAATGCTCAAAATACTTTATTTATCAAATGAAATCAGTAGAAAAAGGTTTGGGGTCAAAAGGATTTATAAAACTCATTTTATAGCCCAAAAGGGCAAAACCGACAATAACCGATTCAAGGCTAAAACTCTATGATTTAATCAGTTTAAAAATTATTAAAAATCCTTATAATTCCCAAAATATTATATAACAACAGTAAGTATACACTTTGATGTCAAAAATTAGGTTTTGATAGGCGTTATGCTCATAACGCCGTTTAATTAATAAAAACCGTTTTATTTGCGATATTGAGCATAACTCACAATCCATACCTCGGATTGATGTCAAACTTTCGGTGCAGGTTTATAATTCATTAACAAAGGTTTCTACTCTATCACTTTTTCAAAAATCGCGTTTTATAGTAAAAAGGGCAAAATAGTCATATTTAAGCATAAACCGGTAACATGCATATGAATCTGATAAGTGTTGAACCAAATTGTAAAATCTCAGAGAATTAAACTTATATGAAAGTTGGTCCAAAATATGCTCTAATGCAGATCTCAAACATGCATGAACGGATCCGAACCGATAGTCAAAGAAAAAGTCAATTTATGTGACTTTCGGTTCCGATTCGGGTTTAAACTGGAAATTGTCGAGTTGATCAAGTTGAAACATGTTCTTACATTATTTATAAAGTTATTTTGATGATCAAACAGGTTGCATGTAGCCTACATTACTGATTATGCTTAAATTTGCAAAAACACATTCTGTTGACTTTTTAAGAAATGTTTTGACTCGACAATTAACATGCTTAGAGTGTGAATCTGAAAATACCCCTTTAGGGGTTTGTTACACACATAAATACCAACATGTAGGTACTTTTAATTTGAGATTTGACAGAGCCAATCTCGTTTAATTTCAAAGTCAAGTCTAAAATACGATAGTTTGACTTTCGGTGAAAATACTAAGCTAGAACGAATTAGAGAAGGACATGAACACTTACAATGGTCCTAAACAAGCTTAGAGATCACTATGAGGCTGCCTTGTCGTCCAGAAATGCTCCAGGAGAAGTCTTGTGAATTTTGAAAGTTCAAGTGTTCTTATGTTTCTAATACAAGTGCCTTATAAGCAGATTTAGATGTGTTGTGAGGCTGCCACAGAGGTTCACAAGTGTTGTAAGACCTGTACAAGTGTCCTAGGATGCATGAAATTCGATTGGTGAGGTTCTGAGTCGATTACAGCTGCATACAACTCGACAAACAGCCAAGAAAACCGACATCTGCAGGTTTTGTCGCTGGGCGCTGGGTCGCGGGCCGCGACAGGCCCCTCGCGGGCCGCGTGCGAGTGGTCGACCAGCTTAGTAAGTTTCAGCCATTTTGCAATTCAGTCCCTGATCTTATGATACGTGTTTAAGCTATTTAATTGCACTCTAAACCCTTGAAATCTGATTTTTATGAACCTTGGGACTTTTATAAACTTGGGTATATCCTCGGTTAACTTTGCGCTTACCCGAAAAGTCACGAAATTCACGATAACGTATTTAATCTTTCGTGTACGGTTTTAATCACAACTTTCTCATACGTTCACGAAATTTCATGAAATTTTTATCACATGCTCTTGTGAGTATATTTTATCATTACAAAGCTTCGGGTTTGCCAAAAGATCACTCAGAGGTATAAATTCAACATGTTGACACGTTTAGCCCCTCTAGTTTGTAATTCCTCACTTTCTTCCACTTTTCGCTTCGTATGATCCGTGATTTATCCGTTTTTGATTATAAACACCATGTAGGGTTATTGTAGGGCCTATTTATCAATTGTTGACACTTTGGACCCTTATATTCACACAGTTTCACCGTTTGTCAACTTTAGTCCCTCTAAAGTATGCTTTTACATATTCAAGTCCATGACACGTGTCAAGACATTATTGGACCTGAATTTCCGAGGTGTTACATCCTCACCCCCTTAAAAAAAATCTCGACCCCGAGATTTACTGAAACAAATGAGGGTATTTTTCTTTCATCGTGGATTCTACCTCCCATGTGTATTCGGGACCTCTACGGGCATCCCATTTGACCTTAACAATAGGTACATGCTTCCTTCGAAGCTTCTTTACCTGTCGATCCTCAATCGACAATGGCTTTTCCACAAATTTCAGGCTTTCGTCTATATGTACATCCGTATGCGGTATAACTAGCGATTCATCAGCGAAACACTTCTTCAGGTTACAGATGTGAAAAACATTATGTATAGCACTAAGCTCTTCAGGCAAGTTTAACTTATAAGCAACTGACCCGACACGTTCGATAACCTCGAAAGGTCCTATGTATCTCGGGCTTAGCTTGCCTTTCTTACCAAATCGCATCACCCCCTTCCAGGGTGATACTTTAAGCAATACTTTATCACCTACTTCGAAGTGAAAATCTTTACGCTGTGGATCCGCATAACTTTTCTGCCTATCCCTGGCAGCTTTCAAGCGATCGCGAATCTGGACAATCTTGTCCGTCGTCTCAAAAACTATTTCTGGTCCTGATAGTTGGACATCTCCAACTTCTGCCCAACAAATAGGCGATCTACACTTTCTACCGTATAAGGCCTCAAAAGGCGCAGCTTTTATGCTGGTGTGGTAGCTATTGTTGTAGGAGAATTCGATTAATGGCAGGTTCTTATCCCAATTGCCACCTAAATCGATCGCACATGCACGCAGCATGTCTTCCAACGTTTGAATAGTACGCTCACTCTGACCGTCAGTCTGAGGATGATAAGCCGTACTAAAGTTTAAACGTGTGCCCAAAGATTGTTGGAAACTTTTCCAAAAATGTTACATGTATCTAGTATCTCTATCAGAGATGATAGACACAGGTATTCCATGCAAAGCTACAATCTTATCAACGTATAACTGGGCTAACACATCAGAGCTATAAGTCTCCTTAATGGGTAGAAAATGTGCTGACTTCGTCAGTCTATCCACTATGACCCATATAGTATCATTTCCCTTCCTCGTCTTTGGTAACTTGGTGATGAAGTCCATTGTCACCATCTCCCATTTCCATGTGGGAATTTCAGGTTGTTGTAACAAACCTGACGGCTTTTGATGCTCAGCTTTGACTTGCGCACAAGTCAAACATTTAGACACATAAGCAGCTACGGACTTTTTCAAACCAATCCACCAGTAGTTGGCTTTTAGATCCTGGTACATCTTATCAGCTCCAGGATGAACGGAATATTTGGAACTGTGGGCTTCCTGGAGGATAACATCTCGAAGTCCTCCAAAAACTGGAACCCATATTCTTCCATTCAATCTAAGCATTCCGTCTTTGTCATGGGATAATTGCTCCTCAGTTACTCCCAGTTTTTCTTCAGGATAATTAGCTTCCAACACAGCTTCCTTCTGTGCAGCTAATATCCTTTTGTTCAAATCATTCTTGATTTCAATGCGCTTGGCATTGATTCTTATTGGCTTAACTCTTTCCTTCCTACTCAAGGCGTCAGCAACTACATTTGCTTTGCCGGGATGGTACTTTATTTCACAATCATAATCATTTAGAGTTTCCATCCATCGTCTTTGTCGCATGTTCAAGTCCTTCTGATTGAACAAATGTTGAAGGCTCTTATGATCCGAATAGATCACACACTTGGTACTATATAGGTAATGTCTCCAAAGTTTCAATGCAAATACCACGGCACCCAACTCCGAGTCGTGGGTGGTGTAGTTCTTTTCGTGCACTTTTAGTTGTCGTGAAGCGTAGGCAATAACCTTGCCTTTCTGCATGAGTACACAACCCATACCAGTGTGTGATGCATCACAGTACACCACAAATTCTTCTATACCATCTGGCAATGTTAACACTGGTGCATTGCTTAACTTTTTCTTCAAAATGTCGAAAGATTCCTGCTGCTTAGGGCCCCAATCAAACTTAACCTTCTTTCGTGTCAACGAGGTTAGGGGTGCAGCAATCCTAGAAAAGTTTTCGATGAAACGCCTGTAATATCCTGCTAAACCCAAGAAGCTGCGAATCTCAGTAGGCGTCTTTGGCTCTTGCCAATTCATAACTGCTTCCACCTTAGCGGGATCCACTTGGATACCACGCTCACTCACCACATGTCCAAGAAATTGGACTTCTCGAAGCCAAAATTCGCACTTCAAAAATTTGGCGTAAAGTTTCTCTTGATGTAGAAGTTTGAGAATACAACGAAGGTGTTTCTCATGGTCAGCTTGGTTCTTTGAGTAAATAAGGATATCGTCAATAAAGACGATGACGAATTTATCTAGATAAGGCTTACAAACGCGATTCATGAGATCCATGAATGCGGCTGGCGCATTAGTGAGCCCGAAAGGCATCACTAGGAACTCGTAATGTCCATAACGAGTCCTAAACGCTGTCTTGTGAACATCTTCATCTTTGACCTTCAACTGATGATAGCCTGATCTCAAATCAATCTTAGAAAAGTAGCTTGCTCCTTGTAATTGATCGAACAGATCGTCGATCCTGGGCAAAGGATATCTATTCTTGATAGTGACTTTGTTAAGCTCACGGTAATCGATGCACAGACGCATCGACCCATCCTTCTTCTTGACAAACAAAATTGGCGCTCCCCAGGGAGACGAACTAGGCCTAATAAAACCTTTAGCCAATAGATCGTCTAACTGCGTCCTTAATTCCTTCATCTCCGTTGGTGCTAACCTATAAGGCGCTCTCGCTACTGGTGCTGCACCCGGGATGATGTCAATTCGGAATTCCACTTGCCTATCTGGTGGTAAACCAGGTAGTTCTTCGGGAAAAACTTCAGGATATTCCGAAATGATAGGGATGTCTTCAATCCTGGGCTTTGGCTCATCAATCGTAACTTGTGCCATATAAATGACACAGCCCTTCTGCATACATCTGGATGCCTTGAGCATGGACACTTGCTCAGGCAATCCATGCTGAGTATCCCCTTGGATAGTGAGTGACTCACCAGATGGAGTCTTGACTACAACTTGCTTTCTGTTGCACATAATCTGGGCTTGGTTATGCGACAACCAATCCATGCCTATCACTATATCAAAGCCGGCTAGCTTAAAGGGAAGTAAGGACAATGGAAAAGAATGATTCCTAATGGATATAACACATCCATCTAAAACAGTTGAGGCGGTTTCTATGGTTCCATTTGCTAATTCCACCTCATATTTCACGCTTAAGGGTTTTACAGGTAATTTCAACAAGTCACAAAACTTATTATCCACAAAAGACTTATCGGCTCCTGAATCAAACAACACTCTAGCAAAAACATCATTTACAAGAAAAGTACCTGTAATGACGTTGTCATCTTGAATAGCTTCCCTAGCGTCCATTTTGAAGACTCTCGCATTTGTCTTCTTTCCATCATCGGCCTTCTTGGCGTACTTCGGGCAATTAGACTTGATGTGCCCCTTTTCGTTGCAACCGTAACAGGTTGCATCCTTCAATTTCTTACATTCCAACGTCTTATGATCCAATGATTTGCAAATCCCACAGGGTCTCACTTGAGACTGGGATTTCGGCTCAAAACGACACTTCCCAAAATGGTTTTTCTTGCAAGTCTTACATCTGGGCTTATCTCCCGATTGTTGCCCATCTCTCTTAGATCCCGACCCTTTCCTGTGGTCGTTATTTCCTCGGTGTCTCTTTTCCGATCTTCGTGAGGTATCGTCCTCACGCTTTCTCTTATTCTCTTCTGAGTTCCGAAGTGCCCTCAACCTGACTACGTCCATGGTAAGGGAGAGAGATAGATCAGCTGCTGATCTAAAGGTTGCCGGTCTTGACGCTTTAACACTTGATTTGATCTCAGGGGCTAATCCCCCAATGAAACGGGCAATCCTTTTCGGTTCCGGGGTTACCAAGTATGGAACCAACCGAGATAGAGTGTTGAAAGTGGTGAGATATGCCTGGCAGTCTAAATTTTTCATCACCAAAGATACGAAGTCTGACTCGATCCTTTCAACTTAATGTTGTGGGCGAAAATTCTCTTTAATAAGGGCCACAAACTGATCCCATGACATACTGTAAAGTGTGGCCTTTCCGGCAGCTTGTATAAGAGATTTCCACCACGCTAGAGCGTCTCCCTTGAACGATTGGGATACGTATTTCACCACATCTCTTTCAGCGCAACCGCTGATGTCCACTACAGTATCCATTTCGTCTAACCAGGTCATGCAATCGACCGCTCCTTTTTCCCCAGTAAAGTCTCTGGGTTTACAAGACACGAAGTACTTGTAAGTACATGATTTGGTTTGAGGTTTAGCTTCAAACTCTTTCTCCTTTGGGGGAACACTATTTTGATTCGATGAATGTCGGTCATTATCCTTTTTGGGTTCCTCCTTTTTAGGTACCTCTTTCTTAGAGGGCGGCTTGCTATGAGCCTCTGAGTGCGTTCTCGGCTTGGAACGTGATGCAGTTCGGGTCCTACTTCGGGTCCCGCTTGCTTCACTAAATTGTCTATTCAGGGCTTCAACAACGGCATCATTCACTAGTGCTTTCAATTCTGCACCAGTTACTAATATCTGAGCATTTTCAGGGTTTTGTGCCGGATGGCTGTTTAATTCTTCAGACTTAGCCATTGTAGTCTTAATTTGCTACATAAAAATATGGACAAGGTCTATTTAGAAATTTAAACAGTATTGTCGTTCTTGACGATTTATTAACCATGGTAAATAAAAGCCATATTAGTTAATTTAATAATTTCATTCAGGATTTTTAGTAATAATCTTTTTGGAATGAAACATAATGTTGGCATAATAAGCCTAGTCACATAGACAAATTTCTAAATTACAAATTTAGATCTTGTAGGATTAAAGTTTGCATATAAGACAAATCAATCCTTTTCTTGGCAGGGAGTTTATAAACCACAGCTGCCTTTTTGTTTTATATGACATTAATTATAACCCGTAGGCATTTTGTCACAACCAAATATATATAGAAATATTAAACTTGGGTAATTTATTAAAAAGGGTGGCATGTGATTTTACGGACCACACTTAGCCAAGAATGTTAACATGTTTACAGATGTTAACAGAGATTTGAATCTTTTTAAACAGGTTCTACCATATTGGCTAGATTTAACATAACAGCTAGGTTTTACCTTTTTAAGATTCTTATTATTTTATTAAAATGGTACTCCAAAATAATAAATGTTATTTTTTGTAACACCTCGAAAATTCACGTCCTCTAAGGTGTTGACACGTGTCATAAAGTTTGAACGTGTGAAAGAATGTTATAAAAGGACTAAAATTGACAAACATGGAAAGTATGAGATTTTACGGATTCTAAGTGTCAACAGTGAATAAATATACTTCATAATAACCCTACATGATGTTCATAACATCAAACGAATAAATCATGGATCATACGAAGCTAAAAGTGAGAGATTACAAACTACAGGGGTTAAATGTGTCAACATGTTAAAGATATACCTCTGAGTGACCTTTTGACAAACCCGAAGCTTTGTAACTATAAATTAGGCTCACTAGAATGCACGATTAAAATTTCATAAAGTTTCGTTATCGTATGAGAAAGTTATGATCAAATTCGTGTGCGAGGGGTTAAAGTGTTAACGTTGAAAGTTAAGGCTTTTCGGGTTAACCGGAAATGTTCAGGGACTTGGCAAAGTGGGTATAAGTCCTAAAGCCCTTATGGGTAAATGTAAGGGGGTCAAAATGCAAGAAATAACCCTAATTACCCCTTCGTGAAGCCAAAGGTCAACCTGGAAAACAAATAAAAATCAAAATTCTGATTTCGCTTGGCTAGGCGGCCCGCGTGGGACTTAGTGAACTTTGAGGCGGCCCGCGTGGGAGGCCCAGATGCAGAAAAACGTGCTGGTTGCCTGTTCAGCCTTCTAAACGACTTGTAATGCATCTAAACCCTTCCAAGAGGCCCCTAAACGACCCCTAGACACTAGTGACACATGTTGAAAGGTTGTGGACAGTAGTAGACTTAGTTGTCAACTAATTGTGGTGCCTAAATCCACTATATAAGGCCATGTAGTGCAACAATGTTCCACACACCAATTCCTGCATTCTTGGATCAATTCTGGAGCTCTCAAGGAGGTCCAACTGATCTTAAGTCGTGCATAGGACTCTTGTAAGTCTTCTAGTTCTTCTTTAATTGAGTTTAGCTTGTTTAATTAGCTAAAAGTCAAACCGTCGTAATTACGGTTTGACTTCGAGATTAGTCTATAATGGCTCAGTTATATCTCGAATTAAAAGTAGTTATGAGTTGGTATTTATGTGGGTAATAAAACCTCAAAAGGGTTTCCCCTGATCACCACTCTAACCAGGTCAAAAGTCGGGTCAAACTTTTAAGTAAAAAGTCAACAGGATGCTTAAAATGTCATTTATGCATAATTAGCTATCTAGAACATATATAACCTATTTGATCATTGTTATAACTTAGTAATAAGTGTAATAACATGTCCGAACATGTTCAACCCGACTATTTCCTGTTTTGACCCGGTTCGGAACCGAAAGTCACATAGTTTGACTTTCACTTTGACTTTCAGTTCTGACCCGTTTAGGTATGTTTTAGAAATGCCTCAGAGCTTAAATTGGATTAGGTTACATGTTAGAACAACCCTCTGTGATTATACACCTTGGTTCACTAGTTATCCAATTAATATGCCGATTTCCGTTAATTGCTCATATGTTGACCGTTATGCCCTTATTACCTTAAAACGTGATTTATGAAAATGTAAAAGTGTAGAAACCTTAGTTACTGATATATAAACTTGTATGCAAAGTTTGACATCAGTTTGACTTATAGATTAAGAGTTATGCTCAATATCGCAAATCTAATGCTTTATGTTAATAAAATGGCGCAATTAGCGTACAGCCTAGTTAAGCCTACTTTTTGGTATCAAACTTAATACCCACTGATATAAAATATTATTTTGGGATTTTTAAAGATTTTTAATTAATTTTAGGCTGAGCATAACTAGTAGTCGTAGGCTTAATCCGGTAATTGTCGGTTTTGCCCTTACGGGCCATAAAATGAGTTTTACTTATCAAAACGACTCCAAACCTTTTGCTACTGATTAGTTATGATAAATAAATTATTTTAAGCCTTCTGGAAATATAAAAATATCAGAGTTAAGTATCGAACCCGGTAATGGCCTTTAATCGCCTTAATTAGCGTTTTTAGCGCGTAGTATGTTTTTAAAATCATATTGGACATACCCGGGTTGATACCTACTGATATAAGAGGCAAATTATAATATGTTAACAGTAAGCAAAGGTTGATAAACTCAGACTTCGTTTTTGAGCTTTTCGGCTTATGTGAAATTACCAAAATACCCCTACGGGGCATAGTTTGGTTAAAAATGATAAATTTCACATATATGCTTTAGCCTACTGTTATAACTCATCAAATTGAGTATGTTTATTGTTTACATCAGACCTGTAACTCAGTTAAACATCCACACGCTTTTACAAACTTTAAAATGACCAAACTACCCCTACGGGGCATAGTTTGTGTTTAAATTAGTTCGGGGCATAATGAAAGACATCCTACTGATGTTCCAACATATTTGAAGCATATTAACTTAGGAAACCTGTATATGGCTCTTACGGATACCCGTTATGCTTATTACGCGTTCGGTTCGGTTTATGTAACAAGTTTACATAAATTAGCCGAAACGGGTCAAACCTTATCGGTTTTATCTCAAAATCCAGAATGTGTTTAGTTTACCCATATTATACAAGTCTCCAGACTTGTCGGGTCTAAATCACATCCTATTCCGGTCTTCGCTTAATCATGCGTTTTGAACCGTAAACCTTTCCTTAAAACTAACCGGTCTAAGTTACGACTTAAATAAGACCCGTTAGGAATTTAATAGGTTAATAAAACCTTCATTCCAGATTGAGAGCCCCAGTAGAAGTACTTGTGCTTGCTGATTAGAGTATACGGCTGAGTATAAATTGCATTGCTAGCTCAGGTAAATACTTTTAACTTATTTTCCCTTATACGGGCTTGGGATACGGTATTATAAAAATACCGCTTGGTCGGGTGTAGAAACCTTTTAATCGGAGATGATTAAATTGCATAATCCCGTTTTAATCTGTATTGATTGATAACAAATAACATTGGGGGTTAATGACCGTGTCCTGGATATCCTTGGCTCATTTTAAAAAGTGAATGGCCACGACGTAAGCACAAGGTGTAGGCAAAACACCTCCTGTTGCATATGTATAACGTATACTCACTCGTAAGGGTATCTTCTTGTGAGATTATATTTGTGGTGTGTCGATTAATCTTGTCCGGCTTGTATTGTATAATTACCGGCCCTAAATGTTGGACAACCAGGTAAATCGGATACAAGATTTTTATTAATAAAATTGTCCCAAGTATAAAAGATTAATTTTGCCTCTGTGCATTTTAATCAATGTGTCAAGATATTTTGTGCCGTTTGCACTCGAATCACTTTTCAAACTCTTTTTCCAAAATGAGTCAGTTAATTGTATTTACCAGTGTAAACTGACGTATTTTCCAAAAAGGTTAAGTGACAGGTACTATGCGTAATTGGATGGGAGCTCAGGGCGTCACTAGGGAATCTTGAAAGTTCTAGATGCCTAAAGTCTGTTGAACAGTTTTCTTTTATTGATCCGCCTGTGGATCCTTTACCTTCCGTTGTAATACTTTGACATTACTTATATTCGGAATGTAATATATTTATCTTTTGCTTCCGCTGTGCATTATTATATTGTGTTGTTTGACCATGATTTTGCCAACCACGTCACGATACTCCCCTACCGGGCCCACCGGTGACACGTGGAAAAATCGGGGTGTGACAGGTTGGTATCAGAGCCAACATTGAGTGAATTAAACACTAGCTTTTTGTGTTTAATCTCAATGACACAATTGCACATTCCTAAATCTTCTGAGTCTAGACTTAACTTAGGAATATTCTCAATCCTAATCTATAAATTTTTGCTTCCAATTTTTATATATATATTGGATACGTCGCCAAGCGAAGAAACTGTATTAGAAATTCTCCACATACGGAGCCTTGAAATGCTGAGCTTTGTACCGCGGCCAGGATGAAACGTACAACCAAGGAGAAAGCATTCAGACATAAAATGAAGAGGAAACTCCTTTTGCTACAGATCGTTTCTTTGATAGTCCTTATAAGGACATATTTATCTTTCAGTCCCTTTAAGGACACATTATCCCTTCAAAGACCCGCTTAGGGCAACTCTGTACTTCTATTTTCATATAATGGATTGATTAAATTAAGTTTTCATTCTAAACATGAAATATGAAATAAATGGAAAATAACATCCCTTAGAAGGGAAGTGCCTACGGGCTATAATTAACGTCCTCTGAGACTAAAGACGGTGGTAGCCTACAGCTCACTGTCAAGAAAAGGTAATGAACTTTGATTCACACCTAAATGCCTCGATCCTAGACGATCATGGCTTATAAATTAAAATTGTCCACGTGACTAAGCCTTTTGTGCTATTACTAAATGCCTCGATCCCAGACGATCATGGCTTATAAATTAAACTTGTCCACGTGACTAGGCCTTTTGTGCCATCACTAATTCATAAATTGCCCTGATTCTCTAAAATCTTGGCTTATAAATTAAACTTGTCTACGCGACTAGGCCATTTGTGCTATTATTAAATTATAAATTAGGATTTATGATAAAAATCCTGAATAAAATAAATATCCTTACTTTCCTGCCAGTATGCATTTTAAAGATAATCTTAAAGGTGAAACCTAGCCTACACGGCCAAGATGGTGAAACCTACTCAAGAGATTCAAATCCTTGTTAACACCTAAGAACGTGTTAGCACTCTTGACAAATGTGACTCGAGAAAATCACAACAGTCATCCTTATATTAGATTCTTCAAATTTCCTTATCTAGCCTATTGATTTAGAAATCATGGCTTATGTCATCCTATAAGATGATCATATTATAAACATCCGATAGTGATGAAGTGCCTGCGGGCTAAACTTGTTGTCCGATAAGACAACGACAGTGGTGGTCTTTGACCTCCTGTCTAAAAAAATGTTGGACCAGGTCCAAGCATAATAGTCGGTAGGATCCATACGACCTCGACTAATAGCATCTAAGAAGATGATCATATTATAATCATCCCTCAGAAGGGAAATGCCCACGGGCTATATCTATTGTCCTAAAAGACAAAAGACAGTTGAAGTCTATAACTCCCTGTCAAAAGAAGGTAATGAACTTGATTCAGACCTTAATGCCTCGATTCTCTGAAATCATGGCTTATAAAATTTAGAACTGTCCTTGTGACTAGGCCTTATGCGCCACTTTAATATCCTTAATGTTTTATAACTAGGATAAATTATAATGGAAAATACTAATTTAATATAACTAACAAGTTAACCAATATGGTTTATATTACCATGGTTGATAAATCGTCAAAGATGATGATTCCATATTAATCTCTGAATAAATCATTGTTAATATTTATGTAGCAATCAAGCTACATGGCTGGATTAGATGAAGTTAACAGTCACCTGAAGGAGAGCAATGATACTACCAGAATGTCACACCCCAAATTTCCACGTGTCACCGGTGGGCCCGGTAGGGGACTAACGTGACGTGGTTGGCAACATCATAGTCAAACAACACAATATATAAATGCACAGCGGAAGCAAAAGGATAAATATATTACAAATCCGTAATAGTGTAACATCAAAGTATTACAACGGAAGTAAAGGATCCACAGGCGGATCGCAAATAAAATAACATGGTTCAACAGACTTTAGGCATCTAAGCTTGCGAGACTCTTTATTGATGCTAGGAGTAGCCAGCCAATTCCAATTAGTACCTGCACTTAGCCTTTTTGGGAAAATACGTCAGTTTACACTGGTAAATACAATCAACTGACTCATTTTGAAAAGGGTTTAAGAAAATGATTGTTTTGAATGCACATGGCACAAATAATATTTTATAACTTGGGATACTTATCTAATATATAAACTTGTCCAGGATTTACATGTTTCTTATGCGTTCAGTAGCCCGGATCGAGCCGGGTTAAAGATCAATTAACACACCACTTTAATTATGAGACACTGACAGGTGTACGCCTACACCTGAGTGCTAAGGTCGTGGCCATTTCGTAAAATGATGCCAGGGATATCCGGGACACGGTCATTAACCCCCCAAAGGCTTTAAGCAACAAAACAAATTAAACGGAGACATCTCAATCATTTAACCATAATAAGATTAAATATTCAACGCCCGACCAAGCGGTATTTTATATACCGTATCCCAAGCCCGTATAGGGAAATAAGTTAAAAGTATTTACCTGAGCTAAATATTAATTCAGTCCCAGCCGTATCAAATCAGCAAGTACAGATAGCTTTTACTGGGCTCCTAAATCTGGAACGAAGTTTTTTAATAACCTATGAGAATCCTAACGGGTCTTTAATTAAGCCTTGACTTAGACCGATTAGTTTTCAAGAGGAAGATACGGTTCAAACGCATGATAAGGCGAAGACCGGAATAGAATGTGATTTAGACCCGACAAGTTCGGAGACTTGTATGATATGGGTATATTATATACATTCTGGATTTTGAGATAATAACGATAAGGTTTGACCCGTTTCGGCTAATTTATGTAAACTAGTTACATAAACCGAACCGAACGCGTATGAGGCGTAACGGGTAACCATAAGAGTCCTAAATAGGTTTCCTAAGTTAACATGCCTTAAATATGTCATGATATCAGTAGGATACCTTCCGTTATGCCCAAAACGAGTTTAATCGCTTATTACGCCCCGTAGGGGTATTTTGGTCATTTTAAAGATTATAAAAGGGATTAATTACATTTCTGTGAACCGGGTCTGAATACATCAGTAAATTAGTTTATTTTAACAGGTTATAACATTTGGTTATAAGTCTTATATGTCAAAATAGTTTTAAACCCAAACTATGCGTTAAATACGCGTATAAAGTCGTTTTAAGCGATGTACGGGTTAAAATACGATTCTGAGTTTTCTGATCAAATAAACAGGCTCAAAATATTCCATTTATTATTTAAAATCAATAGCAATTGGATTGGCGTTAAAAGGATTTGTAAAACTCATTTTATGGCCGAAAAGGGTATTTTTGGTATTAACCGAATCAAGGCGATAAACCTAGCTTATGATCAGTTTAAAAATAATTAAAAATCTTTAAAAATCCCAAAATATTATATCACATCAGTGGGTAAAAGTTTTGGTGTCAAAATTTGGGTTTAGATAGGCTTTACGCTAATGACGCCGTTTAATTACTTAAAAGCATTCAAATTACGTCATTAAGCATATCTCCTAATCTAGACCTCCAACTGATGTGAAATTTTAGGTACAAGTTTAATAATCAGTAACTAAGATTATGGCACTTTCACATTTCCAAAAATCTCGTTTTATGGTCATAAGGGCATTACGGTCAATATTTAGGCGATTAACGGAAACATCGGACGATTAGGGATTCGAGTGGTATAAACGCAGAGGCTTATACACACATGTAACTAGGTCCTAATGGAACTTTATGGCATGTCTAAACCTATATAAATCGGGTCAGAACTGAGGTCAAAGCAAAAGTCAAACTTTTGCTTCTCTCGGTTCCGAATCGGTTCAAAACATAAAGTTGTCGAATCAAACAAGCTTAGACATGTTAATATACTTATTTTCAAGTTATATGACTGATAAAACAGATTACACGCCTTTCGTATCATTAAATATGCGATTAACGTTTCTGTTGACTTTTTCGGACAACCTTTGACTCGACAAACGACCTAGTTAGGATTCGAATCAGTGAGTGCCCTTTCAGGGGTTTATTAACCATATAAATACCAACTTATAACAACTTTCGATTCGACAATACTCTGAACCGATTGTGATTTATCGATAAATCAAACCATAGTTACGACGGTTTGATTTTTAGGCTACATACTAAGCATAACTGAATCGAGAAGGGTTAAACAAACTTACACAAGTCTAATGGATGATATGGAAAGCTTGTATCAGTTCTTGAGCTCCTAAAGATGTCCAGAAGTTGATATGTGTTTGTATGATTAACATGAGACTTTTGATAAGAACTTTGATCTTTCTTATTTGATTCCAAATGACTTTACAATGATGTTAGATCAATCCCAAGTGTCTCTAGAGGCTATAAATCATGTAGGGGCTCTCACAAATGCAGATAAGATCAACTTAAGTCGGTTACACAGCAACAGGCAGCTGTCTGTCGAATTTTTAATGCTGGGCACTAGCTTACGGACCGTAAGGTCAACAAGGTTGAGGTCCTCAAGCTAGTTATCAGCACATGCACATTTTCAATAATTGCAGTTTTGGTCCCCGCACTTCCAAACTTGATTTTTCCTTTATTTCTTGCACTTTGGGCCCTCTTAATTGAATTCTAAGGGCTTCAAGACTTATACCAACTTTGTTAAGTCCTTGGTTAACTTTTGACTACCCGAAAAGTCATAGATTTCAACGTTGACGCTTTTAACCCCTCGTATACGAATATTGTCATAACTTTCTCATACTTTAACGAAACCTTGTGAAATTTTTATCACTTATTCTCGGGAGTATATTTTATCATTACAAAGCTTCGGGTTTGCTAAAAGGTCACTCAGAGGTATACTTTAAACATGTTGACACATTTAACCCCTGTAGTTTGAACTTTCTCACTTTCTTCCACAATTAGCTTCGTATGATCCATGATTCATTCGTTTAAGGGTATAAACATCGTGTAGGGTTATTGTGAAGTATAATTATTCATTGTTGACACTTTGAACCCTTGTATTTACATAGTTTCATTGTTTGTCAATTTTAGTCCTTCAAGAACATTCTTTCACACGTTCAAAGGTTATGACACGTGTCAAGACATTATAGGACGTAAATTTTCGGGGTGTTACATCCTCACCCCCTTAAAAGAAATCTCGACCTCGAGATTTGTTAAAATGCTGGAAGTACTCTTTGTCGCATAAGGGACTTAACTTTTATAGCATATCTGGAGTCTTTCCAAGCTCCCATAGTGGCTCTTACATTAGGCGTATGTATCCTTTTGGAGCTTCTTGACCTGTCGATCCTCAATCGATACAGGATGCTCATCACATCATAATTCTGCATATCATTATGTGATAGTGCTTCTTGACTTATTGGCGGAACACATCCTCCAGTCACTATTGTGCAATGTATTGCGAGCTCCGTCAAACTCCTTAAGTAGGTTTTAGCTTACAAGCTACTTGATCTTGATACATTCAAATTCCTTCGAATGATTTCCATATATTCAGAGCTGAACTAGCCTGATAATTTCACAAATTTGGTACACCCTTCCTGGGTGATATCTTTTGTTAAACCATATTCCTTAACAAGAACTTAGGAAGTTTGCTATTTTCATAACTCCTCGATTTCTTGCCATATACTGGCAACCTACAATCGATTATGGATTTGTATAATCTTATTTGTTGTCCCCCAGGCAACTTTCAGATCTTGATAATTGGACTTACCAATTCTCTATCTAACACTAGACATTTAACATTCCATCTACACAAGGTCTCCAAAGGAGTAGCCTTAATACTTACATATCCATTATTATAGAAAGCTTTATTTTTTAAGGTGAGATGGTTATTCCAACCACTGCTTAGCTAATGTTTAGGGAATAGCTAATCCTTACCGTTAGTCAAACAGATCGACGATCCTGGGCAGTTGATGGCAAATTCTTAATCGTTACCTAATTAGGGTTGCGGTGATAATGCATAAGCAAAATGAACCGTCTTTCTTAATTAATTATACTGGATTTCCCGGATAATGAGTTAAGCTATATGAACCCTCTATTTTAAACTTAGTTAATCAGGGTTTCGATTCTTCCAATGATAGTACTAGCCATTTTGGAGATTTCATAATAACACAGCCTTAAACGGAATTTAAACCCTAACTCTACCTGCCTCTCAGGGGTAAACAGGGTAATATTAGGAGAAGATAATCAAGGTATTAGGAGGTTACAGAGAGATTTCCATATCTCGGGCTCCAGTTCACCCATAATTGCTTGTGTCAAATTAGTGACACATTCATGTTACTAGTCCACAAATTCCTTAATCGAGAACATTTACTTGGACAATTCCATTCTGGACATCTCCTTTGAATACCATTAGTTGACTTTAGTACACTATGACCATCGGAATATCTTTGTGGTCCCATGTATTAAACCTCCATACTGATCAGGCATGGAAGCAATCTATGGAACTTATTAAGATATACCAATCCTCATATGGCGCTTTTATCATACCATCTGGTATTCTGAATCGATAGAGATTAAAGAGATATCTACTATGTACATTGTCGCACTTCCTTTTAGAGAAAGGATACTTTTAAAATTCTACGACGGAAGGTTTCTGATAAGAACAAAAGAAATGGTTCTTATGATTTCGCAGGTAAGTTTTATCTTACACTTAATATCTGGGGTTCTCACAGGGAAAATTTTTAAAAGTTTGCTAAGTTTATGGTCTTATGAGAGACTTAACAGCACCCGAAACCACTTGTAATTTATAGCAATAAATCCACAATATAAGGGTTTATCTGGTGAAATTCTTAATGTGAGCTGTCTCTAATTATTCAACAGGAGAGTTAAACGCCACCATTATTAATCCTTCTAACTTAGCTGTAAAATCTTAGATAACTTTAGGGCAGTCTCAACTTTGACTGATTACTTCTTAATCATTATAACGTGGGTAGCTGAGGTAGATCCATAATGGATTCTTAATGAGTAGGTTTTTAAACCTTAATGTGCCCTCTTATTGTCAATGCTAACCACTAATAATTATGTGCTTTAATAGGGTACTATCTCAGCCAATGAATTAAAATTTTCGACACACTGTCGACAGTCTAGAACTTTTATGGCGAGAGTCAGAAAATTCTTATTCCGTCTTTTCCCTTTTTCGCGAAACGGATATCCGGTTTTTCTAATAAGGTCCTTAAAACTTGGACCATTCCACAATGTATAATATGATCTTTCTTGAGGATTTCCTTAATATCCTCACTAATTTAGGGTATTGTTATCAAATGACTGTGATGTATGCTTTACCAGGTTCTTTCCAGCATAACCGCTGATATACCTAATGGTTTCTACTTCATCCATCAATTTTCTTGAAATCGATGGCCCCCTTTTTATTATTGAAATCTCTTTCTGAGTTTTTCCGTACTCGAAGTTTTGGTATTAAATACCGAATTCACCAAGTGCTTATTCAACCTAAGAAGGATAAGTAGGTGATTGTAGTAAGAAGTAAGGAAGTTATTGTACATGTGCTTATATTAAATAAGAATGGAAATTTTCACAAACTAGGCACCTAGCTCGGTTGGCTAGGCGCGCGAAAGGGTGTGGCCTAGACCCAGGTTCGATTCCGGGGACGGCCGGTTCCACCATTTTTTCGCTGGGAGCCTGACGCGGGCCGCGTAAGGTATCACTCAGGGCTTACGCGGGCCTCCTGAGTCTTCTTATTAATAAAACAAGGACAGAGGAGAAGGGTAATTCTTAATGGATATAAAACATCCATCTAATATTGCTGAATTAGTCTCTGAGGTACTATCGGCCAATTTTACTTCATACTTAACGCTTAGAGTTTTTAACAGGCAGATTTAATGATTTAAAATATCTATTGTCTATGAGAGACTTATCTGAACCTGAATTAAATAATACTCTAACATGAGCGTTATTGATATAGAAAGTACCTGTTGTGACCTTGTCATCTTGGATAGCCTCTTGAGTATCCATTTGGGAGTTTTCGGTTTTGGTCTTCTTAACTTCCTCAAGCTTTTTAGCATATTTAGGGCAGTTGGTCTTAATGTGCCCTCTTTCATTGCAACCATAGCAGGTTGCGTCCTCTATCTTCTTGCAGTCCAAGGTCTTATGCCCCTTGGATTTGCAGATCCCACATGCAAAAGTTCTCGACTGTATATGCGAGTTTGATCCATACCTGCACTTCCCGAAGTGCTGTTTCTTGCAGGTTTTGCATTTGGGTTTTTCACCTGACTGTTGTTTGTCCTTTAAATACTTACCATACTTAGCTGCTCCTTCCTTGGCAGCCTTAGGGCAATTAGTACTGATGTGGCCCTTTTCGCCGCAGCCATGACAGGTCGCATCTTCCAATTTCTTGCAATCCAAGGTCTTGTGACCCTTGGTTTTGCAAATTCCACATAAATTAGCACGTGGGTCGATGGTGCATTTTCCAGAATGTTGCTTCCTGCAGTTATTGCATTTGGGCTTTGCCCCCTTTGGTTTGGACTGGTTATAGCTTGAACCGGTCTTACTCTTTTTGTAACCTTTATTTGGGGTATCATCGCACATTCGCTTATAGTCCTTCAACACACGCTCCACGGCGTTGCTTACGGCGGTATTTATCACAGCCTGTAACTCGGTGCTTATTAAGTTCAGTCTTGCATCATCATTCTGATTAACTGGATGATGGTGAGCTTCAGAGGAGTCAGCCATGGTGAAGTTTTGAAGGCTACTATCCAAGTAGAAACAAGTTGTTTAATCACATAGTGAATTGTCGAATTTGATGAATAAATAGCCATGGCGCAAATAAACCATATAGGCCAATGGATAGAATTTAATTTATTTGATTATGTTTTGCCTAAGTTTAAATAAACCATCTTTGGCATTTAAGCGGAATATAATCCTTCATATTTAGCAGACAGGGGACATAAGTCACGACTGCCAATGTCATACTGACATCTTTTATATATAGCACAAGGGCTTGTTCCAAAGGACTTATGATGGCTCAGAGACCTTGTCACTAGGGAAATTTTTAAGACATAATCGTTGATTCCTTTGGGTCGGAAAATTTCATAGTTCATTGTCTTGACAAGAAGTTATGAAATAAAACTATCTTTTTCATGTATTCATCTTTACTCGTATGTATACATCCCAAATGGATGTTTTGATGCGTACATCATTTTCGACGTTTACCAGCCATGATTCCTATTGATCAATTACGTTAAATAAGGTATTTGGAAAAATTCCTAATATAAGAATGACAAGTGTGATTTTTATAGCATCACGGTTGTCGGGAGTGTTAACACATTTTCAGGTGTTAACAAGGATCTGAATCTCTTTTTGAACAGATTTTACCATCTTAGCTAGGTCTTCAACGACATTCAAGCTAGGTCAAACCATTTAAGATTCTCTTTTAATAATTATTCTGGCAGGAAAGGAATGATATTTATTTTTATTCAGGATTTTTATCATAATCCTAATTTATAAGTTAATAATAGCACAAATGGCCTAGTCGCGTAGACAAGTTTAATTTATACGCCATGATTTCAGAGAATCAAAGCATGAAGGTATACTGGCACAATAGGCCTAGTCACAAGGACGTCTATAATTTATAAGCTATGATTTCAGAGAATCAAAGCATGAAGGTTTGAACCTAGTTCATTACCTTTATATGACAGGGAGTCGTTGCTACTACTGTCTTTTGGTTCATATGGAAATGAACAGTGCCTGTAGGCGCTATATTACCACGTATGGTCAAAATGTGATCATCTCAAGTGATGATCTAAACCCATGATTCAGAGATCATTACATTGGGTTAGGAATCTTTTGAAGAATCCATCAATAAGAATGACGTGTGTGATTTTAATGAATCACGTCTGTCAGGAGTGTTAACATATTTACAGATGTTAACAGGGATTCGAATCTTTTAAACAGGTCTTACCATCATGGCCCGGCCTTATAATGACCCGAAGGCTAGGTTTCACTCTTAAGATTCTTATTAATATTAACGCAGAACAATCCTAAATTGAGGTGTTAAATATGGATCTGAATCTAATTATGGAACTACCATCTTTGCCCTGCCTCAAAATAATGCGTGGCTAGGTCTCGTCCTTTTTAGATTTTGTCATTTTATATAAAGGTAGATCTTATAAAAGGAATGTCTGAAAGAAAATTTAAAGTTAATTATTCCACTATAAAATAAAAATACTGATGTGCCCTTGACGGGACTTGAAAGGAACAATGTTGTCCTCGAAGGAACTGAAAGGTAATTATGTCCTTATAAGGACTATTAAGGAAACGATTTTTAGCAAAGGGAGTTTCTTCTTCATTTTATTTCTGAATGCCTTCTCCTTGGTTGCATGTTTCGTCCTAGCCGCTGTACGAAGGTCAGCAAATCAAGGCTCCTGGTGTGGAGAATTATTATTACGGCTTCTTCGCTTGGCGACGTATCCAACATAAATTTTTTTTTTTTTTTTAAAGCAGAATTTCCAGATAAGGATTGAGAATATTCCTATGTTAAGTCTAGACTCAGAAGATTTAGAAATGTGCAATTGTGTCATTGAGATTAAACACAAAAAGCTAGTGTTTAATTCACTCAATGTTGGCTCTGATACCAACCTGTCACACCCCAAATTTCCACGTGTCACCGGTGGGCCCGGTAGGGGAGTAACGTGACGTGGTTGGCAACATCATAGTCAAACAACACAATATATAAATGCACAGCGGAAGCAAAAGGATAAATATATTACAAATCCGTAATAGTGTAACATCAAAGTATTACAACGGAAGTAAAGGATCCACAGGCGGATCGCAAATAAAATAACATGGTTCAACAGACTTTAGGCATCTAAGCTTGCGAGACTCTTTATTGATGCTAGGAGTAGCCAGCCAATTCCAATTAGTACCTGCACTTAGCCTTTTTGGGAAAATACGTCAGTTTACACTGGTAAATACAATCAACTGACTCATTTTGAAAAGGGTTTAAGAAAATGATTGTTTTGAATGCACATGGCACAAATAATATTTTATAACTTGGGATACTTATCTAATATATAAACTTGTACAGGATTTACATGTTTCTTATGCGTTCAGTAGCCCGGATCGAGCCGGGTTAAAGATCAATTAACACACCACTTTAATTATGAGACACTGACAGGTGTACGCCTACACCTGAGTGCTAAGGTCGTGGCCATTTCGTAAAATGATGCCAGGGATATCCGGGACACGGTCATTAACCCCCCAAAGGCTTTAAGCAACAAAACAAATTAAACGGAGACATCTCAATCATTTAACCATAATAAGATTAAATATTCAACGCCCGACCAAGCGGTATTTTATATACCGTATCCCAAGCCCGTATAGGGAAATAAGTTAAAAGTATTTACCTGAGCTAAATATTAATTCAGTCCCAGCCGTATCAAATCAGCAAGTACAGATAGCTTTTACTGGGCTCCTAAATCTGGAACGAAGGTTTTTAATAACCTATTAGAATCCTAACGGGTCTTTAATTAAGCCTTGACTTAGACCGATTAGTTTTCAAGAGGAAGATACGGTTCAAACGCATGATAAGGCGAAGACCGGAATAGAATGTGATTTAGACCCGACAAGTTCGGAGACTTGTATGATATGGGTATATTATATACATTCTGGATTTTGAGATAATAACGATAAGGTTTGACCCGTTTCGGCTAATTTATGTAAACTAGTTACATAAACCGAACCGAACGCGTATGAGGCGTAACGGGTAACCATAAGAGTCCTAAATAGGTTTCCTAAGTTAACATGCCTTAAATATGTCATGATATCAGTAGGATACCTTCCGTTATGCCCAAAACGAGTTTAATCACTTATTACGCCCCGTAGGGGTATTTTGGTCATTTTAAAGATTATAAAAGGGATTAATTACATTTCTGTGAACCGGGTCTGAATACATCAGTAAATTAGTTTATTTTAACAGGTTATAACATTTGGTTATAAGTCTTATATGTCAAAATAGTTTTAAACCCAAACTATGCGTTAAATACGCGTATAAAGTCGTTTTAAGCGATGTACGGGTTAAAATACGATTCTGAGTTTTCTGATCAAATAAACAGGCTCAAAATATTCCATTTATTATTTAAAATCAATAGCAATTGGATTGGCGTTAAAAGGATTTGTAAAACTCATTTTATGGCCGAAAAGGGTATTTTTGGTATTAACCGAATCAAGGCGATAAACCTAGCTTATGATCAGTTTAAAAATAATTAAAAATCTTTAAAAATCCCAAAATATTATATCACATCAGTGGGTAAAAGGTTTGGTGTCAAAATTTGGGTTTAGATAGGCTTTACGCTAATGACGCCGTTTAATTACTTAAAAGCATTCAAATTACGTCATTAAGCATATCTCCTAATCTAGACCTCCAACTGATGTGAAATTTTAGGTACAAGTTTAATAATCAGTAACTAAGATTATGGCACTTTCACATTTCCAAAAATCTCGTTTTATGGTCATAAGGGCATTACGGTCAATATTTAGGCGATTAACGGAAACATCGGACGATTAGGGATTCGAGTGGTATAAACGCAGAGGCTTATACACACATGTAACTAGGTCCTAATGGAACTTTATGGCATGTCTAAACCTATATAAATCGGGTCAGAACTGAGGTCAAAGCAAAAGTCAAACTTTTGCTTCTCTCGGTTCCGAATCGGTTCAAAACATAAAGTTGTCGAATCAAACAAGCTTAGACATGTTAATATACTTATTTTCAAGTTATATGACTGATAAAACAGATTACACGCCTTTCGTATCATTAAATATGCGATTAACGTTTCTGTTGACTTTTTCGGACAACCTTTGACTCGACAAACGACCTAGTTAGGATTCGAATCAGTGAGTGCCCTTTCAGGGGTTTATTAACCATATAAATACCAACTTATAACAACTTTCGATTCGACAATACTCTGAACCGATTGTGATTTATCGATAAATCAAACCATAGTTACGACGGTTTGATTTTTAGGCTACATACTAAGCATAACTGAATCGAGAAGGGTTAAACAAACTTACACAAGTCTAATGGATGATATGGAAAGCTTGTATCAGTTCTTGAGCTCCTAAAGATGTCCAGAAGTTGATATGTGTTTGTATGATTAACATGAGACTTTTGATAAGAACTTTGATCTTTCTTATTTGATTCCAAATGACTTTACAATGATGTTAGATCAATCCCAAGTGTCTCTAGAGGCTATAAATCATGTAGGGGCTCTCACAAATGCAGATAAGATCAACTTAAGTCGGTTACACAGCAACAGGCAGCTGTCTGTCGAATTTTTAATGCTGGGCACTAGCTTACGGACCGTAAGGTCAACAAGGTTGAGGTCCTCAAGCTAGTTATCAGCACATGCACATTTTCAATAATTGCAGTTTTGGTCCCCGCACTTCCAAACTTGATTTTTCCTTTATTTCTTGCACTTTGGGCCCTCTTAATTGAATTCTAAGGGCTTCAAGACTTATACCAACTTTGTTAAGTCCTTGGTTAACTTTTGACTACCCGAAAAGTCATAGATTTCAACGTTGACGCTTTTAACCCCTCGTATACGAATATTGTCATAACTTTCTCATACTTTAACGAAACCTTGTGAAATTTTTATCACTTATTCTCGGGAGTATATTTTATCATTACAAAGCTTCGGGTTTGCTAAAAGGTCACTCAGAGGTATACTTTAAACATGTTGACACATTTAACCCCTGTAGTTTGAACTTTCTCACTTTCTTCCACAATTAGCTTCGTATGATCCATGATTCATTCGTTTAAGGGTATAAACATCGTGTAGGGTTATTGTGAAGTATAATTATTCATTGTTGACACTTTGAACCCTTGTATTTACATAGTTTCATTGTTTGTCAATTTTAGTCCTTCAAGAACATTCTTTCACACGTTCAAAGGTTATGACACGTGTCAAGACATTATAGGACGTAAATTTTCGGGGTGTTACATCCTCACCCCCTTAAAAGAAATCTCGACCTCGAGATTTGTTAAAATGCTGGAAGTACTCTTTGTCGCATAAGGGACTTAACTTTTATAGTATATCTGGAGTCTTTCCAAGCTCCCATAGTGGCTCTTACATTAGGCGTATGTATCCTTTTGGAGCTTCTTGACCTGTCGATCCTCAATCGATACAGGATGCTCATCACATCATAATTCTGCATATCATTATGTGATAGTGCTTCTTGACTTATTGGCGGAACACATCCTCCAGTCACTATTGTGCAATGTATTGCGAGCTCCGTCAAACTCCTTAAGTAGGTTTTAGCTTACAAGCTACTTGATCTTGATACATTCAAATTCCTTCGAATGATTTCCATATATTCAGAGCTGAACTAGCCTGATAATTTCACAAATTTGGTACACCCTTCCTGGGTGATATCTTTTGTTAAACCATATTCCTTAACAAGAACTTAGGAAGTTTGCTATTTTCATAACTCCTCGATTTCTTGCCATATACTGGCAACCTACAATCGATTATGGATTTGTATAATCTTATTTGTTGTCCCCCAGGCAACTTTCAGATCTTGATAATTGGACTTACCAATTCTCTATCTAACACTAGACATTTAACATTCCATCTACACAAGGTCTCCAAAGGAGTAGCCTTAATACTTACATATCCATTATTATAGAAAGCTTTATTTTTTAAGGTGAGATGGTTATTCCAACCACTGCTTAGCTAATGTTTAGGGAATAGCTAATCCTTACCGTTAGTCGAACAGATCGACGATCCTGGGCAGTTGATGGCAAATTCTTAATCGTTACCTAATTAGGGTTGCGGTGATAATGCATAAGCAAAATGAACCGTCTTTCTTAATTAATTATACTGGATTTCCCGGATAATGAGTTAAGCTATATGAACCCTCTATTTTAAACTTAGTTAATCAGGGTTTCGATTCTTCCAATGATAGTACTAGCCATTTTGGAGATTTCATAATAACACAGCCTTAAACGGAATTTAAACCCTAACTCTACCTGCCTCTCAGGGGTAAACAGGGTAATATTAGGAGAAGATAATCAAGGTATTAGGAGGTTACAGAGAGATTTCCATATCTCGGGCTCCAGTTCACCCATAATTGCTTGTGTCAAATTAGTGACACATTCATGTTACTAGTCCACAAATTCCTTAATCGAGAACATTTACTTGGACAATTCCATTCTGGACATCTCCTTTGAATACCATTAGTTGACTTTAGTACACTATGACCATCGGAATATCTTTGTGGTCCCATGTATTAAACCTCCATACTGATCAGGCATGGAAGCAATCTATGGAACTTATTAAGATATACCAATCCTCATATGGCGCTTTTATCATACCATCTGGTATTCTGAATCGATAGAGATTAAAGAGATATCTACTATGTACATTGTCGCACTTCCTTTTAGAGAAAGGATACTTTTAAAATTCTACGACGGAAGGTTTCTGATAAGAACAAAAGAAATGGTTCTTATGATTTCGCAGGTAAGTTTTATCTTACACTTAATATCTGGGGTTCTCACAGGGAAAATTTTTAAAAGTTTGCTAAGTTTATGGTCTTATGAGAGACTTAACAGCACCCGAAACCACTTGTAATTTATAGCAATAAATCCACAATATAAGGGTTTATCTGGTGAAATTCTTAATGTGAGCTGTCTCTAATTATTCAACAGGAGAGTTAAACGCCACCATTATTAATCCTTCTAACTTAGCTGTAAAATCTTAGATAACTTTAGGGCAGTCTCAACTTTGACTGATTACTTCTTAATCATTATAACGTGGGTAGCTGAGGTAGATCCATAATGGATTCTTAATGAGTAGGTTTTTAAACCTTAATGTGCCCTCTTATTGTCAATGCTAACCACTAATAATTATGTGCTTTAATAGGGTACTATCTCAGCCAATGAATTAAAATTTTCGACACACTGTCGACAGTCTAGAACTTTTATGGCGAGAGTCAGAAAATTCTTATTCCGTCTTTTCCCTTTTTCGCGAAACGGATATCCGGTTTTTCTAATAAGGTCCTTAAAACTTGGACCATTCCACAATGTATAATATGATCTTTCTTGAGGATTTCCTTAATATCCTCACTAATTTAGGGTATTGTTATCAAATGACTGTGATGTATGCTTTACCAGGTTCTTTCCAGCATAACCGCTGATATACCTAATGGTTTCTACTTCATCCATCAATTTTCTTGAAATCGATGGCCCCCTTTTTATTATTGAAATCTCTTTCTGAGTTTTTCCGTACTCGAAGTTTTGGTATTAAATACCGAATTCACCAAGTGCTTATTCAACCTAAGAAGGATAAGTAGGTGATTGTAGTAAGAAGTAAGGAAGTTATTGTACATGTGCTTATATTAAATAAGAATGGAAATTTTCACAAACTAGGCACCTAGCTCGGTTGGCTAGGCGCGCGAAAGGGTGTGGCCTAGACCCAGGTTCGATTCCGGGGACGGCCGGTTCCACCATTTTTTCGCTGGGAGCCTGACGCGGGCCGCGTAAGGTATCACTCAGGGCTTACGCGGGCCTCCTGAGTCTTCTTATTAATAAAACAAGGACAGAGGAGAAGGGTAATTCTTAATGGATATAAAACATCCATCTAATATTGCTGAATTAGTCTCTGAGGTACTATCGGCCAATTTTACTTCATACTTAACGCTTAGAGTTTTTAACAGGCAGATTTAATGATTTAAAATATCTATTGTCTATGAGAGACTTATCTGAACCTGAATTAAATAATACTCTAACATGAGCGTTATTGATATAGAAAGTACCTGTTGTGACCTTGTCATCTTGGATAGCCTCTTGAGTATCCATTTGGGAGTTTTCGGTTTTGGTCTTCTTAACTTCCTCAAGCTTTTTAGCATATTTAGGGCAGTTGGTCTTAATGTGCCCTCTTTCATTGCAACCATAGCAGGTTGCGTCCTCTATCTTCTTGCAGTCCAAGGTCTTATGCCCCTTGGATTTGCAGATCCCACATGCAAAAGTTCTCGACTGTATATGCGAGTTTGATCCATACCTGCACTTCCCGAAGTGCTGTTTCTTGCAGGTTTTGCATTTGGGTTTTTCACCTGACTGTTGTTTGTCCTTTAAATACTTACCATACTTAGCTGCTCCTTCCTTGGCAGCCTTAGGGCAATTAGTACTGATGTGGCCCTTTTCGCCGCAGCCATGACAGGTCGCATCTTCCAATTTCTTGCAATCCAAGGTCTTGTGACCCTTGGTTTTGCAAATTCCACATAAATTAGCACGTGGGTCGATGGTGCATTTTCCAGAATGTTGCTTCCTGCAGTTATTGCATTTGGGCTTTGCCCCCTTTGGTTTGGACTGGTTATAGCTTGAACCGGTCTTACTCTTTTTGTAACCTTTATTTGGGGTATCATCGCACATTCGCTTATAGTCCTTCAACACACGCTCCACGGCGTTGCTTACGGCGGTATTTATCACAGCCTGTAACTCGGTGCTTATTAAGTTCAGTCTTGCATCATCATTCTGATTAACTGGATGATGGTGAGCTTCAGAGGAGTCAGCCATGGTGAAGTTTTGAAGGCTACTATCCAAGTAGAAACAAGTTGTTTAATCACATAGTGAATTGTCGAATTTGATGAATAAATAGCCATGGCGCAAATAAACCATATAGGCCAATGGATAGAATTTAATTTATTTGATTATGTTTTGCCTAAGTTTAAATAAACCATCTTTGGCATTTAAGCGGAATATAATCCTTCATATTTAGCAGACAGGGGACATAAGTCACGACTGCCAATGTCATACTGACATCTTTTATATATAGCACAAGGGCTTGTTCCAAAGGACTTATGATGGCTCAGAGACCTTGTCACTAGGGAAATTTTTAAGACATAATCGTTGATTCCTTTGGGTCGGAAAATTTCATAGTTCATTGTCTTGACAAGAAGTTATGAAATAAAACTATCTTTTTCATGTATTCATCTTTACTCGTATGTATACATCCCAAATGGATGTTTTGATGCGTACATCATTTTCGACGTTTACCAGCCATGATTCCTATTGATCAATTACGTTAAATAAGGTATTTGGAAAAATTCCTAATATAAGAATGACAAGTGTGATTTTTATAGCATCACGGTTGTCGGGAGTGTTAACACATTTTCAGGTGTTAACAAGGATCTGAATCTCTTTTTGAACAGATTTTACCATCTTAGCTAGGTCTTCAACGACATTCAAGCTAGGTCAAACCATTTAAGATTCTCTTTTAATAATTATTCTGGCAGGAAAGGAATGATATTTATTTTTATTCAGGATTTTTATCATAATCCTAATTTATAAGTTAATAATAGCACAAATGGCCTAGTCGCGTAGACAAGTTTAATTTATACGCCATGATTTCAGAGAATCAAAGCATGAAGGTATACTGGCACAATAGGCCTAGTCACAAGGACGTCTATAATTTATAAGCTATGATTTCAGAGAATCAAAGCATGAAGGTTTGAACCTAGTTCATTACCTTTATATGACAGGGAGTCGTTGCTACTACTGTCTTTTGGTTCATATGGAAATGAACAGTGCCTGTAGGCGCTATATTACCACGTATGGTCAAAATGTGATCATCTCAAGTGATGATCTAAACCCATGATTCAGAGATCATTACATTGGGTTAGGAATCTTTTGAAGAATCCATCAATAAGAATGACGTGTGTGATTTTAATGAATCACGTCTGTCAGGAGTGTTAACATATTTACAGATGTTAACAGGGATTCGAATCTTTTAAACAGGTCTTACCATCATGGCCCGGCCTTATAATGACCCGAAGGCTAGGTTTCACTCTTAAGATTCTTATTAATATTAACGCAGAACAATCCTAAATTGAGGTGTTAAATATGGATCTGAATCTAATTATGGAACTACCATCTTTGCCCTGCCTCAAAATAATGCGTGGCTAGGTCTCGTCCTTTTTAGATTTTGTCATTTTATATAAAGGTAGATCTTATAAAAGGAATGTCTGAAAGAAAATTTAAAGTTAATTATTCCACTATAAAATAAAAATACTGATGTGCCCTTGACGGGACTTGAAAGGAACAATGTTGTCCTCGAAGGAACTGAAAGGTAATTATGTCCTTATAAGGACTATTAAGGAAACGATTTTTAGCAAAGGGAGTTTCTTCTTCATTTTATTTCTGAATGCCTTCTCCTTGGTTGCATGTTTCGTCCTAGCCGCTATACGAAGGTCAGCAAATCAAGGCTCCTGGTGTGGAGAATTATTATTACGGCTTCTTCGCTTGGCGACGTATCCAACATAATTTTTTTTTTTTTTTTTAAAGCAGAATTTCCAGATAAGGATTGAGAATATTCCTATGTTAAGTCTAGACTCAGAAGATTTAGAAATGTGCAATTGTGTCATTGAGATTAAACACAAAAAGCTAGTGTTTAATTCACTCAATGTTGGCTCTGATACCAACCTGTCACACCCCAAATTTCCACGTGTCACCGGTGGGCCCGGTAGGGGAGTAACGTGACGTGGTTGGCAACATCATAGTCAAACAACACAATATATAAATGCACAGCGGAAGCAAAAGGATAAATATATTACAAATCCGTAATAGTGTAACATCAAAGTATTACAACGGAAGTAAAGGATCCACAGGCGGATCGCAAATAAAATAACATGGTTCAACAGACTTTAGGCATCTAAGCTTGCGAGACTCTTTATTGATGCTAGGAGTAGCCAGCCAATTCCAATTAGTACCTGCACTTAGCCTTTTTGGGAAAATACGTCAGTTTACACTGGTAAATACAATCAACTGACTCATTTTGAAAAGGGTTTAAGAAAATGATTGTTTTGAATGCACATGGCACAAATAATATTTTATAACTTGGGATACTTATCTAATATATAAACTTGTACAGGATTTACATGTTTCTTATGCGTTCAGTAGCCCGGATCGAGCCGGGTTAAAGATCAATTAACACACCACTTTAATTATGAGACACTGACAGGTGTACGCCTACACCTGAGTGCTAAGGTCGTGGCCATTTCGTAAAATGATGCCAGGGATATCCGGGACACGGTCATTAACCCCCCAAAGGCTTTAAGCAACAAAACAAATTAAACGGAGACATCTCAATCATTTAACCATAATAAGATTAAATATTCAACGCCCGACCAAGCGGTATTTTATATACCGTATCCCAAGCCCGTATAGGGAAATAAGTTAAAAGTATTTACCTGAGCTAAATATTAATTCAGTCCCAGCCGTATCAAATCAGCAAGTACAGATAGCTTTTACTGGGCTCCTAAATCTGGAACGAAGGTTTTTAATAACCTATTAGAATCCTAACGGGTCTTTAATTAAGCCTTGACTTAGACCGATTAGTTTTCAAGAGGAAGATACGGTTCAAACGCATGATAAGGCGAAGACCGGAATAGAATGTGATTTAGACCCGACAAGTTCGGAGACTTGTATGATATGGGTATATTATATACATTCTGGATTTTGAGATAATAACGATAAGGTTTGACCCGTTTCGGCTAATTTATGTAAACTAGTTACATAAACCGAACCGAACGCGTATGAGGCGTAACGGGTAACCATAAGAGTCCTAAATAGGTTTCCTAAGTTAACATGCCTTAAATATGTCATGATATCAGTAGGATACCTTCCGTTATGCCCAAAACGAGTTTAATCGCTTATTACGCCCCGTAGGGGTATTTTGGTCATTTTAAAGATTATAAAAGGGATTAATTACATTTCTGTGAACCGGGTCTGAATACATCAGTAAATTAGTTTATTTTAACAGGTTATAACATTTGGTTATAAGTCTTATATGTCAAAATAGTTTTAAACCCAAACTATGCGTTAAATACGCGTATAAAGTCGTTTTAAGCGATGTACGGGTTAAAATACGATTCTGAGTTTTCTGATCAAATAAACAGGCTCAAAATATTCCATTTATTATTTAAAATCAATAGCAATTGGATTGGCGTTAAAAGGATTTGTAAAACTCATTTTATGGCCGAAAAGGGTATTTTTGGTATTAACCGAATCAAGGCGATAAACCTAGCTTATGATCAGTTTAAAAATAATTAAAAATCTTTAAAAATCCCAAAATATTATATCACATCAGTGGGTAAAAGGTTTGGTGTCAAAATTTGGGTTTAGATAGGCTTTACGCTAATGACGCCGTTTAATTACTTAAAAGCATTCAAATTATGTCATTAAGCATATCTCCTAATCTAGACCTCCAACTGATGTGAAATTTTAGGTACAAGTTTAATAATCAGTAACTAAGATTATGGCACTTTCACATTTCCAAAAATCTTGTTTTATGGTCATAAGGGCATTACGGTCAATATTTAGGCGATTAACGGAAACATCGGACGATTAGGGATTCGAGTGGTATAAACGCAGAGGCTTATACACACATGTAACTAGGTCCTAATGGAACTTTAAGGCATGTCTAAACCTATATAAATCGGGTCAGAACTGAGGTCAAAGCAAAAGTCAAACTTTTGCTTCTCTCGGTTCCGAATCGGTTCAAAACATAAAGTTGTCGAATCAAACAAGCTTAGACATGTTAATATACTTATTTTCAAGTTATATGACTGATAAAACAGATTACACGCCTTCCGTATCATTAAATATGCGATTAACGTTTCTGTTGACTTTTTCGGACAACCTTTGACTCGACAAACGACCTAGTTAGGATTCGAATCAGTGAGTGCCCTTTCAGGGGTTTATTAACCATATAAATACCAACTTATAACAACTTTCGATTCGACAATACTCTGAACCGATTGTGATTTATCGATAAATCAAACCATAGTTACGACGGTTTGATTTTTAGGCTACATACTAAGCATAACTGAATCGAGAAGGGTTAAACAAACTTACACAAGTCTAATGGATGATATGGAAAGCTTGTATCAGTTCTTGAGCTCCTAAAGATGTCCAGAAGTTGATATGTGTTTGTATGATTAACATGAGACTTTTGATAAGAACTTTGATCTTTCTTATTTGATTCCAAATGACTTTACAATGATGTTAGATCAATCCCAAGTGTCTCTAGAGGCTATAAATCATGTAGGGGCTCTCACAAATGCAGATAAGATCAACTTAAGTCGGTTACACAGCAACAGGCAGCTGTCTGTCGAATTTTTAATGCTGGGCACTAGCTTACGGACCGTAAGGTCAACAAGGTTGAGGTCCTCAAGCTAGTTATCAGCACATGCACATTTTCAATAATTGCAGTTTTGGTCCCCGCACTTCCAAACTTGATTTTTCCTTTATTTCTTGCACTTTGGGCCCTCTTAATTGAATTCTAAGGGCTTCAAGACTTATACCAACTTTGTTAAGTCCTTGGTTAACTTTTGACTACCCGAAAAGTCATAGATTTCAACGTTGACGCTTTTAACCCCTCGTATACGAATATTGTCATAACTTTCTCATACTTTAACGAAACCTTGTGAAATTTTTATCACTTATTCTCGGGAGTATATTTTATCATTACAAAGCTTCGGGTTTGCTAAAAGGTCACTCAGAGGTATACTTTAAACATGTTGACACATTTAACCCCTGTAGTTTGAACTTTCTCACTTTCTTCCACAATTAGCTTCGTATGATCCATGATTCATTCGTTTAAGGGTATAAACATCGTGTAGGGTTATTGTGAAGTATAATTATTCATTGTTGACACTTTGAACCCTTGTATTTACATAGTTTCATTGTTTGTCAATTTTAGTCCTTCAAGAACATTCTTTCACACGTTCAAAGGTTATGACACGTGTCAAGACATTATAGGACGTAAATTTTCGGGGTGTTACATCCTCACCCCCTTAAAAGAAATCTCGACCTCGAGATTTGTTAAAATGCTGGAAGTACTCTTTGTCGCATAAGGGACTTAACTTTTATAGTATATCTGGAGTCTTTCCAAGCTCCCATAGTGGCTCTTACATTAGGCGTATGTATCCTTTTGGAGCTTCTTGACCTGTCGATCCTCAATCGATACAGGATGCTCATCACATCATAATTCTGCATATCATTATGTGATAGTGCTTCTTGACTTATTGGCGGAACACATCCTCCAGTCACTATTGTGCAATGTATTGCGAGCTCCGTCAAACTCCTTAAGTAGGTTTTAGCTTACAAGCTACTTGATCTTGATACATTCAAATTCCTTCGAATGATTTCCATATATTCAGAGCTGAACTAGCCTGATAATTTCACAAATTTGGTACACCCTTCCTGGGTGATATCTTTTGTTAAACCATATTCCTTAACAAGAACTTAGGAAGTTTGCTATTTTCATAACTCCTCGATTTCTTGCCATATACTGGCAACCTACAATCGATTATGGATTTGTATAATCTTATTTGTTGTCCCCCAGGCAACTTTCAGATCTTGATAATTGGACTTACCAATTCTCTATCTAACACTAGACATTTAACATTCCATCTACACAAGGTCTCCAAAGGAGTAGCCTTAATACTTACATATCCATTATTATAGAAAGCTTTATTTTTTAAGGTGAGATGGTTATTCCAACCACTGCTTAGCTAATGTTTAGGGAATAGCTAATCCTTACCGTTAGTCAAACAGATCGACGATCCTGGGCAGTTGATGGCAAATTCTTAATCGTTACCTAATTAGGGTTGCGGTGATAATGCATAAGCAAAATGAACCGTCTTTCTTAATTAATTATACTGGATTTCCCGGATAATGAGTTAAGCTATATGAACCCTCTATTTTAAACTTAGTTAATCAGGGTTTCGATTCTTCCAATGATAGTACTAGCCATTTTGGAGATTTCATAATAACACAGCCTTAAACGGAATTTAAACCCTAACTCTACCTGCCTCTCAGGGGTAAACAGGGTAATATTAGGAGAAGATAATCAAGGTATTAGGAGGTTACAGAGAGATTTCCATATCTCGGGCTCCAGTTCACCCATAATTGCTTGTGTCAAATTAGTGACACATTCATGTTACTAGTCCACAAATTCCTTAATCGAGAACATTTACTTGGACAATTCCATTCTGGACATCTCCTTTGAATACCATTAGTTGACTTTAGTACACTATGACCATCGGAATATCTTTGTGGTCCCATGTATTAAACCTCCATACTGATCAGGCATGGAAGCAATCTATGGAACTTATTAAGATATACCAATCCTCATATGGCGCTTTTATCATACCATCTGGTATTCTGAATCGATAGAGATTAAAGAGATATCTACTATGTACATTGTCGCACTTCCTTTTAGAGAAAGGATACTTTTAAAATTCTACGACGGAAGGTTTCTGATAAGAACAAAAGAAATGGTTCTTATGATTTCGCAGGTAAGTTTTATCTTACACTTAATATCTGGGGTTCTCCGTCTGATTTGGACTTCGGTCATTTCATACGAAGTAGAAATTGGCCGATGATCCTTTAGATAATGCTCCAACAAACCTCAGATGGATATTTTATATCTAATAGGAATCACTCTTTTCTGATATTCCTATGGCAAGCTTTCAAGCTACCTAAATTCTTTAACATAATAAAGACAGATGCGACGTTTTGATCCTCTGTCAGAAAAGTGATGGACTAGGTCCAAATCTTTAATGCCACTGATGGTCTTTTGCGACCTAGGCTAAGTAATATTAATATATTTTTAATAACGTTCATTAAGAATGTTAGTGCTATAATAGCCGGTATAGGTTATTGACACCATGGTTAGTATATATTAAGGTCATCAGAATAAAAATATAATAGTTGTTGGATTTCAACTAAGAAATTGTTTTATTGGTATTAGGAACCAATAGAAAGTAATGGCAAACTCGGATAAGACAACAGTCGATCGCGCCATTGATGGCACGACGCATGCTAATGATGCTGAGATTGTGAACCTTAGAATTTCCAAAGATATTCTTCAAACTATGATAGACGCAGCTGTTGGAAAAGCTGTGAAGAAGGCTGTGAAAAAGTTCAAGGAGCCCCATGCTGCTCGGTCCAAATTTTATCTAGGACCACACTTCCTTACTCTTAAGGAGGATCCCGTTCATGCCTCTGATGCAAAGGATGAACTAAAAAGGAAAAAGGAGGTAGATAACTCCCAGAGTTCTAAGAAAAAGAATAAACAAAAGTCCAATCAGAAACCTGTATGCAAGATTTGCAAGAAGCGCCACTACGGGAAATGCAGATTTGAGTCTCAGCCTCTACCGTGTGGAATTTGCAAATCTAGGGAACATAAGACCCTGGATTGCAAGAAGTTGAAAGATGCAACCTGTTATGGTTGCAACGAGAAGGGGCATATCAAGACCAACTGCCCTAGGAATCAGAAGAAGCCCGAGTAGGCCAATATAACAAACGCACGAGTTGTCAGGATGAACGCCAAGAGATGGGGCAGAATAATAATAGTATAATATGTACCTTTTGTTATCAAGCAGTTTATGTAGAAACTTATTTAATACTGGCACGTATAAATATATTATGAATGATAAAGGTTGAGAACCGTTGTCTCCACCTGATTAAGACTCCGGTCATTTATTGCCCGGTAGAAAGTGACGATGTTACGTTGAAAATGCTTCAACAAATCCTATATTGATATTAATATCTATTAGAAATCACTCTTTTCTAATACCCTTATAGCAAACTTTTGGTTGCATACTTAAGGACTCAATATAGTGATAAAAATCGATTGGTTGCCTTAAAAATCAAGCCCATATTGTGGGTGATAATAAGCAATTAATTATCAAGACTCCTTATGAGACAACCCTCGTAATTACACGTATCCGTAAGATTAATTAATATTAAACATAAAAAAATGGTGGAACTGGCCGTCCCCGGAATCGAACCTGGGTCTAGGCCGGCCGCACCCTTTCGCGCGCCTAGCCAACTGAGCTAGGTGCCTAGTTTGTGAAAATTTTCATTCTAATTTAATATAAGCACTTGTACAATAAACTTCCTTATCATTTATCAATAATAAATTCTGCTAAGTGTCCTGTTTTTTTTATACAGGCAATAATAAATCTTCATGAACCATAAACTTAGCAAAAAAAAAAAAAAAAAAAAAGATTTTATCATCCACAAGGTATAAATTACCAAGGAAACCTTAGTAACCGATCCCTCTCGTATCGGCAAGGAATCCTTCCGAAAATCTAAGAGCACTCTTTCTTTGCATAGAGTACGACAACATATGTTATTTTAATTAAAATTTTCTTTTCTCATTGTTTTTCTATCACCTGCGAATGCCAAACTATGTTTGATAAAAGTGCCGTATGAGGATTGGAGTATCCTAGTATGTCCCATAGATTACTTCCATGCCTGATCAGTATGGAGGTTTAATGCATGGAACCCCTGAGATATCCCAATGGTCATATTGTACTAATGTCGACTAGTAGTATTCAAAGGAGATATCCGGAATAGAACTATCCAAATAAATATTCCTCGGTAAAGGAATATGTGGACTCATAACATGAATGTGTCACTTATTAGACACAAGCGTTGATGAGTGAACTGGAGCCTGAAATATGGAAATCTCTGTAACCTCCTTGTACTTTGATTATCTTCTCCTAAGTTTACCCTGTTTACCTCCCTAGAGGCAAGTAGAGTTATGATTAACATCCCGCTTTGGGTTAGAATGTTGTAAGAACTCCATATTAATTATGGAATAACCGAAAACCTGATTAAGTAAATTTTAAAATAGGAGATTCATATAGCCTAACTCGATATTTTCGGAGTATGATAGTTGTTAGATAAGAAAGACGGTTCATTTTGCTTATGCACTCATTACCGCAACCCTATTAGATCACGATTAAAAATCGCCGTCAACTACCCAGGATCGTCGAATTGTTCGACTAGCTGTAAGGATTAGCTACTCCTTAAGATTAGTTAAACAGTGGTTGGAATAACCATCTCAAGAGAACCTTTTCCATAATAATTGATATATAAGTATTAAGGCTACTCCTTTGGAGACCTTGTATAGATGGAATGTTAAACGTCCATTGATAGGACAATAGTTTGGTAAGTCCAAACATTAAGATCTGAAAGTTGCATTATAGACAATCAATAAGATCACGCAAACTCATAATCATCAGTAAGATGCCAGTATTCGGCAGAAAATTAAGGATTATGAAAATAGCAAACCTCCTAAATTCTGGTTAAGGAATAAGGTGCAACAATAGATATCACCCTGGAAGGGGGTGATGCGGTTTGGTAAGAAAGGCAAGCTAAGTCCGAGATACATAGGAACTTTCGAGGTTATCGAACGAGTCGGGTCAGTTGCCTATAAGTTAAACTTACTTGAAGAGCTCAGTGGAATTCACAATGTGTTCCACATCTGCAATCTGAAGAAGTGCTTCGCTGATGAATCACTGGTTATACCGCATACAGATGTGCATATAGATGAGAGCTTGAAGTTTGTGGAAAAACCCTTGTCGATTGAGGATCGACGGGTTAAGAAGCTTCGAAGGAAGCATGTACCTATTGTTAAGGTCAAATGGGATGCCCGTAGTGGTCCCGAATTCACGTGGAAGGTTGAATCCACGACGAAAGAAAAGTACCCTTACTTATTTCAGTAAATCTCGGGTCGAGATTTATTTTAAGGGGGTGAGGATGTAACACCTCGAAAATTCACGTCCTCTAAGGTGTTGACACGTGTCATAAAGTTTGAACGTGTGAAAGAATGTTATAAAAGGACTAAAATTGACAAACATGGAAAGTATGAGATTTTACGGATTCTAAGTGTCAACAGTGAATAAATATACTTCATAATAACCCTACATGATGTTCATAACATCAAACGAATAAATCATGGATCATACGAAGCTAAAAGTGAGAGATTACAAACTACAGGGGTTAAATGTGTCAACATGTTAAAGATATACCTCTGAGTGACCTTTTGACAAACCTGAAGCTTTGTAACTATAAATTAGGCTCACTAGAATGTACGATTAAAATTTCATAAAGTTTCGTTATCGTATGAGAAAGTTATGATCAAATTCGTGTGCGAGGGGTTAAAGTGTTAACGTTGAAAGTTAAGGCTTTTCGGGTTAACCGGAAATGTTCAAGGACTTGGCAAAGTGGGTATAAGTCCTAAAGCCCTTATGGGTAAATGTAAGGGGGTCAAAATGCAAGAAATAACCCTAATTACCCCTTCGTGAAGCCAAAGGTTAACCTGGAAAACAAATAAAAATCAAAATTCTGATTTCGCTTGGCTAGGCGGCCCGCGTGGGACTTAGTGAACTTTGAGGCGGCCCGCGTGGGAGGCCCAGATGCAGAAAAACGTGCTGGTTGCCTGTTCAGCCTTCTAAATGACTTGTAATGCATCTAAACCCTTCCAAGAGGCCCCTAAACGACCCCTAGACACTAGTGACACATGTTGAAAGGTTGTGGACAGTAGTAGACTTAGTTGTCAACTAATTGTGGTGCCTATATCCACTATATAAGGCCATGTAGTGCAACAATGTTCCACACACCAATTCCTGCATTCTTGGATCAATTCTGGAGCTCTCAAGGAGGTCCAACTGATCTTAAGTCGTGCATAGGACTCTTGTAAGTCTTCTAGTTCTTCTTTAATTGAGTTTAGCTTGTTTAATTAGCTAAAAGTCAAACCGTCGTAATTACGGTTTGACTTCGAGATTAGTCTATAATGGCTCAGTTATATCTCGAATTAAAAGTAGTTATGAGTTGGTATTTATGTGGGTAATAAAACCTCAAAAGGGTTTCCCCTGATCACCACTCTAACCAGGTCAAAAGTCGGGTCAAACTTTTAAGTAAAAAGTCAACAGGATGCTTAAAATGTCATTTATGCATAATTAGCTATCTAGAACATATATAACCTATTTGATCATTGTTATAACTTAGTAATAAGTTTAAGAACATGTCCGAACATGTTCAACCCGACTATTTCCTGTTTTGACCCGGTTCGGAACCGAAAGTCACATAGTTTGACTTTCACTTTGACTTTCAGTTCTGACCCGTTTAGGTATGTTTTAGAAATGCCTCAGAGCTTAAATTGGATTAGGTTACATGTTAGAACAACCCTCTGTGATTATACACCTTGGTTCACTAGTTATCCAATTAATATGCCGATTTCCGTTAATTGCTCATATGTTGACCGTTATGCCCTTATTACCTTAAAACGTGATTTATGAAAATGTAAAAGTGTAGAAACCTTAGTTACTGATATATAAACTTGTATGCAAAGTTTGACATCAGTTTGACTTATAGATTAAGAGTTATGCTCAATATCGCAAATCTAATGCTTTATGTTAATAAAATGGCGTAATTAGCGTACAGCCTAGTTAAGCCTACTTTTTGGTATCAAACTTAATACCCACTGATATAAAATATTATTTTGGGATTTTTAAAGATTTTTAATTAATTTTAGGCTGAGCATAACTAGTAGTCGTAGGCTTAATCCGGTAATTGTCGGTTTTGCCCTTACGGGCCATAAAATGAGTTTTACTTATCAAAATGACTCCAAACCTTTTGCTACTGATTAGTTATGATAAATAAATTATTTTAAGCCTTCTGGAAATATAAAAATATCAGAGTTAAGTATCGAACCCGGTAATGGCCTTTAATCGCCTTAATTAGCGTTTTTAGCGCGTAGTATGTTTTTAAAATCATATTGGACATACCTGGGTTGATACCTCAGACTTCGTTTTTGAGCTTTTCGGCTTATGTGAAATTACCAAAATACCCCTACGGGGCATAGTTTGGTTAAAAATGATAAATTTCACATATATGCTTTAGCCTACTGTTATAACTCATCAAATTGAGTATGTTTATTGTTTACATCAGACCTGTAACTCAGTTAAACATCCACACGCTTTTACAAACTTTAAAATGACCAAACTACCCCTATGGGGCATAGTTTGTGTTTAAATTAGTTCGGGGCATAATGAAAGACATCCTACTGATGTTCCAACATATTTGAAGCATATTAACTTAGGAAACCTGTATATGGCTCTTACGGATACCCGTTATGCTTATTACGCGTTCGGTTCGGTTTATGTAACAAGTTTACATAAATTAGCCGAAACGGGTCAAACCTTATCGGTTTTATCTCAAAATCCAGAATGTGTTTAGTTTACCCATATTATACAAGTCTCCAGACTTGTCGGGTCTAAATCACATCCTATTCCGGTCTTCGCTTAATCATGCGTTTTGAACCGTAAACCTTTCCTTAAAACTAACCGGTCTAAGTTACGACTTAAATAAGACCCGTTAGGAATTTAATAGGTTAATAAAACCTTCGTTCCAGATTGAGAGCCCCAGTAGAAGTACTTGTGCTTGCTGATTAGAGTATACGGCTGAGTATAAATTGCATTGCTAGCTCAGGTAAATACTTTTAACTTATTTTCCCTTATACGGGCTTGGGATACGGTATTATAAAAATACCGCTTGGTCGGGTGTAGAAACCTTTTAATCGGAGATGATTAAATTGCATAATCCCGTTTTAATCTGTATTGATTGATAACAAATAACATTGGGGGTTAATGACCGTGTCCTGGATATCCTTGGCTCATTTTAAAAAGTGAATGGCCACGACGTAAGCACAAGGTGTAGGCAAAACACCTCCTGTTGCATATGTATAACGTATACTCACTCGTAAGGGTATCTTCTTGTGAGATTATATTTGTGGTGTGTCGATTAATCTTGTCCGGCTTGTATTGTATAATCACCGGCCCTAAATGTTGGACAACCATGTAAATCGGATACAAGATTTTTATTAATAAAATTGTCCCAAGTATAAAAGATTAATTTTGCCTCTGTGCATTTTAATCAATGTGTCAAGATATTTTGTGCCGTTTGCACTCGAATCACTTTTCAAACTCTTTTTCCAAAATGAGTCAGTTAATTGTATTTACCAGTGTAAACTGACGTATTTTCCAAAAAGGTTAAGTGACAGGTACTATGCGTAATTGGCTGGGAGCTCAGGGCGTCACTAGGGAATCTTGAAAGTTCTAGATGCCTAAAGTCTGTTGAACAGTTTTCTTTTATTGATCCGCCTGTGGATCCTTTACCTTCCGTTGTAATACTTTGACATTACTTATATTCGGAATGTAATATATTTATCTTTTGCTTCCGCTGTGCATTATTATATTGTGTTGTTTGACCATGATGTTGCCAACCACGTCACGATACTCCCCTACCGGGCCCACCGGTGACACGTGGAAAAATCGGGGTGTGACATTTTTCATTTATTCATATACTATGTTTATGCACATAATTTAAAAATAAAAATCTTAAATTAACCATTCAAATAAATAGAAATTAAGTCAGTACGAGTTGCCCTAAACGGGTCTTTTACAACAACAACTTGCCCACGCAGGGGCCAAATAACAAAGCAAACAACAAACAAACCCATGCAGGGGTCAAATAAAAGATATGCCCACGCTGGGGCAGAACATAAGGAAATACCCTCGCAGGGGTAGAGTACTGAAATAAATAAATATCCACGCAGGGACATGAGTACTAAATAACCAACAAACAAAGGATTCAACGATCCTTCTTTTTCTTCCCCTTAATCAGATCCGCTAGCTTCTTAAACATCCCATGTCTACGCCTCCGTTCATGCTCTATCCCATGCCGCATCTCGTCTCGCACCTCATGTATCTCATGGATAATTTCTTGAAATTGCGGCGGTGACATCACCGGCGCCTGAGGTGGTTGTTGATAATGCGGTGGTTGGGGCGGCTGTGGTTGGTAATAAGGAGGTTGAGGAGGCTGCGACTGTTGATACCCATATGATGGGTACCCATAGGTCGAGGGTCCCGTAGCCCAGGGACCTCCGAAGGGAGCTTCTTGATGGAAAGTGTTGGAGTTTGCTGCTACCCAATAAGGATCCTCCGTATAGTTGTAACCTGTGGGGAATTGCTGCTCGAAAGGGTTGAATGCTGCAGCACTGGTATAAGCGGGAATTGGGTCTCCAAAACTCAAGGGTGGCTGAGGCGCGACTGGCGCAGTTGCTACCTCAGAGACGGGGTGCGAAGATTCACCCATCTCTGCTTCTTCATGGACCGGTGAGTACCGGCTGCCACTCGAAAGTGGAGGGGTGCTAATACGCACTCCTCCTCGTGCGGATATTCGCACTGTAGTTCTCCTTCGCCTTGGAGGCGAGGGAGGCTGAAGTGGAGGTGGTGCTGCTGGCGGAGTGACCGCTACGAGTCGGGAATCCTCAGAAGGATTCTGCTGCTGCTGGTGAAGAGGAGAGTGGTGTGGCTGGAGCTGGTGCAGGGGAGAGTTAGGCTGATGAAATGGAGAGCTATGGTATGATTGGCGAAGAGGAGAGTTATGGTAAGATGGATGAAGAGGAGAGTGATGAGGCTGGTGCAAAGGAGAGTTATGATAACTGGGAGTAAATGCCCAGTCATACTGTTTAAAGTTCTCCTCAAAACTATCGGGACCATTGTAAGGTGATCCCACGAATGGTGACCCATCAGAAATCTCGATGGGGTGGTTCGGTGTTCCGGAGGGTGGCATAACAGGATCAGTGTCCTCATCAATGTCCATCGGGTTACCACCCGAAAAATGGTCTTCCGGCCCAAGTGGGTTAACACCCATAGGCACATCCAGGTAGTCATCAGGGTTGAACAAACCCTGGTAAACAGGTGATGGAGGGTTAAAAGGTGATTGGTGTCCTTGGAGAGGTATATAGGACTGGTGTGAGTTTTGGGGCTCATTTTCTGAGTGTGGCCCAAATGAGTGTGGAATCGATGGAGAAGTGCTCAGCGAGACTGAGCGTCTAGCAGGCTCGGTAAAAGACCTCCAAAGGTCTTGAGCATCCGTGTTGCGAGGATCTGAGGGAGTTCGCCGGTGTGACGGCCCGGCTTCGTGATCATTTGGGGCTACATATGCCCCATTTCCCCTTCCTCGGCCTCTCATTCGCGGCGGCATTATGTGATCCTGTAAAATATCAACAAGTGATACAACAAAAATATAATTAAGACAAAGTTAGAAAATTAAACAAAAATTTTGAAATTTCCTAAGTTCTTTGTCTAGACTCGAGAATCGAGGATTGTGCAATTGTGTAACTGAGATTAAACACAAAAAGCTAGTGTTTAATTCACTCAGAGTTGGCTCTGATACCAACCTGTCACACCCCTATTTTCTACGTATCACCGGTGGGCCCGGTGGGGAGTATAGTGATGTAGTTGGTATCATCATAGACAAACAACACAATATATAAATGCACAGCGGAAGCAAAGATAGATTCATTTCAACTTTAATAAAAATGTAATATTAAATATCACTGATAGTTGAAACGTATCCACAGACGGATCGAAATAAAATAAGATATTGTTCAACAGTTTATTGTCGTCCAAGCTTGCGAGACTTATTGTGGACGCTCTAGGAGACAGCCAGCCTATTTCGTGTAGTACCTGCACTTAACCTTTTTGGGAAAAATACGTCAGTTTACACTGGTAAATACAATTTAACTGACTCATTTGAAAAGGTTTGAAAATTGATTTAATGCTCAAGGCACAAAACATTTTTATAACTTGGGTCAATTATTTAATATAAACTTGTGAACGAATTATATGTTACTTGTGCGTTCAGTAGCCCGATCCATAGACCGGGTTAAAGATTAATTGACACACCACATGTTTATTTACGCACAGACAGGTGTACGCCTACACCCCGCGTTTGGTCGTGGCCATTTCGTAAAATGATGCCAAGGATATCCGGGACATGGTCATTAACCCCCCAAAGGCTTTAAGTGAACAAGACTGTTTAAACGAGCCGATCAAATTAATCAATTAAGCACCCAAGCGATGTTAAGAATTTGATGCTCGATCAAGCGGTATTTTATATACCGTAACCCAAGCCCGTATAGGGAAAATAAGTTAAAAGTATTTACCTGAGTAAGTATCAATCACAACAAGAAAAATGCTAGTAGCTTTTACCGGTGCTTCCTAATCTGGAACGAAGGTTTATAATAACCTATTAGACTTCTAACGGGTCTTTATTTAAGCTTAAGCTTAGACCGGTTAGCTTTAAGGACGATACGGTTCAAACGCACGATTAAGCGAAGACCGGATAGAATGTGATTTAGACCCGAAAAGTTTGAATACTTGTATAATATGGGTATACTAAATACATTCTGGATTTTGAGACAAAAATGATAAGGTTTGACCCGTCTCGGTCAATTTATGCAAACTAGTTACATAAACCGCACCGAACGCGAAAAGAGCGTTACGGGTAACCATAAGAGTCATATGCAAGTTCCCTGATATAATATGCTCTAAATATGTTGAAATATCAGTAAGATAACTTCTATTTTGCCCAAAATGAATTTAAACACAATTTATGCCTCACAAGGGCATTTTGGTCATTTAAAAGATTATGAAAGAGTTAAATCAGAATTCTGAGTTACAGGTCTGGTCTATACAGTAAATATACTTAATTTTATATGTTATAACAGTAGGGTATGACCCATAAGTGAAAATCATCATTTAAAACCAAACTATGCACCTTAGGGGTATTTTGGTAATTTCACAAGGGCTAAAAACGTAAAAATCTGGAATCTGAGTTTATAAACTTATACTTACTGTTATTTTATATAAATATACTAAAAACATCAATAGGTATCATCCTTATATGTTTAATATGGTTATAGTGTATACTATGCGATAAAAACGCTTAAAAAGGCGATTTAGAGCCATTTCCGGGTTTGTAAGAGAAAGCTGATATTTTTATATTTCCAGAATGCTCAAAATACTTTATTTATCAAATGAAATCAGTAGAAAAAGGTTTGGGGTCAAAAGGATTTATAAAACTCATTTTATAGCCCAAAAGGGCAAAACCGACAATAACCGATTCAAGGCTAAAACTCTATGATTTAATCAGTTTAAAAATTATTAAAAATCCTTATAATTCCCAAAATATTATATAACAACAGTAGGTATACACTTTGATGTCAAAAATTAGGTTTTGATAGGCGTTATGCTCATAACGCCGTTTAATTAATAAAAACCGTTTTATTTGCGATATTGAGCATAACTCACAATCCAGACCTCGGATTGATGTCAAACTTTTGGTGCAGGTTTATAATTCAGTAACAAAGGTTTCTACTCTTTCACTTTTTCAAAAATCGCGTTTTATAGTAAAAAGGGCAAAATAGTCATATTTAAGCATAAACCGGTAACATGCATATGAATCTGATAAGTGTTGAACCAAATTGTAAAATCTCAGAGAATTAAACTTATATGAAAGTTGGTCCAAAATATGCTCTAATGCAGATCTCAAACATGCATGAACGGATCCAAACCGATAGTCAAAGAAAAAGTCAATTTATGTGACTTTCGGTTCCGATTCGGGTTTAAACTGGAAATTGTCGAGTTGATCAAGTTGAAACATGTTCTTACATTATTTATAAAGTTATTTTGATGATCAAACAGGTTGCATGTAGCCTACATTACTGATTATGCTTAAATTTGCAAAAACACATTCTGTTGACTTTTTAAGAAATGCTTTGACTCGACAATTAACATGCTTAGAGTGTGAATCTGAAAATACCCCTTTAGGGGTTTGTTACACACATAAATACCAACATGTAGGTACTTTTAATTTGAGATTTGACAGAGCCAATCTCGTTTAATTTCAAAGTCAAGTCTAAAATACGATAGTTTGACTTTCGGTGAAAATACTAAGCTAGAACGAATTAGAGAAGGACATGAACACTTACAATGGTCCTAAACAAGCTTAGAGATCACTATGAGGCTGCCTTGTCGTCCAGAAATGCTCCAGGAGAAGTCTTGTGAATTTTGAAAGTTCAAGTGTTCTTATGTTTCTAATACAAGTGCCTTATAAGCAGATTTAGATGTGTTGTGAGGCTGCCACAGAGGTTCACAAGTGTTGTAAGACCTGTACAAGTGTCCTAGGATGCATGAAATTCGATTGGTGAGGTTCTGAGTCGATTACAGCTGCATACAACTCGACAAACAGCCAAGAAAACCGACATCTGCAGGTTTTGTCGCTGGGCGCTGGGTCGCGGGCCGCGACAGGCCCCTCGCGGGCCGCGTGCGAGTGGTCGACCAGCTTAGTAAGTTTCAGCCATTTTGCAATTCAGTCCCTGATCTTATGATACGTGTTTAAGCTATTTAATTGCACTCTAAACCCTTGAAATCTGATTTTTATGAACCTTGGGACTTTTATAAACTTGGGTATGTCCTCGGTTAACTTTGCGCTTACCCGAAAAGTCACGAAATTCACGATAACGTATTTAATCTTTCGTGTACGGTTTTAATCACAACTTTCTCATACGTTCACGAAATTTCATGAAATTTTTATCACATGCTCTTGTGAGTATATTTTATCATTACAAAGCTTCGGGTTTGCCAAAAGATCACTCAGAGGTATAAATTCAACATGTTGACACGTTTAGCCCCTCTAGTTTGTAATTCCTCACTTTCTTCCACTTTTCGCTTCGTATGATCCGTGATTTATCCGTTTTTGATTATAAACACCATGTAGGGTTATTGTAGGGCCTATTTATCAATTGTTGACACTTTAGACCCTTATATTCACACAGTTTCACCGTTTGTCAACTTTAGTCCCTCTAAAGTATGTTTTTACATATTCAAGTCCATGACACGTGTCAAGACATTATTGGACCTGAATTTCCGAGGTGTTACACTTCATGATGACATCACCCTAGAACACCTCAAATTCCTTGATTTCACGGTTAAAAGTTGAGATTCGAAAGATAGAAAGGTGGAGGAGTGCGTGTAGATCAAAGAAGTACAAGATTTGAGTTGAAAACTTACAAGATTCGCGAGAAATCGAGAGATGAAGGGGTTGGAGCGTCTGGTCGAACAACAGCAGTCACATCAAGTGTTCTTGATGTGACTGAGGGGTATTTATAGGCAAAGAGGAGAAGGGAGGTGAAGTGGTGCTTTGGATCGGATGACCGTCCGATCGGATGGCTGTCCGATCGGACGTCTGTCCGATAGGATGGCCATCCGATCGAACTGCCATTCGATCAGATGCCTCCGGCGAGCTAAGTTTTGGTATTCCGTTTCAATCGTTAAGCGTTGCGATAGTTTTGGTATCACCTTCTCATCCAATTTTCATATATTTATTATAATTAGTTACGTTGGGTCGTATTTACATATCCAAATTTCAAAGTTGCGATACAATAACCGGGTTTTCGTTTCGAATATGCGATTACTTTGCGACGCTTCACGGTCATCGAGGAGGGTAGAATAGGTCCTCTCTCAATGTCATCGTGAACGTTAATGTGTTTTAAATAATGAGTTGCACCGCGACACACCACGGCTTATCAAGGAGGGTAGAATTGATCCTCACTTGACATCTTCGTGGTTGTCAGCAAGTGCAATGTGATGTGATAGTGATAAAATATGCAATAATATGCGAAAACATGCGTAAATACTGTGATAATACTGCGATTTTGCGATGTATGCGATATATGCGATATAGGCACATTATGATCTGAATCTCTGGTGCTAGGCGTAACGAGTATAGCGAGTAGTAACAACGCACGAAAGTGCGGGTTGTTACAGTCTCCCCTGCTTTAGGAAATTTTGTCCCGAAATTAATCCACCAGTAGGGTTGCGAGAGTTGTTGCGAATGAGAATAGCGATAAAAGTGACAAGGTAGCGAGCGATCGATTGAGTATTAATGCGCGAGAGTATTGCGAAGACTAAGCGAGAGCGACGAGTAATACGATTCGAACAACCAAAAGCGATAACACACACACAAGAATGCGATCCCCAGCGTTTTTAAATTTCCGAAAAGTTGATTAATTTGGAGAAACTTTGTTTATGAAAATCTTCTCATGGCGCGGCGTTAATTGTATCGATGGCCACACAAGCGCTATGGGAAGGGTTTTGTTAGGATACTAAAAGAATTTAAAGTGATTTGAGACTCGTTTCACGAAATTTTCTCGTCACACGACGTTAACTTGAGTCGATTGTCACACCGGTATTACAAGAAAATCTCGTTTTGTACAAAGGTTTTTTTTAGAAAAGTTTTATAAGAAAAGTCTTTGCTTTCACAAAGGTTTTAATGATGCCGAAATTTTAAAATTTAGGGTCGGCCCCGCATGGCACCTTTCCACGAAAGTTCGACAATATGGTTAAAACACTTATATATAGGAAGTACCAGCGGCGTATCCACCATGTTCTACCCATATGGCTTCCGTCTCGTGAGGCAGTGTCATCCGTGTCGACATAGTACAGCCAGATTTGCGATGACTTGATCCAAACGAGAAAGGGTCGGGTCAAGTCTTGAAAGGGCGAACTGAGCGATGAAGTCGTTTTCGAACTCAGTTCAGTGATACGAGCGAGTTGTGAGTAACGATAAGCGGTACGCGATAATCGATAACACCAACACCAAACACCAAGCATAGTAAGCGAAGACGGCGACGATAAGCGAAAAGCGATAAGCGACGAGCGAAAAGCGACGAGCGATAGCGACAAGCGATAGCGACAAGCGATAGCGACAAGCGATAGCGATAGTTGATGCGTTGCAAGCGATGGAGACATGCGATTCGATTAGATTTGATAACACCACAATTTAACTAATATTAGCCCTCATGGCCTTTTTCCACGAAAGTCTACTGATACAGATAAGACACCACCATGTCTTAGCTCTATTAGTTTTGTTTCGTGAAGCGAGGACATGAGTGCTAACACAACGCAGATAACACAAATCATACGGTCAGCGATAAGCGATAGCGATAGGCGATAAGAGTATCGAAGCGATGAGGTAGGAACGAAACGCGTTAAAGCAAAAAGCGGTGAGTGATTAACGATACTCGTCCAGCGATCCACGACAAGCGATCCACACCAAGCGATACCCAGTAAGTGATAAGCGATAGAGTGATACACACGTAATAGGCGTTGCATAACAAGTGGTACACACACACATAAGTGATTAGTCGAGAACACACTAAAAGCGATAACAATTCACATAGCAAGCGATAACTATCGGTAGAGATTGCGAGATACATACAATAGACGATTCCGAGTTCGAGCCATATAATAAGCGATCTAGATTGCGAGATGGCGACAATGCGATCTATATAGTAAACGTTTCAGATTGCGAAAACACAATAAGCGGTAGCGCGAGACACATAATAAACGATTGCGATTTGCGAGATGCGATTGCGGTAATGCGATTGCGAGCATGTTGACTTACGAAAAGTCTTGCGATGACACGTCTTGAGTTGTAATATGAACTCATGACCAGTCTTGCGTCACCGCAATTGCCCTGCGGGGGTAGACTTACCAAAGTCAATCGATGAGGCGATTGCGTTGCGTTCGCAGACTTACGAAAAGTCTCGCAGTGATGCGATTTAATTGTTACGCCTGGCGAATTAGTTTAGTGTGTCGAAAATAACCACAATAGTATAATAGGTCTACTTTCAACTCCACATGGCACTTTCTTCACAAGACTTCTGTCACACCCCCAAATTCCCACCTAGGGTATGTCCGTGTTAGGAGTGCGACGATCCAACAACGAGCCACTAATTATATCAGACACATTCAATTAATGGTGAAGTACTTAATTGTAAATGAAATACTGTATGTAAGTTTAAATGAAAACCAAAGTAATCAGCGGAAGCAAAGTAAATAGTTTGAAACTCAAAGTAATGTATCAGAAATCATTAAGATAAATACGCCCTGTAAGACCATGACCACTCCCGCTGCTCCAGATAGCAAGTTCCAAAGTACCTCAGCTAACGACCTGCAAGCATGCAGACAAGTGTGTCAGACGACGCTGGTGAGTTCAAGGTTTTGTTAACGTGTTTTGTTACCAGATGTATGTTAAGCCAATTCAACGTTGTGATATGATGCTGTTTATGACTTGTTGAGATACCCTAGGGAGTGTGCCCATATGTATCCGAGAAGTGTGTCCCTTAATAACCTGGAAGTGTGTCCAGTCCCCAATGCCCCTAACCAAGCATTGGTAATGATGCCCAGATAATTAGTTCGCGCCCGTCCTTACGGCCCGGTGCGAGGTATCAAACCTAATAGCGCTATCAACTAATTACCCCATTGCCCTACAGGCAATCCGATAATGATAGATTCCATGTTCAATAACCAAAACCCAATTTAACTATTTACCCAAGATTCCCTTCCAAATGTTTACTAGTTGTCCCAAACCACCGGGACGCATGCTTAGAAAAGTGCAGTGAACTCACCTTAGGTTTGCTCGGTTAGACAAGTTACTCGTTAAATAAGTTCAATACTCACGACCTAGAAGAGTGTTTGGTAATGATCAGTTTTACAGTTTGTTTACACATAGATCACATCAGTGGTTGTCACGTATGGCACGTATAACAGTTAAGCAACAATCCAAGCAAGAACAATGATTATTCAAACAGTTGATCCAATAGTACATAGTATCGAGTAGCCCAATCAAGTTACAAGGCCCGATCCAATCAACAATCCCAATCCGGTTATCTAACCCTAACCGGATTGCCCTTAACACTATTGAACCGATCCGGATGGCCCAAGTCCATCCGGTTAATATATAGTCCCATCTGGTTCGTCATGTATTCAACCCCCCCCCTCGGGATCATATTACTGATCCGGATTAACATCTCATCCGGACCCATCTATAACCCACTAATCGTGTTAAACCAAACATACCAGCAACCCATTAACTAGCAATTGATTATGAAAATGAACACTTCGCGTGTTGTGCACTGACACAACCACCACTCAAACCAAGCATTCAGCTTTTAATTAATTGTATTTGAATTTCATTGGACCTCCAATACCCTCTCACATGGGCCGATTATGACACTGCTAACATCACATGTTCCTTATATAAATTTTAATGCAAACTTGAACCATGTAATAAGTGCTATTATATGATAGGACCAAAACCAATTAGTGCTTATCAAAGTGGCTTCTTGAATTGTCTTTTGTGCTCACATGGGCCATCAAAGCAATCAATGATTACATGATCTAACAACAGCATATGTGATTGCAACTAAACAGTAATATCATGTGATCTTTAGTTCAGCATTGACATGCACATATATTATATTTGCAATTATAGCCATCGCATACAACAGACTCGAAGAGTGCGAAGTAATGGTTCGATGATCACACATATCAAGAGATTCACGTGACAAGGGATGAGCACATCATCGATCATATATTACTACACGCATATATACAAAAAGAATGGAATTTATTATGATCACAAAAGTCAAACAGTTTTACATATCAACCCCCAATTATTTACTAGCAACTAATTACCATATAACATCACATAATCCAACTGTTACATCAAACTTCATCAGCCATCATCGGAAATCGAACATTCAAACTCACAAGCCTTAATATTTTTACTAATCATTTAAATCAGATTCATGCACATCCACCTTCTATAGATCATACATATTGACGGGTGGTCCGTATGACAACCCTTAAGTGGTTTAAAAAGAGTAAAATTCCATGCTTTACTTGGTTATTTGTTTGAACTTAGTAACTACGAGTGTTCGTGTGTTTTGCAGGTAAATCGCTTAATTCGGTTAAATTGGAACACGTAGGCTACGGTTGGAAATTAAATGACATCGTGACTTTGTGGTTCAAAGAATACAAGAGAGACATCACACCACATCACTTGCAAATCTTAATTAAATCATCATCCACTTCACATGATCATCATCATCATCAATAGTGGGCGGCTGGGCTTTTGTTTAATTGGGCCGCACATGGCTGTGGAGACAAAGGAGGGCACCAATTAGTAATACAAAGATAAGAAAATCATCACATTGGCAGACTTCTTTGAAGGGGACACGTGAAGCATTGGGGGGTTTCTTTAGGCCGGCTTCTTTGATTGGGCCGCCACATATTGAGGTACAAAATTAAAAGTCAACAGATCATCATCAAGCTTTGGCGGCAGAAAAGAACAAGAATAATATTCACGTGAGGGTGTACATTAATTGTTCTATCATCGATATTAATCATCATTCATTTACCCCTTTGGATTGGGCCGAAACTTATGACAAGAGGCAGCAATCACGTGATCATTCATCATAGTGGAAGAATTTGGGATTTTCTATAAAACATAATCATCACATCAACAGCAAAGCATATCATTCAGGCTGTCACCGTAAATTACGGTCTCACCGTAATTTACGGTGGACCTGATTTTGTCCTTTTTCCCACCGTAAATCAGAAGACTTGTGCTGTAACATATTGAACACCACCGTAACATTTTCAAGATTACCGTAATTTATGGTATGACCGTAAATTACGGTGGACATGACGAGGAAAATAGTAACCGCTCATTAAAATCGGTTTTATTGTGTCTTTTGAGATGTTCTCATCATTGGACGGTTTTGGAGAGTAGGAGGGGCGATTTTTGGCTCTTATCATGTGTTCTTGAGTAGTCAAAACATGAAGATTTTGTTTTTGATTCCAATAAACAAAGGTTTGATTGTGATGATGATTCACCACACTATGAGCGACTAGGTTTGCTTGGTGATCATCCCGAATGTAAGGTTTACTTGTGACAATTATGTTTTGTTCTTGAATTTCTGGAATATTAAACTGTGCATGTGTTGTTAGTTTATTATGGTGCTTGATTGGGTGTTTGTAAATTGTTGATGTATGTTTGATCATAGTTCTAAACCATACGTTCTTGGTGCCGTTGGCAATCGAGATATCATGGGAGGGATTAGGGTTGGATATATGTTAATTGGTCATCGGGTAACAACCTCGCGTTCTAGGAATCCGAGTACTTAGTTCCCTTTCATCACAAATAATTGATCTTGCATGAGCTATGTCTATGTAGCTCTTTCCAGTTGAACATAAACCTTGATTGTCACTTAAAACCTGAAACTCGGGATGATTACTACTCTCTTATCCTGTTACAAAACTTACTTTTGATTTGTATTCTAATTTAGTAACTCTAGATAATTAAAACCATTCAACCCAAACATTGAAAATTATATTTCTTGCAATTTAGATTAATCTAGTTAGTTAGACATACATTGAGATAACACATATTCCACAAACTCCCTGTGTTCGATACCCACTTACCGCTATCTATTTAGTTGTTATTGGGATTAAATTTGCGTGACCCACGACAGCACGTCACATATACAACCAAGTTCGCACATAACAATATCAAACAATTAAGAACTAACATAAGTTCGAATTTACTAACCAGGGACTCTACTGAATAATATGATGCCTTGATGGATGCCTCGATGATAGGGATCCACTGCCATTGTTTGAAGAGGGGATAGGGCACTAGGGTTTGCAAGAAGTTGGGAAACCTTATACTTAATGCACGTAAATAATGTGGAGAGGAGGTGGGCTCAGTTTGGGCCTGAGGTAACACAAGGAGCAACACATACAACCTGTTATGTGCGCACACCATGGCCGGCCCAAGTTTCATTTATGTGGGCTTAAAGTAGAATAAGCGGGGTGTGGCCTCCGGCCCAAAGTGTGTGTGTGTTAAGTGAGTTTTGCGGCACAACCCATTTGGTTCTCTAAATTAATTGAATGACACACAAACGCGTTTAACAATTTCGTGTATAGCTAGTCAGTTAAACACACGCAATCATTTAGTGGTGCACGAGATGGGCAGATAAACATAGAGACACACGCTTCAAGTTGTGGGATTTCAAGCAATGCTAACCTTAATTATCCGGGTTGTCACATCATCCCCAACTTGAAAGAATTTTCGTCCCGAAAATTTAGCACGTAGTTATTAAGGAAGCTAGTTAGGTTGCGTGGTTTCTTGGTTTTCCTGGGGATTGTCACATCATTCCCCCGTTGGTTTGGAATTTCGTCCCGAAATTCCGCAGTAGCTTCAGCCACAGTAGTGGTTTCATTGTTCTCGAACAACTGGGGATATTTGTGTTTCATTTGTTCTTCTCGTTCCCAGGTAAACTCTGGGCCACGACGGGAGTTCCAACGAACTCGAACAATAGGTATCCTGGTGCGTTAGGGAATCTTGTCCTCCCGGTCCAAGATTTCCACTTGTTCTTCGACAAATCGCAACTGATCGTCGATTTTGGGCTCCTTGAAAGGAACTATGAGGGTTTCATCTAACAGACACTTCTTCGGATTCGACACATGGAATACGTTGCGAACTCCACTGAGTTCTTCGGGTAGATTCAATCTGTAGGCCACCTTGCCGACTCTCTCCGTGATTTCGAAAGGTCCAACATGTCGCGGTTTAAGTTTGCCTCGTTTATCAAAATGAACTACACCTTTCCAAGGTGAGACTTTAAGTAGTACTCGATCCCCAACCTGGAACTCGAGTGGTTCCCTGCGCTTATCAGCGTAGCTTATCTGACGGTCACGAGCTGCCGCCATTCGTTGTCGTATCAGAGCAACCTTCTCTGTTATGTCTACGACGAGTTCTAGGCCAGCGATTTGGCTGTTGCCAACCTCTGCTCAACAAAGAGGTGATCAACACTTCCGTCCATACAATGCCTCGAACGGAGCAGCCCGGATGCTGGTGTAATATCTATTGTTATACGAAAACTCCACTAAAGAGAGGTGTCTTTCCCAGCCGTTGCCAAAGTCGATTACACATGCTCGAAGCATGTCTTCAAGAGTTTGGATGGTGCGTTCAGTTTGCCCATCCGTCTGTGGATGATATGCCATGCTCATGTCTAGACGTGAGCCAAGGGTGTCATATATTGCCTAACATAAATCAAGTATATATCAGAGTCAGAAATAACAGGATTTGGCACCTTGTGCCTAAAAATCCGCCTCTCTCGGAGGAATATTCACAAGCTGTGAAGACTCGTCAGTTCAAAAAGGTGTGCTGGCTACATGAGGCGATCCACGATCACCCAGGTGATATTGTTTCCGCTATGAGTTTTGGTAAACCAGTGGCAAACTCCATGGTCGTTCGTTCCAATCTTCAAGCAGGTGTGTTCTGATTACTAACACGAATCTGAAGGTTTCTGATGCTCCCCCTTGACTTTCGCACAAGTCAAACGTCGTTCACATGCTTCGTTGTGTAGGCCTTCGAGCCCAGTTGCCTGTACAAGATCCTCCGATCCTAACATATTCCATCAAATCCAGATGACCCGCATATCGGGGCTGGTGGGCCTCGCTCAACACAAGCTCCCTCGGATTGCTGTACAGTAGAATCCATATTTTGTTCCCTGAAGCAGCGAGTACCGTCCATCTTGCCAAAAGTTGCTCCTCCATGCCCCACATGAACCCAACTCGAAAACCCTCATCCTTCAGCGCTTCAGTTTGAACAGGGTGAATCTGACTGGGTAGGCTAGAATTGATGTTGAGCTGCACGCTCATACGCGTTTAGGTTCCATAGTCGTAATCGCTCAAGAGTTCCATCCAGCGATGCCATTAACTGATTTAACTCTCTTGTAACCAGGGTACACGGGATGCCCTTGTGATCGGTCTAAGCAGTACATTCGGTACCGCCCAAGTACTGCCTCCCACTTAAATCCAACGACCATGGTTTCCATCGCAGATTGTATGTCGTGCAGTTCCTCTTCGTAACACCATTACGTAAGTCATCACTCTCTCATGTTGCATCGGCGTGTAACTGGGACTCTGATTCGAACAATCATGGTATACCGCCAAATCAACGGTTCCCTCGGATAGAAGTGATGCTCATTACATTGCAGGGTTGGGTTTCAGAAGCTGAAAAGACGTCCTCCTGTTTTTGTCTTCCACGAACACAGCACTCTGCTATGCTAAAGAGATTTATGCTGCGCGATCTTCGAAAATCCTGTGATGAATCTGCGATAGCATCTAATGAGACCAAGAAATTGCTGCATCCTCGAAGGGATCTTTGGTACCGAACAATATCTAACGAAATGGGTCTTTAGCGAGATCCACGTGTATTCCCACTTCATTGATCATATGACCAAAAAGGTATCTCTCGAATCCAGAAGTTAAATTTAACAAGACTTCGCGCGGAGTGACTCCTCCCTCAGGAGCTCTAAAATAAGATACAAATGCCGCCCATGATGTTCCTTCCTCTTGGAAATGATCCAGAACGTCATCCATAAATGCGGTCGATTCATGTGGTCGATAAAGTTGCTGGTGTGTTGATTAACTCAATGGTCATGGTGTACAAAGTCGCAATGGCCGTATTGCGTCCGATATGCCGTTTTAGGAACATTCTCCTCTTGGTCTTCCGTCAATACATGGTCGAGGCAAACAGTTCTTGATTGTCACCTTGCTGAGTTCTGGATAATCAGTACACATATGAAAAGGTTTTATCTTCCCGAATATAGCTGGGGCTCCCCAAAGCGAACAAAAACTATGTCCAATAAAACTCATGTCCAACAGTTCCTGTAGATAGTCCTTGCAACCCTCCTGGTGCAAGACGGTATGTATCACGAGTAATCAGAGCTGCCCCTGTCGTGAGATCAAACTGAGATTCTGCCTAACAGTGGTGGAAGTAAATCTGAAAGCTCCTTGGGTAGCACACTGAGAAGAATCACGAATATTTGGTGGATCCTCGATCCTCTTTTCCTTAGCCTCAACATCCATAACGGTTGCTAACGTAGCGGGGTGATCCCTCCGTAGACACTTCTGGGCCTTCATAGTTGAAATGGCGCTAACCTTTGCATCACTCTGTTGTTTTAGAACAAATAACGATCCTCCACACAAAATTTTCTCCTCCCAAGGTATGTCTGCGCGATTTCTGAATGACCAATCCACACTAACTACTGCATTGTAACCACTAGGGGTAGTAGAAGGATGGGCGATGTCGAACACCTGTCCCCCAAGGTCGAATTTGCATCCCAGTGAACATACAAGGCTTCAATTGACTTGCATCAGCCGACTCCACAACAGGTTCGGTTTCAAGAAGCATCAGGGTTAAACAGAACAGAGACGAAACGAATAGCTACTCATCCAAGCTATCGTGTTGCAATTACGCCTGATATAGCCTATACCAATACTAAATGTCCTTCCATGAGTTTCATTTCCAGTGTTTTCGTCACGAGAATTTCCAGTACTGCCGTCGTTCCCTTGATTGTCGTCACCTTGACTTAACACAGTCAATCCTTGTCGAGGTCACCTTCGTTTCCATACTGTAGGCTACGATCACGAGTACCTTGATGTTGCCGCGACTGTTGCCTCTAATATTGTCGGCTGTAACGGTGTTATACGTCCTTTCACCAACAAGGTCCATCTTTTCACATTCCGTGCCACGTCCTAAGGCACTACTCATGATGCAGGCGGTTACACAATCTGCTCTACAGTCAATCGTCATCGATTTTGTCCTGATTGGTTCATAAGAGTCGACTCCCATGAGTCGCTGGCTGGGGTTAAGGATTCGATTGGAGTCAAATCCCTGTTATTCATTGCCGGTAACTAAGGGCGTTCAAATGCTGAAGCCGGTAAGGTACTACGTTTACCCTCTTGTCCATCATTCTTGCAAGTTGACTGAGTAATACACGGTATGTCGCGAGAGTGTTGCAGAATTGATCACACTTCGGGATCTAAGGCGTTAATATTCTAAGTTCCAACAAACAAAGATAGGTGAGGAAAGTATAGTCCAATCAGTTGACGCTGAGCCATCCAACTCAGGGACGTTCGTACTAGCACCTAACATGCTATACAGTTCGCTAGGCGTTCAGATGCGTGATCAGGTGATACTCGATAGCATCGAGATTCGTAAGGCTTCAGAAAGTAGTGAAAAGATCACGTTCGAGTAGGAGGCAATCACTACTATGACTCCTATAGACTGCTGAGTTCTAACATAACATCAATTAACAGAGCGGAACCCCTCTCACACTCGTTAAGCCTCACTGGGACTCACATGCACCCCGCATTATTATTATGTGTGCACCCATAATAATAAGGCAATTTGCATGCTTATCTCAGTGCCTCTTAACTCGCGCTAAAAGGTTCCCCGAATTCGAGCAATAAGACAGATGACACCACAACACAGATCATGAAAGTTCAAGAAGAGTCGCACTCTTAAAACACGTAACATGGGTTGGTAACATAGAAGTTCATAATGCAGTGCTAAGTGTGCATTCACGTGTAATGTCATACATAAGTGTACGCTAGATATACTATGCAATAGTAAACGAGAAAACGAACCTTGCAGTCTGGAGCTGAGTGTCATGGTCGATTTTGGAACTGTTCGGTTATAGTCTGGTTTTATGAAAACGTTTTAAAACCGAGTTCTCTATAACCTGGCTCTGATATCAAACTGTCACACCCCCAAATTCCCACCTAGGGTATGTCCCTGTTAGGAGTGCGACGATCCAACAACGAGCCACTAATTATATCAGACACATTCAATTAATGGTGAAGTACTTAATTGTAAATGAAATACTGTATGTAAGTTTAAATGAAAACCAAAGTAATCAGCGGAAGCAAAGTAAATAGTTTGAAACTCAAAGTAATGTATCAGAAATCATTAAGATAAATACGCCCTGTAAGACCATGACCACTCCCGCTGCTCCAGATAGCAAGTTCCAAAGTACCTCAGCTAACGACCTGCAAGCATGCAGACAAGTGTGTCAGACGACGCTGGTGAGTTCAAGGTTTTGTTAACGTGTTTTGTTACCAGATGTATGTTAAGCCAATTCAACGTTGTGATATGATGCTGTTTATGACTTGTTGAGATACCCTAGGGAGTGTGCCCATATGTATCCGGGAAGTGTGTCCCTTAATAACCTGGAAGTGTGTCCAGTCCCCAATGCCCCTAACCAAGCATTGGTAATGATGCCCAGATAATTAGTTCGCGCCCGTCCTTACGGCCCGGTGCGAGGTATTAAACCTAATAGCGCTATCAACTAATTACCCCATTGCCCTACAGGCAATCCGATAATGATAGATTCCATGTTCAATAACCAAAACCCAATTTAACTGTTTACCCAAGATTCCCTTCCAAATGTTTACTAGTTGTCCCAAACCACCGGGACGCATGCTTAGAAAAGTGCAGTGAACTCACCTTAGGTTTGCTCGGTTAGAAAAGTAACTCGTTAAATAAGTTCAATACTCACGACCTAGAAGAGTGTTTGGTAATGATCAGTTTTACAGTTTGTTTACACATAGATCACATCAGTGGTTGTCACGTATGGCACGTATAACAGTTAAGCAACAATCCAAGCAAGAACAATGATTATTCAAACAGTTGATCCAATAGTACATAGTATCGAGTAGCCCAATCAAGTTACAAGGCCCGATCCAATCAACAATCCCAATCCGGTTATCTAACCCTAACCGGATTGCCCTTAACACTATTGAACCGATCCGGATGGCCCAAGTCCATCCGGTTAATATATAGTCCCATCCGGTTCGTCATGTATTCAACCCCCCCCCCCCGGATCATATTACTGATCCGGATTAACATCTCATCCAAACCCATCTATAACCCACTAATCGTGTTAAACCAAACATACCAGCAACCCATTAACTAGCAATTGATTATGAAAATGAACACTTCGCGTGTTGTGCACTGACACAACCACCACTCAAACCAAGCATTCAGCTTTTAATTAATTGTATTTGAATTTCATTGGACCTCCAATACCCTCTCACATGGGCCGATTATGACACTGCTAACATCACATGTTCCTTATATAAATTTTAATGCAAACTTGAACCATGTAATAAGTGCTATTATATGATAGGACCAAAACCAATTAGTGCTTATCAAAGTGGCTTCTTGAATTGTCTTTTGTGCTCACATGGGCCATCAAAGCAATCAATGATTACATGATCTAACAACAGCATATGTGATTGCAACTAAACAGTAATATCATGTGATCTTTAGTTCAGCATTGACATGCACATATATTATATTTGCAATTATAGCCATCGCATACAACAGACTCGAAGAGTGCGAAGTAATGGTTCGATGATCACACATATCAAGAGATTCACGTGACAAGGGATGAGCACATCATCGATCATATATTACTACACGCATATATACAAAAAGAATGGAATTTATTATGATCACAAAAGTCAAACAGTTTTACATATCAACCCCCAATTATTTACTAGCAACTAATTACCATATAACATCACATAATCCAACTGTTACATCAAACTTCATCAGCCATCATCGGAAATCGAACATTCAAACTCACAAGCCTTAATATTTTTACTAATCATTTAAATCAGATTCATGCACATCCACCTTCTATAGATCATACATATACAACCAAGTTCGCACATAACAATATCAAACAATTAAGAACTAACATAAGTTCGAATTTACTAACCAGGGACTCTACTGAATAATATGATGCCTTGATGGATGCCTCGATGATAGGGATCCACTGCCATTGTTTGAAGAGGGGATAGGGCACTAGGGTTTGCAAGAAGTTGGGAAACCTTATACTTAATGCACGTAAATAATGTGGAGAGGAGGTGGGCTCAGTTTGGGCCTGAGGTAACACAAGGAGCAACACATACAACCTGTTATGTGCGCACACCATGGCCGGCCCAAGTTTCATTTATGTGGGCTTAAAGTAGAATAAGCGGGGTGTGGCCTCCGGCCCAAAGTGTGTGTGTGTTAAGTGAGTTTTGCGGCACAACCCATTTGGTTCTCTAAATTAATTGAATGGCACACAAACGCGTTTAACAATTTCGTGTATAGCTAGTCAGTTAAACACACGCAATCATTTAGTGGTGCACGAGATGGGCAGATAAACATAGAGACACACGCTTCAAGTTGTGGGATTTCAAGCAATGCTAACCTTAATTATCCGGTTTGTCACAACTTCGGTTAGCATGGCGAAGCACTTATATACGTGTTAGCGATGTATCATCATACTTCAACTATACGCCTCTGCCTCGTGAATTTGTGTCACACTTCGTCAGACATGGTCAAGACGCTTATATATAGGAAGTACCAGCGGCGTATCCACCACGCTTAACCATGCCCTGAACGTTAAGGCATCATTGAAACACACTACGATCTTCGTGCAATAACCAAAATAATCCCGTGTGCACCCGTGATTAATTTGGTTCTTCCACGTTTATCGTACCTTATCTCAAGAACGCATAGTGGGGGTAAAATACAATACATAGTGCTAGCATATGAATTGTGCACGAGTATGAGAGAGAAATAGAATCCACATTCATCAAGAGTTAGGATAAGTTCCACACATAAAAAAATTGGCGGCGATAAGTCGTATTATTACAATAACATTAAAAGCAAAATAACGTTGCTATGGAGTACTTCTGCGGAGACTGCGGTTGTTGATGAAATTCCTTAAGGCTGCGGTCCTGTGCGGCAGTTCTGGGTAAAATGACTATACCAGTTGCAATTGTCGCAATAACGACAATTAGTTCCTGGTGGGTGATGATACGTACACATGAGACATAGGGGATGGCTTCCGGTGTAGGCGCGCTTCACAAGAACGGGAGCAAATCGTAGTGGTTCGGGGTTTGGAATTTCACCCATGCTTGGTTCCTTTCGCTTGCGACTGAGCTCGTTGCGATCCTGAGGTGAGGTCTCGTTGTCGTCGTAGGAATTGTCTGATGACTCACCGGAGGCATCCTCGGGACAACCTTCGGAAGAGTCTTCGGATGAATTGTCAGATGACCCATTATTCGATTCGTTAGAGGAATCAATAACAGTTACTTGATGAGCCTGTTTGACAGGATTCTTGGAGAAAAATCCGTCTAAGACTCGTTTGCTGTTGATTTCTGCGGCCAAGCGGTAGGTTTCTTCGATAGTAGCAGGTCTTGCAACTTCGACAAAATCTCCCACACACTCAGGCAAGCCGCGAATATACTGACGGCTTTTTCTGAAGTGTTGACTTGACCTGGGCAGATTATGCTAAGCTGTTTAAACCTTGCGGTGTAGCCAGCATGGTCACCTTCGATTTGCTGGATTTTCCAAAATTCGTCTTCGAGTTTCTGAACTTCATGGGGAGGGCAGTACTCTTTCTTCATGAGCTCTTTCAGCTCATTCCAGGAGAGAGCATAAGCCGCGGAGATCCCACGTTTGTTGCGTTCGGCAGTCCACCAGTCGAGTGCTCGCGATTGAAATACTCCGGTAGCGCAAGTAGCACGGAAACTATCGAGACACCCACTTTGACGAAGGGTAACTTCGATAGAGTCCAACCACTGGAGTAACTGAGATAAACCTCCTTCACCTGTGAACTCCATCGGGTCACAAGCTTTGAAGTGTTTGTAGAGGAAGGTAGGTTGCGACATTCCTGTCTTGACGTCTTTCGAAGCTCGAGTGTTGCTAAGAGAGTGCACTTGAGTGACGATCTGAGGAATCATTTCGGCCACTCCCTTGACCACAAGGGAGGCGATCCCCTTTTCGTCCCTTCGTTTGGCTCGTCTCCTTGCTGACATTCTCGAAGTAGAGTTGTTGGAAGGCATCTAGATAGAAAGAGACTTGGAGTGAGATTCGATCATAATGGTTTTGAGTTTGCGATGCGATAGAGCGCGATCAAAACTTGTAGCCTGTAATATAATAGACTTCACATATAGGTGCCACATAGGAGACACGAAATTCTTAAATTCTCACACAATGACTTGTTTGTTTATACATATATTTTTCTATAGGTGTAATTTGTAATCATACACATACAGGTCGATTTAGAATACGCGAGGACGCGTTGAGGTGAGAGAGCGAGAGCGTAAGCGAGTAATTAGGCATTTGTTTTGTTGCGAACATTCGGTCTTCGTTTTAGATTGCGATGGCTGTGCGAGTTGTGCGTTTTGTAAAACAAGGAACGAAAATTGATAAATAAACACATAAAGCGTAGCTAAGTTCATCAAAGCGTAAAACCGGTGAGTCGTAGGCTTAGTAAAATAATCGGAGTGCCTCGGGTGTTTAGGCGTCGACTACCCAAGGTAACCCAACTATACTCAACGAGTTCGTGCACTCGCGATGACCTAGAGGAGTTATGCTTCCACTGGGATGCAGCTCATGGCATTCGTCTTCCTAGTCATCGCATGGCTCAAATTATTGTTATGGTCGAGTCCTTGGTGAGAGCTTTTCGAAAACCATTTTAGAGAGTGGAACAGTTTGTTAAGGTACGGGTTTCACCCCTGACTTAACAGCTTCGTTCCCAGTTGTGGTTGTGCTCATCGAATAAATCTGAGAGTTCCAATAGAATTTTGAAATGGAGACTTTCGTCGAGATGTGGATGTCACTCCTAGCTCGATGAAAGGTTCTTGTGCCAGAAAAATGCGCTGAGTGAGTGATCCTATCGAGAGTTACTGGATTTCACACCTGGTCTCGACTGGATCACTCGGTTGTGATATGCGAGTACTTTCGAAATCATGTGTATTGTGTCAGCCTTAGGAAAGGCTAAGTAGTATTTCAGCCTTAGGAAAGGCTTCTTCGTGTGAAGCTGTAGTACGCGGTGTTCACACAAAGTTGTAGTATTTTTTAGCAATTTCGATCGAGAGTATCAAGTAGGCCCGTGCAATTTCTACCAAGTTCGCACGAGTCAGCCCGTTGGTACTTAGACTATACACTAGGTCATTTCTAAGACGTCGACCCGGACTAGGTCGAGTCTTGCCTAATTGGCTATGATACCAATCTGTCACACCCCAACCGATGGCGTAATCATCGGGGCGCGGCACTATGCGAACCAGATTGCTCAAGAGAATCCATAACAACTATATTGCGACAATATTTAATGCGTTCATTATCCCATACTAATAAACAATACAATCACGTAAGGTATCACAGATTTCTTGTCCTCTCGAACAATACAAATCCGAAAACATAGATTTCAGGTGAGTTTCTAGACTTCCTAGCTTGATTTGATGTAGACTGTGATCTAACCTGCAACATACGTTAAAATAATGTCAATACAAAAGTATTGGCGAGTATACAGGTTTGATATGTAGTAGCGTAATAGATTAAAAAGTGCTGCGAATTTCCACATGCATAAACGTAATACACGACATATATACTCACAAAACTGATACTACCAGCTAAGTCCTCGATGCTCGATTCTTCGATGGCATAACTAGACCCCGTCGGGCGCAATAGTACTATACTAGTCGTGGTGGGACGTCACGAGTATAAGTCCTAGCACATATGCAACTAGCATCACGTATATCTATGCATAACAGTTATTCGCAAGTGATAAATTTATTGATTGAGTAATTCGTTTGATAAGTTCGATTTGTTAGGAACGTATGCTACACCCAAAAATGCGATAAAAAAGGGTTCAAGTATACTCACAGTGCGTATTTGGTAGGCTAACACAGCTTGGTTGGATTGACAGGAAAGTGTCAGAGAATACCCTGATTACAAACTGATTGCATGAGCGTCTGATAACGCGTTAAATGATAGCGGGATAAACAAGAAACGAATGATAATCCGATCGAATGCCGGCCCGTTCGGGTGGGCTGCTGTCCGATCGGATGGGCTGCTCGATCGGCTAACCTGTCCGATCGGCTAGCCTGTCCAATCGGCTAGCATGTCCAATCGGCTAGCCTGTCCGATCGGCTGGCTTGTCTGGGCTGTCCGGTCGGCTGCCTTGTCCGATCGGCTGGGCTGTCCGGTCGGCTGCCTGTCCGATCGGCTGGCCCGTCCTGCTGTATTCGACAAAGTTGAAGGTTTTTCGGTGATTTTGGTCGAGACGTTGTTGTGGCGTGCTAAACAACTAAAATTCCATCAAGTCTGACTTGTTCTAACAGCCGGGAACCACCCCGTTCCATCAGATCTGGTCGTTCTTGACGGTTTTTCCATGTTTAACCCGAAATTGGTCGTCTCTTCGTTAGAAATCAGATCTTGGACCAACACGACACTAATAATGAGTAGAAGGTCGGTATAAGCTCTGATTCTACCGGTCTTGAGTGCTTTGAGTGTAGAAGGGTTGAAAGAAAGTTGGAAAAACTATCTTCCAATCCTTTCAGTCATGATTATGTGTAGATCTGTGGGAAAATGTAGTTTATTCTTGTGGAAATCCTTTGAATCTGAGTTGTTCTTGGTGGAATGAGGCCAACACTTGAAGTTAATAAGAACTTCATGATGACATCACCCTAGAACACCTCAAATTCATTGATTTCACGGTTAAAAGTTGAGATTCGAAAGATAGAAAGGTGGAGGAGTGCGTGTAGATCAAAGAAGTACAAGATTTGAGTTGAAAACTTACAAGATTCGCGAGAAATCGAGAGACGAAGGGGTTGGAGCGTCTGGTCGAACAGAAGCAGTCACATCAAGTGTTCTTGATGTGACTGAGGGGTGTTTATAGGCAAAGAGGAGAAGGGAGGTGAAGTGGTGCTTTGGATCGGATGACCGTCCGATCGGATGACCGTCCGATCGGATGGCTGTCCGATCAGACGTCTGTCTGATCGGATGGCCATCCGATCGAACTGCTATTCGATCAGATGCCTCCGGCGAGCTAAGTTTTGGCATTCCGTTTCGATCGTTAAGCGTTGCGATAGTTTTGGTATCACCTTCTCATCCATTTTTCATATATTTATTATAATTAGTTACGTTGGGTCGTATTTACATATCCAAATTTCAAAGTTGCGATACAATAACCGGGTTTTCGTTTCGAATATGCGATTACTTTGCGACGCTTCACGGTCATCGAGGAGGGTAGAATAGGTCCTCTCTCAATGTCATCGTGAACGATAATGTGTTTTAAATAATGAGTTGCACCGCGACACACCACGGCTTATCAAGGAGGGTAGAATTGGTCCTCACTTGACATCTTCGTGGTTGTCAGCAAGTGCAATGCGATGTGATAGTGATAAAATATGCAATAATATGCGAAAACATGCGTAAATACTGCGATAATACTGCGATTTTGCGATGTACGTGATATATGCGATATAGGCACATTATGATCTGAATCTCTGGTGCTAGGCGTAACGAGTATAGCGAGTAGTAACAACGCACGAAAGTGCGGGTTGTTACACATTCGAATCAAACCAAAAATCAATATGAGGAACACATCAATCCGAAACTGATCCGATCAGTTCTTAATATGAGGAACCCAAATCATCGAATCAAACCAAAAATCAATATGAGGAACACATCAATCCGAAACTGATCCGATCAGTTCTCTTAATATGAGGAACCCAAATCATCGAATCAAACCTAAAATCAATATGAGGAACACATCAATCCGAAACTGATCCGATCAGTTCTTAATACGAGGAACCCAAATCATCGAATCAAACCAAAAATCAATATGAGGAACACACAAGAATCAAAACCAAAACACATTCAAAACCTCTGTTTTGATGCATTTTGAACAATATACTCACTTGATACCCTAAACCCATAAGAATCAAAACCAAAACACATTCAAAACCTCTGTTTTGATACCCTAAACCCTAAACCCACAAGAATCAAAACCAAAACACATTCAAAACCTCTGTTTTGATACCCTAAACCCACAAGAATCAAACCGTATAATGAATTTAGTACCGTATCTGTTTTGATATCCGAGATAAAAACCCACAAGAATCAAACAAAACCAATACAAACAATATTTTCACACCAAACATAGTGTCGATTTTACCTTGGATTGTTATCGATGAAGATGATGAAGATGAAGATGAAGCTGATGAAGATGATGAAGATGAAGAAGAAGATGATGAAGATGATCTGTTCTGAAGATGAAGATGATAAAGATGAAGATGATGATGATAATCGGTGTTGGGAATTGGGAGATCTTATTGAGAAGTGTGATGAAGATGATGGAACTGATCTGCCACTGCTATTAAGTGTAGATGTTAAGGGTGAAGGGCAAAAAGGACTTTTCACACTTGTCAAACGGTCAAACTGACGGAACACTGATGGCAGGGACTCAAACTGTTATAAATTCATAAGCTCAGGGGCTCAAAAAACCAAAAAATTAATTTAGGGGCTCAGGTTGATGTTTGGGACATACCACAGGGACGCAAATTGCATTTTTCTCAATAATGTATGTACCTGAATTTATTTTAATAGTCGGTAATACTGTATATTTTTTTTGCAGGTCACATGATATCTTCTGCTTGTATATCACACATGTTAGGTGGTCATTATTGCCTTTACTACCTATATGAAACATAGCTTTTTAAGCCTCCCTTGAGAATTTATTTATGCATAGGTATGTTATTACCTTCTCTTGAGTTAGAAGCTTTATAGTAGAGATGACAAAGTGGACGGGTCAAAACCTGGACTTTAAAAAGGGGTTGGGCTTCTGACTGCTGAAAGTGATCAATGTAAAGGAAGCGCACCGAAAAAAGGGACAAAGGCATAGGTATGAGGCACACCTCATGCAAGTGGGAAGATTTAGTGCATCAAAATGTTGTGCAGATTTTGACTTGTGAAGACTAGTGGTGGCTATTTAACCCATTTGTATGAAAATGGGCCATTTTGGCTTTAATTGCTTGGTAACGGGTCAAACCAGTAAAGTATAACAGAGTAGCTAGAAATGAACGAGTCAAACCAATAAAATATAACAGAGTAGCTAATGGTTATATCTTGGAAACAAATGTAATTGCAGATGCGCCCTCAATACTGTACAATGATTTTATTTAAGACTTGATTAAACTGGGATTCACTCACCAGTATTTCCCACTGACAAAATGTTTTTAAAACGCGTTTCAGTTAACAAAATATGAAAGCCAAATAGAAGCCAGCTGGACATCACTGAAGGCTTGGAAAAGTGGCAATAAAGTTACCTAAAAGAAATAGATGTTTTTCTTAAATAAAAATAGGGTGTATCCCTATGAAAATGTGTGTATACTGAAAACTTGGGATTTATCCCATGTGTTTAATATTATGAAAGTGAGGTATTTTACTCTGATAAAATATTTCCTAACTACGGTCCTGATGAAAATTCCGCTGCCAAATTAGACAATAACAGGATACCACCGAAACTGGCTCGCGGCCGCCCATTCCCGGGTTTGTAATAGGGGGCGGGGGTTGCGACACAAATTTGACCTGTAAAGTCAAAAACACATTTCTTCAGAAGGGAGTTTTCATTTTCATGGACTCTTTTGGTTTCCTGTCATTTTAATGAAGCTGAATAGGTTTCCATATTTTGTGCCATGTGTCGAAATTGCTGTCAGCTTTTGAATTCTAAAAAATGGGCCGACTTTACCTCAGCGTTCAAATGGGCCGATTGGTTTGTGGGTTGTCTTTTAGGTGTTATATGCTTTATAGTTCTAAATGTTGTAATAAGGATTGGGCGGATTATAACCCGATCATAGTGATAGACATAAACTTTTTTGGTCTGGGATTATGATCCTAGCTATTGTATAGGACTCGCTTAGTGTTTTAGAGCTATAGGTATAAAAATTCTAATGCTCTTAGTTTGTAATCTTTTTATTAAATTTTAAAGTGTTACCGAGGTCCTACTCCACTGTACCCAACGAAAAAACTTATTTTTTTAACTTCACAAGAGTTTTGAGTTGTTTTGCTTGTTTGGAATTGTAACAAATAATTCCATCTTCTTGTATTTTTTTAATGTGATGTTAATCAGATTGAGGAAACTAGCAAACCTGATTCATCATCCGTTCAAAGAATTCATCTAATTTACCTCTTGATAAATTTTCCTTCTTATACAGAAAACTCTCTTTCATCAATTCTTTAACGCAGCAAGCTAACCATGTTCACTAAGTGGAAGTTTCAACCCTTTAGTAATGAATGGTTCAACTTGTATTATTTTTTATAACGGGTCAAACAAACAAAATAAAAGATATTAGCTAAAAAGGAGTCAAATTGGTAAAATCAGAAAGTCAAAAGTCAACCAAGAGTACTTTTAGTGCATGCAACCTCCCGCATCTCATCTGACCCACCCTGTTACCAACTTACCCATCTTCCACCTCTGCTTAATCACAATCAAATGACATCAGGTCATAATTTATGATGACTTTATTTATCTTTCATGTCAACGCCTAGCCTTGTATAAATGATGATATACAAACAGCTATACAAGAAATATAGAGGTGTATACGTATGTTGCGATTGTGGTTTTGAATGCGTTCATCTCCTTAGTGTTTTATATTGACCCATAAAATACTTTGTGAATCTATGGCAATATGTGTTATGAGTATTTATCATTTTTTTGCTGCTTAATATTAACTGTAAACATACAAACAACTAGTTCATCAACAGGCCCGTGGGTACTGTTTTCAGTGAGTATGACATGATTGAGCTAGAGTAATTTTAAGTCTTTAGACCACCCGTAGTGGAAAAGAATTTGGGTGTTTTTTTGCCCCAACAACGCCCCATATACCGCCCCCTTGGGCGTTTTTTTCAAATTTTTGTTCCCAGGCGTTCTTAAATCCACGCCTTCCTTCATTTTTTGGGCCAATCACCACACACCTTCCCAATCTTTGCCCAATAACATTTTTGGTGGTTTTTTATTATTTAACTTTTTACACCCCTTTTAACATAATACCCCACAATGCCCACATCCACACTACACCCATTTTAGAAAAACGTCCAATAATGCCCCATTGCTGACTGGACTACCACATGGTGTAAAACGCCCAAAGGTAGGGTGTCTTCAAGTACACATGGTCTTAGGAGCGAACTTGTTTTATGTTTGTACCATTATCACTGCCATTCAAGGGGGCAGTTTGACAATTATGTAGGTTTTAAACCATTAACTTTGTTTCTTAACTTGGTTACATAGTATACCTATTTAAGTAGACCTGGAAAAATGGGCAAGTCGGGTCGGGTGGAATGCCAATTCTGAATGGGTTTGGGTCAGGATCGGTTTAAGTTTGGATGGGCCAATTTAACAAAAATGGTTATTTGGTTTGGGTCGGAATGCGTTCGAGTAACTCTGGGTTCAGGTCATAACGGGTGACTATAAGACCACCCGGTGTGGGTGTTGAAATCTGGCATTGAGGCTAGACCATGCTGCCCAAACCACCCCATCCATGGCTTTGTCGATGGCTTTGTACGTGGGGCTATCAAATTTCCACCGGCGTTGAGGGCAAACGGGAGACGATGTGGTAGCTCTGTGTTGGTGGGTTCAATCTAGTCGTTCAACAGCTAGTTTGACTAAATTTATATTAAAAAAACTGTATATAATCACAACTTTCACCCCATTTCTTAGAAAACACACACCAAATCAATCTAATTCTCTTTTTCCAATGTATTTAGGGAGATTTTTTAGCATAATTTTTATAAAATGGAAGGCTCAAGTTCTTGATGTTCATCATCTTCTTCGTCGTCTGAGCTTGATGAAGATAATGATTGATGTTTATGTAATTTTATTTTAAGTTTATGTGGTTTTATTTTAATTTTAATTTTATGTAATTTTTTAAATTTATGTTGTTTATGCAATTTATATTAATGTTTTTTTATTTAAATTTATCCAATTTTTATATAATTTAAATCTTCCTATACCAATAAAGAAAATCTTTTTTTGGACATGTATACTTCCTGGTGCATTCTCACCTTATTTTCCTATTTATCTCTGATATTAAATAATAATAATAATAATAATAACAATTTTAAACAAAAAATTAAATAACATTAATATTTTTTTTCTATAAATAATTTTAAACAAAAATTTAGACAAGGATAAACGTTTGCTTTTATTATGATCATATTAAATATTAATAATAACTATAAACAAAAATTAGATAAAAATAAAAATTTGTTTTACTATAAATAATTTTAAACAAAAATTTAGATAAGGATATATATACTCTGGAGTTTGGTGATTCAAATTATAGTAAATTAGGAATCAAAGGGTCGCGTTTGATATATACTTGTAACACCTCGTAAAATCACGTCCAATGATGTATTGACACGTGTAATAATCTCTAATGAAGTCAAACATTGAATTTAAGGGACTAATTTTTCGAAAAATCAAAAAACTCTGATTATGAAAGGACTGGAAGTGTTAGCATACCTAAAATAAGTTTCTAAATAACCTCTCACGATATTTATATTCACAAATGAGCCAATTGGCGATCGAGTGTAGCCGTTTGCGTAATTAATTGAAAGTTTGTGCAATGAAGGGTTAAAAGCGTCAACATGTTAATTCTTACCTCTGAGTGACCTTTTAACAAACCGAAAGCTTCATGATATTTTATTATACTCTCAGGAATGCCAAATAATGGCCGTCTAAGGTTTTTATGCCTATAAGTAAATATACGCGCAACTTTGCAAGTTAGAGGGACTAAAAGTGTCAATATGTTTAATTATATCTCTGAATGACCTTTTAGTGAACCCAAAGCATCGTGATGTTTAATAATACTTTCAAGAATGTCTAATATGGATTAGATGAGGCTTCAATGCTATTAAATGATGAGATGCGCAAGTTTGCGCAATAGAGGGACCTAAAGCGTCAGCTTTTGAATCTACGCCTTTCGGTGACCATTTAAGCGATCGAGAGAGTAGAAAAAATTAACTCATGCTTGGAAATGCCCATTATGGGCCATGGAAGACTTGGATGTCATTAGGCGACATTTCGCGCTACTTTGCGCAATTAAAGGACTAATTGCGTCAAACTGCAAAAGCATGTCGATTCGTATGGTAACGGACCTTCCGGAATATGAAAATGGGTTAAACATACCCTAATTATTCTTTATATATCTTAGATATAAGCTTAGAGATGTTTGGTGCGCAAAAATAAACTTTTAAGTCATGCAGGGACTAAAAGTGTCAAAAAGTGCACAAGTTTGCATTTTTGCGCATATCTCACATTCTGAATATCTCCGGACACCAAAAAATTTATTTAACCACAAAAATATTTTATTTTAGTGTTCGGTATGATAAAATTCCACTCGTCACGTAATTTGGGTCGTTTTTCGCGTCCGTCCGTGTTTCGTCGTAATTAGACGAACAACGTGACCGTACGACCAAACGAACCGACATCCGGCATATTTTTGAGCATGTTTCATGTCCCCTATGTTTAGGCGTCATAGTAGAGCCTTGAAATGAGGATAACTAGCCTCAAATGTATCAGAAATGACATTTAAGCAAGTACCGGGACAGAAACTGCAAGTCTGAAAGTCTTGTTTGCTGATCTGAAGCTTGGGCGGGCCGCGTAAGCCCACCAGCATTCCTACGCGGGCCGCGAGACCTACACAGATGCAGAAAACAGCTGCAGTACTCTGTTTTAGTTGATGGTTTTGCTGAAAATGGTTTCTATACTCACATAATCAAACCTAGGGGCTTACCCACTGTAATATAAAACCACCTTACACTTGTTATGATCTGAATATAGCTCCCCGACACTTGTCGCGATCCCGTGCAATCCCGAAAACTATAAATAGAAGTGGGATTTCATTTGTTTTTCACACCTTTCTTCCATTTCTGCTCTTGTCTCTGAATTAGGAGGATCTTGAACCCTTTTGAGAACCTCCTTCAGTCCGTAGGACCTCTTGTAAGTATCCTTTCATGCTTAGTTTAATTATTTAGCGTTTTAAACCGAAAAGTCAAGTGTTTTCGATAAACGCTTTGACTTTTAAACGGTTGAGCCATTGTTCCCAACGAACATGGCTACGTGACCGTAATTAGGTAGGTATTAAACCCTCAAAAGGGCACCTCCTAATTACCATGTTTACTTAGTTAAATTGTCGTGTTAAATAAAAGTCAAACGGGTTAGTTTTAAATAAAATTCGTAACTATTAATATAGAAGCCATAAAATCAGTTTTCTCACTTTAATAACTTGGTAAATATTAGTTGAACATGTCTAAGCATGTTCAACCCGACAATTCTAAGTTTAGGCTCGGTTCGGGACCGAAAGTCGCAAAAGTTGACCTTTGCTTTGACTTTCAGTTCTGACCCAATTTAGCTTAGTTTAGATATGCCTTAGGATTACATTAGGACCATATTATAGGTTAGTATAACCCTCCGAGGTTATACAACTTGGTTCCATAGAAATCCTAGTTCATGCATGTTTCCGTTAAATGCCTAAATGTTGACCGTTTTGCCCTTTTGACCCTAAAACGAGAATTTTGAAAGTGTGAGAGGACAATAATCTTTATTACTGATTTATAAACTTGTCCCTAAAATTTGACATTAGTTTGAGGTCTAGATTAGGAGTTATGCTCATTAGCGTAAATAAAAAGCTTTTTATTAATTAAACGGCATAATTAGCGTATATCCTATCTAAACCCAATTTTTGATACCAAACTTTTTACCTACTGATATAAAATAATATTTTGGGATTTTTAAAGATTTTTATTTATTTTTAGGCTGAGCATAACATAGGGTTCTAGCTTTAATTCGGTAATTGCCGGTTTTGCCCTTTTGGCTTATAAATTGGGTTTTACAAAACATTTTGACCCCAAAACTTTTGCTACTGATTTTACATGATAAATAAAATATTTTAAGCTTTCTGGAATGATAAAAATATCAGCTTTTCTTTAAAAACCCGGAAATCGCTTAAAACCGCCTTTTTACGCGTTTTAAGCTCATAGTATGTATAAAAAATATTTTAAATATATAAGACTTGATACCTACTGATATTTTTAGTAAATTTATATACTTTAACAGTAAGCAAAAGTTTTAAACTCAGATTTCCAGTTTTGACCTTTGAGCCCTATGTGAAATTACCAAAATGCCCATTCGGTGCATAGTTTGGTTATAAATAATAAAATTCACATATAGGTAATATCCTACTGTTAAAACTTATTAAATTAAGTATTTTGACTGATTATATCAGACCTGAAACTCAGATTAATATTTAAACTCTCTTATAACCTTTAAAATGACCAAAATACCCCTACGGGGCATAAATTGGTCTTAAACTCGTTTTGGGAATAATGGAAGGTATCCTACTGATATCACAATATATTTAAGGCATATTAACTTAGGAAACCTGTTCATGACTCTTGTGGTTACCCGTTACGCCCTTTTCGCGTTCGGATCGGCTTATGTAACTAGTTTGCATAAATTAGCCGAAACGGGTCAAACCTTATCATTTTTATCTCAAAATCCAGAAGGTGTTTAGTTTACCCATATTAAACAAGTATACAAGCTTGTCGGGTCTAAACCACATTCTAATCCGGTCTTCGCATAATCATGCGTTTTGAACCGTATCTCCTTTTTTACCTAACCGGTCTAAGTTTAGGCTTAATTAAAGACCCGTCAGGAATCTAATAGGTTATTAAAAACCTTTGTTCTAGATTTAGGAGCCCAGTAAAAGCTATCTGTACTTGCTGATTTGATATACGGCTGGGATTGAATTTATATTTAGCTCAGGTAAATACTTTTAACTTATTTTCCCTATACGGGCTTGGGGTACGGTATATAAAATACCGCTTGGTCGGGCATTGAATTTTTAATTGTATGAAGGTTAATTTATTAAGATGACCCGTTTAAATTGTTTTGTTTGCTTAAAGCCTTTGGGGGGTTAATGACCATGTCCCGGATATCCTTGGCATCATTTTAAGAAATGGCCACGACCTAAGCACGGGGTGTAGGCGTACACCCGACAGTGCATATATAAATAATAAGGTATAACCGCCGGTTTTGGGAATAACCCGCCGCGGGACTATATCATGTGGTGTGTCTATTAATCTTTAACCCGGTGTCAATCCGGGCTACTGAACGTATAGAAACATGTAATTCTTTTACAAGTTTATATATAAATAATTATCCCAAGTTATAAAAAGTTTTGTGCCATGTGCATTCAAATTAATTTTCTTAAACGTTTTCAAAATGAGTCAATTAAATTGTATTTACCAGTGTAAACTGACGTATTTTCCCAAAAAGGCTAAGTGCAGGTACTAATCGGAATAGGCTGGCTACTCCTAGCATCAATAAAGAGTCTCGCAAGCTTAGATGTTAAAATCTGTTGAACAATTATCTTTTATTTGATCCGCCTGTGGATCCCTTACATTCCGTTTGTAATACTTTGATATTACTTTATATCGGATTGTAATATATTTATCTTTTGCTTCCGCTGTGCATTTAAATTGTGTTGTTTGACTATGATGATATCAACTACGTCACGATACTCCCCACCGGGCCCACCGGTAATACGTGGAAATGTCGGGGTGTGACAATACTTAATATTTGTAATATTTTTTTCACTAGAATTAAATAATTTTTCTAGGTCGGGGCATATGGTTCTATCAAATTGTAAGTGTTTTTAGACGCATCGCTATAATGGTTTGGACTCACCATTATAATCGCACAATTCTTTCAAATGTCAAATTTAGACAACTTAATTTCACCTTTGTCATGTTAGGCGTACTGTTATATTTGGTTTAAACCTATCATTTATCGCATATTGCATCAAATTTAGAAAGAACACCGTTTTTAAATATAACAATTCTATACTCTATTCAAATAGAATTAATTCTCGAATTTACGGCATCTATAATACCTTATTAAGAGAACTGAGTTTTCTACCTTTTTCGTAATTTTGCCATAGGTACAAATCTTGATGCACCATATATAAATGAAGCAAACCATTTTAGAGGGGGGAAACTTGGACATTGTCCAAAGTTTTAAGACACTTGAGGGCAATCTAGACATTTCATCCATGGAATCCATGCCCACTTATGTTTCCATTAATTGAATTAAATTAATGAATTAAATAAAAATTTTATAATAATTAAAGGAATTTAATTGATTAAATTAAAGGTTAGACATGCAACCTTTGGGATTTTGATGATTTAATAGTATCTATCTATACTTTCTATAAAAGGAGAAATCCAAGTGACATAAGAAAAGCTGATGTGTCAGCAAGAGAAGGTGTCCAACAAGGCTTTTCTTATCTCATTATTACATCATAAAGCCTAATATTAAAAGACTTTAAAATTCAAAGTTGGCCCACTTTCACCTTTTCCAAATGTCTGCCCATTCAAAATTACCACTGATGATTCAAAGATCTGCCATCAAACCACTGCCCACTTTCAAATTTTAAAGGTCTGGCCCACATTCCAAAGGGCAAACCACTGCCCAGATACAATGTAGTAGCAGATGGTTCCTTTGGTAAACGTATATCTAGCAGCAGATGTGTCTAAATTGCGGGTAATTTGAATTTTAAAATGCATGGGGATATGTAATTTTCAATTAATGCATGTCACTCGCCAATAAACATCTGTTGAGATTCAAAATTCTGGCTCCACATTCAAAATTCAAACCCTATATATTCTAACTCTATAAATAAGGGTTAATAATCTGGCTCGACATTCAAATCTCTCCCGCTCACATCTATGAGCTTGTTTCTGCCTCTCAAATGCATCTTTCTCGTGATTCAGCCGCAAATCTCCGATTACACTATTTTGTTCGAATGTTTGGTGATTATGTTTACATGTTATCGTTCCAGTATCATTGTTCCAACATCGTCGTTTCAATAAACTTTCCCATCACACATCAACCTTTGAGTATCGATGTTGCAGTATCATTGTTGCAACATCGTGTTTAGTTGCATGTGATATCTTCTTCGATGGGAGACTTCCATGGTTTTATAGAAAGTATATATAGATTCGTGCAATATCGTGAAAAGTTAGATGTAGTACAACAGTTCTGTTTCGCCCTTTGCATGTTTGGTTTGTTTCTTATTTTAAGATGTAGTACAACAGTTGATGATGTTCAGAGTTTTTTATAGACACTGAAATTTTAGAATATTTTAAGATGTATGTTTATATTATTAAAATGAGCTATTACATAGAAAAATACAAATTTAAAGAAATATTTATAAAGGATTACACGCTAGAGTTAACACTTGCTAGGATTTCATAGACTCTTGCCTTTCTCCATGTGATTTCATGTTCTCTTTTGATTTTCAGGTCAGTTAGCATGTTGCAGATTTTCTGATCCTGTTTTAGAAGTTGTGTCAGAAACTCCTTTGCATTCTTCTGGAAATCTGATGGAGGAGAGTGGAGGACTTCATCGAGCAATGCTATGTTGTTCCAGGTTTTGTTGTCATTAGTGTCATTTATTATGTCGACTTTCCTATTTAGTTCTTTGTTTGTTCTTTGTTCTTTGAGTGACCACATTGAGAAGTGTGTTTTAACATTGTTGGTGTCTGACCAGTGGTAGAAGCTGAAGTTTGCCATGTAGATTTTTTGTTGGTTTTCTGATTTGGAACAATTTTTGACAGAAAGTGATTTGTAGGGCAATTTGTTGATGTTTTGAATCAAAAGTAATCATCGGTCTTTTATAGAGTTTAAAAACGCGTCTACATGGTAAATGAAGAGTTTAATTGTAATTGTGATAATCTGCTTTAGTTCTTTGAACTTCAAAATTTTATCCCTTGGGTTTCTTGGTATTTAATTTTATAGTTTTCCCATAAAAGTTGGGGTTTGGAAAGGTGTTTGCATTAAAAGATTGTTGTTTTGAAATATACATTAATTAATATGTTTATATTAAATGTACACGTTTTCATAATACCAAATTTCAGTATATAAACTCATAGTCACTTCACCTGTTTTTCATCACGTTTCCTACGAAGATATCATAATTTCAGGAAAGTCGAGTAATATAGTTTATCCAAATGGCATCATTCACAAATACAAAATCAGATGATTTCAAGCAGCATTTTGTCAGGCAAATCGAGGAACAGGTGTATGAAGATAGGGCTACTCTTCAAGAGTTGAAGAGATGTTTTGATGGATTGCACGTTGGCCTGTTCACTAGAGAGCAGGTTTCCAGAGATCTTATGCGGATGCCTTCAACCTCTGTTCGTGAGCTTTGTGTTGTCAGTAATATAGAGTGCGGTGATAAAGACGTGGAGTTCATGGCGATGTTGAAGGACATACATCGAGAGGTTCAGCGATCGATGGAGTTGAAGCTAAAGTTTCTTAATTCTTGCTGTTATTGTTAGATTTGAAAATTAATGATGTTCAGTATTGGAGTTTTAGTTTTAATGTTATGAATAAATTTAAGATTATGTTCATGTTGAATTGTGTTTGAACAAGTTGTGTTTATTTTTTAGTTATTTAGTGTTTGAGTAAGATTTAGATTATGTTCATGTTGAATTGTGTTTGAACATCTGTTTGGTAAGTCAACAGATGTTTAATAGTATGAAGGGTTGGTTTGATGGTGAACAGATGATAAAAAGATAAAACAAATGTTTAGAATTTGATCAGAAATAGCAGTTTTTTGAAGAATTTGTGCTCCTGCAAAATTACAGAGAGTCAATACTTCGAGTTGTAAAAGGTCTGTTGTAGTTAAAGTTTGGCAAAAGAGAACATTTGCTGATAATGAAACAACTGTGTATTCTAACGACTGTTGATACTAACAGTGGTTGGGCTAATGATGAATAAGTATTATTATATAACGTCTGCTTTAAGTATTATTATATAATTTTGTTTATCAATAACAGTTTTTTGGAAGAATTTACGGAATATTTTGGTGTTATAAAATTTGTGTTGTAGCTAAAGACTGAGAAAAGAGAACATCTGCTGATGAATAAATGTCTGAAGATGCAAAGGTCTGCTGATGTGCGTTAAGTGTAATATAATTTAGGTGTATATTTTAAGCCCTTTTTACACTTTTTAGCCAAGTTTTAAATTTATAAACACGATATTTACTAACACTAAACACACATATGGGCAAGTGCACCCATCGTGGACGTAGTATAGTGTTGGTAAGATACCGAGGTCGTCCAAGGACACAAGAGCTTTTAATACCGGTTTATGCTCAACGTCTAATCAAATCAAAATGTTAGAAAAAGGTTTTTAAACTAGAAAAATAAAACTAACTAAAATGCTGAAAATAAAATAAAAGTAAAAACAGATAAATAAGATGAATCACTTGGATCCGACTCGTGTGTAGTGTAACCTTTGATTATTTTCGCACTTTTGCACTTGTTTAAGAGATTATCTTAGTTATTGTAGTAGGCCCCTCTTTTGAAGGCGACGTTACCCTCAACCTAGTAGTTTGAGTCAGCAAGGATACAATCCTAAAGGGTCGGATTATTGAAAGATAATTAATTAAGTTATTAATGCATAATGTAGTAGGCCCCTCTTTTGAAGGCGACGTAACCCTCGGCTAAGTAGTTTGAGTCAGCAGGGATACAGTCCTAAGTAGCCGGGTTAAAGTTTTAATAGTAGTTTAACTTATGAGGGGATCAAAGAGTTTGGACCCCCGCCATCCAATACCGTTGGGTATTGAAGGAGGTCCTACTAAATTTGACCCAGGTCCTTTGCAGGATCTATACACTGAACAATGGCAAGACTCTTACCAAACCGTTCCCTTAACCCCCGACCAGGTAGCCAACATACCTCCATAGAGACCGTGGAGATATGAATGGTGAAAATCTTTTATTTTATATAGACAGTAAAATAATGCCAAGACACCACGGCCAAACGATAAGGAAGAATCACCTTCAACATAAGAAACTAGTAATTAAAGTCATTAATACAAAACCAATTAACAAGTGCAAAAGATTAAAAATAAAAAGTATTACACTAAACACTTGTCTTCACCAAGTGATGTAAGAGACTTAGGCAAACATGACCTTTGATTGTCAAGAACTCTTACGATCAATCTTGGATCTCGAGATGACTCACACACTCTATGATGGACAATGGATGATGGTGGTGGATGATGGTGTTGTGATGGTGGTGGGTGGTGGGTAAAGTGTGAGAGAGGAGGTGTGCCAAGGGATGAGTTGCAAGAGCTCCAAGCACTCCTATTTATAGGCTGAACAGAAGCTCTGGCACGGCCCCGTGTCCACTGGACACGGCCCCGTGTCCATTCTCCTCTCTTTCTTCATTAAATGCAGTTTGTCTGCATTAGTTAACCACGCCCCCGTGTCCGCTGAGCACGACCCCGTGTGCAGAAGCATATCTGTACTATCAAGATTTGCCTGGATTCCGCAAATCTTATAGTTGACCACAGCCCCGTGTCCGCTGAGCACGGCCCCGTGGTGGGCGATGGAAGCTTCTATCACTTTGTCTTTTCTGCTGACACTTGGGCACGCCCCCGTGCTCACTGAGCACGGGGCGTGTTCAGTCTTCTGTCTTCTTGTTTTGCTTGGGAAGATGCTGTCGGGAGGTCGGGCATGCCACGTTTGTTCCTTTTCTTGTATTTATGTTAGATTTAGCTGTCTTTTTGCTTCTTTTGTCTATTTGAGCTCATTTAATCCTGAAAATACAAAAGGAAGACAAAAGCATACTTTTTCCAACATTAGTACTAAAAAAGGGTTAGTTTTATGCCACAATTGATGTAATTTATATGTTGCAGTTTGTGCACATCAAATACCCCCACACTTGAATCTTTGTTTGTCCTCAAGCAAAACTCTTTATAATGTGGCTTTTTCACTCCCAAATGGAATGGGTAGAAGAGAAGGATTTTGGGCTTGTCATAGAGTGTCGGGATTTCCAAGATTCTTTATAAAGTTTTATTTTTATTTATTTACAATCCTATTCGTCATGATTTATTAAAAACGTTTCATAAGATAAATTATTTATTAGGGCATAACATGCCTTTTTAAAATTCCATTTATATACAAGTTCACATACCTCACGGGGGATCACTCAACACTCGGCCGAAGGTGTATTTTTAGTGAATCACTCGAGAGCGGCATGGAACTTACTCCTACCATAAGCTTGCCAAGCAATCAATCCTCCTCCTTTTTAACTATATACCTTTGTAAATATCAAGAGGACTTTTTGGTTGAAGGGTTAGGCTTGGGCTAAAGGTGGGTGGTTGGGTTAGTGGTTAGTAAAAGGGCGAAAAGCGTAATAAGCATCGGTTTTTGAAAGACTTTTTATTTTTCACAATTTTATTTTATTTTGATGAACCATTTCTTTCAAACAAAGTTATTTTTGATGAACTTGTTTGTTTATTTGGTTTCATCATTTTTATTTTTTTAACTCATAGGAAAAACCGAGCTTTGTTACTAAAAGAAAGGGTTAAAATAAAAAGGTTTATGTGGGTAAAAAGGGTGATTGTTTTGGGTTAAGAAATGAAAAGGTTTAGGCTCAAAGGGGTTAACTAGGGGGATTTTGGGTAGGTGGTAAAAAAATTTGAAAATAATGGTGTAGAAAGAAAAAGGGTTAGTCCTAATGCCTCCATCATTTACTTACTCGGGTTTAAGTTGGTAAGGACCGGGAATGCATTATCGTGGCAAGTTCTAGAGTCGTAAGAACCAAGCGGCTATTCACACAAGAAACGAAAAATGAGCAATTAGTGTAAAGATATGTATTTGTATGCTCAATAAAGGCTCAAAACTCACTTTTGTGGGAATGAGTTTTTTATGTGGTCAAGTATATATAATCAAATTTTAACTAAGCATGACATACCGTTTCGTAATTTTCTTATGTTGGTTTTTTTATCACGACACTATCGGTTGTAAATTTGTAAAAATATAACCTTTTCAGAACTTGAAATTCCCAACTTAAACTTAGACAAGTAAAAAAAATGAATTTTTTTTTGAAAAATTTTGGGGTGATTAGCGGTTTCAATAGAGTTTTGTGTAAGACTTGTTAATTAGGACTTGCAAGATTCAAAGTTTTAGCATCCCCCCCACACTTAAATTACACATTGTCCTCAATGTGTCCCAAAAATAAGTTTTTAGGTTGATTGAATGTGTAAAAAGGTGTTAAAAAGCAAAATTTTATGTTACTGGCACTCTGGACACGACCCCGTGGTGTCCGGGCACGGCCCCGTGTTCAGGTGCCAGTAATCAAAATTTAGTAAAGAGAAACAGAAGCCTGGACACGGGGGCATGTTCAGTGAACACGGCCCGTGTTTAGTTACCTGAACTGGGCGTTTTCTGCAGATTGTGCAGCACGGGGCCGTGTCGGGCAGACACGGCCCGTGCTGAACTTGCTGTAATGAAGAATTTTTTTGTCGGGAAGCTCTGTTTTCGTGCATGGGGTGATGTTTCTCATTTCCCTTGTTATCCTTCACCAACCCGAGTGTGTTTTATTCATTACAACATCCTCCAAACACTAAAACCATCATTTCATTAAAGTCATAGAGAGAATTACACTATCCTAAAAAGCTAGTAAGTTAGATAAGCAAGCACAAGAAGCTTAAACCAAGGAGTTCTAGCCTACAAGTTATTTTAATTAGCAAAACTTCCGAAAAGATAATTTTATCGGTTAGATGCGGCTTCAAAGAACTCCTTCCTCCGGGCATGGGTTCCTCACACGTCGGCGAGCCACTCCTCTATCTCCCTAGGGAGGAGGAAGGCGGGCACGTTGGCGTCGGTTTGAGGAGGTACAACTTCCACCGGGACTTCTTGTAGATCTTCAAGTGGAGGCTCCGCTGGAATGTCATCCCGTAGGATTGTTGACTCCAAGTGCTAGGTTCCAATCCTCTTGAGGGAGGATCGGTTCCATGGGAGGTGTTTCAAGAATGTTCAACCTCTGGTGCAAGAGGTTAATTTCTTGAAAACTGTTTTCCAGCCCTACCGTAAGATAATTTATACGGTCTATTAGGACCTCCTCTACCGAAGTCATTTCATCAAGAGCTTCCCGTAGTGCCATGACGTAGCGTACAAGGGTAGCCTCAATTGAAGGCCTTCTCTCTCTTCAACTGTTTCTGGAATGTGCAGACGATGTTCCACTGTTTTGACTTGACATTCTATGAAAACAAACCGAAAACAACTCATTTTGGTGAAACAGTACTTTGGACACAGCCCCGTGCTCAATGAGCATGGCCCCGTGTTCACCTTTCTGCAGAATTTTGGAACAAGGAATCTCGAAGTTTTAAGTTATTCTTCCAATTTGTGAAGCCTTTTTGAGTAATAATAACTTAAAACAACGTTATGCAACTTATTTTTAACAAGATTCCTTGAACAAAACTCAACAATTCTTACAATAAAGCTTGATATCTCAAGCTTTAATGGAGGTTTTGGAGAAAGATGAGGAAGAAGGAAATGGATAAAAGAGGAAAGGACAAGATGGTTGTTGGAACCTTCTTTTAGAACATACCTAGGATGGTAGGAGAGAAGATCCCTTCAAATCTCTATCCCTGGATGGTCCAAATGTGCAGGATTCTTGGCTGCATTTATAGAAAATGACAGCATGCTGGACACGGCCCCATGTCGGGTGGACACGGCCCCGTGTGTAGGCAAGATCCTGACACATTTTGTTCGTATTCTGACGTAAAGTCAGAAGGGAATCTTTTGGTGGACACGGGGGCGTGTTGGCTGGGCACGGCCCCGTGTCGGAAGGCTGATTATGAAGATTGTCTATTTTCAAGGAACTTATCCGGATCGGGCGGTTCCTTACTGGACGGAACAACCCCAAAGTGCCTAAGGTACCATAATTTCTCTAGATTAAGACGAGAACTCAAGAGGTTGTCGGTGAGGGTGATTCCTATGCTAAATGTAGGTGGACAAGTCCAACCCTTTCCCAAGCTCTCGTTAAAGAAGGTGTATGCCGAATCGCTTAGGTCTATGTATGCATCGAACTAAGTCGATGGGGAGTCCTTCACGGCACAATCGACACAGGGACGACTATCGTCCAAGTCCTCGCTAGAGTGGAAGGTATTATCGGAAGCAACGAGGTTGTTTTTATTTGAATGCGACCCCAACAATTCTTCTTGGTCATCGTCTTGAGATGAATTAAGGAAATCCATCTTAAGTTCTTTTAACCAATTAAGAACTAGATCTTCTAGTTGAAATAGTTCGTCGAGGAGCATTTCTCCTAGAATATCTGGTTGAGCGCATTCGAGGGAGAGATAAGGATTATTTTTACTTCCGCCCCTCTTAAGGCTACAGGAAAACGATGGGTCTATATAGTGGGGCTTATAGTTTAGAAAATAACATTCTAATTCTTTATGACCGCCACCACATAATTGACACCACGTACCATAAGAGTGCCGAAAGTAAAAAATATCATTATCACTCATGTTTGTGTCAGAAATTACCAACCGTCGGGATCTTACGGTTCTGTTTTCAGTAACTGAATCTTGGGCATGGGGGCGTGTTGAGTGGGCACGGCCCCGTGTTCAGCTTACTGTCTGACTTAAAACAGGATTGCCAGTTCCAATGATTGGGCACGGGGCGTGTTCAGCGGGCACGGCCCGTGCTGAGTTCTGTAGAAGCTGAAAAATTAAGAAAATCCTAAAAAAATAAAAATAAAATAGAAAAAATGATTAGGCCGCTGATTCCTAACTTTCTTAAAATCCTTGTGTCCCCGGCAACGACGCCAAAAACTTGATGTGCGTTAAGTGTAATATAATTTAGGTGTATATTTTAAGCCCTTTTTACACTTTTTAGCCAAGTTTTAAATTTATAAACACGATATTTACTAACACTAAACACACATATGGGCAAGTGCACCCATCGTGGACGTAGTATAGTGTTGGTAAGATACCGAGGTCGTCCAAGGACACAAGAGCTTTTAATACCGGTTTATCCTCAACGTCTAATCAAATCAAAATGTTAGAAAAAGGTTTTTAAACTAGAAAAATAAAACTAACTAAAATGCTGAAAATAAAATAAAAGTAAAAACAGATACACAAGATGAATCACTTGGATCCGACTCGTGTGTAGTGTAACCTTTGATTATTTTCGCACTTTTGCACTTGTTTAAGAGATTATCTTAGTTATTGTAGTAGGCCCCTCTTTTGAAGGCGACGTTACCCTCAACCCAGTAGTTTGAGTCAGCAAGGATACAATCCTAAATGGTCGGATTATTGAAAGATAATTAATTAAGTTATTAATGCATAATGTGGAGGCCCCTCTTTTGAAGGCGACGTTACCCTCGGCTAAGTAGTCTGAGTCAGCAGGGATACAGTCCTAAGTAGCCGGGTTAAAGTTTTAATAGTAGTTTAACTTATGAGGGGATCAAAGAGTATGGACCCCCGCTATCCAATACCGTTGGGTATTGAAGGAGGTCCTACTAAATTTGACCCAGGTCCTTTGCAGGATCTATACACTGAACAATGGCAAGACTCTTACCAAACCGTTCCCTTAACCCCCGACCAGGTAGCCAACATACCTCCATAGAGACCGTGGAGATATGAATGGTGAAAATCTTTTATTTTATATAGACAGTAAAATAATGCCAAGACACCACGGACAAACGATAAGGAAGAAACACCTTCAATATAAGAAACTAGTAATTAAAGTCATTAATACAAAACCAATTAAAAAGTGCAAAAGATTAAAAATAAAAAGTATTACACTAAACACTTGTCTTCACCAAGTGATGTAAGAGACTTAGGCAAACATGGCCTTTGATTGTCAAGAACTCTTACGATCAATCTTGGATCCCGAGACGACTCACACACTCTATGATGGACAATGGATGATGGTGGTGGATGATGGTGGTGGGTGGTGGGTGAAGTGTGAGAGAGGTGGTGTGCCAAGGGATGAGTTACAAGAGCTCCAAGCACTCCTATTTATAGGCTGAACAGAATCTCGGGCACGGCCCCGTGTCCACTGGACACGACCCCGTGTCCATTCTCCTTTCTTTCTTCATTAAATGCAGTTTGTCTGCATTAGTTGACCACGCCCCCGTGTCCGCTGAGCACGACCCCGTGTGCAGAAGCATATCTGTACTATCGAGATTTGCCTGGATTCCGCGAATCTTATAGTTGACCACAGCCCCGTGTCCGCTGAGCACGACCCCGTGGTGGGCGATGGAAGCTTCTATCACTTTGTCTTTTCTACTGACACTTGGGCACGCCCCCATGCTCACTGAGCACGGGGCGTGTTCAGTCTTCTGTCTTCTTGTTTTGCTTAGGAAGATGCTGTCGGGAGGTCGGGCATGCCACGTTTGTTCCTTTTCTTGTATTTATGTTAGATTTAGCTGTCTTTTTGCTTCTTTTGTCTATTTGAGCTCATTTAATCCTGAAAATACAAAAGGAAGACAAAAGCATACTTTTTCCAACATTAGTACTAAAAAAGGGTTAGTTTTATGCCACAATTGATGTAATTTATATGTTGCATTTTGTGCACATCATCTGCTATGGTTCAACAGATGTTAACGAACAACAGATGATATTAAATCTGAAAATGCTTAACAGAGGGTTTGATACCAACAGTGGTTGGGCTAATGATGAATAAGTATTATTATATAACGTCTGCTATAAGTATTATTATATAATTTTTTATCAACAACAATTTTTTGGAAGGATTTACCGTATATTTTTGTGTTATAAAATGTGTGTTGTAGCTAAAGTTTGACAAAAGAGAGCATCTGCATAAGAATAAATGTCTGAAGATGCAAAGGTCTGCTATGGATCAACAGTGGTTGATAAAATTGATGAATAAGTATTATTATATAACGCCTGCTATAAGTATTATTATATAGTTTTTTGATCAACAACAATTTTTTGGAAGGATTTACCGTATATTTTTGTGTTATAAAAGGTGTGTATTTGTGTCTAAAGTCTGACAAAAGAGAGCATCTGCTGATGAATAAATGTCTGAAGATGCAAAGGTTTGCGATGGGTCAATAGATGTTAACGAACAACAAATGATATTCAATCTTAAAATGCTTAACAGAGGATTTGATACTAACAGTGGTTTGGCTAATAACAGATGTTAGAATTACGACTGTTGAGTTACACCGATTGAAAAAAACTGTTTTTGAAACTTCTGCTTGCCTAAAAATACATCCACTATTAAAGGTTACCGTCTGTTGTCATAATTTCTGTTTATGCTAATGACTGTTGATTTACTAAACTGCTGACTGTCATCTATTATGCAATAGAGGTTCTGACGTGGGCAGATGTTAGCTAAAAATAAAACAATTGCTGAAAGTTATCATCTGTTCTCATAACTTCTGTTTATCTAACGACTGTTTGACTCACACTGTTCCCAACGACCAACAGAGGTTTCCAAACAACTGTCATCGGTTGGCGCAAGAGAGCTTCTCACGTGGACAGATCTTAGCCATCAAATATTTGTAATTACCGCCACGTCAGCATTCACTTCTTCTCTCTATATAAAAGCTGTTTCATCCATAAATCGAGGTTCTACCACTGCAGTCTCGAATTCAAAATTCTTAAAAACAGTTTCCAACATATTAAAAATCCTCCAATTTAAATCCTGTTTCATCCCCAAATCACCTTCTTTTCCGATCATGTCTCTGAACATCAAAAACCCTCACAACTACCTCCCCATCTTCGAGAAAACTAGCAAAAATACCAGCTATCACTCAATAATTGACCTTTTAACGTCATCGAAATACAAATCAATTCTTACTGCTGATGCTCCGGTTCATAAAGAAACACTCCGACAAATTTGGTTTAATGCTGAAATAGAGGCTGAAGATAATAATCCAGTTGCCATCACATCTAAGGTCAAGAAAAGTGTGGTACGAATTTCTCCCTTTACAATTTCCACTACATTTGAATTGGACGACTTGGCAGGTAAGATCAAGTTTAAAAAATTTGAACTTCATACAGAGTTCATTGAAAGAGGGTATGATGCACAATTAAAGGAAGTTACTATCTACAAACGAAACTTCCCTTCGCCAATGAAATTTTTGTTTCATACTCTTTTAATTTGTCTCTCAGCCAAGACCACCGCATACCTTTGAACATTCAGTATTTGGGTTATGCTATTTTAACAAAATCTGATTACAATTTATCAAAAACATATTTTCTGATTTGTTGAATAATGTGAAAAATGTGAAAAATTTGAAAAAAGGTGTTCGTTGTAATGCTTTTTTGTTGTATCCCAGACTTCTAAGCTTCTACCTCGAAAACAAGTGTCACAAACAGATTTTGAACAAGGTGTAACTTTTCAAATAAATAGTCTTACAAGTAAAACTTTTACTAAACTTATGGATAAAGAGTCAAAAGTTTCAACAACTGTAAAAAAGGGAGATGAGCCTCTTTTAGATGCGTCTGCATCAGTTGCTCAAACTTCTGTTGGTGAGCGAACTGCTCATGCTGATCATGACACCACAACCGGTGTTGTGAAACACACACCAGGAAAACGCAAAAAGAAAGCTGTTACATCCAAAAAGTCCATCAAAACCAAGCAAAATAAAAAGGTTCCTCTGGAAGATGAGATTCCAGAGGTTAATGCAGTGACAACACAAATGTCAATTGAAACCACTGCTGCTACTTCTTCATAGTTATTGGAAAGATCTCAACCCATCCAAACTCCTCATGTATCGTCACAAAAGGATCATGTTGTAAGTACAGGGACACCACAACATGAAGTAGAGCTTTCATATGAAAGTATGTTTAAAAGTCCCTCTCCCAGGGCAATCACTCTTTCTACACCACAACCCTCGGCTCAAGTTCCATTAACAATATTACCTCTGTTAGAAGCAATTGAATTTCAGAAAGAAAACAGTTCCTCTAATGCACACATTACTGATAGTAGATCGCAACAAATGACTGCGTCTGAACCAATTAAATCTTCTATTGTACAAACAGTTGAGGATGTTATCTCCGTTGAGTATTACGAAACTCTTGGTGGTAGTTTAAGTGGAGCAGCGACTACAACTGTTGAACCCATTGGTGATCAGTTGGACAGTGCTTACATCATTAAGACTCCTTTGAAGGCAACTACTGATGAGGTTACAACTGTAATATCTGCTTCACTGGGAAGTCCCCAGAACGAAGAAAAAGGTGCATATGTTTCTGATGATATGGAGACTTCTCCTATTATCAAAATAAAAACAATCACTACAGGTGGCAATTCAGATGATCCTATTAAAGTAGGTGATGAATTTACTTATAAGGATTTGACGGTTAGAGTGTCTAACATTGAAACAGATGTTGCTGAAATGAAAGAATTGATTAAGCAGATGATAGAGCTTTTTAAAAGTCAACCTTGCAGACAGGAAATTGCCGATGAGCTTTGGAATTCTATGCAACCCATCTTTCAAGTTCAGAAGAATTTGGCTGAAAGTAACCGCAATTTCAGTTTGGAATTTATCAGAAATTTGGTTGATGCAAGGTATAAAGACACACAAGCAGACATTATGAACATTAAGGAACATCTGTTGGAACTTACTGGCTCCACTTCTACATCAATCTTTGAGAAAGATGATGATGATGATAATGATCCCAAAAAGGGGAAGAAAGATTCATTGAGAAAGTTGCCACCAGATTCAAAAGCTAATCCTACAGAAATTGTGTTGCCTGCTCAACCTAAATCCCAACCTTCTCCAAAAAAAAACCACTACAAAAGAAGGAGAAAATACCTTCCACACCATCATCACCCATTTTGTCAATAGATGTTGGGAACACAAAAGTATCAGCAGATGTTTACCAAACAGCTGCTGAGACACCAGTTGTTTCAGCTGAAGTTTCTCAAACATCTGCCATGATCATTTTTACTACACCAACCACAATCCAAGCATCTCCAACGTCACAAAGATTTCCCATACATTCATCTTCACTACCAAAACATTATCCTTCACCAGAAATCATCTCCATACGCAAGAGAGAAACTCATATCGATAGAATCACAAAAATGAACAATGATCCTCTAGTAAAGCCAACTCAATCTAATTGGAAGAAAGCCAAAACAGTGGATTCAGATGAGGTATTGAAGTTTAAAAGAATGAGAGCAGAGCTTGTGGCTGCTGATTATGGTCCAGTTATATCCATTGCCAGATGGTCTAAACTGAAAATTGTTGAGACCTACAAAAAGCTGGAAAAAGATAGAGCTGAACATTCAAATGTTCTTCAAAAGTCAGTGTATCCTACAACTGCTGCTCTGTCTCCAAAAATCGGTACTCCAAAAAACCTTCTCTCATAATCTGATTTGTCTGAATCAATTGTAAATTTAGTTAGCAGAACACAATCACTAAACTCATCTTCAATAATTCTTTGCCCAAGAAAACCAACTGACCCAAAAATATTAAAGTGGAAGTCATGTTCAAAAACCCAAGTATTGACTTTGATCAGATCAGATGGTAGTGTTGAAGAGATTAAAATGGATAGTGCATATAATCTGAATGCATACGATCTCCAAGATTTGTTGGACCTTCAACTTGAGAGGGATGATGAAGAAGACATGTTCTCCCTGGACTTTGAATTACAATTAAAAGGACAAATTAGGGAGATGTTGATGAGAAATAAAAATCAGTAATAAAGAAGGGTTTTCATATCATCTGTTGTATAGGGAGATTGTTGAATCAGCATCTGTTACATTGTTTGCAGTAGTATATTTAATCAGATCACAACATGTAGCGAAGGACATGTTGCTGCGTAACAAATTCTTGAATGAGGTTTGATGTGTGTTGTTTAGGCAGGTGATCGTATGTTCTTAGTTAATGTTTGTTAAAGTTAAGTTGTATTTGAATTTTATTAAGTTTGTTAGACATCTTTCATATGTACTCTCTTTTTTGAATAAGAGAATTCAAATAATCATATGTAACTGATGAATTTTTTTAAGTTTGTTAGACATCCTTTAGACATCTTTTATTAAGTTTGTTAAATATCTTTTATATTTACTTGTAGTTGTTTTTTAGCTATAATAGATAACACGTTTTGCTACAATATCTATACACATATCTATATGTTCTATCAATATGTGTTATGCATGGTTTTCTAAGAAACGACCCGTGTTTGCACACAGGTCTTACCGCTAGTCTACTATAATAAAAGAAACCAAGTTTTGCACACATGTCATTCATATAAGGTATCTTCAAATTCATACTTATTTTATATTAACTAAATAAATAAATAATAAATTAATATTAAATCTTATCATACTTGAATAAAATATTATCCTCAAATCTAAATTGTTAATTTAATATATTTTTAAAACAAATATCTCCCTTTCCTACTTATCTTATATTAAATATATAAATAATAAATTAATATTAAATGTTATCCTAATTTATTAAAAATTGTGTAATACGCATGGTTTTTAAATATATAACTCTTGTTTAGATTTATTCAACACGTGTAACATACGGGGTTTTTAAGGATGTAATATTTTTATTATTTGGTAGATTTATTCAACCTGATTATACACCGGTTTTTTTTAAAGATACGACGTTTTTAGTATTTAGTATACAAAATTACATTTATTTAATCTGTGTAATACACATGGTTTTATATTTTTATTATTTGGTAGATTTATTCAACCCGATTATACACGGGTTTTTTAAAGATACGACGTTTTTAGTATTTAGTATACAAAATTACATTTATTTAATATGTGTAATACACATGGTTTTTAAATATATAACTATTTTTTATTGTTTAATATATAAAATTACATTTATTTAACCCGTACAATATACGGGGTTCATAAAGATATAACTTTTTATTATTTAATATATAAAATTACATTTATTCAACCCGTGTGATATACGGGGTTCTAACCTAGTGTATAAATATAATAAATAGATCGAGTATCGAACCCACGAGACACTAATGACACTAACTAGACTCTGACTCAACTAACTACTTATTTGTGACAGATCTGTGACGTAACTCTCAATTAATTAGGATTTTCTTATTGTTTGTCAGAAACTTGTCACAAGTTTTGACGGAATTCCGACGGATGGTTTAAGTTAATTAACAAATAAATATTTCATCATAAATGTGTAGGAAACGATATTATTTTCCCTTAATTTTTTTGCTTATATAAATATTTATTCGGTAAAATATAATAATTAACCTTTTGTAGATTATTTCCTACAGATTTGTGACGCAACTGTCAATTAATTAGGGTTTTCTTATTTTTCATCATGGATGCATCGAAAATTTGTAACAAAATCTTGAAATTTTTTTGTAGGAAATTCGTCATAAAAGTGTAGTAATCTGTGACGAAAAAAATTGTATAGGAAATTTATGTAGGACATTGTCCCTTTTTCTAGTAGTATTTAGTTTATGTTTTTGGGATTTTTCTAATTCTACTAAAGCAAGTAAACAAGAGAACAGAGCACGCAAGAAAAATGGTGGAAGTGACAGGAAGCAGACAATGATGAGAAAGAACTACCCAGGCTTCGAATCCCTATGACCAACACATGACCTCTGGTCCTGACCAAAGGCTAAAGCTCTGAATCTACCCAGAAAACCTCCCGCTAAGGATGATTAACCAAAATAGAAGATGGAACAAAGTGATGAAGTGCTAAATTGAAAACGACTCGACCTATCGACACCGAATCCCACGACTGTCAGATTAAAAACAACTAAGATGCTAAAATCCTCCGGTCATGAAGCTAAACCTGTAAATAACTGAAAACCTAGGAAACCCTAAACGTGAATAAGTAGCCGGATCCAAGCTATCGGCCACCCAAACTACCAAACAACGCCTAGCTAATAACCTAGCAATCCTGACTCATCCCTAGAGTTGCAAGAAAAGGATGCACACTATACTCAGTTGATTTTAATTAATTTAGTTAAACTTGAATTATCTCTAATCTCAAGCTCTAGACCAAAAACCTAATAGATTAACGAACCTAGAATAATCTGAATAGTTCCAGACCAGACTAACAAGATCACCTAACCAATCACAACTAAGACAAGCATACAAATTCATAAAAAATCACAAAACAAGAATATGTAAATCATCCCAATTTAATCATTAGTCAAAACCGAATAGTCAAAATATTAAATCACACTTCATTTAGGCCTGGGTAGTCTAAGAAAATTAGCCAAGAAACATAGCCAAGAAAAAGAAATGAGTCTCAAACGATAAGCAAATCATGTTTAATAGTTTGTAAAACACAAAGTCTAACAAAACCAAAAAAATAATAAATTGCAAACCAAACCCGAATCTCGAATTGCGGTTTGAAGCTCGAACCAATAATTTTTTTTCCTTCTCCTTCTTTCTTGATCGAACTCTTTTTTCTCTGCTCTCTTTTTTTCTTTTTTTCTTTTTTTCTTTCTTGCTTGCGCCCACCTCTTGCTTCCTTCCGTCTATCTCCTCTATATGTCAGACTCTTGCCTCTTAGTGGGAGGTCTTGGGTTCAATCCCAAGCAAGGGTGAGTTATTTGTAAATATAAGAGTTTGGGAGAGTAACGTTAGCCATTCAAAAAAAAATATATATGTATGGCCGAATAGAATGTACCACCTGAGGGTGAGGAAGAAACGGAGGACGAGGAAGGCGAAGTTGGCGAGGGTGAAGAAAGCGAAGACGAAAACTAGTGTATTTTTTTTAATTTAGTCGGATTTTATTTTTTTTATTTCTAGTATTGTATTTTTTAATGCATTAGGGTTGGGTATAATGTATAAAAAAAAACATGTTCACAAGCCCATATCCAATCATTCACGTAATATGCTATTGGGCTGATACCCTATTCTTTCTATTAATAATTTTTGCAGCAACCTTTTTTCAATTTATATGGCAGCAACTTTGTTCAATTCGAATTAATATGTCTATCTACTACCATTCTTTTTTTATTTATTTATTAATTATATGTGTCTATATATAATATAAATACAGTCCTTTAACTTATAATATAGAGATAAGCGGGCTCGGCCCGATCACGGAAAATGGCTGCAATTTTTATTCGGTCCCTGATGATCTATTCTACTCAACTAGCTGGTTATTTCTTTATTACTCGTTTTCACTCCATTTGCACCAGGACCTGCCAAAACACAAAATAATATAATATAATACTAAAAACTAAATAAAACAAATAATAACTATAAAAAAGTTTATACACTTTACAAGTGACAAATATGTGTTTTTTACCCCATATCAAATATCCCCACACTTAACATTTTTCCGTCCCTGAAAAAGACTTATGCAAACGAAATCATAACCAGAAAATATTCAGGTTCAAAATATAGATTACTTATTAAAACTGAAACTCGTGTTAACCGCGATTGCAAGTATATGTGTCCCCTTAAACCCAAATGATGATTGTCGTTAGAGTCAATCAAAAACCTAATTAAACTACATAGATAGCGTAAGTAGGGTATCGTATCCACGGGGAATATGTGGTTAGTGTTTAACTAGAGAATTATTATATTTTAAAGAAAAGCAACTCCCACCCAGAATCCCGATTGCAAGTTTAACACAAAATCCCGTTTACAGATTCAAAACACCACATAGACATGGCCTCGGAATTAATGAATTTGATTAATTATTAGGGATAGTTTTTAAGATTCACCATACAACATAATAATCCATTTATTTATATCAACTACCCACCAATTTACCAACCCGCTAACGATGCAAGTATATCGCAATACGCTTGATAAACGACAAATAATTCAAATATAAACAACGTTTACCAAGAATTCAACACAAGTGGTCAAGCTTTACCAGTTAAAAAGAATCCGTGAACAAAGTTTAATGAAAACAAAGTAATCGTTCATCCGGGTAGAAGCCACAAGCAAAAAGATAACGGTAATGTCCTCCAAGTTTCAGATTCTAGGTTTACACAAAACTCAATTTAATCATTAATTGGACACCACATAGACATGGTGCTGAAAAGTCGGTTAATTTAAGTGGTAATCAAAAACAGGTCTTTGTCATCAGATCTTTTACAATTTAATTACCCTATTTACTAATGTGAGTCAACCTACTCAATGTCACCCAACAAGCTACAAGGTTTTGTCATCAACCGAGCAAGTTGTAAAGCAAGAACTCAAACACATGCAAATAGTTTAAAATAACTAACTCATCAAATTGTTTATACGATGTTGTCAATGTCAAAAACAAACCCAGCCATGAACAAAACTAAGAAAAGTATCAAACCATATGAACCTAAATGCTCATGCCTTAAACCTTGCACAGCCGCCCGAAGGCGGCTGCCTTCCGTGCGTCCACTCTCTCCCAAAAGCTGCCGTCAAAAAAAACCCCCTAAAAATTGTGTCTATTTTCTTTTTAAATCACCTGACAACCGACTTTCTTATGGGCTTCACAATCTTTTCCATTCCATGCATCTAAAGACTTCAACGTTAAAGTGACTGGCCCATCAAACTTTATTAACAGCCCATATTTAATTTCCTCTTGATGCAAAATAGCATCCATCCATAGTGGTGTACAAATCGGGTTTTCGGGTAGGATCGGGTTTCGGGTAGGATCGGGTTTTTTTAAAAACCGGGTCGGGTCCGGGTCCGGGTTTTCTACCAAAAATGTATACCCTATATACCCGGGTCCGGGTAGGGTTCGGGTCGGGTTTTATAAAACCCGGGTATTATAATACCCTATTTCCGGGTTCGGGTATTCATCGGGTAGGGTTCGGGTATGCACCGGGTTGGGAAAAAACCCGCACCGGGTATTAAAAAACCCGCATCGGGTTGGGAAAAAACCGCATCGGGTAGAGCGGTTGCGGTTGTGGCTAGACATGCTCAAATCGGTTTTTTTTACTAACCTAAACCGGTTAACCGGTTGGGACTGTTATTGGGCCAAAAAAACAAAACCGGTTACGGTTAATAACCGACCGGTTAATAACCGACCGGTTAATAACCGGTTATTAATCCCGAACATCAAGACCCGGTAATAACCGACCGGTTATGAAAAACCGGTTAACTTGTGAAGCGGTTAATAAAAACCAGTTTTTTCGGTTATTTTACAAAACATGCAGAATTTTATAAAAACATGCAGAAATTAAAAAAAAAGGCTGCAGAATCATATACAAAACATGCAGAATTTTATAAAAACATGCAGAATCATTTAAAAACATGCAGAAAGTTATAAAAACATGCAGAATTATATTAAAACTGCAGAAAGTTAAAAAAAATGCTGCAGAATTATATAAAAACATGCAGAATTTTATAAAAACATGCAGAATCATTTAAAAACATGCAGAATTATGTAAAAACATGCAGAATTATATTAAAATTGCAGAATTTTATAAAAAATGCTGCAGAATTTTATAAAAACATGCAGAATTTTGTAAAATCATAAGAACTAGAAGTCTTATTGCATACATAATTAAACAAGATTACATCAAAATCGCGTTTTTTTAAACCGGGTTTCGGGTATAAACCGGGTTTCGGGTATAAACCGGTTCCGGGTTCGGGTTCGGGTATTTATAAAACCGGGTTTCGGGTATAAACCGGGTATAAAAAAAACCGGTTCCGGGTTCGGGTTTTAGATCAAATATGCATACCCGGTCCCTACCCTACGGGTAGGGTCGGGTTCGGGTATTAAAAACCCGGGTTTTATAATACCCGGTTCCGGGTTTTTTTTTCGGGTCCGGGTTTTTTGTACACCACTATCCATCCATGCCTTTAATTAATTCACTTTAGAATTTTGAAACTTGTTTCTTTGTTTCCTGCGATGTCATTATGATAATAGTTAAACTAAAGATTTAATATTAATTTACCAATTAATTAAAGACTTCATTTAGTATTTAATAAATAAAGTATAATTAAACCGTTTTTAGTTTATTCCATTTTAATCCACGTGTTAATAAACCGCATTAAGAATCATATTTTATAATAATATCAATGCATTTTTGTCATCAATAAAGTGTATCTAAAATGCACCGATCACCAAACCAGGTTCCAAGCCCTTATCATGCAATTTAAGTTTAAGTTCAAGTAAATTTACCTAGGGTCTAACACTAAAAACGGCAGTTTCACCTAATCCCGCATCAAGCTTATAGAACAAAAAGAACAGTCCATGGACTATTTCCTAACCATTTTATACCAAAATTAAAAGAATTTTAACGTCATGTTTTTTTTTTCTTTTGAGCTTTAGACTATGTATACCTAACCCAGAGGCTGTCTCAACCAGAGTCACCATCCCCGAGAGCGACAACGTAGGCGTCGGTATTTTTGCATTTTTCTTTTTCAACTTATCCCAGAGGCAATCTAAGTCAGAGTCACCATCCCCAACAAAGATTACATAGGCATCGTTTTTATTTGGTGTAGCTCTTTTATTCCTTTTTTTTATAAAAAAAATTCTAACAATTTTAGCTTATAACGGCATTCTTTATACTATTTTTTGTGGTTTCGGCTTCCTACTTTTCCTAGATGAGAACCCACTAGCAGTCTAACAATTAGGTATATTAAGATCAAAGGAACCTAAAACCGGGTCAGGCCTACTCACACATCCCAATTTAGACACAAGTTTAATTTGTTTTATTCTCATATTATTATTATTTGAAATCCTAAGAAACCTGATTTTTTATCACTTTCCGTTTTTATTTTGCAAACTTCTAAAACAAGGGACATTTTCATTTTTTTCAATTTTTTTGGTTTTTTTTAATTTTTTTATATATTTTTCAAATTTTATGACTCAAAGCACTAAATAACTAGACACTAAACGATAGTTTCCCATCCCCACACTTAAACTCTGCATTGCCTTCAATGTAGGATGGAAACCGACTCAAAAGACTAAAAATAAATACGAAATAAAAGACAAAGGGTAAATTGGAAAGGACTTAGTTGGTTTTACGACGCGTAAGCTCCCGAGGTCTCGTCCAATCCAGCTCGATCGTATAGCATTTAGGTCGCGATCGGCTCTGACACTGACTAGTATACTTGGAAAATGCTTGATATTCGAAAAGCAGCTCCAAAATCACCCAAATGGCGATTGAGTACGGGTGGTACGATTCAAACCTGCATAAACAAAAACAGGCAAAAACCAAAGCAGTACCGACTCAACACAAAAACTGACTAAACAACTACTAAATTAGACTCAATATACAAAAACTACGACTCTATACAAACTCCATGAAACCTCACCACACTTGAATTTAATCAGGAGGTTTCTCCTTTATCCAACCCGTTCAATACCACCCGTTTCTTATTATTAATTAAAATTTTAATAGTGGAATGTATAAACTTTTTAACAATTTCGAACGGATCAGACCACCAATACTTGAACTTAAACTTTTTAACATTTTCAAACGGATTAGGCCACCAATACTTAAACTTACCTGGACCAAACCTGATTCGTGGCATGTAATGAGAAGGATGGTGTCATGCAAACTTCGGCGATTCCTCCTTCTTCTTCCTTCGGTACCATCTTCAAATCCTCAGAAGGTGTTGATCCAAGCTCTTTCTCGCCCTCTCCCGTGTTCTTGATCGTTGTGGCAGTCCATCTTCCAACTTCTCCACGGGTTGGCTATCAAACTCCTCAGCCACTTCCTCTTCTACTATGTTTGGTATTTGTTTGATTTCCATGGTCGGTTCACCTTCAAGTAATTTCTCTAAACATGCGAGATCACCGACCGGGTAAAATACTACTTCCTCAAGAGTTGGCATTCCTACCAACTCATCACCAAACTCCTCCTCCCAAGATGGTACACGCTCCTCAATTTTTGCATCTTCCATATTGTTTAGTGGCTCACTAGCTTCTTCATCTCTAGGGGACGTGGTGTAGTCAGGCATCTCTAATTCCATCTCTTCTACCACTCCCTCTTCATCTTCACTCCAGACGTCATCATCAATAGGTTCAGGACTAAAATACCATGGCGTGGAGTACCAATGGAGTTTCACGTCCTGTTGAACCGGAGGTGGGACTGATTCGTCCATTATCGTCTCCAATTCTTTATCTGACAACTCTGGATCACTGGTAGGATCCTCTTCAACCTCTTCTTCCTCAACTCCTTTTTCTTCCATCTCTGCCTCATCATCTTCACAAGTACCCTCAACATCCTCCAATGGTGTCTCCATATTGGTAAGCTCGGTGGCATCTACCAACTCGTCATTCATGTATCGATTTAAATCCCAATCATCATCGTCGGCCCAGTATATACTCTGTGTAACCGAAGGAATTAACCATCGAAAAGCGACCAGACAATCTTCATACCTGTGCGGTCCACCGCATCCCTCATACAGCGGATCCACGTGCTGATTCATGCTTTTCTTCATCATTTGATCTAATACCTTGTGCATTTGATCAAGAAGAGCAAGCATTTTGGGTAACCTCTGATCTCCTTTGTCTAGTGTTATTTGCGTTACCTGACTCCTTCGTCTAGTGTTGTTTGCGTTATCTGACTGAAGATTTGAACAGATTCCACGAATGCTGGAACATAAGATGGGTACTCGAGTTCGTCGCATGATTGATATGGCAGAGGATATGAATTCTGATATATTTGTGGCTGCGAATATGAGTTAGAAGAGTAATATGTGGAATACCCCGATGAATTTGGACAATATTTTGGTGTAATGGGGCCCTCCACAAATCAAACACATGATATAAATATATAAAATAAAACTAACTAAATAAAAAAAATTGTTTACAAAAATGACTAGACACCCTACTACTAGACAGAAACCCTAAGACTCAAACTACAAATAAGACCAATTAAACAAATAAGATCAATCAAAGCTAATAACGCAATCGCCTAAGTGTCCCCGACAACGGCGCCAAAAACTTGATGTGCTGAATGCGGTCTATAAAAACTAACCTATATTAACCTAATCTAGACACCCTAGTTTTAAATTTATAAACTAAGACTTTCTAAATGCTAGACCACTGACAGGAAAGTGTACCTATCGTACGTAGTAATGCCTAAAGAAGTCCGAGTATCGAACCCACGAGACACTAGCAACGCTAACTAGACTCTGACTCAACTAACTACCTAATTCGTTTAAATTGGGTTTTTTGGGATTTTTCTAAATCTACTAAAGCGAGTAAACAAGAGAACAGAGCACGCAAGAAAAATGGTGAAGTGATGGGAAGCAGACAATGATGAGAAAGAACTACTCAGGCTTCGAATCCCAATGACCAACCCGAATCTACCCAGAAAACCTCCGGCTAAGGATGATCAAACAAAATAGAAGATGGAACAAAGTGATGAAGTGCTAAATTGGAAACGACTTGACCTATCGACACCGAATCCCACGACTGTCAGATTAAAAACAACTATGGTGCTAAAATCCTCAGGTCATGAAGCTAAACCTGTAAATAACTGAAAACCTAAGAAACCCTAAACGTGAATAAGTAGCCAGATCCGAGCTATCGGCCACCCAAACTATCAAACAACGCCTAGCTAATAACTTAGCAATCCTGACTCGTCCCTAGAGTTGACAGAAAAAGATGCACACTATACTCAGTTGATTTTAATTAATTTAGTTAAACTTGAATTATCTCTAATCTCAAGATCTAGACCGAAAACCTAATAGATTAACGAACCTAGAATAATCTAAATAGTTCCAGACCAGACTAACAAGATCACCTAACCAAACAACCAATCACAACCAAGACAAGCATACAAATTCATAAACAATCACAAAACAGGAATATGTAAATCATCCCAAATTAATCATTAGTCAAAACCGAATAGTCAAAACATTAAATCATAGTTCATCTAGGCCTAGGTAGTCTAATAAATTGCAAACCAAACCCGAATCTCAAATCGCGATTTGAAGCTCGAACCACTAATCTTTTTTTTTTCCTTCTCCTACTTTCTTGATCGAACTCTTTTTTCTCTGCTCTCTTTTTTTCTTTGGGTTTTTTACATATTTCCCCCCTCCTAAAAGAGTTTATTACATATATCCCCAACCAAAAAATTCAATTACATATTTACCCTCCCTAACCTATATATTTTACATATTTCCCCTCCTTAACCTATATATATATATAGGGCATGGATGTATAGAAAACTTATTTCTACTTAGAAAACCTAGGAAACCCAATCTATGACCATTGATCAAGATCATCCAATGGCTTACATAATTTAAAGCCTTTTTTAATTAAATTAAATAGAGGGACAAAGTCAATAAAGTTACTTCAAGGGCATATGGGTAAAATTACCTATGATATTATATATTATATTCATATTGATTAGACATGCATGATATGAAAAGGAGAGAGAAGCACAATTACCTATAACCAATACTCCCCAACTCATTTCAAAAATCTCATCCAACCCTTTCTCTCTTTCTCTCTCAGACCTTCCTTCTACCCCAAAACCCACCGGAGAAGATGATCTGGCCGGAGAAGATCTGACCGGAGAAGAAAAGGGGCACCGGAGAAGATGATCTGACCGGTAAAAAAGCTGGAGAAGAAAGAAGCCGGAGAAGAAAGAACTATAAGTTTGATTCGCCGGAGAAGAACTATAAGCCGGAGAAGAAAGAAGCCGGAGAAAGAACTATAAGGGGCACCGGAGAAGATGATCTGACCGGTAAAAGTTGCCGGAAAAAAAGGTGTTTTGACCGGAGAAGATGATCTGGCCGGAGAAGAAAAGGGGCACCGGAGAAGATGATCTGACCGGTAAAAGTTGCCGGAAATGGAAGAAAGCAAGAACTAAGTGGAGAAGCAAGTAAGTTTGGTTCGATTTTTTTTCAGTAGGTGTTTTGATCGGTGATGATTTTTTCTTTTTTCCGATCGGTAGGTGGTTTGATCGGATAAATGTTGGGTTTTCTGTTTTTTTCCGATCGGTAGGTGTTTTGGTCCTATCGGTGTGTGATTTGATCGGTGGTGATTTTTGTTTTGAATGAGACTAGAAAGTGTAATGTTGGTTTTTATGTTTTTTTTCCAATCGGTAGGTGTTTTTTGGTCCGATCGATGGTGATTTTTGTTTTGAATGCGACTAGGAAGTGTTAGTTATTTTGAGTAGAAACAGTCTTGGGTTATTTTTTTTTTTTGGATTGCCAACTTGCCAACTGCACGTTAAAACTATTGATTTGTAACATGTGTTAAACCCGTCTTGTTTACTGTTAAAAAACATGTGTTAAACATGTCTTATATTTTTTATCAAAAACATATTAGGTAACATGTGTTAGACCTGCCTTGTTTTCTGTCAAAAACAAATTAGGTAAACCTCTGATATTAGGGTAGAAGTCTAAGGGCTCAAAAGCATATAAATATATTAGCGTAACATGTGTTAAACCTTCTTATTAGGGTACCATGTGTTAAACCTCCTTGATTAGGTAAACATATTAGTGTAACATGTGTTAAACCTGTCTCATTTTTATCAAATGATGTAAACGTGTGTTAAACCTGTCTTATTACCATGTGTTAAACCTCTCATATTAGGTAAACATGTTAGTGTAACATGTGTTACACCTGTCTTATTTTTATCAAATTATGTAACATGTGTTAAACCTGTATTATTTTTATCAGATTAGTTAACATGTGTTAAGCTCTCATATTTTTCCAAGTTATGTAACAAGTGTTAAACTTGTCTTATTTTTATAAAAATAGGTAACATATGTTAAACCTGACTTTATTTTATCAAAAACATATTATGTAACCTGTTTTATTTTAATGAAATTAAGTAACATGTGTTAAACCTGTTTTATTTGCAGCAACAAAGAGAGTAACAAGATCGCAAACTGGTAAGATACCGAAAAAGCGAAAGAAAGTAGACGAAGAAACGGACGATGAATGGGATAAAGAAAGAGAAGAAACGGACGATGAATGGGATAAATTATGGCCATAACCCAAAATACAATATGACCATTCTGGTCTTCTCTGTAATATGTTGGTGTCTGGATGTTAAATAATTATGGTGGGAAATGTATTTGGTTACCAGTTATCAGTTACATGTGTTATTAGTTAACATGTTTTATTCATTACCAATTGTAAGAAAAGTAGTAGACGAGCATTGGGTGGTCAACATATTGTTTTAGCAAAAACATGTATTTACTATGGCGGTTGTATCTGCAGGAGTGAGGAGAATGACCAGGTTCGTGACGGTAGGCTGGCTAATAAGCGAAAGCAGAACGATAAAGAAACAGAACGATAACGAAAGAAGGTAGATGGAGAAACCGATGAAGAATGGGAACAAGAAGTCGATGAAGGGCAAGTGGTGGGTACCTTTGATGTTGTACAGAAGTTACCCTCCAGTGTAACACATGTTACAAACATGTGTTACATATGTTCAACCTCTTTGTTACCAAAAATCAGGGCTGCACATATGTAACACATGTTACAACAGGTTTTTACCTACTTGCACGTCTCTATTAAAAATGGATGAAAACAGTTTTTTTAAAACATCCACGGTGTAACACTTGTTTATTTGAAAGTTCTTAAAACAACCGTTGTAACACGTGTTACATCTTTTTACTCAGCTGTGCATTTTCCTTTTTATAATCCCATCCTCAACGTAAAGAGGGGGGTTGCACATATGTAACACATGTTACACTTGTTTATTTGAAAGTTCTTAAAACAACTGTTGTAACACGTGTTACATCTTTTTACACAGGTTACTTGTAGTTACCCCAACCCTTTTTTGGACACAAAGGGGGGTTGCACATATGTAACACATGTTTGTAACATGTGTTACACTAGAGAGGTAACACATGTATAGCCACGTTACACGTGTTACATAGGAGATTAATAAGTTTTAACTATAGAAGATTAATATTGATGTACTTGTTTTGTTCATAGGTGAAAAGATGTTTTGTGTTCAAGATGAAGATGGTTATCAAGAAGCGAAGCCCGCCGAAGGATTACAACGCATCATCAGGTTTTCGTGGTGACGATGGTGTGTTTTTGGTTGGCTGCTATATGTTATAAACATGTGTTACGCATGTTCAACCCCTTTGTTACCAAAAATCGGGGCTGCACATATGTAAGAGATGTTTGTAACTTATGTTACACTAGAGGGTAACACATGATTGATCACTTTTGGATCATTTGTATATATTTAAGTCTGTATAAACCTACAACGTTGTAGATAAGATGTTACATGTGCACACACAATTAACATGTGTAACATGGCGACAAGTGTCATGTGTGATCTTTTTTTGTTACCCTAGGGTGCTAAACGTATTACAACGTTCATAACGCACGTAAACTTATACTAACATCCATCCCTATGTCCACAGATGATCTAGAACATACTCCACATTACCATCTTTACGAGTCTTCTAATGGCACTAAATTGTGGACACCGAATGTCAACGAGCAATATCATCCTATTAATGTTAAATTATATGTCACACTGAAAGAACTTCTTGCCATGTATAAGACTTATTGTTGATACATTTTAAGTGGTCGCGACTCGGTTCGGTTCGACCCGGTTAGGTTCGGCTCAAGCCCGACGTCACGACATTCCTCCGTCGTGCGCCCCAGAGTTCGACACGCGAAGCACGGAGAGCCGAGAACGTTTCCCGCCTGCCACATCATCATGACATCATCATGATGATGTCATGATGATGTCATCAGTTGACTAAACATTACAAATCTTCAAATCTGCATATGTTTGAAGAAGTTACGTGCATGATCCATTATGCTTGGGCCAATCATCATCAAGACAGAATGAATTTGGGCTTAAATCTTAAACTGGGCCGGACTCAATTCATGTCGACGAAACAAGGATATGGTTGACGAAACAGACTTGTTTCGTCAACATCAATTCAGTCTCGTCGTCTTTCACATGTGATTCGTCGAATATGGTCTGATTCGCCGAGTTCTGTTCTGTTTCGTGATGTGTGGGTATAAATAGACAGTCTCAGTTAGAATTCAGTAGAGAACACAGAGTGGAACACAGAGAGCAAAAACACACACACACGAGAGAACTTTGAGAGTTTACAGAACATATTTGTAAACATTGAGCTTGTAACTGAACCTTTCATTCGTATTAATACAGTGGTGTTAAACGGTGAACTTTGTGTGTCGTGTATTTTTCGTGTTCTATCTCGGTTTGCATCTCCGGTTGGATTCCGCACAACCGGGTGTGTTTGACAACAAGGATTAGGCGACTAGATCCTCCCCTAGCCGGACCTACAAGTGGTATCAGAGCCTTGGCTCTTCTCCTTGTTAAAACCGAGTGTTTTCGGGTGTTTTCCGGTGTTTTCCGGGTGTTTGAAGTTTTTACTTTTCTTGAAAAATCTGGTCAAATCTTCAAACATTTTGTGTTTTTGCTTGGTGTTTTGTTAAAAAACCTTGTTTGTTTATCATGTTCTCATGTTAGTTGTTGGTTTTTATTAAACATTTTAGCAAAATCGCGTGTTCGGAAAGTTTCGGGTCACCGGAAAACTCATAGTCTCACCGGAAACTTCATCGAGTTCATAGTGTTCTTCACTATCTTCAAGTGTTCTTCATAAAAATACACTTTTTGATCCTTGAAAATTAATTGAGAAACTTGTTAGTGTATTGGAAGTTGAAAAGGATTATAATATTGCAAACCTTGCTTGTTTGGTGAAACAAGCCGAAAGTAAGGTCTGCTTTGTGTCAGGAAGATAAAGTCAAACAGTTCACCAACCCCTGACATCTTTTTGACGAATCAGACTTTTGACGAAAGTGGTCTGATTCGCCAAAAGGGAATCGACGAAACAGAAAAATCCTATTCTTCAATTTAAGTTGACGAAACACTTTGGGCCTCCTAGTTGCATTTCGTCAAAGCCCAAAGCCCAAGTTCATCTCTTTGTTTCGTCAAAAGTGGAAGACCAAAAAGGCCCATCTGTTTCGTAATCTTTTAAGCCCAAAACAAAGTGACAAATCTGTTTCGCCATTTCATTTGAGTCAAAATTGTAAGGCCTGTTTCGCCAAACAATTAACTGGGCCAGTTTCGTCTTTTATAAAACCCAGTTTAACAAACCTGTTTCGTCTAGGAGCTCAGTTTAAAATCTGAAATCTGTTTCGTAAAAGATAACAAAACAGTTTCAGTTTCGTGGAAACGTGTTTCGTCAAAGTTGTAATTTTTAAACAGAAGGTTTGCACTAGTTGTTTAACAGTTTGTGTTTTTCAGGTCTTTCGATCCTTGATCCTTCGGCTGGTTGTTATCATTCGAATTTTTAACATAGTTTGTGAAAATTAATTTAAAAAAAAAAAAAAAAAAAAAAAAAAAATCAATTTTCACTTAATATATTAATTTTTATAAAATGGGAACAAACGGTCAGTGGGATCCAACTGCGTGGACTAAAATAACTTCGACACCACAATCATCAGCTACAAACGATCAGTGGGATCCAACCGCGTGGACTCTAACATCTTCACGATCATCAGTTACACAACCTGAGCCAGAGTTCGACAAAACTGCATTCTTGCGAGCTATTGCCCCACCTCAAGCTGCAATGATAACTGCAAATCAATGGGCATTGGTCACAAATCAAAGCAGCAGCATTCAATCGATGATGCAGAACGATAGTGAAACTGGTACAAGCACAAAACCGCCAAAGTTAAATCACATCAATGATTGGGGATGGTGGAAAGAAAGGCTGAGAACTTATGTTCAGGGGCAAGGCCAAGATCTATGGATGTGTTTCTTCACTCCATTTGACAATGAGTTGGAAGTTGCAGGATCTAATCCACAAACTTACAGCACTCTGTCTGATGAAGATAAGAAGAAAATTGAGTTAGAGAAGAAAGCATTCATGATTCTCACACAGGCTCTTAACAGAGATATTTACCACCAGTTTGTTTACTGCACGACTACTAAAAGCTTGTGGGATATGCTCACGTTACGATGTGAAGGAAATGCTCAATCAAGAAAGATCAAGCAAGATTTACTGAAGAAAGAGTTTGAAGGATTCACGTGTATGGAGAATGAGACTTTGGCAGAGTTATCTACAAGGTTCCATCACTTGTTGAGCGAGATGTTTGCTTTTAAAGCCACTGCCACTCCACAAGAAATGACGAAGAGATTTGCTGATAGCTTACCAGCAAAGTGGAGCAGTTATCTTGAAATTCTCAAAGAAAATGGTGTTTTAGACACAATCACCGTTTATGAGTTAATTCAAAAATTGGAGAACAAGGATGTAGAAGAAAAGCTTAAGGCAAAAAGAACGCTAACTCCTCAAAGTCCAGAGATGTACTTTGGGATTGCAGGAGGTATCAGTGGAGAAAAACCAGCTTCTCAACACGCAAAGCTTCAAACAGCTTTCATCTCAAACACCGGATCATCAACAACAGATCAGTTTGATCCTTCAGCATACTTGATGTATCCAAGACCAGATGTGAAACCGACATCGACAGCTCAGCAACAACAACCGCCACAGCAAGGGTTCTATGGAAGCTCTTCAAACTTTCAAGCCACTTCCAATCCAAACACAGTCAGATTAGACACTTCCAACTTTTCCAAAGTCAGTGTCGAAATAGCCAAGGAGCATATGGAGATGTTGAATACCTTGGTTAGTGCTTATTGTGGATTGATCGCAGGTCAAATTGGGAATATCAATCTAACCAATGAAGATTATCAGCAAGTGGATAGAGATGAGTTTGAAATGATGGATATCAAATGGGCTCTTGCTAGTGCAATCCGAAGAGCAAAAGAGTTTATGGAAAGGACCGGGAGAACCAACTTGGAAAGCAAGAAAGACACCAAGTATGGGTTCGACAAGCAAGCTGTAACATGCTTTAACTGTGGTGAACGTGGTCATTTCAAAAGGGAATGCACAAGACCAGCTCAACATGGAAACCAAAATCCCTTCAGAAATCAAGGCAACCAGCAGAACCAAAACAGGAACAACGTTCGTACGTTGATACCTGTCAACAACCAAGGCCAAGCAGGGTCGTCAAATGCCAACCGGGCACTTGTGGTTCAAATGGATGAAGGCTGTGATTGGTCGCTTCAGCTTGGAGAAGGAGGAAATGGTGGAACAGCATGTTATGCTAAGGTGACTGAGAAGGTTGTAGAACCCGCGTCTGCTGGTGAATCTTCAGAAGATGAAGATAGTTCGGGTTATAGTGGGAGCATGGATGGAGAATCACTTGATACTGGTGATTTATCAAGTGATTTGAAGGTTGATGAGCCTGATGCTGGTGATTTATCAAGTGATGCTTTAGATTTGAAGGTTGATGAACTTTTGGCTGAAGCTGAAGTATTATGCAAGAGGAGATCTATTCTCTGCCAGAAATCTGCTGGAACTTCCGAGAAGCTTGCTAAGTTCTTCTCTGAAGATGGATCTTTTTTTTTCCATTCAGCCTTTACGGCTAATGTCGACAGTTCATCAGGTCAGGTAAGTGTCGATGAACCCACTGTAGTTAGCTGTGAAAATTGTGATAGTTTAAAGGTTAAATATGCTGAACAGGAAAGTAAATTTGAAGTCACACACAAACACAATCAAGAATTGATTGTTGATCTTTCTAAAGCAACTGAAGCTAACTTGTTTTTAACCAGAAATGAAAAGGAGTTTAAAGCAACAATTGCGTCATTAAAACATGATGTTTCTGAATTACAAAGGGCTGTTTTAAGAAAACAACATGTTAACAATGATTTAATCGACACAATTGAAAAGCAAATGGTAGAGTTAGCAACAGCTAGATGTGAATGTGAGACAATTAAGCAGAAATTGGAAAGCTATTCCAATTCCCGCTATGTTTTGGATCACATTATTGACGTTCAGAAGAAAAAGGGGGATAGGAAGTGTAATGGATTCAAATCATGTCCTCCCCCAATGAATCACAATTACTCCAAATTGCCTGATGACGAGGATATGCCCCGTTTTGAACCTACAGTGCCACTCAATCTAGATGATTTTGCAGCAGGCCTCGGGTTCACAACTGGTACATCATCCTCTGGTCAATCCGAATCTGAATCTGAGAATGTGACAGATTCATCGTGTGTTAAGGAACAGAGTCCTCCCACTGTTGAGGATACTGACTCTTCGGATGATGAATCTGACTCATCGGATGATGAATCTATAAAAATTGTGAATCAACAGTCTAACTTGGTTACAACAGAAATTCCAATTGAGAATCACATCTTGTGTGATCCACCAGTGGAACCGAGTAAGACTGAAATGTCAAAAGGAATGGAGTCCCTTGTCTCTAGTTGTGAAGGGAATAACTTGTTGTACACGCTCAAAGGAGATGACAAAATCTACTCTAACAAAGATTTTCCAATTAAAAATGTAAATCAAGATTTAATTGAGCAAATTTTTGAAGGATGTATTGAAAAGTTTTTGGGGAACAAAAGTGGCAAAGTTACCGTCACTCAATGTGATCCAATTCCGTGTGAACAAATTAGAAAACAATACGGAAACCAAAAACAACCAGTTGAGCGAAAACAACAAGTGAACTCCGGGAAAGGTAAGACACAGGGAAAGAAGGCTCAGAACAAGAATGTTCAAGCACCTAAGGTTCAACAGCAAAAGGTGCAAAACAAAAGAGCTCCTGTTAAGAAAAGAGAACAGAAAGTGAACTTTGTTGGATCCAAGGGTACAGATAAACTTGAAACATTTCAGGATAAATCTAACGTTGATTTTGTAAAACAAGTTAGAATTTTAAAACGAAATGATCAGAATAATTACACCCAACACACCAACGGATGTGATTTAGGCACAAGTACATCTAGATCACAAAGTTCATTGTCTGGTTCTCCGTCTGGTCATCAACATGTTTCTCCGAGGTTTGTAGAGCGGAGAATGTGTTTTGAGTGTGGCACAATTGGGCATATTGTAAGATACTGCCCATACCTGCAAAAGTTGAAGGCTCCCCAAGAAACCAATTACCAAAAACGACCTCTTTCCCCGAAACAAGACCCCCGTGTCTTGAAAGAAAGGGAAAAGAAGTTAAAACAAAAGAATCAAAAGGTAATTGAGAAGGCCTTAAAATCAGAGGTCAAAGAAGAAAAACCTGTTCAAGCAAAACTTAAAACTGTAAAACCAGTAAATGCTAATACAAATACTGGTAAAGGACAAACAGCTTGGAAGCCAAAACAGGTAATTCAATCAGGGGGAGCACCACAGGTTCTGTTTCCTAATCATCAGGAGATTGAAATCACTTTCCTTGATGATCAAGGACGACCCAAGTCCACAAAGGCTTGGGTCCCCCTCTCCGTCTAATCTTTGAATGAGTGTGTAGGATATTCCAGGAGGAACTTTCGATAGTCGTAAGATTGTTGATAGTGGAGTGTCCATGCACAAAATAGGCGACAGAAGAAATTGTTGCCTTTGATGGAGAGAAAATGGAAAGAGAACAGAAATGTCTGTTGAAAGAGTTTGAAAAGCTTCGACAAAAATGCAAAGTCTTTTACAATCAAGCTTTGATCGGGTCCCCAGGATAGATTCAAATCAAAATGTACGCACCTGCAGCACGTTTGAAGATTCAAAATTCAACAAGGTGAACGTGCAGTGTACATTTATACGCGGTGTGATTGAAGAAAATGTGTTTGTTGAACAAACCAACCGGGTGTGCGGATGCCTTGGCATGGATTGAACAACCGCACACTACTTCTCAAGAGAAAGACAAAAACCTTCGCTGGTGAAATGTGGAAGACCAGCCGGACCCAGAGGTTTATGATCTTGTTGCTGTCAAGAGACTTCTCAGTAGCTACAAAGAATCGACTTTGAAATCCACACCGGGTGGATATCCAGTTTGGGAGAGCACTCAGATTCCTTGCAATGCACGAAGCAGTTGCAGGATACGGTTTTAAATTTCTAATCTCTCTTTTACTTGTCGATATTTAAGCTGCTTTATGAATTTTTATTGTCTCATACAGCACTCTTTGGCCAGACAATGTTGTCATGGTCCACACCGCAAACCGACATGCCAACTGGTTTTTCCAAAATTCGATAAATCTTTTCTGATTAAAAATTAATTTTGGTAAACGGCATTGAGGTAAAACATGAGTTAACCAACATCGGAAAGTCATTTTTGTAAATACCTTTGTGTTTTAAATTTTTTCTTAGTTTGTTGATTTTAGGGGGAGTAAATCCATATTTGAAAAATCCAAAAACATCGAAAAATTTAAAAAGCACAAAAACAATAGAAAATAAAAAATGAGTTTCCTGGCGAGCAAAAGAGAAAATGATAGTACATCAGTGGTCTGTCCAAACCTCTTTAAACCTTAAATGAAAAACGATAAGCAGCTCTATATAAGATGTATCGGTAGGCTCACAATCATTTTAAAGTGTGCAGGGTGATATAAACTTAAAATCGACTGAAGACTGGGTGGGAACCATTCATTGGCATATGGTCTTGGTACCGAAATTTCGTTTGAGAGATTGCCGAGGTTCTGAGATATTCGGTCTTTATGCTGCTTATCATCTGGGTATCATGGTTGTATCTTTTACCGAAAAATAACGGTGACACAAGTCTAGATCTTCCATGATACCATACATACGTGTACATACTGCATACGACCTCAATAAGTGATCAACAATCACATGTCCAAACAAATAAGTGATAAAATATCACATTTATCCGGGAGTCAAGTTCGTCTCTCTGCTGTACGAAAGTACTGACCTGTTCACGGACTTGCTCCTGTGCCCTCATGCATATGAAAATCAAGTTCCTCATCAATAAGTGATTCTATCACATAGGGCTTGTTTTCAATCAAAATAAGTGAGAATCTCACATCATATACGGTCAAACAGATGATAATCGGTATACTCACCGGTAAGATGAACCCTCGTGCATACCTTGATATGGGAATGTGTCGTGATGTGGATGAACACCGGTCGGTAAGTATAAATCATACCTTAACGTATCCCCGCGCCATGATTACAAATGATAAGTTGAGCTTATGTGGACAACAATACCGATAATTGTTATAGGATGCTTATCTTAATGTTAACTAATTGAACAAAAAGAGCGTTTTGGCATGACCGTACACTGATATGATTCTCTTACCCTCGAAACTCGCAAAAAGATTGTCTGTAAACACTTATTTACTGCTTTCAGTTTCTGTATCTTTGTATATATTTATTTATTGCTTTCCGTCTTTACATTTGAAAAATGAAAAATTCCAAAAAGATTTTAGGTGTGTTTTAATATAAACTTTATAAAAGCCAAAAAGATTTTGCTTCTAGTTTATTTTTGATTGACTGATGTTGGAACTCGAGTCTATCCTACCCAAAATCCTGATCGTAAGCCGGAAAACAATTGCATCTTCATAAATGGTCGAAGTTAACACATTTTGAAAGTTAAAGAATTAAATTGGAATATTTTTCTAAACTTTCAGAATATTGTCGGACGGTGTTTGATTAAATGATAGTCACACGTGTGTCGTTTGTTTATGTTTACTATATTCCAAGCAGTTGTTCTCATTACGCGTTTAGATTTCTTGCATGTGCAGATTCTAAAGGCAAGGAGAACATGGTCGATGACAAGCCTCGGAATGAAGACACAACGTGAAGGCACTCAAATGATGAAGATGATCGAGTTGCCGCTGGCCATCATCAACACCACAAGGATCTCAAGTTGTAAAGATCAAGACATTCACGAGCATAACTCAAGGGAGAGCTTATGTTAAGGGGGAGTTTGTCAACACACTTCCTACATGAAACGGGGAGTTTGTTGATACACTTTCTGCTTTGAAGACGTGAAGACCTTGAAGATCCTCCGACATGGAAGACATGGAAGATGAACCTCACGAGTAGCGTCCAAGGGGGAGTTTGTTGATACATTTTAAGTGGTCGCGACTCGGTTCGGTTCGACCCGGTTAGGTTCGGCTCAAGCCCGACGTCACGACATTCCTCCGTCGTGCGCCCCAGAGTTCGACACGCGAAGCACGGAGAGCCGAGAACGTTTCCCGCCTGCCACATCATCATGACATCATCATGATGATGTCATGATGATGTCATCAGTTGACTAAACATTACAAATCTTCAAATCTGCATATGTTTGAAGAAGTTACGTGCATGATCCATTATGCTTGGGCCAATCATCATCAAGACAGAATGAATTTGGGCTTAAATCTTAAACTGGGCCGGACTCAATTCATGTCGACGAAACAAGGATATGGTTGACGAAACAGACTTGTTTCGTCAACATCAATTCAGTCTCGTCGTCTTTCACATGTGATTCGTCGAATATGGTCTGATTCGCCGAGTTCTGTTCTGTTTCGTGATGTGTGGGTATAAATAGACAGTCTCAGTTAGAATTCAGTAGAGAACACAGAGTGGAACACAGAGAGCAAAAACACACACACACGAGAGAACTTTGAGAGTTTACAGAACATATTTGTAAACATTGAGCTTGTAACTGAACCTTTCATTCGTATTAATACAGTGGTGTTAAACGGTGAACTTTGTGTGTCGTGTATTTTTCGTGTTCTATCTCGGTTTGCATCTCCGGTTGGATTCCGCACAACCGGGTGTGTTTGACAACAAGGATTAGGCGACTAGATCCTCCCCTAGCCGGACCTACACTTATGACCAATAAGCTAGGTTCAATGTAAAAAATATACGTTAATGCAGTTTTTTTATCTACTAATAACATTGTTAATAACAACTCTAGGTACATATGTAACATGAAGTGTATCGTTTGTCCCTTTAATTCGTTACGCTAGTCTCATATACTTATAGTTACATATATTACTTGTTTATTCATTGATATGACATTTTGGATGACGTAATGTTGTTACATATGTAATTTTACTAAGTTTAAATTGACACCAAAGGGACTGACATATGTAACATATGTTACACTATGGGGCAACAAATGTAACACATGTATAGCCATCTTACACATGTTACATATAGGTGTTACATGTGTTACAACGTCAAGGTTACACATGTTACATATAGTTGTTGCATCCCAAAAAAAATTGCCGTCACATCAACATCCGTATTCATCCAAAAATGGGCATACTAACAATGAAAATAAAAATGAATTTTATATCAATAGTTGTAATGCTTCTAAAAAATGGTCTTCACAACAACATCCATCTTCACAACACATAGCAGCCAACCAAAAAACACACCATCGTCACCACGAAAACCTGATGATGCGTTGTAATCCTTCGACGGGCTTCGCTTCTTGATAACCATCTTCATCTTGAACACAAAACATCTTTTCACCTGTGAACAAAATAAGTACATCAATATTAATCTTCTATAGTTAAAACTTATTAATCTCCTATGTAACATGTGTAACGTGGCTATACATATGTACAACCCCCCTTTGTGTCCAAAAAAGGGTTGGGGTAACTACAAGTAACTTGGGTAACGTTTACTACATATGTAGCTAATTATCCCACCAAAAAACACACGACTTTTTATTTGTAAAAATAAAGGAGATATTCCGAATAAATTTTGAAGTTTATACATTTTAACATTTAACAACCAATCTTAAAAAAACATTTTAACATTTAAACTTACTATTACATTAAGTAAAAACCTTTTGTAACACGTAAAAAACCTAACACGTGTTGCATTGGATGTATCTTCAAGCTGAAGATGGGATTATAAAAGGAAAATGCACAACCCTAAAAAAGTTGTAACACGTGTTACAACGGTTGTTTTAAGAACTTTCAAATAAACAAGTGTTGCAAAGTGGAGGTTTTTAAATAACTGTTTAAATCAATGTAATAGAGATGTGTAAGTAGGTAATTTCCTTTTGTAACACGTGTTACATTGGATGTATCTTTACGTTGAGGATGAGATTATAAAAAGGAAAATGCACAGCTGAGTAAAAAGATGTAACACGTGTTACAACGGTTGTTTTAAGAACTTTCAAATAAACAAGTGTTACACCGTGGATGTTTTAAAAAAACTGTTTTCATCCATTTGTAATAGAGACGTGCAAGTAGGTAAAAACCTGTTGTAACACGTGTTACATATGTGCAGTCCCGATTTTTGGTAACAAAGAGGTTGAACATATGTCCACAGATGATCTAGAACATACTCCACATTACCATCTTTACGAGTCTTCTAATGGCACTAAATTGTGGACACCGAATGTCAACGAGCAATATCATCCTATTAATGTTAAATCATATGTCACACTGAAAGAACTTCTTGCCATGTATAAGACTTATGACCAATAAGCTAGGTTCAATGTAAAAAATATACGTTAATGCAGTTTTTTTATCTACTAATAACATTGTTAATAACAACTCTAGGTACATATGTAACATGAAGTGTATCGTTTGTCCCTTTAATTCGTTACGCTAGTCTCATATACTTATAGTTACATATATTACTTGTTTGTTCATTGATATGACATTTTGGATGACGTAATGTTGTTACATATGTAATTTTACTAAGTTTAAATTGACACCAAAGGGACTGACATATGTAACATATGTTACACTATGGGGCAACAAATGTAACACATGTATAGCCATCTTACACATGTTACATATAGGTGTTACATGTGTTACAACGTCAAGGTTACACATGTTACATATAGTTGTTGCATCCCAAAAAAAATTGACGTCACATCAACATCCGTATTCATCCAAAAATGGGCATACTAACAATGAAAATAAAAATGAATTTTATATCAATAGTTGTAATGCTTCTAAAAAATGGTCTTCACAACAACATCCATCTTCACAACACATAGCAGCCAACCAAAAAACACACCATCGTCACCACGAAAACCTGATGATGCGTTGTAATCCTTCGACGGGCTTCGCTTCTTGATAACCATCTTCATCTTGAACACAAAACATCTTTTCACCTGTGAACAAAATAAGTACATCAATATTAATCTTCTATAGTTAAAACTTATTAATCTCCTATGTAACATGTGTAACGTGGCTATACATATGTGCAACCCCCCTTTGTGTCCAAAAAAGGGTTGGGGTAACTACAAGTAACTTGGGTAACGTTTACTACATATGTAGCTAATTATCCCACCAAAAAAACACGACTTTTTATTTGTAAAAATAAACGAGATATTCCGAATAAATTATGAAGTTTATACATTTTAACATTTAACAACCAATCTTAAAAAAACATTTTAACATTTAAACTTACTATTACATTAAGTAAAAACCTTTTGTAACACGTAAAAAACCTAACACGTGTTGCATTGGATGTATCTTCAAGCTGAAGATGGGATTATAAAAGGAAAATGCACAACCCTAAAAAAGTTGTAACACGTGTTACAACGGTTGTTTTAAGAACTTTCAAATAAACAAGTGTTGCAAAGTGGATGTTTTTAAATAACTGTTTAAATCAATGTAATAGAGATGTGTAAGTAGGTAATTTCCTTTTGTAACACGTGTTATATTGGATGTATCTTTACGTTGAGGATGGGATTATAAAAAGGAAAATGCACAGCTGAGTAAAAAGATGTAACACGTGTTACAACGGTTGTTTTAAGAACTTTCAAATAAACAAGTGTTACACCGTGGATGTTTTAAAAAAACTGTTTTCATCCATTTGTAATAGAGACGTGCAAGTAGGTAAAAACCTGTTGTAACACGTGTTACATATTTGCAGCCCCGATTTTTGGTAACAAAGAGGTTGAACATATGTAACACATGTTTGTAACATGTGTTACACTGGAGGGTAACTTCTGTACAACATCAAAGGTACCCACCACTTGCCCTTCATCGACTTCTTGTTCCCATTCTTCATCGGTTTCTCCATCTACCTTCTTTCGTTATCGTTCTATTTCTTTATCGTTCTGCTTTCGCTTATTAGCCAGCCTACCCGTCACGGACCTGGTCATTCTCCTCACTCCTGCAAATACAACAGCCATAGTAAATACATAATAGCACAAGTAATATTTCCGGAGTTATTTAACACAACAAACAGGTACGAGATAGGTAACACATGTTACCTGAAACTGTATTCTGCACCGAAACTACACAATCGTCAACAACTATCTTCTTTTCGTCAAGCTACGCCCTCACTACAAAGTGTTACCTGAAACTGTATTCTGCACCGAAACTACACAATCACACTCTCTGATGCACTCGGGACGCTGCATTTTTTCTGCACACACCTTTCCACCCTACGCCTTCACATTTTAACAAAAAATGCCCACATTCAGCTAATCCGACACTAAAAACACAATCTCAATACTAAATCTAACAACATTACCAAACCAAACCGCTTAAACAGAGAAAAAAATAACATTTGAACAGTCCTAAACAAACAATAATCACAAATTAAAAAAGACTGAAAAAAAAAAAACCAGAGAATCCAAACCAAATGACACCTAACCGAGTATAAAACCAGAGAATCCAAACCAAAATAAAACAAGAGAATCCAAAAAGACTGAACCATACTTGGACTGGATCATTAACCGGAAACCTGAACCGAGTCCCGATCTGCGGCTGACTCGAATCTGAACTGAGCTAAAAGCATCATTTCACTCCGGTTGCCTGTAACACCGTCGTCGGCACCGACGGTTCGTCGGAGAACCTCCATCGCTGTAGACGACGGCTGGTAATCAGAATCCCCACTCCGGTTGCCTGTAACACCGTCGTCGGCACCGACGGTTCGTCGGAGAACCTCCACCGCTGTAAACGACGGCTTGTCCGTCGTCCATCGTCGTCTTCTTCTCTCTCTTAAATCTATCTCTCTACCTCCTGAACTCTCTCACACACACTTGTGTGTGTTCTTGGTGTTTATTTTGAAACATGGAGAGAGGGAGATAATGAATGATGATGATGATGGTGAATTTACAGAAGAAGAAGAAGAAGAAGAAGAAGAAAGAGATATAATGATATATTTTGAATTCTAAAAGAAAAAGAAAGAAGAAAGAGAGAGAATCAATGAAATGATGGGTAATAAATGACTTGATGGGATGGGGGAGAGAGTGAAATGATGGCTTGAACAAATGACTAATTTGCCATTTTAACATGTGTTTAAAGATATGACGTGGATCAATCTTGACCACACAATTCAGGTTTCCTAAGTTTTCTAGATTAAATGGGTTTTCCATAGATACTTACACTATATATATATATATATATATATATATATATATATATATATATATATATATTACATATTTCCCATATTCATTAAAATTTATCTTATTCAATTACTATTTTACCCTTAATGAAGTTATTAACAATATACAAACAATTTTAGTGGCTAACAAAATAATCTGAACGAATTTATAGTCTCTTAGACCATGTGTAGTGGTAGTGGGTTATAATGCCCCCACCATGGGGCATTATCCGACACGTGGCGTCCTAGTCAGCGTTGGGGCATTATAGCAAAAGTGGCGTAGTGGGGCATTATGCCAATCAGTGTTGTAGAAATCGGCCTAGGCGGCCGATTAATCGCCGCCTAGGCGCTAGTCGGTAGTCCACTGATTAATTTTAACCTAGTCAGTCCAATTAATCGGTAATCGGTCAAAGTCGGTTGTAGGCGGTCGTAATCGGTGAAAATCAGTCCTAGGCGGTCAAAAATCGGATTAATCGGCCTATATTAATCGGTCAAAATCGGAAAAAATCGGATAAAATCGGTCCTAGGCGGCCCTAGGCGGTCAGAATTGGTCAAAATCAGTCAAAATCGAACCATACTATTTGAAAATTGAAGTATTTATGTGAATTTTGAAGTATTATTTTTATATTATTGGGTATATATATATAATTTTGAAAAAATACATATAAAAATCCCATTCCGATTAATCCCTATTAATCCCGATTAATCCCTAGGCTGTACCTCACCGCCCGACTAGCGCCTAGCGCCTTCTACAACATTGATGCCAATAACGCCCATATTATTTTTAATGAAAAAAAAAAGGAAAAGGGATGTAGGTTGAAAAGTAAAGTGGCATGTGTTTTTGTCATAATGTGTCAGTGGGTAAATCAAAGTTCATTGGTGGGTAGCTCAAAGTTGTCAGAAGTCTTTTTCAAATGCAGCGTTTTAAAAATAACGCTAACAACAAATTTTTCAAAAAGTAACGCCCAATAACGCCTAGTGTAGTGGGGGAGGGGGCGTTTTGGGGCGTTTTTTTTTAATTTTTTTTAAAAAAAACGCCCCACTACGGATGGTCTTAGACCGCCCGTAGTGGGGCGTTTTTTTTTTAAAAAATTGCAAAATAACGCCGTATAACGCCCCCTCCCCCACTACATGGGGCGTTTTGGGGCGTTACTTTTGGAAAAAATTGTTTTTCGCGTTATATTTAAAACGCCGGATAGCCAAAGTTGATTCTGACAAATGTGATGTTGTTGCTTTGACCACTAAGACCCACCAATCAACACTTCCATCCTCTCTGACACACCACATGCTTTTTTTTTTTTCATTAAAAATAATATGGGGGTTATTGGCATAATGCCCCACTACGCCACTTTTGCTATAATGCCCCATCGCTGACTAAGACGCCACGTGTCGGATAATGCTCCATGGTGGGGGCATTATAACACATTACCACTACACATGGTCTTAGTAGCATGACATAATCCATTAGCCTCTTAGGACCTGCTGCTCCGTCTGCCTCTTAGGAAGTGCTGTTTGCATTGATTTCTATTTTTCTAAGTGGTCAACATGATGATATTTTTTTCGTTAGTTATCTCATCTTAGAAAATGAAGCCATTAAATAATATGAAGCCATTAACTTTTCTATCTTTCGAATTTTAATCAAACCACTCTATCCCAATTCTTGGTTTTCTTAAACCATTATATAACATTATGCCTTGCCGTTCTTGTTCTCCGCTTCTTTTCCGGCTTCAGGTGAAACTTTCAAATGAAATCTCAAATCTGTTATAGATCGGTAATCGGTTCTCACTTCAGATTAGACTCTGTTATAGATCTGAAATTTCTCACTGTTTGAACAAAGAAACCTTCAGTTGAAAACACTCTGTTACAGATCGGTAACTAGTTTTCATTACTCGAGCATTCTTTGTCTGTTAAGGAATACCCAGTAACAACGGCAGTAAGACCAGAAGTTTAATCAACATATACTGCTTGAAACTCGAAAAAGCTTTGCGAAAATCGGTTGCAAGAAGAAGGGGAGGGGAAGAAGAAGATGTAGAGGGGAGAGGAAACAATATGAAGATTATGGGAATAAGAGCATTCTCATCCAATCCATCAAAACTTGTGAGGGTGAGTTTTTATATTGTAAAGGGTAAAAAAAGTGGTTGTGAGTGGAGGAGAGAGAAAATGTTACTGTTCATCTGTATATTTGGAGGGATACTGTTCACCCAATATAATTTTTTTAATATATATTGAAAGTGGTTGTGAGTGAAGGAAAGAGAAAAATGTGATGATAATATTATTTAATTGAAAAGGAGAGATAAAAAGTATTTGTTTTTAGTGGAAATATATTGATATAATAGTTGTTTTTAGTGGAATGTATGTATAATTTGATGGATTGGATGAGAATGCTCTAAGAAGGGTAAATGAGTAATTTCTCAAAAAAATAGAGAAATATGTAATTAAATTTTTTGGTTGATGATATATGTAATAAACTCTCTTGGGAAATATGTAAAAAACCTTTTTTCTTTTTTGTTTTCTTGCTTGCACCCACCTCTTGCTTCCTTCCGTCTATCTCCTCTTTCCCTTTTTTATGTCAAAGTAATAATTATATTATATGTATGGTCGAATAGAATGCATTAGGGTTGGGTATAATGTATAAAAAAACCTGTTCACAAGCCCATATCCACTCATTCACGTAATATGCTATTGGGCTGATACCCTATTCTTTCTATTAATAATTTTTGCAGCAACCTTTTTTCAATTAATATGGCAGCAACTTTGTTCAATTCGAATTAATGTCTGCCTACTACCATTCTTTTTTTTTATTAATTGTATATCAAATAAAAAGTTTATTTTATGAGAAGGAATCTTAACAATTCATTTTTCAAATCAATGGTTAAGATGAAATTGTAGGAGAAAGAAGGAATGCAAGGGTATCTTGGGAAAATTCTATTTATGGACTTTCCCTCTCCACATGCAAGGCACATGCATATTCCACCCCCATTTTTTAAACGTTCATAACTTTTTTATACGACGTTATTTTTTCATAAAAATTTCACCGTAAGATCGAGCGTCTTTTTATCTTTAATTTGAGTACCATATTGCTGTATAAAATATGAAGACTAAAAAACCCTACTAAAATGTGTTGTATTTCTATGTTATATAATATTTTTTTTGTGCTCGATTTTTGTACTATATTTTTGTGTTAAATTTTTTGTGCTGAATTTTTTTGTCTTAAATTTTTTTTTTCTCAATTTTTTTGTATTGGATTTTTTTGTACTACATTTTTTTTGCTGAATTTTTTCGTGCTATATTTTTTTGTACTACATTTTTTGTGCTATATTTTTTGTACTACATCTTTTGTGCTGGATTTTTTTTACTAGATTTTTTGTTGTATTTTTAAAAAACAAAAGGAGTGTCACATGTCATTTTAACTCCTATTTATAAGGACCAAAATGCCCTTCATTCCTACTTATTAGGAGTGCCACATGTCATCATCACAATCCTTCTTAGGCTACTTAGGCAAAATCCAATTTTTAGTGGATCCTTCCCCTATGTCTATTTATATATAATATAAATGTAGCCCTTTAACTTATAATATAAAGATAAGCGAGCTCGGCCCGATCACGGAAAATGGCTGCAATTTTTATTCGGTCCCTGGCTGTCTACTCTACTCAACTAGCTGGTTTTTTCTTTATTACTCGTTTTTCGCTCCATTTACACCAGGACCTGCAAAAACACAAAATAATATAATATAATACTAAAAACTAAATAAAACAAATAATAACTATACAAAATTTATACACTTTACACGGGACAAATATGTGTTTATTACCACATATCAGTTGTCATGGGTTGTGTCGCTTGAAGAAACATTTAACGTTTTGCTTATGTTTTCTAAACAATATGATGTTGGTTGATTGAACAATAACTTATGCTTCCGCTGAACGTATACCTTGTTTGAAACAGTTCTTTTTGAAATGGACTATTCATGTTGGATATGATGTTGTGTTTTATGTTAATTACTTTTAGTTCGATATGATTCGTGGCTAGATCCTGGTACGTCACACGCCTAGCGGTGAGATCCGCATGTGGTAATTTGGGGGTGTGACAATAAGAGCTATCACTCAAGTATCCAAATGGCTCCTTTTGAAGCATTATATGGTCGTAAGTGTCGTTCGCCTATTTGTTGGCACGAGATCGGAGACGCACAAATCACCGGTCCCCAGCTTATACAAGAGACGACGGACAAGATCCTACAAATCCGCGACAACCTCCTCAAAGCTAGCAGCCGACAAAAGAGCTATGCCAATAAATGTCGCAGACCTTTGAAATTTAATGTTGGCGATCATGTACTTCTCAAGGTATCCCGTTGGAAAGGAGTGGTTTGATTTGCTAAGAAAGGCAAACTTGCTCCACGTTTTGTAGGTCCTTTCAAGATACTCGAGAGGATTGGCAAAGTGGCGTATCAACTAAACTTACCTCAAGAACAACAACGTTTATCCAATGTTTCACGTTTCGAATCTCAAGAAGTGTCTAGCTAATGAAAGACTTCAGGTTCCGTTGGATGACTTAGAAATCAACGAGTCCTTACACTTCATCGAAAAACTGATTGAAATCATGGACCAAGTAACCAGATAGCTTAGGCGCAGTCGAATTCCATAGTCAAGGTTCGATGGGAAGAAAAACGTGACGTCGAATTCACTTAGGAACTCGAGAGGGAAATGAAGGCCAAGCATCCACATCTGTTCATTGAGTCTTCCTCTTGAATAAATTTCGGGATGAAATTTCCTAAAGTACGGGAGACTGTAACGCTTCGTATTGTTGTACTTTCCTTATTTAGAAAGTGTAACTCGTATTTCTATTTTTGGAAACTTGTAATCATATTGTATTCGTATTATTTCCTATATCTGTAATCTGAGACTTCGACCGTTATGGAAATTCATTTTTATACTTATACTTATTATACTTATCTTAAACACAATCAAACTTTGGATACACATTTGCATGCAACCGAGACTTATTACACGCTTGATTTAACAATTATACATTGCACGATACTTGCACGACACTTACAAATACGTTCCATGATCAAAACAATCCAAAACATGAACTTTCAGCATAAAATGATAACAAAATGGAAGTTCAGGGGCCAAAGTGTGAAAAAAAACCTCAAACGGACAAAGGGGGCGCCGAGATACGTAACCCCATTCCCCTTGTGCCGTCGCGTGACGCCACGGGGGTGAATCCGCAGAAAATTGTTTGCCCTCCATGGATTGGCCATTTTCTTCTTCCCCAATCACCATTCAACCTCCTTTATCACTAAACCCCACCTCCTCTCCATATAAACAAGCCTCCATCTCACAATTTTCACTTTCCCAACTCTTCTACAGTCACAAAACTCTCTCAAATCAGTTGCAAACACAAGGAAAGGGCAGAAAACTCTAAGTCCTAGAGTGAGTTCAAACTCACCTTTCTTCATCTTTTCTTCTTCAACAAAGCTTGACACATCTCTAGGAGTGTTTCCACAAGTTTACCATGGTAAACTAAGGTCATTTTGAGGTCCAGCTTTCTTTTTTGAAGAAAAACTTTGCTTATACTAGTTTAAATTTAACTTTTTTGTAAGAATCCTGCACCTAACTTGTCTCTAATCTCATCTATGATTATGGGGCTTGAATAAGGTCGATTCTCATGAGTTTAGAGGTCTAAGAACCTTATAAACTTTCTGTTTTAACAAGGTTTTGATAACCTACAAGTGTTGAGACCATCCAAGCTCACCATAGTTCATATGGTGAGACTTATGCTTTGGTGAAGGTGTGAACCATGGAAGCCTTGGCTTTCCAAACTTGTTTCACCACCTCAGTTGATGTTTTACCACATTATTCCAAGTAGTTTCCTAGAACTAAAGTAACACAACCCGTCGCATCTCCAACATTCTCCATGATGGGTATGAAACCCCCAAGTTGATCTTACTTGGCTACTTGATGAAATTAGTTACTTTACATTTTGTTATTCATGTCCAACCGGGTTGATCAACTATGTTATTAAACCTTGTGCTTTGCTGAATCTTACAATGAGGTTATTCATGCCTCCATGCTTGACTTATATGACACTACATGATACTACATGATGGACCAATAATCTAAACTATATACTATATAATATAAAATACATATTAACTGAATTCTTGATGGTAATCGGATTATGGTTACACGTCATGAACATTGGTTATTTTATCTTTGTTCTAAACTCCTTGGTTTTGGATTCTTATGGGCAAATTAGGACCCATGAAATCACTTAAAACAACTTAGTGTCAAAACGAGTATTTAGACAAGATATACTTTCGCATGTTTATACTTTTTATAATTAAAATTCCGAATCAGAACTCTCTACCAAATCCGAATACTTACACACCTCCGTTTCCCTAATGTATGGTAACTTCGGTGTTCTCGACTCTCAACACATCACTCAAGTACGCGGGATTTATACGCAAAACCGTGAGTATACTCGATCCCATTTTCCGTTTTATACACTTTGGGTGCAACATGTATACTTTATAAAAATCACGAACCACGTTTAAACTTATTATAATCATACTCTATCCATTAAAACATGATACTTGTATCATTCTTGTTATCTTCTGCTATGTATACTTGTGTCTATATGCTCATTCACTCTGCTAGCCTACCTTAACAATTATAGCGCTATAGGATTAACGCAACACCCTTATTCTTGTGGTATTGTTAAGTAAATTATTTTACAACCTTGGCATTTCGGCGACAATGGTATGCACGATTGCGGTACACTTTGGTTTGACATATAGTTAACACATGCTAGTATGAAAGTAACATCATATGCAAATTTACCATGTTGGATATGGGGCCACTTTTAAATCACTATTATGCTATGTCATCAAACTTATATACTCGCCAACTTTTGTTGATCTTTATCTTAATACATGTTGCAGGAACCTAGTTGATGTGATGAAGAATATTATTTAGGGTGGATTAGAAACACACCTAGATTTAAATTATGTATTTTGTTCCATGTCCTACGCTATTTGCTACTTGTTGTATTTCCCTTTTAAGACAATGTATTATCATTCTAGTATCAATGAAATTTGAAAATTTTAAATATTGTCACAATTAGTGTTCTGAAGTCTCTGGTAATCATGTTTTCATCTCACTACGATGTTTTCGTCATCGGTTGGGGTGTGACATAATTACACTAAAATATTCAACAATCGGTTCGATTCATTATGGTATTGGTACGGTACCAACCCTTGGTGTAGCAACTGTTACAAAAGATAAGATCCAAAAACTAAAGTCGTAATATGCCCAAAACGATATCGACATGTGTTTTACATCGATTGAAAACCATAAAAAGAATATTAGTCATGATACTGATGTTTCCTAGTCGGGATCGATGTGATGCCAACATTGTTAAAGAGGATTAGTTCAGTTTACTCGCTACAATATAAAAAATGATATCTATTGCGAATACAATTCTGTTTTCAACGAAATTTGTACCATAAACCATAAAAAAACTTGTACCGCCACCGAAGTTGTTCGGACAATATCAGTTTATTTCATCAGGGTGAAAAACAAAAAAGAAAACATTTATATTTGACTTATCGAATTTAAACAAGAGTTTTATCTTTTTGGGTGTTCTTCACTCTATTTATTGAATTTCACTTTCGGTTGTTTTACAAAGTGTCAATTACCTTTTGAAAACTAAAATAATAACAATATACAAAGTAAACATAATAAACAAAATATATAACCAAATTAAACGTTGATCCTTTCAATGAAAGTACAATGAAAGTACGTAGTATCCTTCAATTATTCCTTCAATTACGTACAATGAAAGTACGTAATATTAAGGCTAGTGGGTATAGTGATGGTCCATCCTTGGAGGATGATCCGCCACGTAGGCGTCACGTCATAGTCCTCCCAAGGATGGTCCATCCTCCAAAACTAGAGGGCATGGGAGGATGGTCCTAGTCATAGTCCTCCATCACTTTTATGTTTTTTTTATTTTTTTTAATCTTCAACTTTTTTTAACATTTAACAAATAAAGTAACAAAATATTTTCATTAATATTTAAAAACATTACATAAACTTAAAAAAAAATTAAACTTAAAAAAATAAATTTAAAAAAAAACATAAACTTAAAAAAACCATAACCTACTAGTCTTCGTCTTCCATGTCGTGTTCGGGTTCGTTTTGAACGTTGTTCCAAATGTACTCCACCAAGTCCGCTTGTAGGTTATGATGTGTGAACTCGTTACGTAGAGCGAACATGTTCAAATCTTGTTGTTCCCCACTAACTGGAACAGAATTTCCAGTAGACGCGTTTTCGTCGTACTCGCATATAGCTCTACCTTCGTCTTCAATGATCATGTTATGAAGGATGATACAAGCGTACATAATGTGTCGTAACCTCTTTGGTGTTTGCGAACGTGCTGGATGTTCAATGATGTGCCATTTTTTTTGTAGAACACCAAAAGCCCGTTCAATATCTTTTCTCGCACCCTCTTGATACTTCGCAAACTTTTTTTTTATAACGTTAACTTTAAAAAAAAAGTCATATAGTATTATTGTTATTATTTAATTAATATAAATTCTGAAATTAATTTTTTTTTATATCGGTAACTTTATAGGGGGCCCCACCTTTTTGGACCGTCGCAAACGGCGAGAAAAGGACGACGACGACGGGACGTGGGGGCGGCACGGTGTTCAAACCGGCGATGGACCGGGACGGTAGGGGGACGACCCCCATACCGTGTAGCCTAATTATCCAGTGTTAGACGTTTCACAACATGTGCCTTCTATGTTGCCTTCTCCAACGTATCACGACTCCAAATGGTCACCGTCCTCCTCCTGAATGTGTTGAACTGATTTTTTGAGTCCGCTTGTTGTTCGTTGGATATTCCGAATTATCTCCTAAAAAGACACATATAATGGATTAATAACCCAAATGTAGTTGTAAAGATTACAAAAATATCTCTTATAATTTTGGTAGATAGTGAATTCTAGAGTTTATTATCTTTTGTAGTTAAAAATTTAATCATATGAAGAAAAACAAGTGATATAACATAAATGAACCAACATATATATCGACCGATCTTAATGTGGGGATTCAATACTATATTAAAAAAGTAGAAAAAAAAATTCGTAAAACACAAATTAATATCTGAGAATGAAGTAAGTACCAGTTTGTCATCTTCAGTGAGGATTCCCTTGGAGAGTATGTCGTCAATATACCTTTTGGCCATTGAGGCATAAATCTCGCGAGACTCTGAAACCTGAAGAATTTCTTGGTAGTTCCTAGTCAACTTGGGGCCCTCCGGTAGTTCATAAGCCCCCTGTTTATTAGTTAAAGAGTTATAAACTATATTCAAATGCAACACTCATCTGATCTTTGATTCATTTTAAGCTTTGAAACATAAAAACAAAACAGAAAATGGTTCAAGTTATATTATCCTCCGCTTGCACTATAATACACCAACTTTCCTGAAAACCAAGAAGAGAGCAATGCACAACAAAAAGTCAAAGTTGGAGTTGAGAAGTTTTTTTCATTTCGCGTTAAACTTTTGGTTGCAATTTCGTTTCTATAAGAGTTTAAGTTTTTTTTCATTTTGTGTTTGAACTTTTGGTGGCAAGTTCATTTCTGTAGGAAGTCTTTTCATTTTCTTTGTTTATTTTGAATCCATTGACTGTATTTTTTTGTTATAGAAATAAAAAAACTTACCTATATTATTATTATTATTATTATTATTATTATTATTATTAATGGCTTAGAAAGTTTTGTTAACTCTATTGACGCGGTTGTTTCATTAATGACGTGGTTTCTTAACCGCGCTAAAAGATAGCTTCATTTTTTGACTCTCTATTTAAAGTGGCTTTGGACGCATCTGTTTCTACTTACTGACGCTGTTGTTTCTTTTTAATGACGTGGTTTCTTAAACGTGCTAAAAGATAGCCTTATTTTTTGACTCCCTATTTGTTGGGGCGGTCCATAAACCATGTCAAAAAAAAAAAAAAAAAAAACGATTTTAAACGTTCCAATAAACCATTTATGTACTAGTGTTTTCTTGGTAGTTCCTATTCAACTTGGGGCCCTCCGGTAGTTCATAAGCCTACTCTTTATTAGTTAAAGAGTTACAAACATAAAAACAAAACAGAAAATGGTTCAAGTTATATTATCCTCGGCTTGCACTCACTACTAGAAAAGAGGGTTTTTGTCAGGAAACTTTTGGTCACAAAACGGTAGCAATTTCCTTGTTGTCACAATTTTGCCACCGAAAACTTGGTGACAAAAAAACACGTGTCAATCGCCCTAATGCCACCAAATAGCCACCATTTTTATATTTTGCTACCAGATGATTTTTGCCACAACAAAATTGGTCAAAATTATTTGCCACCGCTACTTGTTTGCTACGGTCCGCCTTGTTCCTTGTTTGCCACTGTGTTGTTACGGATTTTTTGCCACTGATATTGCCAGCATTTAGCTACCAACCATTTGCCACCATTTTTCATTGAAAATCGGTGGCATTTAGCACACTTGTTGAATTATTTGCTATCATTTTGTGATTGCTTGATTTTTTTTCATAAAAATTACATGTCAATAAAATCACAAAGTTATATACAAAAGTCTAATAAGTTCACGAAAACCCAAAATTATATAAAACATCTATGTTTGAAAAGCATATAAAACATTCGAATAGAAATCTCAACTAAAACATCAAATAACTAAAATTATCCTAATATGATAAACATCAAAACATTCAAAACCAAGTGTTTATAGCCTATCTTGAACTGTACTTGTTAACATAGCTTCCATTTGTGACATCCTATCGAGCATAGCATCTTTATCCACCTTATCTTTTTTCTTTTTCAGCCAATAACCTTGCAATAATTCCATTTAATCTTTCTTTTTCTTCATCATTTTCCTTAACGAGCCCCACGATAACTAAGTTCAACTTTTCAATTTACAAAACAACCAATGAACTGAATCAAAAAGTCAGAATTGACGAAATCTAATAACGGGTCAAGTTGGTTACAAAGATAACAATATTCAATTGTGAGCTACAATTCAAGTGCTAGAAGCTGAAAAACATGTTTCATTATGTTTACAAATTAAGAATGAAATTCTATTTAATTTCAAAAATAAATTTTTGTATTAAAAGCCCATAGAGAAGGTGTAATCAATTCAATAAGAAATTCCTAAAATTCTCACTAAATTAAAAGCATACATATCGACCAATCTTAATTTGTGGATTCAATAGTAAATAAAAAAAAAAGTAGAAAAAAAATCGTAAAACACAAATTAACATCTGAGAATGAAGTACCAGTTTGTCATCTTCAGTGAGGATTCCCTTGGAGAGTATGTCGTCAATATACCTTTTGGCCATTGAGGCATAAATCTCGTGAGACTCTGAAACCTGAAGAATTTCTTGGTAGTTTCTAGTCAACTTGGGGCCCTCCAGTAGTTCATAAGCCTCCTGTTTATTAGTTAAAGAGTTACAAACTATATTCAAATGCAACACTCATCTGATCCTTGATTCATTTTAAGCTTTGAAACATAAAAACAAAACAGAAAATGGTTCAAGTTATATTATCCTCCGCTTACACCAACTTTCCTGTGTAAGATTAAATATATTATGTATTAATATTTAATCTAGTAGCCATATAATCATTTACATTATATAGATCAAAATATATAACAATCCTATTAAATAATTAGTTGGTAATTGTTGATGGACCATATTACCCTTATTAACTAATTAGGGTTTCCTCCTGGGTGCTTATATAAGGAGAATTATGTGGAGGTTAAGGGGTTAGACAGTTACACAAACATACACACCCCATAAGATCATAACATCAATTCGACCTCCATCTCCAATACCGATCCCCTTATCGGTTTCTCAGCCACCATCATCAGTCAGCACCCTAAGGAGGAACCAGATCAAGCTGACAATCATGTCAAACACTGTTGCTGCGTCTCCATCTGGATTCTCTGCTGGCCTGTACTGATGCAATCAAAGGTATGTTTTCATGTTTTCCTTTATGTTCAAACAGAACTGAACCAACATGTGGTATCAGAGCATATGTTGATAAACCAGTTCTGTTTTTCGTATCCATTATTCTCGGATCAAAATCTGGAAAACGGAAGTTTTAAAACCTTAAAACCAAAAACTGTTTTCGAGTTGTTTATGACCGAAATCCCTGTTTTCGGAAGTTGTTAATTGATAAATCGACTCGAAATCATAAAGGATTAAACCTATTGTCACGAAATCCATTACAAAACCATTAAAATCAGGTTTCGGATTTCCAGATTATGTTCTTATTTTTTTTTTTAGGGTTCATAAACTGTTCTAAATAAAAACTCAAAAATTCCATTATTTTGGAATCTAATTTGGATTGATGGGTGTTTTAATGTTTTGATCTTAATTTAATCTATTAGAAATTTCGAAAACTGTTAAAGATATTCAGTTATTATTTTCGAAATATTGTGATAAGTTTAGATCAGAAATAAAACAGGAAACATTATCTCCACAATCCCTTAAATTTCGAGTTTCAGTTTTTATCACAATTAGCAGCTGTTAACAGAGGACTAGAGACCATCAGATCTCGACTAGAGACCACAAGGTCTCGACTAGAGACCACAAGGTCTCGACTAGAGACCAAAAGGTCTCGACTCGAGACCATAAGGTCTCGACTCGAAATCATAACGGTCATCAGAAGTCTATAACTCGAGATCAGAAGTCTACAACTCGAGACCATCAGGTCTCGACTCGAGACTACAAGGTCTCGACTCGAGACCATAAGGGCTTAAAACTTCACAACTCGAGACAACAGTCTCGACTCGAGATCACTGCGTTTTCGACTAAAGGCACTCGAGACCATGTTTGCGACTAGAGATCTCATTATGGAATCGAGATCTCATAAAACATACTAACTCGAGACCTGACTCGAGACCCAACTCGAGACCTCATTATTTAAGCTGTTTAATGTGGTTTGCTATTAAATACTTGGTTTTGTTTATACTTAATTAAATTAATAAGGATCAAATAATGTTTTACAAAACCAAAATAGCTTAACTTGAATGAGCTTCTGATGTATCACTTCTGGCCAAGCTGATTTGATGCATCTATTTATTGTTCAAGTATTATAAAAGGCTATGTTAAGTATGCATTACAAACGTGAAATGTCTTAATTCTGGCCAAAGCTGATTTAATTCATTTATGTTTAGCATGCTTGACAAGTGCATAACTAAAGTGATTGTCTCATTTCTGGCCAAAGCTGATTTGTCACGATTACTTTGCACACATACTTAAATGACTACACTTCTGGCCAAAGCTGATTTGTCTTTGTTTAAGTAGAATTTTGCTAAGTCTATTATTTTGATGTTAGTAATAGACATATCACAATCTCTTCACATAATGATCCTTAGCTTAATGATCCTTAATTAGTTTTTTTTTTTTATGATCATTTCGTCTGCCTTATTCTTAGTACCCATAATGTTACTCACTATAATTTTCTTCTATATATATCTCATCCACTCTAATTTTTTAAACCTAAAATGTTTGCTATATTTAAAGTTTCTATAAGAATTAGCTCTTAAAATTAAATTCTTGATTATTTCCTAAGACACGATAATCCTATTGCTCTCTTCTGATAAAGATTATAAAGAAGAAAGTTAGAGCATGATGAATAGGACAAATCGAACATGATGTCTATTATGATAAATCAAGAACTCTCTAACGTAAATGCTATCACTAAAGTTATTCCAGATTAAGTCTTTCCTAAGACTAATCTTTATTTATGGAATAATCACTAGAACTCCTAAGATGCATGCCTTAATTTGAAACTCTAAACTATAAAGTTAAGTGGTATATGTGAATACATTATAATGTACAAAACCATGACCCATAAAGTTAAGGGCTTACGCATGGAAATAAGTACATTTTTCCAGTACATTACATACTAAGATTTTCACTTGTACAATTTGATGCATTATAAATCAACTACAACACTCTAAAGTACCAAAGTACAAATGAGTGTGTTGATAAGCAACATATGTACAAAGAAATAAATGTTTGAAGCTGGAAAATAAGTTGTTATTCACCTTACAACCACTAAGACCTTAAAAGAGGATTGTTCTAAGGTCCATAGACAAATTACAAGTGCTAATTCCAACTTTAAGGTTCTTCAAGGGAAAATCTCACTGCATAATTATGTCATTAGGCTAGACATAAGCAACGAGACTATCCATTATTCTAAAGAACAGTTGGGTAAATTAATTAGATAGTCACTTACTAATGATATTTAAGTCTGATAATTCTTTAATATTCCGATTAACACATGATTAGTTGACTCTAGTTCCATACGTTTCCTTACCAGAACTTGACAAATAATTAACATGAGAGTTAGTGACAAAATTAATTGTTAACGCTATAAGAACCATAATAAGCAGTCTTCTAACAAAGCTTTTCGATACATTACATATTCTGATTATTAATCAGAGTACAGTATCATTACTTAGGCTATGTCATGAAGGTTGTGAGGTTTGCATAGTCAACATAAAGTCACACTTATCTTAAACTCTCATCTTATTTGTTCTAACTATCTGGATTGAAACATTACTAAGATGAAACTAGATGATACCTTACATTTTCACAACTTTTGTCATCATGCAAATGAGAATTTGACAAAAGGAAAATGAGACTTATAAATTTCATCCATTATAACCAAAATTCATGAGTAATCATGACATGGTTAATGAGGATGATTTTCCATCTAATCTCATTCTAAGTGATTTTAAATCATGATGTTAAAGCCCTAAGTATGACTTGGCTTAAGGAATAAGTATGGGTCCATCATAAGTCATTCTTTGACATTTGTGGAACTTATTCCAAATGGAATATTCAGACATAATTCATTTATCATTTAACAGACTATAAACTTGTATCTAAATTTTGTCGCATATGGCACATGGTCTTAGAAGAAATCTATTCATATATATACTTAATAAGATTTCTATTAAATATGTCCCTAAGTTTTCTTATGACATCTGGACATTAAAGAAATCAAATAAAGTCTAACATATATATGATAGGTTCCCATGTCACGTACCTCATTGAAACTTCTCTTGTAGCTTTTCTAGAGATATTAAAGATCAGTGGGAGCATTAAGTGTCTTAATAACAACTTGCAATAGTTGCAAGAGGTGGGGGAGTGAAAATTTTACATTACCTCAGTTTGCACCTCTTGTACAAGACACCGCTCCATCACGACACTGTTCTATCAATACTTGTCTCCTTAAAAATCTAATGCTACTCTTACAAAAGTTTCATAGTTGCTTAATTGTGGGCACACTTAGATTTCTTACCTAAGCTAGCATAATCCTCAACAAGAGAAATCACAACGACTAACGTCATTAATTTGTTTTCTCTATTAGAATTTGTTGGTCGTTAAGCATTGACCCTAAGCATGCTGAGTTCCTAAAGATTCCTAAGGTCAGTGGGAGCAGTCAAAGTCCTTATTATGATTTGCAAGGAATACAAGAGGCGGGGGGAAGAATGTCATTAAATTTCACTCCAAATTTAACTCCGATTACACCTCTTGTACACCATACTGCACCAACTCTTATAAGCTTAGAATGAAAATGATAGCAACCTAACCAAGAGCTAATCCATAAAACTGAAACTTCTAATGAACCCAATAATCAACTCAGGAGGTCATCTAGGTTTAAAAACCTACTAACTTTGATGATTACATAACCTCCCTAATGAAGTTGAGATGGACTTTGGAAAAGTTTACCGATCCTATCTCTTCAAATTAAGCCATTAGTGTCAATCAATATTCTTAATGGAATAAAACAGTTTTCTAGTAAAACTGATTTTATGTGTTCGTATAACGTTTGAGATTTGATTGAATTACCTAAGAGTATTCATAACTAAATCAAATCCTAATATAAACGTTAAGACACTAAGAAGCATGGTTGATTGTCAAAGGTTATACTCAGGAAGAGAAAAAATTATGAAAGAGTCTTTCTTACCTATCTTACAAAAGATTTCTTTAAGGATCATCACTGTTCTAGTAGCTTATAATAATTTTGAGCTACATTAGATGAACATTATAAACAATTTTCCATAACAAATGGCTGACACATTTACATGTTCATAAGACAACCTGAAAGTTCTAAACTTATGGTTAAAGAACAGTTTGTTTATAAGTCAATAAAATCCATGTATGGGTTAATGCAAACATCATAATGTGATGAAATCTTAACGTAATTATTTTCATCAACAACCAAGTGGATTAATGTACCTACCTCAAGATGAGTGGGAGCAACTAAGATAAACTTGTCTATATAGATGATATTCTTTTGACAAGTATATGTTACATAAGTCAAAGTATCGTTAACACAAACTTTGATATAATAAATCTCAGAGATATCTCTTACGTAATTGATATCATAACATACTGAGATAGACCCAATGGGATATTAGTTCTGTTCCATAAGTTTAACCTTAAATGGGTCCTAACATATGTAACAAACAATACTGCTCTCCTTTAGAGGATAATAGGATAAGTGAGATTATTTATTTACGCTTCATTAAATTAGAAGCCTTATGTAAGTTCAAGTCTATACTCGTTTAGATATTACTCACATTGCAACACACTAGATATGTCTAGATTATTGTGAAGCATCTAATGGAGTATTACAATATCTTTAAAGGAACGAGAGGCTATAATTTGAAGAAGAAGTGAGAATTAAAACCGGTTTATTATTATAACTTTGTGATATTCAAAGATGATAAAATGTAATTTCGGGTATATTCTTATGTCAGCAGACAAAACATATCTCATGGAGGAGTCATAATGTACTGATATTAACAACTTGATTTATAACGACATAATATAGTCACTAAATGTTGTTGGAAATATATCAGTGGACTCATAAGTTTATTGACTCCAAATAATTAATGTTTTGAAGACTTAGTGTGATAAAGTCAGCTACCATGACTCCTTGAACAGTAACAGTTCGAGAGGTGCTGCATTAAGTTTCGATACACAATTAATTATTCGTTTATGAACGAATTGAGGAAACTAAGTTTGTATCGAATTCATTCATGATATGCTTAAGGATCCTATATCTGAAGGGCCACTACCCATAAGTCTTATTAAGAGAGCTCATAGACGGGTATTAGTTAATGGCCATGCGCAATTGCATATCGTACTATGAATGACTAAGTATTAGTTAATTTTCCTCATCAGTTTGATTTTGTATGTCTCTAAGAATATGTCAAGTCGACATAATGGCATATAAGACAAATAAAGTTACAAATCGAACAAAGGGCTTACGCGTATTTTGATCATGACGATTAGGTTTTAAATTAAGGCTATAGTATGATTAATGGGGGTCCTGAGTCGTATAATGATTCAACGGCTGTATTTTTCTGCTATAGTACTTGTTTAAGGCTAAAATGAGTGTTAACTCCTGATCAGGCTTATCTAATACTCATAGTAAATGATTACTCGGCTAAGTGGGAGAATGTAAGATTAAATATATTATGTATTAATATTTAATCTAGTAGCCATATAATCATTTACATTATATAGATCAAAATATATAACAATCCTATTAAATAATTAGTTGGTAATTGTTGATGGACCATATTACCCTTATTAACTAATTAGGGTTTCCTCCTGGGTGCTTATATAAGGAGAATTATGTGGAGGTTAAGGGGTTAGACAGTTACACAAACAGACACACCCCATAAGATCATAACATCAATTCGACCTCCATCTCCAATACCGATCCCCTTATCGGTTTCTCAGCCACCATCATCAGTCAGCACCCTATGGAGGAACCAGATCAAGCTGACAATCATGTCAAACACTGTTGCTGCGTCTCCATCTGGATTCTCTGCTGGCCTGTACTGATGCAATCAAAGGTATGTTTTCATGTTTTCCTTTATGTTCAAACAGAACTGAACCAACATCCTGACACACGGAAACGAAAACTATGAAAACTTACTTGAAATTCCAAAGCTTTTTGAAGTTGTACTACCACCTCACCAGCTGTGGGTCGTTCTTTTATCTCTGCATGTAAGCATTGAAATGCAATCCTTCTGAATGTAACCAGCGACTTCCGCTCAATTTGTTCCTTTAGGCCATCAAACACTATCTCTTCAAACCGTGCTACTTGAAAGAGACGTTTAACCAAAACGTCTAAAAACTGGTTGTGATCTCTGAAGTCAGGGCCGGCCCTGAAAATTTAGGTGCCCTGTCCGAGCTCGAAAAAATGTGCCTCTTAAGCCTTAAGAAAATAGTAAACTATTTTTTATAGAACGATAAAAGTTATAGCATTAAACAATTCAATTAGCAAAAGTGCAAAACACCCCAATATCTAACAAAGCTTCTAACAAATTAAGGCCAATCGACAAATAATGTCAAATAACACACAAATAGTCAACACTTAACGCCAAATAACACCCAATTAAATAACTAATTGACAATTAACTCAACGTAAAATAAAATGATAACAATCAAATAAAATGGTAGAGTACAATAGTAAGAAATCTAACTAAATCAAATAAACTAATAAAGTAAAGCTAAATTAAAAATTAATTTCAATTTCTTTTTAACATTTACTCTAGTCTATTTGGAGAATGGAGCCATCTTGTTTATGAACAAATCAAACGATGTAGATAACATATAAAAATAATAACCTAAACATTAAGTATGGGCCAAACTTTCAGAAAAGGCCCAAAACAACAAAATAAAAAAACGCGTGAGTTCTGTAAGTCTTCTTCTTCCCTTTAACCACCGGTGACCTGCATCCAGCGCTTCGTACGGCCATCGCCGACTGCCGATTTTTTTTTCCGACCGTTTTTTTTCACCTTGTTCATTCATTTAAACGATTTTCAGGGGGTGAAACAGTTAAACGGCGACTACGGCAGATACCCTGTAAATATAGATGTGCCCTTTGGAATCACGGGCCCTGGCCGGTGGTCCTCCCCGCCCACCCCCAGGGCCGCCCCTGTCTGAAGTCTTGTGGGTATGCCAATCTCCCACACAATATTTCAAATAAAATCACACCAAGAGAGTAAATATCACTTTCTTTGGTTAACGTATGTGTTTGTGTTTCCCAATACAATGGATCACAATAGCCAGGCGAGCCTACAACATCGTCGATGACATACTTTATCTTCTCATTTGTCGGATATGATAAGGCATGCTCAAAGCCACAAATTTTTGCTTTCCAATCCTTGGTTAGCAGAATGTTGGAACTTTTTAAGTCTCTATGAATCACCACATCTTGTCCTACACCACCTCCATGAAGAAACTTTAACCCCTTTGCAATATCAATGCATATCTTAAGGCGTTTGGACCATGATAAACTAGTATCATTCAGATGCCGAGACTTTTCTTAGAGGTATACTCATAAACAATGATTTTTTCATCCATTTCTTTACAATAGCCTACAAGGCTAACGATATTCTCGTGTGTATACTTGAAAAGAACTTCAAACTCTTTCAAAAAACCATTTTCCCATGAAAAACTAGTACCGTTCACAGCAACTTTCTTTTGCCTATTGAGACTAAACCGCTTCACAGCAACTTTCTTTTCCCTATTATTGTATTGTACTTTTCCTTTGTAAAGCTTCCCATATCCTCCGCTCATGACAATTTTGTTATCACTGAAGTTACCTGTGCCCAATCTTATGCAATCAAGTGAAATTTTGAGCGTCCGATTTTCCTGTGTAGAAAGTCTTAAATATTATATTTGGAGGTTTATTGGTTTTAATAATATTTCCCAAAATTAAAAAATGAACCTACATGCACAACTTTTTATTTTTGTAATTCACACAATTTCATATTTCATTTGTGTGTTTAAAATAATTTACACCACAACGATAATTTGGGAAAGCATAGTTCTCAAATAAAAACTTAACTAAGTAAATATGAAGAAAAAATCCTCTTAACCATAGCCAAAGTGCTACGGTTAGCAAGACTGTATTTTGCAAACATGGACTTACGTGAAAGTCAGGGGCGGCCCTGGGGGTGGGCGGGGAGGACCACCGGCCAGGGCCCGTGATTCCAAAGGGCACATCTATATTTACAGGGTATCTGCCGTAGTCGCCGTTTAACTGTTTCACCCCCTGAAAATCGTTTAAATGAATGAACAAGGTGAAAAAAAACGGTCGGAAAAAAAAATCGGCAGTCGGCGATGGCCGTACGAAGCGCTGGATGCAGGTCACCGGTGGTTAAAGGGAAGAAGAAGACTTACAGAACTCACGCGTTTTTTTATTTTGTTGTTTTGGGCCTTTTCTGAAAGTTTGGCCCATACTTAATGTTTAGGTTATTATTTTTATATGTTATCTACATCGTTTGATTTGTTCATAAACAAGATGGCTCCATTCTCCAAATAGACTAGAGTAAATGTTAAAAAGAAATTGAAATTAATTTTTAATTTAGCTTTACTTTATTAGTTTATTTGATTTAGTTAGATTTCTTACTATTGTACTCTACCATTTTATTTGATTGTTATCATTTTATTTTACGTTGAGTTAATTGTCAATTAGTTATTTAATTGGGTGTTATTTGGCGTTAAGTGTTGACTATTTGTGTGTTATTTGACATTATTTGTCGATTGGCCTTAATTTGTTAGAAGCTTTGTTAGATATTGGGGTGTTTTGCACTTTTGCTAATTGAATTGTTTAATGCTATAACTTTTATCGTTTTATAAAAAATAGTTTACTATTTTCTTAAGGCTTAAGAGGCACATTTTTTCGAGCTCGGACAGGGCACCTAAATTTTCAGGGCCGGCCCTGGTGAAAGTACAACGCCTTCTCAAGTTCCTTGATGACGACTTTGATTTTTGGACGATCGGCTTGAGATTTTGCTATACATTGACGTGCAATTGCTAAAAATGTATCCAAAGAATCATGATCAGGTCGTACTTTTATAGTAAAACTGAGTTCAGAAGCTTCATCCATTATTGTTGAATCTAACATTTCTTTGATTGTTCCATTTCGGAAGCTTTTTCGTACAATGGGCGCAAGCCCCTTTTCATGTACCCGCATGTAACTTGAATCATAGGCCAAAGTACCTGAGAAGATCTCAAATAATACTACTCCTAAGGAGTAAATATCTGATGCTTTTTTTAACCTACCTGTTCTCGCATACTCTGGATCCAAATATACTTCTGTTCCTACAACACGCATTGTATTGATGGTGCTCGCCTCTTGATTCACATTACAAAATTTAGAAAGCCCAAAATCAGCAATCTTGGCCTCCCATTTCTTATCCAACAAAATATTGTCACTTTTTATATCACAATGTAACATACCGTTTTTGTCATCCATAGTTGTGTGCAGGTAATTCAGTCCGTTTGCCACACCAATGCACATCTTCAGACGTTGTGCCCACGTAAGATTAATCATCTTATCAGTGCTTCCCAAATAACTATCCAAACTTCCATGAGAAGCGTGCTCGTAGACAAGAAGCATTTCATTATCTTCAACACAAAATCCTAGAAGAGATATAATGTTTGGATGCTGACATTTGCTGAGCGCATCAATTTCAACAAGGAACCCTTCTCTTCCTTGGCTGTCTTCTCTACTCTTGATGCGCTTTATAGCTACTATGTTGGAAGTTTCAGTAAGTCCATCTCTACTCTTCATTTTCAGTTCTGCTCTGTACACGGAGCCATATCCGCCTGACCCAATATAACAGTCTTGGCTAAAATTATGTGTGCCCGATAGGATATCCTTGAGTGGAATCTTCAAATGGTCTAACTTTTTTACCTTCATGCTTTGTTGTTCCTTGGTTCCAAAAAAAGAAAGAAATCAAAATTACGAGTTGAATAGTTGATCATGAGTATATTATAACTCTGTTGGCCCTTTTCAAGAAATTTAAGAAAAAAAAAATCAAAATTAAAAGTGGAAGAAATATCGTTCACACATCATGAATGAGCACATGCACTACTTACTGCTATTGATCAATTATATAACAAAAGTGTATGGTTAGCAAGACTTAGAGCATTCCCATCCAGTCCATCATATCTAGTGTGTGGGGTTTTTAAAATATAAAGAGTATAAAAAGTGGTTGTGAGTGAAGGAGAGAGAAAATATTACTGTTCATCTGTATATTTTGGGGGACACTGTTCACCCACTATAATTTTTTAATATATATTGAAAGTGATTGTGAGTGAAAGAGAGAGAAAAATGTAATATATATTGAAAAGGAGAGAAAAAAAGTATTTGTTTTTAGTGGAAATATATTGATATAGGAGTTGTTTTTTAGTGAAATGTATGTATATTTTTAGTGGATTGGATGTGAATGCTCTTATATTTTAAGCGTTGACTTACTTGAAAGTATAATGTTTTGTTAAGTTCCTCAATCACGACTTTAATTGTTGGACGCTCTGCTTGAATTTCTGCTAAACATTGGTATGCAATTCTTGAAAATGCAATCACAGAGTCATGATCTGGTCTTAATTTTAGAGCTAAACCTAGATCAGAAGCATCACCCGTTATTTTTGGATCTAACATTTCTTTTATTGTTTCCCTTTTGAAGTGTCTTTGTGCAATGGGTGCAAGGCCCTTGTCATTTTCGTCAATGTAAGCTTTATCATAGGCCAACTTACCTGAGAAGATCTCAAATAAAATTACTCCAAACGAGTAGATATCTGATGCTTTTTCTGACCAGCCTGTCTTAGCATGTTTTGGATCTAAGTACGCACGTGGCTTAATGGTGCTCGCCTCATGATTCACAATGTTAAACTCAGAGAACCAAAAGTCTGTAATCTTGGCCTCCCAATTCTCACCCAAGAGAACATTGGTGCTTTTTATATTATGGTGTGCCATGCTTATCTTGTCCTCCAGAGTGGTGTGCGTGTAACTCAATCCATGTGCTATATCAATGCACATCTTCAGACACTGTTCCCATGTAAGATTAATGGTGCTTCCCAAGTAATCGTGCAAACTTCCATTAGAAGCGTGCTCATAGACAAGGAGCATTTCATTATCTTCATCACAAAACCCAAGAAGGGAAACTATGTTGGGATGCTCACGTCTACAAACCACATCAAGTTCAGCAACGAATCCTTCTCTACTGAAGATGCGTTTTATAGTTACAGTACTGTTGGCCTTTTCACCAAGTTTATATGTCCTCTTCAATTTTAATGCCAAGGAACATTCGTACACTTTACCATATTCACCAGACCCAACACAATATTTTTCCTCAAAGTTATTTGTGGCCACCTGTATATCTTTAAGTGCAATCTTCAAATAATCTAAGTCTCGCACCTGCAAGATTACACGGAAGTACGGTAATTTATACACGCTAGAAAAGAAGAAAACAAAATCAAAATTACAAAATTGTTTCTGATCATATGTTGTTTAGAATCTCAAGAAATATATCTAAAAAACAAGTAGTTTAAGAAGTTGAATACCAGCATAATTCATCTTTTAAACTTCCTATTTTTCTTCTTTATTAACGCCTCTAATTCTTCCTCTATTTTCTCTTGTATAAACATGAATTTAGATCCCCAAAATAAATGTCATAACCCTGCTGGACATCCATCTTCGTCACATGCTCACACTTGCAACACAATCAAACCAACCCCAGGTGGCAAAGCCGGAAGCGACGGTTATCACGCGCGCATAGCCTCCACTCGCCTAACATGGAGACGAAAAGGTAACCCTCACACAGTGACGACATACTATGCACAATGTCAGCGGTCACATCAACCCTTTTCTCTCCAAACCTTATCCACAAAGATTCGTTTTTTTAAATTTCAAACCATCCACACATGTGCATATAAGTTTATTTCCCTCCAAAGAATTAAATTATCATTCGCCATGCGTCAAGTCATTTAATTATGTAACAAATTCAAGAGCCCAAATGCATGATGCGCAACAACTGAAATGAAAAGTTAGGCCGCGCCAGCTAACTTTCTAAAAGAAAGCAACATTCAAAAAGTACAGAGCTCCACCCACTTATCATCCACAAATGGGAGCAACACTTGACTGGGGGATTTGAAGGGGTATGGCCCCAAATCATGCGCAAGCCATGAACGCAAAGGACCATACCCAAACTTAATCACAATAGCACTCAGCTATTTCAGAAGTTCCTGCATGGGGTCCACCTACATACGCGTAGCTATAATAACCAATATAAGTACAACCAATACAAGTGGTAGGAGTCTGCTGCCAATTAGCATGCGCCGGGCTCTGACCATACAAATCCCACAATGATCAATGGTGCGGGAGACAAACAGTACTAAAGGATAGTGACGTGTAGCAAATCAATGTACGTCATTCACCATTCCACGATCTCCACTTACAGCTAATGATAGACTCGACTACAAGGACACACGGCATGCCATGTGGCACCGACCACCGTGTGCCAACGTCTCTCCATTTCTACAAACACTGCCTGTCATGTCACATGGGACCAAATCGCTATTCCTTATTGGTGACGTCCGACTTAAGGCCCATCAGCTCATTTCCTTCTCCACACTCTTCGGCTATAAATACCAACATTCAACCACAGGTTAAGGATCCAATCTCTCACAATTAACACACACTCGTTTTATTCTCTTAAGATGATACTTGTTCTCAAGCCGGATGGTGGTTACGAGAAGAATCACCCATATTTCCTTCTCGTAACGAGCTTCACGGTGTTCTTGTTTTGAGCATTAGCTCTGGAAGCATCATCATGTGTTGCTCTACAAGTGATTAAGGTTTAAGCCCCTATTGAGACTACCTCTTTAGTTCTAACCCAAGCATATTAGAACCGGTGTTTTTCAGTAAATCAGATAAGTTTTCTAGTATGGGTCGGATTGAGAATACCTCTTGGAAGATTAGGAGTTGTCGCAACTATATATACCATTGCGAATATTTTTCATTGATTAATGTGTAACTTATCGAACATATTCGGTTTACTTGATAGATTATAAGTTTTGAAAAGAGTTAAATACATGGTAGGTACATGTGGTTTCTCGAAAGTGACAAGGTTGGGTACTAAGAGTTTAAAGTAACAATCTAGGGTATTAAGTTTTGATTTTGTAACACTCTAGGGTATTAAGTCTAACATTAGTTAAAAACTAACTAAGAACTGAGGTTAATGGTCAGTCCTTGTGGTTTGTTGAAAGTAACAAGGTTGGGTACTAAAAGTTTAAAGTAACAATCTAGGGTATTAAGTTTTGATTTTGTAACAATCTAGTGTATTAAATCTAACATTAGTTAAAAAGTAACTAAGAACTAAGGTTAACATGTTTACTTCACATTTTAGTATCTAAACTTGTTATAATGAAGAAATTACATAAACTTATTGCCTAATTAACTCTTATCTTCCAAAACACAATTTCTTTTGTTTTTATTATTTAAATACACTTTTATTAATTATTTAACTACATAATTTTTAATTTTTTGGTACATCACCTTCATGCATGTATTGATACCTCTGAAAGGTGGGTAACTTTGCCTTAATTTTACAAAACGTAGATAAAAACATGGCTTGGCGTATATAAAATATTATAGAATACATAATTTTACACACTACAAAACCTAGATAGAAAATACGCCATGAATCCGGCTCAGTTTCACACAACGAATCACAGATAACACTACTAGAAAATTGTCCAGTTTGTGACAATCAAATTTGTAGCAAATTGGCCTTACCCACAAATTTCCTACAAAAAAATTCGTAAGATATAAACTTGTGGGTAACCGGATTAGCTACAAAAATACGACAAAATCTGCTACAAAATTCCTACAAAATCTCTGGTCGCAAAATTTGCTACAAAATACTGACAAAACTCTCTTCTTACAAAATTCCGACAATTCTTCCACGTTTTTGCCTTTTTTGTATATTATTTTATGATATTTTATTTTTAAAATTAATAACATTATTAAAAAAATATTCATAAGTTTTTATTTTCCCGACAAAATTCCTACAAATTATAAAACGTTTTTGCGACAAAATTCCTACAAAATATAAAACTTTTCTGCGACAAAATTCCTACGGATTATAAAACATTCTTGCCACAAAATTCCTACAGATTATAAAACGTTCTTGCCACAAAATTCCTACAGATTATAAAACTTTTATGCGACAAAATTCCTACAAATTATAAAACTTTTCTGCGACAAAATTCCTACAAACTATAAAACTTTCTTGCGACAAAAATTCCTACAAATCATAAAACTTTCCACAAGTTTCCTACAAATTTATAAAATTTCTCTAAACAATTTGCGACAAATTATCTACAAAATTAACGGTTTCCAACAAATTTCCTACAAAGTTATCAAAATAGTTTGCGACAAATTTCCTACAACTACAAAATATATTTTTTAATGTAGCTACAAATTTACTACAAACATTTAAAAACGTTCTTGCGACAAAATTCCTACAAATTATAAAACTCTTCTGCGACAAAATTTCCTACAAATCATAAAACTTTCCACAAGTTTCCTACAAATTTATAAATTTTCTCTAAACAATTTGCTACGAATTATCTACAACACTAACGGTTTCCAACAAATTTCCCACAAAGTTATCAAAACAGTTTGCGACAAATTTCCTACAACTAAAAAATATATTTTTTAATGTAGCTACAAATTTCCTACAAACATTTAAAAACGTTCTTGCGACAAAATTCCTACAAATTATAAAACTCTTGTGCGACAAAATTCCTACAAACCCTAAAACTCTTCTGCGACAGATTTGTGACAAAGATTTGTGACAAAATAACAAATCTGAATTTTAAAAAACCATTTTTTGTATAAAAAAATGCAGCAAAATATAAAATATTCCAAAAAAATTGCAACAGGCAAAATTATAAAACATTCCAAAACATTTGCAACAAGCAAGATTCTAAAACATTCCAAAAGTTCCAAAACACACAAAAAAATCCTAATTAAAAGCAAGTTTTTTGATTCAAAACTAATCCAACATTCCAATACTTAACAAAATGAGAGTTTTGTTTACTTCTTTCCGATGTTTTTCACCATTTCTTCCATATTTTTTCGCCATGCGTCTTGGTCGGCCCGTTCTTTTTCACGCTCTTGTTGAAATAGTTCGAAACGGGCTTCTATGTTTTGTCGAGCCTCACGCTCTCTTTCTAGTTCCGCCAGAACTTTTTGATGCTGAAAATTATAAAACCGTAATCATCACATATCAACTCGAACAGGTCGATCAACACAACCCTACAAAAATCTAACTAACAACGTAAAAATCCCTTATAACAAAATACAAACACACAACATATTAAAAAAATGAAATATCATATTAAAATGTCGTTATTTATTTGTACTTAATTATTTTAATAAATTGTTAAAAAGTATTATAAGTACGCAATTCCTTATGTTTCTTGCAATTTTACTTTTATTAAACATATTTACATGAGTGGTAAAAATCATATCGACCTTGGTTTTAAAAAGCGAGAGGCGCAAAAAAGCGACGAGGTCTAAAATTGAGGCGCGAAGCGCAAAAGCGGTGGGCTTTTCGTACCCGAGGCGCAAGATGTTTATATAATTTTTTTATATATCCCATACATATCCCATAGGTTTTTAGCTTCCTTTAACCAAAATATAGATATAAGTAAAGCTTTTATACCATTTTAATTACATGTACAAGTCAAAAAACCCAAGGTACAACATTTTTATGCAGTAAAACGCCTAAGTTACATGAGGCGCGCGCCTCAGGCCAAAAAGCCCACAAAAAAACATCAAAAAATGTGCCTTTTGGTCGCTTCCAGTAATTACACAAGGCGAGAAGCAAAAAAGCCCCAGGCCCTGCGCCTTGCGCCTAGGCGCGCCTAGGGCGCGCTTTTTAAAACCAAGAGACTCGTTTAGGCTCGCGAGCTCGATAAGTGAAACTCATGCTCGGGCTTGTTCACTAAACATGCTTATTTTTATTTTAGGTTCGGGGGGTCGGCTCGTAAAAAGTTTAAATAAGCTCAGCTCGGCTCGTTTACTAAACATTAGAAAAGGGGTAAATGTTATGAGATATTAATGAAAATTAATATTACACTAAGGCTCGACGACCTGACGAGCTTCACATGTCAGGCTCTAGCTCGATAAATAAACGAGCTTTATTTTAGGCTCAAGCTCGGCTCGTTTCGAGCTTTTTCTCAAGCCGCTCGGCTCGTTTTCACCCCTAACTAGATCAGACAAACAGAACTGACCTGTTCTTCACACCTTCAATGAACTCTGGGATATTGTCAACAGTTCCAATCTCATTCAACATCTTTAGGACCGCCTATGACACCAAGAACAGAACATGAGAACTTAAGTCCTATTCATTTTAGCCATTTCACTTTTTTTCATTTTGCAGGTTCATACATTAAATATTATTTGGTTCTATTAGTGGAGAAAAAAAAAACAGGTCAACTGGGTTGAGAGTTCCAAAGTGTATTTTAAATGCATACAACCTACTACATTATTGAATCATAAATTTAGTTTACTATTGTGATAATTTAATTTATGTAACATATTAAATATTGGTAAAAGTATCTAATAAAAGTGGGGACAAGATAGTGTTTATAGGTCAACCTAAAAGAAAATTGCCAAGTTGTACTCAATATCAACAAACCTCATTGGCTCCACCATGAAGAGGCCCATATAGTGCTCCAACAGCTCCAGCAAGAGCAGTGTATACATCAACCCCACTGCACATACATCACTGATAATAAGTTGCTATAACATAAGGTTGCAACAGTAAAATAAAAAAATCTGGTTACCTTGATGCAAGATGTCTTGCTGCTGCTGTGGAGCAGTTCATCTCATGTTCCGCGTGTAAAATAAAGAGGATATCGAGTACTCGAGCAAGTCTGGGATTGGGTTTATAAGATTTGTCATCCCTGCAAGTATATTAAATGAAACCCTTAGTTCAAAAAAAAAAAAAAAAACGATCATTAATAACACGGAACTGTAACATACATTGAATCTAGCATGTATAGAAAATTCTCAGAGTAAGAAAGGTTGCTGGAAGCAATGTTGTAGAAGGCGCTAGGCGCTAGTCGGGCGGTGAGGTACCGCCTAGGGATTAATCAGGATTAACAGGGATTAATCGGGATTAATCGGATTGGACTTTTATATATAATTTTACATTTTTTTTATAAATATGTAGTTAATTTTATACTTTTTATATATAATTTTACAAGTTTAGGAACCATATGTAAACTAGTGCAAGATAGAGGGGCTAAATATCAAAATACCCAAACTTAATATACCCTAAGTCCGATTAATTCCGACTAATACCGACTAATTCCGATTAATTCCGACTAATCGGTTTAATGGGCTGCAAAAGACTGGACCGATTAGTCCGATTAATTCCGACTAAGACCGATTTTCACCGATTAATTCCGACTTTGACCGACTTTGACTAAAACCGATTAATTGGACCGACTAGGTTAAAATTAGTCAGTAAACTACCGCCTAGCGCCTAGGCGGCGATTAATCGGCCGCCTAGGCCGATTTCTGCAACAGTGGCCGGAAGGAAGAACAGTTGGCCTCCCTGCCATCCTTAGATAAGCTGCTGCTGCGATCGTTGGTGCCTGACCATTAATCGTTAATCAATAGCCTATAAGCTCAATAGTTTAAAGATAAAAAGATATAAACAAAGTGCTCAACAGTTAAAAACGTCAACTCCCCGATATCTTGTAATAAAGGTCAAAATACGTAATTTTGGGTTATTTTTATTTATAAGATCTAGATCATTATTGTGATAATATTATTGTTTTTAATAATAGTCGAAGCATTTATTGTTTACGATAAACGGACAAAAAGAGTTTTAAGGGTCAACCCAACCAGGGCCAGCAAGTTTTAATCTGTACTAAAAAACACACGTGTCAACCCTTTATCCAACCAGCCTATCTTGCCACATCTACCTTGTAATAAATAAAAATGTAAAAAATAAAGGGATGCAGATGTTTAATATTCAAACCTTGCAAAGTATGCGCACTATTTGCTTGTCTCGTACTGGCTTAGACTTGTACAGATCTTGGCCCTGTGTCATTAAGTCAGATTTAGCATTTCAATAAATAATGTACATTTGTAGAGATGCAAATTCTGTAGCTTTGACGACAAACTTTAGAACCATGTCAATATATCAATTTTTTTGCATTCAGAAAACGGAATTAAACAGATCAAACGCTTTTGTGAAAGAGGTTAAAGACATGTTACCAGATGAAGTAGTGATACAAGTTATTACATGTAATGCTGTCCAATATTATGCATCTAAAAGTTATTGGACAATCAATACAATGGAAGAACCATTCAGGAGCATCAACCTCGTCTTGATGCTAAAGAAATTGTAATAGAACACTGCTTTGGGACAAGGAAGAAAAATGTAAAGTGACAATTTTATAGTTAAGTGCAGGTGTACATGGACTCTTTTCTTTGAGCAAATGTCACAAATCAATTAAAATCTTAAATACAATTTATGTTGCTCTCATTGAAGTACCTACGGATTCAATCTGTAAAATTGAGGGGGCGCGGTTGATACCCATAAGCTTGGGGATCTTTCATACCCACCTAAAGTATTGTATCTAGAAATCCATACTCATTTGTCATTCCTATTCCACCCTGTTATCATAACCATACCCATACCCATAGTGATTTCTGACTACATAAAACCAACAATGACTGTATAAAACCAAATTAGATACATCAAAATTAAGAAAAATCACTGACTGAAACCTAATTAGACTTTACAATATGATCAGACACATCAAAATTCTAGCATTTGGGGGTTTTTATTTTCGAACCCTAAATGATATAATCGAAACAAATTGGGAACAAAACAAACCTTCAAACTCATTTAACAAACAAATTACAAACCCTAAATCAGCAACCATCACCAAATTAGAGATTATGTTTGAACAAAACCTTTTAAATCGACACAAATCGGTCCAAAAATATTCATCCAGCTTCTAACTACGCTTACGAGTTGAACAGCAAAATCGAACAAACTAACCTTTTTGTAACAACATCAAACGGAAAAAGAAAGCGATTGAACTGGAAGAGTGGCTCATTGATGACCTAAAAATGGTGGCTCGCGGAGGCATGAACTCTTGCTCAGGTGGAAATTGAGGTACACGGTAGTGGAAGGAGAGAAATAGGGGAATTTTGGGACTGAGGTGAAGAAAGAAAGGGTTTAGGGTTAAGATGGGGGTGGGGGTATTTTGGCGCCTGTTTTTTTATGAGGGAGGGGCGGAGAAGTGATCTGATTTCGGTATGTTGAACCTTGAAAGGGGGAAAGAGGAAGGGAGCGGGAGATGAAATTTTTAAGGGGAGGGAAACTAGATTTTTTGGAAATCACATGTAATTTTTTTCAAAAGATAACATACTTTAATTTCAAAGGATAACACACTTTAATTTAATGAAAACTAGTGGGTTTTTACGTGCTTCGCGACGGGTTTTTTTGGGTGTCGGTTCGATTTATTACGAAACTAGTATGGCACGGACACTCAATGTAGCAATCAAAAGAAACAAAAATGAATACACGGGCGAACACACGACATGTATGATATACTATTGTCCATTGTGATCCACTAAGACCAAGTATGGTCCAAATGTATGATCTACTATTAGGGCTAGAAATTTGGTGGGGGGATTGGGAATTAGGGCTAGAAGTTAGGGTGATTGAGTGAAATCCTACCCAATGATATTACGCCATGTCAACTCCCCATTCCGCTCCCCATTTTGCACTCAATCAGGGGGTATGGTTAATCACTCTAGGGTGTTTGAGTGATTCTCACTTTTGATTGGTTGTTCTCTCATCTCTCCTCTTTCTCTCTCCTCCATCACTCTTCAATCACATTCGGTGACTACACACCGTTTTTGGTAACCTCTCTCCTACTCACCGAAAAACATCAACACCAGGGTATAGTCACCGCGCGGTGACTCCCCCTCCCCGCATAACTCACCGAAGATTATACCCCCCACCCTAACACTGTTAGAATTTTTTGGTTAAGTATTGTTAAATGATCAAAATACCCTTATAATTAAAAAGTAAATAACCTTATCTCCTTTACTCTTATATCCATTTCAAACAACCGACCACCACCACAAACTCTCTCTGGCGATATCAACCACCGTTTCATCCATCAACGTCTGTAAACTCCACACCAAACCCTACCACCTCCGCCACCTCAAACCCTCCCTTCATCTCCACCACCACCCCATCTCTGTCGCAGACTAAAGATTTGGTGCGATTCTACATGTCTCTCTCTCCCTCTCTCATATATGCTCGTGAACAAGGGGGTTTCTGATTTTGTTAATTGTTGTGTTGAAACAAGTGTTGCTGTGTCGAATCCTCTGTTTTAGGGATTTCAAAGGTGTTTGGCCAAATAACAATGTTGTTATGGGGTGTTGTATACAAGCGACACTTGAAATCTCCCCCACCACGAACACTGATTACATCGATTCAGGGAACTGATGTTTCAGGTTTACGGAATGCTCTTGTCTAGTTTAAGATCAAAGTATTTTAAGACCAATATAGCCCATTTAAAGAATTAAACTCGTTCAATCTTGGGCATAATTGGTTGCAGGTTGGTTGGTTTGAAATGGTTTGACTTGCATTGTAACAATTACCGTATTTGGAAGGAAACTTATTTCAAACTACAAGTTTAGGGTTCTTTTTGTAATTTTTGAGACTTATTTTATAAAAGAAATAAATATATATTTTTGAAATAAAAGTCTAGGGACCATTTGGTCATTTTATGAAACTCATACTTCAGGGACTAATATGGTCATTATTGAAACTATTTTATGAAACACCCTTCCCTATCGCCTGCTGTGTATCCTAAACCACTAATTTCATATTTAATTGCTACTAAACCCTAATAAATCAAAGAATTTCCTCTTTCAAGTATAACCGCAAAGGGAACCCTTCTAAAACCCACCACCGCCGAAATCCACAACTTCACAAAACTAGATAGGAACTCAGAGGTATTGTCGGAGATGATGAGACACATGGATAGTGGTGGTTGTCGAAGACAAAGAAATATAGATATGGTGGTGGTATCGTATCGCATCGCATCGTATCGTATAGTATAGTGTAGTATCGTATCGTATCGTATATTATCGTATAGTATAGTGTAGTATGGTATCGTATCGTGTAATATGGCATCGTGTCGTCTCGTATGGTATGGTATGGTATGGTATCGTATCGTATCTTATCGTGTGGTATGGTATCGTATGGTAAGGTATGGTATGGTATGGATGGTGTTGTATGGTATGGTATGGTATCGTATCGTATTTTTCGTATGGTATGGTATCGTATCATATCATATGGAATGGTATGGAATGGTATGGTATGGTATGGTATGGTATCGTATCTTATCGTATGGTATGGTATCGTATCTTATGGTATGGTATGGTATGGTATCGTATCTTATGGCATGGTATGGTATGGTATGGTATGGTATGGATGGTGTTGTATGGTATGGTATGGATGGTGTTGTATGGTATGGTATGGTAAGGTATGGTATGGTATGGTATGGTCTGATATGGATGGTGTTGTATGGTATGGTAATATGGTATGGTATGGTATCGTATCGTATCATATCTTATGGTATGGTATGGTAAGGTATGGTATGGTATGGTATGGTATCGTAAGTGAGTAAATGACTTTTTTATTTATTATTTGTCGTAAATGAGTAAAGCACTGCACATAGTTTGTCGGTCCCCATCAGCGCATTTTTTCGTTTTACGCCCTCGTAACTATTCCTCAGTCAGTATAGGGGTCATTTGCTACAAATTATTGACAAATAAAATTAAATGATTTTTATAATTAATAATTAACAAATAAAATATTGTTTTTGAAGGAAATTTGTAGAAATTGGTGACAATTTGCTACAAATTTCCGACAAATTTAAAATTTTATATTTTAAAAATATACGTTTTCTAAATTTGATAAATAGCAAATAAAATAACTTTCAGTTTGTAGGAAATCTGTAAGAACCGTTGTCAATTTCCTACAAATTATCGACAAATGTAAAATTTTATTTTCAAAACTATATGTTTTTTATAATCAATATGTTTTTGTAGGAAATCTGTAGCTACTGGTGTGTTAGTTTGCTACAAATTGCCGACAAATTTAACATTTTATTTCTAAAATTGATAAATTAACAAATAAAATAACTTTTTTTGTAGGAAATCCGTAGCAACTTGCTACAAATTTGCTACAACTTAGGTTTTAATTTATTTATTTTGCAAAAATTTAGACATTACAAATATAATAACTTTTTTTTTTGTAAGAAAATTGTAGAAAACGAGGTCAATTTGCTACAAATTTTCGACAAATTTAGCATTTTATTTTTAAATTTTTTTATTTAACTAAGTTAAGAAATAACAAATAATTTGACCCTTTTTTGTCGAAAAACTGTAGCAAATAAGGTCAATTTCCTACAAATTTTCGACAAATGTAAAATTTTATCTTCAAAACTATATGTTTTTTATAATCAATATGTTTTTGTTGGAAATCTGTAGCTACTGGTGTGCTACAAATTTCCGACAAATTCAATATTTTAAATTTTTTAAATTATTTTTTCTTTTTAATTTGTTGAATAATAGCCTTTTTGTAGGAAATTTGTAGCAACTGCTGTAAATTTGCTACCAATTTCCGACAAAATTATCATTTTATTTTTTAAAATTATCTATTTTTCTAAAATTGATAAATAAGAAATAAAATAACTTTTTTTGTAGGAAATTTGTAGCAACTGGTGTAAATTTGCTACAAATTTCCGACAAATTCAATATTTTATATTTTTAAATTATTTATTTTGTTGTAGTTACAAATAATATAAAATTTTATAATTTTTGTCGGAATTTTGTCGCAAAGGTTATAAATTTTGTGACAAAATTGCTACAAATGCTTGTTGTGTGGCAATTTTGTAGGAAATTTGTGGAAAAGTTTTGGGTCTTTCTTTGTTTTTCTTTTTTGTCAAAAAATTGTAGGAAAATTGTAAAAAAAATTGAGTTGTAGGAAATTTGTAGGAAACTTTTGTAGGTAAAAATGTAGTTTTCTAGTAGTGTAAAAAAAATATGCGGTGACAAAGATACAATCGTTTAGAATATATAATTTTTCACACAACGAAACGTAGATTAAAAAATACGTCGTAAGTTCGGCTCCTTTTCACACAATGAAACGTAGATAAAAAAATATGTTGTGAGTTTGGCCAGGTTTCACAGAACGAGATGGAGATCACAAAATACACCGTGAGTTCGGTAAAGTTTCACACAACAAAATGTAGATAAAAAAACACGTGGTGACGTGGATAAAATCTTTTATAACATAGAACTTTTCAACAATGTTTTCAGAAACGGACCGGAGGTCGACCCGGTCGCCTTACGGGGTCAAAGGTCGGACCGGTTCGACCGAATTTAAGAACCGGATTACATCAAAAATTATATATAAAAATATATATATATATATAGTATAGAGATCACTTAGTCTTTGATGCTCCAAGCGGTTCCTTCTTTTGGTGTTGATTCTCTCAAAAACATTCCAAGCGGTTCCTTCTTTTATAGACGTAAGTTGTAATGCACATATATGAGATTATTTAGGGCATTTTTTTAATTAAAAAAACAGCCCGACCTTATCGGGTTTAACAGGTCTCTAACGACGCGTCTAACACAAGTATTAAACATGAATACAACTCGTTTAACTACTTTATATCTCATGTTTATAACACAGTTTTACGTTTTATGTACCAAGAACAAGAAATGATGGATCCTAACCTCATAATTATATTTATTTTTAAAAAGTAAAAAAATCATGTTGTGTACGTTTTCACTAAACAGGTCTAATCGTGTCTTATACAGATATCTATTGTCAGCCCTAACTAGACGAACCGCCGCCCGACCGCCCGGATGCTGGCCCGATCTCCGAGTCGATGTTGAAACGGGTTAAATGCAAGAACCGGCTCGGTGATGCTTCCGGCTCCCGGCCGGATCGGTCCGGCCGGTCGGCCCGGTCTGGGTTTAAAAACATTGCTTTTCACACAACGAAAAGTAGATAAAAAATGTTGTTAGTTCAGTTTGTTTTCACACAGTAAAACTTAGATAAAATATACGTCGTGAGTTCGACCAGGTTCACACAATGAAACGTAGATAAAAAATATGCATAAGTCCGTATGAGTCTCACACAACAAAACATAGATAAAAATATGTCGTTATGTAGATAAAAACTTCTAAAATATATAACTTTTTAGACCATTTCAAAATTTATTTGGTTAAATTGTTAAAAATGTTTAATAGTTAAAAATAGAAAAAGAAGAGCCGTGTTTTAAATGATAAGAGTTAATTGCGTGGTAAATTCATGTGGTTTCTCAAAAGTAACAAGGTTGAAACTAAGATGTGAACTATGAAAATAACCTTAGTTTTCAGTTAGTTTTTAACTAAGGTTAGTCTTAGTACTCTATTTATATATCTAATATTTAGATATAATTGATATGAGTTTTATATAAAAAAAAATCAACTCAACATATCTATACATATAATAAAAGAAACCAATGGAGGGACACTTGTCATTATTTTATACCATCCTTAATAGTAGATAATTATTATTTAATTTAAATAATATAACAATAAAGCATTTAGGGGCTGTTTGGCAACATCTGAACCAATAAGTGCTGAATGAATAAGAGGTCTGAATGGGTAAGAGGGTCTGAATGGGTAAGTGCTGAACCAGTAAAGTGCTGTTTGGTTCCATATCTGAATGACAGTGTAAAATGACATTTTTACCCCTCCCCACAAAATAAACCCACTATAGATTTTTTTTCTATAAAACTCAATATCTTCATCAGTATTCATCATCACCCACCCCCACCCCCTTCCCCTTTCATCAGTATTCATCATCACCTTCCCCTTTCTCTCCCCTTATTCTCTACACACACACACACATACACTGAATTTAGAGAGAGAATCGGAGAGAGATAGAGAGAACCAGAGATAGAGAGAACCAGAGATAGAGAGAGCCGGAGAGGAGGAGGAGGCCGGCCTGGTGGCGTGACACGGCGGCTGTGGTTGAAAGACGAGTGAGGAAGAGTGAGGCGGGAGAGAAAGATGGGACGGAGAGAGAGAAATCCGATGAGGATGAGGGTTTCGGTGGATGATGACGACGATCGATGATGTTGATGATGAATGCCGATGAGGATGAGCGATGATGACGATGATGGTGTTGAAAGTGATGTCGGCAGCTGGCCAGCGCCGCCGATTCACCACCGTCCTCCAACTCGGTGAGGATGAGCGATGATGACGATGAGGAGAAGAAGAGGCTGTTTGTTTTGTTAGGGCAAGGGGTATGAGTGTCCATTGTTTCATTCAGATGTATTCAGATGTGAAATATAGCTGACCCATTCAGATCTGAATGGTTCTATTAAGAGGTCAAGTTTTTGTGAACCAAACACCTTAACATCTGTCCGATTCAGAGGTTGCCTCTGAATGAGGCCATTCAGACCTAAACAAACAGCCCCTTACTTAGGAACGATGAGTGTTGATTTAAAATATGTTTTTGATAATAAAAAATTGTATTTCACATTATTATCTAATTTAAATTAAACATTTACTTAGGAGACGATGATGTTGATTTAAAATATGTTTTTAATAATAAAAATTTGTATTTCACAACTAGGAGACGATGATGTTGATTTAAAATATGTTTTTAATAATAAAAATTTGTATTTCACAACAAGTGTAATATTTGCTATAGCCTTATTAACGGAATAATGGGTGTTTTTTCTTTTTTAAATTTTAGAATTAAATGTCATTTTAGTTCATGTGATTTGGGCCATTTTATCAGTTTAGTCCAAAGTTTTCATTTCCAAACGTCTGATTTTTTTTGTTGCCAAAATCGTCCCTGAGAATTGAGATTTTTTGTCATTTTCATTCAAAAGTTTGATAGAAAAAATAAAGCAAATAAAACATTTGAATGAAAATGACAAAAAAAAAAAAAAAATCCAAAAGTGAAGAACTATATGATACAATACCATTGTTTTGAATGAGAATGACAAATATGCCCAAACCTCAGGGACGATTTTGGCAATTTACTCAAATCATTGGCATAAACCTAACTTCAAATCGTAAAGTTTTATCTAAACTAAAAAACATTGTTTCACTTAATAGTAGATAAACATGCATATATTTTTTTAATATATTTTTTTAATTATTTAGTATATAAAATTACATTTCTTTCATCCTTGAATACATAGTTTTTTTAAATATAACTTTTTTATTGTTTGGTATATAAAATTACTTTTATTCAACCCGCAAAATACATGAGGTTCTTAAAGATAGAGTTTTTTTTATTATTTAATATATAAAATTATATTTACTCAACATGTGTAATAAATGAGGTTTTTAAAAATATATTGTTTATTTATGTAGTATATAAAATTACATTTATTAAACCCGTGTAATACACGGGGTTCTAACCTAGTATAATTTATAAATAAACAAATAAAATCAATTATATTAATTGATTATAACCAATCTAATTAAATAAAAGTAAAGTAAAATAAAATTTTATTTAATACAAATATGCATAAAGTTGTCTCCAACGATATGAAATTTCCTTTTGACTCACTAAAATAATCTGTTATATAATGATGGGTTTGTTTCTGTAAATTGTTATTGACAATTTGCAAAGAGGCTGCTACATAAAACAATTTAATTAAATTGGAGGTTATCATGTATCAAGTGACAACCCAACTAAATATGATTCAACCTTACTACAATTAAAAAAAAACTATGACAATAATAGTACCATAAAGGAAAAGAATAAAATAAAAAGAATAAAATAATATACGTTGGTGTATAGAAAATAATGGATTATATTCCTACAACGTACATACAAGATGGATCTACAAAATCATATATCATATATGCTAGTTCAAAACCCATATATTCATATATCTTTTTTCATCAAATTTTAGTTGCCAGATTAAACATATCTTCTAATAAAAAAAAAAAGAATATTATGATGGCCTAAGTGGTAAACCAAAACATAACATCGTAATGACATCAGAAGTGAGATCGGTACCTTATAAGCAAAAAAAACTATCCCAAAGTCAAATGGTCGGAGCTCGTCGGAGGATTTACGACGGCGAAAAAAAACTTGGATTCGAGTGAGGGAAAGGAGCCGGTTGTGAGAGTAGTCGGAAATCCTTCAGAAACTCGTGATATGTACTCAGCCGAAAGTAAGCATAAATGAATTTTGAAGTCAAGGCTATTATTATGGAATTGATTTGACGGTGGTTAAGATAAAAAAAATTAGAGGTTTGAATTCAATATATAAAGAAAGAATTCAGTTTCCTTTCAATCCTACTCCAACCATATTAAAATTATTTAAATAAAAAAAATATGCTATCTTATCTCAACATACAGTTACCGTATCGTGTTATTATATCATATACATATTACTAGGTTAGAACCTCGTGTGTTACACGGGTTAAATAAATATAGTTTTATATATTAAGTGATAAAAAAATATTTCTTAAAAAAACTTGTGTGTTGAACTGGTTGAATAAAACTTTGTATTTTAATGATTGAATAAAACTGTGATTAACACAAGTTGAATAAAATGTAATCTAATCGATTAACTCATACAGTCATCAAAATATGTCTTAAAAATGAATGTTGATGCAGTGTTTATTATTTATAACATTTTACTTTGTTCTGTTTATTTATTATTAGGTTAAAACACATGTATTACACGTGGTTGGATCAATAAAATATTAAATTAAGTAGCTTTTAATAAGCGGCAATAATTGTACAGCAGGAAAAAAAGTATGAAAGTAATAAATGAGATAAGTCCTTAAGGGGATAGTCTGGTGATATGGTGTATTCTCCAACCAAATGGTTAGGGGTGAGCAGAAAACCGAAAAAAACGAACCATAACCGACAAAACCGAACCAAAAAAACCAAACCGAAATGAAAACCGACGGTTCAGATTTCGGATTTTTAAAAACCGAAAATTTTGGTTCGGTTTTCGGATAACCATTTTCAATAACCGAAAATAACCGAACCGAAACGAAAAAAAAACATTTATTTTTATGTTTAAGTTTAATTTGTTCAAGTATTTAACCCATACTATTAGAAATTATTAGTTTTATTCTTGAATATTAAGTATTTATAATAAAAACATCAACATGTTTATTTATAATTAAGATGATTTATTTATTGCATACATTCTTTTAATTACGTGGCAATGTTTATCAACAAACATAAATAATTCAAAAATTTTATCTATAAGATTGTTATGGTTTGTTTCAAAATCTACGAATCTAATACTTTAATTAATATTAATGTTTTAAATTTGTTATTTCCTCTATCTTATCACTAATTATGTGATACAATGACTACTTTTAATTATAAATTATAGAAAATAAGTATTTATAATTAAATAAGAGAGAGCGCTCAAATGAATGACACGTGTCCCTTGAGAGGTTTCTTTTATTGTATAGTATAGATATACATATTATATTATATACATATTATAAGGGAAAGATCCACTAAAAAGTGGATTTTGCCTAAGTAGCCTAAGAAGGATTGTGATGATGACATGTGTCACTCCTAAAAAATAGGAATGAAGGGTATTTTGGTCCTTAAAAATAGAAGTGAAAATGACATGTGGCACCCCTTTTGTTTTTTAAAAATACAACAAAAAAAATCTAGCACAAAAAATCTAGCATAAAAAATCTACCACAAAAAATCTAACACAAAAAAATATAGCACAAAAAATGTAGTACAAAAAATATAGCACAAAAAAAAACTTGTACAAAAAAATATAGCACGAAAAAATTTAGCAAAAAAATGTAGTACAAAAAAATCCAGCACAAAAAATTGAGGAAAAAAAATTGAAGACAAAAAAATTCAGCAAAAAAAATTTAGCACAAAAATATAGTACAAATATTCAGCACAAAAAATGTTATACAACATAGAAATACAACACATTTACCGGTTTTTTTAGTATTCATATTTTATATAGCAATATGGTACTCAAATTAAAGATAAAAAGACGCTCGATTTAACGGTTGAAATTTTTATGAAAAAATAATGTCGTATAAAAAAGTTATGAACGTTTAAAAAATGGGGGTGGAATATGCATGTGCCTTGCATGTGGAGAGAGAAAGTCCATAAATAGGATTTTCCCAATATACCCTTGCACTCCTCCTTTTTCCTACACTTTCATCTTAACCATTGATTTGAAAAATGAGTGGTTAAGATTACTTCTCATCCTACTTAGGCAAAATAAACTTTTTATTTGATCTTACCCCACATATTATATACACAATATAATGAACAGTGATTGTTATTTGTGGAGTCCTATGATTGGTGACGGGTGGTTTGTAGGACAACCCTTAAAAGGTTTAATACAATGCACATTCTATACTTTATTCGGTTAATTGCTTGAACTTGGTAACCACTAGTCGTTGGGATTTGCAGGTAATAATGGGCATAAGATATGGGTTTTATAAAGATTGAATGGGAACTTGAAGTGGTGAAACGAGAATTGAAGGAACACATCATCTCATCAATTAACATCAGCATATTTACAAGTGAAAACAACAGAGGATTATTATGATTATTATTTCAACAACATAATCATTATTCTTGGTTGAGAGAAGATCATGTGCACATGAGGGGGTTTTATGAAAACAACATTAAATCATCATCACATTCTCAATTGTTGGCACATGTGAACAAAAGTCAACAACATCAATTCAACATATCACGTGAACTTGGCAGAGATTTGGAGGGCCATCACGTGTAGACTTTTGGAGGGGTTTTATTGGGCCAACAACACACGCACATGGGCTGACTTCTTCATCATCAATACGTGGACTAGAGTTGGACATCATCATGAGATTCTAAGATATTGGCAATGGGCCGAACTTTGAAGGATTTAGGCAGCCCCTAAATTACACGCATACATATGTTTGGACGGCTAGTGGTGGGACCACACAAAGCAATCATATTACACAAACACAGGCTGCATGTGGACTTCTTTTATTGGGCCGATACTTTGCAAACATTGGGACGCCATATACACACATAGGAAGTCACGTGAAGGATGGAAGGGACTTGATGGCAGACAATTGTTTTTTTTTTTTTTTGAACGGCCAACAAAAAATTTTATTCATCAAACTAGCAAGATGCTAGACACCAAATTTACAAGTCACCACAAAAACAAAAATACAGAACCGACTACATTACATTACATAACCAAATTAAAACTTCGCCATTCGTTCCACGACCATTGAGCCTGACCCGATCGATTCTTGATCCAATGATATGCCATAGACTTTGATTCTTCAACAACCTTCGTAATATTGGGGGAAGCTTGACCGAATAAGACATCATTTCTCATCCTCCATAGGCACCAAATAACAACCTGGACAATGGCATTTTTGATCATTTGTTTCTTCTTAATGCCATCAGCAGTAATGTAGGAATCAATGATATCCTTCAAGCTAAAAGCTAATATGGGGGGAATCCTGCACCATTGTGCTATAATGAGCCAAACTGACTGAGAAAATTGACACGATACAAAGATGTGTTCACTGGTCTCCTCATAATCACCACAGAATAAACACTGGGAGTCCGCAATATAGATATTCCTAGCAGCCAAAGCAGCCCGAGTAGGTAGCCGTTCCGACAATGCTCGCCACGCTACAATCCCCACCTTTTTTGGCACAAGTTTATTCCATAAAAATAAATATTCCGGTACCGATCTCGAAACCGACGCAGATATGCATTTGATACTAGCTACCGAAAAAACTCCCGAACTGTCATGACACCAAACCCATAAATCTGGGCCGCCACTGACATTGAAATCACAAAGAAGGAGCAATAGTTCTGTCAATTCCTCCTGTTCACCTTCGGACATAGCATGTCGAGACCAGTTCCACGCAATATTCACCGAGTTGTCGCCCCACAATACACGATCAGCCACATAACAATTTTTATCCTTCTCAAGAGCAAATAATAGGGGGAAAGATAAGTACAATGGTTTATTGCCGATCCAAAGATCAAGCCAAAAGTTCACCTTCAAACCAACGCCCAGTTTACATCGGATAGAGCCTGAAAGATCAATACCCATCTGATTTAGATTACCGTAAATTCCAACGATTTGCTTCCACGGACCCGCCAGTGAGAGTTTTGCCGGAACCGGAGCCCAAGATCTATTATTGTGGTGGAGTGCCCATACAACTCTTCTCCATAATCCATCTTTGTCCGTCTTGAATCTCCACCACCACTTCGACAACATAGCTAGGTTTGAGTCACGAAGGGATCCAAATCCTAGCCCGCCATACTCAAAAGGAGCTATTACCTTTTCCCAAGCCATCCAGCTCATGTGGGAGACAACATCCGATCCACCCCAAAAGAAGACCCTCCTCAACCTTTCTAGAATCTCCAAGACTTTTGCCGGAGCTTTATATAATGAGAAAAAAATAAGTTGGCAAAGAGTTCAGGACCGACTTTAACAAAGTAATTCTACCTCCAAAAGAAAGATGTTTTGCTTTCGAAATCGACAACCGATTTTTAAAGACATCTATAACTGGCTTCCAGTTCCGAATAAGATTCATGTTAGCACCTACCACCAAACCCAGATGCTTAAATGGAAAAGAACCCTTCTTACATCCCAGGATGTTCGCCATTTGTTGAGCCTCTACATCATCTACTCCGACCCCATACACAGAACATTTAGAAAGATTTACTTTCAAACCAGAGACCAAATAAAAACATCTCAGGATTCTACGCAAATTGAGTGCATTCTCGCCCGACCATTCCCCAAGAAAGACAACGTCATCGGCGTAAATTAGGTGGGAGAGAACCGGGCCATTCATAGTACATCGTAAACCTTTAAAGATTCCTTCCGACACCGCCTTTTTCATAATGCCAGAAAGCGCCTCCATAGCAATAACGAACAAAAATGGAGACAGTGGGTCGCCTTGACGCAACCCACGAGTGCACTCAAACTCCATGGTAGGAGAGCCATTCACTAGAACCGATGCCCGTGATGATACAAGGGTCGCCATAATCCATCCTCTCCAACGCTCCGGAAAATTCATTTGAGCCAAGATAGAATCCAGATACTTCCAATTGAGCGAATCATAAGCTTTATTGATGTCAACCTTAAAAATCATACCAGATTTTTTTGCCTTTTTCATCCACGCTATAACTTCATTCAGGATCAAGGGGCCGTCAGAAATATTTCTCCCAGACAAGAAAGCGGACTGCTCTTCCGACACTAATTTTCCAACCACTAATTTGAGCCGGTTTACCAACACCTTAGAAATGGCCTTGTTGACAACCCCGATGAGACTAATGGGGCGGAAATTAGACGGAGACGTAGGATCATTTATTTTTGGAATTAGGGCAATAAAAGAAGACGAGCAGCAGCGATTTATATGCCCATTTACGTAAAACTCTTGAAAAACTTTAAGAAAATCACCTTGAAACATATCTCAGTGCTTTTTAATGAATTTGAAATTAAATCCATCTGGGCCCGGAGCCCTATCCCCAACACAACTCCATATAGCTTCTTTAATTTCCATAGGCGAAAACGGCTCAACCAGAATGTTAGCTTCCGCATCAGACAGGGAAACCAAATTCTGACAAATGACAGCAGGTCTAGCATTCATCGGCTCCACGAACTGATTAGCAAAAAAATCAAAAAATGATTCTTTAACTAACACAGGATTTGAACACCAAACACCATTTACGATCAGACCATTAATACGGTTATTACTAATGTTGGCATTGATGACATTATGATAAAATGCCGAGTTTTCATCACCTTCAAGGGCCCATCTAGATCGGGATTTTTGTTTTGCGTCCAACTGCTTTCTACGGTCCACATCCATAATAAAACTAATACATTCCGCCCTCTCATTAAGTTCCCCATCACCCAAAGGCCGCAACTCCGCCTCCCTTTCCAAACTTTGGATGCGATATTTCTTAACCGAATATTGTCCATCGGACCTGACTTTTTCAGCCTTTAGCCAAGCTTTTATATTATTTTTTAACCATCTCAACTTAACCGAGAGGGCCATATCAGCTGGACCGTTGAAAACAAAATTTTGACACAAATGTTTCACCAAATCTGAAAACCCAGGTAACTCCAACCAAGAGTTAAAGAATCGAAACGGGATATGCCCATAATCCGAAGGAGTGGTGGATAATAATATCGGCCTATGATCTGAAGCATCACGATTAAGTGCTAGAACCGAGGCCATTGGCCACCTCTCCATAAAACCCATACAGACAAGAAATCTGTCCAGCTTGCTTAGTTTGTCGCCACGGGCCGAAATATAGGTAAAACTACCACCCCCATATGATATTCACGTAGCCCCGCAGCTAAAATAAACTGATTAAAGTACTCCGCATTAGAAGCAATGAATTCGGAATTTAGCCTCTCCGACTCGTCTCTAACCTCATTAAAGTCCCCCATAAAGACCCACAGCCCTTGAATTGAATTTTTTATAACCACCAATTTTTCCCAGATCAATCTTCTCACAGAGGCATCATTGGAGGCATATACGTTAACCAAATTAATCCGAACACCGGACTGATGCAGAACACCAGACAGGACAAGGAAAAAACGGTCTTTTATTGCACTCTCGCAAGAAAATAATGCCGGGTTCCAAAGGCAGGCCAGACCCCCCGACCTACCTTCCGCATCAACAACCTCCAAGTTGTAAGCCGAACGAGCCCAAAAACCATTAAACATAAAATTAACATCTGCCCTAATCTTCGTTTCTTGAATCGATAGAAAATGCACCCCATACGTTGTTTTTATACCCCTAACCCAATCAACTTTTCGGGAATCCCGAATCCCCCTAAGATTAACAGATAAGAAATTCATTGGATACCTGCTAAATCACCTTCGCCAAGAATGAGAGTTCTGGTAACCTCTTCGAACCCCTGCAAGTTAATTCCAACCACAGAGCCAACTGACACTGTAGCAACAACTTCTTCCCTGACAGAATCGACATCCGGTTCGTCCGCAATCGGAGACGCATCTTCCCCGCCATCCGGGATGACCTGGACAGAGGAGCCGGATCCCGGCGGTAATACGGGGGCCACAAACACCGACTCTCCTAGGCCGTCATCACCAAGTCTCTCATCACTAAGAGAGCCAGACATCGTTGAAGGTCTATTGAGGTCGAAACGGTGTTCTTCATTAGGGGGGTCCTGGAAAAAACCCCGATTTGGAGGGCCTTGCATGGAACCTGTTGAGGGTGGGCTTCGGTAGGCCCTACTTCTTTTACCAAGCCCAGAAATAGGAGTAGGCCCAATCTGATTACTTTGATCCACAAAATTACAATCTCTCTCCTCTTGTATGTTGGGACCACCATTAACTATACCAGCCGCCCTAACATTGCTCCCCTCATTATTATGTTTAGATTCCTTGGTAATAGAACCATCCCCATGCACTCCCCCATGCTCCTCATGCAGAAACTGTTCATTATCCAACCTTTCGAAACTCGGAGAATTTTCATGGCCCGAGACCTTTTCGGGTTCCACGAGGTTTTCATCATGACAGACAGATGACGGTCTCTCTACCTTCTCCGGCGATGGAACATTTGCTTCCGGAGATCGAATTTCTCCGTCCTCCACCTCATCCACCTTATTCTGATCCTCCTCGTTACTGGCAGTCGATTGGCCGACTTCATCCCCCATCGGATCATTGTTTAGACTACCCACTGTGGCATCATCATCCTCATCCGGCCTCCAGGCATCCACGTCTTCTACTACCCAGACAACGAACCTCCTTTCCTCCCATATAATAACAATCGATTCCTCAATTCTTTTACCCAGGGGAACAAGGACCAGAACCGAACATTCCGAATTATCAGAATCAGTCCAGGAGAAGGATGATCCCTGCACGACTTTACCGAATAGGCCACCGATGTCATCGTATACTGCATTGTCCCTTAGATGGACCGGGACCCCAGAAATACGGAGATATACAATTCTATCCATCGGGAGGTCTTCACCCTTCCAGACATGAAACCTGCTAAAAACTTTAGATAGACTCACCGACTGACTTATCATGACTTCCTTAACCAATTCAGGAGACCCAAGGGTAAGCAGTACACTAAGGCCACCAATGTAAGACAAGCCGAAATTACACAGACCCTCCTTCTTGAGAACACTATTCAAGTTGTTAAGAACCTCTACATCATGAGCCACACCGTGAATAGACCGACCGATACAATGTAATGGATACTTGGCTCCTTTGATAGGTATAGATAGCGTTTTAGCACCAGAGAAAGAACCGGAGTTACTTTCTAGTCCCCCACTTTGAAATAAACTCGCATATGATTTCCCGTCCTTCACCGTTGTCCCCCGGAAATCATAACCATTATTATTCGGAGGAGCAGAATTAGAAGGTATCTTTTGTCTCCAGACTTTTTCCCCAACAACCTTTGAAGTATAAATAAATTGCTTATGGTTTTTGTCGTATTTGGCCAAAGAAACCGATACCTTAGCCTCGAGAATTATCACCGTGTTCATGAGTTCTAACACAGTGTCAACATTCTCAATACCCACAAAACGAACGAAACCAAAGAAGTTACCTCTTTTGTCTTTCTTACGAGCCACATATGCGTCTGAAACGAACCCGAAAGGTTGAAAAGCCTTCTTCAGTATTGTTCTGGACGCTCGTTCCGGCAAATTTTGCACAATAAATGTCAGCTCCACGCCATTTCCACGAACTTTCTTATGTTTATTGTAATTCACATCCGTCCAAGGACCATCACCTCCATCATCCACATCCTCCCTACCCGAAACAAACTCCATAGGAAACCGAGACAACCCTCAAACTCGCAAGGAAACAGCCCTACGAAAGGTTAATAGGATTCGATACGGTCTAGCTGAACTATAAAAATAGCCGCGACCGAGGTCAGACCTACTAAGCAATCAAGGAAGAAGATCCAGGGAGAATGAGTATATTCGAGTTAAATTTAGTTTCTAAAACCAATCACTTAAATCAAATCTTGAATTTACTTTTATTGCAATTAGTTTATTTTAGTCAATTTAGACATACATTTAGATAACACATGTTCCACAAACTCCCTGTGTTCGATACCCACTTACCGCTATCTATAGTTGTTATTGGGATTAAATTTGCGTGTACCTACGACAGCACGTCAAATTTTGGCGCCGTTGCCGGGGAGTAGTGCGCAACGTGTGTTATCTTGTGTATTAGTTTGAAAAGAAAAAAAATTTAAAAAAAAACAAAAAAAAAAAAGATTTCTTTTATGTTCATGATTTACACTTGGTAGTTGAGTTGTGTTGTGTAGGATGACAGGGCATTACATAAATTTCAGTTTATTTACGTGTAGATTGTGCGGGGGTCCACGACATCCATGTATTGGTTGCCACGAGGCTCACTACAGGAGGGCACATGGAAAACCGGTGTCTTATGTTTCACAGCTTCCACCTCCATCATACGTTGATGATTATGAATCAGAAATGGAGGATGACTATTGTTCATATGGATACGATCGGGACGAGGAAGTTTATTATGAGGCAAGGATGGATGGTCTATGTTTTTGTTGCGGTCGCGATCACACTTATGATTATGATGTGTGCACGGTGTATTCGGAAAACCCGAAGTATTGGGATAAAAAGATGATGGAAGCGCGCATCTATAGACCGTATCAGGGATATCGATAATATCATCCCGAAGAATATTCTGAGCCCGAGGGTGTTTATGTTTATGAGACCGAGGAGGAAAAAGAGCTTGCTGTATTGGAAGTAACTTTGTCCAAACTCGAGCAATATTTAGCAACACCCAACCTGTCCGATGAAGACCGAATCAGCTGCTTAGTTTCTAAGTGTCATACTTTAAAATTGAAGATAGAGATAGAAGAACGCCTCTCACCATTACCTGACGATATTAGAGATTATTCTCACATGAAGGAGGAGGTTGTGGAGGATAATACCACACCGATGAGTCCTTTATCTGATGAAGAGTCACTTGTATATCAGATGATGTGTGCAGATTATGAGGTAGAGCAGGCTGATGGGATGGATATGTGTACCGAACCTCTTCCCATATGAATGATTCAAATTAACAAGTGTGGGGAAGAGGGTTCGAGGAACAAGATGAGAAGGGTGAAACTACCAGACATTAAGGTATATGTCATGAAGTGGACTAGCAAAGCGCGCAGGAGCAACTTTAACATGCCAAATATACTGACAAATCTATGGAGATGGCATGTAAATTTCCGAGCATTTGTTGGAAATGCTGCGGGTAAGTGTGCATTAAGACCACCATAACGCATATCAGGTATGGTCTGGCTGAAGACCTTTAAACTTAGCGCTCTCGGGAGGCAGCCTGAGGATGTAGAGTATTGTATTTGTGTTTTGTTTTGTTTTGTTTTGCTTTGTTTGGTTTTGTTTGGGTGTTGTGTTTGTGTTTTGGCAGGTTATTACGTTTCAACCCTCGCGGATGCAATGATTCAAGTGTGGGGATGTTTGGCAACATCCCCGTTGAGATATCGGCGAATCCAAGAGATGTTTATGAACCAGTCTGATTACCGCAGCTGCATCACTACCAACACTGCTGATTTACTAATCAGGTTGTGTCTTGTTTTCATTTTGTGCACCTTTGTATATATTCATGTTTAAGTTTACGGTTGGGCTGTTGGGTGGTGTTTTGATGTGTTTGTTTGTTTGGTGGGTTGTGCTAGTGGTGGTGTTTTTTTTTTTAATTTTCATAAAAAAAAAAAAAAAAAAAATTGGGATTTGAGAGTATTAGCGAAAGCTAATGTTTTTTGTTAGAAGCGATCTTTCCCTCAAAACCATACATTGGGACAATGTATCCCAAGTGTAGGGATGGGGGGAATTTTTGAGAATTTTAAAAATTTTTGTGAAGTCAAGCGAAAATTGTCAAAATTTGAAAACTTGATATTGTTCCACTTGACACACCATACCCATTCCTAGTCATTTCTTGGTGAGTGTTTGAGCCACATATGATTATTATAGATATTTCTTTGTTTTGAGTGGCGGTGTGTGTATTGTGTTAATAGAACTTGTGTATGAATTCTTGTTAAATCCTAGAGTTAGCATGCTTTTGAAAATGATAGGGGACTTTTAGGTAGCCTCGTCTAGATGTGTGAGAGTGTGGCAATTGGGGGTTGGACCTCATACGTTACATATATGAGCTTGGTATTGTGAGGGGTGGGGGTTTGGTCTTTAGAAAGACATGTTTGAGCCTTATACCATTCGGTTGTGACCCAAACCTACTTCCTACAAAATTTTACCTTTTGAGATGACCCGGTTTAGGAGATTTAGTATGTAGTATTGATGTTCTTGTATATATTGTTGAGTTTGATGTGTTATGAAAAAAATAAAAAAAAAAAGAAAAAAATGATGAAAAAAAAAGAAAAAAAAGAGAGAGAAAAATATGAAAAAAAAAGTATTTAGTTGCAATAGTAGTTGAGAATGTTGAAGAAGTTGTGTATATAATTGATGTTTGCTTTGTTTTGTAGTAGAAATAAAAACCGGGTCAAATCAATTAGCTCTCGCATATATATTCCACCATTTTCCTACCTTTGCACCTAGCCCCGTTACAACCCGTAAGTCCTTTTGATTCATAAGCATGCTAAATACTCAATAGGAGGAGACTTGATTTTTATACAAGCTTATTGTCGCACAAACACACACACGCATTGAGTTGTTTAGCATTATGTGCTAATATTTCTTGTCACCGAGAGTTTTTGTGAGGGGTGTGTCTTGTGGTATGATTGAAGGTTAGTAAAAGGACGATACATTTTAGCTTGGTTTGCATGTTGATCGCTTGTGGTTTTGAAATAGTTTTTGAATGGGTTGCTTGGGACAAGCAATGGGTAAGTGTGGGGATGTGACGGGTGGTCCGTAGGACAACCCTTAAAAGGTTTAATACAATGCACATTTTATACTTTATTCGGTTAATTGCTTGAACTTGGTAACCACTAGTCGTTGGGATTTGCAGGTAATAATGGGCATAAGATATGGGTTTTATAAAGATTGAATGGGAACTTGAAGTGGTGAAACGAGAATTGAAGGAACACATCATCTCATCAATTAACATCAGCATATTTACAAGTGAAAACAACAGAGGATTATTATGATTATTATTTCAACAACATAATCATTATTCTTGGTTGAGAGAAGATCATGTGCACATGAGGGGGTTTTATGAAAACAACATTAAATCATCATCACATTCTCAATTGTTGGCACATGTGAACAAAAGTCAACAACATCAATTCAACATATCACGTGAACTTGGCAGAGATTTGGAGGGCCATCACGTGTAGACTTTTGGAGGGGTTTTATTGGGCCAACAACACACGCACATGGGCTGACTTCTTCATCATCAATACGTGGACTAGAGTTGGACATCATCATGAGATTCTAAGATATTGGCAATGGGCCGAACTTTGAAGGATTTAGGCAGCCCCTAAATTACACGCATACATATGTTTGGACGGCTAGTGGTGGGACCACACAAAGCAATCATATTACACAAACACAGGCTGCATGTGGACTTCTTTTATTGGGCCGATACTTTGCAAACATTGGGCCGCCATATACACACATAGGAAGTCACGTGAAGGATGGAAGGGACTTGATGGCAGACAATTGTTTTATCAATAAAACAATATATACACGCATACATTAAAGAAGTCATGTGGACTTGGCAGGTAAAAACAAAAGTCCCACAAACAATAATCATCAATCATCGATATAATCATCACATCATCATGACTTTTGGGGCGGCATATTTCTTTTGGTTGGCACCGATTGGAGAGCTTTGGTAACTTATGCATTTAATGGTATGTTGATGGATTTTTATGTCTCTAGTCATTGGTTTTTCGGTTACAGCTGGTTGGGGGTTCTAATGATGTAAATCGGTTACACACTACTCTCGGGACACACGATTTTTGGGGAGCTTGAGGACATTCTCTAATTAATTGTTTCTTAGGTTTTTTTATTTTTTATTTTTTATTTTTCTTTGGGGAAGATGGAGACTTGGTGGAGGATGGTTGTTCAAGCCATGAATGGCTAAACTTTTTATGGTCATCGTTAGTTGAAGGTTTGTAGGGACAATTTTGCTTGATTTCATATTTCTAGAATGGTAAATTGAATTTATGTTTTATTTATCATGGTGTGTTCTTATTTGCTTGTAAATTGTTGATGCTTATGATTATTCTATTTTGAAACCATACGTTCTTGGTGCCGTTGGCAATCGAGATATCATGGGTAGAACTAGGATCGGGTAAGGGTCAATTGGTCATCGGGTAACAACCTCACGTTCTAGGAATCTGAGTACTTAGTTCCCTTTTATCACAACAAGTAATTGCACATGAACTATGTCTATGTAGTTCTTTCTAGTGAATGATAGCACAAATGTTGAAGCAATCCGGAAACTAAAGATGGTCACTCGTCTCTAATTGTTTACAACCAAAACTTTTCTTTTGCAATCTATTTAGTTAAATTTAGTTTCTAAAACCAATCACTTAAATCAAATCTTGAATTTACTTTTATTGCAATTAGTTTATTTTAGTCAATTTAGACATACATTTAGATAACACATGTTCCACAAACTCCCTGTGTTCGATACCCATTTACCGCTAGCTAATTAGTTGTAATTGGATTAAATTTGATTGTGACCACGACATCACGTCAATTGGTAGTGTGGGCGGTTGTTTACACACGTCCATACTGTATTTCCCCAACCTCCTTTTAATCCAGGAGAGGAGTATATTCAACGGCTTTTCTTCCCCACCGTCGCATTCCCACTCCACATGAAAACCCTAGCCTTTTCCTTAATCTCTCCACCTCCGGCAGCGGCGAATGAATTCCGGTTAACTCCAGCCAAACACAGCCTTGAGGAGTTACGGTTTGGTACGAGATTCTGGCGGCTGGAGTTTTGTGGATTCTGGCGCATTCCCGTTAACTCTGGCGAGAACCCGGTGACCTGAACCAGGTATCAAGATTTATCATCTTCGGTTTGTTTCGGATTTTTTATATGGTTTGGTGGATTTGGTTAACCTTTCTCCGCATGCCCCTTCAGGTTTCTCTGTTTTCGTGACTTACATCTGGCGGTCATTTTATATATGTTCCTGTCTTGCATTTTAGAGAGAACTGAAAGGCCCAGCGGGAAGAAGTGAGAGGCTAGACAGAGAGTAGAAAGTGGTCGTCGCCGGCTGTCTGTTGGTTCGTAGGCTAGAGAGCCACCGCCACCGGCGGTGTTCGTTGGCGTTAGTCGGAACCCCTGATTATGGCATAGCATCCAGATTTTGGGGCACATCGTTCGTCTGAACCCTAGACCATCGCATGCCTTCTGGTTTTTGGGGGTTTTCACTGTGGCCACTCAATAATTGTTAGGGTTTCAAACCTGAGACTTTGGTTGTTAACGGCGTCCGTTCATGGGCTCCTATAGTGGCGTCAATTGTTGACTGTGTCTATTTTTCGGTTTCCGTTATTAGGGGTCGATGATGGCTAGGGTTTCCTATGCTGAGACTCTAACCGACATTGATGGGTGGAATGTGTTGTGTGTGTCTACTTTGTTTTCAAGGGCTATTGAACCTAATGATTCTTTGGCATGAATGGTGTGGAATGTGTTATGTGTGTCCACTTTGTTGCCGCCAATTCATCACTGGTACTGTAGGGCTATGATGACCGAATTTGGTTTGAGGTAAATTCGAGTTAGAAAGTGGGATTTCTGCAAATTGACATGGCAAAATTGATAGATGGTAGGTGTGAGATCTGAGATGTATCTTAAGTTCTCCACTTGCAACCTCCTTTGCAGCCATGGCAGTCTAACCCCCTTCCTCTCATGGTAAAACTGGTCTGAGCCTCAGTTGTTTGAAATAAGATTATGCATTCATTTGCTTTTAGCTTAGAATCTATATGTTCTTGTAGCGGCCGCGGGATATATGGTGGCCACTTCAAGCGGTCTTCATTGCATATTCACATCCGCTCGGAACTCGCTAAGAACCATATGAATCCGTGTTCAATTTCTTCCATTTTTTACTTCAATTTTACTTTAGATTTGTTTGAGATGTGTCTTTTACTTCAGATGATCAAGTTTTTTGGTGGGGGATTTACTCCTCAGGTTTGTTTTTACTTGTATTTCTTCTTTTTTTTTTTCTAGTTATGATGATCACCTCATTATTTGTTTATTTGTTATAGGTTCGCTTTGAGGTTTATAAGGACTGTCTTCTACTACCTGAGAGTTTATTTAAGATGGTTATTGAGGAGGTTTCTGATGAAAATACTCACAAGTTTAAGACTGAGTTAACTTTTGATCAAGTGAGCCTCTCTCTATATTTGTTTTCTTTTTATGTGAAGCGTTTCTATCATTAGTTGTTAAACAAATTTAGTGGGGAGGAAACCTTCTGCAGGGAGACGTTTGACAAAGCGATAATAGAACTGAAGAAACCAAGAGAAGTGCGGAAGCACAGGGAAGATAAGGTACCGAAGAAGTATAATAGAAATGATTGGGTGTATTATTATTCTTTTGATGAAGATAAAGTGAATCAATGTGAGAATAACGTACAAGCTAAAGATAGAGATGGGAGGACAGAATCATCAAGAAGGGACAAGGATAATAAAGCTATAAACGATAAACGTAAAGGCATCATTCTAGGGATTCTCACAAACATAGCACTTAACATAAGAAGACAAAACAGGCTACTTCTTGTATTTCTTTTTCAGAATAATGTGGGTAAATAAGATTACGAAAACTGTATATTACCCCAATAATCTGATTGAAACGATTAATGAAGTACAAAGTAAAAGTTAGGGGTGCTCGTTAATTGTTTAAACCAATCATACCGCTCAAACTGTCGCAAGTCAGCCGGATTGAGATTTATGTGGTTTGGTTTTGGCAATTTATTGGTTTGGGATGGTTTGGAACACAGAACCAACCGTTTAGGCTTTTTTTCCTTCCATCTGGAATATATGCAATTACGTATGTGTATTATATTCATGAATAATCTTTATTATTTTAAGATCTTAATACAAAATAACACCTCTAAAAAAATCTATAGAAATTATTAAAGTTTAAGTTTTAAACCACGAAAATTGGCCAACCCACCCAACTTGGGTGGTTTGGTTGTTTCTAAATTCATATTTAGCGGTTTGACCCCTACTTTTTGGTCAAAATTGGCCTGTCAACACCTCTGCTAAAAGCACACTTTCGATGACTTTCAAAGGTAAGTAAAAAAACAACCCAAATCGTCCCATTTACGCAAATGGGCTTAAAAGACGTCTCTATGTACAATAGTGTTCTTTTTTACTATGGTTTTCAGTTTGTTTAAAAAATTATGGTGTAATTTGTTGTGGTATAGTTGGAGCAACAGCCATCAATGTTGGTAGAATACAAGAGCAGAAATAAGAGATGTAAGTGCAGCTCTCGTCGGGTAAGTGTGCTTTATCAGTTCTGGTCAAGTCCGAAGTTAAGAAAAGTCAAGATACAGTGTATTCGGACATATATGTTAAAAGCCTAACAGATTCAAACTGGATTATGTGTTATGTTGTCCGAATTTGTGGTCATGGATTGTCACGACTAAGGGTTTTGCCCTAGCCTATATATATGGGGTATAGGTTAGAATTGGGCATCATCCATCACATTCATTCATCTTAGTGAAAATGGGTCTGGGTGATCAGCTTTGTGCAACCTCTCACAAACCCTAGTTATTCCTCAATAGTGTGTGCACATTTCTAGAGAGAGAGTGACTATGTGTTAGTGAGAGAAAGCTCGGTTTAGATCTTTGTGATCTAAACCAGCTTGTAGAGGGCCCTAACTCCGAAGAAGGGTACTGCAAATAAATTTGAAGGAAGAATCAAGTTGGGAAAGTTTGGCCAGTTCACTGAAACTGAGGAAGTTGTGGTCGAACCAGAAAATGTACAACCTGAAGATGCACCAGTGAATGCTCCTGTAAATGTTGTGGTTGCTGAAGAGCATGTCGTTCAAATAGTTGCAGAAGAAGATCCTGAGGCAGAGATCCAGTATATTGACTCTGACGATGAAGGCATTGTAGTTAGTTTTGATGGAGATGATAATGAGCTTCCTCTTGAAGCTGAAGTTAGTTCTGCTGTTTCAACTGTTCAACCAATGTTTACTGCTGAGAGTTTGACTCAATTATTAAAGTCAAGTACGGAAAAGATTGGGAATCCTCCTCCTGATTCTTTGGTACAAAATGAGGAGCCAGGTTGCTGAAGACCCAAAGGACTCTGATTCTCAGTCATTAAAGCGGAGAAGAAGAGATCCTTGACCTGGGGTATTTGTGGAACAAGTTCAAGATCAACCAGTAATTGATGAAGATGAAGAGGGTTTGTATGATTTTGATTTCGAGACTGATAAAGATACAACATCAACGCCATTTGAGTTGGTGACTACTGCTACTACCACTGCTACAGAAACAGATTTTGATTTTGAAACTGCTGAAACAAGAATGGATGTGGATTCGGATTCTGCAGAGATTCCTGTTACTGCTATTGTTTCTGGTCCACCTGAAACCTCGATCACCGTGTCAACACCCCTAGTTACTGCTGCAATTGGAAGTTCTTCTGGTGCCATACGTGATTAACCATGTAGTTCTAGTGGGAAACAACTTGAAGAACCATTGAAGATGCCGTTTATTGACGATTCAAGTGATGATGATGAGTTTATCAGCGTTAGATAATTTAAGAAGAGGATTGTAGTTCTTGAACAAGATTCAATTCATACGGATGCGAAGATTATTCAGCTAGAAGACACAATAGTTCAGAAAAACCAGCAGATAGATCAGCTACAAGGTGATGTTAGTCTGTTGTTCAATATTGTGTATGATATCCGTGGAAAGTTAGAAAAGAAATTTGGTCATGAGTTTGCTGATCCGACTGACACGAAGAGACAGAGGAAAGCTGAAGAGGATCGAGCCAGAGCGTTTGCTAAGGATGATGCTGAACGTGCTGCAGCAATGGATCTCTACTTTAGTAGATCAATTGATAAGGAAAAGGATAAAGCAAAAGTTAAAAGGTTAAAGCAGAAAAGAGAACTGGTGGTTCTGAAGAATAAAAATCTTAATCCTGCTGATCCAGATGTTCAAGTTACTCATCATCTGATGGATGTCGGTGAAAGTCACTATGATAAGGTTGGAAACAGATCAGGTGTTGTAAGCTGGGGTTTTGACCATGATCGAAAGATGTGGTGGATTAAAAGGAAGATTGGTCCAGTAGAATGGTACAGAAACCCAGCTCAGTTTCAGATGTTTATGAAGGTGGATTTGAGCATACATTCGAATGCACCATATGTTAATGATAAGCCTGGTGGAAGAGGATACTTGTTTTTCGAGAGGCTTAAGAGAGAGGTTGCACGAGGGTTTCCTTCTATGCATACTGCGGAATCCATTGTGAAACCTGCTCCAGGAGTACGAGATCCTCGAACAAATAAGAGAATGAAGATTGTTAGAGAAAACAATTCCGTTGGTAAAGAAGATTACAGATGGTATCTTGAAGACCATGAATTTCTGGGCTTACGACGAGACATTGGGGCAGGCGTTAATTGTTTGTGATGATGATGTGAGTTTTCGGTTGACTGATCAAGTAGATCTTTTGAATCTGGACCAGGTGAATTTAGAGGCGCTAGCTCAACGTCAGATTAGATCTACAGAAAAGTACGAAGATACTGTGAAAGGGTGGACTGCAGCTGTTGCTGGTGTTCTACACATTCGTAAAAAGGGTTTTGGTGGTTATAAAGATAAGATGGATGGCAGTGGAGGCAGTGGAGGCAGTTGAAGATCGAAGAACCTCTTTGCTATAAACCTAGGGGGAGATTGTTGGAACCTGAAGGTTTATACATAGAGGGTTACCAATAGTTCAGGGGTTGATTATGTAACAATGTTTTATTTAGTAGTTTGGGTCGAAACTAGTGTATGGGTCGAAACTTGTTTAGTATTTAATCAAACCTCATTAGTCGTTTTGAGGTTGATCAGTTTGTGAGATTCCAGAGCCAGCCGAAACCAAGTCCAAGTCTTGTATCAGTCATCTTCTACGGTGAATGCAAGTTGTTTTAATTGTTTATTGTCTCGGTTTATTATTTCTTGAATCATCTTGCATTAATTAGGTTTCCGCACTAACATAAGATTCGTGTTTGATATCATTGAAAGATCCTTTACGGGACTTACAACGTGTGCGACGTCCACTAAAAGACAAAAAAAATTGACCATTGGCTTATTTGACCGTTTCAAAAGAAAAAAATTTAAATACATCCCCCAAAAATTCAAACGGCTAGTACTTAAAAAAACCCCAAAATTCAATAACATTTTTTTATAAATACAACCCTAACACCCAATTTTTTACCCACTTCAACCACATCTCTCTCAACTTTCATACTTTTAAGAATATGTTAGTTTTTTAATATTTTTTAAGTTCTTAGGATTTTTATTTTTTTAGTTTATTTTTTTAACTTATGTAATGTTTGGTTTTTTAATATTAATGAATTTATTTTTTTTAACTTGTGTAATGTTTGGTTTTCTAAAAAAAGGTAGATAAATTTAAAAAAAATTAATATGGTGGGGTAGAATCATCCTTCATTTCCGGTGTTTCTACCTTGGAGGGCATCCTCCAAAGACTATGATGTGGCGTCTACGTGGCGGATCATCTGGGCCATCACCATACCGCATAGCATCCAAGGTCTATGATGTGACGTCTACGTAGCGGATCATCCTTTAAGGATGGACTATCACCATACCGCATAGCCTAAGGTGGTGCTGGGGTTTTTTATTTTGAGAAAGCAATCAGGGGTTTTGACAGAACAATTCCGATGAACAATCAGATTTTGAAAGTGCACGATGGAGGTTGGTTGCGGAGTGTTAAGAAGAAGACGAATCGGAGTGTTCATCGTGCACTTGCAGGTTCATCGGAGTGTTGAGAACAACCCCCTTTCTCCCTCTACTGATCAACGGTTCTTAGAACGTTAATTCCATAAATTAATCGAACATATAAGATTTTATATCCTTCTTCGTTAAAGAAGGAACCCTAATTCCCCAAATTTATCAAAACCCAGATTAAACCGATCAGAGTTGGCTTGGTGGGGTATGCAAGCTGATGAAGCGTTTCCTCAAGCATGGCATTTGGATTCTAGATCATAGAGCAATTAACACAAGGTGTGGCTTAATTTTCAAAAGCGTGTTATGTGGAACGGAGGTTAGATCAATCCCTTGTAGTATGTGGAACGGAGGTTAGATCATAGAGCTATTAACACAAGGTGTGGTTTAATCTTCAAAAGCATGTTATGATTGATGGGGAAAAGAAGGAAGTGAAATTATAAGAGGATTTGCTTAGAAGGTGGTTATCATGTTCTTGATGAATTTGAGGATTAGATCTTCATTAAAAAAAAAGATGAACTAAATAAAGGAGTGAATAAAGATTTTTAATTTGTTTTAAGTTTAAATACAAGGTATTTTAGATATTTCACCGGTCAACTAACGGTCAAGCAACCAATTATCTTAGAAAAGCAGCGACTCATAGTGCCATTTAGATTTATAATAATTAATAATTCAAAATTCTGAATAATCCAAAACCTAATGGCTTAAATGTATGGTCACAAAGTTTAGGTATATGTCAGCTTTTTTCATACAAAATTCAAGTTTGTGCTTGATATTTATAGAACTAACATTACTATGATGCCTGTGCATTCGACCATACTGAATGAGCGTTCTACCTACTATTAAGTTAAGGATTGGATAGTATATCAGGAATAAAAGAACTATATATGTTTAACTTTAAAGATTTACTTACTTGAAAGTGTAATGCCTCTTAAGGGACTTGATGACAGCTTCCAATGCAGGACGCTTACTTGGAATTTCCTCCAAACACTGATATGCAATTTTGAAAAATACATTGAGAGAATATTGATCAAGTCCAGTTTTTAAACAGCACTCGTGAGTTTCTTCCATCATCCTACGATCTGGTGCCCAAGATGCAAGGTTATCCACCTTGTAAGACCTCCCAGTTAGGATCTCAAATAAAAATTGTCCAAGAAGATAAATATGGTCTACCACAAGTCTTTGACCTGGTTGCCGGTATGAACTGGTTTTTAACACCCTAATGGTAGCCATCTTGGCGGTCCACTTCTCATCCAGAAAAACATTTGCACTAATTATTCCATGATATATCACACTTGATTTTCCCTCCATATTTTGAAGGTACTCCAACCCATGTGCAATATCAAGGCAAATACGTATTCTTTGTTCCCAAGTAAGATTAAATAATGTCTTCCTGGTGCTGGTGCTTCCCAAATAATCATCGATGGTTTCTTTAAAACCGCACTCAAAAACAAGAATCATCTCCGAGTCTTCATCACAAAAGCCAAGAAGAGAGGCTACATTTGGATGCTTACAACTACTAAGCATTTCTATTTCTGCAAAGAAGTCTTTTGGTGTTTTCTCGAGTTCGTACAAGCGGTTAATAATTATTCTCCTCTTTGGTAGTTGGCCTTTATTCTCCCCTTCTATTGCCCACAAACCTTCCCTATCAAAATGGTTTAGCTCTGTTTTATACACCCTTCTATATAACCAGCTGGTGCAGTTTTTATCCGCAAAATTATCTGTGGCCAACTTTATATGACTCAGTGGAATCTTCAAGTATGCCAACTTTTCCACCCGGAACTGTGTGTTAAGAAGAAAAAGATAGTGTTCAAGGCTATACATAATTAAGAATATAAAATAAATTTTGGTTGAGTAAATTAAAAATTATTACTAAAAGCTGTGTTAATATAGAGTTGCTTAGATTATTATGTCCCTTTAATGCAATTATTAGGTTGACCTTATTAAAATTATCACTAGAAATTGTAGTTAAAGTGTATTAATATCCGAAAACATCCTCATGCATGGCATGTATTATGAGTGATCTCTAACTTCAAAGCGGACATTGCAAAGTATTATTCAAACTGACCATTGAAATGCTAATAAGGTTGTTGATTAGGATGAAAAACTAATAAGGTTGTCAATTACGAGGAAAAAAACACTTGATATTCACTTTCCATGAATTTGTAATCTAATCACTGAAATCTTATTTTTACACTTCACATCACAAACTAGCAATACATTAAGAACTGAGCAATATATTAACACATCCCGTTGTCTCCGTTCCTTTTTCTTATTGTTATGGAAATCCTTTCGTGTTGTTTGGATAAGGCGGCAGGGATCGGTGCGGTGGCTGGGGTCAAGCTTCCTAATAGCGGTCCGGCTCTATCTCAACTTTTTTACGCGGACGATGCTCTCGTGGTTGGGGAGTGGTCGAGGGAGAATATCCTAAATGTTGTGAGAATCCTCAGAGGTTTTTATTTGTACTCTGGTCTTAGAATTAACCTGACTAAGTCCAAAATTATGGGTATTGGGGTTCCTGATTCAGTCGTTACAGATATGGCTGCTGTGGTGGGGTGTTTGGAGGATCGGATTCCGTTCGTCTATCTAGGGATCATTGTGGGGGCTAATATGAATCGTATTGCGAACTGGAGGCCTATCTTCGACATCTTCGAGTCGAGATTATCTCTATGGAAGGCTTCGATTCTATCTCTTGGAGGTAGAGTTACTCTTATTAAATCCGTGCTGGAATGTCTTCCTTGTTATTTTTTCTCGTTATATAAAGTGCCCGTGGGAGTTGTGAATAAGTTGGAAGTGATCATTTGGAAGTTTCTATGGGGTGGTGCTGGGAGGGACAGAAAGTTGAATTGGGTCTCCTGGGATCGGGTTTCATCTCCTATTGATCGTGGTGGTCTTGGAATTAGGGACCTTCTTTCCATTAATAACGCGTTTCTTCTTAAGTGGTCTTGGAGGTTTAAAAATGAGAAGGATAACTTATGGGTTAAGGTTATATCGGCCATTCATAGGCATCGGAGATCATGGGAATTTCTTCCCATAAAGGCGTCTTTGGGAGGAGTCTGGGGCAATATTGTCAAGGTGGCTTCATGTCCGATTACGGCCGGCGACAGGTTCCGAAACTTTATAAGGGGAGAGGTTGGAAACAGTGCGGATGTGGCCTTTTGGCTTGATCATTGGCTGGTTAAGGAGCCTTTGAAATGTTGTTATCCTAATCTTTTTTGGCTTGAGTTAGACAAAAGGTGTGTGGTTCGGGATAGAATTGTGAGGCCGATTTCTAATCCTGAAGCCAAGTGGCAGTGGAGTCGGCCGCCTTCTTCTAGTGCTGAATTCACGGAGTGGTTGGATTTAAATGTGAAGCTTCGTAATGTTGTGTTATCGGATGTCAGAGATAAATGGTTGTGGATGGGTGATGACTCGGGACTTTTTAGCGTGGGTTCGAACAAAAAGATTTTCGACATGAATAAAGACTTTAGTAACAGGTATGTTTAGGAATGGTGTAAATGGATCCCCTTAACATGCAATTTGTTAGCGTGGAGAGCTGAACAGGATAGATTGCCTACTAGAGTTGAGCTTAGCAAGCGGAATGTTTCGGTTCCGGAGGTTACGTGTCCGTTATGCACGTCGGGTGATGAGACAGTCTCGCCTCTGTTTACTTCTTGTGAATTTGCTACGGCGGTGTGGTTGAAGGTTAGTCGGTGGTGTAATACCCCATTTCCGATGGCATTTTCGTTTAGGGATATTTTGGAAGGGCACGAGTATAGTGGGCTAAAAGGAAAGGCGCTGAATGCATATAAAGGTATTTTGCTCATCACTTGCTGGACGATTTGGAAGGCTAGGAACGACCTCCTTTTTTCGGGTAAGGTGCCGAAGGTAGAGGACGTCTTTTATGCTGTTAAATCTGTAGGTTTTCTTTGGTTTAGAAGTAGATCGAAGTATAAAGACATGTCTTGGATAGATTGGTGTAACTTTGTATAGTTTGTTGTAGTTGGTTGCCACCCGCCGGTTTTTTTCGGTGGTTTCGGCTGTGTATTAATGAAGTTTTCCTTTCAAAAAAAAAATATTAACACATATTGTATTGAATGAGATACAGAAGACCGTTATATAACGTTCCCAGTTTTTCTCCACTGCTTTAGATTATCTTTTATACACTATAGTGAGCAAGGCGGGGTAAGTGTGGTTATGAGCTTATTAGACTAGAGGGTATGGGGCACGGCAAGGGCCCGACGCCGCCCCGGAACACCCCCCCCATAGCCCCGGCACGTCGTCTCCGTCCTCCACAAGCCGGGTTTGACGGGCCTCTCTCCTCTCTCCTCACACACACAGCTATACATACATATATATATATACATATATATACATACACATATATATATATACATATATATACATACACATATATATATATAAAGGGGTTCATCCCCCACTCCTTAGGTCCATCCCCTTCAAGCCCCGCTTACGTGGTGGTGACGTGGCGGCCCATCCCCATGGGGATGAGGCTCTCCATACCCTCTAGTCTTATATACCTCAAGTTCAAAGGTCGGTGCCTGTGATGTCATATACCACTGACTAGTGAAATATAATATATACAATTTATCTTCGCTCTATTAAGAAGGAAAGAACAAATGGCTAAGGTGGTTTTCACCGCTGTTTATTTCTTTTACATATATATTTTAAGTTTTTGCCTTTTGGGTTATTAAAATGTAACTAGCTTTATCACCGTCGTAACGTTACGGCGAACTTATTTTGTTATATTGTCTGTGTTTACATGTGTTCTGAAATCACTACGAATGCGTTACGCACGGAACCGCTAACAAGAATAAAAACAAAATGTAGAAAAAACACTAAAAGATAACCCAAAGAAAATCAACTAAAAAGTTGTATGGTAATAATGTTGTTCGTATGAAACTTGTGGTCAGAGATGAGCAAATGATACTGGGTACCGGTACCGAATTTACTGAATTGAAAGATCTTAAGTACCAATTCGGTACCAACTTTTGGCGTTCCTGTTACCGGTTCGCTAGAGGTTTTTACCTTTGTATACCGGTACCGTAACCGGTATTTTCTGTACCAGTACCGATTCGCTATCGGTTGGCACCAAGCTCATCCCAACCTCTGAAACTAAAAAAAAGAAATCATTAAAAGTTGAAGAAAAAAATGTTGCACGATACTGTTATTGTTCGTACAGTACCCATGATCATGGATGAGCAAATAGAAAGCAAGTGAAAAGCCTGATATCAAGCGCACTCTTCCCAATTGGAAAGCAGGTAAAAAGCCTGTTGGTCAAAAATCAGTTGAGTTAAGAAGAATGAAGGAGGAGATGGTGACATAAAATTTTGGATCTATATAATCCATGGTCAGGTAGGATGAGCCAACAATCAAAGAGAACTACAAGAAATTAGAAGAATTAAGAGATAAAGATCCCTTAGTCCCAAAAGACCAAACTATGAAGATATAAATGTACCTTTCAGTCTGGTCAATGATGAAGAGAGAAAAACCCGAGCATTGTTGATGCACCTTCAGTGTGGATGTGGCTCGGTTCGGTTAGACGGTTAGTCGCGTCTCAAGAGCTCATGTTTAACGTCCTCTTGTTAACTATGAGTGAAGATAATATATTTGAAACAAGAGTGCAAAACGGAAGTCATTCAAGGCCATCCAAATAGAGTTGCTCGAAGAAAGAAATCGAAACAAGGACTTAATACACAAGACGTCGAAACAGAAGATATATGTTGTATTAATATTAAGACATCGAAATAGACAACCATCTATTTCGATGTATATGCAGTATGTTTCAAATGGAATTAATTCAAGCGGGACCATATATGTTTCGATAGAAAGAAAAGCACATCAACATTATCTGTAACGAATTTTGATTATGCATAAAAGGAAGCATGTTTCGATCCATGTGATTCATGATGACATCAGCCCATGTGATTGCCATGTACTACAAGTCTCAAGGACTCCATTTGTTTCGATAAGATCATGCGTAGTGGAAGACACCCCTCCCTTGGGCGTTTTGCGTTATGTGGCAGTCCAGTCAGCAATGGGGCATTATGGGACATTTTTGTAAAATGTGTGTAGTGGGGATGTGGGCATTATGTTAAAAGGGGTGTAATAGAATTTAAATAAAAAAACCTTAAAAAATTGTTATTGGCCAACCAAAAAGAGATGCACGGTGATTGACCAAAGAATTGGAACTTCGGCATGGAAAAAAGGACGCCTCTTGCAATTTTTTGGTGAAAAACGCCCACGGGGGCGGTTGAAGGGGCGTTTGGGGGCATTGTTGGGGCAAAAAACGCCCAAATTCTTGTCCACTACGGGTGGTCTAATGATGATACTGATCAGATCATCTTCCAAAGTGTTTCGATGACATCAGCAAGTGCTTATCCTATTTCGATACATATTGCTTATTTTTCGATGATGATAAAGTCCAATATATGTTTCGATAATGTGGAGTTTATTTAATGTATTTCGTTGTTCTTCTCTGTTTCGATGTATTGTTCTATTTCGTTGTAAAGGGTTGCTGCTATGTGATATAAACAGCAGCACCCACACTCTGTTTCATTCTAAGAGAGCATCATTTCAATGAGAGAGCATTTTGTGTAAACCCTTGTAACAAAACTCTGCTGAAATTAAACCGTGAAACTTTAAAGTGATATTCTTGTGTTTGTGTGTGTTCTTGAGCTTGATTTGCACATAATCAAGGATTCCGCACTTGGTTTTGTGTTCAACAAAAAGGAATAGGTGTTCTAGATCCTCCTTTAGGGACCTTCAAGCATTAACGTGTTTATCTTATGGTTTTTATTGTGTTTTAGGTGATTATATTGTTTGAATGTGATAATTACGAGAAATTATGGTTTTGCAGATTAATCGATTAAATCAGTGGAGTTAAAGTATTTGAAGATGAAGTGGAACACCCGAAGATGATGAGCAAGGCAAAAGACATTGTTCGGGACTTGTTTTGGCTAAGAAGATAGCTTGGAAGCATGGAAAACGTGGAAGAATGAAGTTTAGGGACGTAATGGTCATTTGGTGAGAACTGAACATGAAGAAATGGAGGTTGGAGAATACCCGCCATAAGCTACGGTTGAGTGGCCGTAACTTACGGCCGAGCATGTGAGTTACAAAATCAACATAAAGTGCATGCCGTAAGTTATGGCAGGAGGCCGTAACTTACGGCAGGGTGCAGAAGGAAATCCGGGTGTTGGTTGTTTCAAGGTATAAAAGCATTTTTTTTTTCAAACCCTAAGAGGGATATCTAGCTGTGTTACGAAAATTGGTGATCTAGAAGCATTTCTTGGACGATTTTTCACCCTCTCCATCATTGTTTTCCATCAAATCGAAGATTGTGAAGATGAATTCAGCCATGATTCAAGCTACTGAAGACCAAATCACTAACATGAGCGGCTAAATCTTTTATGCTTTCCTCCAATTGGAGGTTCTTGTAAGTGGACGGATTTTATAGGTTCTTTATTGTAACTGATTTCGGTAATCTAAGCATTCAATGCTTTTTACCTATTGATTTAATTGATTGGTTGTAAATGGTTGATTTTTAGTTAAACCCTAGTTCTGATTCATTCAATTCCCGAGAGTTCTAGTAATTGAGATATCTTTGATAGGGATTGGGTTTGGTAAATTCAAATGATGTTCATATGATAACCTTTCATTGTGTTGCAATCAAAGTACTCAGTCTATGAGTAATCTTAACCTATCAATTGAGTTATACAATCATGTCTATGTGATTGTTATTATTGAACCCGTAATTTGAAATCCACTTTAAGTCTAAAATCCAGAGAAACCATCTTCTCTCTCATTATTACCAACTCTTTTTAGTAGGGGTGTTCAAAACGGGATATCCAAATTTCGGATATCCGAAATTTTCGGATACCAGATTTAACTATCCGAATCCGTATCCAAAATTTCTGATATCCACTCGGATAGTGAATCGGATATCCGAATATCCAATTTTTTATTTAATATTTATTTTTTTATTATTTTTTGATATTCAGAACCGGATATTTCGGATAGTTTCGAATATCCGAATATAAGTTTTCGGATATTTTTTGGATATTTTCGGATACTTCGGATATTTTCGAATATTCGGATATCTAAAAAAATTAAAAATTAAATTTTCGGATATTTTGGATATCTGAAATATCCTAAAATTTTTAAAATCACTATCTGAATCCGAATCCGAATCCGAAAATTCGAATATCCGAATTTCGGATATCCAAAATTTCGGATATCCGAATTTTCGGATATTTCAGATTCAGATTCGGATATCGGATATTTCAGATCGGATTTTCAGATGCGGATAATTTTGAACACCCCTACTTCTGATTCATTCAATTCCCGAGAGTTCTAGTAATTGGGATATCTTTCATAGGGATTGGGTTTGGTAAATTCAATTGATGTTCATATGATAACCTTTCATTGTGTTGCAATCAAGGTACTTAGTCTATGAGTAATCACAACCTATTAGTTGAGTTATACAATCATGTCTATGTGATTATTATAATTGAACCCATAATTGAAATCCACTTTGAGTCTAAAATCCAGTGGAACCATCTTCTCTCTCATTAGTACCAACTCTTTTTAGTAAGTTTTAATTTAGTTCAAAATACTCAAACACTCGATTTTACATTCTTGCAATTAGATTTTTAGTACTTAATCAACAAACACTTTCCACAATACTCCTCGTGTTTCGACACCCGACTTACCCTATCTAATACGGTAGGTGGGTTTGAGTTTTTCTCATACATTTTACTGACCCTTCGACATCGGTCAGTCAATCCCTTAGAACTTCCATCTGCAAAGAATGTCTCCTCAGCCATTAGAAGCTATCTTAAAAGACAAAAGGAGATGTCTGCAGAAGATCTAAAGAAGTATGAAGATGATACAAGGAAGGAAGGGATTAGAAATGAACTGTTTTGGCAAATCTTGGGAAAACATTTTCCCTACCTCTGCCAATAAAATCGATCTCAGTAAATCCATGAGCCTCAAAAATTCTAAAATGCTCCTCAGACAGAGCAAGCCATGAACTGACAAAAGTCAGGGCAAATGGAGAAGTGAAAAAGACTTCAATGAATAATGTCATGAGCTTGAAGTTTGATGATCTAGAAGATCTATGGGATCTTTCATTGTGTTGATGGGCTGTTATACCGGCTAGTGGTTATGTCGTTTGACCGATGACGGTATTAACCCTAATCCACATTTTGAACATCGAAGATATCCGTTCAAAGTCGAATATTTCCTTTCAAATTCGAAGTATATCGCATTTAAAATTCGAAGTAGCCCATTTGAAAGATTCGTTGGCCGTAAAAAAAAAATATCGAAGTATATGGCATTTAAAATCTCAAAACGAAGGTATCTGATAAAAACAAAACCTTATCTTTGCACGTTAGATAGGAGAAGGAAGCAACTGTGTAAGTGGTTGTAGGACACTTTCTCGTATGTTTGTTTACATATTATTAGGGTTAAATTGCAAATACAATTTACCCTTTCGGAAATAAAGCTTTAGCACATTTAATCACTCTATATTAATTGTTTACATATTTAACCTTCAGAAACTAATCATTTTTCCTAAAAATAGCAAATTATGTAATCACCCGTTCGTTGCAACGAGAGCATTAAACCGAACAAATAATAAACTAAGAATGTTGAGCCACAGACACGTTGCAACGAGAGCATTAAACCGAACAAATAATAAACTAAGAATGTTGAGCCACAGACACGTAGTAAACAGAAAGTCATGCGTTGCGCATGAATAAAGATAACATCGAAAGTTAACATAAACCTGTACGTATTGAAATATAATAATTTGCATGAAAAATAACACAGTCTACTTTCTAGTCTATGTTATAATTTCAAGTTATATTATTATATAAGTTTGTATTTTGTTATTTATATTAAAATAAAACAAAAACAAAAGTAGAGAGGTTGGATATCATATAAGTTTCAATTTTTTTACCAGAAAATCAATCAATTATTATTTTCATTATTTAAATTCACCATCCATATTTCTTTGCTTCAAATCAGTTTAAAATCATCAAAATCCCCATTTTAAAAACTAAAATCATTGTTTAGCTTAGTGGTGTGTGCGTGGGGTAAAGGATTGGGTTTCTATTTGTGAGCCCAAGTGTGTATGACTTGCAACCAATGATAACCAAGTAAATTGAATAGTAATAATGTGAAGAGGTGTATATTTACTAACTAATATAAGGAAAATTGAAACAAGTTTTCACTATCATTCTTTCCTATATATATTTTTTTTAAATATTTAAATTATTTATGCCGGCTTTAAATTCATTCCAATCGGTTACCGTTCAGACCAATTAACCACTAAGAGCATTCACATCATATCCATCAAATTATGAGAGAGGGGTTTTTATATTATAAAAAGTGGTTGTAATTAGTTGTGAGTGAAAAATAGAGAAAATGTTACTGTTCATTTATACATTTGGGGACACTATTCTCCCTCTAAAATTTTTTAATTTATTTTGAAAGTGGTTGTGAGTGACGGTGAAGAGTGAAAATGTTGGTGTTCATTTCTACATTTGGGGACACTATTCACCCCTAAAATTTTTTAATATATTTTAAAAGTGGTTGTGAGTTGGGTTAAGAGTGAAAATGTTAGTGTTTATTTGTACATTTGGGGACACTATTCACCCTCAATAATTTTTTAATATATTTTAAAAGTGGTTGTGAGTGGAGGTAAGAGAAAAGGTAATAATAAATATATAAAAAATATTATTTAATTAAAAGAAGAGAGCAAATATAGTTGTTTTTAGTGGTATTGTAAAGCATCATGTTTAAGGCCTGACCCGGTTCTCAAAGCATTGTTTAATATAGAAGGAAAGATGTTTGATAGCAATTGAAAATGAAGTTTAGACTTGAAGGGAGTGGAGCGACCCATTCTGGGCGTCTTGCACAAAGAAAAAAAGGGGGCGCGGTGTTTGGGGGCGACTTGGGGCAACTTGGGGGGAATCTTTGAATTTTTGTGCCAAAGGTTGATTTGTGTGGAGGAGTGGCGACGAGAAGAGGACGGGCAAGGGGGGACGCCCAAGGGGGGCGAGGTGTTTGGGGCGACTTGGGGCGACTTGGGGCGGGGGACGCCCTTGAGGTCGCTCCACTCCCTTCAGTCTTAGTGAAAGTACTTACAGGATTTTCATGTTTCCACTGAATTTTGAAAGCTTCATTAAGTCGTTCCAGAATCTGAATCCGATAAAATTCTACATTCCAAAAGCATTTATTGATTATTCTTGACAAAATGGACAGTGACTCTGTATTCAAGTAGGTATCTTCTATGCCTGAGAATCCGGATAGTCCTCCCTCTTCATAATCGTTAAGATATTGATACGCATCTTTAGTGGTTGCTTTCTTCCCATAAAGCACTTCAAACAAAAACTCACCAAAAGTGTAACTCTTTGATTTTTTTGCGTCAGACAAGGAATCAATACAAATTAGTAACTTCGCTTCCTTATCTTTATTTAACAAAACTTTAAAGTTTTTAGCATAATAACTTTCACAATTCTCAGCTTTCCAGTAGCACAACCCACATGCAGCACGAAAACACATATACAATCTTTCGGACCAGAGGGTTGTTGGATCACTTAGATATTTCTCCAGACTTTCATTCACTACATACTCCATGACTATCATCCTTTCATCTTCCTCATCACAAAAACCAATCAAAGATACGACATTTTTATGCTTCACACAAGATATATTCCTTGTGTCCTTATAGAACTCAAATGTGAGATCAGTACTAGATCTGTACTTCCGTATAACAACATCGATCTCTACTACAGACCGCAAGAGCAATCCTTTGTAAACATCTGCCTTCCCACTTCGTTTTAACAAATTTTCTTCAGCAAAATTGTTGGTAGCTTTTAATATATCTTCAAGCGAAATTCGTAATGAAGACATAAGATTTTTGGGTTTCGGAGTTACAACGAGAAAAGTTTTATTTTTATTTTTTATTTTTTTTGGAAACGGCGAAAAGGCTTATATAGAGATGAAAGTCAGTGAGAGAATGAAATGGTTTGTAAATTGTAAGCACGAACAGTTGTCGAAAACGAAATTAACAACGAACCAAACCAACATAAAAGTTAAAAAAAATACAAAGCACAGAATTTTAAAACCAAAAATAACAAAACATATCCTTTTATCAACGATGGTGGAAGCAAGAGCAACAGCGACGGCAGCAGCAGTGATTAACCAGGAGATTTTTAACCAGAGAGAGGATGAATGGGTAACTGCGTAGAGATGAACTGCATTTATGAAAGGGGTGCCTTATTCCCACATACCCTATATCTTATTTTCACATCCCCTATTGTATACGGCCGTATACAATTATACGGCTCGTATAGAATGTTTTTGAATAGGAAAATGCGCAGAGAATGTTTTTTTTTTGTTTTATTATATACGGCCCGTATACAGTTATACGAGTCGTATACATGAGTATACGATTTGTAAAACGTATACGGCTCAATTGATTTATTTTTGTGGGTTTTTGATGTTAGGACATGTATACGGGCCGTATAACTATATACGGGCCGTATATATTGGCTTTTTTCAAGTATCACGTTTTATTCCCGTAAAAACACAATCATTCTAGGGTTTCTAAAACTCTTCATCACCTTTAACAATGTCGATAAACGTTGATCGGAACATGCCGCTTAAATCGGAGCACAGGTAGAGTAACGTTACCGATCAGTCCGTTGATGAAAACCTTAGCGATCGCAGAGATCTTCGTGTTGGTTATTTATCGATTCCGAGTAACTAGTAGAAGAACCTGCCACAAACAAGTTCTCCACAGTTTGTTATTCAGATCTCTGTTCGGTCATCTTTCCAAACTACAACACACGATACTTTTAATAAGCTGTCATAGTTGTCAAATTCGATTTCAACAAATCTTTTCATTCTCCTTCAATTTCTAAAACATTCTCTATTACATGAAGACGTGTCAGGTTCTTCTACTAGTGGTATTTTACTGAAGTATTGAAGATTGAGGCGGGCATTGTTTAAATCTGAATATAACTAGATGTTACGTGTATCAGCGTTGTTTATCACCCTGTGTGAGCATTGGAAACCCGACAAACAGTCTTGACAACTGTGACATTTTATCTATCTATGTGTGTCACATCCATCCTGTTATTGCAATCGATATGATTAATTTTTTCAGATTTTTTTCTAATTAGCGTTGTTAACTACCAAAAGAATGCATACACAAATAGTTCTAGTAGACGAAGCAAAGAGACCGTTGTGTATCTGAATCAGGTTCTCAAACAAACACTACCAAAGATGGGTTGGTGAAAAATACCGGAGCTGTTATCTCGGTTGTTCAGTACTCTCCTATATCAACTTGAACGGTTGATGGTTACAAGGATCGTTCTAATAGATTAAAGAGAATAAACCATTTTTTACCAATTTTCACTCCAGTAGTTGAAACTTGAGCGCAGGAATCAATTCAAAACCCTCACCCTCAAAAATCAACCAGAAACCAAAGGAAAAAAGGGCTGATAATGGCTGATGGTTCTTCGTTGAGGAAACCAAACGTAGACGGAGATGATAGGCCTGGTAACCGGAAGAGAAATCAATTGTAATTTTTTAGTTGCTTCTCTGGTTAAGTTTCTGAACCAACCGAAATCCACAAATTCCAACAGTTTCTTCATAGATTTCGTCCGGTTTCCAAACTCTTTCACACAAAGTTAATATTCACTGTGGTAGATGCAAGCATAAAGTTAGAAAAAATACTCAAGTTGAATGGACGATATGTATCAACAAATTGTGAGTGGGAATATGGCTATGAAGAATAGTATGGATAAACAATCACCGTATACGGGTTTTTATGCTAGTTATTCGGAATGTTTCGAATCATCACAGAAGACGTGTCGGGTTCTAGTGCTAGTAGTATGAGTCTGAGTCCATTGTGATAGATTAAAGAGAATAACCCTTTTTTTACCATTTTTTACCCATAGTATACGAGCCGTATAATAATATACGGCCCGTATACAACCATCGTATACATTGTATACGATCGGTAAAAATATTTTTTTACCAATGGTATACGGCCGTATAAACCGTATACGACTCGTATACATATGGTAAAAAATGGTAAAAACCTCTTTAATCTATTAGAACGATCCAATAAACCGCAAGAGAAATCAATTGTCTCAAACACTACTAAACATCTGCTTTCTGAATCTGAATGTTAACTTTTTAGTTGCTTATCCTTGTTAAGTTGTGTATTTACGAAGCTGACAAACACATTGGTATTTTCTCAAAATGTGCAAACTTGAAGAATCTCACATTAAAGGAGTTTGCAACAACGGGATCAGATGGTTTGAGTATCTTTCATCCTCGTTTGGCTAATCTCACACTTGAAAGTGACCACATTGGTATTTTCTCAAAATGTGCAAACTTGAAGAATCTCACATTAAAGATCTCTACAAAAACACTTCTACATCTTTTAACCACGATGGACTCAGACTCATGTTCAAGTAAGTGTCTAAAAATCTAAAAATTCAGGTTTACCTTGTAAATTTCTCAAAACAAACTCTCGTTTCTTCATCTTCATCTTCATTTGTTGAGAAACCATTATCTTATCTTTCAGAAGAGTTTGTATTGAACCAAGAATACTACAAACATTCTATACTTTGCAACGTATACAGGTGCAAGAGAATGGCGAGTTATTTTTCAGTTATTTCTGTTGAATCACAAATTCCATTGGTTAAACCAGAATCAGGTTCTCAATACAAGGATCGTTCTAAGAGATTAAAGAGAATACACCATTTTTTTACCATTTTTTACCCATAGTATACGAGCCGTATCATAATATACGGCCCGTATACAATCATCGTATACATGGTATACGATCGGTAAATTTGTTTTTTACCAATGGTATACGGCCGTATAAACGGTATACGGCCCGTATACATATGGTAAAAATGGTAAAATAAGGTCTTTCTTTCCATTTTTTAGTTGCTTATCTTGTTAAGTTTCTGAACCAACCGAAATCCACAAATTCCAACAGTTTCTTCGTGGATTCCGTCCGTTTTCCAAACTCGGTCATTCCTTGTGATACATGAACGTTGTATTCTTGTCTTTCAGAAGAGTGCTGTAATAGAGAAATCATCCTATGTCTTTTATCAACCGAAGAGGCAGCAAGGACAGATAATACTTCAATTGTCGAGAAACCATACGGTCAAGAAACTAACATCTTTTAATACTTCATTGCGTATGTGCTTGTGCTGTAGAAACCGGTGATGAATTTGTGTATCTAAATCAGGTTCTCTGCCTTAGATCGGTCATTCCTTGTGATACATGAACGTTGTATTCTTGTCTTTCTGAACCAACCGAAATCCACAAATTCCAACAGTTTCTTCGTGGATTCCGTCCGTTTTCCAAACTCGGTCATTCATTGCGTATGTGCTTGTGCTGTAGAAACCGGTGATGAATTTGTGTATCTAAATCAGGTTCTCTGCCTTAGATCGGTCATTCCTTTTGATACATGAACGTTGTATTCTTGTCTTTCAAGACAAGGATCGTTGGAAGGATTGTAGTAGCAGGACATTGGTACCACTGTGAAAATTGCATCAGGAGGGGAGAGAGTCTGATACAATAAGGATGTTGGGAATTAAACGCATGTACGTGACAAAATAAGGATGTTCGCATAAACATATATTCGTTTCATAACCTCCTCCTATAAATCAACCACAACCGACAAAGAGCCTGTATTAAAAGCCATCCTATGTCTTTTACCAACCGAAGAGGCAGCAGAAGACCTGTCGGGTTCTTCCAACATTCACGAACCACAATGGACTCAGATCTCTATTCGGTCATCTTTCCAAACTACAACACACGATAAGTTTAAACTTTATAGTGTGTGATTTGACCAGGAAATGATTGGAGGTGAAGGTTCAGTGCACGAAAAGTTTCTTACGAAATGTACGTGACAAAACAAATATGTTGGGAATTAAACGCATGTCCGTAATCCCGCGTTGATAGCTTCCGTTTTATTCAGACTCCTTACAACTCTCATCAAATGCCTCACCCTTCCTTTTATTCTATAAATATTAAATAAAGAATAACACCATGCCCGTAATCCCGCGTTGATAGCTTCCGTTTTATTACAGTCATACGACACGTTTTCTTGTTCTTCAATCTTTATTACTTGTTGATGTTTTATTTTGAGCACCTCACCACTCTAAAATATTTTAAAAATCAAAATTTCGTTCCATACGGGCCGTATACTGTTATACGGCCCGTATACACGTTCGTATACGACCAGTCAAACTTATTTACACATGGTGTATACGGGCCGTATACTGTTATACGGCCCGTATAGAATAAAACAACTTGACAAAGTCTGTGCCAGCAGACTTTGTCAGTTGTTTTTATTCTATACGGGCCGTATAACAGTATACGGCCCGTATACACCATGTGTAAATAAGTTTTCCCATGTGTTAATATTAGGACCCTTTATGAAATTGTATGTGTGAAGAAGAACAATTAAGAATAAGATAGCTAGGCAAGTTATTGTTTTGAGAGTTGAGAATCTGTAGATCTTAGTTGAGATCAAATCTGTAGATCTAATCTAGAAAAAGGTGCCCTTGCCCAAATAACTATAAGTGCCAAGACTTTGACTTTCATCTCAGCTATAAATACTATTTAGAGGTAAATTACACGAATGGTCCTTGGTATTTGATTTAAATTATGAATTTCGTCCACATACCTAGTTAGAGGATTCACATCTATATTATGTTTTTTACTCTATAATTACATTAAAAATCAGAGTTAATTGTCCGGATGGTCCCTGTGGTTTTACGTTTTTTCACGTTTGGTCCCCACCTTTTGGAAATAACATGTATGCTCCCTATGGTTTATCATGTTGTTACTCGGATAGTCCCCTGACATTTACTCAGGGGACTATTTGAGTAACAAAATGACAAACCATATGGAGCATACCTGCTAGTTCCAAACTAACTGACATCTACTCAGGGGAGGGGACTATCCGAGTAACAAAATAACAAACTATAGGGAGCATACCTGCTATTTTCAAAAGGTGAGGACTAAACGTGAAACCACATGGACCATCCGGGCAATTAACTCTTAAAAATCACTATGTTTTCTTTCTCCTTTTAATTAAATAATATTTCTTCTACTTTTATCATTACTTTTTTCCTTCTCCACTCACAACCGCTTTCAAAATATATTAAAAAATTACAGAGGGTGAATAACGCCCCCTCAAATATACATAAGAACAGTAACATTTTTTTCTCCTCCACTTACATCCACTTTTTATAATATAAAGAATACACTTACAATTTTGATAAAAGAGATGTAAATGCTCTTAGTATGGTTAGTTAGCTTCAAGGCCTACATGGCTACTTAGTAAATTACCTTTTTGAATAAACATAAATGGGCAAAGTGCAATTTGCATTCTAGTATTTTATGGGTGGCATTAAGTTGAGTCCCTAGATGAAACCTTTGGAAGATTGAGTCCCTATACTTTGAAAAGCGCCACACTTTGATCCTTGTGGCCAACTGAGTTGGTTTTATCCGTTAAAAACTAACAGGCATGGGGTAAACTGCCATTTCACCCCGATCCTTTTCATTATCCACCACCAAACACAACACTACCATCCACCACCACCACCCCTCGGTCATACATTCACAGAAGAAATGTGATTGTGCCTTTTGAACAAAAATCGTATCATCCTTATTATTACCCACCCATCTTGTTCTTGTTTAGTTTGTTACATAAACACCATATGCAGGGGTGGTATACCCACATTAACAACCGAGTGCAAACCCTCCACACCTTTAGAATTATCTCCATACAGATCATCTTCTTCCATTTGAGTGATGTTGTGAGTATTTGTAACTTCAATCAAGGAATTGGTACCCGAATGGACATGAACATGATCTTCAATAGGCATTTAGGGATCAGCTTCTTCACCTTTATTTTCTTCCAAACTAGTACATTCCATCAAGTGGATAACAGTGTTGCATGGGCAAACCAAAACCCATCCATAAACATCCAACATCTAGATCTGGCCACCCAGCTCTCAGCATTATTGCAGAGAGGAAACTCATGCCTCTTGGCTCATGAAACAACAAGCCCTGCTCACTGCCGTGTACACACAAATGTGCTCCCAGACACCACAACTGGGTCACCCGACTGCACGTGCATTAAATACAACTCTCCATCCAGCAACCGCGCACAGTCACACATGTCGGTCATGCGAGTGTAAGTCGACGAGAACACATAATTCGAGACGTTCAGAACAGTGGTGGTACTACGTGAAAATTTATGCAAGGACATCCCTCCATGCACATGCGCAACCACGAAAGATCCTCGATGCCTAGGATAAGCGTATAATGAATATTGATGACACGTATTACCGCATCAACAATCATACGTATGATACGGCTGATAACACATGCGTCTATACCACCAGAGAGTACTAGATAGCCATGCTACTTACAAGTCTCCTATTACCGCAACTTACAATCCAAATGCCGAAGACGACTATACGTTGGTGTATAGACTAGTGGCGGTCATAGAACAGTCGAAGTTCATTCGAAAATCGTTTTGGTTCTGTTGGAGAAAGCAAAGCTCCCACCCAACGGTGGAAATTTTATAGGCTTGTTTGATCCAGACGACCATATCCGACTATTTACAAGTGCAAGCTTAGTCGGTAGTTAGACCCATCTTATGTGGTGCCACCTTTTCGTCCAAACTCTTACTGGCGCGGCTCGCGCAATGTTCGACAATTTACCTGTCGGAAAGATAGAGTCATGGAAAAATATGCAAGCCAAATTTTTCAACACTTCAGCCAACAACGTCTATTTGTCGCAGAGACAATGAAGGCATCGAGAACTTCATTACGAGATTCAACAAAGAGTGCCTAGAGATAGGCGAAGTCAGTGGAAATTTGATGTGCGCACACTTCTATAGCGCAGTACGTTGTCACAAACTTATCCACACCATTTTCGGTAGAGATGGCGTACCCAAGTCATGGGATAAAATTATGATAGCTGCAAAGTCTACGCACTTACTATAAGGGCCCTCACCGACGGAAAGCTCCCACAATACAACAACCACTGAGAACACGATGAGCTCGACAAAAAGGGCAGAAATTCTACCTGGAACCGCACACAGCTTAATAGTCATGTAGAAGAAAAACCCAGCACGCTAATCGATGGTTGTCACCTGATTTCTCTACTCAGTGACATGGATGTGGTCAAGCAAGAAAACAAGTAGAAGAATTAGACCCCGCTCACAAAAAGTCTGATGGAGATCCTTAGTACTGAAAACCACACATTCAAGCCGGCGCAAGCTATGCGTAACAAGAAGGGCCAAGACCCGAATCACTACTGTGAATACCATGAAGATAACGGCTATACCACAGACAACTCTTATAGTTTGCAGATGAAAATTGAAAAAGCTTTGAAGAATGGGAAGCTCACGCACCTAGTGCAAAATGTTTGAAAAGAGACGCACCAAATCGAGCACAAAGATGAGGGTTCAAGTAACAAAAAGATTAGCAACTTGGAAACTCACATTATCCAAGGTGGACCGAAGAAACCCAAGAAAAACAATCACAAGAACAAGAAGCGACAACACCCGCTGACTAAAAATTGGCGCAAGCAACAGGTCACTTTTCCCGTGGTGCGCGGTGGTCCTAGGGGAGGCGCCCACTAGTCATCAAAAGAGTGATAGGCCATTACCGATCATATTATGTCTTTGTTGATGGTGGAAGCACTGCTGACATTATTTATGAACAGTGCTTCAACCAATTCGAGCAGGAAAACAAAACCAAACTTGAACCCATCGACATACCACTGACTGGATTCTGCAACGAACCTGTTCTGCCGCTCGGCCAGATCTTATTCCTAGTCATGCTCAATGATGACAAATATTCAAGAACTAAAATAGTGAACTTCATGGTACTGCTCATGCACGCCCGTCATGACATCTTGTTAGGAAGGGAGTGCCAAGGAAATTTTCAATATGGTGATGTCAACCCCCCCCCCCACTCTACAATCGGTTTTCCAACTGAACAGGGGTTGTGTTCGTCTATGCAAAGAAAGAGTGCATCGTTAATGAAGAGGCACACCCAACAAAGGTCACAAAACCCACACCGAGGACTAAACCCAAGATATAGGTTCTCAATTCAAAGTATCTGAAATAGAGAATCACTCTGGGACCCACAATGTTAGAAAACATACTTTCTCACTTGAAGAAACTTTTTTTCATAAACAAAGATATCTTCGCCTGGACGCACGCCGACATTGTTAGCGTCCCACGAGAACACAGTTTAAACACCTTTCCTTCTGTTGAGTCGGTCATACAAAGAAAATAAGCCTTGACATGGAGAAGACCCAATCAACGAATTAACAAGTCACTAACCTCCTTAAAGCAGGAATCCTCCGTGAAGTCAGGTATCAACATGGGTCGCCAATCCCGTCATGGTTCTTAAATCAAACGGTAGTTGGAGCATGTGTTTCGATCATAAGGACCTAAATAAGGCATACCCCAAAGACTACTACAACCTTCAAGAAAGTGACAAGAAGGTAGATTCTCTCGCACCCTTTAGATGGAAGTGTTTCCTCGATCGCTACAAAGGTTATCATCAGGTGCAGATGGCCCCGGGAGACGAAGACAAAACGTAATTCCGCACCGAGATCTCCGATTAGAAAACAACAACCCCCCTTTGAATTCAATCATCATTACCTCCATCAACAAATCCATCATCCTCCATTGATCTTCGATGAATCTCAACCGTCCAATCTCCACCACAACCAACAAAAACTCCGTGACGTCTTATAAAAACTCACCGGCTCACCGCCGATCTCCACCTACTCACCGGCTCACCGCTGATCTCTGTTCTTGTTCTGCTATTTGAAACCCCAACCAAAGCAGATCTGCAAGTTTTAAACAAAATCAAAGTCGATAATGGTGGTGGTAGTAGCGCCGGTAATGGTGGGGTTTCAAATAGCAGAACAGAGATGTGGATTTGGTTGGGGAAGAAAGGGTCTAGTGAGAGTGTGTGTTAAGAGAGAGATTTGGTCATAAATATATATATATATATATATATATTAGTTTTTTTTATTACACTATTTTTATTTAAACTGCTAAAAAGACTAAACTACCCTTATATAATAGGACTTAACTGAAAATTTTAACCTGGTTAGTGTCAAAGGACCTAAAGTGTAATGGTTTTAACAAAGAAAAGACTGTGACTGTAATTATTAAAGTTAAAGGGTATCCGTTGCAATTCAATACAAATATAAAGAACGAAAAGTGTAATTTACCATTTACTATTATTAAAACCAATAACCATTACCCCATCCAGATCCCCAATTCATGTCTCAATTCAATACAAATATAAAGAACGAAAAGTGTAATTTACCATTTACTATTATTAAAACCAACAACCATTACCCCATCCAGATCCCCAATTCATATCTCTATCTTCTTCTTTGAATATCATCTTCATCAATGATCATCATCTTCATGATCATGAAGTGGAAATTGAGTGTAGCAAATGAAAATCGAGTATAGCACATTCTGAAGACAATGATTTTTCCAGGGGCAACTTGACTAATGTGAAGGTTATGAGGTTTACTAGATGACAAGATCCATTACAATGGAGGTGAAGGTGTTCGATGTGGGTGCAGTGAAGGTGTTGTCGTTTTGGTCAGAAGTAACCCCGTGACCTTCACAACATCGTCATCTCTGGCAGTCTCCATAACCGTCGGAAGTAACCCGTCATACCAAGTCAGCTCTGGCACTACCAACGTGATGTCTTGTCGTTTTGGTCAGAATAATCTAGTCAATGATGACCTGCAACTTCATCTTGGATCTGGGTGTTAGATCCCGGTATTTTGAAGTTCAAAGCGAGATGAGGGTGTGGTAGTACCATGGGTGTGATGTGCCGAGTGATTACAGTTTACCGACAATGAATTTAGACAGAGACATAGTTGCAGGTTTGGTGTTGGTCAGTTTGATGCCATTTATCCAAAGGTGTGTGTGAAAGATTTGGTGTTCTTCATTTTAAACGATATGGAAGGTTTGAACGAGTCAAACATCCACAGATATGTGGGAGACTTCAAAATGATTTTTTACTCTTTTTGGAAAGCACTCAATTATAAAAGTTTCATGGGTCTCGTCATTTGTTGATCCAATTGACAAAGAGATCCATAACGTTAGTTAATTGTTATCTTTAACTATTTACATTTATAATTCATCTTATTTAGTTTGTTTAAGTTTTCATGGATGTTGGTGTCAGGGTAGCTTACATTTAGTTGATTAATCTTACAATAATCTGATTATTTCAATGTGATACACATTTTGGGCCAAAGTTTTACCAAATTACACTCTCATTAAATATTCATGATAATTGACTTATTCCTGTTCCCCCAAACATTGACAAGTTGGATACATAACAAGAATGAAGAAAATGAATCGCATTTGCAGAGATTACATGGAAGAGTAAGTTTCGCACTTGCACTTTTCGTCCCTGAAGGATATTATAGTCATTTAATTAATAGATCCAGTAACGTTGAACTAACTGACATTTACAAAAAGAACATTATTGATTCTAACGGACAACCACAGAGACTTGATTGGTCGTTTTTTTTTTCAAATGAGAGATGTATATGCGATTTGGTGTAAACGATAGATACTGAAATTGTACTTTACTCTTTTGTCAATTATAAACCTTTTAGGGTCGTGGGGTTTCGACAGCAAAAGGGTGAATTGTAACATCTTAATCATGAGCAGTGAACAAGGTACGAAGTCATTGATTATTTGTTGTGCTCTTCAATTTGCTGCTTATGTTGCATTTACATAGGTTAATATTTTTATTAACACATTGTAGGGTTCAATTCCGTAGATATATCATACACTTAAACAGTGTTCTGGTAGATTGATTCTATTCTCTTTTGTTTGATCTATGAATGTGCTTTTTATCTTTTATTGAATGAAATACTATTCACTGTATCAATTGTGAGGTTTGGTTAATACCAAGAGGGTTAAAACGGTATCTTTGATCATCCAACCTTTAATTCAGCTCATAAAGTTGTTGGTGCATACGTCTGTCGACTTCGTCTTGTATCGAGTCGTGTAATAAAATAGATGAAACAAGTCACGAACAAGCCAGTTCAAACGAAGTGGATAGTTCAAACGAACTGGACATTCAAACGAAGTGGCCAGTTCATACGAACTGGACCAGTTCGTATGAACTGGAGGTGCTTGTTCAAACGAAGTGGGATTAGTATAAATAGTGGACTTGTTGTTTTCATTTGAAACTTTGGCATTTCCGGTGGCGAAGCTCTGCCGAGGTATCTCCAGACCGTGTAAAACTTTCATATCAATACAAGAGATAGATTAAGTGATTCTAGTGTGTATATAGCTGAAATATCACTGATACGTTTGATTCCGCCTCTCGTATTGGACGAGATCTCTTCTGAACGACTCGTTTGGTCGTGCAAACGATCCTACAAGTGGTATCAGAGCTCAGGAGGAAGTGCTCTTGCTATTTCAGCCGATATTCTCCGATAAATTCTGCTTCTACACCTTTCTGTCACGTATTTTCAAAATTAACCGAAATTTTCTGGATAAAATGACTTGATTTTCAAGTATATTGTGCGAAATTGTATTTTAAATAATCAGTGAAAGTTTTAGACCTTAAAACATATTAAAACTCAATCATTTTGGTCAAAAACCAACCTGTTCGTTTGAAAGTGTTTCATTACATACGAACAGAACTTCGATCTCAGATCTACGACGATTCAGCAGACAATATTGAACGGAAATCATATCATTGTGATCGGAATTCACTGTAGAACAATCCTTGAACATATCAGATTCTATTTCAACCGAAAACTTGATCAATTTGTTAAAAGATATCCCGTTCGTATGAAGTGTATAATCCAGTTCGTTTAAAAAGGTCATACGAAGTGACCTTCAGTTCGTTTAAGAGATTCAGTTCGTTTGTTTGTCTGTCAGGTCGTCTGAAATAGTATTTTGGTCGTTTTGAGCTTTAGTCCGTTTGAAAAGGACAGTTCGTTTGAGCAGTTCACACGATCTCAGTTAAGTTCAGGTCGTTTAAGACAACCAGTTCGTCTGAAGGGTCATACGAAGTGACCAGTAACTCGTTTGAACTTCAGGTTCGCGTGAAATCTAGTTCATTTCAACATCAGTCCGTTTGATAGGTTTGATTCGTTTGAAGACTATCAGTTCGTTTGAACTTACCTCGTGTGAATCTTAAGTCGTCTGAATCATAGTTCGTCTGAAGTCGTCAGTCCGTTTGAAAGCTTTTCAGTTCAGTTCGTCTAAACTTCAGTCTGTTTAAAGATCAGTTTGTTTGATATGGATAACAGGTTGCATGTGAAAGTGTCGGCCTATTTGATTGAGTTAGTTGTCAAATTTTGAGGTCCAATAAAATTCCTTGGATAGTTGAAATTGTCGGCCACTTTCAATTGAATATATCAGGCCCATGAGCTTGATATCAGTGTCCAATTTGAAGGCCCAATGAGATTTTAAATGTATGCTTTAAAAGTCTTCGAGTTGTCAGTATACTGAAGTCGTTGAAGTGATAAAGGTCAAATAGAAGTAATTGGGTTATATAGTTTGTCGGTTTAAGTGGAATTAAAGGCCCAATGAAAGAGTCTTGAAAGTTGGTGAAATTTGAGCATGTGAACATATGATAGTGTAGTAAATGTTGTCGGTACATGTGAATTGTTATTAATACATTTCGGTCCAAGTGTTTAATCATAAGAGTTGTCGGCTTAGTGGGTTTGTAGTCAGCCCATCATACATCTTCAGCCTACTAAAGTCAAGTTTGGTTAGATCATTAATTGTGTTGTCAGCCCAAGTATTTCAACGGCCCAAGGTTTAAGTCAGTTCACACCAAATTCAATTCACATCAATATTTAGCCCAAGTCCAAGTTTCAACATTATAAAGTTCTCGGCCTAATCATCATTGTGTATTGTCAGTCCAAGCAAATTCATTCAGTTTGCAGAATACATTAAACGAGTCCAAAATTTCTTCGACACAAGTCCTAGATTGATTCAATCGTCAATACATTTTTACGTATTCTATCTGTTTATTAAACTGATTGTTTGTTTGTTTGTTTCAGGTGTTTCACGAGGTGAATCATTTCATTTGAAAGGGGATCTAGTTTGACCTTAATATTTCACTTAACGGGATTGTCTTGAAAAACACGTTACCAAATCATGGATACCAATGTCTTTAATATGACTAAAGAAACATTTGATAGAATAAATATATTAAAGAAAGAATTTGATACATTTTCAGGTTGTCCAGGAGAAAGTACAAAGAGTATCATTGAGAGGTATAGTCATCTTGTTCGCTCAATGTCTAAGAAGGGTATTCAGAAAAAACCAAAAGAATGAGTTTAGAGATTAGCCAATTCCATACCTCAACAAGAATGGAGTACATATCTATTGGATTTAAAAAGAACTGGAGAATACTCTAGATTGTCAATTTGTCAATTCATTAAGAAGCTTGAAGAACAAATGGAGAGCAATGATGTGAATAAGAAGAATCAAGAAGAAAAATTCGTTTCATCCGATGAAAGTTCCGAAAGAGCATTAGTGTTTGATCAAACACCATCTGATTCTGGTTCTTCGGATGATAGTTCTGACAAATCAGATCGCCTGGAGAAGCTGAAGGAGAGACGTGCAGCAAAAGAACAGAATCAAATGAAGACTGAAAGTGTTGATGAGAAGATTATTGAAGCAGAAAAGGTGACTGAAGCTGAGAAAGTTGTTGAAGTTGAAAAAATCATAGAGATCGAAAAGATTGTTGAAGTCACAAAACCTTGTCTTAAATGTTCAGAATCATGCAAACAGTGTATAGAAAAAGATGAGAGGTTTAGTGAGTCAGAAAAGATGAAAGAAAAGTTGTTGTTTGATGTAAAGAATTTGAAAAAGTCGTATGATGTTTTGAACAGAACTGTGAATAATTTGGAAAAGACAAACACGGAAAGAGAAAAAGCTTTGAAGATGCTAAATGCTACCATGATGACAAAGCAGAAAGAAATCAACTTGTACATTGAAGAGTGTGCAAAGTGGAAGAAAGAGTTGGATAGTGAAGCAACTGAGAATGAAAGAATCAGAAGATTACTGCAAAGCTACAAAGGTTGTGACTACATAATTGATAGAGTTTATCCAACAGTTGAAGGATTTGAAGCGTTTAAAGATGAAGAAATAAAGCCAAAGAAGAAAAAGGATACTGGTAAGAAACAGGGTGTCTGTTATAATAAGTGTCCGCCTCCGATTTGGGAAGGGTATTCGCCTAGAAAACCGAATGAGGAAGAACTAAAACAGGCGGTCAATATTAAGTTAGAATCCGAGATAACCGATGTTTTACCAGAAAATATTGACGTCACGTTCACAGCGTCCGACACAGATCATGAGTCCGAACTGATAAAACGAGTGGTCGATCAGGTGTTGGATAAGGATGAGGAGTCAGAGTCAAAGTCCGAGTCCGAAAGTTCGTGTCAGTCAGTAGGGAGTTTGAGTTCGTCCGAAAAGAGTTCAAAATCGTCGGGAAAACGGGTTTATAGTAAAGAATTTTTGCTATCAAAATCTAATTTGAATGATGAAACATTTGAAGTTGTGTATACTTTGAATGATTCGGACAAATTATATTTTGATAAAGAGTTTCCAATAAGAGGTGTTAAAACTGATTTGATAAAAAACGTTTTCAAACTAACAGAAATTAATATTTCTGAAATAAAAGATGAAAATCTTAATGTAAAACCTAAATTTTACACCTCAAGAGTTCAACAACGTTTGAACAAGAAAAAGGGTTATAATTCTGGTTCTGGTTTTCAAAAGAAACCAAACCACAATCGTAGCTACAAAAAGAAAGGACTTGGTTTTATTCCTCCAGAAAACTATAAAAATGAAAAATTTTCTAAAATAAATACAAAATTTGTTTCAGGTCCGTCTGCTGAGGAAGAGAAGAAGAGCTCATTTTGGAGACAAACAAATCAAGAATTTTTTGCTGAGAAGGAAAAGAATGGAGCTTATCAGAAGAAACCAGAACCTGTTTCCGATGCAATGAAGCTGGTCACATTGCATGGAACTGTCCGAAAGCGACAAACACAAAACAGGGAGTTTTTGGAAAACTGAAAGAAGTTGTTGTTGATAAAACCGAACCACCAACTGAAAAATTTAAAATTTTCAAAAATTCAACATTTGAAGTTGGTGAATGTTCGAAGAGATTTTACAAGCGAAGTGTGAAACTTGACAACCAAAAATGGGTTGTTAAGAAATCAGAAGTAAAATATGGTGATGAATCTGATTCCACAAAATCAGAGGAGTCACAGTTTGATGAGAGTGATGAAAACTCAGTTCCTTCAATGAATGATGAGAGCTTTCCACCATTGAGGAGTGAAAATTTTAAAAGAAAACCTAGAAAGTCTGAAATCTCAAATCAGTTTTATTCTGAGAAGGATAATTTTGATGTTGAGAAAGCATTTAATGGAAATGTGAAGAAAATTTTCGGAAAAATGGTTGAAGGGAAAGTAAAAGGGGTAAAGGAGTTTTATGCTAAAAAGAAAGCAACTTACACTCCAACTGCTTCTGAATTGAAAACACCCAAGGCTGGTCAGGCTTGGGTGTACATTTTCTTTGCTTGAAAAACCTGACTTGCCGGAGATCCCAAATTTGTAATCGTGGATCAGGAATCGGCATCATTCATGTTTTATGAGTTTGTATGGAAAGTTCTTAAAATTGTTAAAATTTACAGGTTAATGGACTACGCCGGAGCTTCCAGGTTGGTAAGTGCGAAGCAGGAATCGGCATTTTGAATATACATACAAGTGATATTATTTGGTTATTTTTACAAATGGGACAGGTTGCTTAATTGCAAAACGGTAAACCAGGGACATTAATTTGTACTTGATTTACTACATTTGATAAAGAACAAAATGATGAACCATATCCCCGTACTTAAACAAGTGGTAAACCTACAAATGGTTTAAAATCAACAAAATTTATTTTCCGGAAAAATCATTTTGGTAAAAACAAACTTAAGTGTTTTGAAATCATAATGAGAAAATAGTTTTGTGTAAGGGGGAGTTCTGATTGTTTATGCCAAGTGGATGGCGAATTGAGGTGATTTGATATCAGTTGTCACTTTATTGTACAGTTTGTTTTCAAATTCCTAAAATGTGTTTGCATTTTAGGGGGAGTAGAAGTTTTTCAGAAAATACAAAAACATTTGAAAATTTGAAAAATACAAAAACATGATAAAATTCAAAAATGAGTTTTTGTTGCATAGAAGAGGAAATGATAGTACATCAGTAGACAGTTACAGTATGCTAAAGAAATGTAATGTTAATAGCGTTAAACAGTCTTACTGATGATATGCCGATAGGTTTTTACACATTTAGTAAACTTTTTCGGGATATAAACATAAATTCAAACTTGCTTATTTCGTGGGGAACACTACTTGGATATATAGGTAACCCCTGAAATCTCGTTTGAAAGGTCCCTCTTTCTGAGATACTAGGTCTTTATGCTCAGTGATATCTGGGGTATTATCCCGGGACTTCTGCTGAAAGAAATTTCTGACCTAGTCCCCGGAGAATACTTTCTGCATATGCATTGAAATATAAGCGCCGCCCTCAGCAAATTGATGAAACAATAAAATTGATAGTCATTGCTGTGGTAATCAAAAGATCCTCTAAAGGGGACACACCAAAAGTCGAAGCCGTCATCTCTCTGCCTATCGAAAGATCGACCTGAGCTCTCACGGCCCTCGCAATTTAACCCCTTACAGATATCATCTGTGGTATACTCACCTGTAAGACTGAATATTGGGATATGGATACGGGAGTATATTCAAGAGGTGGGACACATGAATGAGTTTAAATTCTTAAAACACCTAACTCATATCCTGAATCAGTTGAAATTTATGTGAGAATTTAAGTGGATCAGTATATCGGCAATCTAAGTGAATTGTTTAATTCTTAATGTGTAACTAAGCTCAATGGTACTTGTGACTTGTCAAAAACTGATATGATCCTCTTGCACTAACTCACAAAAATAGTGTCTGTAAATATTTCTTTACTGCATTTCTTTACATTCAAAAATTCAAAAAGATTTTCAGTGTGTTTTAGCATAATTTTTGAAAAATCCAAAAAGATTTTCGACAACTGATATTGGAGAACTGATTTTCAAAATTTCTAGTGCTAAACATGATGAGCATGTGGTGTGGGGGAGTGTGTGTATAAATGAGAAAAGATTTTGAATATTTGTCTACATGTGGTTCATCAGTTATTAAATTTGTTAAATCATCTTGAATAAATTTGAGGGAGAGTTTGGTTGTATAAATTTTGTAAAATGTTAAATTTGTGAAAATTTACTTTTGGGTAGAGGATGTGCAGGATAGCCTGGATTCTGAAGTCTGAGTATAGAGCCAGGTCATGATCCTGATTCTGTGAAAGTCAAATTGCAATCAACATCCGAGGAAAGATTGTTCGAGGGGAGTCTGTTGATGCTGAAGAGGAGAAAGAGATAAAGTTTTAAGGATGCTTACATTGTCAGATACTTTGGAGAGAGCTTGAAGACTGATCAAGACTGAAGATGTTCTGAAGGCATACCGAAGACTCGTCAACATCCGAGGGGGAGTCTGTTGGTGCATACATCTGTCGACTTCGTCTTGTATCGAGTCGTGTAATAAAATAGATGAAACAAGTCACGAACAAGCCAGTTCAAACGAAGTGGATAGTTCAAACGAACTGGACATTCAAACGAAGTGGCCAGTTCATACGAACTGGACCAGTTCGTATGAACTGGAGGTGCTTGTTCAAACGAAGTGGGATTAGTATAAATAGTGGACTTGCTGTTTTCATTTGAAACTTTGGCATTTCCGGTAGCGAAGCTCTGCCGAGGTATCTCCAGACCGTGTAAAACTTTCATATCAATACAAGAGATAGATTAAGTGATTCTAGTGTGTATATAGCTGAAATATCACTGATACGTTTGATTCCGCCTCTCGTATTGGACGAGATCTCTTCTGAACGACTCGTTTGGTCGTGCAAACGATCCTACAAAAGTAAACTGCAATTACTGATTTCACATCCTTATTCATTTGATCATAACTGACAACCAGTTATGTTTCAGTATGCCTCTATGGTGTTCGATGTAAAGCCTGAGTGAAGTAAAATGATCAAATTCGATAGAAGGAACAATCTTTTTCATAGCTTAGTGCCCTGTTGGTTCGGTTCTGTTCAAAACATAAAGGAAAACATGAAAACATACCTGTTACAGCAGACAGTGCGTTGGAGAATCCGGTAATGGAGTTCGACATGCTTGTCATCGTGATCTGGTTCCTCCTTAGGGTGCTAACTGATGATGGGGACTAAGAGAACCGACAAGGGAATCGGTTTAGGAGAGGAGGTTGATGATGTTATGCTTATGGGTTTTTGTGTCTAAGTGTGTAACCCCTCAACCTTAGCATAAGACTCCTTTATATAGGCACACAGGAGGAAACCTAATTAGTTAATAAGGGTAATATGGTCCATCAACAATTACCAACTAATTATTTAATAGGTTATTATATATTTTGATCTATATTATGTAAATGATTATAATGGGTACTAGATTAAATATTAAACATAATATATTTAATCTTACATTCTCCCACTTAGCCGAGTAATCATTTACTATGAGTATTAGATAAGCCTGATCAGGAGTTAACACTCATTTTAGCCTTAAACAAGTACTATAGCAGAGAAATACAGCCGTTGAATCATTATGCGACTCAGGACCCCCATTAATCATACTATAGCCTTAATTTAAAACCTAATCGTCATGATCAAAATACGCGTAAGCCCTTTGTTTGATTTGTAACTTTATTTGTCTATATGCCATTATACCGGTTGAACATATTCTAACAGACATACAAAATCAAACTGAGGAAATTTCATTAATCATAAAACATAAGCTAGTACAATATGCTCAAATAAGGTCTTTACTAAATCCCATATTCCGAACATGTTCTTCGTAAACCTTAGGAGGGAGACCTTTAGTCATCGGATCTGCAAGCATATTCTTAGTACTAATATACTCGATACAAAGATTATTTTCCTCAACTCGTTCACGTACGAACAGATATTTTGTATCAAGATATAAACCAGCTCCAGTCGAACTGTTACTGTTCGAGAAACTAATGGCAACTGAATTATCACAGTAAAGCTTCAATGGTCTAGAAATGGAATTAACTATTTTGAGTCCAGTGATCAGATTTCTAAGCAACATTCCATGACAGATTGCGTTATAAACAGCAATGTACTCTGCCATCATTGTGGAAGTTGTGGTCAACTGTTGTTTATGACTCTTCCATGAGATAGGGCCGCCTGCTAACATAAAGATAAAGCCCGAAGTGGATTTCTTGTCATCTTTGCACTTGGCAAAATCAGAATCAGAATAGCCCACCACTTCTAAATGATCACTTCTTCTATAAGTCAGTTTATAGTCTTTCGTCCCTTGCAGATATCGAAGTACCTTCTTAGCTGCTTTCCAGTGATCTAGGCCAGGATTAGTCTGATAACGGCCTAGCATTCCAGCAATATAAGCGATATCTGGGCGAGTACAGACTTGAGCATACATCAGGCTCCCGACTACTGACGGGTAAGGTATCTGGCTCATTTGCTCCTTCTCAACCTCTGTTGTCGGACACTGGAATGAACCGAAAACATCTCCCTTAACTACTGGAGCGACGGAGGGTTTGCACTGTTGCATGTTGTAACGCGTAAGGACACGATCTATGTAAGCCCTTTGGGACAATCCTAAGATCCCTTTGTGTCTATCTCGGTGAATTTCGATGCCAATGACGTAAGAAGCATCTCCAAGATCCTTCATGTCGAAGTTATGCGAGAGTAACCGCTTCGACTCATGCAACATGTCTAAACTATTACTTGCCAATAGAATATCATCTACGTAAAGGACAAGTATAGTAAAGTCGCTCCCACTCATCTTGAGGTAGGTGCATTGATCCACTTGATTCTTCATAAAACCTTGTTTCTTCATGACTTCATCAAACTTGAGGTACCACTGACGTGATGCTTGTTTTAACCCGTAAATGGATTTCTTCAACTTACAGACTAGATGCTCCCGACCTTCAGGTTTAAAGCCTTCAGGCTGCTTCATGTAAACATCTTCGTCTAGGTCTCCGTTAAGGAAAGCGGTTTTAACGTCCATCTGATGTAACTCTAAATCAAAATGAGCTACTAGGGCCATGACGATCCTTAATGAATCTTTACGAGAGACAGGTGAAAATGTCTCTTGATAATCAATTCCCTCTTTCTGAGTGTAGCCCTTTGCAACCAATCTCGCTTTATAGCGTTCAACGTTCCCATTCGGATCCAGTTTTGTTTTGAATACCCATTTACATCCTACGGATTTGGCTCCGTTGGGTAATTCTACCAAATCCCAAACGTCATTTTTCTTCATGGATTCAAGCTCTTCAATCATTGCTTTATTCCATTCAGAAGACTGATCACTGCTAATGGCTTCATTATAAAAGATAGGATCATTGAGCTTTCCGGGATCCATTTCAGTCAGGTAGGTAACATAATCATCCCAATTAGTAGGCCTTCTTTGCCTAGATGACCTCCTGAGTGGATTATCGGGTTCAGCGTTGTCTTGGTTTTGAGCGTTTGATGTGCCTTCGTTATGAGGTATAATGGGTTCTGATTGTAGAGGTGAATTTGCAGTTGGTGCAGTAGCTTCAGGTACAGTAGTTGCATTGGGTACAATAGGAGTAATCGGAGTAATGGTAAGCGACGAGTCTCTCCCCCCCCGCATCTTGTACTTCTTGCAATTCTTTGTAAGGGTTAGTACTGCTCCCACTGACCTTGAAATCCTCCAGGAACGCAGCACGCTAGGTTTCAACAATACGGGTGACATGGGAAGGACAATAGAAAAGATAACCCTTAGAGTTCTCAGGATACCCGATAAAGAAACAGGTAACTGTTTTAGGGTCAAGTTTCCTTAGGAAAGGATTGTAAAGTTTTGCTTCAGCAATGCAACCTCATACTTTCATATATTTAAGACTCGGTTTCCTTCCTGTCCAAAGTTCATAAGGAGTTTTAGGGACAGACTTAGAAGGAACTCTATTGAGTATATGAACAGCTGCTTTTAACGCTTCAGTCCAGAGAAATAATGGTAAATTAGTGTTGGCTAACATACTACGCACCATGTTCATAAGGGTACGATTCCTTCTTTCAGCGACACCATTCTGCTGAGGTGTACCAGGCATGGTGTATTGGTTCACAATCCCCTGGCCCTTACAAAACTCATAAAATGGACCAGGAGCTTGTCCCACATCAGTATGTCTTCCATAATATTCACCGCCTCTATCTGATCTCACAACTTTAATCTGACGATCTAATTGCTTTTCAACTTCAGCCTTATAATCTTTAAAAGTTGTAAGAGATTCAGACTTCTCCTTAATAAGATACAAGTACATGTAACGAGAATAATCATCAATAAAAGTGATAAATGAAGTATGTCCTGTTATACCAGCGATTTGGTAGGCACCACTAATGTCAGTGTGAATGAGTTCTAATAAATTAGAGCTCCTAGTGGCACCTTTCTTATTCGCTAATGTCATTTTACCTTTAAGACATTTGACACATGTTCCAAAATCAGATAAATCGAGAGGAGGTAAGACTTCATCCTTTACAAGATGATTCAATCGTTCTTTTAAAATGTGGCCTAAACGCTGATGCCACAACATGGATGAAGTTTCTAAGTCTCGTTTCTCTTTCATCTTTGTGAGTGATTCATTAACGTTATATGACAACAAAGATTTGGAAAAGTTATCTTCTAGTTCTAATCTATAGAGACCACCATCCAGAATACCAGTACCATAAAGAACAGAATCATAGAGGATAGAGAGTTTGCGATGACCATGGGAAACAATAAAACCGTCCATGTCTAACTTTGGTCCTGATACAAGGTTCCGAGTCACCTCAGGAACATATAAGGTATCATAAAGTTTAATACATAAACCAGTTTTCATAACTAATTGTAATGTTCCAATGGCCTTCACTTCTAATTCTCGATCATCCCCAACCTTAAGCGTTCTTTGGTTTCTTTCCAGCTTCCGGATTGTAAGGAATCCCTGAGTTGAATTGGTAACATGAACCATAGAACCAGAATCAAACCACCAAGAATTAGCAGGAACACTTAAATTATAGGACTCAAGTATCATAAAATAATCGTTACCTTTCTTAGCCAGCCACTCCTTGAAATCAGGGCATTCCTTCTGCATGTGTCCTGTCTTTTTACAGAACTTGCAGCGGATACTGCCTAAAGAGTTCTTAGAGCTGGAAGGTGCACTTGTATTAGGATTAGGGTTAGGCCTTTGGACTTTAGAAGCATCCTTCCTTTGATAATTGTTCTTCCTTTTCTTAGAGTTGGAAGTGGTGAAGTTAGCAACATCAGTAGTGCGATCCATCCTCATACGCTCTTCCTCCTGTACGCACATAGCGACCAGCTCACTCATCGTCCATTTGTCCTTCTGAGTGTTGTAATTGATCTTAAATGCCTCAAAGGACGAAGGAAGCGAAGTAATGATGAAATGAACAAGGAAACCATCACTGATTTCCATTTCCAGCCCCTTCAGCTTATTGGCCATGTCATTCATCTTCATGATGTGCTCGCGAATGCCGCTCCTCCCATCATACTTAGTTGTCACCAGCTTGAGAATAAGAGTACTAGCATGTGCTTTAGACGTCCCTTTGAACTGCGCCTCCACATGTTCCAAGTAGGTTTTAGCATCGTCAGAATCAGGAATGGCTCCTCTGATTGCATTACTGATGGACTGCTTCATGAACATGAGAGACATGCGGTTACACCTAGTCCATTTGTCATGAGTCAACTGGTCAGCAGCAGTACTTTGTGGAGTAAGGTCCGCTGGCTTCTTCTCTCTTAGAGCATAATCGAAATCCAGCAGCCCAAGAGTAAGCATGAGAGCATCCTTCCATGCGGCAAAGTTATCACCAGTCAAAGGTGGAATCCCGCAATTTGGCGCTGATAGTGGAAATAAGGTGAGCAAGTTATGATACTAAGGAGGAAGTCCTAATGTGATCTAAGGGCACGTTAAACTAAGGCAGGCATAAATAATGACCATTTTACATTATGAAGCTGTGATATTGTCTATTACTAACATCAAAATAATAGACTTAGTTAAAATTCTACTTAAACGAATACAAATCAGCTTTGGCCAGAAGTGTAATCATTTAAGCATATGTGCAAAGTGGTTGTAACAAATCAGCTTTGGCCAGAAATTGAGACAATCACTTTAGTTATGCACTTGTTGAGTATGCCATCTATGAATGAATTAAATCAGCTTTGGCCAGAAATTAAGACATTCATGCTTATGATGCACACACAACATGGCTTTCGTAATACTTGAATGATAAGTAGATGTATCAAGTCAGCTTTGGCCAGAAATGATATATCAAAAGCTCATTCAAGTTAAGCCATTTTGGTTTTGTAAAACATTATCTGATTCTGATTAATTAACTAAGTAATTACAAAACCAATTATTTAGTTCACATTAAACAGCCAAATGTTATGAACACTCATGATTTCGGATGAATCATGTCTTGGATTCATCCGAAATGACTAATTTCGAATCATTTCGGATTATCCGAAATGCATGATTTCGAATTGATTTCGGATGTGTCCAAGATACGTAAGTTGAGTCATTTCGGATACATTTCGGATGATTTCGGATGGTGATGCTTAGTCCGAAATGATCATCCGTAATGTGTTCCTCAAGCTGTCAAAAACCTTAATCCTTATGATGAACCCAAAAAAAAACAAACATTCATCCGAAATGCATCAATAATGATCCGAAATGCATCAGTAATGATAAAAAATGATCCGTAATGATGAGCTCCAGATCCGAAATCATCCGTGATGATCAGTGATGATCCGTAATGATGAAACTCCAGATCCGTAATCATTCGTAATGATCCGTAATGCGTTCGAAATGATGAAACCTAGATCCGTGATCATCCGAAATCATCCGTAATGAGGATTTCGGATGGCAAAAACGTAATCTGATATGAATTTTTCGATTCTGTTTTCCAGATTTTCAGATATAAAACAGAACCGACTAATCAACATATGCTCTGATACCACATGTTGGTTCGGTTCTGTTCAAAACATAAAGGAAAACATGAAAACATACCTGTTACAGCAGACAGTGCGTTGGAGAATCCGGTAATGGAGTTCGACATGCTTGTCATCGTGATCTGGTTCCTCCTTAGGGTGCTAACTGATGATGGGGACTAAGAGAACCGACAAGGGAATCGGTTTAGGAGAGGAGGTTGATGATGTTATGCTTATGGGTTTTTGTGTCTAAGTGTGTAACCCCTCAACCTTAGCATAAGACTCCTTTATATAGGCACCCAGGAGGAAACCTAATTAGTTAATAAGGGTAATATGGTCCATCAACAATTACCAACTAATTATTTAATAGGTTATTATATATTTTGATCTATATTATGTAAATGATTATAATGGGTACTAGATTAATTATTAAACATAATATATTTAATCTTACATGCCCTAGTCTTCAGAAAAGTATAAATACACAGTAGTAACGTTTGCATACAGGGTTAATGTTGTTTAGTTGGCTTATGGCGAGTTTTGCCCTTTTAGTACATACAGGATTCATACTTTGGTGTAGTAGTAGTTTCGGCGCATGGTGAATTATATATTACATATGTGATATGTCACACTAGATAACCATAACAATAACAATGCGGGAATACGTGCATATACGATCTCAAGGCAATTTGTGGATATTAAAATGGTAGAAGGCTGAATCACTTAAAAAAGTTAACAATGGATGATTCTGTATATTTGTTGCAGGTTAATTAGTTTAATAATGAATGTACCTGAAATTAATTTAATGGTAGGCAATACTGTATATTTGTTCCAGGTCACATGACATCTACTGATTCTATATCACACAGGTTGGGTGGTCTTTATTGTCTTTACTGCCTACATGAACCATAACCGTTTAATCCCACCTTCATAATTTATCTAAGCATACGTATGTATGTTATGTTATAAACCTTATTATTTGTGGGTTAGCCCAATTGCTAACAATTACATCACAATGGGCCAATCTGCAGTCCAGTTTAAAGGCCCAGCAAAATGAATGGATCTCGGTCACTGAGACGCTTGATACAAAAGAGGGTAAATCGAGAGACGAGGCATGTTGATTATGAAGTAGTGTGTGTTACCTTCTTCCCATCTCCTTTATCTGTAATATCTGAACTCTCATCTCCTTCTAGTGTTTTTCCTTTTAGTATCGTTTCAATTAGAGTTGTAATCATTGCAGAAAATAATAGAAACTCAACCTATTATCCTTATTCGATTACTCGTAGTTGTGTTTGTTAATTGGTACACAACATGTTATTACCTTTCTCTGAGTTAGTAGCTTTATGGTAGTGATGACTAAATGGACGGGTCGGGTAACGGGTCAAAACCATTGTTTTAAAAAGAGGCTAGTGGTGGCTAATTTAAACCATTTGAATGAAAATGGGCCATTTTGGCTTTAATTGTTTGGTAACGACTAACGAGTCAAACTGGTAAAGTATACAAGAGTAACTAAACATGAAACATGTTGAACAGGTTAAATGGGTTAAAGCCTGTCCAAGTGCATTCACATGCTTAGAACATAGTAAATCATTATTATTTTAATATTTTGAATCACCTCTAATAAATTGACTATCACAAAATTCCCAAAAAAAAGGGTGGATAAAAAGTTACTAGTAGGCCTGTAAACGAATCGAACGAACGCGAACATAGGCATGTTCGTATTCGTTCATTTAACTTTAACCAAACACGAACATATAATCGAACACATGTTTTTGTTCGTGTTCGTTCATTAAGAAATCGGGCATGTTCGTGTTCGTTTGTTTAAAGCCTAAATGAACAGTTCACGAACACAAACGAACATAAAAAAAATTAACTGAACATATTTGAATAAACATAAATTAAAATGATTGAAGAAACAAGTCTAATATATTACATTTCATCCGAAAACACATCTAAATAAGTGTTCATAGATATACTAATTAGTTATATTTATATAAGTAGTTAGAAAACCTAATATTTATATAGGGGGAGGTTCATTTGAGAAGAAAATTAAATTGAGAAGAAAAAGAACAAAGGGTACAATTGTAAAACATTAAATAGTTTTTCTTTCATCTCATTTATTATTAATTTTGACTAATTAATTAGTCATAAATACTATCATCCTCCACACTAAAATTTTTGCCTAGACACATCAAAATTTATCCTACACGTTTTTGAACTTTATCCTACACATACTGAAATTTATCCTACACAACTCGTAATTCATCCTACACACCTCATAATTTATCCTACACTTTAAATTAATTTTTTTCTTCATTGAAATTTTTTTTTTTTTTTTTGAAAATAAGTTACAAATTTAATTTAGTTAGCTATTAAAAAGGAAGACTAACAATTAATGATCTATCTAATTTTACCAATATACCCTTATACCCATATTAAATACAAAAATTAAATGAAGTAAAATGAAGCATTCTTATTGGTTGAAGTTTGTTCTTTTTTATTCTTACAAAAAATTTCTTCTTATTTGAACCCTCCACTATTTATATAAATATAACTATTTATGTATTTATTAAAATTTTAAACGAACGTTCACGAACATAAATGAACAAACATAAAAGAATGTTCACGAACATAAATGAACGAACACAAGGTGTGTTCATGCTCGTTCATTTAATTAAACGAACAATTTTTTTTGTTCGTGTTCGTTCATTTATTAAATAAACCAACATGCTCGTTCATTTAATTAAATGAACCGAACGTTCATTTATAGGCCTAGTTACTAGTCTCCATATATGTGTTTTGACTTTTGATACGAGTTGTTATTAGTTACCTACTGTGTTCCGTTTTTGGAATAGGTTATTTGAAGAGACACAGATTGAACGGTGCATTCACATGGACATGGTGAGCATGCATCAATATCATTATATGAAGTATTCTTTGGTCGTTTGAATGTTCACTGTTTGTGCTTTAAGATCAGGTAATTAGATAATAAAACTAAGGAAATCAACTAATGTTTAATGTCACTGTTGATAATTCGATACAAGATCATTGAAATTTTTCAAAAGCAAGATCAATCACACAGAATTCTAGTAGAATCTGAAACTATAAGGTCACAAATTTGACCTGTAATGTCAAAAACACATACGAGAAATAATTAGGGCGGCAAATTGGGGATAGAGGAACTTGAACCCTCATGATTTTTGAAATCGACAGATTTTCCTTTTACTATAAATTTCATTGTTGCCGGTATTGAGTAAACTGGCAAAATGGTTCCTGAGTTTTGATCACTTTTGCCTCTTTATTCTAAAACTCAAATCTTTTGAATCTGGGTACATGTGGTTTCACTTTTGTTGTCATTTTCATCTAAAATCAAAATCAGGTCAGATTTTTCAGTTAACATCCAGTTTTCCTGTCTTTTTCCTCCCTTTTAATGAAGGGTAAAATAGTCTTTTAACGTTTTATTATAACAAATTAAAAAAATCTGACCATTTTGCCCCTTGTTAAAAGGGTGGAAAATGACATAATAACTTGATATTAACTGAAAAATCTGACCAGATTTTGTTTTTGGATGAAAATGGCAACAAAATTGAAACCACAGGACCCAGATTCAAAAGATTTGAGTTTTGGACAAAAGTGACCAAACCTCAGGGACCATTTTGGTAGTTTACTCTTCATTAATTAAAGAGTTAAGTGTCATTTACGTCCTTGTGGTTTGTTCACGTTCGCCATTTCAGGCCAAATTTTAAAATTGTAGCATTTTCTTCCCTAACATTCTCGAAACGTGCCATTTCAGTACAAAAAACTAACCCCAGTTAGCTCAGGGACGAAAATGACATTTTATTCTAGATTTTTTTGTACTGAAATGGCACGTTTCGAGAATGTCGGGGAGGAAAATGGTACAATTTTAAATTTTGATCTTAAATGGAAAAAGGGAACAAACCATATGAACGTAAATGACACTTAACTCTTAATTAAACCTTCTATTTTGACCCTTTATCCGTGTGATAACTAAAATTTTGACCCTTGGTCAAGAGTTCAATTCACGTATGAATTAAATAAAAAGATGAAAATTAAGAATAGAGAGAAATGCTCGGATAGTCCCTGTGGTTTGCCGATTTTTTACCTTTAGTCCCTAACTTTCTAAAATTACAGCTATAGTCCCTAACTTTTGTAATTTCGTTCCCGGATAGTCCCTGTCATAGATGGGAGTTAACTTTTGGTGTTAAATGGGTGTAAAATGACCAAAACACCCTTACTAATAAATAAAATATAAAAATATAATTAATTATTTAAAACCCTACCCCATTTATCTCTGTAGTGTCAGAGGACCATCTCCATTATCTCTAACTTCCCCCTGAATTCCATCCATGCTCTTGGACTTCTCTTCCATATCAATTCCATTCGAACTTATCTCCTTGTCTGATTTGTCGGCCCGCAACACTGCATGTTTTGACAGCTTCATGCTTGAATATATGTGGGAACTGATCCTTTAATCAAGGGAGTGTTTGATGTTGATAGAACTGGTGTGCTCAAAATTGGTTTGCTTCTCATTCATGTAATCTATTTATAATTACAATGTTAACAATTAACCATCGATTTGCTTCTCATCTATAACATACATTATAAACCTTACCCCTCCTTCATATCTGATGATTATTGTGAGTCAAAAGCATGGAATTTTACGGTATAATTGATTGATATTCTGATTATTTTATGTTTAATAATCACAAATTATTTTTTATTTTCTTAAATTGGGAATATCTGATTATGTTTATACTTTCTTTGATTTCTTTAGATTGGATATCAATTGTATTTATGCTGCACCAGTTCGAATTGGGGATCAAATTAGTGGTTTATATTATATTAGTGGTTACCTCTTTGATTGGGTTTCTTCAATCTGATGTTCGTAAAAGGATTTCCTGATTTGCTGTTGTTTTTGTTGACTATCAAACCCAGAATCGAACAAAAAATTATAAACATAGGTTCTTGTAATGGCGATTTTTCGGTGACCCTTATTTCTTGCGTGTGTGTGTGTTTGGAGGTTTGTAGGTGGTGGTTATGGCGATTACTGGTGGCCGTTCATGGTGTTCCAGTGGGCAAGAAGCAGAGAGAAAGAAAGAGAGAAGGGGGGTGGGGGTGGTTTTATTTTTTATTTTTTATTTTTTTATTTTTATGTTTTATTTATAAGTAAGGGCATCTTGGTCATTTCACACCCACTTAACACCAAAAGTTAACCCTCATCCGTGCCAGGGACTATCCGAGAACGAAATTGCAAAAGTTGAGGACTATAGCTGTAATTTTAGAAAGTTAGGGACTAAAGGTGAAAAATAAACAAACCACAGGGACTATCCGAGTATTTTTCTCTTAAGAATACATTAGGAACTTGTCAAATGGGTCCTGATAACATTCAGCTCGCCAGAGGAAGCCAAACTTTTCACAAAAGACGTGTGGAATGAATCCTCCATGTAATCATCGCAGGTTGGGCCCACCCATTTAGCCCTTGTGACTAATCAGGATTGGGCTACTCTATTTAATACAAATGGGCCAGAAACAAAAAGGTTCTTGGTTTCTCACTGGTTCGAATTTTCGCCAAAAACGTTATCAATGTTCCAAAACGACATCTTTATGCTTCACGGTTTCAACCGACGTTTTTATTTGAGAATTTTCATCATTTTCATAAGTATTTTGTGAGTTTTGAACATTTGAATGAAATAGTTCCCGTATGCTTGGATAAATAACATTTTCTCGGTCGATAAGTGGCGTATAGGTCAATAATAAGTGGCGTATAGGTCAATAAGCGCGTATACGGGGTTACTTTTTCACACTTTTTCAAACTGAACTCCCTGATTGTTAGTAATTATACCTTAAATTCATCAAAAGTCGTACCTGTACGCCGCTCATAGTGCAATAAGAGGCGTATAGGGTTTAATGCTTCAACTACCACAATCTTATACACCCCTCATAGGGCAATGAGAGGCGTATAGATTTCTGACCCATTTAATGCTTTCACACCATATACACCCCTTACAGCCCTATACGCTGCCTCTGGGGGATGTGCACATAAAAAGTTGGGATGTATCAATACCCTCACCCTACAATAATGGCCTTGTTCAATGTATTGGCTTTTTATAGTGCCCCTGTTCAATGCTTAATGTTCACTTTATTTTCATTGTATTAGCTAGGTCGTTGTTTAATTTGTTTACAATGCTTACTCTTCAATCTGTTGTCAATGTAATTAATTATGATAATGTCTCATTATCTCTGTTGAATTTGTATTAAACTTGTAGAATTTCTGGTGCATTGCGACCGGAATTCGGTCAGTATCGGTTTGGTACATTGTTCTGTACAGTCACTTAGTATGGCAACCAACCGAAAGATAATCACAACTTGCATGTATCTAAAAATTAAAAATAATCACAAAAATCCATTTACAAGCCTCCCATTGCACTATTACCAACTTCCAAACAAAAAAAAATCCTACCTAGACTTCTGATTCATCATCAAACAAAGCTTCTGCGCAATCAAAGAATTCATCATCTGATCCATTTTCCTTCATAATACCTTTCTTCAATTCTTGTGGCGGTAATAAGACTTGAACCATCTTCTCAAATTGCCCCACACACGTTACCACTGCTTGATAATCGAAACGTCCGCAGACCAGTGGCGGACCCAGGATTTTTTTTCATTGGGGTCCATTTTTTGTGTAAGGATTTTTCACTACCAAACATTAAAATTTTTGGGTTGGTCATCGTAGTCGGGTCCAGGGCTAGGAAATAGTGTAGAAACATTTAGTGGACATGAAACCACTACATTATATGTTGGAAGTTTTATTTGGTAATCAAGTGTTAAAACACTAGTTTAATCTTGATGGAAAAAAAAATAAACTATAAAAACAAGGCATGTAAGACTTGAACTTGGGATCTGTTTGTTGAAACACAAGGGAATTTACCATCACACCATCTTTGCTTTTAATGCTATGGGGTCCAATTAATTTATTTTATGGGGTCCATGAAAAATTTAACATACCGTTTCTACTATTTTCTAAAAAAAGATTGGGGTCCGTGAACCCCGACCCGGACCATATGGGTCCGCCCCTGCCGCAGACAATCAGTCTACCTACTTCTTTGTGAATGATAACAGATTCAACACCCTCTACATTAGACACCGCCTTCTCTATCTTACCTATTTGACTTTCACTATTAAAGCTCACTCCCAGCTCAACTTTATATTTCTGAAAAAAAAAAAAAAAACAGGATCAAGCAATAAAGGATAATAAGAACCATTAAAGTAAGAGCTCTCTCACTAAAATTTAAATATATATATAAAACGACGAGAAACATAAATAAACAATTCTGTATATGAAAAGAATTTGATACAGGATTGAACATTGAAAGCATTATTTGTTTCGCAGGAAAATCACGGTGATGACAAAAATAAAGACAAATATGTATACATACATGGCGCTTGGGGTTTCTATAAGTATTAAGCCCCTCATAGACTGTTAAAAAATCGTCTTGTGTTCTCCATCTTCGTGAATCTATGACAATGAGTGGTTATCATTAGCTGCATCTTAATATCAACTATAAAACATCCACAATCTATTATTCAAATAGCTACGAGCTTACCACTAATCTGAATGTCGTCGCCAAAGAAGCAATCAGGGATGATTGAGTTGAAGAAGTCTTTGCGGCAAAGATAGTAGCCTCCTTTAGTTACTTGAAATTCAGACAGATCTCCTCCAATGACTTTTTCCTCACTCTTTTCTTCTTCTTTCTTATACACAAGGCTCGCACCACATCCACTTACTTGTATTGTTCCTTCCACCACTAGGATATTCACATATACTTCATCACCAACATCTAATGTGTTTCCAATTGGCCAATAACTTAACCATATAGCATATTCATCAACTCTGCGTTTGCAATAAACCACAGGGTTGTATACCCAGGTAACACACTTGCTTATGTTCCTGATTCTGGCGAACATAGGAGGAGCATCCGTATTTGTATACTCGCCTAAAGACCTGTATATAATGGTTACATTTAATCCTTGGATCCTACGCTTCTGTGGATGCAAAGGCACACAAAAGGATAAGAACCAAGATGATGACGTATAGTGATGTGTCTCCATGCTTTGATCCTTTATGCCTTGCAGATAGGTGCTCATTATACCATATTCATACAACATCTATATATATTACACACAAAGTGTAGGATCGTTTTCAGACCCGAATGAGTCGATCAGAAGAGTTTATCTCTAAACGAAAGGTTGAAACAGACGTGTAGAGTTCAATTCAGCAAGATTCACGCTTAAAACTGTTGTAATATTGATTTCACACTGTTTTACAACCTGACAACACTTCGGCAGCACTTCGTTGCTCTAGCCGGAAACTTTCTGAAAATTACAAATGATGAAAGTTTGAATGGTATTTATAGGAAGAGACCCCTGACCATTTGAAGGTGACACACCACTCTTCAAACGGTCACCCATTTCAAACGGTCATCACCCATTCAAAAGGTCAACCCTTCTCAAACGGTTACAAACACACTCAAACGGTTACCATCTAATTCTAGTTACATGTGTTCTATATTGTGATGTCATCATTATGATGTCACATGATGATGTCATATTGATGATGTCACACTTGTTCAAATCCGCAACGAACTCGAGACTCGATATAAGATGAAGACAACAGATGAATGCACCAACAGACTCCCCCTCAGATGTTGACGAGTCTTAAGTGTCGAGTCTTCGCATCTTCAGTCTTTATCAGTCCTCTCGAATTCTTTGAAGTGTCTGACGTTGTAAGAATCCTCAAATCTTCTTTCTTCTCTTTTCATCACCAACAAACTCCCCACGACCAATCTCTACTCGGATGTCTTCAGACTCCCCCTTTCGATATGCTGGGATCGCAGTCTGGCTTGTTGAAATCACATAGTCCTCAGGTATCGGAACCTGGCATTCTATCTTCAGGTTCAAGATCGAAACCTGGCTATACCTGCACATTCTTAACCCAGAAGTAAATTTCACAAATTTAACATTTGACAAATTTATCAATCCAGATTCTCTCTCAAATTAAACCAGAATGATTTATCAATGATAAATTCTGATGAGCCATTTGCAAAAATTAATCATTTTTCTTTTCAAAACACATTCTCCCAAACCATTTGTTCATCATGTCTAGCACTTGGAATTTTGAAAATCTGCTCTCCAACATCAGTTGTCGAAAATCTTTTTGGATTTTTCAAAAAATATGCTAAAACACACTGAAATCTTTTTGGATTTTGAGATATTAAGAAATGCAGTAAAGAAATATTTATAGACACTATTTTTGTGAGTTTGTGCAAGAGGATCATATCAATTTTTGACAAGTCACAAGTACCGTTGAGCTTAGTTACACATTAAGAATTAAACAATTCACTTAGATTGCCGATATACCGATCCACTTAAATTCTCACACAAATTTCAACTGATTCAAGATATGAGTTAGGTGTATTAAGGACTTAAACTCATTCATGTGTCCCACCTCTTGAATATACTCCCGTATCCAGATCCCAATATTCAGTCTTACAGGTGAGTATACCACAGATGATATCTGTAAGGGGTTATAAATTATGAAGAATCATGAGAGCTCAGGTCAGAACTACCGTTCAGCAGAGAGATCATGACTCGACTTTTGGTGTGTCCCCTTTAGAGGATCTTTTTTACAACAACATCGACTATCAATTTTATTGTTTCATCAGCTTGCTGAGGGCTGCGCTATATTTCAAGCATGCGGAAAGTATTATACGGGGACTAGGTCAGAAATTTCTTTCAGCAGAAGTCCCGGGATAATACCCCAGATATCACTGAGCATAAAGACCTAGTATCTCAGAAAGAGGGACCTTTCAAACGAGATTTCAGGGGTTACCAATATATCCAAGTATTGTTCCCCACGAAATAAGCAAGTTTGAATTTAAGTTTATATCCCGAAAAAGCTTACTAAATGTATGAAAACCTATCGGCATATCATCAGTGAGACTGTTTAACGCTATTTAAACATTACAATTCTTTAGCATACTGTAACTGTCTACTGATGTACTATCATTTCCTCTTCTTTGACACTAAAACTCATTTTTGATTTTATCATGTTTTTGTCTTTTTCAAATTTTCAAATGTTTTTGGATTTTCTGAAATTTTCTACTCCCCCTAAAATGCAAACACATTTTAGGAAATTTGAAAACAAACTATACAGTAAAGTGACAACCGATATCGAATTGCGTCAATTCGCCATTCACTTGGCATAAACAATCAGAACTCCCCTTTACAACAAACTATTTTCTCATAATGATTTCAAAACACTTAAGTTTGTTTTAACCAAAATGATTTTTCTGGAAAATAAGTTTTGTTGATTTTACCACTTGTAAAATTAGGGGTTTGGTTCATCATATTGTATATTCAATCTCTTGTATCAGAATTACATCAAGTTCAACCTAATGACCTTGAGTAATCACTTTGTCAGAATCAACCTCTTACCACTTGTAAGTATATCCAAAACATATAACCACATGTAGGAATAAATCATCTACACAAACCATTATACCAATCAAAATGCCGATTCCTGCTTCGCACTTACCAACCTGGAAGCTCCGACAATTCCTCAATCTGTAAAAATTTAGACAATTTTAAAATCTTTCACAAAAACAAGTTTAACAAGAATGATGCTGATTCCTGATCCACGATTACAAACTTGGGATCTCCGGCATAGTCAGATGTTCAAGGGAAAAGAATTTCCACCCAAGTCTGACCAACCTTGGGTGTTTTTAGCTTTTTTAGCTCTTGTTCAGTAGGGTTGTAAGTTGCCTTTTTAGTTGCATAAAAATCTTTAACCCCTTTTACTTTCCCATCAAGCATTTTCCCAAAATTTTTCTTAACATTTCCATTGAATGTTTTCTCGACATCAAACTCATTCTTCTCGGAATAAAATTGATCCGAGATCTCGATCTTACCAACTTTCTGTTTAATCTCTTCAAACTTCAGTGATGGAAATTCATCATCATTCACTGAAGATACAGAATTTACCTTTTTAAACTCACCTTGTGGCTCTTCTGGCTTTGTTGAACCACTGCCAGATTTTACATCTAAATTCTTAACAACCCAAGTTTGGTTGTCAAGATTTCCCCGTTTCTTGTAAAACCTTTTCGAACACTCACCAACTTCATATGTTGAATTTTTAAATACTTTAAACCTTTCAGTTGGTGGTTCGGTTTTATCAACAACTACTTCTTTGAGTTTTTCAGAAACTCCCTGTTTAGTGTTGGTTGCTTTTGGACAGTTCCATGCAATATGACCAACCTCATTGCATCTGTAACAGGTTCTAGTCTCCTTTCTTTGATGAACTCCATTCTTCATAAATTGTTGGTTTTCAGTAATAAATTCTTTGTTTGATTGCCTCCAGAATGAGCTCTTCTGTTCTTCCTCTGCAGTTGTCCCTGAAACAAATTTAACCTTCGAATTAAAATCTTTAGCATATTTTTCATTTTTATAACCTTCAGGTAGAATGAAACCTAAACCTTTCTTTTTGAAATTTCCATTATTATTTGATTTCTTTTGATGACCTGGACCAAAACCTTTCTTCTTGTTTAATCGCTGTTGTACTCTTGAGGTGTAAGGTCTTGGTTTTCTTGTAAGATTTTCATCTTTTATTTCAGAAATATTAATTTCTGTTAGTTTGAAAACCTTTTTGATCATTTCTGGTTTAACACCTCTTATTGGAAACTCTTTATCAAAATATAATTTGTCAGAATCATTCAAAGTATATGAAACTTCAAATGTTTCGTCATTCAAATTAGATTTTGACAACAGAAACTCTTTACTATAAACCCGTTTTCCTGACGATTTTGAACTCTTTTCGGACGAACTCGAATTCCCGACTGACTGACACGAACTTTCGGACTCGGATTTTGTATCTGACTCCTCATCCTTATCCAACACCTGATCGATCACTCGTTTTATCAGTTCTGACTCATGATCTGTGTCGGACGTTGTGAATGTAATGTCAATATTTTCGGGTAATTCATCGGTTGACTCGGATTTTAACTTTATATTGACCGCCTGTTTTAGTTCTTCCTCATTAGGTTTTCTAGGCGAGTACCCTTCCCAAATCGGAGGCGGACACTTATTATAACATACACCCTGTTTCTTACCAGTATCCTTTTTCTTCTTTGGCTTTGTTTCTTCATCTTTAAACGCTTCAAATCCTTCAACTGTTAGATAAATTCTATCAATTATGTAGTCACAACCTTTGTAACTTTGCAACAATCTTCTGATTCTTTCATTCTCAGCTGCTTCACTATCCAACTCTTTCTTCCACTTTGCACATTCTTCTATGTACAAGTTGATCTCTTTTTGCTTTGTCATCATGGTAGCATTCATCATCTTCAAAGCTTTTTCTCTTTCAGAGTTAGTCTTCTCCAGACTATTCACATGTCTGTTCAATACATCATACGACTTTTTCAAATTCTTTACATCAAACAACAATTTTTCTTTTAATTTTTCTAACTCACTAAACCTCTCATCTTTTTCTATACATTGTTTACAAGACTCTAAACATGTAAGACAGGGTTTTGTGATTTCAACGATCTTCTCAACTTCAACTATCTTTTCAACTTCCACAATCTTCTCAATCACTTTGACTTCTTTCAATTCTTTTACAGCTTTTCTCTCTTTGAGTTTCTTCAATTTATCTGCAAAATAAAATTCAAAACTGTCAGAGGATAAATGAGATTTTCCAATATTTATCTGTTCAACTTCTTCATCACTATCACTTGTCTCTGATGAACTATTTTCAGATGAATCAGATGAAATAGATCTTTCATCTTCACTTTTCTCTTCATCTGATAACACATCCATCCATTCCTTCAACATTTCTGGTTTTTTAATAATCATATATACCCTTCAAACTTTCATCATTTGGAACTTTCAGAAACTTTCCGGCCAGAGCAACGAAGTGCTGCCGAAGTGTTGTCAGGTTGTAAAACATTATAGAATCAATAATACAACAGTTTTAAGCGTGAATCTTGCTGAATTGAACTCTATACGTCTGTTTCCGCCTTTCGTTTAGAGATAAACTCTTCTGATCGACTCGTTCGGGTCAGAAAACGATCCTACAAGTGGTATCAGAGCAATAAACGCTCCAACATTTGAATCAGCTGGAATGTACTTGTCCCAGCTAAATCCTTCAGCCATTTTCTCATCATCTTGATCAACGATGCCATAGTAAGTCTTCCTGTTTGCATCTTCGATCATTTGTCCATGTGCCGTTTAAGCTGTTTGAGCTTCTTTTTGTTGATGCGGTTGATAAGTGATTTGTTGATAAATGGACTTCTTATAGTAATCATCTTTTCCAAATGAATCTTTTTCTCCTCTCGGCTGCTGATTCTTGCACTCTCTTTTAAAGTGGCCTTTCTCCCTGCAACGAAAACAGACAACTTTAGATTTATCAAATCCTAAGTTAGAAAGGTTTGCATCCAAGAAGTCATTTCTTCCTGTAATCAATCTAAACTTTTCTGCTCTCCTCAAAACACTAGCTAAAGCCCATTTAATATCCATCAGTTCCAGTTCCTCTGCATCGATTTGGTCATAATCTTCCTTTGTAAGCATCGGATTACCAATTCTTCCGGCAATCAACCCTTCATAAGACTCTAATGCAGTGACCAATAATCCCATATGATTCTTTACAACCTCTTCAGAATAATTTTGTCCATTTTGAAGATGTAAAGCCACATTGCACTGAATTAGATGACCATTTCCAACAGATGCACTTTGAACACTTGGAGGATTCACACTTGAAAATCCACTAGTGTTGACTGAGCTTTGACTGCTCGGTGTAGATTGATTTCCAGCACTAAATGCAGTTTGTATCTTTGGACTTGCTTCAGCAGTTTGAACATTTCCTTTATAGTACAATTTAATATCTTGTTGATGAGTAGAACTGTTCATTCTAGCAATTTCCTGCTCCAGATCCTGTGCCTCCAACTTCTCTATAAACTGTGCAATCGATAACTTTTTAAACTGTCCGGAATTCTTCAATATCATCAGATATGTACCCCATTCCTTTTGCGGTAACGCATCAGCAAGCTTTTCAACCCATTCTGCTGGAGTTTTTGTTATCTTCAGCTGTGACATAGTGCGTACAAGATGACAGTATCTTTCAATAAGAGCCTTTGTTGTTTCACCAGGCATGCACGTAAACAGTTCAAACTCCTTTTTCAACAAAGCTGCTTTACTCTGTAACATTTCAGTACTTCCCTCAAATTTCTTTTCAAGAGCTTCCCAGATAGAGTAAGCATTGTCATCATGTTGAAGTAACACAAATATATCCTCCTTTACTGCTTGTTGTAACAGATTAATCATCATTTTCTCTCCTTTATAACTATCTCTTTCTTGCTCTGTGAATTCTGAAATGATTTTATCAACTCCCGCTGAATTCTTTGGCCTCTCATATTCAGTTTCAATACTCTCCCAAGCTTTTAGATGATTCGCTTGAACCCAATTCTCAAACCTTTTCTTCCATCCGTGATAATCTTCAATTCCCATAAGTTTCGGGGGTTTTTGCATTGTTCCGGTTTCATTCTCCATGTTCATGTTCTTAGTAATTTCGGATGGACTAGTCGGGGTTGTAACAAAAGCGTTGTAAAAATCTTCACTCATGATTCGACATCGAATTTCTCAAACTAGCTTTCAAACGAACTGGTTCACCTCGTGAAAACACCTTAATCACCTGACAACAAACAAACAAAACACAATCAGTTTAACGACTTATCAATTAAACGGATAAAACTGGTACTCGAACTGATAACTATTCTGAGCGGACTGAGAGTTGACAAACTGTGCGGACTGCTATGACCCGAATCAAAATCAAACGACCTTTTCCAATGACCTGGTTCACGAAGACACGACCTTGACCCTTTCACGTGAACCGAAACTTGTATCAAACGACCTGACAAACCTTTAAACACTTTGAACTTCAAACCGTGTGACCTGTAGACTTAATGTAAACTAAACAATTTGATTAACTATGATTGGGCCGAAACAATATTTAACACATGGGCCGGTGAAAATATCACATGGGCTGTCTACAAAACCAATGATGGGTCGGCAAATATCTAACTGTACAACACAACCGGATTGGACCTCTAATGTTAGTGGATCTGATTTTATAGAAAATGTCGACACCCCAAACTCACATGCAATGATTTTAATCAAACCGATGCAATCTGAACTTCAATTTACGAGACCCTTAATGATGACATCACATGCACTTCATTGGGTTACTAAATCACATGTATATCTTCAATGTAAATGTCAGACAATTGATCAGAATAAGACATGTATCACGTGAACAACAAAACTACTTTCAAACGGGCACCTTGTTCAAACTGTCATGTCCAGTTTCAAACAGTCATGTGTAGATTTCAAACGGTCATGTGTATATTTCAAATGGTCAGTCCATTTTCAAACGGTCACGATGGCAACTTTTAAACGGTCAGGTTAGTTTCAAACTGACAACCATGTATTTTCAAACGGTCATGTGCATTTTCAAACTGTAAGGTGCATTTTCAAACGGTCACGGTCAATTTCAAACGGTCAGACGCTGAACTCGTTCAAACGGTCACCGGTTTTCAAGCCATTTTACCACTTTTACTTCGAGTTTAGGTCCGATATTCTCAAGGGTTTGTTAAAACACCTTTACGCACACATTGTGAAAGTTTTAGCCGATTTTATCCGTGAAAACTTGTTCAGTTTTGAAAGAAGGTGTAGAAAATCAGAATTTGTGGCTGAATTGGTATGAACTCTTCCTCCTGAGCTCTGATACCACTTGTAGGATCGTTTTCAGACCCGAATGAGTCGATCAGAAGAGTTTATCTCTAAACGAAAGGCGGAAACAGACGTGTAGAGTTCAATTCAGCAAGATTCACGCTTAAAACTGTTGTAATATTGATTTCACACTGTTTTACAACCTGACAACACTTCGGCAGCACTTCGTTGCTCTAGCCGGAAACTTTCTGAAAATTACAAATGATGAAAGTTTGAATGGTATTTATAGGAAGAGACCCCTGACCGTTTGAAGGTGACACACCACTCTTCAAACGGTCACCCATTTCAAACGGTCATCACCCATTCAAAAGGTCAACCCTTCTCAAACGGTTACAAACACACTCAAACGGTTACCATCTAATTCTAGTTACATGTGTTCTATATTGTGATGTCATCATTATGATGTCACATGATGATGTCATATTGATGATGTCACACTTGTTCAAATCCGCAACGAACTCGAGACTCGATATAAGATGAAGACAACAGATGAATGCACCAACACAAAGTTCAGTTACTTTGTCATATACTAATAGTTTTGCTAAAAAATCAAGAGAAACTGGGAGAGTGAGATGACCTGGATATTCCATGTTCTCCCTTCAGTAATCTCATCACCAACCAGGTCCACCTCATGATCTTGATACGCTTTAATCCATTGCAAATGTCCCAGTTCTGCTTCATCAAGTTTTGTAATTGACACTAACTTAAAAAGCCCTTCAATCTCACACAATTTGAAAGTTTGAATGGTATTTATAGGAAGAGACCCCTGACCGTTTGAAGGTGACACACCACTCTTCAAACGGTCACCCATTTCAAACGGTCATCACCCATTCAAAAGGTCAACCCTTCTCAAACGGTTACAAACACACTCAAACGGTTACCATCTAATTCTAGTTACATGTGTTCTATATTGTGATGTCATCATTATGATGTCACATGATGATGTCATATTGATGATGTCACACTTGTTCAAATCCGCAACGAACTCGAGACTCGATATAAGATGAAGACAACAGATGAATGCACCAACACAAAGTTCAGTTACTTTGTCATATACTAATAGTTTTGCTAAAAAATCAAGAGAAACTGGGAGAGTGAGATGACCTGGATATTCCATGTTCTCCCTTCAGTAATCTCATCACCAACCAGGTCCACCTCATGATCTTGATACGCTTTAATCCATTGCAAATGTCCCAGTTCTGCTTCATCAAGTTTTGTAATTGACACTAACTTAAAAAGCCCTTCAATCTCACACAATTTGAAAGTTTGAATGGTATTTATAGGAAGAGACCCCTGACCGTTTGAAGGTGACACACCACTCTTCAAACGGTCACCCATTTCAAACGGTCATCACCCATTCAAAAGGTCAACCCTTCTCAAACGGTTACAAACACACTCAAACGGTTACCATCTAATTCTAGTTACATGTGTTCTATATTGTGATGTCATCATTATGATGTCACATGATGATGTCATATTGATGATGTCACACTTGTTCAAATCCGCAACGAACTCGAGACTCGATATAAGATGAAGACAACAGATGAATGCACCAACACAAAGTTCAGTTACTTTGTCATATACTAATAGTTTTGCTAAAAAATCAAGAGAAACTGGGAGAGTGAGATGACCTGGATATTCCATGTTCTCCCTTCAGTAATCTCATCACCAACCAGGTCCACCTCATGATCTTGATACGCTTTAATCCATTGCAAATGTCCCAGTTCTGCTTCATCAAGTTTTGTAATTGACACTAACTTAAAAAGCCCTTCAATCTCACACAATTTGAAACACCCTTCATAATCAAACTCTTGCAGTGTGAAACGAGCTGATTGGAATGTTATTATCTCCAGTGATGTACACCATTCTACATGCAACTCCTCTAGCATACTTGGGTGACATGGGAGAGATTTGAGGTTTGGACACGAATTCAAGTAAAGTACCCGAAGCATTTTAAGGTCAATGTAACTGGGCAGGATCTCAAATGGCATCCCAGTCAAAATCAATAAATCTAATGATTGGGGTAAGGAACACAAAGGCTGTTCTGGAATTCCTCCATAAGTACATAAACCTTTTAGCCTTTCCTGTTGATTTACAAGCATTTGATTCGATGAAGAAATAAAGATTCTCAAGGTCTCCTATAGTTTACAAGCATTTGATTCCATAGTTTAGTGCACCCTGCCAAGCTCAAGAAATAAAGATTCTCAAGGTCTCCTATAGTTTTACAAACATGAGTCAAACTGATACAATGATCGAGAGTTAAAGTCTCAAGTTTAGGTAGTCGGTGGAGATTGCAGATGCTGACTAGTTGGTACGCCGAATTAAGATTTAGAACCTTGAGCGAAATAAAATCCTGTTCCATGAATAGAAATTTGATAAATTAAAAGGTAAAGTGATAAAAGGAAGAATAATTTCTTATACCACAGGCGGGTCAAACTCTTCTAAATCTCCGCAAGTCATATTTAAAGCCACCAAGCAGCTTGTTAATAGTCCTGGGGGTATTATTTTCAGATTACATCCACACCACTTCAACCATCTTAAAATAGGAAAATTCTCAAAGGAACCAGTGAGTTTCACATCATCTAGCCCAAGAAATTTAAGGTTCTTCATCTTTACAAGGGAGCTTGTTTTAAATGCCTGCAAATTTAGCATGCTTCGCAATTATCAGTAGGTAACAAATATATCGCTACCAATTGAGGATGAAGGAAAAGGTGTAAAAGTAGGTAAAAAAATGGGGATAACTTTGTAGAATAGTAACCAAGTTTTAAAAGTGTTCCAATCAGGTCACTCAATATTATTATTTTTTTATTAAAATTAACGGGTTTTTCATCCATTTCATAGGTAACCGTGGTGATGTGAATTTGTGTTTCTTTTTTCTCTTTTATTTGATGCTAACGTCGAGTGATGATGTGGATTTTAACTTTTTCTTTATTTTTAATGTAATTAATTTGTTTTTATTTTTAATAAATACAATTTCATATATTAAAATAATCGGACCCTAGCATCTTATGCTCCATTTTTCTCTTGATATATGGAAAAAAGGACATGACTCGATTTGAATGTTAAGTTATCTACTTGGGACAAAAACGACACGAGTGACCTAATTAGAACACTTTTGAAACTTGGTTGCTATTCTGTGACATTTTCCCAAAAAATAAACCTCTATGACAGATATTTATTCCTAACCCATGTGGAGACTACTAGATAGTGTATATATAGAAATGATTGTATAGTATCATATGCATTTAATATTGATTGAGAGAATATCTCTCATCATCTTGTATATATTATGAGTCTCAATCAATGAAAGGGACTGGGAATTAGCGTATCTTACTTACATGGTATCATCCTTTCGATCCCAACCCTAACCCTACCTCTGCAGCTGCCTCTCTCTGCAGCCTCTTCCCTTACTTCTGATCTTCTCTTTCATCCCATTCTCTGTTATGGATAGCAAACTTCATCCTGCTATGCCATCTCCAGCATTAAAAATCTTGTGCCTATAACCCTAGAGGTTGAAGCCGCCCACCCATTACACCACTTGGGTAGAACTTTTTCAGAATTCTTGGATAGCTTACCAAGTCTATGACCATCTAAAACCCAAACAAAACGCATCGGCTACTATCTCCTTTGATACTGAAGCGGCTAAGGCTACTGTTTCTACTATTTCTAAGATGAAGCTCTTTGGACTCACCTGGATGCCATTGTCAAACAATGGATATATGGCACAATATCCACCGACCTTCTTCACACCATCCTCTCTCCTAGTCACATAGCCTATGACGCCTGGACCACCTTGGCTAACCTTTTCCGGGACAACAAAAACAACAGGTCACTTTTTCTTCAACAGGAGTTTTCCAACATTCGTTTGGAAAATTTTCCAAACATGTCAACCTACTATTAACAGGTTAAAATCGTGTCAGACCAACTTGCAAGTGTCAATGCTCCTATCGACGACCAACACCTCGTTTTGCAGCTGCTCACCGGTCTTACCGAGCAATATGATGGCATCTCTACTATCCGACAAAATATGGAACCACTACTAGACTTCAATGAGGTACATTCTCATATGATAATGGAAGAATCCAAAAGAAAATATTAGGCTGCCTCCCCTGCTACAGCCCTGGCAGCAGCTGTACCAGCCCCGTCTCCCCCAAACGAGTCACTCAGCAGCCACTCAGATCGCAACCGTGGCCACAACAGCTCTCGGGGGAGGGGTTGTGTAAACAACAACCGCGGTGGCCGAGATTACTCCTCCTCGATTCAGCATCCCTGCATAGTCTTTCCAGAGTCATGGGCATCGCACCAGTGCAGTTCTCTCTTGCAAAATCAGCAACATCAGCCTTCATAGTGGCTAGCAGGAAACCCGAGTCCACCCTGCCCATACCCGTCGACACCCAAACCTAATCCAAACCCAGAATTCTTGGTCCAGCCCCATCTCAAGCCTACACTGCAGACCTCTTCCTACTGACATTGGCTAGGCTCTTTACACCTTATCACTGAATCAACCGGACTCGATTAGCATTATGGACATAGGAGCTACTAGCCACATAACAAACCAGCAAACTAACATTTCTCCGTCTATTTTTAATGCTTGCACTTCTAGAAATATTATAGTCGGGAATGGCATGACCATTCCGGTTCTTGGACAGGGCAAACACACCTTACCGCCCCCATTCCCACCCATAAATTAAATAATGTCCTCTACGCACCACACCTAATTAAGAACCTAATCTATGTATGTCGCCTAACTACTAATAATTTAATTTCTATTGATTAGATCCTTTCGGTTTTCTTGTGAAAGACCTCAAGACCAAGGTTTCTATCCTACGATGCAATAGCTCGGGTGATCTTCATCCTCTCACCACTCCCCTCCAGAGTCTCTCGTCCTTCTACTTTTGCTGCCATCTCCCAGGACTGTTGGCGTCAATGACTTGGGCACCCGGGACAACATTTATTGCATTCGTTAAAATCTTCCTCATGTATTGATTTTGGAAAACCTAGTAATGTTATTTGCCAACCTTGCATTTTTGGCAAAGGTATTAAACTTCCATTTTATGATTCATTGAATAAAACATCGTTACCTTTACCTTCTGATATTATTCATAGTGACTTATGGACGTCAACGGTTCTTAGTACCGGTGGGCATCGTTACTACATACTGATTCCTTGATGATTACACCAAGTTTTTTGTGGACATATCCAATAAGTAACAAGTTACAAGTCTTTGCAACTTTTACTCATTTACTAATCATATAAATACCCAATTTGAGCGAATAATTAAACAGTTTCAGTGCGAAAATGGTAAGGAATATGCAAATAACAACTTCCAAAACTTTTATCACCAAAGCGACATGTATTTCCGTTTCTCGTGCCCTCACACATCCTCCCAAAACAGAAAGGCGGAACGCAAAATCTGCACAATTAACAACATGCTTCGCACCCTTCTCGCTCAATCCTCTATCCCACCTAACTTTTGGCACCATGCACTCGAAGTTGCCACCTACATTCTAAACACCCTTCCTAGTAAAAACCACAAATTTCGCTCACCTACTACTCTTCTTTACAACTCTAAACCCACTTATGAACACTTACGTGTTTTTGGGTGCTTATGCTACCCCATCCTACCCTCCAACACCATACACAAATTAGCCTATCGTTCCCAACCATGTGTCTTTCTCGGATACCCACCAAACCACCGAGGCTACAAATGCCTCGACCTCCAAACCCACAAAATTTTCATCACCTCCATGTTCAATTCAAAGAAAGTATTTTCCACACATATGATTTTCTCTCCCCTCCATTTAACCCCCTCCTATGGTCTCAGGTTTTATAACCTTCTCATAAGTCTTCCTCTACCACTTCGGCGCAGCCTCCTAGCCCGACTTCATCTACCACTCTGGCCCAGCCTACTAGCCCCACTTCAGCCACCACCAACACAGCCCCATCTCCACGACCCATCCAATCCACGGTTCCAACCCAAAACACCACACGGACACCAAACAACCCCTCTCATCATGTCCCCACTTCTACTTCAGCACCCGTCTCACCACCCATTATTACCTACACCCGTAGAGAAGTCGGTACATCTCAACCCAGGACCACCTTTTTTCGGACCACTCCACGGCAGCTCAACCATCCTCCACGCACCATCCTACCGCCTCTTAAACCCCTGCCCCTGCCCCAACCACCCACCGCACTCCGCGGCAGCTCAACCATCCTCCACGCACCATCCTACCGCCTCTCAAACCCCTGCCCCTGCCCCAACCACCCACCGCACCATTTGCACCCGTGCTATGAATGGTATATTTAAGTAAATTAAACCAAACCTAAACTTTCACACTTCCACAAAAACCCACAGGTAGCCCTGTACACACCCGAATGGTACAATGCTATGAACGATGAATTTAGTGCACTCATTAAAAATAAGACTTGGGATCTCATTCTGAGAAAACTGGATATGAACATCATTCGCAGCATGTGGCTTTTCAAACACAAGTTTAAATCAGATGGTATCCTGGAACAGTATAAGGCTCGGTTGGTTTGTAACGGTGGGAAACAACAGGTTGGAATTGATTATGGGGAGACTTTTAGTCCTGTTGTTAAACCGGCTACTATTCGATTAGTATTATCCTTGGCTCTTTCTTAATCATGGAAGATTCACCGGTTAGATGTCACCAACGCCTTTCTTCATGGCCATGTGGCTGAAACAGTCTTTATGCATCAGCCTATGGGATTTAGATATCGGGACTACCTTGATCATGTATTTCGCCTAAAGAAAACCCTTAACGGCCTCAAGTAGGCTCCTCGCGCGTGGTACCAACGCTTCACGGACTTTGTCTTACAGCTCGGAGGTTTCACTCAGAGTAAGTCTGACAACTCTATCTTCATCTACCATCAGGACTGCCACACAACTTATCTTCTTATCTACATGGATGACATCATTCTTGCCACCTCGTCTAATGATCTCCGCAAAAACCTAATGTCTTCTCTTGCTGGTGAATTTGCGATGAAAGACTTGGGGCCCTTGACTTATTTTCTCGGCATCTCTGTCACCCGCACCGATGATCAAATGTTCTTATCTCAACAGGCCTATGCCAAGGATAATCCTTCATCGAGCAGCAATGGACTCCTATAAGCCGGTCGCCACCCCTGTGGACACTCAATCTAAATTAAGTGACTCCTCGGGTCTGTTGTTTGACGACCCAACTACATACAGGAGTCTTGCGGGTGTGCTATAGTATCTTACATTCATGAGGCCCGACATCGCATATGTTGTTCAACAGATCTATATGCACATGCACTCGCCTCGGATTGACCATTGGAATGCTCTCAAAAGGGTTTTACGGTATATTCAGGGTACTTCGGAGTTTGGCCTTCTTTTAGGACCCACGCCCCAATTATCTTTACTTGCTTACACTGATGCTGATTGAGCAGGTTGTCTAGACACTCGTCGCTCCACTTCCGGCTATTGTATATATCTCGGTGACAACCTTATCTCCTGGTCCTCTAAACGCCAGTTCACCATCTCCCGCTCCAGTGCAGAAGCTGAATACCAGGGTGTTACAAATGTGGGAGCTGAGATCTGATGGCTTCGAAACTTACTTCTTGAACTGCACCGACCTCTTTCGCGTGCAACTTTAATTTACTGTGATAATGTCAGTGTCATTTACCTCTCTGGAAATCCAGTTCAACATCAGCGTACCAAACACATTGAACTGGATATTCATTTTGTTAGAGAACATGTCTAGCGTGGCCATGTCCGCATACTCCACGTACCGTCTCGTTATCAGACAGTTGGCATCTTCACCAAAGGGCTCCCACGGATTCTATTTGAAGATTTTTGCTCCAATCTCAGCATATACTCTCCCCCCGCTACGACTGCAGGGGTGTAATAGATAGTGTATATATATAGAAATGATTGTATAGTAACATATGCATTTAATATTGATTGAAAGAATATCTCTCAGCATCTTGTATATATTGTGAGTCTCAATCAATGAAGGGATAGAGAATTCATGTATCTTACAGAGACACTAGTGCTTCCCTAACTAAAATCTATTATCCCTAACCAATAGAATATAATTTAACAAAAAACCACCCTAGTTGTTTAAAAAACCATAAATCGAGTCAATTTGAAGAATAACAGGTAAAATGTAATCATTTATTGTTTAACACAAACCAAATAACTAAACAATTTCTCTTTCAGTGACAAACAAACCAAAGAACAAATCTCAAAACTGTTTCTTCTTTCAATTTGATGGGTTTGGAATCAATCATTTTTTTATTTATTGGAAGGAGAAAACAAAATCAGATTCATACCATTTGGTGTTATTCTAGCTCAAGGAGATGTTGATTTGCATGATAAGCTTGGAAAAAAATAATTTTCTATAATTAAATGATTTACCTTGGTAGGTGTGAACCTGTATGGGCCAAATTTATTAAAAGAGTGGTGAAGAACATAACTTATTGGTCAATTTCATTAAAATAACTACTCAAATTTTGTCAAGAAGACAATTATGTCAAATTTATGCCCATTTTAACATGTGACAATTATGATATTGAGAAATTTCTGTAATTCTTACCACGTACCAAATACTAACTTGCTTATTTGACTTACCTCTGATCTCATCCCTTGCTTTGCCTCTTGCATGTCCAACACTAGACCTTCAATTGTCTTAGAACCCTAATAGAGAAAAACATTAAATTAGAGAATGCTTATTTGAAATAAAAGGTTTCCAAATGAACAATGAGCATAAAGATGCACGCAAGAATTATCTTACATATCCGTCCCTCAACAAACTTTTACAATCATCATGACGCCAAACCCTACTATGTTCTGCGGGATCTTTGGACTCCTTACGAACTATATTTCTTGCCATATCTTGTAGGAGGTTATGCATTGCCAGTATGTAACCACTATCTATAGGATCAGTAACAAGGCATCTGTTAATGAGGGTCACCATCCCAGATTCTGCATGATAGTCATCCTCCAATGTCTTTTTCACAGTTTCCGAACTTTCACCAAGAAACAAACAAGCAATATGGAGAAACAACTCTTTGTCACTTTCATGTGGCAAGGATTCAAAACTCTTTTGTAGTACACACTGGATTTTATGATCAAGATCTCTTTTCAGGGAATGCAGTGAATTCATTCTACTTCTCCATGTTTCAATTCTTGTCTCCTCAGATAGAGAAGAACCCAATACTTTAAGGGCTAGCGGATTTCCTCCACAATATTGTGCTAATTGTACTGCTAGCTCCTCGAAACCTTCCATAGGAATTTGAGATCCAACAGCATGATAACTTAAAAGAGCCAATGATTCATGATCATTTAACAATTCAGTTTTGTGGATACGGCACCCACGAGATATTGACCCAAACCAAGTATTTATTTTTAGAAGCCTTGTAGTAATAATGATTTTGCTTTGTGTAGGAAACACCGGTCCAAATAAAGTGCTTAGCGTGTCTTTTTCATTGATGTCATCAACAACAATAAGCACAGTATACATTTGTATGGCCTTCTTAAGCTTAAGAGCTCCATCATATTCATCTGATATAACGATACTATTTCCTGAAATATCCCTGAGAAGTTGCTTCTAAACACCAAGCAAACCATCATGACGCTTCTCAACATTTTTTAGTAAACTGCTGCTTTCAAAGTTTTGCTTGTTTGTGTTATAAATATATTCAGCAAGTGTTGTCTTGCCGCTTCCTCCTATACCGCAAATTGCTAGAACCGGAGAATCAGGCTTCTCATTATTCAACCAGGAATTAATTGGTTCAGCTCGAGTCTCTATTTCCATTAGACCTGTCGGAGTACTATGGAGTTCCAAACCTACTTCTAAGGAAATTTTCTTAACAATATTTGGAATAAAAGTGGTTTCGTACCTGTTACAAAACAATGAAACTGAACACTAAAACCCCAATACAATCAGATCAAGAAATTCACTTTTACTTATCACTTATTAAAGGGTCTACCTATTTGCACACCAACATGGCTATTTACACACCAAACCTACATTTACCTACGTTGAGTATAGAGCTATACGTAGCGCATAGGGCTACCTCTACACGCTGCGTATAGAGCTATACGCAGCGTATAAAAACCATTGATTTCAGAGCCTTATCAGCAATCATTGCACAGAAAACAAGGGTTTATATACGCTACGTATAGCTCTATATGCAGCGTATATAAACCATCAGATTTTTTTTGGTCATTTTGGTAGGTTTGAGGCATCAGTTTTTTACAAAGTTTATATACGCTGCATATAGACCTACACGCAGCGTACATAGAGGGTCAAAAAGACAATGTTACCCCTATTATTGGCTGCGTATAGCCCCCAATGCAGGGGTAAAATGGTCTTTTTTACTATACGCCGAGTATAGCCCTGTATGTGGCGTATATATGGGGCAAATTTAGTAAAAAAGACCATTTTACCCCTGCATTGGGGACTATACGCAGCCAAAAACAGGGGTAACATTGTCTTTTTGACCCTTACGATGCGTATAGTTCTATACGCAGCGTATATAAAGTTTTTTTTAGAAACATTTATACATTATTGGTTTTAGTAAATTTTATAAAAAAAGTTTTCTATTTTAAATAAATAAAAAATTAAATATTTCTTACAAGCTTTTTTATACAATTTTATACGGTAAATATCGTATCATATAGGTCAAGTATTGACCTCGTATAAGCCTATAAGTGTGATATCGTATCGTATAGCGTAGTATATGTCCCGTATAGCTCCCGTATAAGCCTACAGAAATATACAAGACCCATATGTCCCGTATACGAGACTTATACTACACTATACGATACGATATTATACTATACTATACGATACGATACGATACGATATAACACCCGTATAGGCATATAGACGTAGTATGGGTCTTGTATAGTACTATAGTGTGGTTTAGGTCCCGTATAAGCCTATAGGCATATACAAGACCTACAGGGAACCTATAGGAGACTTATACTATACACTATACGATACGATACGATGCGATACGATACGATACTATAGGATACCATACAACACCTGTATAAGCCTATAGATGTAGTATAGGTTCCTTATAGGCCTATATGTGTGGTTTAGGTCCCGTATAGGCTTATAGGTGTAGTTGAGGTCCCGTATAGGACTATAGGTGTGGTTTAGGTCCCGTATAGGCCTATTGGTGTGGTTTAGGTCCCGAATAAGCCTATAGGCATATACACGACCTATAGGAAACCTATATGAGACTTATACTACACTATACGATACGATATGATATAACACCTGTATAGGCCTATAGGTGTAGTATAGGTCTCGTATAGTACTATTGGTGTGGTTTAGGTCCTGTATAGGCCTATAGGCATATACAAGACCTACAGGGAACCTATATGAGAGTTATACTATACACTATACGATACGATACGATGCAATACGATACGATACTATAGGATACCATACAACACCCGTATAAGCCTATAGATGTAGTATTTAAAAATAATTAGCGGTATGATATTTAAACGTTTATAGCATTCGAACCGCACTAGACATGGTATAATAATTTAATTTAAAAGATAACAATATAATATATTCGAACCGTATATACGTTTTCCAAAACAATTTAACGGTATATGTTATTATTGGTATAACATTAACGGTTATATATTTTAAGTGATTTAACGTTGGAATCGGGTGAAAATTTATACCACAAATACATCAAAATAACAAAAAAAATCTGATGGTTTATATACGCTGCGTATAGAGCTATACACAGCGTATATAAACACTTGTTTTCTGTGCAATGATTGCTGATAAGGCTCTGAAATCCATGGTTTATATACGCTGCATATAGCTCTATACGCAGCATATAGAGGTAACCATATGCGCTGCGTATAGGTCTATACGTAATGCAGATAGCCAACCAAGGTGTACCAATAGTTTCAGCCTTATTAAATATGCAAAAAGATATGTAAACTTGCTGGTCAAAAATTAAGTCGCATGAAGTATTTTGAGTATCAACTGATTCGAAGCATACCCTGAAACAACCATCCCCTTCAAATTAGCCACCTCTCTTAAGGCCGCCTTCCACCGTCTCACATTATCATGTGTCCATTTTGTACCTTCAACTCCCGCTTTTGCTTGTATACTGTAACTTCCTCGCTGGTTCCTGACATCTGAAGGGTCCACCTTATAAAACACTGGTAAAACCAAATGACCGCCATTCCTCTTCTGTTGGAGAATCAACCAAAGCTCATCAAGGCACCAGCTTGAATTTGCAAAGTTCTCTGAAAATACAATTACCGAGGACTTGGATTCTGTTATCGATCTCTCTATTTCTGGCTTCAGTTCTTGACCTTCATGGATTTCATTGTCATCCCTGAAAGTGGTTACACCCGCTTTAACTAGCGCCTCATAAAGATGATCCGTAAAAGAATGACGAGTATCTTCCCTTCTGAAACTCAGGAAAACATCGTACTTGTAATGGGTTGGGGCAGATGAAGTAGAAGCCATTAAAGTAGATAAGATGGTGGAAGATGTTAAAGAAACAACTTTTTGGTGTTGGTTTGAAGGTATTAATTTTGAGGTGTAAGATTGTATGGTTTGTTCCTGGTGTGAAGTTATACTACAGTAGAAACTCTATAAAATAATACACTTGGGACCACCAAAATTTATTAATTAAAAGAGTTATTAATTAATCGATAAATTAATAATTATTAATTTATATATTAATTAATATTTTATTAATTTATAGTAGAATACTTAGTTTACAAACACCTTTCAAGTTTCCACTTAATTATTGTATACAATGCATGTATATCAAATGAACGGCCCAATTTGAAAGAAACCTTCAATCTCCCACCTTATTATGCTTCTTGTGTTCAATGTATCACTTTATGGACATTAAAAATATTTTCTATATAAATACAAGATCAAAATAGGTTAACACAAACAAATCATACACACAACATGGCTTCCCATCTTAAAGGTGTGAAAAAAACAACAATGACTATGGATGTTCGTGCAAATACAATTGCGAACTGCTTTCGTCATTGTAAACTTCGATCAACAGATAACATGACTTTTGAGAACTCAGATGAAGGTGGTGAAAGCACTCAAGAACTCCAGAATTTGATCAAAGAGTTGGGTTATCGCAATGCAATGGATGTCGAAGATGTTCTGACTCACCCAGAAGAAAATGTAGTTGCACAGTTGTTGACCGATGAAGAAATTATTGAAAGCGTTATTGGAATTAATAAAGATGATATCGATGAAGAAGATGATGAAAGTTCTACAATGGAGCCCCCTTCGCGAAACGAAGCTATTAAAGCGGCAATCACATTGAACAATTTCTTGTTGAGCTATGAGAAAACAACACCAGAAGTTCTTACCATGCTAAGGAAAATTAGAGACGAGATTCAAGGGGAAATTGATTTCAACAAAAAACAAAAGACAATTGAGTCATTTTTCAAGAAATCTTCATAAATCATTCATGTAATATGCTATATATAAGGAATTATTAATTTATATTTTATATGAGGTCTAAAGAAATTATCAAAAATGTATTATCTTATAATTTTAGCGAATTATTAATTTAGCACCCTATCTCCGAGTCGGGACCGGCAAAAAATATTATCTTAGAGAGTTTATTAAATAATCGAGTATTAATTTATCGAGTTTCTACTGTATATTTTTGTTAGCTTTTCTTAGCTGCTTGCTAAAGATTGTTTTGAAAGTAAATAAAAGGTATAAATTGAGGTGTAAGATTGAAGTGAACGTATAGAAGAATAATTTATAGACATCAAAAAGTCTTGTGAAAATATCCAAGGACAATTACGTAATTAGTTGCCTCCCATTTTCTTGGAAACTGGATGAGTCTACCATCAGCAAAGACTGAAAAAACATAATTTCACACTAAAAATATTGAAAAGAGATGCAAGTGGGGACACAAAACCGATGGAGAAGATGGACCGCTGATCAAGAATACATTTTTTCAAAGAACATTTAAACCTCATGATAATAAGGGTTAACGGTCTGGGGACGGCCCCGGGCCATCAAGCCCCGTCGAGCTCCATCCACACCGCCTCCATGAGGCTTGTCCTGTCGTCTTCGTCTTCTTGAAGCCGTGGTCGACTTTCCATCTCAAAAATCAAGCCGTTTTACAACGGCTATTTCTAATAAAAGAAAAATAAAATTAATTTGTCCCGGTAAGTCTGGAACAACAAGATTTGAACATGTTTACGTTACATAACAAATACATACATGAAAACATTAAGGTAGACATGGTGGATTGAGTTCGGAACACCGAACCAAATGAAGACGCAAACGACGACGAAAATGGAGACTAGTTTCATTTTTATCTAACTAATTTTAATTTTAGATTTCAATTTTTTGGAATAATGGATTTTTTATAATCTTAACTATTGTCCGTTAGCCGGCAACACTCGCAACTTCAAAAGTTCAGACCGACGGTCCCATCTAGTGACTAGTATTTTTTTTATTTAACTCTTTTTTTAAGTTTAAAATTTCATTTTTTTTGGAATAATTGATTTTAATAATCCTACTATTGCCCGTTGGACGGCAACCGTCGCAAGTTCAAAAATTCCCACTGGTGGTCTCATATTTTCACATATTGGCCTTCAATAAACCCTAACTAACAAGACCCTAACTAATAGAACCATAACGCCGTTAGTCTCCGGTCGCCAGAAAAAACGTTTTTGGTTGCGGAAGATGAAGTAGAAGCGATTAAAGTAGATAAGATGGTGGAAGATGTTAAAGAAACAAGTTTTTGGTGTTGGTTTGAAGGTATTAATTTTGAGGTGTAAGATTGTATGGTTTGATGTTATACTATATATGTGTGAGCTTTTCTTAGCTGCTTGCTAAAGATTGTTTTGAAAGTAATAAATTACACTTTTCGTCCTTTATGATTGCACTGGATTGCAACGGATAGCCTTTAACTTCAATAATTACAGTCACAATCCTTTATTTCTAAAACTTGTTACACTATACGTCCTTTAGCACTAACCAGATTAAAATTTTTAGTTAAGTTTATTCACTTAAGGGTATTCTGGTCAATTCATGCTTTTATTTAAAACTAGTTGGACACCCGTCGCGTTGCGGCGGCAGAAACGGTATATCTTGCTTGATTATATAATTTGACACTCGGCTGACAAAAGATCTAAAAATATTTTATTTTTATCAAGGATTTTGTGTTTCCGCTTTGTTTATTATAAAAATAATTTGGCCAGAGTTTGGTTCCGAAAAAAAACATTAAACTTTATTGAGTTGCATTGTGGGTTTAAGTTGCATCATATAGTTAATCAATATTACTCTCCCTTAAAATTCTTTTTATTATTTTAAGCTTGTACCATCATTACGTGTGTGATCTTGATACTTCTTCGTAGCTTATTGAGTGTTATAGTAAAATTTCAAAAGAGATTTCAATTAATACAGTTTTGTTAGGTTTTGTTTGGGCCTACGTGCACTGCACTTTAAAAACCTAAAGCAATACCAACCTTTATTAGAGCACACGTAGTGGGGCGTTTTTTTTTTTAAATTGAAAAAAAACGCCCGGAAACGCCCCTCCCCCCATTACATCAAGCGTTTTTGGGCGTTATAATTTGGAATCTTGCATGCAGGCGTGTTTAATAAAACGCTGAAGTGATGAAATTGAACATGCATGTGGCCAATGAGAGTGGTCCAAGTAAGGGACCTTTTATTATTTTTTTTTAATCTTCAACCCTTTGACCGGCCAATCACCTTTGTTTCCTTTTTTTTTTTTTTTTAATGATTGAATGGGGGTTATTGGCATAATGCCCCACTACGCCACTTTTGCTATAATGCCCCAACGCTGACTAGGATGCCACGTGTCGGATAATGCCCCATGGTGGGGGCATTATAAGTTGTTACCACTACACGTGGTCTTAACACTAATATTAAGACCTGAGTGCAGATCTGAAAATTATATCACACATACCACTACATTATTATCTGAGTGGGTTGCCCGAATGGTCCCTGTAGTTTAACGTTTTTCCGCGTTTAGTCTCCACTTTTTGAAAATAACAGGTATGCTCTCTATGGTTTGTTATTTTGTTACTCGGATAGTCCCCTAAGTAGATGTCAGTTATTTTGGAAATAACATATATGCTCCCCATGGTTTGTCATTTTGTTACTCGGATAGTCCCCTGAGTAAATGTCAGGGGCCTATCCGACTAAGAAAATGACAAACCATAAGGAACATACCAGCAATTTCCAAAAGGTGAGGACTAAACGTGAAAAAACATGAAACCACAGGGACCATCCGGGCAATTAACTCTTATTATCTTCACACACTAAAATGACTAAACATCTCAACCACCTTCGGCGCATCAAAACCGTCGAAATAAAAAAAAAATCAAATTCTTTTTCATCTCATTTTTTTGTTTAATTTATTACACTCTCAGTTTATCCAGATTCACCAACATCCCATCTCATAAACCCACATCTAAAAATCAAGCCAACTGCTTAAATCACCTGACAGATCAAGCCTTATTTCTGCCAATTCTTGCCAACCGAGAGCCGTGCATGCCATGAATGGTGGTCGCTCGCCACCGAAATCACCTCAAGACAGCCATTGGTGCTCGAGAAACCCACGTGACCGCCGCTAGCGATGCGGTGGTTGACCTCTGGGTTTAGTGCCTCCATTAACCACTGGCTGCACAACCGTGGTGGCGTCGGAATAGTAAACACAAAGTCAAGTGAGCAAGCAAGCCCTTGTAAATTGAGTGGCCAAGTCATTTACCGCCAGCATCTGGCTGTACTTTAATTAAAAAGAAGTTTTAACACAATTGACGAAATGGCGGGATACTGTCACTTTTCAAGAAGGGCATTTTTGTAAATTTTGTTGGCGGCGCAAGTTAGAAGTATATCACTGTTATTAAGGGACTACGCAAAATGTTATTATGTATAATGTTTAAAAATAAAACCAAAAAAATTGCATATACACTTCGTCTTCCCCAATTTCCTAACCCTAACCACCACATATTGCCACCACCAACTCATCTTGCCGACACCACCTCAAATCTCATCACCCCCACCACTCCGACCATTATTGATGGGAACGGTGATAATCGCGACTTAGGTTCCGGAGCTCAGACAATCGCCACCCCTACTGCATCAGACAACCCCACAGTTCCAATTACTCAGCCTAACAACAAAACTTAGGCTACACATTAATTACTAAATTACCTCAGTCAGATTAGCTTTGGAATACATAATTTCCTCTGATTTAGAAACAACAACATGGCTAGCATCTTCTGAAAAAAAAAAAAAAAAAAGAATACAAAAATTACTACATGAGTACTCTGAGTTAGCTTCGCAAAAATCAAAACTTTAACACAAAAATTGTTGGGATTTTCACATGTTTATCAAAGCGATTTCATCCGTATAAAATCAAAACGCAACGGAAATAATATTTAAAACATGTTACTTTTAAGATATAAATTTCATTTATATGCGAAATCCTAAAAGCCGGATCCATATATGAATATGCATACTATCAAACATAACCATAGAATGTTTAGAAAACTACCTTCTTGGAGTAAAAGGAAACAAAAGAGATGATGCTTCTTGAACGGTTGCCTTCAAGAGTAGAAGACTGTAACACCCAAAAAACGGGTTTGGTAATCAAACCCCGTTAATAGTAAAGACGAGTAAAATACCGTTAGTGGTAAAATTAACACGGTGAATATTACGATTTAAATAATTAATCCTATATTAATCAAAAAGAAGAATAAACGCTTTGAGAAAACACGGTTTATTAGAAGCCCAAGTTAACGGGACTTAAAAAAAATAAAACGGGTTATAATTCCCCACACCCACCAAGTTAACTAGGAATAGTAACCTAGTTAGTAATGGGCAACTAAATGAAAAGCTATGAGATATAGCTTCTTTTATAATAAATGAAACAAGAGGGACTAATATGGCCAAGAAGGGAAACTTGTTTTATTAAAATTAAAAATAAAACACAACACACACACTCAGTGTGTCTGTGTGTGTGCGTGGATCGACCAGAGGACAGGGGAAAAAGAAGCAAACCCTAACTCTCACAAATCTCTCAAATTGAAGGTCCAAATCAAGTCTAAATCAAAATCCGAGTACGAATTAGTGATCTCCACTGAAAAAGGAGTCACGAGGTATGTAAATTTCATGAGAAATCTCTAGTTGAATTTCTGAGCAAAACCTAGAGAATTCGAATTAGATGATTGCATGCTTGTTATATGATGAGATAGGAACATTGTAGTGTCTAGGAGTAAATCCTAGACAAGTATATGATGAAATTAGGTCTAATTCTTGTGAATTCATGATCACCATTGAAGGTGATAAGTGGGTTTTGACTAAATTCGTGTATGTGATGTTTTTAGGGTTTTTGATTGCTAAAAATAGTGTTATAATATCATAAACATGTTTTAATTGAAAGCTGAATTCAAACAACTTTTGATCAGTATTTACAGCCGATTTGTATTGGCTGTAACGTGGACAAAAATGACAAAAACATGTGTTTCTTGAGTCTAAAATGTAATTCCAGGAAATATCTTTAAACCCACTGGAATTGCATTTTTTCGACGAAAATTGAATGTTTTATGAATTTTTCGGTATCGAAGGTTCAGGCTGCGTTTTCTAGCAGAATTTGCAGCCCATTACGAATCTCATAACTCAATTTAAGAATTGATTTCTGATCTCAAATTTTTACTATAGGCAACTTCAGGTAATTCCAAAAACTTCCAATTGGAATTTCGTCAATCGGATAAACGAGGAATTTTAAATGAATTTTTTCGTAAGCTGCAGTCAGAAGTGACGAATCTGATTGCAGCTTAGTAAATGAATTTTTGCGAATTTTTTGTAAAGAGATAGATCTTGAAATTTTAACACAAGGCCTAACCCTCCGAGATGTACGTTACATAAAAAAATCATAATTTTGAAGACTTGTAAACAGGTTAAACAGGTCACCAAAAACAGCCTATTTTCAGTGATATGAAATGTCTACTTGGTTGTGTGTAAAACGTGATTATATTAGGTGTTCGGATGAATGCTATTGATAAGAAATGTGTGAGGTGGAATAGTCGTGATTGTTAATGACTAATTTAACCGCCTTGTAAATGATTGACAATAGTTTGACGCTTAAACGAGCTAGGTGGAGGCTTGGGAAAGAAGCTGTCAAATAATCGAGTACGAGAAGGGAAGTGTAAACCGGATGCGAGGTAAGTTAAGCTTACGCCTTTTTATTCTTACTACCAAATACTTATAATGCAAGTCAGAATAAGTGAGAATGGCAAGAAACCATACATTATGGTAAAAAGGGTAAAAACGGTAAAAGATAACCCGAACATGGGTTAACGCATAAATAAAAAGGATTTGAAAGGACACCAGTTGGCATAAGTCAAAATGGGTCAAACAAAGCAAGAAACGACCTTTAAGCAAGATAAATTTAAAGAGTAAATCGGAATATGTTTAAGGGATGAAATGGTAATTAAATACCATCTCATAATTATAATTGGTCATTTTGACTAAACGGGTCAAATGGTGTTGTTAACACCATTTGACAATAATATCTTATGATCGCGTGTTGAGTTTTGTAATCGTAGAAATTTAACACATGGTTCGCGTTGCTATTTGATTAGTAATTAATAGCGAAAGGTATTTTAACAGGTCAATCTTATGACCCGAGCCAGGTATGCATGTTTAGAATTATACTTAAAAAACGATATTTTGGTCAAATATTAGCGAAAGTCCTTCGTAGTGAATAAGGGACTAAAATTGACCAAAAAGCACTCGATGGGTAAATTAGGCAAACAACCCATAAAGGTTGTTTAGTAACTTGCATTTGATTATGGAATCATTAAATTTGAATTAAAGTTATAGGAATGCACCTTCGTGGGTCAAATGCCTAAAAATGGGTCAATTGCGTAATATGACCAACCGAAAGGTAAAATTTGGGAAAATTGGTTAATTATGTTAAATCCACCACAAAAATTAATTGTGGTGGAATGTAAGTAGTTATCCTAATATGAGAATGCAAAGTGTGAAATGAGATGAGCAAGTTAGATGCTTAAATGCATGAAAACTTCTAAACGGGTCAAAATAAAGTAGGTGGTAAAATGTTGGTTTAAGTGTAATAAAGAAAAACGTAAACCGGGTAACGGGAGCGTAAACTATATGAATAATGGATCCGGGTAATGGATCATAGCTTAGATATGTTAAGAAATGAACCCCAAGCGATTAAACTGAGTTTGGATAGCTTTGGATGTAAATCGGGTGAAAAATAAATGTGCAGAGTTGACACGGCCGGGTGAACATTTGACACGGCCGGGTGAAGGGGCTGTGAAAAATACATGTTTAGCTGACACGGCCGGGTGAACATTTGACACGGCCGGGTGAAGGGGCTGAAAAAAAACATAAAAAATAATAATTTCTTGTGTTCAATTATTTTGTTCAAATGCTTTGATTTCTAATCGTTTGAATGAAATGTAGGTTTAATATGCGATGCCGGAGGACGATCAAGCTCGTTAAAGAACCGAACACAATCAAGATTCAAGCTTCCGCGAAATGATTCGTCGTCACGTTGTTGGTGCACTTGTGTCTGTACTTTGTCTGTATTCGGTCACGATGTAAAACGATGTCTTTGTTAGTCCTGTAAGTTTGACCAAGTCAACCATCCTCCGGTTTGACTTGGCCAAACAGTTAGAAAATGTTTGTAAGTTGTCTGAGTCGAAGGCTGTGTCATCGAAGGATTGTTCGAATCCTTCGATGTGCTCGAAAGATAACCTTCGATGGATGGACCTCGAAAGATCCCATCCTTCGAGGTACATGTTGATCCTTCGACAGGTTTCTGGTCGATAGATGATCCTTCGATCATCTATCTGATCCTTCGACACAGACATGCTGTGTTCGGGTATATATACCCATGTGTTGTGTTCATTTTAGTTTAGACAGTTTGGAGAGCTTGAAAGTTAGACACGAGAGAAACATTCTGCTGAGAGCATTCTGTCAAAACACACACACACACTGAGAGAGTTTGCAAAACTGATTTGTAAACATTGAGCTTGTAACGGAACCTTTCATACGTTTAATACAAGTGGTGTTAATCGGTGAAGTTCTTGTGTTGTGTTTGTGCTTGTTCTTGCTTGTTCATCCCGGTTTGCATGCTAGCTTGGATTCCGCACTCGCTAGTGTGTTAGATATAACAAGGAATAGGTTAAACCTCAACCTCCGAGGGACCTACAAGTGGTATCAGAGCCGTGGCTCTTTTCCTTGTTAAAAACTGGGTTTTATACAAGCTTTGGAGTGTTTTGGACAAAAACTCATTCGGTTTTGCTCCTGTTTTCAGTGTTTTTATCGCTGTTTTTGTCGTTTAAACGTGGTCTAAACTTATTGCATGTGTTAAAGGAAGGGTTGGGTAACTTAAAAATCTGTTTTTAAGGTATTCGGTGATTTCCAGCCATAATTCCGGTTTCTCCGGTGACCGGTTTCTGGGTTCGAACCTTCGATTTTTGGGTAATATTTTATGTGTTCAAATCTGCTTTTGCAGAAAATGATGGTCTGAACCATACTTTCTGCGAAAGATCTCACCAACCCATCAACTTTTTCACCAACCTGTCACTCTTAGTCAACTGTGTCAGAATCGGTCGAAGGATATCCTTCGAAGTCGAAAGATCAGCTTTCGATCAAAGGAAGTTCGACAGATTATCATCTTTCGAGCATCCTTCGAAGTCTGTGACTTATCCTTCGATTCAAGGAATCTTTTCGAAAGACAAGGATCCTTCGATTGGAGAGTCTTTCGAAATCACCGCTCTTTTTCGAAAGACAAGGATCCTTCGATTGGAGAGTCTTTCGAAATCAATTGTTCGAAACTCAACAGTGATCTTTCGAACACTGTTGATCCTTCGAACAGGTGTTGATCTTTCGATCCATAGTCTGTTTATGTTTAACAAGTTGTGATTTTCAGGTATTATTATTCTTGATCAAAAATGAATCCAAGATGGAATAGGCCGGCGGTAAATTCTGATATGTATTTTGGTACTCCGTCTCCCGCACCGGTGTCTTCTCAAGCTAATACTGGTCAATGGGCATTCGTATCAAATCAAACTCCAAGTATTCAAAGCATTCTTTTAAGCGAGAGTGAAACGGGAAGTTTGAATCGGCCTCCGAAGTTGATGCACTTATATGAATATCCAGGATGGATTGACAGATTTCATACATACGTTCTTGGTCAAAATACAGAATTGTGGTTGCGGTTCATCACAGATTTCGATCAAACAATAGAGGTTGCTGCATCATCTGCTGCTACGTTTGCAGATCTTACAGAAGATCAGAAGAAAGTCTATGATTTAGAAAAGAAGGCTTATGCTATTCTCACTCAGGCGTTAAGTAAAGACATTTATCATCAATTTGTCAGTTACAAGACGACGAAGAGGTTGTGGGATGCATTGAAGACAAGGGGCGTAGGAAATGAAGCGACACGTCAGCTGAGAAAAGAACTTCTAAAGAAAGAGTTTGATGGTTTTACTTGTATGGAGAATGAATCTTTAGGAGATTTGACAAGTCGATTTAATCATTTGCTGACTGAATTGTCAAATTTTGAGGTCGTTACACCTCAAGCAGAGATTGTGAAAAAGTTTGCAGATGCGTTGCCACCTCAATGGAATACTTTCTTGGAAATCATGAAGTACAATGGCACTCTAGCTACAACAACTTACAATGACTTTGTTCAAATCCTGGAGAACAAGAATCAGGAAGAAACTCTCAAGGCAAAAAGAGTTCCAGTGCCACAAAATCCAGAAATGTATTATGGAACTTCTAGCACCTCTACAAAGCCTTCTTCACATGCTCCACTTCAAACAGCGTTTGTGTCTTACACTGACATGTTTGGCAATACCATCCAAGTTCCAGTCCCTCCAAAAACAGACATGTTTGGAAATCCGCTTGAACCGGTTTCTCAACCAGCACCACAACAGCAAAGCCAACGGACTATCAGAGCAACTGATATGTTCGGAAATCCTCTACCTGTTCGATCTACCGAAGCAACTGACATGTTTGGAAATCCATTACCTGCTCAATCTACCGGACCAACAGACATGTATGGGAATCCACTTCCTCCTCCTCAACAGCAAGCGTGTTATGGAAGCACATCATCTGCTGGTCAACAATCAAAGCCAAATACAGTACGGCTCGACACCTCAAGCTTTTCTAAAGTCAGTGTGGAAGTAGCCAAGGAACACATGGAGCTGCTAAACACTTTGGTGAGCGCATACTGTGGATTAGTTGAAGGTCAGATTGGCAACATTAATCTGACACAAGAAGACTATCAGCAGATTGATAAAGAGGAGATGGAGATGATGGACATCAAGTGGGCCTTTGCCAGTGCTGTTAGGCGAGCAAAGGATTTCATGGAAAGAACGGGCAGAACCAGCTTGGAAAGCAAGAAAGACACGAAGTATGGTTTTGATAAACAAGCTGTTAAATGCTTCAATTGTGGGGAACGTGGTCATTTCAAGCGTGAATGTACGAGGCCATCTCAACATGGAAACCAGAATCCTTTCAGAGGTCAAGGCAACCAGCAGAACCAGAACAGGAACAATGTTCGCACATTGGTGCCTGTCAACAACCAGACTCAAGCAGGACCATCAAATGCCAACCAGGCACTTGTGGTTCAAGTAGATGAAGGTTGTGATTGGTCTATTCAGTTGGGAAATGATGCTCCGGATGGAACAGCTTGTTTTGCTGAAATTGTCAAGGATTTAAATCACGCCAGTGGTGGAGAATCTTCCGCCAATGGTGGTGACTCTTCTGAGGATGAAGACTCTTCTGGTTATAGTGGAAGCTCAGACGAAGAATCCTCCACTTCAGGCAATGATCATGTGGATGACACATCAAGTGCGTCAGTCGATGCTAATATTGATGAGCTATTGGGAGAAGCTGCAGCAGAAACTCAAAGAAGATCTATTTTGGTGGATCAAGTTGCTTATTCTTCGTCTTCTCTCCATTCAGCCTTTATGGCTAATGTCGACAGTTCATCAAGTCAGGTATGTGTCGATGAACCCACTTCTGTTAGCTGTGATAACTGTGATAGTTTGCATGTTAAATGTGCTGATTTAGAAGCAAACATGTCTGAGTTGCAAGGCAAACATGATGCTGTACAAGCTAGTTTGTTTGACTTGCAAGACAAACATGTTTCATTGAATGATAAGTGGTGTGAATTGCAAAGCAAACACGAGGCTTTGCAGGAAAAATATGATGTGACATTTATCCACAATCAGAAATTAACCGTGGATCTTTCTAAGTGCACAGAAGCCAACATGTTTTATGAAAACCATGAAAAGGATTTTAAGTCGGTAATTGAAAAATTAAAGAAAGATAAAACCGAGTTAACTAAAATGGTTTCCAGAAAACAAACTGACATTAATTTGTATATAACTCGTCTTGAGGTAATGCAAAAGGAAATGGCTTGTGTTAAAACTGAAAGTGAGGCGATCCGACTCAAGTTAGACAGTTATTTGAGTTCTAGCTATGTGTTGGATCACATCATTGATGTACAGAAAGAGAAACGGGATGTCACATGCATAGGCTACAAGAAATGTCCACCACCCGTGAGAAACAATTATGATGCCATGCCTGACGAGGAAGATAGAGTTTTCTTTGAACCATCTGTTCCTCTAGATGTTAAAGAATTTGCAGCAGGACTGGGATACAAGAAAGAAGTATCAACAGATTCAGATGTGTCAGCAGATACATGTGTGTCTTCTGCTGAACCGAATCAGGTTCCTCCAGTTGTGATATACAGTGAGGATTCTGATTCTTCTGATGATGAGTCTGATGATACTGATTCAGCAAAGTCTGATGCAGTGATAAAAGAAGAGGACATACCTCTTGAGAATCATATTCTGTGTGATCCTCCTGCAAAACCTGCTAAGACTGTTGCAATCGAGCCTGTGTCTGCAAAAGAGTCGGAGAGTGTGGATTTGTTATACACTCTTGTTGGTGATGATAAAGTTTATTCAGACAAAGATTTTCCTATTAAGAATGTTAATCAATCTTTAATCAGTAAAGTCTTTGAAAATTCAACAAGTAAGTTTTTGGGAAAGACAGGATCACATGTTACTGTAACACAGTGCCCTCCTATCCCAAAGGCTGAAGTTAGAAAACAATTTGGCAATAAAAAATTACCAACAGTGCAAAAACAGCAAAATCATACTAAGCCAAAAGGAAAAGCACCGACTCAAACTCAAAAGAAGCCGAATCAAAAGAAGAAAAAGAATGTGAACTTTGTGAAATCTAAGGGAACGGATAAAATTGCTACGTTTGAAAATCAATCTAACTTAGATTTTGTCAAGAAAGCAACTGTGATGAAAAGGAATGAACCAAATAGTTCAAAACCTAGTACCTCGGGATCACAAAGTTCATCATCGGCAAGACGATCACATGAGACTTCGGGGTTTGTTGAACGAAGATCATGTTTTGAATGTGGTACAATTGGGCATATCATTCGAAATTGCCCGTATCTTCATAAATTGAAAGCCAAAGAAGATGATCCCCGTGACAAAACTGACCGCAAACGATCTGTTTCTGTAAAACAAGATCCCCGCCTTGTAAAAGAAAGGGAAAAGAAACAGAAACGCCAACAGGTCAAGAAAATTGAAAAGGCAATTAAAACCGATGTGGTTAACAAACCATCTGTTTCTGTCAAACCAAACAATTTAAGAACTTCAGACAACCATGAAGTTAAGGTTTTAAAGAATAAAACTGGTATAACAAAACAGACCTGGAAACCAAAAACGGTTAAAAATTCAGGGGGACCATCTCAATTTTCAAATCATCAAAGAATAGAGGTTATTGTGATTGATGAAAATGGAAGACCCAAGACCACAATGGCTTGGGTCCCCATCTCCAACTAATTGTGTGAGTTCATGTGCAGGGTGTTCCAGGAGGAACTATCAGTAGTCATTGGATTGTTGATAGTGGGGCATCCAGGCACATGACCGGCGACATGAAGCTTCTCTACGACGTCAAATCTATTAGAGGAGGTTATGTTGCTTTTGCTGGAGATAAGGGCGGATATATTACGGGTGAAGGAATGATTTCCAACGGGGTTGTTAGTTTTGACAAGATCAACTTCGTACAACAACTTGATCACAATCTTCTTAGCGTTTCTCAAATTTGTGATAAGCAGTTCTCAGTACACTTTGATGCAAATGGATGTTATGTGCTGAAACCCGGCTTCAAAATTCCAAAAGAATGGATTCTCTTGTCGGATCCGAGGATAAATGATCTGTATGTCCTTGATATGAGCCAAGCTATTACTACGTCTGCACAAGCAACTTGTTTCGTTTCCAAAGCCACAGAAAAGGACTCAATCTCTTGGCACAGACGAATGGGTCACATTCACTTACGCAAAATGAATCATTTGGTGTCAAATGAATTGGTGAATGGTGTTCCTCTTAAAAACTTCCATCTTCAAGACATCTGTGTCTCGTGCCAGAAAGGAAAACAAACGAAGAAGCGACACCCTACAAAGAAAGTCAACACGGTGGCTGTTCCTCTTGAACGTTTGCACATGGATTTGTTCGGTCCTGTCAAGCACAAAAGTATTAGGAATGATCAATACTGCCTCGTGATTACTGATGATTATTCAAGATTTTCTTGGGTGGCGTTCATGGCACATAAGAGTGAAACCTTCGGTATTATCAAAAACTTGATCATTCAGATTGAGAATCTATATAAGTTGAAGGTTAGGCGGATACGTAGCGACAATGGTACTGAATTAAAAAATCATGGCATGGCGGAGTTTTGCACTTCAAAAGGTATTCTTCACGAATTTAGTGCAGCTTATACTCCTCAACAGAATGGCGTCGCTGAACGTAAAAACCGCACATTGATCGAGACTGCTAGGACAATGTTGGTAGAGTCACAGTTGCCCATTCCATTCTGGACTGAAGCTGTGTCCTCTGCATGTTACACGTTGAATCGAGTCCTTACAGTCAAAAGGCACAACAAGACCTGTTTTGAGCTTATTAACAAACGGAAACCAGATTTGTCTTATCTTGAACCGTTTGGAGCTCCATGCACAATAATCGATCCTAATGGAAAGTTTGGGGCTAGAGCAATTGATGGATACTTTCTTGGGTATTCCACCCCGAACTTAAGAGTCTGGAATCTAGAGACTAAAAGGGTCGAGGAATGGTCTGAAGTCAGAGTACAAAGGCACACTTTACCAGTCAAAAATCCTGGTCAGCCTTGGATGTTTGAGTACGATGACTTTTTCAATTCGATCAATGTTGAAGCAGTTGAAGAAAATGCTGCTGCAAGGATGTTTTTCGAGAGTGACAATGCAACAGATTCACCGTTGGTTCGTCCCATTATTGTCAATCAAGAACCATCTTCAGTGAACAATAATGCTCTCGACAATGAGGATTTTCACGATGCTACCGAATTGAACGAATCTTCAGAGGATGATGAATTCCTAGATGCAGATCAAGAAGTTCCAATAACAGCAGTTCATGGTACTTCAGAAGGTACTCCTCCAGTGGGCGTCCCTGGAACAGCTGAAGCTACTGCATCATCCTCTTCGTCAATTCCGGGCATTGAATTGGTTGTTGATCTCAATCTCAACAATCTGGGTACAAATATTCCAGTTCAAGATAATCCAGAAACAAGGATTCATAATACCCATCCTCAACAAAACATCATCGGAAATGTGCAAAGTGGCGTTCAAACAAGAAACATGTTGCGGAACAACAACAATGCAGGCTTGTATTCAGCTATCCGAGAATCCGGGCAACAAAACGATTGGTCTTTCGCGTGTTATGTCTCACAGGAAGAGCCAAGAACTTGGAAAGAAGCTTTGAAAGATAGCTCTTGGGTTGAAGCAATGCAGGAAGAACTGCAACAATTCCAGAAGCTTGGTGTCTGGAAACTCGTAGAGAAACCTGCTGGTTACAAGAAGATTGGTACCCGTTGGGTGTTTAAATGCAAAAAGGATGACCGTGGAATCGTTATTCGCAACAAAGCAAGGCTAGTCGTTCAAGGTTTTCGTCAGATAGAAGGGATCGACTACAACGAAGTGTATGCACCTGTTGCACGTCTAGAAGCAATTCGGATCTTTCTGGCTTATGCCTCATTCAAAGGTTTCAAGGTATACCAGATGGACGTGAAAAGTACATTCTTACATGGTGTGGTAGAAGAAGAGGTGTACGTCGAACAGCCTCCAGGTTTTGAAGATCCTATCCATCCCGATCGGGTTTGGTTGCTCAACAAAGCTCTCTATGGTCTTCATCAAGCACCGCGAGCTTGGTACGCAACCTTATCTAATTATTTGCTGGAGAATGGATTTCGCAGAGGTCTTATCGATTGTACTCTTTTCGTCAAAGAACAAGATGGAGATCTTCTACTGGTACAGGTATACGTTGATGATATTATATTTGGTTCTACTAACGATGTTTTGTGTAGGAATTTCGAGCGCATCATGCAGGATAAATTCGAGATGAGTGCTATGGGGGAAATGACCTTCTTTTTGGGCCTACAAGTACAACAAACTGAGTCTGGGATATTCATCCATCAGACTAAATATGTTGGTGACATCTTGAGCCGGTTCCAGATGTCTGATGCAACGCCCATCGGTACCCTATTGCCACAAAATCACGGAATTACTCCAGACTTGAAGGGTCAAGATGTTAGCCCCTCACATTACCGCGCGATGATCGGATCTCTTATGTACCTCACAGCATCAAGACCAGATATAATGTACCCAACGTGCCTGCTTGCCAGATATCAAGTCAACCCGAAGGCCTCACATCTTGCAGCTGTAAAAAGGATTTTTCGTTATTTGAAGGGTTGCCCTGACACCGGTCTGTGGTACGCTAGGGATAATAACTTTGACTTGATCGCATTCAGTGATTCTGATTTTGGCGGATGCAAAATCGACGGCAAATCCACAACGGCTGGATGTCAGTTTTTAGGAAATCGCCTAGTCACATGGCAGTGCAAGAAGCAGACATGCGTCGCTACATCAACATGCGAAGCTGAATACATTGCTGCCTCAAGTTGTTGCTCTCAAGTCCTATGGATCCAACAACAAATGAGAGACTACGGTTTTGAATTCCTAACTACTCCTATTTACGTTGATAATTCTGCTGCTTTACAGATCACTAAAAATCCTGTGCAGCATTCAAAGACTAAGCACATCGACATTAAGTATCACTTCATACGTGATTGCTTTGAGAAAAGGCTAATCGATGTTGTTTACGTCCACACCGATGACCAACGTGCCGACCTTTTTACCAAAGCATTTGACAAATCAAGATTTGACTATTTATTATTGGTAAACGGCATTAAGGTCAAGCAAGAGTAGACCAACATCGGAAAATCATTTTTGTAAATACCTTTGTGTTTTAAATTTGTCTTAGTTTATTGATTTTAGGGGGAGTAAATCCAAAATTTAAAAAAAATCCAAAAACATCGAAAAATTTCAAAAGCACAAAAACAATAGAAAAACAAAAATGAGTTTCCTGGCGAGCAAAAGAGAAAATGATAGTACATCAGTGGTCTGTCTAAACCTCTTTAAAACCTTAAATGAAAAATATGTTAAGCAGCTCTATATAAGATGTATCGGTAGGCTCACAATCATTTTAAAGTGTGCAGGGTGATATAAACTTAAATCCGACTGAAGACTGGGTGGGAACCATTCATTGGCATATGGTCTTGGTACCGAAATTTCGTTTGAGAGATTGCCGAGGTTCTGAGATATTCGGTCTTTATGCTGCTTATCATCTGGGTATCATGGTTGTTTCTATAAAAGACGAAGTCTAAGATCTTCCATGATACCATACATACGTGTACATATTGCATTCGACCTCAATAAGTGATCAACAATCACATGTCCAAACAAATAAGTGATAAAATATCACAAATTCTTTGCGGGAGTCAAGTTCGTCTCTCTGCTGTACGAAAGTACTGACCTGTTCACGGACTTGCTCCTGTGCCCTCATGCATCGAAAATCAAGTTCCTCATCAATAAGTGATTATATCACATAGGGCTTGTTTTCAAATCAAAATAAGTGAGAATCTCACATCATATACGGTCAAACAGATGATAATCGGTATACTCACCGGTAAGATGAACCCTCGTGCATACCTTGATACGGGAATGTGTCGTGATGTGGATGAACACCGGTCGGTAAGTATAAATCATACCTTAACGTATCCCCTCGCCATGATTACGAATGATAAGTTGAGTTTATGTGGACAACAATACCGATAATTGTTATAGGATGCTTATCTTAATGTTAACTAAAAGAACAACAAGAGCGTTTTGACATGACCGCACACTGATATGATTCTCTTACCCTCGAAACTCGCAAAACGAATGTCTGTAAATATTTATTTACTGCTTTAATTTTCTGCATCTTTGTATATATTTATTTACTGCTTTCAGTCTTTAAATTTGAAATATTCAAAAAGCCAAAAAGATTTTATTTCTATTTTATTTTCGATCGTACGATGTTGGAGCTCGAGTCTTCGTTACCTGAAACCTGAACGAAAACCGAAACGACTAAATCTTCATAAACGGTCGAAATTTGCAAGTTTTGAAAGTTAAAAACCTAAAATTGATAAATTTATTAAACTTTCAAACTGTCGGACGGTGTTTGATTGAACAATGGTCACATGTGTGTCGTTTGCTTATGATATTCCAAGCAGTTGTTCTCATTACGCGTTTAGATTTCTTGCATGTGCAGATTCTAAAGGCAAGGAGAACATGGTCGATGACAAAGCTTCGGAATGAAGACACGACGTGAAGGCACTCAAGTGATGAAGATGATCGAGTTGCCGCTGACCATCATCAATACCACAAGGATCTCACTTCATAACGAACAAGTATTTCACGAGCATAACTCAAGGGGGAGCTTATGTTAAGGGGGAGTTTGTCAACACACTTCCTACATGAAACGGGGAGTTTGTTGGTACACTTTCTGCTTTCAAGACGTGAAGACTTTAAAGATCCTCCGACATTGAAGAATTGAAAGGACATCAAAGGTGAAGACACAAAGATCGAGACAAAGATCAAGTTATAAAGATCAAGACAAAGCTACAGCCAAGGGGGAGTTTGTTGGTGCACTTGTGTCTGTACTTTGTCTGTATTCGGTCACGATGTAAAACGATGTCTTTGTTAGTCCTGTAAGTTTGACCAAGTCAACCATCCTCCGGTTTGACTTGGCCAAACAGTTAGAAAATGTTTGTAAGTTGTCTGAGTCGAAGGCTGTGTCATCGAAGGATTGTTCGAATCCTTCGATGTGCTCGAAAGATAACCTTCGATGGATGGACCTCGAAAGATCCCATCCTTCGAGGTACATGTTGATCCTTCGACAGGTTTCTGGTCGATAGATGATCCTTCGATCATCTATCTGATCCTTCGACACAGACATGCTGTGTTCGGGTATATATACCCATGTGTTGTGTTCATTTTAGTTTAGACAGTTTGGAGAGCTTGAAAGTTAGACACGAGAGAAACATTCTGCTGAGAGCATTCTGTCAAAACACACACACACACTGAGAGAGTTTGCAAAACTGATTTGTAAACATTGAGCTTGTAACGGAACCTTTCATACGTTTAATACAAGTGGTGTTAATCGGTGAAGTTCTTGTGTTGTGTTTGTGCTTGTTCTTGCTTGTTCATCCCGGTTTGCATGCTAGCTTGGATTCCGCACTCGCTAGTGTGTTAGATATAACAAGGAATAGGTTAAACCTCAACCTCCGAGGGACCTACACACGTTTTTAAACGGCGAATTCTCTATGAAATGTTGAATTGTGTTATTTCTTAAAGTTTTTAAGAAATGCATATTTTTGTAGTGTATGTGTAAACATATTTAAATAATTATAATCGAAATTTATATAAAAATCGTATAAATGGACTAAGGGTCTTACAAGTTGGTATCAGAGCTCAAGGTTAAAAGAATAAAGTGTTCGGTTCGAGGCTTGATCGCAAATCCGGTAAGTACATGTATGTTAATAGTTTAGCATGCTAAAGTGTTGTAAACATCACATAGGGCTATCGTGTGATAAACGTTACCTCAATTAAATGATAAATATAGTTGACGAAATTGCGCGCGTTGACGCGTTTAGTAGAAAAGCCTTGTATTATAATACGGGCGATTATTGAAGTTGATGTTACTAATTCTTGTAAATGTTTTAATTGAAGGACACTCGCATCTGAAGATAGCGAGAGTTTAACAAATTGTGGATATGATGGTGGAACGGTCTGAGGTATGACAAGCATAGCATACTCATCAAGGACCTAAATCACGTGACGATCGCGAACAAGGTTAACGACATAGAAAGCCCGTTAGGGCAAGCATTTACAGGTGCGCATTTTAAATTATTACGTGAATAGTAATATGCAACAAATACATAGAGATTGAAAGTTGCATATGTAGATTAAAAAATTGGAAAAACCCGAATAGAAAATCTATCCGGGATATTGCTTCCAAGAGAAACAAATAGAGGCATTACTTACATGGGGTGTAATGTGAAAATTATAAAAAGGTCATGTATACCAGGTATTGATCGCTTACTCTGGCCAAGTAAGTGGTGAGCACGTGGTACCATTAACTTTTTATGATGGACATGCTTACATCCGATGTAGTAAGGACGGGGTGAGTGGGACAAATTAAAAAGTATCCAAATGAATCAAATGAGCAAAATATTTGATAATAATATAAACGCACAGCCGGGTGACGGAAGCGTATTACATTAGGATAATGAGCCCGAGTGAAAGGAGAAAGATTAATGTAAAATGATTAAGATATGCATTGGGAAGGGGTGTACTTACACTCGAACCCGGAGAATGCAAACATGTAAAATGATTAAGATATGCATTGGGAGGGGGTGTACTTACACTCGAACCCGGAGAATACAATCATGTAAAATGATTAAGATATGCATTGGGAGGGGGTGTACTTACACTCGAACCCAGAGAATGCAAACATGTAAAATGATTAAGATATGCATTGGGAGGGGGTGTACTTACACTCGAACCCGGAGAATGCAAATATGTCTCTTAACGGGCAGTTTTTGTAAAACGTCAAACATGAGGACAAAGTCGGAATATAAAAGTGAGCGAAGTCTTAATGCATACCGGAAGGGTTGCAATAACAACGACTTCGGTAAAACACCCGGTTGATGGGTAAGGATTTAAACACATGCGTAGACCGAGAAACGTGAACTCGGATGGAAAGTTAAAAGAGTCGGGTTTTGAGTCAAGACTAAAAGACGACAAGATGATGTAAATAGAAATTTTGATAAATTATGTTCAACTATTTTAAAGTTGAACGGGTCGAACAAAGAATGAAGTTTAACATCCATAAATGATAAAATTTCACATGAATAAGTCAAACAGGTTGAATATAATATAATGCCGGATGGCGTGAGTAAGCGCAAATGGGATAACGGTAGCGTCAAAAGCAAAAGAATAATGAGCCCGGTAATGGGACATAATCAAATATGAATATATGTAAACTGGATAATAGTGAGCATAAGATGAACCGACGCACAAATGACGTGAGAAATCATAAAGTCAGAAAAATTGTCCAAAAGAAAACAAATGTAGCCTTAGACTACGGTCAAGGTCAAAGGAAATACCAAGACGAAAATAAATGATTTTGAACATAAAAGGGTACCTTAACGCCATATACATATATAGGTGTATATACCTGTGAATAAAGACTTGAATAAAAGATGATCTACTAGATTATCATAACCTACGAGATTATAAATGAGGCTAAGGTCTACGGGACCAAAAAAGACCTTCGGGTCCCAAATAGAAAGAAACGAATTGTTAGGGTCTCACCTTAATAAGGTAAAAAGGTGAAAATATAAAGAAATAGCCTACGAGGCTAAGCAAAAGAACCTACGGGTCAATAATATAAAACAAGGAAACTGGCTGTAACTTCCCGCGTAAAATAATAACGGGAGATAAAGTTAGTATAAAAGCGACAGGTTTCGCTAAGTTAATTAAATGGGTTAAAAGCAAAGAGATTGTAAAAAGGTCTGGTTGACAAAAGTGAAAAATTTCACTAAAACATTAAACGGGCAAAAATGACAAAAGAGTTCACAATTATTTAAATTGTGCTACATCGCAAAAGTGAGAGAAGTCATTATCGAAATGACAATGGAAGGGGATAAGTCCTTGGACGTAAATTTCTTGGAATTGACATGAGCTAAAATGAAAACGTTAAACTAAAAAAATTCAATTTTTGGTAAGAAACAACATTTTAACACGTATGAATACTATGAGATGAATTCAGAAATGAGTAAATCAAAGAACGTGGGTCTTAATACCGATGGGTGCGAGACGATACGTCCGAAAAGAAGAAGCATGATAAAGAAAAGTCGAATTAGACTTAAATGTGACGTGACACGCTCACAGACAAGAAAAGAAATATAGAGAATGATATAGAATACAGTCAAGTCGTATCGTGAGTTGCGAGATATGAAAATCTGAAAACAAGCAAAAGGCCAGGTTGGCAATAAGATATACCCGAATGACGAGGAATAAAGTGACGGCGACAAATCAGTCTAGCCGATAAAACATTTCAAAGTCAGATTAGTGTTACACCTTATACAAAGCACTTGTCGATATGAGATTAGCTTGAAGTAAGCATGTTGAAAATAAATATAACTGAGTGATCAGATGACAACTCGGTCGAATAAGTGACCAGATTAAGAAATACAAGATGAAAGTATCGGCCTATGAGGCCATACACGTAAAAGAAGCATATGGTATGAAACCGAAAAGACATTACCATACTTTCCTGGTAAGAGTATTATGTGTGAGCAATGCTCAAGTGATCACCAAGACTAAGGTCCGAATGATCTAAGCTAATAAAGTACGTGAGAAAGGTTTCGGGGACGAAACCTCTTTAAGGGGGTAGACTTGTAACACCCCCAAAATGGGTTTGGTATTCAAACCCCGTTAATAGTAAAGACGAGTAAAATACCGTTAGTGGTAAAATTAACACGATAAATATTATGATTTAAATAATTAATCCTATATTAATCAAAAAGAAGAATAAACGCTTTGAGAAAACACGGTTTATTAGAAGCCCGAGTTAACGGGACTTAAAAAAAATAAAACGGGTTATAATTCCCCACACCCACCAAGTTAACTAGGAATAGTAACCTAGTTAGTAATGGGCAACTAAATGAAAAGCTATGAGATATAGCTTCTTTTATAATAAATGAAACAAGAGGGACTAATATGGCCAAGAAGGGAAACTTGTTTTATTAAAATTAAAAATAAAACACAACACACACACTCAATGTGTGTGTGTGTGGATCGACCAGAGGACAGGGGAAAAAGAAGCAAACCCTAACTCTCACAAATCTCTCAAATTGAAGGTCTAAATCAAGTCTAAATCAAAATCCGAGTACGAATTAGTGATCTCCACTGAAAAAGGAGTCACGAGGTATGTAAATTTCATGAGAAATCTCTAGTTGAATTTCTGAGAAAACCTAGAGAATTCGAAATAGATGATTGCATGCTTGTTATATGATGAGATAGGAACATTGTAGTGTCTAGGAGTAAATCCTAGACAAGTATATGATGAAATTAGGTCTAATTCTTGTGAATTCATGATCACCATTGAAGGTGATAAGTGGGTTTTTACTAAATTCGTGTATGTGATGTGTTTAGGGTTTTTGATTGCTAAAAATAGTGTTATAATGTCATAAATATGTTTTAATTGAAAGCTGAATTCAAACAGCTTCTGATGAGAATTTACAGCCGATTTGTATTGGCTGTAACGTGGGCAAAACTTGACAAAAAACATGTGTTTCTTGAGTGTAAAATGTAATTCGAGGAAATATCTTTAAAACCCCACTGGAATTGCATTTTTTCGACGAAAATTGAATGTTTTATGAATTTTTCGGTATCGAAGGTTCATGCTGCGTTTTCTGGCAGAATTTACAGCCCATTATGAATGTCATAACTCAATTTAAGAATTTATTTATGATCTCAAATTTTTACTGTAGGTAATTTCAGGTAATTCCAAAAGCCTCCAATTGGAATTTCGTCAATCGGATAAACGAGGAATTTTAAATGAATTTTTTCGTAAGCTGTAGTCAGAAGTGACGAATCTGATTGCAGCTTAGTAAATGAATTTTTACGAATTTTTGGTAAAGAGTTAGATCTTGAAATTTTAACACAAGGCCTAACCTCCGAGAGGTACATCACATAAAAAAATCATAATTTTTGAAGACTTGTAAACAGGTTAAACAGGTCACCAAAAACAGCCTATTTTCAGTGATATGAAATGTCTACTTGGTTGTGTGTAAAACGTGATTATATTAGGTGTTCGGATGAATGCTAATGATAAGAAATGTGTGGGGTGGAATAGTCGTGATTGTTAATGACTAATTTAACTGCCTTGTAAATGATTGACAATAGTTTGATGCTTAAATGAGCTAGGTGGAGGCTTGGGAAAGAAGCGGTCAAATAATCGAGTACGAGAAGGGTAGTGTAAACCAGATGCGAGGTAAGTTAAGCTTACGCCTTTTTATTCTTACTACCAAATACTTATAATGCAAGTTGTAGGATCGTGTTCACGACCGAATGAGTCGATTAGAGACAATACACAACTGTTTGAGAGGCGGAAACAAACAAACAGCTTAGAATCAGTGTAGAAATGAGTAGAAACAGAGTATATGATACTTAAAACAAGTTTCTCATTGATATTTGACTTGAAAATCGGGCAGCACTTCGTTACACCATAGCTAATTCCGTGCCAAATGAGAAACATGACACACCTATATATAGGCATGTCATTTCAAGCGGAATTACACTTTCTAATTTCGTTTGAAATGACCATGTGTCATTTCAAGCGGAATTACAACAAAATAACATAAATTTACATTTAGACCCCTATACAAGCTATCAACATGACCTAGACTTAAGACGTAGGCTATAGACATTATGCACCAACAAACTCCCCCTTGGATATTGCCGGAGTCTTCAGTCTGGTCTTCAGCTCTTCACAGCGACTTGAACTTTTCTTCTCTTGCCTTAGGTTTTCTCCTCAATGCACTTTTCAGCTTTTCATTCTCTTGAACAACTTTATGTCTTTCTTCAGCTTGTTCTCTCATGAATTTACCACGAAGCATTCGATCTCTTTCTTCACGTTTTTCTTTTATTTCTCTGCTTTTAGAGCCTCTTCTTTCTCAATCTCTCTCCATTGAATTGACCATTTACTCTCAGCATTGATACCTTTCTGAAAGCATATAGAAACAACCTTCTGAAATTGCATAGCATGCTATCTATCTTCAGCTCTAAATCCAATCTTGTTAACGAACAAGCATTCAATGTCTTTTGCCGAGCAGTTAACCAGCCACATAGGATCAAACACAGAGATATATTTGACTTCATTTTCAACTATGTAAGTAATCACAGCTTCAGTCGTCAAACAGCTGTACACCCAATACACAAAACCCTTATGGAAATCCTGCTCCATCTTAGGTAATGGTATGTTCTTGATCACTCTTGGCTTCTTGATTTTCAATATAGTCTCTTCAACACCAGTAACTGGATCTACCCTCCTTACTTTCTTTGGCTGGTGTGGCTTCCAGTGCTGAAAATCTCTAAAAGCTTCAAACTTTATCAACCCCTACATCGGTATGTCATTCTTTCTAACTGGATAATCCAAAGTTCTGACTTTGGCAAGCTCTTCAACATCCCACCAGGGCAAAGACACGATATCATGAAGAAATGCAAAATACTGAACACCATATTCTCGACGAATAGCATAAGCATTGACCTGTGGTAGAAAGCCCCAACTGATTATATCCCCTAGCGACACATCCCTGTCTCTTTTATAAAACTTGAGTGGACGTTTGACGTGCTGTCGTAGTTACACGCAAATTTAATCCAAATAACAACTATAGATAGTGGTAAATGGGTATCGAACTCAGGGAGTATGTGGAAAATGTGTCGATTTTATAGCTTTGCACTTTAACTAAAATTAACCTAATTTGCAAAAAGTAAAAATCAATAATTTGGATTGTTTGGTTTTAAAACTAAAATTATCTAATTAACTTCAAATCAAAGGTAGGTTATAAAGCAGATTAGGAGAAAGCGACCATCCTAAACTTCCGGTTTGCTTTTGACAATTGTGTTGAATTCACTAGAAAGAACCACATAGACATGATTCATGTATGATTGTTTGTTCGTGATAAAAGGGAACTAAGTACTCGGATTATGAAAATGCGAGGTTGTTACCCGATAACCAATTGACTAATATCCAACCCTAATCCCTACCGTGATATCTCGATTGTCAGCGACACCAAGAACGTACGGTTTAGAATATGATCATAACATCAATCAACAATTTACAAACAAACATTCACACACCATAATAAACAAATGCATTGCAAGTCTATTATTCTAGAAATACGAATCCAAACACAAAAGTCATAGACAAACCTTCAATTCAGGATGATCACCATAAGTTTAGCCGGACATAGCTTGGTGAATCATCATAACAACAAGTTTAGTGTTCATACCAATCAAAAACATAAACCGAATGTTAGAAATTGTTTGGAACCAAGTACAATCAGCCAAAATTGCCCCTAATGCTCCAGAGAAACGTCCAATGATGAGATAAGTGAAAAGACACCCCAAAAACTGATTAAATGAGGCAGTTACGGTTTCTGTCGCAGCCTCCACTGTAACTTACGGTGCCACCGTAAGTTACGTTGGACATCATGTTGTTACGGTAGATCTTTCCTGAGTTACGGTGGGATTTGGTTGTTTTTCAGGGCCACCGTAAATTACGGTGGCCACCGTAATTTACGGTGGCACCCTGAATGTTGTGCTTTGTTTCCTCTTTCGTTCCACGCACGACCCGTTCATCTCCAAACCGTCCAAAGCTGCGTTTTCTCCTCTTTTAGCTCCCGAACCGCACCTGAAACATAAGCAAACATAGTTATCTAATTCAAGATAATTACGCGATTAAGTGAAGGATAAATTCGTCTTTTAACGTCATTAAGGGTTGTCCTATGGACCACCCGTCACATCCCCACACTTAACCGTTGCTTGTCCCAAGCAACTCATCAAACCGTTTTCAAAACAAGCGATCAATGTAAGCCAAGCAAAAACATGTAGTCCTTTTACTAACCCCTTTTTAACACCCAAAATAATGCACCCCTCGCTATATCTCTCCTCTCGGTAACAAGTAAGCACTAGCAATATGAGCTAGACACACAAAGGCTAACGGGCGGTTGCACAACTATAGGCTTGTACCTAAATCGATCTTTCTACTAAAACGTGTCAAACATGAATGCAAATCAAAGGGACTTTCAAGGTTGTAACGTGGCTAGGTGTATGGGTAGGAAATGGAATATATATGAAGTAGCGAAAACTTAACCCGGTCTTTTATTACACAAAGAAACAAACAAACAACTACCAAACTTAACTACTATATACAAGATAACTAAACATCACTTCTTTTTTTTTTTTTCATTTTTGATTGCTTTTCCTTTTTTTTCTGATTTTTTTTCAAGATAAACATAATAACTTTCAACATAACATCAAATAAAATTACATATTACTAAACAATCACTAATACTATAAGACCGGGTCAAATTGGGTAAATTTTTAGGTAACTAGCTAGGGGTAACAAATGATAGGCTTTTAGGCACAAAATTGTGCAACTAAATGTCCAAACCCCCACCCCTCTCACTACCATGCTCATATATATAATTTATGAGGTCCAACCCCCCAAATCCCCCACTCACACACACTAAAGACGAGGCTCCCTAAATGCCCTTATCCTCTTCGCATTCATATCCAACTAAGGACTCAAACCGTATCAAGGCATAAGTTCTAATGCACCCCCACCCGTAGCCACTCTCATCAAAGACAAGTTTTATTTATTTACATGTGTGGCTTCAACTCTCACCAAGAATAAAAGGGTAAATAAGGGTTGCCGGTGCACCATTTGGGGTTAATCTAGGGTGTTCAAATTCTCACCTTGTTTCGCTCGATTTAAATTTTTTTCAAAAACTTCAAAATTTTTCCCCCCATCCCCACACTTGGGATACATTGACCCCAATGTATGGTTTTAGGAGGATTTGATCGCTAAACATCTTTAACATCACCCAAAAGCTCACAAACTCAAACCACAAACTTCTTTTTGGTATTTTTTCATTTTATATTTTTATATTTTTCTTCTTTTAAAACATCACACCGCCAACTTCTACAAACCCAACACAAAACCAAACAACTAATACACCCCCAAACCTCCCAACCATAAACAAAAGCAAACAACTACCAATATTTCAAAGCTAAAGAACACAACAAGACTAAGGAAAGAGTACATTGACCTGGTGAAGTTTGCCACAACAGATGTTGTAGATAATCCGACTTCCTATCACCACCTTCACCCAAATATCCGTACATCTTCCCCACACTTGAATGTCGCCATGGCCCTGAAATATAGAAAGACAAAAACAACAAGATCAATGTAAAATCCCGGGTTGCCTCCCGAGTAGCGCTAAGTTTTCAGGTCTTCAGCCAGACCGTGCCGCCCCCATTTATGGTGGCTCAAAGAATCGGGTCCTATCACCTCCCCCACTATAGCTTGTCATTGGGCAAAATGCATCCATCTCGTTTCGACTCGGTGGGTAATCAAATACGCTCTTGCTTGAACCCATATGTTTTTCTTCACGGTCCGGAGGGTGCTTTTTTCTCATTCTTTGAAACACATTTTTCATACAATCACTAGACTCACCACCCTTCCCCTCAATGGACTCATAACTTATCACTCTGGTTTGAACATCAAAGGACAACTTATGGTTCTTTTCGGTCATGGTAATAATCCCGTCTCTACAATTAATTTGAGCATTTGCTGTGTATAGAAATGGTCGACCTAAGATTACCCTTTGTTGTGCTGCCATGTTGGTAGAAGCATAGTCCAGAACTAGAAAATCCACCGGGTATTCAAACTATCCCAACTGAATCTTAACATTCCTAACCATTCCCCGTGGACGCCTCCAACTTTCATCCGCCAAGCTCACCATGGTGTCTATACCTTCAAGCAGACCAAAGTCATACATATCGTATAGATCGCTTGGTAGCACACTCATGCTTGCCCCGTAGTCCAACAATGCGTGAGGGATTTTTAATTTTCCCACACGGATTGGCACAATTGGCGCTCCATACTCTTTATCATTCTCGACTTCGGCATCTTTTTCCAAACCTACATTCACTTGATACGAAGAAGTTAGCAATGTTTCATTAAATTTAGTATTTGGAACGGTGCTTACCACATTGATGTTAATGCTTTTTGTGTTCTTGGGATTTATCACCGTGTCACTTGGTAATTGACCTTTTGCTTTCTTCAATATCGCCACGTCACTCGCAAGTTGACCCATTTGAGTGGTCAAAGATTGGATAGCTTTGTCACGGATTTCATCTTTTTGCATACGAACATCATCTAATTGATTTCTTCGTTGCATCTCCATTTGCATCGCTTTCAACATCTCCATGACCTCATTCCCACTTGATGAAGATTGACCCGAAGAACCACTTTGACCCGTTTATTGAAATTGCCCTTGATAACCATAGTTGCTTCCACCCCGATAATTCCCTTTATTGTATTGTTGACGAGGTGCAAAGTTACCTTGAGCTTCTTGAAAGTTTGGGTTAGCTTGGTTCGACGGATTTCCATAGCGGAAGTTTGGGTGGTTCCTCAAACCCGGGTGATAGGTGTTGGAATTCATGTTATTGTAATTCCTATCACCCCCTCCTTGTCCTTGCACAGCATTCACCTCCTCATATTGACCTTCCACTCTTTGACAATTTTCAGCCGCATGACCTATTTCATTACACAATGCACAAACATCATAAATTTGATTAGTGGTTTGGACATTACCATCATCTATTGCGTGCAATTGAGGTCGGGCAATTGCCGGTCGCGCTCTCCTTGATGCTTGAGCCTTCCTCTTTGATGTGATTGCCATTTGCTCCAAGAACTCCCAATCATCATGCTCGTAGTTCGTACCGAAAGACCCATTTGTAACGGATATTAAATCGCGAGCATCTTCGGCACTCAACCCCTCGTGGAAAGCATTCATCAACTCCCAAAGTTTAATTCCATGATGAGGACAATTCTTGATCATCATGTTGAAACGCTCAAAGGCTTCATGAAACATTTCACCATGTTGTTATTGAAAACTCCTCAACCCCTTCCTAGCATCGTTGGTCTTTTGAGCGGTATAAAATTCATCTAGAAAAATTTGTTGCATTTCCGCCCAAGTATAAATAGATGCTGAAGGCAAAGTGTAGAACCACTTCTTTGCCTTGTCCTCCAAAGAAAATTGAAACAGGACTAACTTGACATCATCAGCCAAAAAACCTTGACTCCCAAGAGTATTGCAAATTGAGTCATAGGCCTCTAAGTGGAAATACGGTTCCTCCGTAGCTAGCCCTTTATATTTCGGCAAACTTTGCAAAGAATTTATTCTAACTTCAAAGGTCCTCCCTTGATCATTTTGAGGAATAACTACCGGTGAGGGATTTTGAGTGATTACCGGCCTGAAATGCGCTTCAATTCCTCTCGCATGTTCTCTAAGATGCCTTCTTGGCACCCCCAACCTAACCCTTGGTCGAACAGGACCCATTGGCCTTGGTATATGCCCTTGTGGTTCGAATGGTTGTTGAAATTGCGGTTGTGGCATCGGTTGGTGTTGAATCGGCCTTTGGAATTGCGGTTGTACATTTTGCGGTCGAACTTGTTGCAATGGTGTGGGGCGTTGCACTTGTAGCCCTTGTGGTCTTGGCCGAATATGTTGTGGTATGAGTTGTTGTTGTTGTGGCATTCCACCTACACTTGCCATCCCTTGTGATTGACCTTGTACATAACCGAACTCTCCTTGACCACCATAACCCCCATAAGCATACCCGTCTTCATCATACCCCTCAAAATCTTCATAACCTTCCTCATATCCATCTCCCCCTATACCCGAAGATTGCCCAAATGGAAGGGTAGAGTATTGAAAACCCAATTGGTTCGATGGTCTGAATGTTGAAGTAGCATGGACAATGGTTGAATTTGGTGGTATTGAATAGTGGGAAGATGATTGACCCGTAGATGGAGGAAAGAAGTGTGATAATGGTGGGATTGTGGCTGAAGAACTAAAGGTAAGATTGGGTTCACTTTGAGTAGTAATCGGTTGTGTGGTGTTGGTTGGTGTAGTGTCATGAGGTGGAGTAGGAATTGTAGTGGAATTTGGTATGGTTGTGTTTGGTGATGGTTGTGTGGAAGTAGGTATAAATGACGAGGTCGTTTGACCCGTTGTGGGTGGTACTTGAGATTCTTGCATGATGTTTCGTGGTGTGATGGGTGATGTAGGTGAACCAATAATTCTGTTTTCTCGTACTAAAACTCTGTTTTGCCTTAGTGTTCTTTCGATCTCCGGATCAAATGACAATGGTGACGCTTTGTGAGAGCCTCTAGTATGCATGCACCTGTAGAACCTGCACACTAAACACACCAGTGTAAATCCGAAAATAACAAAGCAAAACTAACAAACTGACACACGTTGCGCACTACTCCCCGGCAACGGCGCCAAAATTTGGCGTGCTGTCGTAGTTACACGCAAATTTAATCCCAATAACAACTATAGATAGCGGTAAATGGGTATCGAACTCAGGGAGTATGTGGAAAATGTGTCGATTTTATAGCTTTGCACTTTAACTAAAATTAACCTAATTTGAAAAAGTAAATATCAATAATTTGGATTGTTTGGTTTTAAAACTAAAATTATCTAATTAACTTCAAATCAAAGGTAGGTTGTAAAGCAGATTAGGAGAAAGCGACCATCCTAAACTTCCGGTTTGCTTTTGACAATTGTGTCGAATTCACTAGAAAGAACCACATAGACATGATTCATGTATGATTGTTTGTTCGTGATAAAAGGGAACTAAGTACTCAGATTATGAAAATGCGAGGTTGTTACCCGATAACCAATTGACTAATATCCAACCCTAATCCCTCCCGTGATATCTCGATTGTCAGCGACACCAAGAACGTACGGTTTAGAATATGATCATAACATCAATCAACAATTTACAAACAAACATTCACACACCATAATAAACAAATGCATTGCAAGTCTATTATTCTAGAAATACGAATCCAAACACAAAAGTCATAGACAAACCTTCAATTCAGGATGATCACCATAAGTTTAGCCGGACATAGCTTGGTGAATCATCATAACAACAAGTTTAGTGTTCATACCAATCAAAAACATAAACCGAATGTTAGAAATTGTTTGGAACCAAGTACAATCAGCCAAAATCGCCCCTAATGCTCCAGAGAAACGTCCAATGATGAGATAAGTGAAAAGACACCCCAAAAGCTGATTAAATGAGGCAGTTACGGTTTCTGTCGCAGCCTCCACCGTAACTTACGGTGCCACCGTAAGTTACGGTGGACATCATGTTGTTACGGTAGATCTTTCCTGAGTTACGGTGGGATTTGGTTGTTTTTCAGGGCCACCGTAAATTACGGTGGCCACCGTAATTTACGGTGGCACGCTGAATGTTGTGCTTTGTTTCCTCTTTTGTTCCACGCACGACCCGTTCATCTCCAAACCGTCCAAAGCTGCGTTTTCTCCTCTTTTAGCTCCCGAACCGCACCTGAAACATAAGCAAACATAGTTATCTAATTCAAGATAATTACGCGATTAAGTGAAGGATAAATTCGTCTTTTAACGTTATTAAGGGTTGTCCTATGGACCACCCGTCAACGTTTGAATTTTCTTTCATTACTATTTCGAAACCATTTCTTTCTTTCTTCCTTCTGTGCATCTTTCACTGTACCATCAAAGTTTTTATCTTTTAGACATTCTTCAACCTTCCGTCTCAATTCATCAATATTTTCTTGACTGAAAAACTCAACCAGCGTTGGAAAGTTCGAAGTATCAACATTTTCACTTTCTTCATCGCTGCAGTCTTCAACCTCAACACGATCATAATTATCAGCTTCCTCAACATATTTATATTTATACTCTGGCTGTTGATTGATGTCGAACTGATTTAATTCATCTTCAAAATCAAACTTGAAGTTAGGATCATCAATCCGTGTCATTTCAATAATATCATTCATAGAGTAAGTATGCCTGATCTCTCCTTCTTCTACATTAGGCTCCAGACGCAGAATTAACTTCTCCACTTCATCAACACTTTGATCAACATTCTCCCCCTCACCATCAGCACTTTCTGGCTCTTCATTTGCATCGTCATGCAGATAATCATCGACATTCTCTTCATTCGATGCTTCTGTAACTTTTATACCAGAACCACCTTGATCGTCGTCATTACCATCGTCATCATCACTACTACTTGTAGAAAATACATCATCTGCATCATCACTTTAAACTTTATCATCATCCTCATCTTCTTCATCTTCATCAGCTTTATTTAAATCATCAATGTCAACATCAACATCAAATACCCCAGAAACTGACGAAATTGGCAGAACAGATAATACTGGTTCTACTATAGGTTCAGATACAACCATTGCCTTTTTAGAAACTTCACCTTCAAGACCTTTGCCTTTATTTTTCATCTCAGCTTCTAATTCAGCTTCTTTCTTTGCTCTCAACTCTTCCCGTATAATCTCATCAAATCTCTGTTCCAGAGACATACCAACCACATTCTCTAATACTTTTCTCAACATATAATTTTCATGTTCATTTCGAGCCTTGATTGCTTCCAACTCTTTATTCTTCAGCTTGAAGTATTCATTTTGTTGATCTTTTCGAGTTTTCTCTTCCTCTAACTCAGCAATTTTTACTTTCATAACATCAATTTCAGTCTGATCAGCTTCAACTTTCTTTAATAATGAAGAATTCTCAGCTTCAACTGACTTGATAAGCTTTTCGAGTTTCTTCTCACGATCAACTAACTTCTTGTTTTCAACCAATACTTCTTCCATTTTCTTTTCTAACTTCTTCACTTGCTCATCATTCACAAAACTGAAGTCACCCATATCTTCAAGAGAATAATTTTCAGGAATACGTGGGAAATTTCTAAGACCTGAAGAACCGGGAGTGGTTTGTATTGGTGGTTGTGTGGATGGAGGTGTTTGAAGTATATTTGGTGAAGTGATAATGGGTTGTTCATGTTGTGGTGATAGATGTGGTGGTGGTGATGATGGTTGTAGTGGTGATAAATGAATTGGTGTAGGTTGTTTTGGTGGTGATTGATGTGGTGATTTAGGTGGTGGTGATGATGGTTGACTGGGTTCTTGGATAGATTTCTTGTTCAACAAAATCTTCAACGTCTTTGCTTTCGGAGTAACCACACGTTTCCTTGCAGTTGCTTTCTTTTTACCTCCGGAAGTAGGTGGCGTTTGAACATCTTCTTGAGAAGGAGTATACTCATCATCATCTTTCTCCTTTCTTCTTTTTCTCTTAAGCTGTTTTTCTTTCTCGATTTCAGCTCTAATTATTTCTGCACGTTCATTTTCATCAATCTCTGATTCAGATGAACTTGTTGTACTTTTGTCTACATCGTCACCTTCTTCATCACCAGCTACTTTCTCTGGTTCGTCAATGTTAAGACTTTCTTTAAGAGCTTTTAATAACTTTGCAGATTCAGGAGAATAACGAACATCTCCTTCAATATTAACTTCAGCTTCAGCTTCAGCTTCCTCCTCTGATTCATCAACAAGCAATGTCTTAGCAGATTTCTTTTGACGTTTCTTAGGTTGAGAAGATGAACCCTCCTCTACTTGAACTTTCGGAGTTGCTTTCCTACTCCTCTTCTTTTTCTCTTCTTTCAAGAACCACTCGTTTCGAGTTCCTTTGAAAACTTCAAGAATTTTTAATTCATCTGCATAACTCTTTTCTTTCTCATTTCTCCAGTTCTGATGATTGATTGGATCTGGATCTTGATAATTCTTATCTTTGATGAAACCAAAGAATTCAGCTTTTGTTGATGGCTCTGGATGGTTAGGATGATATCTGGCCAATTGTTTCACAGACTCATTATCCATGTGAGATAATACCAACAGATCATTGTTTTCATCTTTTTCAAGATCAGGATAGGCATGATCTAACAACATTTGAACAAATCGTGGATACACCCAAGTCTTATTCTTTGAAGTAATGTTCTCAACCATGTAATGAAACACAATCTTCGAAAAATTATACTTCTTGTTTAAAACGAGAGCTGTCACCATGTTCATTTGATAATCCCTCATCGCATCATAACCTCCCTTGCGATGACTTAGAGCCTGCAACACTGAGTGAATAAGAAACTTGTAAGGCTTTGAAAACTTTGATTTCAAGTAATTAGCACTGTTCAGTGCACCATTATAACCCATCCGCAACATGCAACCTTTGACCATCCTCTCTGGGAACTTTGAAGGAGAATTCTCATCATCTGGAAAATCTGTCACCTCTCGTACAAGCGCCTTTGAGATAATAATTGGTTTGTTTTCACCATTCAGCTCAACAAACGAATTTATTGTTTTACTTTCCTCATCATAAGTTGCCTTTTCCCAAAAAACGTTTAATGTGTGATTTGAAAACCAGATGTTGATTTGTCAAAGCTTTCTGATTCGGCAACCTTCTCATAAACTCCAGAATACTCTTGAATTCGGACAACTTTGGTATCTTCTCCTCGTCGAAATCACAACAAGTGTTGTGTAGTGCATCAAATAACACATTTGAAGCCCGAAAAAGAAATCAACATACAACCAAGTTAAACACTTTGAAATTTTTTTATCAAAACAACATTCAAACGAAATAACATTTCAAACGGAAACATATTTCATACGGAATAACATATTGAAGCGAAATTACAGCTTGAAACTACATGACATTTTCAACCGGAATCACAATTTAAAACGAAATATCAGTTTGGAACGAATTCACATTTGAAATGGAATTACCATTTGAAACGGAATAGCATGTTTCAAACGAAATATCTCAAAATTTCTCTAAACTTTTCTGATGATGAAATCAATCAACTGGGTTTGTAATTCAGTGAATTCCGAGCATGAGATTGTGTTTATTTTTCAGTTTTATCCATAAAATCGACCTAGATCTACATTCAAAATATCAGATCTACCATGTTCAAACGGAAACATGTTATCAACATCAAATTGAAACCCTAATCAAGATCTATATCATATTCCGAGCACAAGGGTATGATTATTATTCATTAAACATCAAAAATCAACCCTAGATCTATGTTTTTGTTCCTGTTCAACGCCGTTCAAACGAAATTAGTTAAATCTGGGTCAAATCAGTAAAATCTCTCACCTTTCCCATGATAATAGTTGAGTAAACCAACTAAAATCAAGATTTCAAACAACAAATTGGCAGAGTAACGGCTGTAAATCGAAGGTTTTGTGATTTCATTCAAAATCGCCTTGTCAGAACCTTTGAAACGGAATTAGAAGACTGATGTCTTCAAGCGAAATCACCCTGCTATTTATAGACAACCTAATTTCGTATGAAATAGGCATTGTGACATGTTCAAACGAAATTAGGCTCAAGCGGAATTACATGTACAAGCGGAATCATCTGTTTTCAAACGAAATTACTTATTAATTTTTTTCAATTTTTTTAACTTTTTGATATTTTACCGTCACACCCAGTTAACCAAGTCCAAGTTAATGACCTTGGTCAACTGTTTAGCCTGCCAAGTCCAAGTTAATGACCCTGGCTGACCAAATTATGAAGATGCTGACTTTCTGAAATAGATTTAAGTTCAAATTAATGAACTTTTGAACTTTCAAGCAATTACCAATCATTTTCTCAAATCTTCTGCTAACCCAACCCTCATGATCCAGACTTGTTCAGCACATAAGACTTTGATCATCGGATCCCAAACGTCAATTGTCGAAAATAGGATGAAATGCAAATCTTTTTGGATTTTATAAAATGCTAAACAAACAGACAATCTTTTTGGATTTTTTATAAGCAACAAATTTGTACAAACACTATTTTTGGTGAGTGTGTTAGGGGATCATATCAGCTGTTGACAAGCTACAAGCACCGTTAAGCTTTGATTTCATATTCAGTATTAAACAATTTACATTGATTGCCGATATACTGTTCCTCTTAAATTTTCACACAAACTTCAATCTGATCAGGATACGGATTTAGTGTTTTAAGGCTTAACTTTTATGAGTGTACCACCTCAGAATATACTCCCGTATCCAGATCCCAATATTCAGTCTTACAGGTGAATATACCTAGATGATATCTGTAAGGGGTTAAATGCGAGGGCCGTGAGAGCTCAGGCTATTGCTTCCGCAAAATCAGAGAGACGACGGCTTCGACTTAAGGTGGGTCCCCTTTGGGGATCTTCTTTTACAACAACACATGATTAGCATTTTTCAATGTTTCATCATTTTTTATGCTGAGGGGAGGCTTATATTTCAAGCAGCGTAAAGTATTCTTCGGGGACTAGGCTATTGCTTCCGCAAAAACAGAAGTCCCGGGATAATACCCAAGATATCACTAAGTATAAAGACCTAGTATCTCAGAAAGAGGGACCTTTCAAACAAGATTTCGGGGGTTACCCATATATCCGAGAGACGTTCCCCACGTAAAAGTAAGTAACGATTTAGGTTTATATCCCGAACAAACCTACTAAATGTGTAAAAACCTATCGGCATATCATCTGCAAGACTGCTTAACACTTTTTATCTTTACATTTCTTTAGCGTACTGCAATTGTCAAGCTGATGTACTATCATTTTCCCTTTTTACACAAACTCTTTTTCAGTTTTTCAATGTTTTTGTATTTTAACATTTTATCATGTTTTTGGATTTTCTGCAAACTTTCTCCCCCTAAAAACAAAAACATATTTTTGTGTTTATGGTTTTATCAAAAGCAGAAAATAAACTGTACAAAAACTTGACAACACGACGTGGATCACATCAGACCGCCGTCCTCCTCGGCTTCACATTCTATAACCCTCCCAGAAAACAAATTTTTCATCCCATTTAATTTCAAAAGATAGTTAAATCTCTTTTTATCAAAAGGTTTTGTGTAAAAATCAGCCCTCTGATCATCGGTGTGAATATGTTCAATGCGAATCAATTTCTTCTCGTGACAATCACGGATGAAATGATACCGAATTTCAATATGTTTAGTTTTAGAATGATGAACCGGATTTTTCGTTATGTTAATCGCTGCTTCATTGTCCACAAATATAGGCGTGTCCAAGAACTGCAAACCAAAGTCTTGCATCTGCTGTTGGATCCAAAGGATCTGAGAACAACAGCTCGAGGCCAAAATGTATTCAGCCTCGCACGTAGAGAGCGCTACTGAGGTTTGTTTCTTGCACTGCCAAGTGACAAGTCGAGTTCCGAAGAACTGACAGCCTGCAGTGGTGGACTTAGCATTTTGCTTGCAACTACCAAAATCTGAATCAGCAAAACTTGTGAGAGAGAAATCGCCAGACCTAGGATACCACAAGCCAGTGCTTGGGCAGCCTTTCAAATACCCTAAAATGCGTTTCACGATCGTCAAGTGTGATTGGCATGGGCTGGACTGATATCGGGCGCATAAACACGTCGGATACATGATGTCTGGGCGGGAAGCAGTAAGATACATCAAAGATCCAATTATCGACCGGTAATACGTCTCGTCCACTTTCTCTCCACTCTCATCTTGACAAATCCCGTGATTCTGAGCTAAGGGGGTCGATGTTGGAGTAGATTCAGACATGTTGAACTTTTCCAAAACATCATTCACGTATTTGGTTTGATGAATGAAGATTCCTTCAGGAATTTGCTCGACCTGTAGCCCTAGGAAGAACTTCATCTCCCCCCCCATTGAACTCATTTCAAACTTTCTTTTCATCACCTTCTCAAACTCTTTACACAAATTATCATTCGTCGATCCAAAGATGATGTCGTCGACGTAAATCTGCACAATCAATAGATGTCCTGCAACCTCTTTAGTGAACAAAGTGCTATCAACTGTCCCTCTGGTGAACCCGTTGTCCAGCAGATATTGGGAAAGCGTCTCATACCAGGCTCTCGGGGCCTGGTGTAGTCCGTAAAGCGCTTTATCCAGAAGATAGACTTTGTCTTTGTGCACTGGATCTGTGAACCCCGGCGGTTGTCCAACGTACACTTCTTCTTTGATTTTGCCATAAAGGAATGCAGATTTCACATCTAGCTGGTATACTTTGAATCCTTTCCTTGACGCGAATGCCAGGAAGATTCTTATTGCCTCAAGTCTAGCTACAGGCGCATACACTTCGGTAAAATCAATGCCTTCTTGCTGACTGAATCCCTGTACTACCAGACGTGCTTTATTTCTCACAATCACTCCTCTATCATCTCTTTTACATTTAAAGACCCACTTTGTCTTTATCAGCTTCTGATTTTCAGGAAGATCCACCAATCTCCATACTCCTAATTTCTCAAACTGCTGCAGCTCTTCCTGCATAGCGTTTACCCAACTTTCCTCTGTTAAAGCTTCTTTATATGTTTTTGGGTCAACCTGCGAGATGAAACATTTTAGTGAGAAATCAACTTGTAAAGGAGCAACAGATGTATAAAAACATGTAAGAGCTCTGTTGATCTGATCCCGCGTTTTTACTCCGCTCTGAAGATCACCAATAATCTGCTCTGAAGGATGATACGACAAAGTTCTTGGCATAGCAGTGTCAGGCACCCTCACTTCCGATTGTAAGTTCGTAATATCTTGATCACCGGTGTGATCCTCAGCTTTTGTCGTTGCAACATTTGGTTCCTCGTCAAAAATCGGATCGTCTTCCGATTCTGAGTCGTCAGAATTATCAAACATTGGAGCTGGTTCCTCTGGAGGTTCGTGTGTCGTTCCACTTGGACCGGCCTCGTGATCATTTGTACCACTTGTAGGGTCGCTTGTACCCACGTCGGGCTGAGAAACTACCAACGGTCTTGGCACTTGTTCTTGTGACATAGATTGTTGATGTTGGTATAGTAAAACGAGTTCCTCTACACTTGGCTCAGTCGGCAATTGGAAAGACTCCCAGAGTTTATCGTAATCGAACAGAAATCTTTGTCCGGGAAGTTGTGGTGGAGCAGTATGCTTCTGACAATCAACATGCTGAACTTGAATTATCTTCCCCAAGCATGGTACGAACACCCTCTTCAGCGGACTCGCATAACCTACAAAGAAACCCTCATTACTTTTAGCACCAAACTTACCATCTGGATCAATGAAAGTACAAGGCGATCCAAACAGTTCTAAAAACTTCAAATTTGGTTTGTAATGATGAAGAAGTTCAAAACAGGTTTTCTTGTATTTCTTCACTGTGAGAACGCGATTCAATGTATAACACGCTGCTGCAGCTGCTTCACTCCAGAAAAATATCGGCAGCTTGGAATCGGCGAGCATCGTTCGAGCTGTTTCAATTAAGGTACGATTCTTTCGTTCAGCTACACCATTTTGCTATGGAGTGTATGGTGCACTGAATTCATGAAGAATTCCTTTCTCATTGCAAAACTCGAGCATCCGATTGTTCTTAAACTCTGTTCCATTGTCACTCTGAATTCTTCTGATCGACACTTTGTACAGCGTTTCCATTTTCTTGAATAGAACCATCAACGACTCAAAAGTTTGATCTTTGCTTTCCATACACACTATCCATGAAAACCTTGTGAAGTCGTCAGTGACCACAAGACAGTACAAGTCTCCGCTTACGCTTTTTACATTGACTGGCCCAAAGAGATCCATATGGAGTCTCTCGAGTGGTACTCTGATTGAATTCAGCAGCTTCTGCGGGTGTGTCTTCTTTGTTTGCTTTCCCTTCTTGCACTCTACACAATCATCATTCAAATGAAAATTTTTAAGATTTACACCTTCAACAAGATCATTGTGCACAAGAAAATTCATTTTTCTGACATGAATGTGGCCCATCTTTCGATGCCACAATCTTGACTCTTTTTCAGTCACTTTTGATTTTGTTACAAAACATTGTTTTTGATGATCTGTTGTTGTTGCGACACTCATATCCAGGACATACAAATCGTTTTCCCGGGGAGCTCGCATCAACTCCATGTCCTCAGGAATTTTAAAACCAGGTTTTATGATTAAACATTCATTTTTAGTAAAGTGTACTGTAAAAGACTTGTCACAGATCTGTGAAATGCTCAACAGATTGTTTTCAAGTTTGATGATATAGTTCACTTTTTCAAACGACACAACTCCATTTGTTAGAGTTCCTTCACCAACTATCCTGCCACCCTGATTCCCTGCAAACCCTACATATCCTCCATTGATAGATTTAACGTCACAGAGCAATGCCAACATTCCCATCATATGTCTTGAAGCTCCGCTGTCCATGATCCACTTCGAGATTATTGACCTCGGAAGCCCCTGCATACATGAAAGAAATTCATTCAAACAATGAGGCCCATGATTTCTTTACTGTTGGAACACTACCAAACACAAGATCACAATTCACATCAACTTTCGGAATGTTAAAGATGACATTTGGAACAACAGGTTTAAGTTTTGGTTTTGAATCTCCCTCCTTAATTGGTGGAAATTCCTCTAACAACTTGTCTAGTTCAAATTCCAATTTTCCAACATCATTTTCAAAAACTTTTGATTCAGATTTCAAATCATTTTCCATCTTCTTCTCTTCAACTGATTGTTTTGATTTTGCCACCTATGATTGGTTTTCAAAAATTTTCGTCTGTGGATAAACCTTTGAAGTCTTTTGGATTTTCAAAGATTCGCCAATCTCAAATGTTGATTTCGGCTTTTCTTCGGACTTCAAAGATTCACCTCTTTTCAAAATTCGAACGGGGGCAACCATTGGTGTTTTGCCCTTAACATCAGTTGTAGTTTTAGGTTTGGGTTTTTGTAAAACTGGTTTCTCAAGCTTTTTCATACACTGCTTGGCCATGTGACCAATTTCATTGCAGCGGTAACAGACACTTTTGTCATACTCGACAAAAGTTGATTTGTAGGTCTCCTGTTTCAACTTCTTAGCTGCATTGAAATTGTCAATGGCTTTTTGACTGAAAATATAATCCTTTTCAGCATCAACACTAGGACCTGCAACAAACACATCACTCATCTTTTCTTTTGGCTTGACATTGTTCTTAGCCATTTTCTTTTCAAATCCAATACCTTTGTTTTTGAAGTTGTTACCATTTCTTTTGTTAGACCCATTTTTACCCACCCAATCCTTTTTCCCAGGGTTGTTCGGTTTTTGTTTCACAAAAGACTTTTTAGGTTTTGAAAGAAACTCGTTATTGTTAACCTCAGAAATGTCAATCTCCACAAGCTTAAACACTTTTTCAACATTTTGCATGTTTGTGTTCTGGATTGGATACTCAGAATCAGAATAGAGTTTGTCAGTTCCAGTCATTGTGTAAACCACAATGATAGAATCATCATTCGCAACTTTGTCTGATTTTGGTATGAACTTGTCCAAGAAGTTACCATCTTCTTCAGAATCAGAAATGGAATTTTCAAAATGAGTTTTCACAGTATCAAACTCCGAGTTATCACTTTCTTCATCTAACACTTGGTCAACAATGGTTTTGATCTCCTGTGACTCATTATCAGTGTTGGATGGAGAAAATGTAACATCAATATCATCAGGTAACTCATTCTCAACGGTTCTCAATTTGAGATTCAATGTAGATTCCACCCCATCTGGATACTTTTGAGTATAATGATTCCACATTGGGGGTGGAACACTTTTGAAGACAGGTTTTGCATCATGTTGTTTTGGAAGAATTTGCTCAATCACATATGATGAAGCATCATAACTCATTAGTTTCTTATCAATTCTCTCAGTTTCAATTCTCATTAACTCAAGTTCTTTTTTCAAAGAAGCAATTGTGTCCAGATGGATGTTAATTTCCATCTGTTTATCCATGACAGTAGATTTTAGCAATTTCGTGGCCTTGTCATTTTCAAAACTTTCTTTTTTAATCATTTTGATTGATCGTGCCAAAGTGTCATATGCTTCTTTTACCTCACTGAGATCAAATTTTACTTCATCAGTAAATTTCTTCAATTCTTGAAATTGTTTGCCTTTTTCAAGACAATCCATGCAGGGTTTTGAACAGTTTTTGCATGGAACTTCATGAATCAAAACAACCTTTTCAGTAACCTTTTCTTCTTGATCAATTTTAATATCTGTTTTACCAAAACCATCAGACTCTGACTCTGACTTTTCTGCTGATTTGATCTCCTCATTTTCTGATTTCTCGTCAGACTCCTTTTTGACTGACTCCATTTTGACAAACACATTTTCAACTGACTCTGTTTCGACCGACTCCGTTTCAACAGATTCTGTTTCTACCTCTTTCAATTTTCCCATCAACGCTTTGTCAGCAATCTCTTTTAGAGTCTTTTCATTCAGTTCTTTTGAAACGTTGATTATCTCTTCAACTGGATCTGGTTCAACATCATATCTTGGACAAAGACCAGTAGTTGGCTCACTAAAGAAACCTGCAAAAGATTCAAACATATTAGGAGGCATTATTGATTTGAAAGAACTAGCAATAATCTCCTGTTCAGATTGGTAGTAGTAAACTTCTGCAGCTATTTCTTCCAGCTCAGCTAAACTTTCTTCAGATGTCACCTCACTGACTTCTTCTGTCTCAACAACGCATTCCGGTTGTTCCACAATCTCTGCCATCATGGCCATACCCTCACTACCAGGGATATACTTGTCCCAACTAAAACCTTCAGCAACCTTTTCATCATCTCTATTGACTAAGAGAGCTTTCTCAGGCTTGTTTTCGATCTGAGGTCTTTGGATGAATGGTTGTTGACTTGTCTTGTGATAAATTGCTTGTTTGTAATAGTTGTTTGTGAATGGGTTTTGATGGTTGTTGACTTCTCGGTTTGGACATTCACGTTTGAAATGTCCCTTCTCTTTGCATTTGAAACATGTGACTTTTGTTTTATCAAATCCGAGCTTTTGATCTGGTCCTAAAAGACTGTTCCGACCAGTGATTTCCATAAATCTTTGAGCTCTTCTTACCAAACTTGCCATTCCCCATTTGATGTCGATCAACTCTAGCTCCTCTGGATCGATCTGATCATAGTCTTCCTTTGTCATATCGGGGTTCCCAATTCTACCTACAACCAAGCTTTCATACGATTCAAACACCGAAGCAAGAAGTGCTATGTGCTGCTTCGCTGATAATTCAGTAAAGTCTTGAGCATTCTTTATGTTTACTGCTATGTTGCACAGAATTCCTGGACCTTGACTTTGACTGTTTGATCCTGTCGAACTTTGAGTGTAAGATTGATCCGGTGAATTTTGAACCTTTGGATTTGGTTCAAAGCTTGCAAATGGTGAGTTATTGTTGCTTGATGTGACAGATGATACTCCGGATGTTGAATCTGCACTAAAGGTTGTTTGCACTTTTGGACTTAAATTCGATGTTACTGGAGTACTTCCTTTGTAATACAATGAGACATCTTATTGAACACTTGAAGACTTCATCTTTCTAATCTTTGTCAGCTCAAGCTCGTGTGACTCAATCTTTTCAATAAATGTACTAAGGTTGAATCCCACATACTCCAAATTATTTTTCAGCACCAACAGATAAGTGCCCCATTCATCATATTGCAATGCATCCGCCAATTTATCAACCCATTCCTCATCCATCTTGGTTATACCTAACCTCTTCATCTCAACAACTAGATGGCAATATCGTTCAATCAACTGCTTTGTTGTTTCACCCTTTATCCCCGTAAAGATATCAAACTCTTTCTTCATCAAAGCAGTTTTGCTTTTGATCATAGACACGCTCCCAAGAAACTTTACTTTCAACGAATTCCAAATGGACTGTGAATCACCCTGATGTTGTAGCAGAACTAAAATATCCTCTTTAATGGCTTGTTGTAGAATGCTCATCATTTTCTTTTCTGCCTTGAAATCTTCTTGTTCTTGTGGAGTCAAACTTCCGATAGATTTCTCTAAACCCGAACCATTCTTTGGAGGAACATATTTAGACTCTTTTTTCATCCAACATTCGAAATGATTAGCTTGCACCCAAGTCTTAAATCTTTCCGACCACCCAGCAAACTCATCAATGTTCATCAACTTTGGCGGTTTCTGCATAGTGCTGAGTTCATTTTCCATGTTCACATTTTGCACGATGCTGGCTGGTGTTTGTGTTGCTGTCATTCCCCCACCGGCAAAGAAGTTGTAAAACTCTTGGTTATCCATTTTACGAAAAAAAAATTCAAGTTTTGAAAACTGGTTACTTTTTAGCGAAAACACTTTCTACACGAAATGAACTTCAAACGAAATACCACGAACGAAATGGACTTTTACACGAAATCAGACTTTCAAGCGAAATTAGGTTTTCAAATGGGATAAGGTTTTCAAACGAAATTACTTCTCAAACGGAATCAACTTCCCAAACGAAATAGCACTTTCAAGCGAAATCAAGTGCCATTTCAAACGGAATCAGTTGTTTTTCAAACGAAATTAGCCAAACGGAATTATTTTCAAACGAAATCAGTTGTATTTCAAATGAAATTAGTAATTTCGTGTGAAATTTCCTCAACTTTTCAAATGAAATCAGAGGCACGTTCAAACGAAATTACTTGTTTGGCCCATTTTTGTAACTTTTAGTCAGAATTTAGGTCTGATTCTGTCAAGGGTTTGTTAAAACTGTATTTTATTCACAATATCAAAAGATCGGTCCATTTTGTCCATGAATTTGTCCTGAAGTCCAAAAATGATTAGAAAAAGCACTGATTCAATTGTATTGACTCATCCTGAGCTCTGATACCACCTGTAGGATCGTGTTCACGACCAAATGAGTCGATCAGAGACAATACATAACTGTTTGAGAGGCGGAAACAAACAAACAGCTTAGAATCAGTGTAGAAATGAGTAGAAACAGAGTATATGATACTTAAAACAAGTTTCTCATTGATATTTGACTTGAAAATCGGGCAGCACTTCGTTACACCACAGCTAATTCCGTGCCAAATGAGAAACATGACACACCTATATATAGGCATGTGATTTCGCTTGAAATGACCACATGTCATTTCAAGCGGAATTACACTTTCTAATTTCGTTTGAAATGACCATGTGTCATTTCAAGCGGAATTACAACAAAATAACATAAATTTACATTTAGACCCCTATACAAGCTATCAACATGACCCAGACTTAAGACGTAGGCTATAGACATTATGCACCAACACAAGTCAGAATAAGTGAGAATGGCAAGAAACCATACATTATGGTAAAAAGGGTAAAAACGGTATAATGATAACCCGAACATGGGTTAACGCATAAATAAAAAGGATTTGAAAGGACACCAGTTGGCATAAGACAAAATGGGTCAAACCAAGCAAGAAACGACCTTTAAGCAAGATGAATTTAAAGAGTAAATCGGAATGGGTTTAAGGGATGAAATGGTAATTAAATACCATCTCATAATTATAATTGGTCATTTTGACTAAACGGGTCAAATGGTGTTGTTAACACCATTTGACAATAATATCTTATCATCGCGTGTAGAGTTTTGTAATCGCAGAAATTTAACACATGGTTCGCGTTGCTATTTGATTAGTAATTAATAGCGAAAGGTATTTTAAAAGGTCGATCTTATGACCTGAGCCAGGTACGCATGTTTAGAACTATACTTAAAAAGCGATATTTTGGTCAAATATTAGCGAAAGTCCTTCGTAGTGAATAAGGGACTAAAATTGACCAAAAAGCCCTCGATGGGTAAATTAGGAGAACAACCCATAAAGGTTGTTTAGTAACTTGCATTTGATTATGGAATCATTAAATTTGAATTAAAGTTATAGGTATGCACCTTCGTGGGTCAAATGCCTAAAAATGGGTCAATTGCGTAATATGACCAACCAAAAGGTAAAATTTGGGAAAATTGGTTAATTATGTTAAATCCACCACAAAAAATAATTGTGGTGGAATGTAAGTAGTTATCCTAATATGAGAATGCAAAGTGTGAAATGAGATGAGCAAGTTAGATGCTTAAATGCGTGAAAACTTCTAAACGGGTCAAAATAAAGTAGGTGGTAAAATGTTGGTTTAAGTGTAATAAAAAAAACGTAAACCGGGCAACGGGAGCGTAAACTATATGAATAATGGATCCGGGTAATGGATCATAGCTTAGATATGTTAAGAAGCGAACCCCAAGCGATTAAAATGAGTTTGGATAGCTTTGGATGTAAATTGGGTGAAAAATAAATGTGCAGAGTTGACACAACCGGGTGAACATTTGACAAGGCCGGGTGAAGGGGCTGTGAAAAATACATGTTTAGCTGACACGGCCGGGTGAACATTTGACACGGCCGGGTGAAGGGGCTGAAAAAAAACATAAAAAAAATAATAATTTCTTGTGTTCAATTATTTTGTTCAAATGCTTTGATTTCTAATCGTTTGAATGAAATGTAGGTTTAATATGCGATGCCGGAGGACGATCAAGCTCGTTAAAGAACCGAACACAATCAAGATTCAAGCTTCCGCGAAATGATTCGTCGTCACGTTTTTAAACGGCGAATTCTCTATGAAATGTTGAATTGTGTTATTTCTTAAAGTTTTTAAGAAATGCATATTTTTGTAATGTATGTGTAAATATATTTAAATAATTATAATCGAAATTTATATAAAAATCGTATAAATGGACTTAGGGTCTTACAAAGACCTCAAGCTTGTATACCCCAAGCTTCCAACAAACACTTGAGCTTTAGCTAGGATTTTATACACTTATGATCAAAACCGAAACCCTTCTTGAAGCCAACCCTTGGCCGAAAATTCCACTAGGGAATTTGAGAGTTTTTTGCACTTGAATTGAAAAATGAAGACCCTTGAATAACACTTGTTATGGCCGAAAATTTTGAGAGAAAAATACAAGTTCTTCCATCAAAATTGTCATACAAAATTCTTTATAAAACTTGTGAGAGACATGGCCACCCACATCACCCAATGAGAACCCTTCTTACACATGCAAATGCATGTATCATCATTGGACCAACAAGTCTCTTGGGAAGACCATGTAGGGGCTGATTTTTAGAGGGTGTTTAAAAAAATTCTTTTAACAATTTTAAGTCTTGTATATTTTATAACTTTTATAAAATATTACACCATATGTTTACAAGACTTTATGTAATCTTTTATAATGTCATTTAACCCATTAAATAACAAAATAAAAATATTCTCTCAAAAATAAATTATCCATATAATTTATTAGTTTCTCAAGTGCAATTATTTAGAAAACCAATTTCTAAATATTATAAGTGTTAATATTTATTTGTTTGATCATATCATAAATAATATTATAAGTGTTTGTCTAGTTTGTATTTGGGTATGACTCGACTTGGATCATAACGTACTAGCCACATCAATTTAATATGTGTCTTGGGCATACAGAGTCCAACAATCTCCCACTTGCACAAGATACATAGAAGACTGATGCAAGCAGTAAATAACGTCTAACTACGGTTTACTACCCCTAATACGTATGACTATATGTGCCATTCAATAACATCATCCCTTTCAAGTCCCTTACTTGGATGTGATTTAGGTGAGTCTATCATTTATCCTTTCGTTACAGATGTCATGTTAAATCCAGAGACATAGAGTGATCACTCTCTGTTGATTTAACTTTAGCAGGCCTTAGACGTCTTACTCTCAATGAATAAGAGGAACAAATCCCTTCTCGACTACATACGTCTCTCACAATCACCTTGTATCACACCTGAGCTTAGCCTTGTGTACTGTCATATTACTGACAGCGAAGAAATAAGCCAAGGTATAATATTCGGTAAATATCAAGACCCAATATGTATCTCAGGTCAGAGGATACTATGATATTCACCTTTACTCAAATTTACTTATGATCAATCACAAATGATTCCATGCAGTAATATTTGAGAGCGAGTCAGTCCTATATTTGTATCCCACAAATATCTATGAACTTTGGCAGCAACACTTTGCTCTATATTCATATCTAATGAATATCCACCAATCCAAGTTCATAATAGTCTTACATTCATATTTGTTCCCACAATTATGATCGACTACGGACATTTAGAATAATTAACTTATTCATGGATTTAAACATGCTAAAATGAAACGTAACTCAAAATACCATAAAAGAGTTAAAATAACAATTGTTTCAATATCCAAATACAAAATAGATCAAATCCAATCACTAGAATATCGAAGTCCTAAGGCACATGTATGACCCTCGTGTTTTGCCTGGTCAAGGAGCTTCGTGAGTGGATCCGCAATGTTTTGATCGGTGTGAACTTGGCGGATACATATCTTTCCCTTTTCAACTTCATCCCTTATGTAGTTGAATCTCCGCTCGATATGTCTAGTCATTTGGTATGCACGAGGTTCCTTGATTTGAGCAATCACACCCTCGTTATCACAAAAGATCTCTAGGGGGTCTTGAATGGTAGGGACCACCCCTAGTTCGGCTATGAATTTCTTCAACCATGCAGCTTCCTGGGCTGCCAATGAAGCGGCGATGTATTCTGATTCTGTAGTGGACAATGCTACCACGTCTTGTTTTAAGCTCTTCCAAGAGACTGCTCCTCCATTTAAAATGAAGACATACCCCGATTGAGATCGAGAATCACTTCGATCGGTTTGGAAACTCGCGTCCGTGTAACCCTTTACAACGAGTTCCTCTTCACCAGATCCATATATTAAGAACATATCCTTAGTCCTCCTAAGGTATTTCAATATTCTTTTAACAGTCATCTAATGACTGTTACCTGGATTTTGCTGGTATCTACTCGTCATGCTCAAGGTGCATGAGACGTCCGGTCTGGTGCATATCATTGCATACATGATGGATCCTATAGCTGACGCATATGGGATTCCTTTCATTTTCTCTTGCTCATCCTTTGAGCTTGGACATTGAGATGTATTCAATATTGTCACCTTTTGAATAGGTATAAAACCTCTCTTAGAGTTTTCCGTCTGGAACCTATTCAAGACTTTGTCAATGTATACACTTTGGTTTAAACCTATCAAGCGCCTTGATCTATCCCTATAGATCTTTATTCCCAAAATGTAGGCGACTTCACCAAGATCCTTAATGGAAAAACAACTTCCAAGCTAGGTTTTTACACCTTCCATGGTCGGAATGTCATTTCCAAATAGTAGAATGTCATCGACATACAGTACTAAGAAAGTGATGATGCTCCCACTAGCCTTCTTATACACACAAGCTTCATCGCCGTTCTTGATGAATCCAAAATTCTTAATTTCTTCATCAAAACGGTGATTCCAACTTCTAGATGCTTGTTTCAATCCATAGATTGATTTCTTTAACTTGCATACTTTGTTAGGATGTTTTGGATCGACAAAACCTTCAAGCTGAACCATGTAGACATCTTCATCAAGATATCCATTAAGGAAAGCTGTTTTAACATCTAATTGCCAAATCTCATTGTCATAATATGCAGCTATGGCAAATAATATCCTGATTGACTTTAGCATCGCCACAGGCGACAAGGTCTCATCATAATCAATCCCTTGAGTTTGAGTGAAACCTTTTTCTACAAGTCTTGCTTTATAAGTATCCAAGTTACCATGCATATCTGTTTTCTTCTTGAAAACCCACGTACTACCAACTACCTTAGAGTTAAGTAGTGGCACAACCAATTCCCAAACTTGGTTGTCATACATGGATTGCATCTCTATGTTCATGGCTTCAAGCCATTTGTCACAATCGGATTTTGACATTGCATCATGGTATGTGGTTGGTTCATCTAAATCCACCACGTAGCATCCATCCATAAAAAATCCATATCTTTCAGGTGGACTACTAATTCTACCAGATCTGCGAACATTTTGTGTGTTCTGATCAACCTCTTGATCATTTTCAGCAACCTCTTGTTGAGCGCTAGTATCAACCAAACATGTATCGTCTTGTGGTTCTTGATCCTCCTCAAGTTCCACTGTTCTATCACTAGTTCCTTCCATAAGGAACTTAGCTTCCAAGAACTTACCCTTTCGAGCAACAAATATCTTTTGCTCAGTTGGATCGTAGAAATAATATCCTATATCATCTTTAGGATATCCTACAAAGATACACTTAGTAGATCAGACTTCCAATTTATTTGGGGTGTATTGCTTAACATAAGCTTCACAACCCCATACCCTTAAGAAAATGATGGAAGGTTTCCATGCCATATTTAAAAGGTGTCTTTTCCACTTTCTTGGTTGGGGCCATATTTAGTATGCGAACTGCGGAGAGCAAAGCGTAACCCCAAAACGATAGAGGTAATGTGCTTCTAGCCATCATAGATCGAACCATATCTAATAGAGTTCGATTTCTCCTTTCGGACACACCATTGTGTTGTGGTGTTCCAGGTGGAGTAAGTTGTGAGATAATCCCACAACTCCTAAGATGATCTTGAAAAGCACCACTAAGGTATTCACCTCCTCTATCGGTGCGAAGGACTTTGATTGTTATCTTGAGTTGATTTTCTACTTCATTTTTTAAGTCTTTGAACATTTCAAATGCTTCATCCTTGTGTCTTAATAAGTACACATAACCACAACGACTAAAGTCGTCAGTAAAGGTAATTAAGTATCTTTCACCATTCCTAGTCATCGGCTTAAAAGGACCACATACATCTGAATGTATGATACCTAGTAAGTCTTTAGCCCTTTCAAAAGTTCCACTAAAGGGTGTCTTGGTCATTTTGCCTTGTAAACAAGATTCGCATACATCAAATGAATTATCTTCATTTGTATTCAAAAGACCATTTTTCTGAAGTGTATGCATGCGATTCTTGCTTATATGTCCAAGGTGACAATGCCAAAGATAGGAATCACTCAAATCCATTTTGAGTTTCTTGTTGGTTACTTGGTATATTGAGCTAGCATATGATGCGTTGTCTTGATCTAATTCATAGATACCATTTAAAGGCTAGCCTTAAAGTAAAACACATCATGCATAGAAACATAAATGTCTTAGTTAACAAATTCAAATTTAAAACTACATTGTCTTAAAGGGGAAACAGAAATTATGTTCCTAGTTAAACTAGGAGCATACAAAACATTCTTCAAAATAACTTCCAAACCACTTGGAATGTCACACCCCGACCGCGTATAACAACGAACCGCGGCGGAAACGCCGGGGAGTGATCGCGACAGAATTAATTGTTTCATAACCATGGCATACAAAGTTGTATTTTATTTATTAAACAAGGGTGTTACATTGTCTTGAACAGTAAACAAAAGAGTTTATAACATAATTAAACAAGTCTATCTTCGTTTTTAGTCTCTAAGGCACAGGTCAGCCCTAGTGTCATGATCAACATCCTACGGAAAAGCTCCTGAAAACACATGTGAAAATAGGTACGTCAGCATAAAAATGCCTGTGAGATACATAGGTTTGTGAAAATAGGATTCATGACTTGTATTTGAGAAAATGTTTAGTCATGAACCTTGTAATTTGCTTTGTCTTGTAAATCATTTGAAAAACGATAAGATCAGTTGATATGTATAAGTAAATGTAAGGTTAAATGAATAACCATGTAAAATGAGTTTGTATAAGATAAGTTGGTTGTAAAACAATGTCTTATGAAAAGTATGTTATTTGTATAAAATGTTATATGTATCAAACTGAAATGATTCAAATAACGTTACGGTATGTAATATTATACAAACACTTATATATAGGAAGTACCAGCGGCGTATCCACCATGTTTGTATCATATTACACACATATCGTTACTTAATCACTTAATCAAACCAAACCATCAAGATGTAATATGTTCATATACAAACCAATTGTCAAGTGTTATTGTGTAAACTATATCAAAATGTCTATGTCCAATGTAAACCACCAAATGTGTATATCAATGTCCAAATGTTTATGTTCAATGTAGATCATGTAATGTGTAACCAAAATGTCATGTATGGTAGTGAAATATATATCAACTAAACCATATGTAAAATGCACAAAAACAAGGTATTGAAGTAAAACATAGTTTAAATCAAAGTTATGTTTTTTGTAACAAATGCATGCTTTACTGATACAAACATTTATGCGGTATTGTTAAAATGCATACATCCAAGCCTTGAGACTGTGGCGATAAACCCTTAAACAAATTAAAGATTTATCTAAATTATGTATATCGAATTCGGTCATTCCTTTCTGTCCCCTTTCCCTGGGATGTCCGGAATGGGAGTTGTCAATTCCTATGGTACCACTACCTACTAACGAACGGCGTAATTAATGCTAATGAATGTATTGTTCCATGTTAAACAAACCAAATGTCATACCAAAACTGTAAGCATGTGATGCACTAAGTATGTAATCAAATGAACATACATAGCGTGAAAATGTAATGTAAAACGATGTACTAAGTAATGCACACAATGGGCACACCTAGCATGAAATGTAATGTAAAACGATGTACTAAGTAATGCACACAATGGGCACACCTAGCATGAAATGTGATGTAAAACGATGTACTAAGTAATGCACACAATGGGCACACGTAGCATAAAATGTAATGTAAAACAATGTACCAAGTAATGCACATAATGGGCACACCTAGCATGAAATGTAATGAAATCAATGTACCAAGTAATGCACACAATGGGCACACCTAGCATGAAATGTAATGTAAAACAATGTACCAAGTAATGCACACAATGGGCACACCTAGCATGAAATGTAATGAAATCAATGTACCAAGTAATGCACACAATGGGCACACCTAGCATGAAATGTAATGAAATCAATGTACTATAATGTACTATCAAACACAGCCGGTATATGATGTGAAAACAGGAAAGCATGAAAGTAACAAGTAGGCACATGTGTTCCACCCCAAAACAGTTTGGAAAACAGTAAAAGAGGGGTCTATGTACTCACTTGAGATTGCTCAGTTGTCTAAAGATGACCACCAAGTAATGCTATAGATCACGGAATCAAACGGCACCTAATATAGGTAACTATGTTAATAAACCGGACCTAAATCGGAAGATCGGGTAGCATTAGGGTTTGTAAACCAAATGAGTGTAGGAACTCATGTGATATGGTTTAACAAAGCCTACATGCTAAATGAAACTTGACCTAAGTCTTATCGACCCATTACGATCCGTTTAGGTAGCTTATGCTACTTTAACGCATCGTGCGCGTAAAACGCGTTCGGAATGCCTAACTAGCCCTATGACAAGTGTTATATGCCTAAACATGTTACATAATCAGTTATGTGACAAAGGTTTAGGTTACATAAGCTTAATTACCAATTATACATGAAAAGGGTATTCTGGTAATTTACCTAAGGCATATAAACTACCTATCATACAACTACTTAAACGATGTGACCATAGGGTATAACCTCGGAAGGTTATTCCCTACACTATGGTCACCTAATGTATTTGGTCGGATCCTAATGATCGACCAAACTGGGTCGGGTTCGAAGGTATAGGCGATTTATTAGATCGCCTACCCTACGACCCTAGACAACGTGGTAATCAGTGGGCATAGTCCCAAGGGACTATGACCAACGTGATTACACTCACGTTGCGAAGTTCAAACGAACTTCGCATTGACCATTACTGGTCAACGCTGAAAGTCAAACAAAGTTTGACTTTCTGACTCGAAAAGCAGTAAAATAAGGAAAAGAACGAAAGAATACTTACGAAGGGTCCCCGAATGCTAAACTCGATTCGAAAATCTCAGGTATGAAACAAATGTTTCAACTTAGAGTTTCTCAATTCAAGTTTCTAGTGATTATGAACAATGGGGGGTGGGGTATTTATAGTTTTCGTTGAACCGTTAAGATCGTTTCATGGAAAACGTGTCTTAATCCCATCCGTACATTTGTTGAAAGGTTATGGAAGCTACATATGCTCCTTATCTTAGTGACTAAGCAACTTAGAACATGTGGTGAAGGATCAATCAGCTGCAACTTGTGATTAAAACATTGAATCTGATCAGATCATGCACTCGTGTAGCGCGACGGGTAGGCCCTTAGGGCTCGCGCTACGCTACTGCCTCCCAGTTCCAGAATTGTTTCAAAAGTGACAGGTTTAGTCCCTGCAGCCCTTTTAAGCGATTTTTGATGCGTTTGAACCCCGTTAACCTCATTTCAAGGCTCTAAAATGAAGTTAAAGTATAGGGAACTCAAAACATGCTCAAAAATATCTAGGATGTCGGTTCGTTTAGCCGTACGAACGCGATGTTCGGTTAATTACGACGGAATGCGCATAAGCGCGAAAAACGATCCAAATGACGCGATGAACGGATTTTTCTTATGGCGAACACTAAAATATAATATAGTCATGCTCACATAAATTTTTGGATGTCCGGATGTATTCAGAACGTAAGTTATGCGCGAAAATGCAAACTTGTGCACTTTTTGACACTTTTAGTCCCTGAATGACCCAAAAGTTTATTTTAGCACACCGAACCCCTCAAAGCCTATTTCTAAGCTATGTAAAGGATATTTAAGGTGTGTTTAACTTATGGTTATGTTCCAGAATGTTCGTTACAGTTCAAATTGACATACTTTCGCAGTTTGTCATATTTAGTCCCTGTAGTCGAATTAACTTGTTTTTGCCATACCAAAGCCTTCAAAACTTATTTCTAAGTTATGCAAAGGTTATTTAAGGTATGTTGAGTATATGTTGATGTTCCAGAGTATTTCTCACATTAAACTGAGTACGTTTACGCACTAGTTTGCGTATAACTCTCCAGAAAGTGATGTAAAGTTTGGAATTGAACAAAAGTCAAAACATGAAAAATGTAAAACACAATCAAACAAATATTGGGATCAAATAACATTGTTTTATTGATAATAGAACTGTTCATAGTGATTACAAGCACAGTTGTTACATGGAAGCTCTAACACGTAGTCTCCTTGAGCTTCGACATCAACCTTTGCTCTGTTGCCCATGAAGAGACTAGTGTCTCCCTTCTTATAATGTTTATTTCTTTTGAACCCCTGCAACAAATTGCAAATATGAATTCCACATCCGGTATCTGGTACCCATGTGTTAGAAGAAATAACATTAAGCTCAACATGTATCATAAAGATAGTACCTGAGGTTTGCCCTGCATCCCTCTTGTTTTTCAACTCGTTGAGATAGGTTGGACAATTTCTCTTCCAGTGCCCTATCTCACCACATCCAAAACATGGGTCATTCATAGCAACCTTTTGCTTCTTCTCTTTCGGTTTGGTGGGTCCTGCTTTAGCTTTTCCCTTTCCCTTTCCCTTGACGTGTCCCTTTCTTTTAGCAGAGTTTGCTTTAGAGTCGGGGTGGGGCCTCTTCTTATTACCTCCTTCATTGATCGCTAGGACGGATAAAGCCTTTTTACCCATACCTGCTTCGGTTGTTTTGAGCATTGCATGAAGCTCACCAATGCTCTTGTCCCATCCATTCATGTTGTAATTCATTACAAAGCTCTCAAATTTCTTTGTTAAAGAATTGAGGATCAAATCCGTAGCCAACTCTTTAGAGACGGGACAATTTAGCCTTTCTAGGAGATCAATGTGGCTTTTCATCTTAAGGACATAAGATGATACCGATTGGGTTTCCTCCATTCGACATGCATGAAGCGCCCGAACAGTTTCGAAGCGTTCTACCCTTGCTTGTTGTAGGAACATTTCCTTTAACTGGGTAATCATGTCGTATGCCCCGTGATGTTCGAAATCCTTTTGAATTTCGGGAATCATAGTTCCCAACATGAGGCATGAGGCTTGCATGGAGTCCTCGGTATACTTAACCCAATCGTTGTAGGATTCCACATCTTCCACGTTAGGTTCATCGGGAATAGGATCGTCCAACACATAGGATATCTTCTCTTGTTTGAGAACGATTCTCAAGTTTCGAAACCAATCCATGAAGTTGTTATGGTTGAGACGATCCTTTTCAAGGATGGTTCTTAGTGATAGGTTTCGGACGGTTTGGTTAATCGGGTTTGCATTGTTAGAGGCCATCTAAAAAATTTAACAAGTTCAATTTAGTATTTTCGATATTATTATATTTTAATCATTAATACCCTTTTGTGTCTTAAAGACAATTAATAATTAAAATCTAGAATCCAACGTTACATTTAAATATTGGTTAGGTGACCTTTATCCCTCTATTTAAATTAACAAGGTAGTCAACGTTTGACAATTGCAACTCTTTGCAATTTCTAGCCATATGGGATCGGTTAAACATCTTTATGTTTAGTTGGCATGTTTAATCCCATCAACACCTTTGTACGCCATGTTTCGGTGACCCTAAGCACATGGTTTCCAAATCAAGTCGTCCAACTTACACACACATGTGAGTTTATACACATAAGTGGTTAGGTGACCTTTATCCCACAAACATTATAAACCCACCTCGAACATACAAGTTCCCTCAAATGTGGTTAGGTGACCTTTATCCCACAATAAGAGTTCCCAAGTGATTCGAGTGTTGTATAAAAGGATGGTGTTTGACTTGTTTTATAAAAGGGTTTTTTAATATTTCAAAATTCTAGTTTAGAAAATATTATGTACCATACATTTGCATGCATTCAAATCAATGGTACTTTAGTGAAAATAAATTTTCAAGGTTCTTTTTAATAAAACCCATTTTATTATAAAATCATTAATTTTTAATACAACCTTTTATTAACCATTTTAATGATTTTGTTAAGAACCAATTTTACGCTTGTTGTTGATTATTAGTTTGTTAAGTCATGCATATCGACATATCATTAAAACAATATAAATAAACAACCACACAAGCATAAAATACATAAGAATAGGTGCATAACCATAGCCAATTATTTTGACTACACTTGTTAGCCGAAACAAGTGTGCCAAAAGGTCCTTCCTAAGGGGTGAAAAATGACATAAGTAATGTGTCGTTGAACTCCCACTTGATCCCGCATCCAAATGCTTCAAGTCTCCTTCTTGTGTTGTGATTTCTCCACTTTCTTTGAGCTTCCAAATGTCTTTTATTTTTAGCTCCAAACTCCTTTGGACTTCAAAAATGTGTTTTGGTTATCGGGTTAAAATCCCGTTGGGAACCATGAAGTTCTTTGGACCGAATATTATGGTCCAAACCAAAACCGTATTTTTGTGTGCATCTTCTTTTACCAAATATATCCTAATACATTTTTTCTAGTAAAACAAAATGCACCTAATCTATTTATTTTACATAACAAATGAAAATAAATAAATTACATATCTTACAAATGGAACAACAAAATATAATTATTACAACCCATTGAATAATTAATAAAATAAATCACAACACAATCATTCAACACAAGGTCATGGCTAGGTTATATGCACCAAAATATATATCCACATATATAAATATAAATTTCAAGAAGCATAAAAAGTTGGTTCCCTTTTATAACCATTTTCGGCTATATACAAAAAACCGAAAAGGTAAGTTTTGTCCAAACAAAACAAATCATCCATATAAAATAATTTTTCAAGATTCCCTTATGCATGTAAGAAAATAATCTTGAAAAACAAAGGGATAACCATGTTAAAATTTTCGGCCATAGGGTTTTATCCAAACCCGAAACCCGAAAATCTTAATCTATTGAAGCATGCACTCATATAAGCGGCTCTAGATGCCATTGTTGGGATTTTCACATGTTTATCAAAGCGATTTCATCTGTATAAATTCAAAACGCAACGGAAATAATATTTAAAACATGTTACTTTTAATATATAAATTTCATTTATATGCAAAATCCCAAAACCCGGATCCATATATGAATATGCATACTATCAAACATAACCATAGGATGTTTAGAAAACTACCTTCTTGGAGTAAAAGGAAACAAAAGAGATGATGCTTCTTGAACGGTTGCCTTCAAGAGTAGAAGACCTCAAGCTTGTATACCCCAAGCTTCCAATAAACACTTGAGCTTTAGCTAGGATTTTATACACTTATGATCAAAACCGAAACCCTTCTTGAAGCCAACCCTTGGCCGAAAATTCCACTAGGGAATTTGAGAGTTTTTTGCACTTGAATTGAAAAATGAAAACCCTTGAATAACACTTGTTATGGCCGAAAATTTTGAGAGAAAAATACAAGTTCTTCCATCAAAATTGTCATACAAAATTCTTTATAAAACTTGTGAGAGACATGGCCACCCACATCACTTGTAGGGGCCGATTTTTAGAGGGTGTTTAAAAAAAATTCTTTTAACAATTTTAAGTCTTGTATATTTTATAACATTTATAAAATATTAAACCATATGCTTACAAGACTTTATGCAATCTTTTATAATGTCATTTAACCCATTAAATAACAAAATAAAAATATTCTCTCAAAAATAAATTATCCATATAATTTATTATTTTCTCAAGTGCAATTATTTAGAAAACTAATTTCTAAATATTATAAGTGTTAATATTTATTTGTTTGATCATATCATAAATAATATTATAAGTGTTTGTCTAGCTTGTATTTGGGTATGACTCGACTTGGATCATAATGTACTGGTCACATCAATTTAATATGTGTCTTGGGCATACAGAGTCCAACGAAAATTACGTAAAATTTTGTTGAATAATGGACCCTCCGCTGATGTCTATCAATGTGCCAAGATCTTCTAACTGTCGGAAAGTAAACAATATGTCATAGTGTAGGGGCTAAATGTATAACATGGTGTTCTATATAAACACCCTTCTTATGTAACCCTAAATGAGTTTTTTCTCAATACAATTGAAACCCCAATTACAAAGTTTATTCTCTATACCAGACAACATGGTATCAGAGCAGGTTTCTGATTTGTGAACACTTTGTTCATCATCTACAATCTATCTCAACAAAACCAAAACCAAAATCAAACCAAGAAAAACCCCCAAAACAAAAACCAAAATCAACTCCAAAAATCCGATCAAACTCCAAGAATCCAATACTGTCATCGCTGCAAGAAATCCTAGTCGTCGCCGCTGCTCCAAACTACAATCCAATCCAAACCCTATCCGTGTTTCCTTAATCTGGGCGTATCTCTTTTGTTGTTAAAGTTGTTCATCACTGGATTTACCTCCAGCGCCTAGTCACCATCGCAGCCATTCAAAGAAAGGGAGTTTTTCCGTTGCAAGAAACCCTTGTTCCATTGTTCCGTTTTAATCTGGCGGATTTACTCTAGAAGCTAGCGGATTTATTATGGCGGATTTGTTCTAGGTTACCTCAAATCTTGAACGAGAGTTCAAATTGCCCGCCGTATTTGATAAATACGCCGGTAAGATAACGTGCTTGGTGTTGTTCCCCAGCGTTGTTAGTCCAGCGTATTTAATCTTGAACATGAGTTCAAGTGTACAGCGTATTTGAGGGATACATCTGGTCAGTTATCTTTTGTCTGACAGCGTATTTATTCAAAAAAAAAATTCTAATCAATCATGAAAAAAACAGATCATGGATTTTTGATTCCGGTGCCACTGACACCATGACGTTTGAACCGTTGGACATATGTTCATTGACCAAACCTCAAAAAACTCAAATTCATACCGCGAACAACAGAATAATGCAAGTGAAAGGATGAGGAACATTTGAAATTTCACCAACTATGAAATTATCAAATTTCCTTTATGTTCTGTCATTATCACACAAATTGCTCTCAATTAGTCATATTACCAAAGAATTAAATTGCACGGTACTAATGCTCTACCTTCTGCCTCTTACAGGATATTAGGATGGGTGTGATTATTGGACGTGGTACAGAGCACCAAGGATTATACGACGTGGATGAAGTGCCTAAACAGGGTACTGTGATGTTGGCACATGGAACTGAAAACCGGGAAGCTTGGCTATGGCATAGACATTTGGGACACCCATTGTCACACCCCGATATTTATAGCTCAGCCTGGTGGGGAGTATCGTGACGTAAGATTGGTATCGTCATAGTCAAACATACACAGAATAGCACAGCGGAAATCTTGGAATATAAAATATTATTACAAACTCAATTGTCTGAAAATACTGAAAGGGTAATTACATACGAGCTTGCAATATTTAATCCACAGGCGGATCATTATAAAATGTACAAAATGAAGTTTAGCATACTTTAGGGCATCCTAAGGATTTGCAAGATCCTTTATTGACACCAAGCAGCTCCCAGCCTATTTGCGTATAGTACCTGTCACTTAGTCTTTTGAAATTACGTCAATTTACACTGGTAAATACAATTAACCGACTCATTTGAAAATGTTTATGGAAATTGGTTTAAGTGCACAAGGCACGAAAATTCTTTTATAATTTGGATAATTACATTTATAATCTTGTATACAGATTTACATGTTTGTCGTACGTTTAGGGCCCGGGATAGAAGCCGAGACATGATTAATCGACACAGCACTTATAAAACCCACAGAGGAGTTATCCCCAACTCGTGGGTAATTTGCATTTTTGGCATCTGTCAGGTTCATGCCTACACCCCGTGCTTAAGTCGTGGCCATTTGCAATTAAACGAGCCGAGAATATCCAGGACACGGTCGCATTAACCCCCAAATGTTTATGTTATCAAACAATGCAGATAGCTTTTACCGGGAGGCACTAGTCTGGAATGATGGTAATATATAACCAATTTAGAATGCTAACGGGTCTTATTTAGGTCATAGACCTAGACCGGCTAATTTAAAGTATTCGAAACGGTATGATACGTTAGATTAATCAATGACCGGAGTAGAATGTAATTTAGACCCAACAAGTATGAAGACTTGTATAATATGGGTAAACTAAATACATTCCGGATTTTGAAGTAAAAATGATTAGGTTTAACTCATTTTGGTTAATTTACGTAAACTAGTTACGTAAGTCTAACTGTATGCGTATAAGCGATAACGAGTAACCGGATAAGTCATGAACAAGTTCCATAGCCAATATACTTTTAACAAGTTATAATATCAGTAGAATATCAACTTGTTTGCCCGTTAGGTTTTAAAATGAAACTATGCCTCATAAGGGCATTCTGGTCATTTTATGACGTATAAAAGGAATTTGAGTACAATCTGAAGTTACGATCATGAACGTTCTTTAAAAATACTTTGTTTATGATATAATATCAGTAGGATATCAAACATATGTGTGTAGTATAGTTTAAAACCACATTGCGCTCCGTAGGGGCATTTTGGTAATTTCACACATAGTTTTGAAGGCTAATTTGGGAATCTGAGTTTATATCATATACCTACTGTTAAAAAATTTTAAAATAATTTATAAAGTCAGCAGGTAACAAGTCTTGATTGGTAGTTATGGTTTAACACCATACTACGCGCTGAAACAGAATTAAAGTCGCTAAATGACGATATTTGCGATCTTTTAGGAAAACTGATGTTATGATCGGGTTTAAAAGACCAAAATATGTTAATTAATATAACATATCAGTAAAAAAAAGGTTTTGTATGAAAATCATGCTTTTAAACCATTTTAGGTGCAAAAAGGGTATTATCGTCATTTAAGGACATAATTCAAGAACGTATGCGAAAACTCAGTTTATAAACTGATTGAACATCCCAAATTATCCTAATTATGATATTTCATCAGTAGGGAATGAGTATGTTATGAAAAATTATGCTTAAAACCGATCTATGCGCCTAAAGGGCATTTTGGTCAATTTAAAACATAAATTACGACATTTCACGCAAACTCAGTTTATGATCAGGTTCGTAACATCAAAATATGCTAAACATGTTAACATATCAGTATGTAAGTTGTTTGAAAGCTTATTGGTGTCTAAAATCGTATTTTTGCTAAAAATGGCATAATAGTCAAAGTACGGCATATTAACGGAACATGCGCAAAAACTCAGATTTCTAGTATGATCGTGTAATATAAACTTATAGGGTTATGCTACATTATATTAAGATGATAACGGAACCTAAAATCAGCAGCAAACTAATTTAATTCGGTTCATAATCGAAAGTCAACGCATAAGTCAAACTTCGCGACATTCGGTTGCGAACCGACCCTAAAACTGGAATTGATGAGCCGAACATGTTTACACATGTTCTAATAATTATTACCAAGTTGTTTAAATGATAAAACATATTTTAGAACACTTCTAAACTCATATCGCAATTATTTCAAAAACTGCCCGTTGACTTTTTAAAACAATATTACATTGACTCGTCAATTGACAAAGCAAACGTGATTCTTAGGAGGTGCCCTTTTGAGGGATTAACACCTACCTAATTATGATCACGTATCCATGTTCGTTGCGAACAATGGCTTGACCGTTTTGTGGTCTAACTAAAACTCAAAGCGTTTATCGTAAACGCTTGATCACTTTTCAGCTTTTTAAGCCAAATAAAAGAACTAGCCGCGAAAGGATACACACAAGAGGTCCTAGGGACTGAAAAGAACTCAGAGGATGCTCCCAATATGCTTAGGAACTTCCATATTTGAGATATAGAGAGTAAGAGTGATAGGTGCAAGTTTGGAACAATGAATTCTAAGCCTATTTATAGTTTTTGGAATTGGTTAGGATCTTGCCATGTGCTTGGGGAATCATTAGGATGATAACATGTGTATTACTAGCTTGTTATAATCAGTATACAGCCCCTAGATTGATAAAAATGGTTTTTTATAATTGAGTGGTGACCAAGGAATTAATAAAAACAAAACAACAAAATAAATAAAAAAACATTGCTATGTTGCTGCTGTTTAAGGATTGGCGGCCCGCGAGAGCAGGCCCAGTGGGCTTCGCGGCCCGCTACTCACCCGGCCCAGCCACCATATGTTTCAGCAGTTGGCAATATTGGTCTTTGTCTTCTTTATACACTTCTTAACTTTCAAAAATGACATATATGGCACATAACTTTCTAGTCTCATGTTTATTTTCATTATAAGATGTGAAAGTGTTAGTGGCCAATCTTTGGCACACCTGGGAGTTTGACTGAGCATTACGAAGTTCCCGGTTCATTCCAAAGGCCTCTTAAAGGCATAGTTTCACACGTTGACGCTTTTAGTCCTTTTAACGCACAAATTTGTGCGTAATATCGTTTAACAATATCAAAGCCTTCCATGGCCCATATTAGGAATTCTGGTGAGTATGAACGAGAATTACAGAGTTTCCGGTTCACTTAAATGGTCACTCAAAGGTGTAGTTTTAGACGTTGACGCTTTTGGCACCTTTAACGCACAAACTTGCGCGTATTATCATTTTATCGCATCAAAGCCCCATGTTGCCCATATTGGGCATTCCCGGGAGTATTATCGAACATCAAGATGCTTCGGGTTCGGTAAAAGGTCACTCAGAGGTAGAGTTAAACTTGTTGACGCTTTTAATCCTTTTATCTTGCAAACTTGCGCGTATCATCACTTATTGGCATACAAGTCTTAAATGGCCAATATTAGGCATTCCCGAGAGTATGATCAAACATCATGAAGCTCTCGGTTTATTAAAAGGTCACTCAGTTGTAAAAATTAACATGTTGACGCTTTTAATACTTCGACGCGCAAACTTTCAAATAATTACGCAAACGTCACCTCTCAACCAACAAGTGGCTCAATTGCAAATATGAATACCGTGTAAGGTAATTCAGAGGCTTAGTTTAAGTATGTTGACACTTTTAGTCTTTCCAAATTAAAAGTTTTTGATTTTTCGCAAAATTAGTCCCTAATAGTCAACGTTTGACTTCATTAGAGTTTAGTACACGTGTCATCACATCATTGGACATGATTTTGCGAGGTGTTACAGCCTCACCCCCTTAAAAGAAATCTCGACCTCGAGATTTGCTCAAAAAGATGGAAGTACTCTTTATCGTATAATGGACTTAACCTTCACATCATATTCGGGTCCTCTACAGCATCCCAGTTGACCTATACAATTGGTACATACTTTCTTTTCGGAGCTTCTTAACCTGTCGATCCTTAATCGACACTGGTTTCTCAACAAACTATAAGTTTTCCTTTATCTGCACATCATTATGTGATAATGCTATCGACTTTATCACCTAGACATATCCTTAAATCACAAGTGTGGAACACCTTGTAAATTCCACCAAGCTCCTTAGGTAAGTTTTAGCTTATAGGCTACTAATCTTGACGTATTCGATTTTCTCAAATGGTCCTATATATCTAGAGCTTAACTTGCTCGTTACATCAAAATGAAGCACACCCTTTCAGGGTGGTACTTTATGTTGAATCTTATTCCTTATTGAGAACTTAAGAGGTTTGTGTAACACCCCGAAAACGGGTTTGGTAATCAAACCCCATTAATACTAAAAGACGGGTAAAATACCGTTAGTGGCAAAATTAACCCGGTAAATATTAGGATTTAAATAATTAAACCTAATATTAAATAAAAAGAGAATAAAAGTTTTGAGAAAAAACAAAGCTTATAACAGGCCGACTTAGCGAGACTTAAATAAGACGGGTTATAACTCCCGGAATCCAATAAGTTAACTAGGAATAATAATAACCTAGTTAGAAAAAAGTATTGTAGTAACTTATAAGTGGGATAAAACACTAAAAATAAGAACTAAACAATAGTCTAGGGACTAAAAGTGTTTAGTTCGAAACTAACAATAATAAAACATAAATTAAAACTCAAAACACACACTTGTGTGTGTTTGAGTTCGATCAGAAGCACAGGACGACCAGGAGAAACCCCCACAACCCTAGTTCTTGTCTAATCTCTCAAATTGAAGGTCCAAATCAATTCTAAATCAAAATCTGAGCACGAATTAGTGATCTCCACTGAAAAAGGAGTCACAAGGTATGTAAATTTCATGAGAAATCTCTAGTTGAATTTCTGAGTAAACTTAGAGAATTTGAAACTATGGTTGCATGTTTGTTATATAGGTGATATAGGAACAATATAGTGTCCAGGGGTAAACCCTAGACAAGTATATGATGAAATCATGCCTAATTATAGCAAAATTCATAATCACCATTGAAGGTGATAAGTGGGTTTTGTAGAAACATGTTAAACACTAGGATTTTGATAGTTATTCTAGTGTAATTTGAGTTCCATAAAGTAAATTCAGATTTGTTGATGCTAAATTCGTGTAAGTAATGTTTTTAGGGTTTTGATTGCTAAAAAAATAGTGTTATAATGTCATAAACATGCTTTAATTGAAAGCTGAATTCAAACAGCTTCTAATCAGAATTTACAGCCGACTTGTATTGGCTGTAACGTGGACAAAAAGTGACAAAAACATGTGTTTCTTGAGTCCAAAATGTAATTCCAGGAAATAACTTTAAAACCCCACTGGAATTGTATTTTTTTGACGAAATTTGAATGTTTATGAATTTTTCGGTATCGAAGGTTCAGGCTGCTTTTTCTGGCAGAATTTGCAGCCCATTACGAATGTCATAACTCAATTTAATATTTGATTTATGATCTAAATTTTTACTGTAGGTAACTTCAGGTAATTCCAAAAACCTCCAATTGGAATTTCATCAATCGGATAAACGTTGAATTTTAAATGAATTTTTTCGTAAGCTGCAGTCAGAAGTGACGAATCTGATTGCAGCTTAGTAAATGAATTTTTATGAATTTTTGGTAAAGAGTTAGATCTTGATATTTTAACACAAGGCCTAACCCACCGAGAGGTACGTAACATAAAAAAATAATAATTTTTGAAGACTTGTAAACAGGTTAAATAGGTCACCAAAAACAGCCTAATTTTCGGTGATATGAACTTGCCTAATTGATGTTAATCTTGGCTAAATGACAAGTCACAAACGAGTTGTTGAATATATGGCATGCTTTGATTGATAAGTGTGTAAAAAAAAGGGTCCATAGGGTGATGTCCATTGTATAAAATGACCAATCTAACCATCTTATGGATGTTATGATATAGTTTGACTCTAAATAAGCTAGGTGGGGGCTTGGAGAGGAACGGGTCAAACGGATCATGGATGCGAAGAATGTTTGCACGGACGCGAGGTAAGTAAAAGCTTACACCCTTTTTATAAGACATGCATTTATTCATAGATTGTAAATATGACAAAAGCTATATCCGAAATACGTTTCCGATACGAAATAATACGGATCAGAACATAAAAAATGATGAAAATCCTTGTTTAATGGAAAAAGGGATCTAATGATAAAATCCAAAAGGCGAATTGGTAGTTAAAAACCATGTTTTGTTATGTATGTAAACGTTTGGTCATATAGGCCAAACGAGTCAATGTGGATGATAACACCATTTGGCAATATCGACTAACATTTGGTTGTCAAGTTATATGTTCACAGGATTGAACAGAATTTGAATAATTGCGTCGCCTTGGAGTAGTGACTAATAAAAGCAAGGTATAAAAATGAAACGGGTCTATATGTTGACTGGGCCAGGTACGCATAAATAAGATATTAGTTATAAGCGCGATTTTGGGTCAAATGGATAGTGAAAATCCTTCGCCTTAAAGTGGGGGATTAAAATTGACCAAAAGGCCTTTAATGGGTAAGTCGGGCAAACGACCCATAGAGGTTGTTTAGAAACTCGTATCATGACTATGCAACCCTTAGATAAGTATAAGAGTTGTAGGCATAAATTTCGTGGGTTGAATGTCTGAAAGTTGGTCATTCGCGTAAAATGGCTAACCGAAGGGTAATATTCGGGTTAATTAGTATCTTATGTTAAATCCACCACAAATATAGTTGTGGTGGAAGATAAGTAGTTGATTAATAAGGGTATGCGAAGTGCGAAAAGGGAAAAACGGGTTTGATGCTTAAGTGCTTAAAAGACCTTTTAAACGGGTCAAAATAAATTAAGTAGTTAAATGTGGATTAAGTGACTCGAAAGATACATATAAATCGGCGAATGTAAATGTGTAAGCGAACCCGTAATAGGCGTGAAAATGCTTTTGCTTGATAAGCCCGGGATGGGTAGGAAATGCTAGAAATGACTCTTAATAGCATTCTTGTAATGTAACTTAAATGAGTTGAATAATAGGAAAAAGGGATTTATAGACTAGTTGCCTATAAACCGGTTTTTAATATGAACTATGATGGTAAACAGGTCCGTATTTTGATTACGGACACGTAGGAAAAATAATCATGCAAAACGGAGGTCTAGATTAAAAGTTATGCTAGTTTGAAGTTGATAATTTGGTTAAAAACATAGCTGGGAATCTGCAGTATTAAACAGCAAACCTGCTGGAAAAATAAGGTCGTCGCACTACGCGAAAGCGGAACAACAAAATGGTCGTGCAACGCGACGCTGGTCGCGGGCCGCGAAGAATGAGTCGAAACCGGTCGCGTGGCGCGACCGACTTATATGTCAGAAATTTCGTTTTGTTTCCATTATTGAGCCTTAGAACTTGGTTATACATGCTTAAACGTTGTCAAAACTAACAGTTTATGTGGTTTTAGCACTAGGTCAATGCTCTCAAGATTTCCGGATGAAGATCAAGCGACTTTCAAGAACCGAACACACCGAACAAGCTTCCGCATTGATTTATTTTGTTTTAAATAAATATGTAAACATTAAAATTGCATTTGATTGTTTAGACTAGTCAGAATGTTAACTTAAACACTTTGATCATGTGTGGTTGTTATCCAAACAAAGTTTTTGTAAGCTCACATTTTTAATATAAAATGTGTGCAATATTATTATAAATGCGTTAAAACATGACGGGCGTTACAAGTTGGTAATCAGAGCTCAAGGTTAAAGAGTAAAGCGTGCTAAAGAGTTGTAAATCCAGTAAGTACATAGGGCTATCGAGGATAGGTTTTCGATCCGCTTTCGAGGCTTGATCGTAAATCCGGTAAGTACATGTATGTTAATAGTTTAGCATGCTAAAGTGTTGTAAACAACACATAGGGCTATCGTGTGATACACGTTACCTCAATTAAATGATAAATATAGTTGACGAAATTGCGCGCGTTGACGCGTATAGTAGAAAAGCCTTGTATTATAATACGGGCGATTATTGAAGTTGATGTTACTAATTCTTGTAAATGTTTTAATTGAAGGACACTCGCATCTGAAGATAGAGAGAGTTTAACAAATTGTGGATATGACGGTGGAACGGTCCGAAGTATGACAAGCAGAGCATACTCATCAAGGACCTAAATCGCGTGACGATCGCGAACAAGGTTAACGACATAGAAAGCCCGTTAGGGCAAGCATTTACAGGTGCGCATTTTAAATTATTTATATGAATAATAATATGCAACAAATACGTAGAGATTGAAAGTTGCATATGTAGATTAAAAACTTGGAAAACCCCGAATAGAAAACCTATCTGGGATATTGTTTCCAAGAGAAACAAATAGAGGCATTACTTACATGGGGTGTAATGTGAAAATTATAAAAAGGTCATGTATACCAGGTATTGATCGCTTACTCTGGCCAAGTAAGTGGTGAGCTCGTTGTACCATGAACTTTTTATGATGGACATACTTACATCCGATGTAGTAAGGACAAGGTAAATGGGATAAATTAAAAGTACCCAAATGAATCAAATAAGCAAAATACTTGAGAATAATGTAAACGCAAGTTGGGTGACGGAAGCGTATTACATTAGAATAATGAGCCCGAGAGAAGGGACGAAAGAGCCATGGTTGATAAAATAGGCAAGTAAAACCAAAGTATAGATGATCCGCCGTATCATAAAAGTGAAGATATTGCCCACAACTTAAACACTTTGATCATGTGTGGTTGTTATCCAAACTAAGTTTTTGTAAGCTCACATTTTTAATATAAAATGTGTGCAATATTATTATAAATGCGTTAAAAGATGACGGGCGTTATAGTTTGCGACTTTCATTAACATTGATTTTCTGCCGATTACTGGCAGCTTTCAGACGAATACGGATTCGTAGGATCTTATCTGTTGTCTCCAGGATAATTTCAGGTACTGATAATTGTGTTTTCCCAATCTTCTGCCCATTAAATGGCCGTTTTGACACTCTTTCCTATACAAGGTCTCTAAAGGAGCAGCCTTGATGTTTATATACTAACTATTAGTTATAGGAGAACTTAATTAGGGTAAAATAGTCATTCCAAATATTACTTAAATCAATCTTAATGAATAGGTACCCTCACTGATAGTCGAACAGATTAGCGATCTTGGGCAGCTGATAGTGATTCTCACTCGTTACCTAGTTAGGATTGCGGTAATCAATGCATAAGCGCATTAAACCATTCTTAAATAATAATAAAATTGGAGCTCTAAGAATGATGAGCTAGGCTTTATGAACCTTTCTCTTAAAGCCCATTTATTTGAGATTTCAATCCTTTCATTGTTGTCGGTACTAACCGATATAGAGCTTTTACAATAGATGCAGCCCTAGGTGGGATGTTAATCCTAACTCCACTCAGGGTAGTTCTTCGGAGAAGAAAATCAAGATAAACAGAGATGACAGAGATATTTTAAATCTTAGGCTTCAGTTCATCTATCGTTACCCGTGCCATATAAATGACACAATTTCTTTACGAATGCATGGATGCCTTAATTAGTGACACTTACTCGGACATTTCTATACTGGATATCTTCTTTGAATACCATTAGCTGACTTTAGTACAATATGACCATTGGGATATCTCAGTGGTTCCATGCATTAAACCTCCATACTGATCAGGCATGGAAGCAATCTATGGGACACACTAAGATACACCAATCCTCATATGGCACTTTTATCAATACAGTTTGGCATTCGCAGTTGATAGAAATCAATGAAATAATAAAATAAATAACATATATTGTCGTACTCTATCTTGGAGAAAGAGTACTCTAGATTTTATGATTAAGGATTTTTCGACAAGAATAGAAGAAATGGTTACTATGATTTTCGTCGGTAAGTTCTACCTTATACTTAATATCTGGAGTTCTTATGGGAAATTTTAAAAGTTTGCTAAGCTTATGATCTATGAAAGACTTATTAGTACCTGAATCAAAACAGAACTCTTAGCAATAATATCATTAATTCACGATAAGGGATGTACCTGGTGTCATTAATGATACGAACTGCCTCTGGCATTCATCAGGAGAGTTTAGGTACTTCCATTCTTAGTCTCTCTATACTTAGCTATACCTTCCTTGACAGTTTTAGGGCAGTTAGTCCTGATGTGGACTTTCTCGCCACAGTCGAAACAAACTGCATTCTTTATGTTTCTACATTCATGGGACTGATGACCAGTTCTTTTGCAGACGCCACACTGCTTTGGTCTTTGGTCCTTTCGACACTGTCCCCGGTGTCTTTTGTCGCAGGTCTTGCATTCAGGCTTCTTATTGGATTTTTGGTGGTTCTTATTAAATCTGAACTTGTCCTTTTTCTTAGATTTCTGGGAGTTATCCTTCTCCCTTTTTCTTTTTCCGTCAGTCTTAGTTTTGACTGATTTACTTCTTAACTCATCTGGTGTGAGTGGCTGAGATAGATCCATAGTGGATTTCTAAGTAGCAGGCTTTGAAACCTTAATATGCCCTTTCATCTCCGGTGCTAAGCTACCAGTATATAGTGCATTACGTTTAGATCCTGGGTTAGTTGAATAGGGTACTATCCTAGACAATGAATTGAAGTCAGTAACATATCGCCGATAATCTAGATTTTTTAGGGTGAGGGTCAGAAAATCTGACTCCACCTTTTCCATTTCATGTCCCGGACAGTAGGTTTTTCTGATAAGGTCCATAAACTTGAACCATCCCATGTTGTATAGGGGTATCTTCCCTGTGGACTTTATTAATGTCTTCCACCAACTAAGGGCATCGCCCTTGAATGACTGTTATACATACCTCACAATGTCTTTCTCAGCACAACCGCTGATATACACAATGGTTTCCATTTCATCCAAACATTTCATGCAATCAATGGCCCCTTTTTTGCCATTGAAGTCTCTTGGCTTGCAAGAGACAAAGTACTCGTAAGTACATCCTTTAGAGGAACGGAGCTCTTCATCATACATCATCCGCTTTGGTTCATTCTTCACATTCGAAGCGTAAACAAATCTCTCTTCATGAGTAGCTGAATGTGGTTTTGAATGGGATTCGGAGCAAGTAGCATTCGGCTCTTTGAACTTTTTCATGACCTTTTTCATGGCCTTTCCAACAGATGCGTCAATTACAGCTTGGAGATTAACTTCATTAACATAGAGGTTCACATTTGTAGCATCATTAGCATTTGTCGCATCATTAGTATCATAACTGTTGGTTGTCTTATCCGAGTTTGCCATACTCGAAGCTTGGTACTAAACACCAAATGAAACAATTACTTAGTTGCATTACAATAGCTAGTCATCATCCTGATGACCTAACATACATTAACCATAGTATCATTAAACCATATAGGCTAATAGATTATGAACATTCCTATTGAATGTTATTTGAATGTATATCAGTTACATATAGCCTAGGTTATAAAAGGACCATCAATGATATTTAGGGTTTGGACTGAGTCCATTACCTTTTTGACAGGGGATCAATATGTCGCATCTGTCTTTGTTATATTGACGATTTTGGATAGCTCAAAGACTCGCCACAGGGACTTTTAAATATGGAACATAAGTTCGGCATGAAGGACATATAAATGTAGTACATTGGCTTATCACGAAGGACATATAATATGGCACATAGACTTGTCACGAAGGACATTAATAGTCATATGGCACGAAGGCCTTGTCGCAAATGACATATAAGATATGGCACAAAAAGGCCTGTCACGGAGGACATTTGGGGATATGGCACAAAGGCCTGATCACAAGGACATTAAATATATAAGCCTCAATCTTATTTGATTAGGGACTTTAAGGCTTGAACATAGTTTTTCACCTTTAGCAAAGAGTCATAGACTACATCTGTCATTGCTTTGAAAGACGATTTATTTTAGCACATAGGCAAATCAATGGACATCACTAGTGGATGTTTATATATATATATATATATATATATATATGTATATAGGGAGAGGATCATGAGAAAACTAGATATAAATGAGAAAACCAAAAAACTAACCAAAAAAGCACTAAAAAGGAGGGGGAGACTTTTAATGAAGGAGGGGGGACTTTTAATGAAGGAGGGGTAAAATTGGAAAAAAAAATATATAACTTTTCAAACATTTCCCATTTCTCCATACGTTATCATTTTAAAACAAAAATGGCACCATAAGATCACAAATTTTTGTATCTTTCATTCAAGTATATTCGAGCATATTTTTTATGACATAAAAAAAGATTTATGGTGTCGTCTTGTTTTCAATACTATTATTATAGTAGTGCACATGTGCAATATAACATGTACTACAATTGCATTACATGCTTAAAATTAGTTTTTAAGTCTAGTTTAGCTTTTAGGGTTAGTTTTTTTAGAGGTTTAGGATTAGGATTAGGTTTTTGGGTGTGGGGGGGGGGGGGAGGGGGGTTTAGGTTTTTGGGGGGTGGGGGTGGGGGGGGTTAGTTTTTTTTTCGGGTTTACAATTGCATTACATGCTTAAAATTAGCTTTTTGAGTCTACTTTAGCTTTTAGGGCTAGTTTTTTTGGAGGTTTAGGATTAGGATTAGGTTTTTGGGTGTGGGGGGGAGGGGGGTTTAGGTTTTTGGGGGGTGGGGGGTTTAGGTTTTTTTCGGGTTTATGTTTAGGGTTTAGTTTTAGGTTTTCGGGAGGGTGGGGGTGGGGGGTTTAGGTTTTTGGGGGGTGGGGGGTTTAGGTTTTTGGGGGGTGTCGGTGGGGGGTGGGTTAAGTGGTTTAAGCTTTATGTATTAGTGCACATGTGCAGTACAACCAAAAAAAAATTTTTTTTTTTTTTTTGAAATTTTTTTTCTAGGCATAAAAAGTAGCGATTTTTTTATTAAAAATTGTAAAAAAAAAAAAAAATTTGGTATGTTTTTAGGTTTTTTTTAGGCTTTTTTGGTTAGTTTTTTGGTTTTCTCATTTAAACTAGTTTTCTCATGATCCATCCCCTATATATATATATATATATATATATATATGTGTGTGTGTGTGTGTGTGTGTGTGTGTATAATTATTGTAATTGAGGATATTAGTCATGATCTTATCGATCTTATAGACTATAAGGCTTCGGCATTGCCCATCACCTGGGACGATGAACCATAACGGTCACAATTGTCAATGTCACTAGTGAATAATATAATATATAGCCCGTAGGCAAATTGTAACACCCCAAAAATACAAATTCTTATATAACAAATAAGTTATAAATATATAAGTAAAATAAACTAACTAGGAATGACACAAACCTAGTTAGATGGTGATCTATTTGTAGGCTAAATAGTTAAAACAAAATAAAAAACAAAAGTTGACGGACTGAAGGTGTTAAAATTGAAACTAGATTCAATTAACTAAACAAAACACACACCAACACACACACAAAAGTGTGTGTCTGGTCGATATGGGCAGAGGGCGACCAAGGAGAACCCCCAAACCCTAGTTCTTGCTTAATCCCTCAAATTGAAGGCCAAAATCAAGTCCAAAACGAAATCCAAGCTTGTATTAGTGATCCCCATTGTAAGGAGATCATAAGGTATGTGAAATTTGATAAAAATTCTCTACTTGAAATTCTCATGAATTTAGGAAATTCGAAATCTGATGATGCATGTGTGTTATAAAGATGAAATAGGAACATTGTAATGTCTAGGAGTAAACCCTAGACAAGTACATGTTGAAATCATGCTTAATTCTAGTAAATTCCATGGACACCATTGTAGGTGATTAGTGGGTTATGTAGAACTTGATAAACACTATGAAATTTGGGGTTGTTCTAGTGTAATTTGACATATGTGAGGTTATTTCAGAATTATAGAGGCTAATATTTATGTTAGATAGTTTAATTGATGAAAAATTGGGCTACATGACAAGTTATGAACTTGTTAATAAATCATGTAAAATTCTGCCCTTAAAGTGTTTGTATAAATGCCTCAAAGAAGGCTTAAAGCTGAAATTTAAAGTTAAAACGCATAATTACGACATTTCGGAAAATTATGCGACATATAATTTAAAAAGAGTTCTAAACATGTCATGATTGAACTCTATAGGAAAGGACACCGGAGCGTCGAGTGGACAAGCCGGTGGCGACTTGCGTTTGAAGAGCGTACTTTGAAGGTATGTAACTTGATTCGTTACATTAAGTGAATTGTTATTAAATTATGTATAGTCATATAGTAGAATAAATGTTGCGTTGATTATAGCGACCATGTTTGTTACTTGAATCACTAGGTTATGAATTGGCAAGAAACCGTTTGGTTGTCATTATATTGGAGGATTCCATAAGATGAGCCCACGGGTCGAATAATGGAGTAAATTGTAGTACTAGTGTTTTAATAGTTAGCGATGACGATAACAATCACAAGAGAATTAAACCATGAGATTGGTAAGGAAATGCGGGTGATGATAAGCCCCGGATGTTGGGTATAAGGCGCCATAGGCTTACTAGTGAAACGGTAGCAAAATGAGTGAAGTTAGAGTGGGTCGAATAAATGCATAGTGATTTTTAGGCGTTCGGCCCGTAAGTCAAATTTCGGTACGGTAATTATAATAGGCACGTCGGTAATGAATTTACAGACGTATAGGAAAAATAATCACCTAAAACGGACTTACGAGTCAAAAGTTATGTCGATTTGAAGTATTAAATGTTAAAAATTAGGTGCTGGGCTGATATACAGCTCCAACAAGCAACATTCTGTCAAAATCATGCCGTGGCGCTACGCCACGACCAAACACAAAACCTGTCGCGCGATGCGACGGTGGTGGCGGCACGCGACCACCGGTGGTGGTCTCCGTCGCGTAGCGCAACCATCCAAAACGGATGGATTTTGTTGTTTTTGCATTGTTTTGAGCATGGAACTTAACCAGACTTATATTTAAGGTGTCAAAACTAATCTTTTGTGTGGCTTTGACTATAGGTGATGATGAACTAAATCCGGATGGCGATCAAGCACAATTCCAAGAACCGAACACAATCTTTTGAAGCTTCCGCGATTACTTAAATATAATCAAATCAATGTCTATGTAGTTAACACTTAAATACTTGTTCTTTTGTCTTGGGATTCTTAAACTAGTAGTACTTGTTCTAGATGTTAACTTGGTTAAAATTTCCTTATGTATGATATAAAAAATCAAGGTTTTGGTTTATTAAAGCTTGTTTAAAATAAAATATTATGAAAACGAGTAGAGTGTTACAAGTTGGTAATCAGAGCTTAAGGTTGTCAACAAAGTGTTTGGTTCAAGCTTGATTGATCGTCCGGTAAGAATTAATTATTTATGTTAGTAGATTTTATCTTATGTAAGAAATGAGATGTGAGTTAATGTGCATGGGAAGAGCGTGTTAACACACTCAAACCCGGAAAGTACACCAAATGTGAACGGTTAAAGCAAGTTACGAACTTGGCTAAACCAAAGCAAATAAAGTTATGATATAAATGAGATGTTTAATAATTGATGTAAACATTTCAGTTTCGAGATGTTGGAAGGGAATGACGATGATCCAGTGCCGACAAGCACCGAACAAATGAAAGAAATAATTGCCGAGGAAGTGGGAAAGGCAATTGAGGGTAGTCTATCTGGGTTCATAGACAAAATTCAAAACACGGTGTTATCATTAGTTGAAGAACGGGTCAAAAGGTTGGAAGATAGTGTCAACCTTATGAAAGAGAAATCGGGAGAACGTAAAGGATGTTCGTACAAAGAATTTATGGCATGTAAACCACCAATCTACAACGGGGAGGTTGACCCGATAATTTGCCAAAGATGGCTGAGCAACGTAGAAGGGGTGTTTTAAAGGACCCATCGTGACGTGAGTGATTTTGTTGCTTACTGAACGGGTCAATTAAGGGGTCAAGCAAAGGATTGGTAGGACAATAAAAAGAAGGAGATAGGAGCCGAGGCGGCAAGAGTCATGACATGGGACGAGTTTAAGGTGCCATTCCTTAAGCACCACAGTCCCAAGGCAGTTATCAACAGGATCAAAGAAGAATTTATCCAGTTAAGAAAAAAAGGAGAATCAATTGATAAAATCACGGGTATCTTTATGTATAAGCTGAGATTCTGTGACGAGTTAGTCACCACTGAAGAACAGAAGATATACTACTATTACAACATGCTGAGTGCTGAATACCGGGAGTTCATGACTCCCTCAAAGTATGAAACCCTCACAGAAATTATCAACACCGCCCGGGAGCGGGAAATCGAGTTGAAGAAACAAATTGAAAGGGGCGAGCGAAGGGCACAGGATGTGAATCCAAGCCCTACAAAGAAAGCTTGAACCGTGGAATCGGGAAAGAAAGTGGATGCTAAAGGCGGGTCGCCAAGTTGTAAAGTGTGTGGAAAAGGGCACAAGGGAGAGTGTCGTTTCAAAGACAAACTGTGCCCCATATGTGGTAAAACGGGGCACACGGCGTCTCTATGCCCGGGTAAAGTCTCGATTTGCTACAAATGTTATCATCCCGGCCACAAAAAGTCCGAATGCCCAGACTTAGTTGGAAAGAGAGACGTTAAAGAATCTCCAACAGAAGCTCCAAAGGCAAAGGCTAGGTCCTTCCAACTTACAGCAGTTGAAGCGAAGACAGAACCCGATGTGGTCTCAGGTATATTCGCAATAAACTCGATCCTTGCATGTGTATTATTTGATACGGGTGCGAATAAATCCTTTATTTCACATGGATTTATTCGACATCCTTCATTTGTATTGACAAAATTACCTATGCCTTTAGAGGTTGAGATAGGAGATAACAAAAGTTTCATAGTTTGTGATGTCTGTCAAAGCTGCAAATTAAGTATCGATGATGAGGAATACTTGATAGATCTAATTCCGATGTCTATGGGAGAGTTTCAAGTGGTTGTAGGGATGGATTGGCTATCTCGACACCACGCAAAGGTCATGTGTTTCCGTAAGGAGATAAAGCTAACATCTCCGAGCGGAAAACACGTCACAATCTATGGTGAAAAGGGAGGCAATCCTATAATATGCTCGATGATGAAAGCTCACAAGCTCATGAGACATGGATGTAAGGCATTTATGATATACGCGAATGAGCCCGACAAAGAATTACAGAAGATTGGAGACGTACCAGTGGTACGTGACTTTGAAGATGTATTTTCGGATGATTTACCGGGAATGCCGCCCGAGCGGGAGGTAGAGTTCGGAATTGAATTAGTTCCGGGCGCGAAACCCCGTAGCAAAAGCACCATACCGACTTGCACCATCGGAATTACAAGAATTAATGTCGCAGATTCAAGACTTGCTCGATAAAGGATTCATAAGGCCGAGTGTGTCTCCTTGGGGCGCGCCCGTGCTATTTGTGAAAAAGAAGGACGGAAGCATGCGCATGTGTATCGATTACCGAGAGTTAAATAAACTCACGGTAAAGAATCGATACCCGCTTCCGAGAATAGACGATCTATTCGACCAATTACAAGGTGCGAACTGGTTTTCAAAAATTGACCTTAGATCGGGGTATCACCAACTAAGAGTCAAGGAGGAGGATGTACCGAAGACGGCTTTCCACACGAGATACGGACATCACGAGTTCCTCGTGATGTCATTCAGGCTGACAAATGCACCCGCGGCTTTCATGGACCTCATGAACCGGGTTTGCAAGCCGATGTTGGATAAATCGGTAATCGTGTTTATTGACGATATTCTGGTATACTCGAAAAGTGAAGCAGAACATGAACGCCACTTACAAGAGGTGTTAGAGACACTTAGGAAAGAAAAGTTGTATGCGAAATTCTCAAAATGCGCCTTCTGGTTGCGAGAGGTGCAATTCCTCGGCCACATCATAAGCGCCGATGGAATATTGGTAGATCCTTCAAAGATAGAGGCCTTGTCAAAATGGAGCCCTCCGAAGAATCCTTCGGAAATTAGAAGCTTCTTAGGGCCTGCGGGATACTATAGGAGATTCATTCAAGATTTCTCCAAGATTGCGTCGCCGCTAACTAAGTTAACCCGGAAAGAGGAAAAGTTCATTTGGGGTGTCGAACAAGAAAGAGCGTTTCAAACGCTAAAAGAGAAGTTAACTCAAGCTCCGGTATTAACGTTGTCGAACGGGGTCAAAGACTTGGTGGTTTATTCGGACGCCTCACTATCGGGGCTCGGATGTGTTTTAATGCAACGGGGCAAAGTTATAGCTTATGCCTCGAGGCAATTGAAAATACATGAAAAGAAATATCCCACGCACGATCTCGAATTGGCTGCGGTGGTGTTTGCGTTAAAAATATGGAGGCACTATTTATATGGGGTAAAGTGCACCATATTCACCGATCACAAAAGCTTAAAATACTTCTTTGATCAGAAGGAGTTAAATATGTGACAAAGGCGATGGTTAGAAACGGTGAAAGATTTTGACTGTGAAATACATTACCACCCCGGAAGGGCAAATGTGGTGGCGGATGCCCTGAGCAGAAGAGCGGATTATGTCCCATTACGACTAAGGTCGATGCAGCTTGTTGTGACCTCGGGTATACTTGAACGTATCCGAGAAGCGCAAGTAGAAGCAGTGAAAGAGGAGAACTGGAAGAAGGAAAGAATAATCGGTCAGTTAAAAGATTTGTCGGATGGAAAGAACGGGTTGAAGATTCGATCCGGAAGAATATGGGTTCCAAATTCTTGTGGGGTTAAGACGCTTCTACTCGATGAAGCTCATAAATCCCGATATTCTATTCATCCGGGTGCGACCAAGATGTACAACGATCTGAAACAAAATTATTGGTGGCCCAGAATGAAGAGGGATGTAGTAAAATACGTGGAGAAGTGCTTGACTTGTTTACAAGTCAAGGCGGAACACTAGAAACCATATGGGAAGCTGCAACCTTTGGAGATCCTGGTTTGGAAATGGGAACATATCACTATGGACCTATTGACCAAACTACCTAAAACGATTCGAGGATTCGATGCTATATGGGTGATTGTAGATAGATTGACGAAGAGTGCTCATTTTATTCCTATACGCGAGACATATACTTCGGAAAAGGTGTCTGAGGTATATACAAACGAAATAGTGGCACGTCACGGAGTACCGGTATCCATTGTGTCGGATAGAGATACCCGGTTTACTTCAAACTTTTGGCGAGATTTTCAAGAACGAATGGGAACGAAACTTTTCATTAGCACCGCCTACCATCTCCAGACAGATGGGCAGAGTGAAAGAACTATACAGACGCTAGAGGATATGTTACGGGCATGTATCATCGACTTCGGCGGAAGTTGGGATGTTTATCTACCCTTGGCCGAATTTTCGTATAACAATAGTTACCATTCGAGCATCGGCATGGCACCTTACGAGATGCTATATGGTAGGAAATGCAGAACCCCGGTGTGTTGGGGTGAAGTGGGACCACGTGAACTGGCCCATAAAGATGTTGTCCAAGCCACTAATGAGAAAATTGAAGTGGTACGAGCCCATTTGAAAGCAGCCCAAGATAGGCAAAAGTCTTATGCCGATAAAAGACGAAGACCGATTGAATTTCAGATAGGCGACATGGTTATGTTAAAGGTTTCCCCATGGAAGGGCGATATCAGATTCAGAAAAAGAGGGAAACTAAGCCCGAGGTTTATCAGGCCATTTAAGATCATTGAACGAATTGGCAAGGTAGCCTATCGCCTCGAGTTACCGGAAGAATTGAGTGGAATACATGGCACATTCCATGTATCTGAACTGCGGAAATGTCTAGCGGAGGAAACAACTTATATCCATTACGACGATATCGAGGTGGATAATAGCCTAAATTATGCGGTAAGGCCATTAGAGAATCTAGATCGAAAGGTTAAGCACTTGCGAAATAAGAGAATTGATCAAGTTAAAATCAAGTGGGAACATAGGAAAGGTTCGGACACTACATGGGAGTCCGAAGAGGAGATGCGACGACTCTACCCTACACTATTCAGTACGTACTTGGTTTCGGGGACGAAACCCTTTTAAGGGGGGTGGACTTGTAACACCCCGAAAATACAAATTCTTATATTACAAATAAGTCGTAAATATATAAGTAAAATAAACTAACTAGGAATGACACTAACCTAGTTAGATGGTGATCTATGAGTAGGCTAAATAGTTAAAACAAAATAAAAAACGAAAGTTGAGGGACTGAAGGTGTTAAAATTGAAACTAGATTCAATTAACTAAACAAAACACACACCAAACACACACACAAGTGTGTGTCTGGTCGATATGGGCAGAGGGCGACCAAGGAGAACCCCCAAACCCTAGTTCTTGCTTAGTCCCTCAAATTGAAGGCCAAAATCAAGTCCAAAATGAAATCCGAGCTTGTATTAGTGATCCCCATTGTAAGAAGATCATAAGGTATGTGAAATTTGATAAAAATTCTCTACTTGAAATTCTCATGAATTTAGGAAATTCGAAATCTGATGATGCATGTGTGTTATAAAGATGAAATAGGAACATTGTAGTGTCTAGGAGTAAACCCTAGACAAGTACATGTTGAAATCATGCTTAATTCTAGTAAAATCCATGGATACCATTGTAGGTGATTAGTGGGTTATGTAGAACTTGATAAACACTAGGAAATTTGGGGTTGTTCTAGTGTAATTTGACATATGTGAGGTTATTTCAGAATTATAGAGGCTAATATTTATGTTAGATAGTTTAATTGATGAAAACTTGGGCTATATGACAAGTTATGAACTTGTTAATAAATCATGTAAAATTCTGCCCTTAAAGTGTTTGTATAAATGCCTCAAAGAAGGCTTAAAGCTGAAATTTAAAGTTAAAACGCATAATTACAACGTTTTGGCAAATTATGCGACATATGATTTAAAAAGAGTTCTAAACATGTCATGATTGAACTCTATAGGAAAGGACACCGGAGCGTCGAGTGGACAAGCCGGTGGCGACTTGCGTTTGAAGGGCGTACTTTGAAGGTATGTAACTTGATTCGTTACATTAAGTAAATTGTTATTAAATTATGTATAGACATATAGTAGAATAAATGTTGCGTTGATTATAGCGACCATGTTCGTTACTTGAATCAATAGGTTATGAATTGGCAAAAAACCGTTTGGTAGTCATTATATTGGAGGATTCCATAAGATGAGCCAACGGGTCGAATAATGGAGTAAATTGTAGTACTAGTGTTTTAATAGTTAGCGATGGCGATAACAATCACAAGAGCATTAAACCATGAGATTGGTAAGGAAATGCGGGTGATGATAAGCCCCGGATGTTGGGTATAAGGCGCCATAGACTTACTAGTGAAACGGTAGCAAAATGAGTGAAGTTAGAGTGGGTCGAATAAATGCATAGTGATTTTTAGTCGTTCGGCCTGTAATTCAAATTTTCGGTACGGTAATTATAATAGGCACGTCGATAAAGAATTTACAGACGTATAGGAAAAAGAATCACCTAAAACGGACTTACGAGTCAAAAGTTATGTCGATTTGAAGTATTAAATGTTAAAAATTAGGTGCTGGGCTGATATACAGCTCCAACAAGCAACATTCTGTCAAAATCACGTCGTAGCGCTACGCCACGGCCAAACACAAAACCCGTCGCGCGACGCGACGGTGGTGGCGGCACGCGACCACCGGTGGTGGTCTCCGTCGCGCAGTGCGACCATCCAAAACGGATGGATTTTGTTGTTTTTGCATTGTTTTGAGCATGGAACTTAACCAGACTTATATTTAAGGTGTCAAAACTAAACTTTTGTGTGGTTTTGACTATAGGTGATGATCAACTAAATCCAGATGGCGATCAAGCACAATTCCAAGAAGCGAACACAATGTTTTGAAGCTTCCGAGATTACTTAAATATAATCAAATCAATGTCTATGTAGTTAACACTTAAATACTTGTTCTTTTGTCTAGGGATTCTTAAACTAGTAGTACTTGTTCTAGATGTTAACTTGGTTAAAATTTCCTTATGTATGATATAAAAAATCAAGGTTTTAGTTTATTAAAGGTTTTGGTTTATGATCATCATATTGATGATACTTGCCATGATCTAATTCAATCATATAGGCTTTAAGGCTTGGACGTAGTCCAAATACCTTGACGGCTGGTGTGGTTTCTCAAGTCACACTGCCAGGAGTGTTAACATGTTCTTGGATGTTAACAAAGATTATTTGTCTTAAGAGGGGTTTACCATCATAGCCATGTCCGTATTGACATTTGGCTAGGTTATACCATTAAGAAGATCTTTTGAAATTATTTAGCGGATCGATAAAGTTCGAATAAAATCGGAACGATCGTTTGATAAAGGACGAAATGAATACCTGTATAATTTTTTTTAACTTTCCATAAATCATTAGGATATTTACAATAGTGCCTCAATTAGGACTTTTAGTATCTTATTTGTCCACAGAGGACTAAAAGGAAAAATATAAGTCCGTATAAGGACTATAAGAGATTATAAGTTCATATAAGGATTAAATTGAAACAATTTACCCACGAGGGGACTATAAAGAAATGTCATATCTACGAAGGGTCTATAATAAGCTAACATGTCTACTAAGGGACTATAATGAAATCACGTGTCCACGAAGGGACTATTTCGAAATAGCTTATCCATAAAGGGATTTTAATGAAATAATGCGTCCATGAAAGGACTGTATTGAAACATCATGCCCACAAATGGGACTTTGCTGAACAGATGTTTTCACAGGGACTTAAGTGGAAAAATATGTCCATTGAGGATTATGATAAACAAATGTCCACATAGGGACTATACAGAAGGGATAGGTCCTTATAGGGACTTTGAAGCAATACTAGTCCACACGGGGACGGGAAGGAAAACATAAGTCCATATAGGGACTATAAGATATGTCAACATTGGGACTATAGTGAAACGATATGTCCTCGAAAGGACTATGATGAATTATTATATTCGCCAGGGGACTTTAATGAAATAACATGTCTATAAAAGGATTTTAATGAAATAACATGTCCATGTAAGGACTATAATGGAGTAAAAAGTCCACGAAAGGACTATTTTGAAGTATGATGCCTACGAAGGGACTATTATTGAAATATAATGTCCTTGAAGGGACTATATTGAAATATAATGTCCTCGAAGGGACTATATTGAAATATAATGTCCTCGAGGGGACTACGATAGACAAACGTCTATACAGGGTCTTATCAAAAGAGGTAGGTTACAAGGACTATGATGAAATAATATGTCCACAAAGGACTACAATAATCAGATGCCCATACAGGTACTTAAAGGAAAATGAAATATAAAGGAAGAAGGGTCTTCTAATGCCTTCTTTGCTTCATTCCGATGGTTTCTTTTCTTTGTTTACCATACGCAGTAGTGACATTGAAGATCTCAGTGAATAAAATAAACATTCGAATTTAAAATCCGTTGCTAGAAGTAGGATCCAAGGATTTAATGATTAGAGAATTTAAAATTGGATCACAGATTGAATTTTGACAAGCATAGTCCAAGTTTAGAATTCCAAAACTTGGAGATAAGAAATAGTGATCATTGGCATTTACTGGTATCATCTTCAATATGGGAGCCTCAGGGACCTCCTGGTATGGACTCCACTAGTACAGACTCCAAAATTTGAGCCTCAGGGACCTCTGGTATGGATTCCAAAGTCTGGTTAAGAGTTTAATTAGGTTTGGTTTTGGGAATAGGTCCATAATGGTCTTTCCTACAACTGGTCGCACGCTTATCCTAGCCTTGGTACGAAGCTTGGCATTTCTTGGCTTCGGACGTGGAGAATTTCCATCAACGGCTTCTTTGCTTGGCGACATATTCAAAACACATAAAATGGAAAACAATGTTTACTTAATAGGGATGAGAGCATTCCTATGTTAAGTCTAGACTCAGAAAGTCTAAGGAATATGCTACTGTGTCATTTGAGATTAAACACTAAAGGCTAGTGTTTAATTCACTCAAACTTTGGCTCTGATACCAACCTGTCACACCCCGATATTTATAGCTCAGCCCGGTGGGGAGTATCGTCACGTAAGATTGGTATCATCATAGTCAAACATACACAGAATAACACAGCGGAAGTCTCGGAATATAAAATATTATTACAAACCCAATTGTCTGAAAATATCGAAAGGATAATTACATACGAGCTTGCAATATTTAATCCACAGGAGGATCATTATAAAATGTACAAAATGAAGTTTAGCAGAATTTAGGGCATCCTAAGGATTTGCAAGGTCCTTTATGGATACCAAGCATCTCCCAGCCTATTTGCGTATAGTACCTGTCACTTAGTCTTTTGAAAATACGTCAGTTTACACTGGTAAATACAATTAACCGACTCATTTGAAAATGTTTATGAAAATTGGTTTAAGTGCACAAGGCATGAAAATTCTTTTATAACTTGGGATAATTACATTTATAATCTTGTGTACAGATTTACATGTTTGTCGTACGTTTAGGGCCCGGGATAGAAGCCGAGACATGATTAATCGACACACCACTTGTAAAACCCACAGAGGAGTTATCCCCAACTCGTGGGTAATTTGCATTTTTGGCATCTGTCAGGTGTATGTCTACACCCCGTGCTTAAGTAGTGGCCATCTGCAATTAAATGAGCCGAGGATATCCAGGACACGGTCGCATTAACCCCCGAATGTTTATGTTATAAAACAATACAGATTAAAACGATTTATGCGGATTTGTCAATCACAATCCGACCAAGTGATCCCATACCCGACCAAGCGGTAATAATTTACCGTATCCCAAGCATGTATAAGGGAAAATAAGTTAAAAGGTCACTCAGAGGTATAATTAAACATGTTGACGCTTTTAATCCCTTTATCTTGCAAACTTGCGTGTATCGTCACTTATTGGCATAAAAGTCTTAAATGGCCAATATTATGCATTCCCGAGAGTATGATCAAACATCATGAAGCTCTCGGTTTATTAAAAGGTCAATCAGAGGTAAAAATTAACATGTTGACGCTTTTATTACTTCGACGCGCAAACTTTCAAATAATTACGCAAACGGCTCCTCTCAACCAACAAGTGGCTTAATTGCAAATATGAATATCGTGTAAGGTCATTCAGAGGCTTAGTTTAAGCATGTTGACACTTTTAGTCTTTTCACATTCAAAGTTTTTTATTTTTCTCAAAATCAGTCCCTAATAGTCAATGTTTGACTTCATTAGAGTTTAGTACACGTGTCATCACATCATTGGACGTGATTTTACGAGGTGTTACACCCATCCACTTGTTATTTGCATCTTTTGTTTCCTAAACTCTTCCCTCCAAATTGTAAAATAGAGTGTGAAACTTGTTTTCTTGCCAAAAGCCATCGATAACCATTTAAACCTAGCAATACGAAAGTTGATTTACCTTTTTCACTAATCCATTCTGATGTGTGGGGTCCTGCTCCTGTTATGGGGGTAGGGTTTTCGGTACTTTCTACTATTTGTGGATGATTGCACTCACATGGCATGGGTTATCATCATTATCATCCTCAGTAAATCCCACCAATAGCAAAGCTAAGGTAGGGTCTGAGGAGAGTAAGATGTAGACAACCATACCTCTACCCGTTAGGAATAGAGAGGCTGCTTCTAGTGAGACCCCCGACTCGATTGTAGTTTTGCATCAAGCCTTGGACATAAGGCACTTAACACTCAGCAATTAAGACAAAGACCGATTAGTGCATGTACTCCCTTGTCTTCGGCTATCAACGCCACCACATGATGCATGATTAACCATCCCCCCATTTTAACGTTATTTTCACGAAATTAGTAAAATAACGGTAAAAATTGGTGCACTTTCACTTTTGCCCCCCCCCCCCGAGTGCCCACACATATATACATTATATGTGCATACCGCAAGTGGGGCGTTTCACATGGCATGGGTATATTTTTTAAGAAAACAAAGCCGAAGTTTATGAGGAATTTACCACGCTTTATGCTATGATTCACACTCAGTTCAAAAGGGAAATCCAAATCCTTCAATTCGACAACGGGGGGAATTTGTCAATACATCCATGAAACAATTCTTTAAAACCAAAGGATTAGTTTATCAAACCTCTTGTTCTCATACCCCTGAATAAAACGGTGTTTCCGAATGGAAAAACCGTATTATTCTTGAAATGACTCGAGCTCTTCTAATTGAATCTCATGTACCTACATCTTTCTGGCCGGAGGCGGTCGCAACCTCTATCTATCTCCTAAATCGGCTTCCCACAAAAGCTCTTAAGTTCAAGACCCCCTTAGATTGTCTGTCTAACTCGCCAGTATTCCACATCCTCTTACACTTGAACCTCGAATCTTTGGTTGTACAGCATTTATCAACATACCAAAAACCAACAGAAACAAGCTTGTCCATGTACTGAGAAATGTGTATTTATCGGCTATGGTATCGATCAAATAGGTTACCGGTGTTATAATCCAAAAACTCATCAAATGTTCACCACAATGAATTGTGACTTTCTTGAAACAAAATACTTTTATAACACCTAACTCAGTGGTTAAGGGGAGAATGAATGTATAGACACTCTAAGTTGGCTAACTCAACTTTCATCACCTGAAGAAGTAACAACAAAAGACCATCACAGTACTTCAAGTTAGTCACCTTCAAACACAATCACACAATCTGCGTAGCACAGTACCACTGGAGAAATTCCATCCAACGTGATACCAGAGGTAAGAAATACTGAGAACCCTGAATATTCTACGTCTTATAACTATAAGACAACAGAGGAACACATAGAACCGACAACAACAGAACCTACAGAACATGTTGAACCAGATGTTGAACAGGTTGAACCAGTTGTTGAACATGTTGAACCAGTTGCAGTAGAGACTACCGGAAGATACCCTCTCCCTCCAAGAGAAAATAGAGCAGTTCCTCCCAAGAGATACTCATCAGAAAGGGTTGCTCCAAGGTCTGGGTACCCTGTGGCAAACATTGCCACAGGCAATTTGTCTAAGGAAGCTAAAGAATTTTTCGTTGCCTTGTGCTCTGAACTAATGCCACCTAGAACACAAGAAGCCTTGAAGTCAAAAGAATGGAAAAAGCCATGGAGACCGAAATGGAAGCACTCAAGAAGAATAACACATGGGAGAAATGCACCCTTCCACCAGGAAAGAAACCAGTGGGATGTCGTTGGGTGTTTTCAATCAAACACAACCCTGATGGCACAATTGAAAGATACAAAGCACGACTGGTTGCAAAGGGTTATACTCAGAGACCAACTTGTACGATCCTTACTTAATTTATACGATTATCATATAGATTTCGATTATATTAGTGTATTTACGATTATACATACACTTAAAATTCTGAGTTTGTTAAAACATTTTAAGCTTTAAAACATTTCAACATAACATATATAAATTCGTCATTTAAAAGTGATGACGAAATGTAACACGGAAGCTTGAATCTTGATCGTGTTAGGTTCTTTGTTGTGATTGATCGCCTTCCGGTACTATACATTATACCTACATTTCATAAAACATGAAATGAGTTAGCATTTAGCGTTTAAAACATGTCCAAACAAGTGCGCGAGTCAAAACGAACAACAACAATAAGTTTCAGCAGCCTTTGCTAACTTTAACATCGTCGCGTGCCGCGACAGGGATTTCATGTGATTGTCGCATGGCGCGACGCTTGTCACGGGCCGCGACGCCAAATGGGGTTCTCCGTCGCGTGGCGCGAGGACCCTATTTCGACAGAAAGGTTTGTTTTCAAACCTGCACATTCCCAGCCAAATTAGTCTTTACGAAAACAACCATAATTTATTCGATATTGATCTGATTTGTGTCACGTTTCTTCCTACGTGATCGTAAATTGATTCTCCATCACATGGAGTTAAAATCCGACATCCAGATTAACCAAATTTGAGACTTTTAAGCCTTCGGCTTAATATATATTTTCCAAATTTTGACCCGTTCATGATTTTATCAAACAAACATGTTTGTTTGATCCCAATTTCTCATGAACCTCATATTTTCGATGTTGGCTATTATACAGGGTTCAAAAAAAGGGTTTTTGGAATTGACTACTCTGAAACCTTCTCCCCAGTAGCAAAAATCGACACAATCAGAGTTCTTTTTCAATAGCCACCAATAAAGGTTGGCCCCTTCATCAATTTGATGTGAAAAATGCCTTCCTTCACGGAGAACTAAACGAGGAGGTCTATATGGATGCCCCACCAGGATTCAATGAGAATTTCAAGGCTAGAGAAAGTTAAAGAAATATTTGTATGGCTTAAGCAGTTTCCTAAAGCTTGGTTTGGGAGGTTTAACCTTGCTATTAAGAAATATGGCTTCAAACAAAGCAATTCCAACCATACTCTATTTTTGAAACGTAGGGGAAATCTTGTAACCTGCTTAATTATCTACGTTGATGACATGATACTTACAGGGAACAGTGAAGAGGAAATGTCAATGTTAAGTTTTAGAGTTCGAGATGAAAGACCTGGGAAGATTAAAATATTTCCTTGGAATTGAAGTTCTTAGATCTAAACAAGGTATTTTTATCTGTCAGAAGAAACATATTCTTGATCTCCTGGCCGAAACCGGAATGGTTGAGTGCAAACCAGCGGCCACCCCAATGGTGGTTAACCACGGCCTACACATGGAATATGGAGCAGAACTAGCAGATAAGGAGAGATATCAATGAATGGTGGGAAAACTGATATACCTCTCCCACACTCATCCAGATATAGCTTATGCAGTAGGAGTGGTAAATCTGTTTATACACCAGCCCCAAGCAAGTCACATTGAAGCAGTTTTAAGAATTATCAAGTATCTCAAGGGAAGAACAGGTCATGGTAAAATTTTCAAATCAAATGGGCACTCAGAAATCCAAGCATATACAGACACCGATTGGGCAGGGGATAAAGGAACAGAAGGTCAACCTTAGGATACTTCACCATGGTCGGAGGAAATCTAGTCACCTGGAGAAGTAAAAAACAAAAAGTAGTCGCCCTATCTAGTGCAGAAACTGAATTCCAAGGGGTTGCACGTGGCCTAGAAGAGATTATGTGGATTCGCAAGCTCATAACTGAGATTGGCTTTCCTCCTACTACAACAACCAAAATCATGTGCGACAATAAAGCTGCTATACAGATCTCAGAAAATCCAGTCCAACATGATCGAACAAAACATGTGGAAGTAGACCGACATTTCATCAAGGAGAAACTTGAGGAAGGTATCATAGAGCTCCCATATGTATCGTCAAAAGATCAACTCGCAGATATTCTTACAAAAGCCGTTAACGGAAACGTATTTAGTAGCTGCTTGAGCAAGTTAAGTATTGGTGATGCACTACTCAACTTGAGGGGGAGTATCGGAAAGTAAACAATATGTCACAGTGTAGGGGCTAAATGTATAACATGGTGTTCTATATACACACCATTCTTATGTAACCCTAAATGAGTTTTTTCTTGATATAACTCAAACCCCAATTACAAAGTTTATTCTCTATACCAGACAACACTAACACATTCAAAGGGCCTCGGTCCAGGCCTCGACAACTTCCAAAAAAATCAAGAAAACACAAGGAACAAAATTGGGGGTTTCTTGAATTTCAAGTGGTAACATCTCAAATCGAGTAATAAAGATGGAACTGTTGGTCTAAAACGCAGAAGAAAGATCATATTTGGTGGTCATTAGTTGAATCAAAATTTAAAATTGATGGGAAAATGAGAAGGATTTAATGGGGGTAAGGTGGGGTTTATTGATGAAGAAAGAGCCAACGTGGCGAAGCTTGGGATCTTGGGTTTTAAAGGGTGGTGGTGGCAACTTGTAAACAGGTCAATGTGGTTAATCTGATGATGGTTTATGGTGTGGATAGTGGATGGTGATGATGGTTGTAGAAGAGGGATGGAGAGAGAGAGAGAGAGAGAGAGAGAGAGAGAGAGTATATAGGAGAGATTCAGTTGAGTGAGAGATTATGGATTTTTATATATATTTTTAATTTTGAAATTATTTTGGTTTTTGTGTATTAAATCACTGTTTTGCCCTCATGTTCCTTGCACATGTCACATATTTAACTGAAAAGTTTAACTAGGTTAGGGCCCAAGGACCTAATGTGTAATGTTATTAACAAAGAAATGATTATTACTTTAATTATTAAAGTTAAAGAACATCCACTGCAATCCAATACAAACATGAAGGATGAAAAGTGTAATTTACCCTAAAAGGAATGAATTTTGAGGTGTAAAGATTGAAGTGAACGTATATAAAAATTTAAAGGCACCAGAAAGTCAAAAAGTCTTGTGAAAAATATCCAAAGGACAATTAGACCATGGGGTAGAGGTGTACAAAAAAACCGGTTTTAGAACTGAAACCGGGAAAAAAACCGAAACCGGTTTTTTTATAACCGAACCGCCGGTTTGTGACCGGTTACTAATCTTGATCTGAAAAACTGGTTAATAACCGAAACCGGTTTTAAAAAAACCGGTCTCAACCGGTTACACCAGTTATTGTTTTGGATTTGAAAAACCGGTTAGTAACCGAAACCGGTTATAAAAAAAAAAAAAAAACCGGTTTTCGTTTTGGGTGAAAAAACCGATTTGGTTAATAACCGAAGCCGGTTTAAAAAAAAAAACCGATTTGTACACCTCTACCATGGGGTGTGGGGAATGTCCCACCCCGTCGCCGGCTCGTCCCCCTCGTCCCACACCGCCCCCCTGGGCTCGTCGCGGCGCTTCCGGCTTCTCCAAGCCGTTGGAGACGAGGCAAAAAGTGGGCCCCCTTAATTAATGCCGTTTTTAACGGCTATTTTAAAAAAAATTAATTATTTTAAAACCTATAAATACCCATTCATTTAACTTTTTTATACACAAATTCACCCACACTCTTCAAACAAACCCCTTTACAAAATAGTCTTCTCTAAAAATTAGACAATGTCATCTTCCTCTTCGTTGGGTTCGACGGATACAAGAGAAGCCGTAAAATATTTTATAAAACGGTGGTAACCGCGGCACAACTAATTCCGGAAGAAGAGGAGGAGGAGGTTTCGTCACAACCACGAAAAAGGAACCCGACCATCAACCGAGACCGAGAAAGTTAGTTACATTTTTATTTTTATATTTTATAGCGTTGATCGAACACATTTGGAATCTCGAAGAAAACAACGAGTAGTTTTTTATTTATTTGTGTTGTATTTTTTTTAAATGTAACTTTAGGCTTTTTTTTTTTAAATGTAACTTTAGGGTTTTTTTTAAATGTGATTTTAGGTTTTTATTTAAATGTAACTTTTTATTTTTATTTACTTTGTTTTAATTATTTAACTAAATAAAAAAATTAAAAAAAAGGGGGAGGACTATCCTCCATACCGTTAGGTAGTCCCTAAAGGGATAGTTCTCCACCTTTGGTGATGTGACGCCTACATAACGGATAGTCCCTTTGGGGACTAAGCAAACCACACCCAATAATCTTACGTAATTAGCTGCTTCCCATTTCTTGGAAACCGGATGATTCTTCCAATGACAGACTGAAAAAACATAATTTCACACTAAAAATATTGAAAAGAGATGCAAGTGGGGACGCAAAACTGACGGAGGAGTTGGACTGCTGATCAAGAATACATTTTTTTCAAATAACATTTAAACCTCATGATAACAATACTTAACGGTGTGGGAGGGCCCCGGGCCATCGAGCCTCGCCGAGCTCCATCCACACCACCTTCATGAGGCCCGTCCTGTCGTCTTCATCTTCTTGAAGCCGGGTCGACTTTCCATTTCAAAAATCAAGCCGTTTACAACGGCTATTTTTTATAAAAGAAAAATAAAATTCATTAATTATATTCTTTATAAACCACAACAATCTCAACCGTTTTCAACACAATCTCTACCAAGCTCTCCTACTTTTATACAATCTCAACCTCTTTTTTTTCAAAAAAATCTCCAACTTTTATACAATCTCAAACTCCCTAAAAATACACAATTTCTTCATCTTCGTAGTGTCCATCGTCTTCGGATGTTTTTCTGTAAACGCCATAACGTGGGCAGCTTAGATGATCATTGCGGAAGGAGAAGTGGAACAAACCATGTCACAACCGCGAACTAGGCAAGTGACCATAAACAGAGACGGAAAAGGTTAGTTTATATTTTTATGTCATTATTATATTTTTATCTCGTTATTTTATTTTTATTCCTGATGTACGTGTACGAGCCCACCATAGGTTGGCGGCCGATTACTTTGCTGACGAATAATTGTACACTGCGATTTGTGAGAACGACGAAAATGCGGTTAACGAGAATTATGTCCCGGTACAAGATTTGAACATGTTCTCGTTACATAACAAGTACATACATGAAATCATTAAGACAGAGTTGGTGGATTGAGTTTGGAACACCGAACCAAATGAAGACGCAAATGACGATGAAAATGGCGACTAGTATTTTTTTATTCAACTTTTTTGTATGTTTAGATTTCATTTTTTTTGGAATAATGGATTTTCGTAATCCTAACTATTTGTTGTTGGCCGGCAACGCTCGCAACTTCAAAATTTCCCACCGGTGGTCCTATCTAGCGACTAGTATTTTTTTATCAACTTTTTTTTTAAGTTTAGATTTCATTTTTTTAATAATTGATTTCACTAATCCTAACTATTGCCCGTTGGCCGGCAACGTAGCAACTTCCAAAATTCCCACTAGCGGTCCCATATTTTCACATATTGGCCTTCAATGGACCCTGACTAAAAGAACCCAAACGTCGTTAGCCTCCGGTCGCTGGAAAAAAAAACGTTTTGGTCGGAAAAAAGGTTTCTAAAGGTCCAATCTATGGTTACAAACAAGTTTGGGACGAAAACTCAGCTAAAAAGGTGAGTTTTCAAGCTAAAACTTTTCCAGGGAAAATGGGTTTTTCCGGCGACCTTAATAATTGAGGCTTTTTACTAGAAATTGTTTCTAAAGGTGCATAGCATAATAAGGTTACAAAGAGGTTTGAGACGAAAATATTTAGTTTTCCGGAAAAAAAACGTTTTTCTGGCGATCAGAGACTAACGGCGTTACTGTCCTTTTAGTTAGGGTCCGTTGAAAGCCAATATGTGAAAAGATGGGACCGCTAGTGGAAATTTTTGTAGTTGAGTCCGTTGGCGGCCAACGAACAATAGTTGGGATTATTAAAATATAGAGTTAAATGCCTGGTTGGTCCCTATGGTTTTCAAATATTGCAGACTTGGTTCCAGTGGTTAGTGATAAGAACCACATGAGTGCAAAAATTACAACCACTGAGACCAAGTGTGTAATTAATGAACCATTGGGACATAGTCTGCAATATTTGCAAACAACAAGGACCAACCAGGCATTTAACTCTAAAATCTATTATTCCTATTTCTTTTAATGAAATGTAAGCTTTATTATTAATTTTAGTGTTTAATTTAATTTTACTTTTTATATATATTGCATATTATTTAACAAAAAAATATAAAAAAATAGATGTTCATCCTCCACACCCTGTACCCATTTCTTGTCATCCTCCCCACTCAATGATGCGGCTGACTACGTAGAGGCACATCCCTTGTGCATGAGCACCTCCACACCTTGTAATCTAACATAGCACTTAAATATGAGAAATTATGAAACCCAAAAAAATTGTGTTGTATTACAACAAGTCACATCCTATTGATTGATTTTTTTTTTTCTTTTGTGGCTGATCTATGACAATATCTCATATCTGAATTGGCTTTTATTTTTGTTAAGCAGAAACAATGAAAAAGGGTAACTTTTGATCATTGTACCTTTCATTCCGTGCATAAAATATAATTCCCGTTTGTTTATTCACCTCTTATTAAATTTAAGTTTGTTGGTAGATCATGTTTTTATTTGATTCTAAGTCCGCACTCATTTAAGAGGTCCAATGTCCGACGGTCGACTTAATGTTAAGAGGTAACCAGTTTGGAGCAAAAGGACACCGCTTGTATAAATATTAAAACATGAAGTACATCCGTTATAATTTTGTTAGTTGAAGGATAGCACCGGAATATTTGTTAAAACTTAAAGGTCGTAAAATGAAATTTACTCTAATATATTTGAAAAATATTAACTGAAATTTTATTGGGTCAGGTCTTATGAAAATAATCTTTTGGGTTGTGGATGTATAAAAAACTCATTCTCCCTCTGACCAAAGCCTTGAACCTCAACGGGTGGAATAAATGATTCTTGTTCTTCGACATCAATCATCATCTGAAAGCTCGTTTGATTTGATTGATTCGATAATGAATGATCCGTGCATGTTTAGTGTATAGTGAACCTTGATTTTGTGCTTGAATTTCTCTGTATATTCAAGATTGTCTCTATAAGCTTGATTGATTTGATCATGGATGATCACGTCCTTATTTGATGTACTCTTGGTAACAAATGTGTGTATGGAGCAGGTTACACGCACACCAGTTTATGCGGCTTCATATGAGGCTAGGGCTGTAAACGAACCGAACGAACACGAACAAGGCCATGTTCATGTTTGTTCGTTAAGGAAATTAACATGTTCGCGAACTGTTCACGAACGCATATCGAACATAAGTTTATGTTCATATTCATTCGTTAAGGAAATTCAGTTATTCACGGACAGTTCGTGAACACTGGTCTCGAACACAAATGACGCAAGCGAACATAAATGAATGCAAGCGAATAAAAAAGAACGCAAACGAACATTTAACTTGAAAATAAAAAAATAAAAATATTGTTATCCTTAAAAATTGGATATAAGTAGTTAAATACAACCATCAAATGATAAATCAAAGTACAAGAAGTCTAATACACCACCAAAGGATGAATCAACTTTAACTAACTTATACATAATTATCCCCAAAAATGTCTTAGCATGTCCAAATTTTAGCTAACTTAGAAAAAAATAGGGTTTTAAGTTTTCAATATGTTCAGATAAAATGTTTATTATTTATTATTTTTTTAATATAATCAAACGAACACGGACGAACGTAACCAAACATATTACCGAACGTTCACGAACGCAGTCGAACGAACGAGACCTATGTTCGTGTTCGTTCGCTAAGCTAACCGAACGAAATTTTTTGTTCGTGTTCGTTCGTTAAGCTAACCGAACGAACATAAACGAACTTCCCGTTGAACGGTTCACGAACGGTTCGTTGAACGTTCGGTTCGTTTACAGCCCTATATGAGGCTATACAACTTGTATGATATGTGGAAAAGGCTTAATTGGGCCTGTTTAAAAGTAAAATAAGATTTTACTGATGTGACGGTGGTGTGTTGTCATTACAGTAATTATACGGCCTATATACCATGTGGGGTGGTATATCTTTAACAGTGGCGGATCTAGGATTCACGCCAAGCCATAACGTTTTATAAATAAGCCGTAACGAAATCGAAAAAACATCAAATTTTTCCAAAATTTACACTAAAAACGTCAAATTTTTCCGAGCCAAGCCGTAGCTGAGGCTACCCCCGGTATACACTAGGTCCGCCCCTGATCTTTAACATCACCCTATTTTATTGATGCTAGTTAAAACTTGGTTAGGACCCACAAAAAAAAGGTAAATGACGTATGTTAATAGTATATGACGTTACCTTTCAAAAAAAAAAAATTAAGTGTCTGACGTTCTTACTTGTTTTGTTAGTATAGGTGGAATATTGATTGAGCCATCTATGTATAAGTAAGGGGCTGTTTGGCAACATCTGAACCAATAAGTACTGAATGAATAAGAGGCTATGAAAGGTTAAGAGGCTCTGAACCAGTGAACTGCTGTTTGGTTGCACATCTGAATGACCGTGTGAAAATACATTTTTACCCCTCTAAATAGTCAAACCAAACAACATACACACATAAACAAAAGGTGCAGACTCTCATATTCTTTATCTCCTTCCTCTCAAAACCTTCTTTTTCCTCTACATATACACACATACATAACTCAAATCAAACACAAAGAAATCAACCCCTCACCCAAACACCCAACCCTCACCTCTTAAACCCCCCCCCCCCTCTCCGATGATCTCCTGCGACGGCAGGCGGAGCCGCCGCCTCTCACGGCGGTGGCGGTGGTGATTTTGTTCAGCCGACAACCCCCCCCCCCCTTCTTCTTCTTCTCCGCTGATGTGCAACCGGGGACGACAACAACCACCACCACCACCGTCTGGTGGTGGTGCGGCGACGCACACAGGGGCGGAGAGAGAGAAAGACAGACGTAGAGGAGAGGGAGGACGACGGCGGTGGAGCCAGTGACGGTGATGGCGGCTGTGGAGGAGGAGGCCGGTGATTGTGGAGGAGTGGAGAGGAGAGGAGATGGGGCTGTGGAGAACTCGTGAAGGAGATGGGGGCAAAGGGCATACAAGTCCAATGTTTCATTCAGATGTGGTAACTAGCTGACCCATTCAGACTGAATGGAACCCAATCAGAGGTGATGTCTTAATGAACCAAACACCTTCACATCTGATCGAATCAGAGGTGGACCTCTGAATGGTTTCATTCAGAGCCAACCAAACAGGCCCTAACTTTATTTGGGATTCCATTTTGAATCTCCTTATTAATTTATTGATTTTTCTAAAAAGTTAATAAGGAGAAATGATGTTTGTACATCCCAAAATGATTTTTGTAAATGACTTTTTAACGCTAGGTGAATAAGTCAATTTGAGAAGTCCGGGATTCCTGACTTTTCAAAACTCCTTATGACTTTTGAGGTTATTATTACAAAAATACCCCTATCATTTGCCTAGAAAAACTCCTCACCCAGTCACCCACTCAGCTCCTTACGACTTTTTGGTCATTTCACATGAATAAGCTAAGTCAAACACCTTTTAAAAAAAAACTTATTAACTTATTGGCTATCCCTACACACTTTTTTAAAAACTCAATCTGGATAATTTATAACTCTATAATTCCTTTTGACAAAAATTCCTTTTGAGATAAATAAGCAATCCCAAACACCCCCTTAGGTTATGTTATATATATAACAGTTCAAATTGGTAAATGTTTTTTAAGAAATAGAAAAATTGGAGCACGCTTGAACAAAGGAACAAAGGCCAAACACGTCTCAAGTTGCTCAAAATGTTTTTTCAATGCATAAAACCTCGCAAATCATTTTGTTAAAAAAATATTGAAATCATTTTGACGTTCACCAATGGGCCTTTGCCCCACTAAATATCTATAAATTAAGAAAATTACTAATTTTTGGCCCAAATCCCTAAATATTTTCTCAAGTTTCAACCACCTTGTTTCAAACCATAGAAATAAGTACATGTTTCGGGTATACCCATTTTCAAACCATAGAAATAAGTACATGTTTCGGGTATACCCGTCAGGTTCGGGTATTTTTGCCATCTAACAAACTGAAGGATCAAAAGGGAATAAGTAAAATAAGTTTTCTTTGTGAAATTTCTGGCGTTTTTCATACTATTTTCTTGTTTTGAGTTCGATAAGTTGTATTCTACTCCCCATTTGGCAGGGGAAATCTTATTAATGGAAACGATTTGTAGATATTGTAATAGTTTTTAATTATTTTATTTCCTTGTTTTTATGGTTCTCCTCAATTGTAGGAAACCCTTGTAGAACAAGTTATTGGGAAACCCTTGTAGAACAAGTTATTGTAATCCTATAAATACAAGGTCTCATCCCTCAATAATTTTTGAGGTTGATTTTATTTATTTCTACATGGTATCAGCCTAACAATATTCAAACCCTAATCGCCCCCACCCCTCTTCTTCGATATCTTCCTGGTTCCTCATGGCTTCGCCCTCTGATTCTTCTACCAACAATGTTCCTCATCTTTACCCCATCAAACTTTCAGCTACAAACTATCTAGTTTGGCGTAATCACATGCGTCTACTCGTCGCTCATCACAGCCTTACGGCTTACATCGATGGTTCTTCATCTTCACCATCGGAGACAGTCACAGCCGATAACAAAACTATCGCTAATCCGGAGTTCGCTTCATGGACTGCTAATGATCAAAAAGCCGCCCTTCTTCTTCTTTCTTCGTTAACAGAGGAGGCTGCGGCTGAGGTTCTTGGTTTAAATAGTGCACGCCAAATCTGGACAGCACTCGAAGCCGCCTACAGCAATGCATCTGTCGAGCGGGTTCAGTCTTTACGTGACTCGCTTCGTTCCCTGACCAAAGGTACCACTTCTGTTACTGTTTTTGCTCGAAAATTTAAGAATATTTGTGAACAGCTTGCTGCCATCGGACATCCGGTTGCCGACATCGACAAACTACACTGGTTTGTCTTGGACCCTCTTATGAGGTTTTCTCTACTGCCCTACGTGCAACAAAGCCTGCTCCTGCTTTTCGTGATTTGATTGCCCAGGCCGAGAGCCATGAGTTGTTTTTGCAATCTCTTCATGGCACTTCTACCCCTCCCGTTGCCTTTCAAGCTCAAAACAGACGCGACTCTGGTAATGGGCGGGGCCGCGGCTCTTCAACTCGCGGATCATACTCTCGCGGTTCGTATTCTGGGAATAATCGAGGCCGTGGTGCTAATCGCAGGCCGCCCCATTGCCAGCTTTGTCGTACGAATGGTCATTATGCATCAGCTTGTCCAAGTCTTCATACATATGCGTCTCAGGCTTCTCCTTTGGATGATTCTTTAGCCAAGGCTTTTCACGCGCAGTGTCATGTTAACCATGACAACCCAGATTGGACAAGTGATTCTGGTTCCACTGATCACATGACCTCGAAACAAGACTGTCTCCATCATTCTACTCCTTATACAGGTAATCATAAAGTCACGTTTGGCAACGGTAAGCAACTCCCGATTACTCATACGGGGTCCTACAAACTTTGTGATAATATTACTCTACGTGACGTTCTTGTTGTCCCCAATCTCACCAAGAATTTATTATCTATTAGCAAGTTGACTACCGATCACCCTGTTGATGTCCTCTTTTCTCAACATTATTTTCATATCCAGGATCGGAAAACAAAACAGGTGCTCGCTAAAGGAACATGCTTGGATGGACTTTACGTGCTTCAAAATCGCCCACAAGCTTTTGTTGCTGCTGTTTCAAATAAAGCTTCTTATGAGTTATGGCATTCTCGTTTAGGACATGTGTCTTTTGATGTTATTTCTGTTTTAAACAAGACTGGTGTTTTGTCTGTCACTTCATTATTGCCCAAACCATCTATTTGTACGTCATGTCAACTTGCAAAGGGACAACGTTTATCCTTTATTAATAATGAAAAACGTGCATCTTTTCCGTTAGACCTGGTTCATTGTGATTTATGGGGACCCGCTCCCGTTACATCTATTGATGGTTATCGTTATTATGTGATTTTTGTTGATGATTATTCGCGATTTACGTGGTTTTACCCACTTAAAACTAAGACAGGTTTTTATTCGGTATTATCCGTTTTTCTCAACCTTGTTCAAACACAATTCTCGCGAAAACTCAAAGTATTTCAAAGTGATGGTGGTACCGAGTTTGTTAATCACACGGTTCGAAAAATATTTGAAGATAATGGAACCTTTCATAGGTATTCTTGTCCATACACACCTCAACAAAACGGTCGTGCTGAACGTAAGCATCGCCATCTCGTTGAAACGGGCCTTGCTATGTTATTCAATGCTAACGTTCCGGCAAATTTCTGGGTCGACGCGTTTTCTTCGGCCACCTATATTATTAACCGTGTACCTTCTCCTGTATTAGAGAACAAGTCACCTTTTCAAGTCCTGTTTCATATGTTGCCACAATATTCAAATTTTCACGTTTACGGGTGTCAAGTTTTTCCTTATTTACGGGACTACGCTAAGCATAAACTAGAGCCACGAAGTATTTCATGTGTTTTTCTCGGCTACAGTTCATCCCACAAAGGCTTTCGTTGTTTAGATCCGGCCACTAACCGGATATTTATTACCCGTCATGCTAGGTTCAATGAGGCAATTTTTCCTTTCAAAGACACCCATGCTACTGTTGATCTTCAAAGTTTGCTTATTACAGCCTTTCTTGATGATGTTATTTGTCCTACATCCCCAACAAATGCAAGCACTCAATCGGCCCAGCCCAGCCCAACTTCAACCTAGCCCACCTCCTTCTACAGCGCCTAATCTACACGCATCAGAGTCTGGCCCATCCACATCCGCATCTTCATCACGGGCCGGCTCAGCAACTTCCTCACTAGTGACCGACCCTGTTACTGAACCTGGGCTCATTACTCAGCCCGATTCTGTTACCGAGCCCGAGCTGGTTACTGACTCCGAACCTGTTCCTGAACCGTCTACATCCACTAATACTCATTCTATGACAACCCGATCCAAGGCAGGCATTTTTAAGCCCAAGTATCAAGCAGATCTTGCATGTCTTAACTCCTATGCCCTGCATGCTGCTCTATCTTCTGTTACTGAGCCACGTGGGTTTAAGTCTGCGGCCAAGGATCCTTTATGGATGGCAGCAATGGTTGAAGAAATTCACGCTCTACAACACAATCACACTTGGACGTTGGTTCCTCGACCACCCTCCACCAATGTTGTGGGTTACAAGTGAGTTTTTCGGGTTAAATATCATTCTGATGGTTCCATAGAACGGTACAAGGCACGTCTGGTGGCTCAAGGCTTTACTCAAATTCCGGGGTTGGACTATTCTCACACCTTTAGTCCGGTTGTCAAGGCATCAACAGTTCGCATTGTTCTTTCGCTTGCTGTTCTTAACAATTGGAGACTACACCAACTTGATGTCAAAAATGCTTTCCTTAATGGTAACTTGAGTGAGACTGTTTTTATGGAGCAACCCCCTGGTTTTGAAAGTTCTCAATACCCGAATCATGTTTGCAAACTCTCCAAGGCTCTCTATGGACTGAAGCAGGCTCCACGTGCTTGGTTTCAACGTTTGAGCACGTTTCTTCTCACATACGGATTTACCTGTAGTCGTGCGGATACATCTCTCTTTGTTCTTCGAAAGGATTCTCATATTATGTATCTTCTTGTTTATGTAGACGACCTTATTCTAACCGGTAATGATGAATCTGTTATCAATATATTTATTTCTCATCTTCATCGAGAGTTTGCGATAAAAGATCTTGGGGATCTTAATTATTTCTTGGGCTTAGAAGTTGTTTACACTTCTACTGGTTTGTTTCTCACTCAAGCAAAGTATGCTAAGGATATCCTTCTTCGGGCGAATATGTATGATTCCAAACCAGTCGCCACGCCTCTTTCTCCACATGAATCCTTCTCGGCTGATGGTGTGGCTCACTCTGATCCAACTCTTTATCGCTCTTTGGTGGGTGCTTTGCAATACTTGACGATCACAAGGCCTGATTTGTCCTATGCAGTCAATCAACTTTCACAATTTTTGCATCATCCGACTCTTGATCATTTTCAAGCCGTTAAGCGTCTTCTTCGTTATGTCAAAGGGACGATCTCTTTTGGTCTCACCTACACTCGTCCTCATTCTCCATCCGTTGTTGGTTACTCAGATGCCGACTGGGCTCGTTGTCTTGACACACGACGCTCTACCTATGGTTACTCCATTTTTCTGGGAGGTAATTTAGTTTCTTGGAGTGCTAAGAAGCAGCCTACTGTCTCTAGGTCCAGTTGTGAATCGGAATATCGTGCTATGGCCAACACTGCTGCCGAACTCGTTTGGGTTACTCATCTTCTCCAAGAATTGCATGCTCTTCCACCTGATCGTCCAACATTGCTTTGTGACAACAAAAGTGCTTTGTTCATGACTCAAAATCCAGTCTCTCACAAACGTGCCAAACATATTGATCTGGATTATCACTTTATTCGGGAATTGGTCAGCTCTGGTAAGCTTTACACCAAATTTGTTCCAACCAATCTTCAGGTGGCTGACATATTTACCAAGAGTCTTCCGCGTGCGCAGTTTGAAGTCTTTCGTAAAATGCTTCGTCTTGGACCGCCACCGTTTCGATTGAAGGGGGGTATTAATGGAAACGATTTGTAGATATTGTAATAGTTTTTAATTATTTTATTTCCTTGTTTTTATGGTTCTCCTCAATTGTAGGAAACCCTTGTAGAACAAGTTATTGGGAAACCCTTGTAGAACAAGTTATTGTAATCCTATAAATACAAGGTCTCATCCCTCAATAATTTTTGAGGTTGATTTTATTTATTTCTAAAAATCTCAAGGAGCTGGTTTCTGATGCAAAGAAGTACTTATTTCAGTTAGTAGTATGCTTATATGGAATTTGTTCCTTTATGGAGCTATTGACTTGAAGGAAGGATCTCTAGAAGTGAGAGTGAATGAACTAACAGATTCCCTTCTTTTTACCATTGTTTCTCCACTAATGTTGCTTCTTTTTGACTTGTGATGACTAGAGGTGGCTAATTTAACCCATTTGTATGAAAATGGGCCATTTGGTTCTAACTGTTTGGTAACAGGTCAAACTGGTAAAGTATAAAAGAGTAGCTAGAAAGAAATGAAACATGTTGAACATGTTAAATGGGTTAAAGATTGTCCAAGTGCATTCACATGCTTTGAACATAGTAAATCATTTTTTATTGAAACGACTTGTATTATTGGTTTAATATTTTGAATCATCTCTAATAAATTGATTATCTCAAAATTCCAAAAAAATGGTGGATAAAAAAGTTACTAGTCTCCATATGTGTTATGACTTTTGATATGAAGAGTTATTAGTTACCAGCTATGTTCCTGTTTTGGAACAGGTTATTTGCAGACACACAGATTGAACGTTGCATTCACATGGACATGATGAGCATACATCAATATCTTTATATGCAGTATTCTTGGGTTGTTTGAATGTTTATTGTCAAATTGATTATTGTAATTTCAAGAATCAAAATCAAATAATTATTTAGATATTTAATTAAGAGGTATTTGAAATTGCGCTTTAATATCAGGTAATTAGACTAAACTAAGGAAATCAACTAATGTTAGAATCTGAAACTAAAAGGTCACAGATTTGACCTGTAAAGTCAAAAAACACATTTCTTTGGAAGGGAGTTTTCATTTTCATGGATTCTTTTGGTTTCTTGTCATTTTAATGAAGCTGAATAGGTTTTCATATTTTGTGGAAAATTCCGTTGCCATGTGTCGAAATTGCTGTCAGCTTTTGAATTCTCAAAAATGGGCCGACTTCACCTCAGTGTTCAAATGGGCCTATTGGTTTGTGGGTTGTCTTTTAGATGTTATATGCTTTATAGTTTTAAATGCTGTAATAAGGATTGGGCGGATTATAAGCCCGATCATAGTGATAGACATAAGGGTCTGGGATTATGATCCTAGCTATTGTACAGGACTCGCTTAGCGTTTTAGGGCTATAGTTATAAAAATTCTAATGCTCTTAGTTTGTAATCTTTTTATTAAATTTTAAAGTGTTACCGAGGTCCTACTCCACCGTACCCAAAGAACAAACTTATTTTTTTAACTTCACAAGAGTTTTGAGTTGTTTTGCTTGTTTGAAATTGTAACAAATAATTCCATCTTCTTGTATTTTTTTAATGTGATGTTAATCAGATTATGGAAACTAGCAAACCTGATTCATCATCCATTCAAAGAATTCATCTAATTTACCTCTTGATAAATTTTCCTTCTTATACAGAAAACTCTCTTTCGTCAATTCTTTAACGCAGCAAGCTAACCATGTTCACTAAGTGGTAGTATCAACCCTTTAGTAATGAATGGTTCAACTTGTATTATTTTTTATAACAGGTCAAACAAACAAAATAAAAGAAATTAGCTAAAAATGAGTCATATTGGTAAAATCAAAAAGTCAGCCAAGAGTACTTTTAGTGCATGCAATGTAACATTCCCAAAAAAAATTCTAAATTTAAAATAAAGTTATTATACGAATAGATTACGGATAAGTTGACTGTTAAAAATATGAAGTACCTGGACGGGCCTAGGAACCATTTAATAAATAAAAATACATTATATGTGAACCTACTCCGTTTTTAATGAAACTTGGTTCAAATTGTAGGTACAAATATTCTCGTTCTAATGACATATTAATTGTTTTATAAAACATTATATTTTAGAAGTTATAAGCGTTAAATAGGTGAAGCAGTTAAATTAGTTTTAATATATATATAATAAAATAATAATCAACACATTTGAAATGAAATTATAGTGTACGTGTGGTGTGTGTGTCTACGTGTCCTACAAACAATTAAAAGGAATCTTGACTAATAATGTATGCGTGAATTCCAAGTTTGTTTCGAGTATAAATAGATGTAGTGTAATTCATTCTAAATTGCTCAAACCCTTTCACTTTCTGGCTTCTCTCTCGTCAATATTTCTTTAGACTTCAAATTTTATTTTATTATTTTCATCTATAATAATAATAAAACCCTGCTCTGTTTTAAGTGTTTTAACCCTTGATTACTGATACCCTGTCCGACTGACGTAGGGCCCCGTAACGTATGTCAAGGCTCTGCCTAAATTCGTTGGGTTCTGTCTCGTGACATAGGTATAAAGTGGAATTGGGTTACTATACTTAATATAAGTGCACTATATATTTTATAATCCAGGAGTTGTACCAAGATATATCAACCCTCCAAAAATATTTCCGACACCCCTAATATATTTAGAGTACCCCTATATGTCTTAAATTACACCCCGTATACGAAAACCGGCTCCGAATAACCTTTATTTCATTAAATAACAAATAAAATAAGTTTTACCAATCGATCGCGGGCCGCGAAGGCATAGCCTTTGGCTTACGCGGGCCGCGACAGCTCAACGATAAGCGAAAACCTGGTGCCGCCACGTGTCGATGACTCAGCAAACCCTAGCCGCCTTTCTGGACCTCGCGGGCCGCGTAGCCCTTAGCTACATCTTACGCGGGCCGCATAAAACTTGAAATCAGCCCCTACAAATAGGAGGCATCGGCTGTTCATTCCAATTCGTTCAGAATTCAATTTCCTCTCTCAATTTCTATAGTGTAGGTTCTATACCCGGGCATTATACCCCCCTAATTAGCGAAGCTCTGCCTTGTTGCAAGTATCATAACCCCCGGATACGTATTAGATACTCTGTCCGATTGATCTAGGGTTCCGTAACGGCTGTCGTGGTTCTGCCCGACGTAGTCGTTGGAATGCCGTCTCGGGGAGGGTATTGCTAATGTTAAAATGGGTTATTATACTGACACGTGTGCATTATTTATTTAATTAGATTATAACCAGGAAGTCACAAAGGAAAGCCCTATAATAGCAATGTGAGTAATCTCCTTTTTGTAAATTGTTTTTCCAAAATCTCACTTAATTAATTATATATTAAGCAGTTATTGAGTATTTGTAAGGATACAATTACAGTCGCTAAATTTGGGGTTTTGTATTCAAAATTTGTTACAACCTGGTAAGGAGTAACATGACCATAAGTCGGAACGACAGTACCATGTGGTGGTAATTGATATGACTTGGAAACAAATGTAATTGCGGATGCGCCCTCAATACTGTACTATGGTTTTTATTAAACTTGATTAAACTGGGATTCACTCACCAGTATTTCCTGCTGATAAAATGTTTTAAACACGTGTTTGAGGTAACTTAGTGTGAAGCCAATAAAAGCCAGCTGGAGAGCACTGAAGGCTTAGAAAAGTGGCAATAAAAGTTACCTAATTAAAAATGAGAATTGTTTTCAATAATTGGGGTCATTCCCTATAGGTGCATCAAAATGAAAATTCGGGTTTTGTCCCACTTATAAACATGTTACTAGAAAAACTTGGGTTTTATCTCATTTCTTTATTTGAAATATTTTGGTTTTTAACTCTGATAAAATATTTCCTAACTACGGTCCTGATGAAATTTTCCGCTGCCAAATTGATAAACACCGATACCACTGAAACTGGCTCACGGCCGCCCGCTCCCGAGATAGGGATTGGGGGTTGTGACAGAAGGTGGTATCAGAGCTATGCAACTGGTTTAAGCCCTTTAGGTGTTCTTCTAATACCTAAACCCTTAACCATTCGTGTTAGGAAATTAATATCTTATGTGTTACCCTGTGAACATAAAAATCTTAATGTGTTTATTATGATTTTTATGTCATTTAACGAATCTTAAATTCACAATATGTGTTACCCATATATATATATATATAAATGATATATATATTAATAATATCATGTCCTAGTAAACTTCGTTATATCTTATATATCTATTATATCCATATGTGTATATGAGAATATAATACAATATAATTTTTATAATAATAATATAATATTAATATTAGTAGAAGATAAATGCAATTCAGATATGATACTTTGTAAATATCATGATATAAATATTTAGATAATATATATTATACCTAAATGATTTTATAAATTCTTCAAATATGTAACTCCTATTGTATCTTACAATATGAGAATATATTCCTAATATAATTTTCATTTCTGTATCCACATATTTATGTGAATATAATAAATTATATATTGATATTAATATTTTAACCAAAGATGTAAAATAACACTTTTAGGTACGATATCATTGAAATGTCATAATATAAATATTATTCAATTCTGTTTTAAAGTAAACTAATAATAGTAATAATATTTTTGGAAAAATAAAATATTTCGCTCTTGAATAAAGTTATATTAAAAAGGATTTTATAAAACGTAATCCTTAAATTTAATAATGAACATAGTTCGACGATTCTAAAATTTAAAACACATATACGTATACCACAGAAAATGCAAAATGTTTTATAAAACAGTATTTATGAAACCAGAATACGTACAACAACTTGATATTGTATAATTAAATGATTTTAATAACATAATATCTATGTATGAACAGGAAATAACTAAAAACTTATTTGTGTATATATATTATGATAATACTTCATTCTTAATATTTCTTAATATATTAAGGATCGAATTTAGAAACACCAGACTTGGTATTGATTATTACGAATATTAAATAAATAGATATAATAAATTAAGAATTTGAATTGACTTATAGATATGATATAACCAAAATTTAGTCAACCTGTCAAGATTAAATTGCTCTAAAAAGAATCCAGAAAAAGATATCTCCATTAAATTTATTCCTTTTAACGAATTTCCTTGTTATTCTAAAATATTATTTTCAATAAATTTGATAGAAATTCATCTGATTAATATCAAGGAATAAACAAAGTTACGAAAATAACCAGGATAGCTAATACAATTAATTATGTAACTGGATTTTTATAAGTTGATATTATAAAGGAAATTTTAAAACTGTATACTTATACGTATGTATATACAAGACACAAATTTTCTTGATAATATATATACAATATAAGAATCAAATGTCTTCTGCCAAAGGACAAGATTTTATATAATAGAAGAAATAAACCTACATGTTTACTTAAGATTTATTTTGATACCCAACTTTAATTTAAAAGATACCTTAAGGATATCTGTATTGGCATCACCCCTTGAAAAACAATAAATGAGTCAAAGATGGAAAATCTCAGAATTTCATATAAAGCTTTTATCTTTATATATCTATCCAGCCATAAGCCCTGAAAATAAAAGTAAATTACGGCAATATAAAAGCTATTACATCAAAGAAAGAAACAACACATATAAGATTATATTTTCCTTATAATCTGATAAGATATACAGTAAAAAGAAAGTGTTAAGATACAACATGTATATGTTATCTTAATTATCATCGCATAATACTGATAGCTATGATGGTGATAAACAAAATATGCCTGTATAATTGCTTAGTTCTGTGATAATTATATCTAAACATGTTTGTAATTCAGATGTCAAAGGAAATGGCATGTGATCAAGAAATTAAGAATAGTAATGGAAACTCTTTTGATAGAAACACTATAGAAAATATAATAGCTCAAGGAATATCGAATGCCATACATTCGATCATTGAAGCTATTAAAATTTTTGTGCCTATAAACGAGAATCCTACTATACATTGTAAGCATACCCATCACTTCATACCTAGCCCTAGTATCAACGGAAGTCATGATATTCGTATCAAAACTCCATCTTCCAAACGAAAGAAAACCACAACCTATGGCTACTCCTATAAGGAATTCTACTCTAACAAATCCTCCAAGGTCAAAGGAATAAAACCAGAAATCGCACAATCTACCAGCAACAGCAAAAATCACGCAAGAGAACGTTATTTTAAGAAGACACTTCGTTGTAACTTCTGCAAGAAAGCTGGACATGTAAAAGAAGAATGTAGAAGGAAAAGGGCAAATAACGTATGTTACAAATGTGGAGAATCAGGCCACTTCCATCGCTACTGCCCAAAACTATCTAAGGCACCCGACAACGAGGATCGAAACCCCAATGAAGCTAAGGAGAACGCATAAAATTTATAACACCCGAGCCAACAGCAACTTTTAAAATAAAGCACCCTTATATTTTGTATGCACTTAATTATTAGTTGACTTTTAATTCCGATCCAAACTTCATCAATAAAAGGTCTTTGTTTTTCTTTTATAGAGTCAACTCTTATTTGTCTCATCCCTTGACAGATTCCTATGTTGTACATGCATTGCTTGTTATACATGTGAATTCACTTCAAAAAGATCATCTACTCATGAGTTTTAATAAATTTCCCTTCCGCTGATTTTAAAATGCTGACTTTTGATAATCGAGTCAACCGATTTCTTGGAAAACTCCTCTTCTTTTCAGAATTACCAGATTTTCATTTTTTTTTTTGTCAATACATATATTCATTGTTGGAATATGTCCAAACCAAGCTCAATTGTTTGAATTTGCTCATATATATATTCAATTTCAAAATCCCATATGATGAATTGAGATCATCATATTCAAGGTAATTTCATTATTTGAACTTGTTTAAAATCTTCAATTTCGATATATCATTTGTTAAGACACGACACCTTGCAGTGGCAATTTCTTTGAAACTTGGACTCATATCATTTTCACACCAGAGGTACGAATTTATTGATTCATTATCCTAAACCAGTCTTAATGCAATTTTGTGTTAAGATAAATGTACCTCCAGTAATTCTTTCATCTTTGAATTGATTCCACATTATTTCTTCAATTGAAAAATCCTATCTTTTGAAATATCCAGATTCGCTTCCTTAAAACTTTCAGTTAATTTCAAAAACGGTGAATTCGTTCGGTCACCTTAATTATTGGATTCTTTCAATCATTACAACACCTTGTGGTGTCTGTATAAATTTGTAGCCTGTGCTAATAATAAACCCTACTCATACGTCATTCGTTTGATTCATCATTCAAGTAGTCTTGATACAATTATGTATTAAGACCATGATACACTAAATTCTATTGTATTGTCCAGTGTATCCTTTCCATTTAAATAAACGTTATTGATTTCTGGGTTGATCATTGACAAATCATTTTTCACACTTCCATTCACAAATTGAGATTATTGATTCAGAATCTCCCTCAATTAATGATCAAAATAAGTTCTTTTCTGGCATTGAATCCTATTGTTTCTACAAATCATTGCATTTCAAATTCTATGCCTATCAAATATCTCTTTTGAAACTTAATCACCTTGTTAATGGTATTATTTCATCTCATTTGGCTAACATCAATTCCTGAAACTAAGTTTTAAGACCATTGAATTCCAACTATCCTATGATATTTTTATATTGATCTTTTGATTCCATCCCAGACACCATGATATATTGTTTTTACTAACTAAAATACGTGACGTAACCCCAAGAAGATATCGTAGCCCAAATCTCGAGGACGAGATTTAAAACAAGGTGGGGAGGATGTAACATTCCCAAAAAAAATTCTAAATTTAAAATAAAGTTATTATACGAATAGATAACGGGTAAGTTGACTGTTAAAAATATGAAGTACCTGGACGGGCCTAGGAACCATTTAATAAATAAAAATACATTATATGTGAACCTACTCCGTTTTTAATGAAACTTGGTTCAAATTGTAGGTACAAATATTCTCGTTCTAATGACATATTAATTGTTTTATAAAACATTATATTTTAGAAGTTATAAGCGTTAAATAGGTGAAGCAGTTAAATTAGTTTTAATATATATATAATAAAATAATAATCAACACATTTGAAATGAAATTATAGTGTACGTGTGGTGTGTGTGTCTACGTGTCCTACAAACAATTAAAAGGAATCTTGACTAATAATGTATGCGTGAATTCCAAGTTTGTTTCGAGTATAAATAGATGTAGTGTAATTCATTCTAAATTGCTCAAACCCTTTCACTTTTTGGCTTCTCTCTCGTCAATATTTCTTTAGACTTCAAATTTTATTTTATTATTTTCATCTATAATAATAATAAAACCCTGCTCTGTTTTAAGTGTTTTAACCCTTGATCACTGATACCCTGTCCGACTGACGTAGGGCCCCGTAACGTATGTCAAGGCTCTGCCTAAATTCATTGGGGTTCTGTCTCGTGACCTAGGGATAAAGTGGAATTGGGTTACTATACTCAATATAAGGGCACTATATATTTTATAATCCAGGAGTTGTACCAAGATATATCAACCCTCTAAAAATATTTCTGACACCCCTAATTTATTTAGAGTATCCATATATGTCTGAAATTACACCCCGTATATGAAAACCGGCCCCGAATAACCTTTATTTCATTAAATAACAAATAAAATAAGTTTTACCAATCGTTCGCGGGCCGCGAAGGCATAGCCTTCGGCTTACGCGGGCCTCGACAGCTAAACGATAAGCGAAAACCTGGTGCCATCACGTGTTGATGACTCAGCAAACCCTAGCCGCCTTTCTGGACCTCGCGGGCCGCGTAGCCCTTAGCTACATCTTACGCGAGCCGCATAAAACTTGAAATCAGCCCCTATAAATAGGAGGCATCGGCTGTTCATTCCAATTCGTTCAGAATTCAATTTCCTCTCTCAATTTCTATAGTGTAGGCTCTATACCCGGGCATTATACCCCCCTAATTAGCGAAGCTCTGCCTCGTTGTAAGTATCATAACCCCTGGATACGTATTAGATACTCTGCCCGATTGATCTAGGGTTCCGTAACGGCTGTCGTGGTTCTGCCCGACGTAGTCGTTGGAATGCCGTATCGGGGAGGGTATTGCTAATGTTAAAATGAGTTATTATACTAACACGTGTGCATTATTTATTTAATTAGATTATAACCAGGAAGTCATAAAGGAAAGCCCTATAATAGCAATGTGAGTAATCTCCTTTTTGTAAATTGTTTTTACAAAACCTCACTTAATTAATTATATATTAAGCAGTTATTGGGTATTTGTAAGGATACAATTACAGTCGGTAAATTTGGGGTTTTGTATACAAAATTTGTTACAACCTGGTAAGGAGTAACATGACCATAAGTCAGAACGACAGTACCGTGTGGTGGTAATTGATATGACTTGGAAACAAATGTAATTGTGGATGCGCCCTCAATACTGTACTATGGTTTTTATTAAACTTGATTAAACTGGGATTCACTCACCAGTATTTCCTGCTGATAAAATGTTTTAAACACGTGTTTCAGGTAACTTAGTGTGAAGCCAATAAAAGCCAGCTTGAGAGCACTGAAGGCTTAGAAAAGTGGTAATAAAAGTTACCTAATTAAAAATCAGAATTGTTTTCAAAAATTGGGGTCATTCCCTATAGATGCATCAAAATGAAAATTCGGGTTTTGTCCCACTTATAAATATGTTACTAGAAAAACTTGGGTTTTATCCCAATTCTTTATTTGAAATATTTTGGTGTTTAACTCTGATAAAATATTTCCTAACTACGGTCCTGATGAAATTTTCCGCTGCCTAATTGATAAACACCGATACCACTGAAGCTGGCTCACGGTCGCCCGCTCCCGAGATCGGGGGTTGTGACATGCAACCTCCCGCATCTCATCTGACCCACCCTGTTACCAACTTGCCCATCTTCCACTAGTGGTGTTCATCGAATCGAATAACGAATTTTCAAATTATTCGAATCGAATTATTCGAATTTTTATTGTTTTAACTGAATTCGTATTCGATTCGATTAAAATTTGAAACTCGAATTCGAAACGAATTCGAATAAATTCGATTTATTTCAAATTCATCCTGAACAATAAATTATTTTACAATAATTTTCTAAAACTACTACATATAATTATATTCAACATAAAATATATTAATCTGCAAAATTATTTAACGATCAACATGTCGAGATGTTGGTGCATATGTCTGTCGACTTCGTCTTGTATCTAGATTGGATAGAATGGAGCTTAGTAGGTTAGAGAATAGGGTTTTAGTGGTGATTGGACCAATTCGCACGAAATGGAAAAGTCATTCCGCACGAAATGGACAAGTGTCCATTTCGCACGAAATGGACAAATCCATTCCATGCGAAATGCATCTCCTATGAATACCTGAGCTTTGTCATTTCATTTAGAAGGTTCTGATTCCGGTGCCGAAGTGCTGCATAAGTGTCTCCAGCCTGTAAAACGTTGTGAAATTAATATACGAGACAGTTAAAGTAATTATGTGTGCAAATCAAGCTGATTCTACATCAAAACGTCTGTTTCCGCCTCTCGTTTTGATCAAAAACTCTTCTGAACGACTCATTTGGTCGTGCAAACGATCCTACAAGTGGTATCAGAGCTCAGGAGGAAGAGTTCATACCGATTTAGCTTGATTTCATCTGAAATTTCTCACTTCTACTCATTTTTCTTCACAGTTTTTCAAAATTAACTGAGATTTTACGGTTAAAATGGACTGATTTTCACATATAACGTGCGAAACACTGTTTTAAACAATCCTTGAAAGAATTAGACCTAAATTCGACCTAAATCGTGATCAATTTTGGCAAAATCCGGCCGATTGGATGACATCAGCATCATTTCGCACGAAATGGATTTTCATTCCGCTTGAAATTGACTTCCATTTCGCACGAATTGGCAAGGTTTAAGTCCATCTCGCACAAATTGAACTTTGATTGGCCATTTCGCACCAAATTGTCCCAATTCGCTTGAAAGGAACCTTCATTTCGCACGAAATGGCCATTTAGACCTTCATTTCGCTTGAAAAAGTTCATTTCGCACCAAAAAGAATACTATTTCGCACAAATTACCCCATTTCGCTCCAAAAAGTCTGTTTCGCACCAAATCATCCAGTTCGCTTGAAAAGGGACCATTTCGTTTGAACAGTTTGGATTTGTGAAATTTTTTAAACCAAAACATGGAAAACGAATTCTACAATGCGTTTGCTACTGCCCCGAGTACTCCTATTACCGTTGCTCAGAGTGTAACCATGAAAAATGAAACTAGAACGTTACAGAAACCTCCAAAGTTGATGGGTATTGAAGAGTATCATAGTTGGAAAGAACGTTTCGAAAATTGGGTTCAAGCAAATCATCTAAGATCTTGGGAAAGTATTGAAACTAAGTATGCTAGACCACTGTCTGATTTGGGAGTTGCAAAGATTATCTCGGAATTTTCAGATAAAGAGAGAGATATGTACAAGGCATAAAAAATGATGGTAAGTTTACTTCAACAAGCTGTGAAAGAAGATATTTTCATATTACTTCAACATGATAGTAGTGCTTATTCGATTTGGGATGCACTTTCAAAAAAATTCGAAGGAAGTGCAGAGATGATCAAGAGTAAAAAATCATTATTGAAGAAAGAATTTGAATTGTTTACAAGTGTGCCAGGTGAAACTACAAAGACTCTCATTGAAAGATATTGTCATCTAGTGCGTTCAATGTCTCAATTGGAAATTACTAAAACTCCAGAGGAATGGGTTGAGAAATTAGCCGATGCGTTACCTCAAAAAGAATAGGGTACATACCTCATGATTTTGAAGAATTCCGGAGAGTATAGTAGATTGTCGATTGCACAATTCATTGAGAAACTTGAGGGACAAGATCTTGAACAACAAAAAATTGCTAGAATGAACAATTCAAGCGGTCAACAAGACATCAAGATGTACTACAAAGGTAATGTTCAGAATGTTGAAGTAAGTCCGAAGATCCAAACTGCTTTCAGTGCAGAGAACTCATCCGGATCACTCAATCAAAGTTTAAACAACAACAGTGGATTTTCTTCATATCCTAGTGTTAATCCGAATGCTTCAACTTCAAATCATCAGTTCCAAAGCTCAAACAACAGTAATGGTCATGTGTTACACTGCAACATCGCGTTGCATCTTTATAATGGTCAAAATTTCTATGAAGAAGTTGCTAAAGGTCATATGGCATTACTACTTATAGTGTTAGAATCATATGAGGGATTGGTTGCCAGAAGGATCAGAAATCCTATCTTGACAAAAGAGGATTACGATCAGATCGATGCTGAGGAAATGGAGCTTATGGATATTAAGTGGTGTTTAGCGAGCGTGTTGAGGAGAGCTGAGAAATTTAAGCAGATTACAGGAAGAGACGACTTTCATGATGCTAATGTTTCTACCTTAGGTTTTGATAAATCTAAAGTTACTTGTTTTCGATGCAGGGAAAAAGGACATTTCAAGAGGGAATGTACCAAGCGAGAAGCAGGAGGAGCTCAGAATCCGTTCGGGAATAATGATTATTATCGGAAAGCTATATATCAACAAGTTGCTCAACAACCGTCATCATCCCATGCTATTGAAGATGGAAAGAAGAAAGCTTATCTTGTTAATCAAGATGATGAAAGAGTGCCAGAAGGTTTTAGCTGGGACAAATATATTCCGGCTGATTCAAAGTTTAGAGCGTTCATTGCATAAATAGTTCAAGAACCAGGGTTGATGAAAGAGTGGATGGATGTGTTTGCAGATGATGAGAAAAGCCAAGATGGAGAGTCTGTTTCTTCAGAAAATTGTTCAGAAAAGACACAAGTCTTTGATCAATCATCAACTGATAGTAGTGATGATGAAGAAGAAATTAATCAAATTAACATTGGCAAAACTCATTTATCTCCTGAAAGTTTCAAATTTTATTTTGCAGATAAATTGGAGAAGCTAAAGGAGAGACGAGCAGCAAAAGAAAAGAAAGAGGTAAAATGTAAGAATGTTGCTCAGGAAGAGAAGTCTGAACAAAGTGATGAAGTTAAAGTTGTTGAAAAGATTGTTGAAATTGAAAAGATTGTTGAAGTCACAAAACCTTGTCTAAAATGTTTGGAACCATGCAAACATTGTGAAGAGAAAGACAAGAAGTTTAGTGAGCTTGACAAGATGAAAGAAAAATTATTGCTCGATGTTAACTATGTGAAAGAATTGTATGATGTGTTGAACAGAACGGTAAATTCTTTGCAAAAGACAAACTCAGAAAGAGAAGATGCCTTAACAATGATGAATGCAGTAATGATGTCTAAGCAGAAGGCTATCCATCACTATATTGAGGAGTGTGCAAAATTGAAGCAGGAGTTGGAGATTGAAAATGAAAGAATAAGACGTTTGCTGCAAAGTTATTCAAGTTCTGATTATTTGATTGATATAATTTATCCAACTGTTGCAGGTTTTGAAGCTTTTCAAGACAAGAAGTCGGAAGATACGGATACTGGTAAGAAATAAAGTGCAAATTATAAGAAGTGTCCGCCTCCGATCTGGGAAGGTTATTCTCCCAGAAAACCAAATGAGGAACAAGTCAAAAAGGCAGTCAATATAAAGTTAAAATCCAAAACAACTGATGATTTACCAGATAACATTGACGTCACATTCACATCGTCGGACACTGATCATGAGTCTGAGTTAATAAAGAAAGTGGTCGATCAGGTGTAGGATAAAGATGAGGAGTCAGAGTCAAAGTCTAAATCTGAGAGTTCGAGTTCGTCGGTCAACAGTTCAAAATCATCGGTCAAAAGGGTTTACAGTAAAGAATCTCTGTTATTAAAATCTAAGTTGAATGACGAAGCATTTAAAGTTGCATATACTTTGAATGATTCTGACAAATTATATTATGATAAAGAATTTCCAATAAGAAGTGTTCAAATTGAAAAGATTAAAAAGATTTTCAAATTAACAGAAATTAATATTTCTGAAATAAAAGATGTAAATCTTACTGAAAAACCTAAGAAATACACTTCAAGAGTTCAACAAAGATTGAACAAGAAAAAGGGTTACAGTTCTGGTTCAGGTTATCGAAAGAAACCAAACCATAACAATAATTTCAAAAAGAAGGGATTGGGTTTTACTCCACCCGAAAATCATAAAAATGAGAAAATTTCTAAAATAAAAACAGTTTTTATTTCAGGGTCAAGTTCTGAAGAAGAAAAAAAGAGCTCATTCTGGAAACAATCGAACAAAGAGTTCTTTACAGAAAAGCAAAAGTTTGAAAAGAATAGAACTAATCAGAAAAAGGAGACAAGAACCTGTTACCGATGTCAAGAAGTTGGTCACATCGCCTGGAACTGTCCAATGGCTACCAACACAAAACATGAAGTTGTTTCTAAACTCAAAGAGAAAGTTGTTGATAAAACTGAACCACCAACTAAAAAATTCAAAGTGTTTGAAAATTCTACATTCGAAGTTGGTGAATGTTCAAAAAGGTTTTACAAAAGAAGAGTGAATCTTAACAACCAAACGTGGGTGGTTAAGAAATCAGATGTTAAATCTGGCGATGAATCTGACTCGTCAAAGTCAGAGGAGCCACAAGTTGAACCAAAAGGAGAAAATTCAGTACCGCCAATGGATGACGTCAATTTTCCACCATTGCGGGCTGAAAATTTAAAATCAAAGGTTGGAAAAGTGGAGATATCGAATCAATTCTATTCTGAAAAGAAAGAAGTTGATGTCGAAAAAGCTTTCAATGGCAAAGTGAAAAATATTTTTGGAAAGATGGTTGAGGGAAAGGCCAAAGGGGTAAAGGAATTTTATGAATAAAAAAGAAATGTTCAAACCCCGAGTGAAACTGAAAAGGTCAAACCCAAAGCTGGTCAGGCTTGGGTGTCTGTGTCACACCCCAACCGATGGCGGAATCATCGGGGCGCGGCACTAGGCGAATCAGATTGCTCAAGAGAATCCATAACAACTATATTGCGATAATATTTAATACATTCGTTATCCCATGCTAACAAACAAATACAATCACATAAATTATCACAGATTTCTTGTCCTCTCGAACAATACAAATCCGACAACCTAGATTTTAGTTGAGTTTCTAGACTTCCTAGCTTGATTCGATACAGCCTGCGATCTAACCTGCAACATACGTTAAAATATTTGTCAATACAAAAGTATTGGCGAGTATACAGGTTTGATAAGTAGCATAATAGATTAAAAACGTGTAGCGAATTTCCACATGCATAAACGTAACACACGACATATATACTCACAAAGCTGATACTACCAACTAAGTCCTCGATGCTCGAATATGCGATGGCAAACTAGACCCCGTCGGGCGCAATAGTACTATACTAGTCATGGTGGGACGTCGCGAGTATAAGCCCTAGCACATATGCAACTAGCATCACGTATATCTATGCATAACAGTTATTCGCAAGTGATATATCGATTGATTGAATAATTCGTTTGATAAGTTCGATTTGTTAGAAACGTATGTTACACCCAAAATACGATTAAAAAGGGTTCAAGTATACTCACAGTGCGTATTTAACGAGAATGCAACTTGGTTGGGTCGGTTACGGGTATGTCTGCGTTAAATCATTGAAGGATATAGTAAACGGTGCACGGTTAAGCGAGAATGGCGTCGAAAAGTCAGTTATCCGGTCGGATGGTGCTCATCCGTTCAGATGGGCTCATCCGATCGGATGACCATATGGGTCGGATGGGCTGGTCCGGTCGGATGGCAGTGTTCCGATCGGATGGCCTCCTGTCCGATCGGATGGCCTGCTGTCCGATCGACTGGCAGCCTGTTCGATCGACTGGGCTGCTGTCAGATCGGCTGGCAGCCTGTCCGATCGACTGGGCTGCTGTCAGATCGGCTGACAACCTAACCAGCTGATATTCGACTAATTTTGACGGTTTTTCAGCGGTTCTGATTGGGACGGCGTTCCTTCATGCTAAACAACCAAAATTCCATCAAGTCTGACCCGTTCTAACGGCCGGGAACCACCCCGTTCCATCAGATCTGGCCGTTCTTGATGGCTTTTCTCAAGTTTAAACCCGAATTCACACACACTAAGGCTAGGCAACTTAGGTTTGGTGAGATTTGTTATAAAACAGGTGAAATTACTTAGATCCGAGCTGTTTATGGTAAGAATGAGGTCACACTTTGAAGTTCATGTGAACTTAGGGTGACATCATCTTCAAGGTACCTCGAATCCTTAAGAATCACACCACTTCTTGATTAGAAAACATAGATTTAGGCTTGATTTATGAAAAAAAAAAACGCATGGAAATCACTCAGATCTGAGTCGTTCTTGTCTGGGATGACATCACCCTTGAAGTTCATAAGAACTTCATGGTGACAACACCCTAGAATGCCCAAAATCCAGAGATTCCATGGTTAAAAGTGGAGATTTAGCGGGTAGAAAGGTGTAGAATTGGTTATAGATCAAGGAAGTACAAGGTTTGAGTTGAAAACTTACAAGAATCGCGAGAAATCGAGAGATAAAGGGGTTGGAACTTCTGGTCGACCAGCAACAGTGAAAACAAGTACGTTTGGGGTGAATGAGGGGTATTTATAGGCAAGGAGGAAGGAAAGGAGGGCAGGTTGGCCTGGATCGGACGGCCCGTTCGATCGGCCGGCATGTCCGTCCGATCGGTTGGCATGCCAGTCCGATCGGTTGGACTTATCTGTCCGATCGGTTGGACTTGTCCTGTCGGATCGGTTGGACATGTCAGTCCATCCGGATGGCCACTCTGGCGCGATGGATTTCTCCGTTTTTGATTGTTTCGATAGCTTTCGAAGTACACGCTTTCCGTAGTTAATTTATATTATTATTATATATGTATATATATCACTAAGGGTCGTATTTACGTATCCATAATTCAAAGTTTCGATAATTAACAATCAGTTTTTGTTTCGAGTATGCGATTATTAGCGACGTTTCACGGCCATCAAGGAGGGTAGTACAGGTCCTTTCTTGACGTCATCGTGAACGTTATTGTGAGTCGTGCCACAATGACCGACGGGGTACCATTCACTCGTATTGTCATCATCGTCACGACGACTGGAGCTATAGCACTCACCCGAGAGTCTTTGTTAGCGTTAATTGTTTTACGTTCGACACATCACGGCCACTGAGGAGGGTAGAATAGGTCCTCACTCAATGCCTCCGTGAGTGTTAGTGTTTGTGATAATAGTGTAGTATAGTGATAATGTATTTCGAAAACATGCGATTATCCTTCGAATAGCGATATATGCAATATAGTTACATTTATGATCCGAATCTCTGGTGCTAGGTGTAACGAGTATATCGAGTAGTAACAACGCACAAAAGTGCGGGTTGTTACAGTCTGTATTTCATATGTAAAATCCTGACTTGCCGGAGCTCCCAAGTTGGTAATCGTGGAGCAGGAATCGGCATCATTCTTGAATATGTTTGTTTGAAAAACTTACAAGTGATAAAACTTAAAATTGTCATATTTCGATTTACAAGTGGTATTTATTGATAAGTTCCTTCAAGCGTACCTACAAGTGGTTAATCAAGGTCATTAAGTTAAACTTGATTTAACTTTCATACAAGTGATTAGAAAACAATGTGATGAAAACCCCTATCCTACAAGTGGTTTATGAAATCAACAAAACTTATTTTCTGGAAAAATCATTTTGATTAAAACAAACTTAAGTGTTTTGAAATCATAATGGGAAAATAGTTTGTTGTCATGGGGAGTTCTGATTGTTTACGCCAAGTGGATGGCGATTTGAAGCAATTCACATCGGTTTGTCAAATTTTTTTAAAATGGTTTTGAATTTTAGGGGGAGTAAGAAATTTTAGAAAATCCAAAAACATTAGAAAATTTGAAAAATCCAAAACATTGAAAAAATGAAAACGAGTTTTGTTGTGAAAAAGAGGAAATGATAGTACATCAGTGGACTATCACAGCACGCTAAAGAATTGGAAAGTCAAATGTGATAAACGATCTCACTGACGATATGCCAGTAGGTTTTTATACATTCAGTAGATTGTTTTCGAGATATAAACATAAATACGAATACTTGCTTATCTCGTGGGGAACATCTCTCAGATATATAGGTAACCCCCGAAATCTTGTTTGAAAGACTTTCTATTTCTGACATACTAGGTCTTTGTGCATGATGATATCTGGGGTATTATACCTGAACTTCTGATTTTGCGGAAGCAATAGCCTAGTCCTCGTATAATGCTCTGCACTGCTTTAATTATAAAGCTCACCCTCATCATAAAAAATGATGAAACATTGAAAAATGCTAATCATGTGATGTTGAAGACGAGCCATCATCTCTTTGTCTGAACGGAAGTTCTAACCTGAGCTCTCATGGTCTCGCATTACCCGTTTACAGATATCATTAGTGTACACTCACCTGTAAGACTGGATATAGGAGTCTGGATACGGGAGTATATTCTGAGGTGGGACACGCGAATAAGTTCAAGTCCATTAAAACACTAATCTCGTATCTCGGAACAGTTGAACTTTGTGTGAAAATTTAAGTGGATCTGTATACTGACAATCTAAGTCAATCGTTTAGAACTTAAAATGTTTAAAGCTTAACGGTGTTGGTGATTTGTCTCATAAACTGATATGATCCTCTTACACAAACTCACAAAAATATTGTCTGTAAATTTTTTTCTTTACTGTTTTTCATTAAAAACAAAAATCCAAAAAGATTGTGTTTTAGTAAAAATATTTGAAAATTCCAAATAGATTTTAAGTGTGTTTTAGCATAAAATTTTGAAAATTCAAAAAGATTTTATTTCATTTTTTTCGACAACTGATGTTGAAAAGCTGATTTTCAAAATTCCAAGTGCTAAACATAATGAACAACAGGTTTGGGAGAGTTTGTTTTGAAAGAAGAAAAAGTTATCCTTACAAGTGGTTAGCAGAAATCATAAATGTGAAATCATTTTAAACAATATCTACAATGTGGTTTATAAATTTGTCAAATTTTAAATTTGTCAAATTTATTTTGAGGTAGAGGATGTGCAGGTTAGCCAGGTTCCGATACCTGAGGTTTTTCCGCAAAAGCAACAATTCCAGACTACGATCCCAGCTTATCGAAAGGGGGAGTCTGAAGTCGTTAAAGCCAGGTTCGATCTTGCTATCCACGGCAGCTGCTAAATCTGAAGATTTTAAAGCCAGGATCAACATTCAAGGGGGAGTTTGAATGTTAGAGAGCCAGATATGAATCCTGCGATCCACATAAGCTGCTGATGCTGAAGAACTTAAGGAATTAAGAGATCTGATCAAGAGAAGATAGAGTCAGATTGAGATTCTGGAAGAAAAGAGAGAGAGAAAGAGAAAGAGAGGAGATAAAGATTAAAGGATGCTTACAATGTCAGACACTTTGGAAAGAGCACGAAGAACTGATCAAGACTGAAGACGTTGAAGACTCGATACCGAAGACTTCGTCAACATCCAAGGGGGAGTCTGTTGGTGCATATGTCTGTCGACTTCGTATTGTATCGAGTCTTGTATCTAGATTGGATAGAATGGAGCTCAGTAGGTTAGAGAATAGGGTTTTAGTGGTGATTGGACCAATTCGCACGAAATGGAAAAGCCATTTCGCACAAAATGGACAAGTGTCCATTTCGCACGAAATGGACAAATCCATTCCATGCGAAATGCATCTCCTATAAATACCTGAGCTTTGTCATTTCGTTTAGAAGGTTCTGATTCCGGTGCCGAAGTGCTGCCGAAGTGTCTCCAGCCTGTAAAACATTGTGAAATTAATATACGAGACAGTTAAAGTAATTATGTGTGCAAATCAAGCTGATTCTACATCAAAACGTCTGTTTCCACCTCTCGTTTTGATCAAAAACTCTTCTGAACGACTCATTTGGTCGTGCAAACGATCCTACATGAAACACCAAAATTTAGAAGATAGGTTGGTTACCGGTAACGATTTAAGTTAAGTAAAAAATTTAGAAATAAGTAGTATGGTTTGTTAATGTTATGAATAATATACTTATCACTTATGGATTATTCATACTTTGGCCAAGTTTAGATCTTATATGTGTGTGTATAGACATATATTAAAAATATATATATATAAATTGAATTCGAATTTCGAATCAAATCGAATTGAAAATCATAAATTCGTATTCGATTCTAATTCGATAATCGGATTCGAATACGAATCAACTCGAATTCGAACCTTTTTAATCGAATATCGAATTTTTCAAATCCGAATCAAATTCTGAACACCCCTATTTTCCACCTCTGCTTAATCACTTTGGCACAATCAAATGACATCAGGTCATAATTTATGATGACTTTATTTATCTTTCATGTCAACGCCTAGCCTTCACCTTTAAAAAAAAATGTCAACGCCTAGCCTTGTATAAATGATGATATACAAATAGCTATATAGAGTACAAAAACAGGAGGAAATGAAAACTCTTACGTACTCAACTATATGAAAAGAATTGGCCCATGGATTTAACACTAAAGACATTATTCGTACCACAATCAAATAATAGTGATGACTAGAAGAAAGAGGTGTATACGTATGTTGCGATTGTGGTTTTGAATGCGTTCATCTCCTTAGTGTTTTATATTGACCCATCAACTACTCAGCGTGAATCTATGGAAACATGTGTTCTAAGTATTTATCATTTTTTGTTGCTTAATATTAACTATAAACATACAAACAACTAGTTCATCAACAGGTTCGTGGGTACTGTTTTCAGTGGTGAGTATGACAGGATTGAGCTAGAGCAATTTTAGGTACATCTTTACGAGCGAACTTGTTTTATGTATGTACGATTATCACTGCCATTCAAGGGGGCACTAAATACATTATTCGTACCACAATCAAATAATAGTGATGACTAGTAGAAAGATAGAGGTGTATACGTATGTTGCGATTGTGGTTTTGAATGCGTTCATCTCCTTAGTGTTTTATATTGACCCATCAAATACTCAGCGTGAATCTATGGCAATATGTACTATGAGTAGTATTTATCATTTTTTTTCCATAGTCACAGGAAACGCTAACCTACCCCCGATCTTCGTTCGAGATCGTTCGTACCGGAAACGGGTACAAAATCATACCGATCGCTCAAGGTACACGATCCGGATCGCTCTAATTGATAGTTTCCGAATTTTTAGATTATCGTATTCTGTTCATGAAATTCGCGTACCGGATGGACCAAATTGTTGATTGGGATCGTAATAAAACAGGTACCGGTTAATTCTAGGTCGTTAGATTGGAACCCAACAGCCTTTGCAAACTAATTATTGAAGGAATTGATCCAATTTTTTATTGAATGTCCAAGTTTTTCCCCATGGAAGTTTACGGATGTTGACGGCGGAAGTTAGGAATTTAGGTTTAATTTAGTTTGTGTAATTTTATCATTTAACCCCATATCTTTCACTGGTTTACATTTATTTCCTAAACTTGTGATTTTTTTTTCATAAAAGTTTAAAATCAGTTTGTTTATGATACAATGTACCAGACTATATGGTACACCGTACCACGCACTGAGATGGCATTCCGAATGAACCTTCCCCCCTCGTACCGGATTTTAGAAATGGACGAACCGTGTACCAGTTTCCGTTCCATGATTGAGCTAGAGCAATTTTAGGCCCATCTTTACGAGCGAACTTGTTTTATGTTTGTATGATTATCACTGCCATTCAAGGGGCACTTTGACAATTATGTAAGTTTTAAACCATTAACTCTGTTTCATAACTTGGTTACTGAAGGGGCATGGTCCCAAATCCTGCGTCGACCAAATGAGTTAGCCTCATGCTGCGTGCGAGACCATACAAAAAGTAAACCAAAGTCTTGGCTTCCTCGACCTTGCGCCGACTACAGGTAGGTCTGGTCGGGTGGAATGCCGGTTCAGAATGGGTTTGGGTCAATATTGGTTTAAGTTTGGATGAGCCAATTTTTAAGTGTTTTCAAATTGTAAGTGTTTTTAGACGCATCGTTGTAAGTGTTTTTAGACGCATCGCTATAATGATTTGGGCCAATTATTGTTTTTTTTTTTCACTAGAACTAAATAATTATTCTAGGTCGGGGCATATGGTTCTATCAAATTGTAAGTGTTTTTAGACGCATCGCTACAATGGTTTGGACTTATCATTATAATAGCACAATTCTTTGAAATGTCAAATCTAGACAACTTAATTTCACCTTTGTCATGTTAGACGTACTGTTATAATTGGTTTAAGCATATCATTTATCGCATATTGCATCAACATTTAGAAAGAACACCATTTTTAAATATAACAATTTTATACTCCATTCAAATATAATTAATTCTCGATTATACGGTATAATTCATAAAAAATCTTCCTATACTAATAAATGAAAATCTTTTTTGGACACGTGTCGCTTCCTGGTGCATTCTCACCTTATTTTCCTATAAAAATGTTGTGACAACTCGTAATTTCAAGAGTCCTTACTTGTTTCTTTGATGTTTGTCTTACGTTGTAATTACATGTGTACATGAATGAATGAATTAGATTGGATATTATGAATATGTGACTTGTTAAATGTTAAGATGTTGTTTTATTTTATAAGATCTTAGTCGCACAAAACCCTCGAGTCGCACATTGTAGTCGGACCGCACACCCTTGTGATGTGGATCTCGGCCCAAACTAAAATAGAACCCGAAGACGGGCCCAGCCCCTTTGTGGCGCATACACACACCCGGTTAGGTGTGTAACTCCCATAATCATCAAACACTCAACTATTATCAAAACCCTAAACTCTCCTTCCCCTCTCTCTCACTCAACGGTAGCCCTTCATCTCCCTCGAAGCTCTACCATTTGCAAGTTAACCTCGTTCATCATTCAATCCGGTTAGTCCCCTGTTAGTGTTCGATTGCTTGATTGCTTAATACTAAATACATGATGTTTTGATGAATGTTTGATGAACAACTTGAAGTATCAAACTGTTAGAATTGATTTTATGATAGCACATGAGACATGATTGATGATCTAGGGTTCATACGTATTAGTTCTCATGAATTAGTGTTTCGTATGATTAGGTTGATGATTCCTTATGATGATGTGTTGAATTGGTTTACGTGTGATTGAATGTTGATTGTGTTCATGAGAATCGATATACATGTTTTGATGTGTGATGAAACAGTGATGGATTTAAGATTGCGTGATAATAAGGATTATTGAAGTAATTAGGTTGAATGATTCGATTGAATGTTGTTAATATCGGTTATGATTAGGGGTCATGAAAACTAATTGAGGATTGCTTGATTTGATCGAGTGGATGTAAAACTGGAAACTAATTGAATTGATTCTGCAAACTTAAATGTGTAACTGATTTCCATAAATTACGGCCAAACACAACTGATCGCACAGTGTATGTTTGCACACCTGGGCGCACACTGAAGTATGATCGCATACTAGCTAAACCACACACTACCTTTTGGAACCCTTGAACAACACCTGGTACAATCCTCGAATGCATGACCGCACACTACGTGTAGTCGCACACTCTCACTGTAACACCCCGTGTTTCGAAAGTCAAAGTCAAAGTCAAGATTGAAGTTAAAGGGAGACAAGATTGCTAATTGCAATCTGTCACTCCTTGCTCAACTCCTGTTTTGACTTCTTTGACTTATAGATAGTCTATTTTGTGCTTTACTTTAGTTGTATTATGTGGAGTACTTATTAATAATTGAGGTTTATTCGATATTTATCGCATGTTTTATCGCTTATCGCAATCGCGCTCGCAACTCGAATTACGCGTTCTGGATATTGTTTTATGTGTGTGTGCTTTTATGTGTTACTTGTGCATGTTTCTTCATGTTTATGTTGTGGTGATTAATCGAAACACAATCGAAACTCGAATCACAATCAAATCGCAAACGCTAAACGCAAGTGAATTAAGGATGATTGTATGTTGATATAGTAGTTGGGATTAAAAGTAATTTGAATAGGAAACTCTATCGCATCGCAACGCTCAACACTCAAACCAGAATCGCAAAACTCATCGTGCCATGCCTTCAATCGAGTGGCCAGCCGATCGAGCTGCCACCCAATCGGACTGCCATCCGATCGAGGTGCCACTTGATCGGGCTGTCACCCGACCAGGGCAACCACTCGATTGACCAGCCCTTTCCACTTATGGTAAGCCTATAAATACCCCCTGTCAACATCACAAATTTACCATTTTAGGCACCTCTCGTCCGACCAGCGTTCTTGCCCACTTTTCTTCATATTTCTCACAATTCTTGTAAGTATTCAACCTAAATCTTGTACTTTCTTGATCTACACGCACTCCTACACCTTTCTACCTTTTGAAACTTAACTTTTAACCGTGAAATCACTAGATTTAAAGTGTTCTAGGATGATGTCATCATGATGTTCTTGAGAACTTCATGTTTTGGCTTCAATCCACCAAGAACAACTTAGATCTGAACGATTTCCACATGAATAAACAAAGATCTTTCATAGATCTGAACATATTCATGGTGAGAAGGATTGAAAAATGGTTTTCCAACTTTCTTTCAACTCTTTTACACTAAATGCACTCAAAACCGATAGAATCGGAGCTTGTTCTAACCTTCTACTCTTTCTTGTTGATGTGTTGGTTCAAGATCTGGATTCTATCCACGAGACCACCGATTTCGGGTTAACCAAGAACAACCGTCTTGAACTGGTTAACTAGTTGAACTTGGGTGATTCCTATTCAATCGGGTCACTAGGGTCAAGATGGGGTTCTGTTGATTAGCACGTTGTCACACCGTCTCGATGAAACTACAGAACTATCAAACAACCAAGGAAGAAGACAACCAGGTCGACCAGGTTGGAGTGTCGCCCGATCGGACTACTGTCCGATCGGATTGTCTCCCGATCGGGTTGTCACCCGATCGGCTTGCACCTTGGCCCCACACTCAACTTCTACTTTCAAACTTTGAAGGATGAACATTGAACGAAGTGCTGGCAGTCGGATTACCACCCGATCGGACTACCATTCGACCATGTAATGTTCAGACTTCAATACTTAGACAATTTTCAAACATGTTCAATGCCAGCGGATTGTCACCCGATCGGACTACAATCCGATCGAGTAACAAACTGCTGTGAACTTGTTCTCACTAAAGTGTCCAACCAATCGGGTCTTCGTTTAATCGAACATCCGATCGACCGACTTGAAAGGTAGGGATACTTCTATGTTTTCAAAATGCTACAACGAAAACTTCAAAAGACAAGCCATCATACACAAACACATCCTTCCCAAACGAAGTAACAATCCACTCGAAAGGCCACCCGATCGGATGACCATCCCAGTGGATTGTCACCCGATCGACCGGCTAACCGATCTGATTGCCATCTGATCGGATTACTGTCCGACCCACTAGAACTTGTATCGTTTTACGCGTCGCTTATCGTTATGCTATCGTTCTGATCAGGCTAATCTTACTCTCTAGCGCTCCCTTCAATCAACCAATCGATGTGAGTATACTCAATCCCTTTTTGCTTTACGCACTTTTGGGTGTTACATACGTTACTTATTCTAAATTACATCAAACACACTACGCAATACTTTAATCGCTAACCAATTACCGCATGTTATACGTGACTTAATGAATGCTTGTTTGTTATGTTTACACATGGAATGCTCTCTACCTGCCTTAGCAACGATAGTACTATTTGTTTGGACTCAGCACCTGTTCACTCAGGGGTTGTTAAGGACAATTTGTTACATGGCTCACAGTGGTGAGTGTGTATTACGAACTGCCTTGGGCAGTCAACCCGTAGTCATTGGTATCGATAGGTTCATGCCGATAACTAACATGCCTCATTTTACACTGTGTACGTGTTGGTTATGTGTAACGTTTTCGAACTCTATTATATCTATTAAACTTGTATGATCACCTTTACACTACGTGTATTGACTGTTACTTTAACGTATGTGACAGGTGCTTAGGATGCTTATTTGCTTAGCTTGCTGTGAAATCGAGGCTAGGAAAGACCTAGATCAATAAACAATTGCCTGTAATAAAAATCTAAGTTGTCGGAACAGAACAATTTGACTAGATCTTGTCTGTAATAATTATGTTATCTTTTATGACATGGTATGGGACGTGTTGTTTTAAATAACTGGTAATTATAGTTGTTATGGAAACTTCTGGACAATCTGTTTCCCTCAGTGTCGCGCCCCGATGATTCCGCCATCGGTTGGGGTGTGACAGATTGGTATCAGAGCCATAACTATAGGGAATTAGGCAAGACTCGACCTAGTCCGGGTCGATGTCTTAGAAACGACCTAGTCTATAGTTAGGTACCAACAGACCGACTTGTGCATATCCAGTAAGGGTTATGTACGAGTTTACTTGCTTGCTATTCTCGCTTATGCTACACTACCACTGCACTTTAGTTTCGAAAATGAACGAGCGATTAGGTCAAGATCAGGTGTGAAAACCGCAAACTCTCGACTAAATTGATTGTTTAACCCGTATTTTTATCTATAAACACGTGAATTTGTGTTGAATCAAGAGTGAAATCCATACTTTGACGCATAGTTCTCCCTTACTTTATCAAAACAAGAACGAAGTTGTTAAGCCAGGGGTGAAACCCGAACCTTGACGACTTGTTCCGCCCCCTATTATGGATTTACAAAACTCTCACCAAAGTCTCGATGGACTCCAACGACTCGAAGTCACACAATAACTAGAAGGATGCGTGCCATTCTCCCAGATTCAAGGAAAGAGCACAGTCCCGAAGGCCAAAGTGTGCACCAAAAGTCTTTGTGTATAGTCGAATCGCTTTGGTTAGTCGATGTCTAATAGCAGCAGACAATCTATTTCTCGATTTTTATGTGTTTCGATTCTGAGCTCGCTACTGCCAACTCTGATATTTGTAGATTTTATGTGGATTTTAGGTGTTTTATGTGATTTACCTGTTTATGTAATATTAATTTGGGTGATTTATTCGTTTTTCGCTCTTCGCTTTGTGATGCGTGTCAGTGTGTATATAATTTTAGTTATATTTTAAGCCCTATAACACTTTTTAACCAAGTTTTAAATTTATAAAACATGATATTTACTAACACTAAACACACATATGGGCAAGTGCACCCATCGTGAGCGTAGTATAGTGTTGGTAAGATACCGAGGTCGTCCAAGGACACAAGAGCTTTTAATGCCGGTTTATCCTCAACGTCTAATCAAATCAAAAAGTTAGAAAAAGGTTTTTTAACTAGAAAAATAAAACTAACTAAAATGCTGAAAAATAAAATAAAAGTAAAAACAGATAGACAAGATGAATCATTTGGATCCGACTCGCCTTTAGTGTAACCTTTGATTATTTCCGCACTTTTGCACTTTTTAAGAGATTATCTTAGTTATTGTAGTAGGCCCCTCTTTTGAAGGTGACGTTATCCTCAACCCAGTAGTTTGCGTCAGCAATGATACAATCCTAAAGGGTCGGATTATTGAAAGATAATTAATTAAGTTATTAATGCATAATGTGGTAGGCCCCTCTTTTGAAGGTGACGTTACCCTTGGCTAAGTAGTCTGAGTCAGCACGGATACAGTCCTAAGTAGCCGGGTTAAAGTTTTAATAGTAGTTTATATATGAGGGGATCAAAGAGTTTGGACCCCCGCCATCCAATACCGTTGGGTATTGAAGGAGGTCCTACTAAATTTGACCCAGGTCCTTTGCAGGATCTATACACTGAACAATGGCAAGACTCTTACCAAACCATTCCCTTAACCCCCGACCAGGTAGCCAACATATCTCCATATAGACCGTGGAGATATGAATGGTGAAAATCTTTTATTTTATATAGACAGTAAAATAATGCCAAGACACCACGGACAAATGATAAGGAAGAATCACCTTCAACATATAAAACTAGTTATTAAAGTCATTAATACATAACCAAATAAAAAGTGCGAAAAGATTAAAAATAAAATGTATTACACTAAATGCTTGTCTTCACCAAGTGATGTAAGAGACTTAGGCAAACATGGCCTTTGATTGTCAAGAACTCTTACGATCAATCTTGGATCCCGAGACAACTCACACACTCTATGATGGACAATGGATAATGGTGGTGGATGATGGTGTTGTGATGGTGGTGGGTGGTGGGTGAAGTGTGAGAGAGGTGGTGTGCCAAGGGATGATTTGCAAGTGAGCCAAGCACTCCTATTTATAGGCTGAACAGAAGCTCAGGCACGGCCCCATGTCTATTGGGCACGGCCCCGTGTCCATCCCTCTTCTCTTTCTTCATTAATTGCAGTTTGGCTACATTAGTTGACCACGCCCCTGTGTCCGCTGGGCACGACCCCGTGTGCAGAAGCGTATCTGTACTATCAAGATTTCCTCAGATTCTGCAAATCTAAGAGTTGACCACGGCCCCGTGTCCGCTGGGCACGCCCCCGTGGTGGGTGATAGAAGCTTCTACAACTTTGTCTTTTCTGCAGACACTTGGGCACGCCCCCGTGCTCATTGAGCACGGGGCATGTTCAGCCTTCTGTTTTCTTGTTTCGCTTGGGAAGATGTTGTCGGGGGGTCGGGCATGCCACGTTTGTTCCTTTTCTTGTATTTATGTTAGATTTAGCTGCCTTTTGCTTCTTTTGTTTATTTGAGCTCATTTATTCCTGAAAATACAAAAGGAAGACAAAAACACACTTTTTCCAACATTAGTACTAAAAAAGGGTTAGTTTTATGCCTCATTTGATGAAATTTATATGTTGCATTTTGTGCACATCAAATACCCCCACACTCGAATCTTTGCTTGTCCTCAAGCAAAACTCTTTATAATGTGGCTTTTACACTCCCAAATGGAATGGGTAGAAGAGAAGGTTTTGGGCTTGTCATAGAGTGTCGGGATTTCCAAGATTTTTATTAAGTTTTATTTTTAGTTATTTACAATCCTATTCGTCATGATTTATTAAAAACATTACATAAGATAAATTACTTATTAGGTCATAGCATGCCTTTTTAAAATTCCATTTATATACCAGTTCACATACCTCACGGGGGATCACTCAACACTCGGCCGAAGATGTATTTTAGTGAATCACTCGAGAGCGGCATGGAACTTACTCCTGCCATAAGCTTGCCAAGCAAGCAATCAATCCTCCTCCTTTTTAACTATATACCTTTGTAAATATCAGGAGGACTTTTGGGATGAAGGGTTAGGCATGGGTTAAAGGTAGGTGGTTGGGTTAGTGGTTAGTAAAAAGGGCGAAAGGCGTAAAAAGCATCAGTTTTCTTAAGACTTTTTATTTTTCATAACTTTTTATTTTGATGAAGCATTTCTTTCAAACAAAGTTCTTTTTGATAGACTTGTTTGTTTATTTCTTTTGGCTTCATCCTCAAAAAAAAAATTTAAGGAAGAATTAAGAAAAACCGAGCTTTGTTACTAAAATAAAGGGTTTAAAATAAAAAGGGTTTTGGTGGGTAAAAGGGTGTTTGTTTTGGGTTAAGAAATGAAAAGGTTTAGGCTCAAAGGGGTTAACTAGGGGGATTTTGGGTAGGTGGTAAAAAAAAAAGAAAAATAATGGTGTAGAAATAAAAATGGTTAGTCTTAATGCCTTCGTCATTTACTTACTCGGGTTTAAGTTGGTAAGGACCGGGAATGCATCGTCGTGGCAAGTTCTAGAGTCGTAAGAACCAAGCGGCTATTCACACAAGAAACGAAAGATGAGCATTTAGTTTAAAGATATATATTTGTATGCTCAATAAAGGCTCAAAACTCACTTTTGTGGGAATGGGTTTTTATGTGATCAAGTATATATAATCAAATTTTAACTAAACTTGTCATGTCGTTTCATAATTTTCTTATGTTGGTTATTTTTATCACGACGCTATCGGTTGTAAATTTGTAAAAACATAACCTTTTTAAAACTTGTAATTCCCAACTTAAACTAAGACAAGTAAAAAAAATGCAAATTTTTGAAAAAATTTGGGGTGACTAGCGGTTCCAATAGAGTTTTGTGTAAGGTTTGTGATTAGGACTTGCAAAAAATTCAAGTTTTTTAGCATCCCCCCACACTTAAATTACACATTGTCCTCAATGTGTCCCAAAAATAAGTTTTTAGGTTGATTAAATGTGTAAAAGGTGTGAAAAAGCAAAATTTTATGTTACTGGGCGTCTGGACACGGTCCCGTGGTGACCGGGCACGGCACCGTGTTCAGATCGCCAGTAATGAAAATTGAGAAAATGAAACAGAAGCCTGGGCACGGGGGCGTGTTCAGTGAGCACGCCCCGTGTCCAGTTACCTGAACTGGGCATTTCTTGCAGACTGTGCAGCACGGGGCCGTGTTGGGCGGGCACGGCCCGTGCTGAACTTGCTGTAATGAAGAAAATTTTTTGGGACGTCCTGTTTTCGTGCATGGGGTGCTGGTGCAAGTTTCCCTTGTTATCCTTTACCATCTTGAGTGTGTTTTATTCCTAAAAATTTAAAACTAAACTAGAAAACATAAAAATTAATCTAAGCTAAACTAAGGATAGTTCCGCAGAATGCCTCCGTGGTGCGCCACGTTTATAAGGGTCCTTGGCTAGACCCAAAGCCTGGTCATATGTTACCCAAGTGGGATGTTTTGCATCCCATGCTACACCGTCGGAGAGCATCATCCAAACTTGAGTCAATGACCTTCATGTAGTTGACCGGGTCTTCGTCTTCTACTCTTTTCCCGACTCCAAACTTCATTTCCTCATCCCCAATCCTCAATGTTAGTGTTCCATCATTCATATCTAACACTGCTTGGGCCGTAGCTAGGAATGGCCTCCCTAGGATGAGTGGTACTTCGGCATCTTCCTCCATATCTAGTATGACAAAGTCGGCCGGAAAGACAAATTCGCCGACTTTGACTAATAGATTTTCAGCAACACCTTGTGGATATTTGACGGATCTATCGGCGAGTTGTATGCTTATTTTTGTAGGGCTTGTTTTTCCTAAGCCGAGTCGATTGAACATTGATGAGGGCATGAGGTTGATGCATGCCCTGAGATCGGCTAGTGCATTACGAATGAGGGATTCCCCAATCGAGCAAGGAATTGTGAAGCTTCCAGGGTCAAGCTTCTTTTGCGGGAGTTTGTTGAGTAGTAAGGCGAAGCATTCTTCGCCTAAATTAACTAATTGCAATGATTCAATTTTCCTTTTATGAGTGAGGAAGTCCCTCATAAATTTTGAATATTTAGGCATTTGAGTTAGGACTTCGATAAATGGAATATTGTTTTAGTAAATTTTCGAACTTTGCGAATTGCTCATCGGTCTTTTGACGAATTAGCCGACCGGGGTATGGAATTGGAGGAGCCTTGGTAGGCTCTTGAATTGGTGGAGAAGCCTTCTCTTGTTGGGGCGTGGGTGGAGTTACGGCTTGGCTCGATTGGCTTCTTTCGCTTGGTGGTAATGGAGCCTCTTCGGGACCCACGATACGGTTTCTTAAGGTGATGAGATGTACTTGCGCCTTTGGGTTGGTTTCGGTATTACTTGGTAACGCGCCTTGTGGTCTCTCGGAGAAATTTTGAGCTATTTGATTTAATTGTTTTTCAACGTTTTGAATACTAGCGTGTTGATTTCTAAAATTCGATTCCAATTGTTGAAATCGATCCGAGTTTTTCTTTTCGGTGTCGGAGATGAGGCGAGATATAGTATCTTTAAGCCTTTCTCGTCCACCTTGTTGTTGAGAGAAATTTTGTGACTCAATTCTTGGTTGTTGAAAGTTTGTTCGTTGGTTTGGATTTTGTTGGTTACTACCATTGTCGGGTTCTCTCCAACCAAGGTTAGGGTGGTTACGCCATCCCTGGTTGTAGGTACCCGTTGGAGGACCCGGCGGCCTAGGTCTATTATCAATGTAGTTTACCGACTCTGTTTGATCATCTACTTCTTTCATACAACTCCAATTTTCATGTGGCCCACCACACCCTTCACAAACCATGACCGAGGCTGTTTTTGCCATTTCTAGATTTTTGATTTTTGAAGAAAAGGCCTCGATTTGGGCTTGTAAAAAAGTGCTTTCATCAACCTTATGGGCGCCCGGGGCAATAGATTTATTGCCTCGGGGAGTGTGCCACTGAAAATTTGTTTGAGCAATTTCCTCAATTTGATTATATATTTCATTTAGGGGACGATTACTAAAAGTCCCCCGGAGCTAGAGTCAAGTGTTTGTCTTGTATGTGGCAACAACCCATTGTAGAAAGTGGATACTTGTTGCCACACCGCAAGACCGTGATGAGGACACTTTCTTAATAGCTCCTTGAACCTCTCCCAAGTTTCATATAAGGATTCCCCATCTTCTTGTGAATATGTATTAATTTCAGTCATTAATTTAGCCGTTTCAGCAGGAGGGAAATACTTATATAGAAACTTTTGGGCTTGTTCATCCCAGGTGTTTACCGAGCCAACTGGGAGGGCATTAAGCCAAGCCTTAGCTCGGTCTTTTAGTGAAAATTGAAACATTCGAAGGCGGATGGCGTCGTTTGATGCTCTATTGATCCGAAAGGTATCACATATTTCTAAGAAATTAGTAATATGTAGATGGGGATCCTCGTCCGCAAGCCCATGGAAGGTTGCGGAGTTCTGAAGCATTTGTATCAAATGTGGCCGAAGTTCGAAGTTGTTGGCTTCGACATTCAGTGCATTGATAGCGGCGCCGAGATTACCTACGGTGGGTCGTAGGTAATCCATGAGGGTACGTTGGTCCGCCATTGGAAATGGGTCCCCCGAAACTTTCTCTTGGTGTTTAGCTTTAAGTCTTTTTCTTAGAAAGCGTTCGGGTTCGTCTAGGGGTTCTTTTACGTCTCTACTAGAACTGGAGCTCATACACTACATGGAGAGTTCAGATGTGTCGCCTGGGTTCCTAGTCCTGCAGCAAAAAGAACGTTGGTCAGAAGCTTCACCACAGCCCCGTGTTCAGGTGAACACAGCCCGTGGTCGGAGATACAGTTATTGTTTTCCGGATCCCTGTTACTGGGGAGTTCGACACGGCCCTGTGTTGTACCGACACGGCCCCGTGCTCAACTCTCTGTAACTCGGAAAATAAAAACTGCCAGTAACAATGCTGGGCACGGCCCGTGTCCGACCAGGCACGGCCCGTGCTGAGCTCTGCAGAAACTAAAAAATCTAGAAAATCCTAAAAAAACAGGAAAAATTAGAAAAAAAAAATGATTAGGCCGTTGATTCCTAACTTTCTTAAAATCCTTGTGTCCCCGGCAGCGGCGCCAAAAACTTGATGCGTGTCGGTGTGTATATAATTTTAGTTATATTTTAAGCCCTTTAACACTTTTTTAACCAAGTTTTAAATTTATAAAACACGATATTTACTAACACTAAACACACATATGGGCAAGTGCACCCATCGTGAGCGTAGTATAGTGTTGGTAAGATACCGAGGTCATCCAAGGACACAAGAGCTTTTAATACCGGTTTATCCTCAACGTCTAATCAAATCAAAAAGTTAGAAAAAGGTTTTTAAACTAGAAAAATAAAACTAACTAAAATGCTGAAAAATAAAATAAAAAGTAAAAACAGATAGACAAGATGAATCACTTGGATCCGACTCGCCTTTAGTGTAACCTTTGATTATTTCCGCACTTTTGCACTTTTTAAGAGATTATTTTAGTTATTGTAGTAGGTCCCTCTTTTGAAGGTGACGTTACCCTCAACCCACTAGTTTGAGTCAGCAAGGATACAATCCTAAAGGGTCGGATTATTGAAAGATAGTTAATTAAGTTATTAATGCATAATGTGGTAGGCCCCTCTTTTGAAGGTGACATTACCCTCGGCTAAGTAGTCTGAGTCAGCAGGGATACAGTCCTAAGTAGCCGGGTTAAAGTTTTAATAGTAGTTTATATATGATTGGATCAAAGAGTTTGGACCCCCGCCATCCAATACCGTTGGGTATTGAAGGAGGTCCTACTAAATTTGACCCAGGTCCTTTGCAGGATCTATACACTGAACAATGGCAAGACTCTTACCAAACCATTCCCTTAACCCCCGACCAGGTAGCCAACATATCTCCATATAGACCGTGGAGATATGAATGGTGAAAATCTTTTATTTTATATAGACAGTAAAATAATGCCAAGACACCACAGATAAATGATAAGGAAGAATCACCTTCAACATATAAAACTAGTTATTAAAGTCATTAATACATAACCAAATAAAAAGTGTGAAAAGATTAAAAATAAAATGTATTACACTAAATGCTTATCTTCACCAAGTGATGTAAGAGACATAGGCAAACATGGCCTTTGATTGTCAAGAATTCTTACGATCAATCTTGGATCCCGAGACGACTCACACACTCTATGATGGACAATGGATGATGGTGGTGGATGATGGTGTTGTGATGGTGGTGGGTGGTGGGTGAAGTGTGAGAGAGGTGGTGTGCCAATGGATGATTTGCAAGTGATCCAAGCACTCCTATTTATAGGCTGAACAGAAGCTCGGGCACGGCCCCGTGTCTATTGGGCACGGCCTCGTGTCCATCCCTCTTCTCTTTCTTCATTAATTGCAGTTTGGCTGCATTAGTTGACCACGCCCCCGTGTCCGCTGGGCACGACCCCGTGTGCAGAAGCGTATCTGTACTATCAAGATTTCCTCAGATTCTGCGAATCTAAGAGTTGACCACGGCCCCGTGTCCGCTGGGCACGCCCCCGTGGTGGGTGATAGAAGCTTCAACAACTTTGTCTTTTCTAAAGACACTTGGGCACGCCCCGTGCTCATTGAGCACGGGGCGTGTTCAACCTTCTTTTTTCTTGTTTTGCTTGGGAAGATGCTGTCGGGGGGTCGGGCATGCCACGTTTGTTCATTTTCTTGTATTTATGTTAGATTTAGCAGCCTTTTTGCTTCTTTTGTTTATTTGAGCTCATTTATTCCTGAAAATACAAAAGGAAGACAAAAACACACTCTTTCCAACATTAGTACTAAAAAAGGGTTACTTTTATGCCTCATTTGATGAAATTTATATGTTGCATTTTGTGCACATCACTTTGATCGACACACACGACCCGCACTGTACTTCTATCCCAAAACGCTGACAAATCGCTACTATAAGAGAAACGACTTACGACATGTTGATTGCTATGTTATTCGCTTATGCCATACTACTCGCTATGTTACTCGCGATCGCTATTCTCGAACGCTCGCGGACTTTGAATGATAGCTTTCTGTATTCAGACTGCATCTTGTGACTACATGCGTATGTGCTTCTGTGTTTCTGTGCCTTACGTGCTTATGTGCTTCTGTTCTTATGTGAATCTGTGATGATGTGCCTATGTGCTTAAGTGATTATACGTGTTCCTGAACTTTAGTAGTGTTAGGCATGTGAGGTGAGATTCGACTATGTTGTGTCTGAGACCTATGACGATGTCTGTTGTAGACAATGTCATCATCTGGACCATCATCCGGACCCCGTCACCCACGAGTTACTCGTCAAGAATAGAGAGATAAACGCCTTGCTGCTCTCGTTGCTAAGCAAGTAGCAAAGGTTGTTCCTAAGATCGTGAGTGAGCTATACGAGACTGTGAGCAAATCATCTGAAGTGTCCAGGACCGAGACTCCCAAAGCTACTCCTGCAGCTGCTTTCAGCTTCAAACAGTTCAAGGCATGCGGACCGAAAGAGTTCACTGGCGAAGATGGCCCTACGGCCTTGTTTCAATGGTTCGACTCGATCGAATTCACTTTGCGTCAGAGTGGATGTCCTGATAATCTCCGCACTCTGAATGCTACCGGCGTTTTCCAGTCCCGCGCACTATACTGGTGGAATGCCGAGAGGAACAAGCGCGGAAATGATGCAGCCTATGGTCTGTCATGGGATGAGTTGAAGAACGCTATGCTCGAAGAGTTCTGCCCTCCCCATGAGCGCCAAAAGCTGGAGGATAAATTCTGGCACATCAAGCAGAAAGATGGTGACAACGCTGCCCTGACTGCTCGCTTCAAGCAGCTCAGTATCATCTGCCCCAATCAAGTGAAGACTACCGACATGACAATCAAGAAGTATATCCGCGCTCTGCCAGATTGTGTTGCAGATTTTGTGCATGCTTCCAAGCCAGCAATGATCGAAGAAACTTACTTGCTTGCCGCTGAAATCAACGACAAGCGAGTAAAAGCTGGTTTTTGGGATAAAGCTTCAAAGAACCTGCACCAAGCTAACACCGCCGCACCATCCGCTGACACCGCCACCGCATCGCAGTCATCCAAGTCCTCTCGCCGCAAGAGGAAGAACAACAACAGCAGCTCCAGCAACAAGAACTGTGTTGTCACTACCACTGCTGCTCCACTTCAAGCCGTACCGGCTCAGCAGCAACCCCAGCACCGATCAGCACCAGCACCAATCACCTATGCACCGCCTGCAAAGCATGCATACACAGGCCCTCACCCTGCCTGCCCAACATGTACTTATCATCACCCGGTGGGTATCGCCAGCCGTTTTTGCGTGCACTGCAATATGTACGGCCACTTCACCGCAAACTGTCGTACTGGTCCTCGCCAACCACCAGCTCAAGCCACAGCTCATCAAGCTCTGCTTCCAGCTCCTCAAGGCCAACAAGCGGCTCAGGCACCCGCGGTCAACGCCAGAGTCTGCTTCGCGTGTGGTGATCCCAACCACTTCGCGAACATGTGCCCGAACAGGGTTGTGAAACAGGAGCCCCAGCAGCAGCAGCCTCAGCAACAGCAACAGCAACAAGCCGCCCGCGCCAGAACTTTCAACATCAATGCGCGCCAAGCCCAAGCCGACAACAATGTGGTTAATGGTACGTTTCTCGTAAACGGTATTTAGGCTTCGTGTTTGTTTGATACTGGAGCCGATAACTATTTTGTGTCATTTGAATTCGAGAAGCTCCTAAATCGTAAGCGCTCCCATCTCCCCTCGAGGTTCGATGTCGAAGTCGCCACCGAAGAACCGTCGCTGTCAATTCTGTTCTTCATGATTGTACTCTTGAACTCAACAATCACATCTTTCCGATTGATCTTATTCCGATGCAGCTCGGAAGTTTTGACATCATAGTAGGCATGGACTTTCTTCGTGAAAACCATGCTGAAGTTGTGTGCTTTGATAAGATGATTCGATTTTCGCTCGCTAATGGTGATTTGTTATGTGTTTATGGTGAAACTGCTTTGAAGGGTCTTAAGCTCATGTCGTGTGTCCAAGCTAGCAAGTATCTCCGTAAGGAATACAGAGCTTTCTTGGCTAACATTGTAGTAGCGGAGGAGGTAAAGAAAGGAAAGACAGAAGTGAAAGATGTTCCCGTGGTTCGAGAATTTCCTAATGTATTTCCTGATGATCTTCCCGGACTCCCACCAAGTCGTGATATCGACTTTCGTATCGACCTCATTCCTGGAGCCAACCCTATCGCTAGAGCTCCTTATCGACTCGCTCCGTCCGAAATGCGTGAACTCTCGAGTCAGCTCCAGGAATTGCTTGATAAAGGCTTCATTTGCCCGAGCACCTCTCCATGGGGCGCACCGGTCCTTTTTATCAAAAAGAAGGATGGGTCGTTCAGGATGTGCATCGACTATCAGGATTTGAATAAGTTAACGATCAAGAATCGCTATCCCCTGCCTCGAATCGATGATTTGTTTGAGCAGCTACAAGGTGCTACGTGTTTCTCCAAGATCGATCTACGCTCAGGCTATCACCAACTACGCATCCAAGAGGAGGATATACCCAAAACCGTGTTTCGCACTCGATACGGCCATTATGAGTTCATTGTTATGCCTTTTGGTTTAACCAACGCACCCGTGGTTTTCATGGATCTGATGAATCGGGTGTGTAAACCATTTCATGGCCGCTTCGTTATCGTGTTCATCGATGATATCATGATCTATTCCAAGTCGAAAGCCGAACACGCGCAACATCTACGTTTAGTTCTCGAGCTACTCCAAGGGAATCGACTCTATGCCAAGTTCTCCAAGTGTGAATTTTTGGCTAGAGGAGGTTCAATTCCTCGGTCACATTGTCAATAGTCAAGGTATTCATGTCGATCCCACGAAGATTGAAGCAGTTAAGAGTTAGGTTACACCAAAGAACCCATCTGAAGTCCGTTCTTTTCTCGGACTAGCGGGCTATTATCGTCGATTTATCGAAGGATTCTCTAAAATCGTTGTGCCGCTTACCGCTCTCACCCATAAAGACAAGCCTTTTGTTTAGGGAACCGAACAAGAGTCTGCCTTCCAAGCCCTCAAACACATGCTTTGCAATGCTCCCGTCCTCGTTTTACCTGACGGAAACGACGACTTTATCGTCTATTGCGATGCCTCAAACCTTGGTCTTGGCTGTGTTCTCATGCAACGAGACAAGGTTATCGCTTACGCATCTCGTCTGCTCAAGATCCACGAGAAAAACTATACAACCCATGACCTCGAGCTAGGCGCAGTTGTTTTCGCATTAAAGATTTGGCGACACTACCTTTATGGTACCAAGTGTACGATCTTCACCGATCATAGGAGCCTACAACATATCTTTGATCAGAAGGAACTTAATATGCGTCAACGCCGATGGGTAGAACTTCTCATCGATTACGACTGTGAGATTCGTTACCATCCAGGCAAAGCAAATGTCATTGCCGACGCTCTAAGCCGACGAAGCTATTTGCATAGCGCTCGTAACATTCCAGCCCAGCATCATCTCGAAACCCTCATCCGTGAAGCCCAGCATGCGTGTTTTACTGAACGCACCTTGAAGAAGGAAAGAATCTACCACGATGGAGCCCATCTTGTTAATAAGTCGAATGGGATATTCCATTATCTGGACCGAATTTGGATCCCTAAGCGGACCGATTTGCGAAAGATTTTGATGGACGAAGCCCACAAATCCCGGTATTCTATTCATCCCGGTGCCGATAAAATGTACCAGGACCTTCGCTACAAGTACTGGTGGCCGGGCATGAAGAGGGATATCGCTCTATACGTTGGGAAGTGCCTAACTTGCTCAAAGGTTAAGGTTGAACACCAAAGACCCTCTGGCTTACTCGAACAACCCCCGATCCCTATATGGAAGTGGGAGAGTATAGCCATGGTGTAGGATCGGATTTCGACCTAAACGAGTCGTTCGGAAGAGCTCAACTCCGTTTCAGAGGCGGAAACAAGGAAACGGATGCATACACAGCTTGTATCACACTTTAATCCTCTTGTATATTGATTTTACAACGTTTCGATTACAAGGAAAAACCGGCAATACCTCGGTATCAGATCTGAACAACATTACAAATGAATATGACATTCAACCTATATATACTACTTCTGGTTCGCTCGTATGACATGACAAATAAGCGGTCCAGAAGACTTGACACATGAGCGATCAAGATTTTGACATAAAAGCGGACCTCAAAATTGCCGTAAAAGCGAACCACGTTGATTCCAAATAAGCGATCCTCCTCATTGGACCATCCATTCTTTTGTCTTCACATGAACTCTTTCATTGAACCTTCATAAGACTTTTCATTGGACCTTATATTGAACCAATGCTTCTCATTGGACCTCCTAGTGGTCCAATCAAAACCAACACATGTATTTGTCTTTTGTGTAAGAGAATGTAAACGGCCATTTCTTGTATCATGACATCACTTGTGATGTCACATTGGTGATGTCACTCGTGATGTCATACCCGATCGGACCCGCAACGAGATCGAGACTCGATATTAAGACGTAGTCGACAGATGACTGCACCAACAGACTCCCCCTCAGATGTTGACGAGTCTTAAGTGTCGAGTCTTCAATGACTTTAGTCTTTAACAGTGAAAGCATCCTCAAATCTTTCTCTTCTCTTTTCATCATCAACAACAGACTCCCCACGATCAATCTCTACCCAGATGTCTTCAGACTCCCCCTTTCAATATGCTAGGATCGCAGTCTGGCATGTTATAATCACAAATTCTTCAGGTATCGGAACCTGGATCTCTATCTCTTTGAAACCTGCACATCCTCTACCCAAAAATAAAACTTCCAATGATAACATGTAAAGATCTAATGAGTCACTCACAGAAATTATACAATCACAGAATGATGTTACAATTTGAAGAACCACTTGAAGATATATATCATTTTTGTTTTCAAAAACCAACACACTCTCCCAAACCATCTGTTCGTCATGTTTAGCACTCGGAATTTTGAAAATCAGCTTTTTAACATCAGTCGTCGAAAATCTTTTTTTGAATTTTTCAAAAATTTTATGCTAAAACACACTAAAAATCATTTTTGGATTATTGACATAACAGAAATAAAATGCAAAAATGAAATATTTACATACAATATTTTTGTGAGTTTGTGTAAGAGGATCATATCAGTTTTTGAGACAAATCACCAACACCGTTAAGCTTCATTTCATTTTAAGCTCTAAACGATTCACCTAGATTGTCAGTATTTTGATCCACTTAAATTTTCACACAAAGTTCAATTGATCCGAGATACGAGGTTAATGTTTTAAGCTCTTGAACTTATTCGTGTGTCATCCTACTTGAATATACTCCCGTATCCAGATCCCAATATTCAGTCTTACAGGTGAGTATACCACAGATGATATCTGTCAGGGGAATAAATTATAGTACGAGGGCCGTGAGAGCTCAGGTCGATCTTTCGATACGCAGAGAGATGACGGCTTCGACTTTTGGTGTGTCCCCTTTAGGGGATCTTTTGCATTACAACAGCAGCGACTATCAATTTTATTGTTTCATCGGCTTGCTGAGGGCGATGCTATGTTTCAAGCATTTGCAGAAAGCATTATCCGGGGACTAGGTCAGAAATTTCTTTCAGCAGAAGTCCCGGGATAATACCCCAGATATCACTGAGCATAAAGACCTAGTATCTCAGAATAAGGGACCTTTCAAACAAGATTTCAGGGGTTACCTATATATCCAAGTTTGTGTTAACCCACAGAACAAGCAAGTTTGAATTTAGGTTTATATCTCGTCTCAATCTACTAAATGTGCAAAAACCTACTGGCACATCATCAGTGTTGTTTATCACTTTTAAACTTTACATTTCTTTAGCGTGCCGTGATAGTCCACTGATGTACTATCATTTCCTCTTATTCGCAACAAAAACTCATTTTGAATTTTATCATGTTTTTGGCTTTTTCATATTTTCAAATGTTTTTGGATTTTCTAAAAAATTCTTACTCCCCCTAAAATGCAAAAACATTTTAGGAAATATGAAAACAAACTGTACAACAACGTGACAACTGATATCGAATCACTTCAATTCGCCATCCACTAGGCATAAACAATCAGAACTCCCCCTATCACAAACCATTTTCTCATTTAGATCTCAAAACACTTAAGTTTGTTTTAATCAAAATGATTTTTCCGGAAAATGAGTTTTGTTGAATTTAAACCATTTGTAGGTTCGGGGTATGATTCATCATTTTGTCGTCAACCACTTGTAGGAAAATGCAAGTACAACTTAATGTCCTTGATTTTACCACTTGTAGAATCACAAACAATACCACTTGTAAGTATAAACCTATACCAACTGTAGGAATGTTACGTCTACATCACCATTTTACCAATCAGGATGCCGATTCCTGCTTCGCACTTACCAACCTGGAAGCTCCGGCGTAGTCCTTCAACCTGTAAACATTCAAACACTATCAAAATTTTTCAATCAAAATCTTTAAACATTAGAAAGATGCCGATTCCTGATCCACGATATAAACTTGGGATCTCCGGCATAGTCCTGAGACTATCATGGGAAACAAACTTCCATCCAAGTCTTCTCAGACTTGATGGCCTTCAGTTCTTGCGCAGTAGGGTTGTAAGTTGCCTTTTTAGTTGCATAAAAATCTTTAACCCCCTTAACTTTCCCATTCAACATTTTCCCAAAAATTTTCTTAACACTCCCATTGAATGTTTTCTCGACATCAAACTTATTATTCTATTTATAAAACTGATTCAAGATATCAATCTTTCCAACTTTCTTTTTCACCTCTTCAAACTTCAGTGATGGAAACTCATCATCATTCACTGAAATTTTCACCTCAACCTGTGGCTCTTCTGGCTTTGTGGAACCAGATTCATCGCCGACATTCACATCAACTTTCTTAACAACCCACACTTGGTTGTCATTCTCTTTCTTTTTATAAAAATTCTTTTTAGAACACTCACCAACCTCATAAGTTGAGTTTTCAAAAATTTTAAATTTTTCAGTTGGTGGTTCAATATCAACAACTTTTTCTTTCAATTTCTGAGAAACTCCCTGTTTTGTTTTGGCATTTTTCTGGCAGTTCCATGCAATGTGACCAGTTTCATGACACTTGTAACAGGTACGAGTCTCTCTTTGATAAAACAATTCAGTTCCATTCTTCTTCTTTTCAGCAAGAAACTCTTGATTTGACTGTCTCCAGAATGGTTTCTTCTGTTCCTCTTCTGCACTTCCACCTGACACAAATTCTGTTTTTGTTTTAGAATTTTTCAAATTTTTATGATTTTCTGGTGGAATAAATCCTAATCCTTTCTTTTTGTAGCTACGATTTTGGTTAGATTTCTTTTGAAAACCAGAACCAGAATTGTAACCCTTTTTCTTGTTTAGACGTTGTTGCACTCTTGAGGTGTAAGGTCTTGGATTTTTAAAAAGATTAATATCTTTTATTTCAGAAATGTTGATTTCTGTTAGTTTGAAAACCTTTTTAATCATTTCAGTTTTAACACCTCTTATTGGAAATTTTTTGTCATAATATAATTTGTCCGAATCATTTAAAGTGTATGCAACTTCAAATGTTTCATCATCCAAATTTGCTTTTGATAACAAAAATTCTTTACTATAAGACCGTTTAACCGACGACTTGGATTTTTTTACCGACGAACTCGAACTTTTGACTGACGAACTTGAACACCCAGACTCAGACTTTGACTCAGACTCCTCCTCAGTATCTAACACCTGATTGACCACCTTTTTGATTAACTCAGACTCATGATCAATATCGGATGAGGTAAATGTAACATCAATGTTATCTGGTAAAACGTCAGTTGTGTCGGTTTTTAACTTTATATTGACTGCTTTTTCAAGTTGCTCCTCGTTTGGTTTTCTAGGAGAATACCCTTCCCAAATTGGAGGCGGACACTTGTTATAGCTAACAGTCGGTTTCTTACCACTATCTTTCTTTTTCTTCGACTTCTCGTCTTGAAAAGCTTCCATACCTGCAACAGTTAGGTAAATACGATCAATGAGATAATCAGAACTAGAATAACTTTGTAATAAACGTCTAATTCTCTCATTCTCAATCTTCTCTGTCTCCAACTCTTGCTTCTATTTAGCACTCTCCTCGATGTAAAAGTTGATGGCTTTCTATTTTGTCATCATCACAGCATTCATCATCGTAAGTGCTTGTTCTCTTTCTGAATTTGTCTTTTGGAGACCAGTTACTGTTTTGTTCAATACATCATAAGATTCTTTCACATAGTTGAGATTGAACAGTAACTGCTCTTTCTTCTTCTCATATTCAGCAATGATATCGTCTTTTGCTGCACAACCCTTGCATGCTTCCAAACACTTCTCGCAAGGCTTTACAACTTCAACAATCTTCTCAATCTCGATTGTCTTAATCACTTCAATCACTTTTTCTGGTTCAGTCATCTTTTCTCCAGCAACAACTTTAACTTCTTCAGTTTGAACAGCATCGCTTTTAGTTTTCAAATCCTTCTGTTCTTTTGCAGCTCGTTTCTCTTTCAGCTTCTCCAAGCGATCTGCAAAATAGAAATGAAAACTTTTAGGAGAAAGATGAGTTTTTGCTACATTTATATGTTTTTCTTCCTCATCATCACTATTGCTATCAACTGGTGATTGATCAAACTGTACAGATTTTTCAGAATCAGTATCTGATACACCAGAATCAGACGGTGTTTGATCAAAAACAACTTCTTTTTCTGAAGTAACCTCATTTTGCACACTCTCATCTGCACTTAGTGAATCTTCATCAGCACTTTCTGAACTTTCTTCAGATGTAACAGAATGTTCCTTCACACTTTTCACTGTCTCACCGATAGATTTCATCCATGTGGCAAACATGTCTGGTTCTCTAACAATCTTTGCAATGAAGGCTTTGAAATCACCCTTTTCATCAACAAACATATCCCAGCTGAAACCTTCAGGTAGCCTCTCATCATCTTGATCGACTATGCATGCTTTGCTATCAGGAGAGATATAATTGTTCCAGTTGAAATCTACCAAACATCCTCTCTTTGAATCCTCAATCTTTCTACCATGTGCCGTTTGTGAGTCTTGTGACTGACCAACTTGCTGATAAATGGCTTTCCGGTAGTAATCGTCTTTTCCGAACGGATTCTGAGCTCCACTAGCTTCCCTGTTCTTGCATTCCCGTTTGAAATGGCCTTTCTCCCTGCATCGAAAACAAGTAACTTTAGATTTATCAAAACCTAAAGTAGATACACAAGCATCAAGAAAGTCATTTCTCCCGGTAATTGTCTTAAACTTTTCAGCACGTCTAAGAACACTAGCAAGACACCATTTGATATCCATCAGTTCCATCTCTTCGGCGTCTATCTGATCGTAATCCTCCTTTGTGAGCATAGGATTTCCGATTCGACCAGCCACTAGACCTTCATACGAGATAAGCACGGAACCAAGTAATGCCATATGATCTTTCGCAACCTCCTCAGAAAAACTTTGTCCATCTGGAAGATTCAAGGCAATATTGCATTGTATCACACAACCATTTCCTGTCTTGGTGCTTTGAGATTGAAAGTTTTCTGATAAACTCTTTGGATTAACACTCGGATATAATGAGAAACCACTGCTATTTTTGTTTGAACTTTGATCAATCTTTTCTGTAGAATCCCTAACACTAAACGCAGTCTGGATTTTCGAACTTCTCTCAGCTTCTTGAACCGGAACACTTCCTTTGTAATACATTTTTACATCCTGTTGACCACTTGGACTGTTCATCCTCGCGATCTTCTGTTGTTCCAGATCCTGACCCTCAATCTTTTCGATAAACTCGCCAATTGATAACCCATCATAAACTCCTGTATTTTTCAGAATCATCAAATAAGTTCCCCACTCTTTTTGCGGTAACGCATCAGCTAATTTGTCTACCCACTCTTCAGACTCCTTTTCTATACTAAGCATTGACATAGATCGCACAAGGTGACAGTATCTTTCAATCAGCTTCTTTGTGTCTTCACCTGGTAGACTGCTGAACAGATCAAACTCTTTCTTTAAAAGTGCCTTCTTGCTTTTAATCATTTTCTCGCTACCCTCAAATTTGACTTTAAGTGCATCCCAGATTGACTTTGAAGTTTTGTCATGCTGAAGTAGTATGAAAATGTCTTCTTTGATAGCTTGCTGAAGTAGACTAATCATCATCTTCTCAGATCTATACATATCACGTTCTTCATTACTAAATTCATGTATTTTTTTATTAACTTTCAAATCAGTCTGTGGCAAAACATATTTCTTAAGAATACACTCCCATGATCTCAGATGGTTTGCCTGAACCCAGTTCTCGAATCTATCTTTCCACCCGTAGTATTCTTCGATACTCATCAATTTCGGGGGCTTTTGGGTGGTTCCCGTCTCGTTTTCCAAATTCATGTTCTGAGCAATGGTAGATGGACCAGACGGTGTTGCAAACGCGTTGTAGAACTCGGTATCCATGTCTTCGGCAAATACCTTTACAATCACAAACAAAAACACAATCAGTTTAAAGATTTTTTTTTTAATTAACTGAAACAAACTGGTACTCAGACTGGCGATTTTTTGAGCGGGCTGAACGTTGACCAACTGTGCGAACTTCTAGGACCCGAATCGAAATCAAGTGACTTGACCCTTTGAAAACTTTGAACTCCAAACCGTATGACCTGGACCTGACTTGAACTTTGTGTGAACTGACTGTTTAAACCACACGACCTTTACAACACTTAACCAGACAATATTAATTGTCAAATCAAAAAGCTTGGACTCAAGCCCACTATGTCGACAATTTTAAAACAACACAAACTGATTGGACTTCTATGTGTATCAAATGTATACGATGGTAATAATCAGATCACATGCAAAGTCTAATGAGCTGACACCTTGTAATACACTAAACTGACACCTTGTCACCTTCATTAAACATAATCACATGCTCACATGATTGACCTGACTCTGTTACACATTACATGATATCAATCATTCAATTAACACATGCACACCACCTTTTTTTTAAAAATTTGTGGCTGGCAACTATTAGAATTTTATATTCACTAAAGATGGGTGGCCGACACTTTTGATTAGGCTGCAAAACTTTAAATCACATGCGAACTACCTTGTGACAAACAAATACACATGTATCGACAATTATCAAACTGAATAAAGCATATTCACGTGCTAAGGATCACTTTCCAACGATAAAATATATGATTTCTTATCCCAACAGACTGACAGACTTTGATGATCACAAGAGCGAACCAGATGATGTCTTATAAGCGGACCTCAATTGTTTCAAAGAGCGGACCTCAAATGTCACTAAGAGCGGACCTCAACTGTCTCAAAGAGCGGACCTCAAATGTCACTAAGAGCGGACCTCAACTGTCACTAAAAGCGGACCTCAAATGTTCGAATAAGCGGACCAGATAAGCGGACCAGATGATGTCCGGATAAGCGGACCAGAAAAACGTCTTTGGAGCGGACCAGACTTAAACGTGAACAAATAAGCGAACCAGACACGACCAGAAAAGCGAACCAGACTGTGATCTAAGAGCAGATCTCGATGACGTCAGCAAAACACGAACCGAATACAAGCGAAAACTCAATTTGAACCAATTTTAGGCTGATTTAAGTTCTGAAAACTTCCAGGTTTTGTTAATTCATGATTACGCATACACTGTGTGAATTTTAAGCGATTTTGACCGTAAAAAGTTCTGTTTTTTCAAAAAAGAAAGGTGTAGAAACAGAAAAAATGATGAAAACGAGCTGTATATGCGAGATCTCCTCCTCCTTGGCTCTGATACCAATTGTAGGATCGGATTTCGACCTAAACGAGTCGTTCGGAAGAGCTCAACTCCGTTTCAGAGGCGGAAACAAGGAAACGGATGCATACACAGCTTGTATCACACTTTAATCCTCTTGTATATTGATTTTACAACGTTTCGATTACAAGGAAAAACCGGCAATACCTCGGTATCAGATCTGAACAACATTACAAATGAATATGACATTCAACCTATATATACTACTTCTGGTCCGCTCGTATGACATGACAAATAAGCGGTCCAGAAGACTTGACACATGAGCGATCAAGATTTTGACATAAAAGCGGACCTCAAAATTGCCGTAAAAGCGAACCACGTTGATTCCAAATAAGCGATCCTCCTCATTGGACCATCCATTCTTTTGTCTTCACATGAACTCTTTCATTGAACCTTCATAAGACTTTTCATTGGACCTTATATTGAACCAATGCTTCTCATTGGACCTCCTAGTGGTCCAATCAAAACCAACACATGTATTTGTCTTTTGTGTAAGAGAATGTAAACGGCCATTTCTTGTATCATGACATCACTTGTGATGTCACCTTGGTGATGTCACTCGTGATGTCATACCCGATCGGACCCGCAACGAGATCGAGACTCGATATTAAGACGTAGTCGACAGATGACTGCACCAACACATGGACTTCATAACTAAACTCCCGCGCACGCCATCAGGACACGACAGCATATGGGTTGTTGTTGACCGTTTGACCAAATCTGCTCATTTTCTGCCTATACGAGAAGACTACAAGGTAGAACGATTAGCCCGGATCTACACCAACGAGATCATTTGTCGTCATGGAACGCCTCGCGACATCATCTCTGACCGTGATGCTCGGTTTACCTCGCGTCTATGGGAAACGTTTCAAGCGGCTCTCGGTACTACGCTTAATCTAAGTACCGCATTCCACCCTCAAACCGATGGTCAGACTGAGAGAACTAGTCGTACCCTTGAAGACATGCTCTGTTCGTGTGTCATAGATTTCGGTGGTAATTGGGACGCTTACCTGCCATTAGTCGAATTCTTGTATAATAACAGTTATCATTCCAGCATTCAAATGGCACCGTTTGAGGCTTTATACGGAAGAAGATGTCGATCGCCTATTGTATGGCACGAGATCGGGCACTCGCAACTAACCGGTTCTGAGCTATTGCAAGAAACGACTGACAAAGTTCTCCAAATTCGAGACAACCTGCTGAAAGCTCGGAGTCGTCAGAAAAGTTATGCCGATAAACGAAGCAAGCCCCTTGAATTTGATGTTGGCGACTACGTACTCCTAAAGGTATCACCTTGGAAGGGTGTGGTCAGATTCGGCAAGAAAGGGAAACTAGCGCTTCGATATGTTGGACCTTTTAAGATTCTGGAAAGAATCGGAAAAGTCGCCTACAGACTCGAACTACCGGAGGAACTTAGTAACGTCCACCCGATTTCCATGTTTCGAACCTCCGAAAGTGCCTGACTGAGCATGATTTAATTGTACCGCTTGATGATCTTCAAATAAATGAAACACTACACTTCGTGGAGAAGCCTGTCGAGATCATGGATCGCCAAACCAATCAGCTCAGACGCTCGCGCATTCCTATTGTGAAAGTCCGATGGGAAGGCAAACGAGGCGCCGAGTTCACTTGGGAACTCGAAAGCGACATGAAGGCGAAGTACCCACAGTTGTTTGTTACGGATTCAGTCTAATTTCGGGACGAAATTCCCTCAACTAAGGGAGGCTGTAACACCCCGTGTTTCGAAAGTCAAAGTCAAAGTCAAGATTGAAGTCAAAGGGAGACAAGATTGCTAATTGCAATCTGTCACTCCTTGCTTAATTCCTGTTTTGACTTCTTTGACTTATAGATAGTCTATTTTGTGCTTTACTTTAGTTGTATTATGTGGAGTACTTATTAATAATCGAGGTTTATTCGATATTTATCACATGTTTTATCGCTTTTCGCAATCGCGCTCGCAACTCGAATTACGCGTTCTGGATATTGTTTTATGTATGTGTGCTTTTATGTGTTACTTGTGCATGCTTCTTTATGTTTATGTTGTGGTGATTAATCGAAACTCAATCAAAACTCGAATCACAATCAAATCGCAAACGCTAAACGCAAGTGAATTAAGGATGATTGTATGTTGATATAGTAGTTGGGATTAAAAGTAATTTGAATAGGAAACTCTATCGCATCGCAACACTCAACACACGAACCAAAATCGCAAAACTCGTCGCGCCGTGCCTTCAATCAAGTGGCCAGCTGATCGAGCTGCCACCCAATCGGACTGCCATCCGATCGAGGTGCCACTCGATCGGGCTGTCACCCGACCAGGGCAACCACTCAATCGACCAGCCCTTTCCACTTATGGTAAGCCTATAAATACCCCCTGTTAACATCACTAACTTACAATTTTCAGCACCTCTCGTCCGACCAGCGTTCTTGCCCACTTTTCTTCAGATTTCTCGCAATTCTTGTAAGTATTCAACCTAAATCTTGTAGTTTCTTGATCTACACGCATTCCTACACCTTTCTACCTTTTGAAACTTAACTTTTAACCTTGAAATCACTAGATTTAAGGTATTCTAGGATGATGTCATCATGATGTTCTTGAGAACTTCATGTTTTGGCTTCAATCCACCAAGAACAACTTAGATCTGAACGATTTCCACATGAATAAACAAAGATATTTCATAGATCTGAACATATTCATGGTGAGAAGGATTGAAAAATGGTTTTCCAACTTTCTTTCAACTCTTTTACACTCAATGCACTCAAAACCGATAGAATCGGAGCTTGCTATAACCTTCTGCTCTTTCTTGTTGATGTGTTGGTTCAAGAACTGGATTCTATCCACGAGACCACCGATTTCGGGTTAACCAAGAACAACCGTCTTGAATGGTTAACTGGTTGAACTTGGGTGATTCCTGTTCAATCGGGTCACTGGGGTCAAGATGGGGTTCTGTTGATTAGCACGTTGTCACACCGTCTCGATGAAACTACAGAACTATCAAACAACCAAGGAAGAAGACGATCAGGTCGACCAGGTTGGAGTGTCGCTCGATCGGACTACTATCTGATCGGATTGTCACCCGATCGGCTTGCACCTTGGCCCTACACTCAACTTCTATTTTCAAACTTTGAAGGATGAACATTGAACGAAGTGCTGCCCGATCGGATTACCACCTGATCGGACTACTATTCAACCATTTAATGTTCAGACTTCAATACTTAGACAATTTTCAAACATGTTCAATGCCAGCGGATTGTCACCCGATCGGACTACAATCCGATCGAGTAACAAACTGCTGTGAACTTGTTCTCACTAAAGTGTCCAACCAATCGGGTCGTCGTTCGATCGAACGTCCGATCGAACGTCCGATCGACCGACTTGAAAGGTAGAGATACTTCTATGTTTTCAAAATGCTACAACGAAAAATTGAAAAGATAAGCCATCATACGCAAACACATCCTTCCCAAACGAAGTAACAATCCACTCAAAAGGCCACCCGATCGGATGACCATCCGAGCGGATTGTCACCCGATCGACCGGCTAACCGATCGGATTACTGTCCGACTCACTAGCACTTGTATCGTTTTACGCGTCGCTTATCGTTATGCTATCGTTTTGATCAGGCTAATCTTACTCTCTAGCGCTCCCTTCAATCCACCAATCGCTGTGAGTATACTCGATCCCTTTTTGCTTTACGCACTTTTGGGTGTTACATACGTTACTTATTCTAAATTACAGCAAACACACTACGCAATACTTTAATCGCTAACCAATTACCGCATGTTATACGTGACTTAATGAATGCTTGTTTGTTATGTTTACACATGGATTGCTGTCTACCTGCCTTAGAAACGATAGTACTATTTGTTTGGACTCAGCACATGTTCACTCAGGGGTTGTTAAGGAGAATTTGTTACATGGATCACAGTGGTGAGTGTGTATTACGAACTGCCTTAGGCAGTCAACCCGCAGTCATTGGTATCGATAGGTTCATGTCGATAACTAACATGCCTCATTTTACACTGTGTACGTGCTGGTTATGCGTAACGTTTTCGAACTTTATTATATCTATTAAACTTGTATGCTCACCTTTACACTACGTATATTGACTGTTACTTTAACGTATGTGACAGGTGCTTAGGATGCTTATTTGCTTAGCTTGCTGTGAAATCGAGGCTAGGAAAGACCTAGATCAATAAACAATTGTCTGTAATAAAAATCTGAGTTGTCAAAACAGAACAATTTGACTAGATCTTGTCTGTAATAATTATGTTATCTTTTATGACATGGTATGGGACGTGTTGTTTTAAATAACTGGTAATTATAGTTGTTATGGAAACTTCTGGACAATCTGTTTCTCTCAGTGCCGCGCCCCGATGATTCAGCCATCGGTTGGGGTGTGACACTCACGTGGGTCGCACACCATAGTGGGCCGCACACTTTAATTGGGTTTTGGAACGGGCAAGGACTGGGCCACGTTGATATCTGATTATGGGCCCATTATGGGTCGCACACCTGAACAGTCGCACATTCGTTTGAACTGGATCACACACTGAACTGGACCGCACAACTTATACGGATCGCACACTTGAGAGGTGGTAGCACACTCTCAAGTGTAGGATCGGTTTTTGACTCCTGAACGATTGCGAACCGATACGTGTGACGTGCGGAATCCGTACACGTACTTGGACCGAACACAAGAACATACTATAATCTGTGATTCTATTGATTGATATGAAAACGTACAAGAAACCGTGAATCACCTTTTGCCTTTCTCTCTCTACTTTCTCTCTCTAGCTCCTATGCTCCAAATGTGCAAAATAGCAAAAGTTAAAAACTAAAGCCCTAAGGGTTCTATTTATAGGCCAAGGCTTTTAATGAGAGATCTCATTAATTACATAATTGCCACCTTGCCTTTTCCCTAAATATTACAATATAAGGCTATGTATCATTCCATTTCAGCTACGAATCGTATTGACGGGGGCGATAGACATAAAATGCACTAACATCAAGTGTGGGCTGGAGACATTGGGCCGCACTAATGTAGACTCGCACACTCTCAACATGCCCGTATACTTGGGCCGCACACTTGGGCCTTAAACGTGCACTTGTATGCTACTGTTATACTTGTTATACTATACGTGTATGCTGTGAACCTTGTTTGGATGTAACGTGTTAGAATACGTGTAGAACTATGTGTTTACTACTTGAATATGAACCTGACTTGTATGGTACCATAATAGGACGTGGTTGACTACATTAGCTCAAGTGACCTTTATCTGCCGAACTAATCTAAGGTGAGTTCACACTTTTCTTAAAAGCATGTAATTCCAGTGGTTTTGGAATAGGTCAAACAACAAGTATCCCCCTTAGGTGGGATGCAACCTGCGTATTCTCCTTGGGTAGAATACGTACAACCCGTCTTCCTGGTGAAGGACAACAACAGTTATAATACATGTCTTAAGCATACTAGACAACAACTCTATCTGAAAGTCCCCACTCATTTTTATACCAACTTAATCGACGGGCCAATGGCGAACGGGGTATTAGTTAAATAGCGCTATTAGGTTTGACAAGCCTCACACCGTGCCGCAGAGGACGGGAGTGGACTAATATACTTGGGGCACTTGGTCAATGATGATAGACATAACTACAGTCAGTAGTCGATATGGTACGGGTCTAGTGGTTTAAAACAGCGGGGTAGCTCCCCATGGCATGTTTTTATAAAGAACAAAGGAACTTAACAACTTATGGTTTTTGGAACAACATTAAACAAAACAACTGTGAACTCGTCAACTTTATGTTGACACACTACTGCATGCTTTGCAGGTCGTTAGGTACATGGCTGGAGCTTGCACGAGGAGTGGACGTTGTGGCAAGGAACCAACTGTTGGGTTCCTATCATTAACATTATGCTTCTGAACTATTAATGGGTTTTAAACTTTATGCTTTCGCTAACATTTAAACTTGGTTTTGGGATATTGTTTTTGTGAACACTAAAAGTTTTGGATTGTGGTAGTTTTACTTTATTTTACTTATCGTTCAGTATGATTAGTGGTATGATCCTGGTCAGTCACACGCCTCGCGGTAGTACTCCGCTTGTGGATTTTGAGGGTGTGACAAATGTGGGGATCGATTTCCACCTTTTTGTACCATAAATTCTATTGAATACAAATTTGAGACAAGTGTTTTATAAATAAAATAAACAAATAACCATGAAGGTGCATAAAACTAACTAAAATAATTGTATCTCATAATTTAACTGTATCATAAAAATGGGATTCAATCCATGTAATACATGTGTTTTTAACCTATTAATAAATTAAAAAAACAAAGTAAAATGTTATAATAAGTAAATAGTACATCAAAGTTCATTTTTAAAAGAAAATCTTGACGATTATATGTGTCAACGTGTGCAATATACGAGTTTTTACAGATATTCTTTATTATTTATTATATAAAATTATATTTATGCAAAATAAAAAACAAAGTAAAATATTATAATAAGTAAATAGTATATCAAAATTCATTTTAAAAGATAAACTTGACAAGTGTATATATTATCAAATGACATTATATTTTATTCAATATGTGCAATATACAAGTTTTTTAAAGATATATCATTTTTATTATTTATTATATAAAATTACATTTATGCAACCCTTGTAATACACAGGTTTCTAACCTAGTATAAATAATAACAAAAAGTGTGTGTCACATGTCGAATAACGTCTCTCTTCCCAGAGGTATAGCTACATAAAAGGGCACGGGTTCAGCCGAACCGTACCAAAAAAACTGTGTTATATATATGTGTATTTTGACTTCGCACCTGTAGAAATTTCAACATCAAACCCGTAGAAAAAGCCGAAACTTAGTAATAGACAACCTATCGTCCGTCTCTTGAAATTTTTCGAACCCGTAGGAAAAGAATCCTGGCTACGCCACTGTCTCTTCCACGCCCCGTCCCACAACTCCCGTTTTTGCACCACGCCCCATTTCTGAAACGTGTTTACGCGTCGTCCACATGTCGCATAACGCCACATTTTCAAACTCCTCCACACCATATAGTATACCACGATATATTTCTCATCTTATACACTGAGCAGAACACTAAAAGCAGAAAGAATCTGTCAAAATAACATACCAAAAACTGGAATTAAAAAACTAACATTTAAAAAAAAATAAAAAATTGTCGCGTATTATTTGAAGAATACTATATGAATCGAATAGAAAAGAAGCAAACCTAAAATACGTTCTCATCTGTGGAATATGTACCGCCCAAATTTATAGGTATATACTCATTTATCAACAAGTATCAATCCAGATTTATATCCATAAAGAAAACAGAGGTGTAAGAGTTTGATGAGCCAAAGTTTTGTAAGATGATTTTTGGGTTTGGATTTGGAGAGATCGGATGATGCTAGATGAGCAGCTGCTACCCATCTTGTTCCGTTTAGTATAACACCCAAAGTTGAGAGGCCAATAGCCCATCATCTTACTCGTCAAAATTCAAGCAACTTGCTTTGTAGGACTTGAACCATCTTCTCAAATCCCCTCACACACGTTACAACTGCTTGATGATCAAAACGCCCGATGACAATCAATCTTCCTATTTCTTTGGCGTTGGAAACAGATTCAACACCCGGAACACTAGAAACTGCCTTCTCTATCTTTTTTATTTCACTTTCACTGTTAAAGTTCACTCCCAGCGTTACTTTATATTTCTGGAAAAAAAAGTAGGATCGAAGAACAAAGGACAATAAGAACCATCATAATAAGAACTCTCTCAAACAAAGTAAAGAATAAAAATTAAAAGAAAAGAAACAGAAATAAGAATTTGCTAATGGGCGTAACATTAAAAGCAAACAAAATACAGGGACGACGAAAACAAAAGTAAAGGTGTATACTTACATAGTGATTGGGGTTTCGGAAATTATTGAAATCCTCAAAGTCAGGTTCTAACTCACTACCTGTTCTCCATCTTCGTGAATCTATGACAACAAGTGCTTATCATTATGCATCTTAATATCAAATATTAATATTAATATCAAGTATAAAACATCGACAATCATTTGTTCAAATAACTAGGAACTTACCAGTAATATGAATATTGTCTCCAAAAAAAACAGCTGGGATGATTGAGTTGAAGAAATCACGACGGCAAAGATAGTAGCCTCCTTTGGTTACCTCGAATCGAGACAGATCTCCTCCAATCACTTCTTCCTCACTCTTTTCTTCTACTTCACTGCCATCCTTATACACAAGGCTCGCACCATACCCACCACTTGTTATTGTTCCTTCCTCCGCTATGATATGCACATGAACTTCATCACCAGCGTCTAATAAGTTGCCAATTGGCCAATAACTTAACCACACAACATCTTCATCAACTCTGGGTTTGCAATACACCACAGGGCTGTATACCCACGTAACACCCCTGGTTTGGTTACTGATTCTGGCGAACAAAGGAGGCGGCTCAGTTTCACCACCTAATGATCTGTATAAGGCCGTTACATTTAATCCATGAATATTATGCTTCTTTGGATGCTGAGGCACACGAAAGGATAAAAATTCGGATGATGACGTATACTCATGTGTCGCCATGCTTTGATCCTTTATGCCTTGAAGATAGGTGCTTCTTATACCAAATTCATACAACATCTATATATATATATTACACACAAAACTCAATTACTTCATCATATACTAAACATTTTGCTGGATATTTGTGAGAAACTGAGAAAGAGATAACCTGGATATTCCAAGTTCTGCCTTTAGTAATCTGATCACCAACCAGGTCCACCTTATGATCTTTATACGCTTTAATCCATTGCATATGTCCCAGATCTGCTTCATCAAGTTTTTCTATGGATACTAACTTAAAAAGGCCTTCAATCTCAAACAGTTTAAAACAACCTTCATACCAAAACTTCTCTAGTGTGAAACGAGCTGATTGGAATGTTATTCTCTCCAGCGATGCACACCAATCTACACGCAACCACTTTAGCGTACTTGGGAGACATGATAGAGACTTGAGGTTTGGACAACAACTCAAGTAAAGCGACTGAAGCATTTTAAGGTCAACGTAATGTGGCAGGATCTCAAATGGAATGGCACATAAAACCAACATAGATAATGATTGGGGTAAGGCAAACAAAGGCTGTTCTGGAGTTCCACCACAAATACATAAAGCTTTTAGCCTTTCCAGTTGATTTACACACTTCTGATTCGATAAAGCCTTCCACAGCCTAGTGCACCCTGACAAGCTCAAGAAGGAAAGATTCTTGAGGTATCCTATGGTTTCACAAACATGACTCAAACTGATACAGCCAGTGAGGTTCAAAAACACAAGTTTAGGGAGTCGATGGAGATTGTAGATGCTGACAAGTTTGTAAGAGAAAGAGAGATCTAAAACCTTGAGCGAATTAAGAACCTGTTCCACGAACAACAAGTTGAATATATCATTGTACATTCAAATGAAGATTGTCTAACACTTAGAAGCTAAAAGGTAAAGTGATAAACAAAAGACTGAATTCCTTGTACCATGGGTGGGTTGAACTCTTCCAAATATCCAAAACTCATATCTAATGCCACCAAGCAGTTTGTTAATAGGCCTGCGGGTACTCTTTTCAGAAAACATCCTTGCCACTTCAACCATCTTAAGTCAGGAAAATTCTTGTAGGTCCCGGTGAGTTTCACATTATCGAGATGGAGAAATTTTAGGTGCTTCATCTTTATAAGGGAACTTGTTTTAAATGCCTGCAAATTCAGTATGCCTGATAATGATCACTAGGTAAATAATATTTCGCTACCATTGGAGGATGAAGAAAAGGTATACAAAAAAACAGCGATTCACCTCCCTGAAAGTCGTTTATTCTTAACCCCTTAGGGCATACATTAATGCTTCCCTAACTGAAATCTATTGTGTCCGGCCCTAACCAATATATTCTTTAGTCCTGGTCGTAATATGTATGAACAATTTGATAAATCACAAGCAAAACATAATAATTGATCGTTAACCACAAAACTAATAAAATAACATTTTCTTTTCAAAGACAAACAAGCGGGAAATCTCAAAACTGTTTCTTTTCTTCAATTTAATGGGTTTGGAATGAATCATGTTTTTATGAACAGCAAAGAGTGAACAAAATCAGATTCATACCGTTTTGTGTCATTCTAGCTCAATCAAATGTCAATTTGCGTTGCAATTAGCCAATCAGATTCATATCGTTTTGTGTCATTCTTATAATTAATTGCCTATTTTGGTGGTTCTCGAGCTGTATGGCCAATTTCGTTAAAAGACCAGGGAAGAACATAAATTTACTTTTTAATTAATTTCACTAAAATAACTGCTCAAATTTGGTCAAGAAGACAAGTATATTGATGTGTGACAATTACGGTATTAGACTTACCTCTGATCTCATCCCTTCCTCAGCCTTTAGCATGTTCAACACCAGGCCTTCAATTTTCTTGGAACCCTAACGGAGAAAGACATGAAATTAGAGAATGCTTATTTGAAATGAAAGGTTGTGAAATGTACAATGAGCATAAAGATAAACGCAAGAAGCATCTTACATCTCCGTTCCTCAACAAAGCTTTACATTCATCATCACGCCAAACTCTACTATGTTCTGCAGGATCTTTGGAATCCTTTCGAACTATATTTCTTGCCATATCTTGTAGGAGTTTATGCATTGCCAGTCTGTTCCCACTAACTCTTGGATCAGTAACAAGGCATCTGTTAATGAGGGTCACAATCCCAGATTCTGCATGATAGTCATCCTCCAATATCATGTTCACAATTTCCGAAAATTCACCAAGAAACAAACAAGCAATATGGAGAAACAATTCTCGGTGACTCTCACATGGCAAGGTATCAAAACTCTTTTGTAGTACACCTTGGATTTTATTATTAATATCTCCTTTCAAGGAATTCAGTGAATTCATAGTACTTCTCCACGTTTCAATTCTTGTCCCCTGGCCTTCAGATAGAGAAGAACCCAATACCTTAAGAGCTAGCGGATTCCCTTCACAATATTGTGCTAACTGTATTGCAAGCTCCTCAAAGCCTTCCATAGGAACTTTAGATCCAAAGGCATGATAACTTAAAAGTTCCAATGATTCATGATCATTTAACAATTCAATTTTGTGGACATAGCACCAAGAAGATATGGACCCAAACCATGTATGTATGCTTAGATGCCTTGTTGTTATAATGATTTTACTTTGTGTATGTAAAACCTTTGTTCCAACTAAAGTGTTTAATGTATCTTTGTCATCGATGTCATCAATAACAATAAGCACCCTTTTTTTTTCTATAACCTTTTCGATCTGAAATGTTCCTTCAGGAAGATTAGATATCATTATGTTGCTTCCTGAAACATCTCTGAGAAGTTGTTTCTGTAAAACAAGCAATACAGCAGGTTGATTCTCAATCCCTTCAAGAAAACTGCCGCATTCAAAGTTTTGCTTGTTTAAGTTATAAACGTATTTGGCAAGTGTTGTTTTGCCACTTCCTCCCATACCGCAAATTGCCAGAACCGGAGAACTAGGCTGCTTATATTTCAACCAGGAATTAATACCTTTTGCTCGAGTCTCTATTCCAGTTAGATCCGTTGGAGTACTAAGGAGTTTCAAATCTAGTTCACAGTAAACTTTCTGAACAATATCTGCAATAAAGGCGGTTTCAGACCTGTAAAGGAAAATGATCAAACTTAGAGCAAGACATCAAAACCGCTTAAGAGCATAAATGCTTCAGTTCATGCAGAATAAAACCACCAGACAGAAAAAAAATTTAAAAAAAAATATCTTTAGCAGATGTACACGATCAACCAAAGTGTACATAGAAAATGTACATGCAATCTGACTAAAGCCATAATTTAATAATGATAAACTGAACTAGCTAGATACGCTCCACTTAATATGGAAAACTAAACCATGTTCACCCGCTTAATTCATTACATTTGTTCACATTAAAATTGTATTGTCTATATCTAACTAAAAAAGTTTCAAAACACTACTATGAAATGGGCCATCAAATTGTGCAAAGTAACATAGCTTTTAGCAAACTGGGTACTCATAAAGAAGTTTATATAACTTATAGCAGGTTCAAATGGGTCAGCAAACCATTACCAATACAGCCGCCACCTCCCACCGTTGTCGCCTTTGTCACCACCACCGTCCCCTCTACTTCCACCGCCGTCCTTACCTCCACCATCACAAGTCACCGCCTGTACACTTCCACCACTGTCCTTGCCACCACCCCCATTAGCACCACCAACTACCAAATGTCCGACATGACATCATCTGGATACGTTTGGTTTTGTTACCATCCCAAAGTATGACATCTTCTTGTATAGATTTCTTATCTCTTTATTATACGTTTGGTTTTGTTATTCAAATCAAAGAATGGGTAGATTTGGGTATAAAAAATCAATAGGGTTCATTTGGATCAACTTAAGCTAGTCAATTGGTTAATTTGTGCCTACGCGAATTAATAGACGCGTTTGACGGACAACTATTATAAAAGTTGCTAACTTATAAATGGATTAGTACAACTCGTGATCATTGTTCCTCCACCACCTACTCCTTCTCGCTGCCACTTCCATCGTCACCACCACATTCCACCACTGCCATTGACCACTACGTTGTCGCCTCAGCCACCAACACACCCATCACCACACTCCACAACCGCAGTTGTTTACGCAACCTCCACCTCTCACCGCCGTAAAGAATATAGCGGGTCAACCTATTTTGGCACTTTTTTTCTAAAACAACTCATTTTAACGCAACTCTTTTTTCACCTCAAGCCATGTTAACCTAAATCAAATTGATGCTTTTTTTAAAACGGCCAGTTTGACCCGAACTTATTTGCTCCACCCATTTCACATGTTTTTTTGTAAATCTGTTTGTTCTGACCTGAACTTGTTTTTGATAGTTATACTCATTATAAATACAACGGAAAATGGTATAGCTACAACGAATATAAAAGCATGATTCCTCCAAATTACAAAGCGTGATACACTCCATGAAAAAAAGATATAGCTCCATTTTCATTTTTGTTCTTGAAATATATGCTTTTAAGTTTGAAACAAATTAGAATAACCAATTTCAGCTAAATTAAAAAAAAACAATATTCCAATGGGAGAGATAATGAAGCATACCCTGAAACAACCATCCCCTTCAAATCAGCCACCTCTGTTAGGGCTTCCTTCCACCTAATCGCATTATCCTCCGTCCATTTTGAACCTTCTTTCACTTCAATGGTGAAGCTTCCTCGCTGGTTCCTGACATCCGAAGGATCGACGCCGTAAAACACAGGGAAAACGAAATGACGGGCATTCCTCTTTTGCTGGAGGATCAAGGAAAGCTCATCAAGGCACCATCTTGAGTTTGCAAAGTTGTTTGAAATTACAATTATTGAAGCTCGAGAAGTTGTTATTGATCTCTCGATTTCTGGCTTCAGTTGTTGACCCTCACGGATTTCATCATCGTCCCTGAAGGTCCTGATCCCCGCTTGATGCAAGGCCTTATAAAGATGGTCCGTAAAAGAATGACGAGTGTCTTCACCTCTGAAACTGAGGAAGACATCGTACTCGTAACGGGTTGTTGGGGCAGATGAAGATGAAGAAGTAGAAGCCATTTAATTGAATTTAATTTAAGAAGAGGGTGTGAAATCAGGAGAGAGAGAGAGAGGGAGAGAGAGGGGATTTAAACTGAAAGAGGTTCTGAAGTGAAGCTGAGGGGATAGAAGATTATAACTCTTATTGGGTCATTTTGGGTCATTAAAAAGTCAAAAGTCTTCTGGGAAGCTTTTAACTCTTATTGGGTCATTTTGGGTCATTTTCTCAAACTAGATAAAGGTAGTTGCTTTGCATTTTCTGGGAAGCTTATTAACAAGAACCAAAAGGTCATACATACTTCCACACCGAAAGTAACAAGAACAAAACGTCATACTTTCACACCGATAGTATTGTAGGTGGGGGCACAAAATTAATGAAGGATTGGAGCCTCTTAGGCTATAGGTGGGGGATCAAACTAGTAAAGTGTAAAAGAGTAGCTTACATTACAACATACGAAATAGTTTTTATCTAAAACGACTGGCATTTATGATATAAATTGTTTATTTTAGAATTCCAAAAATATTACAGTTTGATATGAATAGTTATTGACTATATTCCTTTTCTTTTGAACAAATAATTTGTACACACACAGATTGAACAAATTATTTGTACACACAGATTGAACCGTACATTCACATGGAGATGATGATAATACATCAATATTATTGTATGCAATGTTCTAGGGGTGTTTGAATGTTAACTTTCAAAGTGATTATTGTGATTTCAATAAGACTTAAATGTCATTTTAGTCTTTGTGGTTTGGGTCATTTTGTCAGTTTAGTCTAAAGATTTTATTTTCGCATGTGGGTCCAAAAAGGTTCCACCGTTGTCATTTTAGTTCACTGGGTTAACTTCATCTATTTTTTCTAGTAACGATAAGGGCAATTCGGTCATTTTATATATAATACTGTTAACTAGAAGGCCAATTCGGACATATAAAATGACCGAATTGTATTTCTCGTTAACAGAAAAAATGAATGAAGTTAACCTAGTGGACTAAAATGGCAACGGACCCACAGGAGAAAAATGAAACCTTTGGACTAATTGGCAAAACGGCCCAAACCACAGGGACAAAAATTACATCATCATCATCATCATCCTCAATAAATCCCACCAATAGCAAAGCTGAGGTAGGTTCTGAGGAGGGTAAGATGTAGACAGTCTTACCTCTACCCCGTAGGTATAGAGATGCTACTTCCAGTGAGACCCTCGGCTCAATGGCAGTTTTGCATCAAGCCTTAGACATAAGGCACATAACACTCAGCAATTAAGACAAAGGCCAATTAGTGCATCCCCCTCTTTTAACATTATTTTCACAAAATTAGTAAAATAACATTAAAATTAGTACACTTTCACTTTAGCCCCCCGAGCACTTTCAATAATAAGATAAGTATTTTCAATACGTGATTATGGGGTATTTGAATTTGCGCTTTCAGATCAGATAATTAGATAAAACAAATAGAAAATCAGAATCTGAAGGGGTATGGTCCCAGATCTCGCACCAGCATGGCCGCGAGTGACCATTACCCTTATCAAAAACCCCCACCAGCAAGAACTTATCTGTGTCCGTGCGGGCACGCACGAACACAGCAATTCGAATCCAATCGGTCAAGGGACGAGAAGACTTACCTTGTGTATGAAAATGGGTGTTACACATAGCGATGCGTCTTGGCACCGCGTCCTATAAACATTTTCGTCACGACAAGAGATCTGGACAACAGCAACAGTCACCACAAGTGGCGATGCGGCCTAGCACCGCATCCCACACATGTCTTGGACAGAGCAAGGACGCGGAAACAACAGTGGTTACCGCGAGCAGCGATGCGGCGCGACACCGCATCCCGCCCATAAGGCAAGTGGGACTGACACTACAGAGCAAGTGGCACCAATGGCAGTTGCCTGTTAGCCCACACGTAAGCAACAGACTGACACCGCAGTGAGACTTGGCATCAGCAGTTGGACATGGCATCACCTCCATAACCGACAAGCCTGACACACCTGCAAAGGGGCTGCGCGTTGTCAGTCTAGCCACTCAATTACCCTCCTTCACTCCTCGGCTATAAATACCCATCCCAGACCAGGTTAGAGGTATCGCTTATCAACTCTCTCACTACTACTACTACTGTCACACACTTTGCTTCCCAAGCAAATTACTGATTCTCACACCGGAGAGTGGTAATAAGGAGCACCCCCACCCCATCCTCCTTATTACGAGTCACGGTGTGTTCCCCTTGTGCAGGAGACAGATCAGCAGACGATCCAGCCACCGATCCTCGGAAAGAAGGGATTAACCCTACTTGACGAGACTAGTGAATTAACCCCTCCCGATTAACCACTGTTTCATCATTGGCGCCCACCGCTACTCTTAGCACCTTATTCACATCTCTTTCTTTCTTGAAGATCATGTCTGATCGTCAAAACAATCCCATTGGGGACAACCTCAACCCCACAAACTTGGTACCTACGGGGAACACCACCCCAGCACAACCAATCGGCCACATAGGCACATCCGCACAGCTAGGCTCACCCCTAGTGTTCATGCCAGATTTTCACAGTACGGCTCTGTGATACCGCCAGGAATGGATCTCCATACCTGGTTTTACCAACAACAGACTGCCCTTGCGGCAGCCTACAACAAGGCGTGCGCAGAGGCGCAAATACCCAGGAGGACCCACACCCGCACCATACACACCCGCGGCCCGTATCTTGCAATACGAGAGCAGGGCACCCGCCAACCCGGCCTCCCGGGATAGGGTAGAGGAACGCGGATCCTCCTACTGTAGCGTCCGCACGATCGATGAGCACGACTCCACATATGGGTCTCGCTGTAGGGGCCCAATACAAAGCCATTTGGGCCCACACGGTGACAACGTCGGCAATCCACAGCTCATCGCGACTCCGACATCCATAGCTGCCTGGGACCGCAACCCCACAACGAGGGGCATGATCGCACCGACACAGAAGACCATACATACTGCGGGGAATCCCACTCGACTAATAGCCGACTGGGAGGATAAAATTACATTCCTCCCACTCAACCCCGCACTACACACGTTCGTGCGGCAAAGCGCAGACAAACCCAGCCCTACAGGCCAAAGTCCGCGGCCGAAAACTTCAAATTCATACCGGAGATCGCCCACGCCGAAGTAACTACAACCAAACTCCCATTTACGATTGGGAATTACAGTGGCTCGTCCAATCCGGACGACCACATAAATGTTTTACCGGCGCTGGGTGCATGGGCAAGTGGGACGAGCCCACATGGTGCCATTTTTTCCCCAGACCCTTACTGGATTTGCAAGGGCCTGGTTCGATTCTTTGCCAGTTGGATCGCTGGCTTCATTTGAACAACTGCAAACAAAATTACTTGCACATTTCTGCCAACAACGACGTCACAAACGCGATTCAATGGACGTCATAAACATCTGGCGCGGAGAAAACGAAAGCCTGTAATCTTTCGTTATCCGCTACAATAAAGAGTGCCTCGAGATCGGCGGGATCGCAGACCAAATGGCCCGCAATCATTTCATCCGGGCCGTCAAGGATGATGAAATGGTAATGACCATCTCGGGCAAGGAGGGCTTGCCAGAAAAATGGGACGACTTCATGGCCGCGGTCAAGACGTATGCCCAAACTCAGCGGTCTCTCAAACCGGACACTGGCAAAACACAGCCCCAGGCGGAAGGTCAATACTTCCGCCAGGACATCAAGCGCAACAACAAGTGCAATCGGGACACATGGAATCGTAACAGCGATTCTAAGCGATACGTCCCGCGCGGATACCAGCCCGACGCAAGGGCAACAATCAATGCCAAAGCGAACAAAGGTCACCCAAGAAGGAATCTCGGGACCGCAGTTGGACCGAGATCAACAAGTCGCCAAGAGAAGTTCTCCAGACAGACGCACAATTCTTGCGACCTGCCCAACCGATGAAGTCCAAAAAGAACTAAGATCTCACTCTTTACTGTGAATATCATAAGGACACGAGCCACTCAACCAACAACTGCATCAGTCTCCAGTTGGATATTGAACGAGCCCTAAAGGAGGGGAAGTTGCAACATCTGTTGACAGCCACGCAAAAACAAACTAAGCGCATCACCCCCCATGACGAGGGATCTCCACATCCAAAAAAACAATGTATATGGCTTCAACCCACAAGATTCATGGAGGCCGTGGAAGGTCACGCAAGGCGGCAAGAAGGGGGGATGACGACTTGAGAGACGAACAGGTCGTTTTCCCCAAAGTCCGAAGCGGATCGCGCGACAGGTGCGCCGTCGTTATCAACGGCTACCTAGCTCATTACTGCACCGAGCGTCTGTTTATCGACCCGGGCAGTACCTCTGACATCATCTATGAGCAATCTTTCAACCAATTCGATCAGGAAGATAAAGATCAATTGCAGCCGGTAGACTACCCGTTGGCCGGATTCACGGGGGAAACAGTTTTTCCTTTGGTTTTTTTACCCCACACCTCCCGATACGACGTACTTCTCGGACGAGAATCCCATGGCGATTTTAACATGATCACGTCCGTCCCCCACTCTGCTATCGGTTTCCCAACCGAGACAGGGGTCGCAATCATTTATGCCCGCAGAGAGATAATGTCCACGGACGAACTGCGTCCGGCCCAAGCGGCAAGCCTTACCCCCACCACCGAACCAGAAAAATGGGTACTCAATGCACGGTACCCCGAACAGACAGTGACGTTGGGTCACGCCTTGTCTAATAGCACAAGAGCGCGCCTGAAACAACTACTATTCAGGAATCAAGACATCTTCGCATAGACACCCGCAGACATGACAGGTGTGCCACGCGAAGTCGCGCAAAATTTCTTGAATACCCTACCAGGTATCAAGCCGGTGATCCAAGGCCAACGCCACCTTTGATCCGCAAAGAAAGAGGTGATGAACAAGCAGGTTAAAGAACTGCTCTCCGCAGGCATCCTGCGGGAGGTCAAATACCAGACCTGGTTGTCCAACCCAGTCATGGTAGAAAAAGCGACCGGGGGCTGGTGCATGTGTGGCGACTACAAGGATCTCAACAATGCCTGCCCCAAAGATTGTTACGCACTTCCAGAGATCGACGAGAAAGTTGATAACCTCGCCCTATTCCGATGGAAGTTTTTCCTTGATTGCTATAAAGGCTATCACCAAGTACAGATGGCAATCGAGGACTAATACAAAATGGCATTCTGAACCCCGACGGGGAATTACCGTTATACAAAAATGCCGTTCGGGTTGCACAACGCGGGCACAACCTATCAAAGGTTAATGAATGACACTTTTGGTAATCAAATCAGCAAGAGTGTCGAAATCTACATGAACGACTTAGTCGTCATGAGCATGGAAGAGGATACCATGCTCACAGATATTGAAAGAACATTCCAAACTCTGCGAAGCGTCAACATGAAGCTCAACCCAGGAAAATGCTCGTTTGGAATGGAAGAAGGCAAGTTCCTTGGATTCATCGTCACCAAAGATTGATTCAAAGTCAACCCGGAAAAAGTTCAGATGATCGAGAGCATGCCATCGCCTTCCACGATAAAAGAAATGCAACGACTAGCCGGCTGGCTAGCTGCGTTGAACCGATTCTTAGCTAACCACGCGACTAAATCTTACCCCTTTATCAGTACTCTGCGGAACTGTTTAAAAATGAATAGTTCCAATGGACCGCAGAGGCAGAAAACGCCTTCCAAGAGATGAAAGAGGGTTTGATCCAACTCCCAACTCTCACTGCACCACACAAGAAAGAACCACTCATCCTATACCTATCTGTCGCAGACAACGCAGTAGGTGCGGTACTCATAGTGGAATGAGAAGGAGTTCAAACACCAATCTATTACGTCAGCAAAATGCTCAACGATCCAGAGACGAGATGCTCCATCATGGAAAAGCTGGTACTCACACTAGTGCATGCATCCAGACGGCTACGCCGTTACTTTGCAAATCACGTCATCACCGTGTTAACCAACTACAGGATCGAGCAAATCCTCTCCAAACCCGAAATCTCTATAAGATTAGCAAAATGGGCCATCGAACTGAGCGCGCACACATTGATTTACAAACCACGCCCAGCAATCAAAGGATAGGTTCTAGCTGACTTAGCCACGGAAGTACCGGCGAATCGCATTCAAGAATGCGAAGACGAACAAACCCCTACACCTCCACCGTCCCCATCAGACATCTGGGTACTATACACCGATGGTGCGTCCAACGAAGACGGTGCAGGTGAAAGTCTGCGACTCGTAAGCCCTGATGGTCAAGAGCTTACTTACGCCATCCGCCTCGATTTCAAGAGTACAAATAACGAGGCAGAATACGAGGCTTTACTAGCAGGGATGCGCTTGGCAGTCAAGCTCGGCGTCCAACACTTGGAAGCACACGTCGACTCATTATTAGTTGCGGGGCAGATCCGTGGCGACTATGCCGCGAAAGGAGATATCATGATCCTCTACCTCGAACAAGCCACGCAACTCATATCACGATTCACCACCTTCAACATTCGCCATATCAATAGGGGTGAAAACAAATCAGCGGATGCACTTTCAAAACTCGCCTCCACCAGCTTCCAGCATCTGGAAAAGAAAATACGTATTGAGATTCTGCAGAACCCCTCAGTACCCCTACGCCAATGTAACGTCATCCAATACGGCGCAACGTCCTGGATGACGCCAATCATCGCATACCTACAATCAGATGTTACCTCCGAGAGCAAAGCAGAGGCACGCAAACTACAATACAAGGCGTGTCACTATCAGATGGGTGACGATATTTTATACCGCAAATCATACCTGGGGCCACTCCTACGATGCGTTGACCCTCAAGATGCCACGTATCTTATCAGAGAGATACACGACGGAATATGTGGCATACATGCGGGCCCGCGCATGGTAGTGGCCAAAATCATGAACGATGGGTATTACTGGCCCGACATGCACCTGTACGCGGTTAAAGTCTTGCGCAAGTGCCTCAATTGTCAACGGCACGCACCAAAGACACTGCGCCCAAAGAACAACCTCGTCCCTGTCACCACCGCATGACCTTTTCATAAATGGGCAATCGACGTGGTGGGACCATTTCCAGACGCACCGGGTGTGGTAAAGTTTATCATAGTGGCTGTCGACTATTTCACGAAGTGGGTAGAATCAAAACCGCTAGCCTCTACCACCGCTATGATAACACGAAAATTTGTATGGGAACACATCATCTGCCGTTTCGGTCTACCAATGTGCATCGTAACCGATAACGGCACCAACTTCGCTGCCGAAGATTTTCAAAACTGGCTAAAGGAACTAAACATTGAGCACGCTTTTCCCTCAGTAGCGCATCCGCAAGGGAATGGCCAAGTTGAGAGCGTCAATAAAAGTTTAGTCGAAGGCATAAAAGCACGGTTAGGAACAGCAAGACGCGGCTGGGTCGATGAAATCCCAAGTATCCTATGGGCCCTTAGGACTAACCCGAAGACAAGCCACGGGGAGACACCCTTCAGCCTAGTCTATGGCTCTGAAGTAGTGATTCCCGCTGAGATTGGTCTCCCTTCACCCCGAATGTTAGCTATCAACAAAATTGACAATAGTGACGAGCGCAGGCTTGACTTGGACCTCTTGGAAGAAAGGTGTGAAAACGCAGCAATCAACGAGGCCAAGTACAAAACAAAGCTAAAAAATATTACAACGTGCGCGTCCGCATCTGCACATTCAACCCAGGAGACTATGTCCTTCGCGACAATGAGGCCTCTAACGCAGAACGCCCAGGGAAACTTGCCCCCAAATGGGAAGGACCCTACCTCATCCAAGAGGTCCTGAGAAAAGGTGCGTACAAACTACAAACGTTGGAAGGAGAACCTATCGCAAGGACATGGAACACACAGCAACTTCGACGCTGTTACATGTAAGGTACGTTTACATTTTCTATGTAACCTACTGGTCCGCAGGCCATTTGTCAATAAATAAATGAACAATTCAATGCAATTTTGTTTATCCTTCTATTACAAATGCGTGTTCCACTTTGTGGTATCTGCAAAAACAGATTGGCAAAATCTTTATTCGCGATACCCACACAAAGTGGTGACCACACATAAATATTGTAATAGGCCAGCAAAGGCAAAACATCAATGTCTATCCGGCCGGATACGCACATATGATTTTTACAAAACTTACACAATTCCTAAACCCAAACGGGATAAAAACGGGAATTGACTACTACTCACACGACAAAGGTGTAGAGTATACTCGACTGCGCTCTACAGCCAACAGAGTCATTCATATACTTGCATATCACCTAAACATGCCAAATGCAAATAATGACTTAGTATTATTTACATGCGCCTGAAACATTGGCCCTAAATATATACTATTTCATCCGCGCTCACACAAAGACAGTAACTATTCTTTACATACAAACTTTGAGCCACGCGTACTTGCATATCACCTAGACATGCAAATGGAAAAATCGGACTTAGTGTTATTTACAAGGGCCTTAAACATTGGCCTTACAAAACATTAACTCATACATGTTCACGAACAAGTAGTAAAAACACTTGTACAAATTGAGCAAGAGGATAAACTTTATATTCCAAAATATTTTTACACAAGTTTTTCCTCCAACATTTACATCAAAAGAGAAAAACTAAAAAAGGGCACGCGGGTCAACCTAGTCTTCTTTTGTGCCACTGGTGCCCGCATCACCGCCAGCGTTTTCCTCCTCAGAACGTTCATACAATAGCCGCAAACGGTCCACGTAATCTTCTGCCTCCAAGCATTTTTCAATAGCGGAAAGGGACAAATCGTTGTATGCATTAACGGCTGTGACATACCGAGCTTCAGTATCTACGCCATGGAACCCAGATCTTTCATCAGTAAATTTACTCTGGAAAAAGGGGTTCACATGGGCAATGCACTGATTGTAGACAGCCTTGAACCCTGCCTCCCGCGCACGCTCTTTAAGCTCATTAACGGCAGCTGCGTTCTCAGGCGCATTAAGAATAGTTTCAACAATCTGCAAGAATACGAGTGACAAGGTCAACAAAGGTAAAACTTAGAAATGAGAAAGAAATCCGGTAGTTACATGCCCAATACCGTGATCACGCATCCAATCATGATCTGCCTTAAGATGATCGAGAGAAGTAGTCAAACTATCCCTAGCCTCCGCAGCCTCCCTTGCCCGCGCTTCAGTTTCAGTCGCGCGGGAAGAGACCTCAATAATGGTCACCCGGTTCTGCACCTCCAACTATCAACAACAAGTGCCGACAAATATAAGCAGAATATAATTATACTTAAAAAACAACTCAAGTACGATCACAGTTTATACCTTGAGGTCCTCAACAACTTTGTTCAATTTATTGCGGTCAGCATCCGCCTCTTCAAGAGCCTTGGCACCGCGTGCCTCCGCCTCCTTCGCCTATTTAACAGCCGCTTCAGCTGCGGCCTTTTCCTTCATTAAAGCAGCATTCACTGCTTTGAGATTAGTCAGCTCCTGACGAACACGGAAAAGTTTTTCATTTTCTCGAGCACAAGCTTCCCTCCAACCCTTGCGCTCATCAGAAAGCAATTTGGCAAGAGTACGAACCTATTTAAGGCCAGCAGTTACAGCCCAAGTTTCAGTCTGCTTTACCTTCTCAAAAGCACCCTACTCTCTTTCAAGCTGTTCCGCACCTTCCCGCGCAGCTTTCAACGTTGCCTCAGCCTCTGCCCGCAGGCGAACGTTTTCCTCCTCCTTGCAGCCCAGGACCTTGTAATCTTCTATAATTGCATTCGCAATTATAGAACTTCCAACAAGCATGGAAGAGAGCTGGTTTATCTGGTTCTCACGAGGCAAACCGCGGGCACGAAGAACCTCAAAAGGAGTGCCCAAACCGCTTAAGATATCCCTACAAGCTGAGGGATCATTCTAAATATCATCCACTTGCATAACAGCCCAAGGGGGATGATGATAATTCACACTCCGGCTTTCCGTGTAAGAACGGTAATAAAATTCCAATTCAGTCTCACCAGGCTGAATGAACGGTTCATCTCCAAAACCCGTACCCGCGGAGGTAGAACCAGAAACCTTCTCGGCAACAGGGGATTTTGGCTTCTCAGCATCAGGGGACTTCGGTTTATCACCCCCCTCAACATCAGTATCACGTGGCTCAATTAAATTGTCAGATGAATCCACCGTATCGACAATCGTTTGACCCGCGGCCTGTTTCCCAGTATCCTCCGCATGCGCAGATGGTTGAGTAACCATTTTAATAGAAGGGCTTCTTCTACCCTCCTTGTGGACTCCCGCGTCCACGGCTGCGTCTCGCGGGGGAGAAGAAGGAGCGTAGAAAAAGGGAAAAGTTTCCTCATGCGCTTCTACAACAAAGCAAAGAACATCTATAAGTTACAAGCTAAAATGGCAAACACTTGTACACACATTTCAACTTACCAGTTGTGACCGCAGGTGTTAATTTCGAGATCGCAACCCCCCGGGTCCTTCTCACCTTCAGACCTTTATGCCCACCGGCAGCAGAGGCATCTCCCTTCCTCTTCTTATCATCAACTGGTTTTGAACCCGTAGCCACACCACCACCTGGAACACCCAAACCCTCAAGGGTGTCAGACACTACCACGTAATCGTTGTAGCTGCGTAAACTAGTACGAGAGATACCTGCCACCTCCGGCACCAAAGGAGGAACAACAATCGGTTCTTGCGGCTTCTTTGGCTTGGGAAACCGTTTATCACCATGCTTCGCCACCTGCTGTTTAAGAACACCCGTTGCATTAGGGTCTCCCAAGGCCCCTAGATCTCCTGCGTTTAATTCATCATAAAACACTCAGCAGAGATAAATGGATTACAAAACATTTAAAAGAAGAATGCACTATTATACCTTTGCCTTGCGGCAACTCCGCCTGCAGATCTTCCCGTTCAGGCAACCGAAAATTATCACGGATGGTGTGGTTAAACCCTTCCTCTCCATCGTCACAAGCTAATACCACAACCATGCCCTTGAAATCCGGGCAAAACATTCTCCAAAGTGGAGCATCCTCTGATAGCCCATTTACAAAAACTCATAGAAAAACAAGGAAGCAAGAAACCGCACAGGGAAAAAGGATACTTACCACCACTTTTCTCCCGCAACACAGGTCTTGTCTTCCTGCTCATCCTCCCTAACATCATCCGCAACACCCACAACTGCGTATTATCCAGCTTCACCCAACCAATGATCTGCAGGTCTAAGAACCAGTCCACCGTATCTGTTCTGGGGAGACTGATATTCTCCGTTATAATCGTGTCTGTTACATTCCTAAACTGCAACCTTGCAGTGATAGCAGCAGCTTTAATGTAGAAGAACTTTGTCTTCCACTTCGTTAGGCCCTTTGGAGGAACCATCACCTTAGGGCTACCGTCCCGTTGACAGAAAGAGAAGAAGCCCATCGACACAATCATCTGATAAAATCGCCGGAAATCTCCGACGGTGGGTTCTATGCCAAGAGCACGAAACGTGTACTCAAAGTTTCGAACCTGAATCATCCCAAAGGGACTCAGTTGAGAAATGTGGAGTTTGTACCACTCCAAAACGTCAGCCACAAACACAGTTGACGGCAACCGGAGATTACAGACTCAGAAAATATCAGCAAACATCGTCACATACCCCGCCGGAGCATCGCCGGTGGTGTCATCCTCTTGTGGATAGATGGCCCCATACTCCGGTGGCATCTGAATATCCCTCATCATCACATCAAACGACGCTTTCGACGACCTCAAAACTGGTAAAATCTCTCCAGTAGCACTACCCTCAGCCTTCTCCTCCGCCACCACTGGCGACGAGTATTCAGGGTTTTCACCCGTAGTAGAATGTGGATTGGACGGTTCAGCCATTAGCCATTATGAAGCAGAAGAAAGGAAGTGTAAGATAAGTTCTAAAAGTTCGAAGAAACCTCACCGAAAAATCAAATGGTTGATCGAAGAAGACGAAGGTTTTCACTTTCTCAAAACCGAAATTTTTTTTGAAATTTCGAAAAAGTGAGGGGATATCCCAAACGGTTTCCCCTTTTATACTCATCGCAATTAATGCATCACAGTAACCAAAACGTCGTACAAAAAAGCAACAAGTTATGCATCGCCACGTGTACAGCGACAGTTCCGCTGACAGTTACCACGCGCGCGTGGCCGCCCACGCGCCTGACATTACTAGACTTTTACACTTCCGCTACAGTGCAGTGATTGCCTTGGGCAGTGCAAACGTCCTTTCATTTCAGCACATGCCAGATAAATCCCACCAACTTCTACCAACTTACACGTGCGGTCTACCACGTGTACAACAAACAAAAAGGCGACGGCAACATTCAAATAAGCGGCATGCGATTTTTCTGGCATTCCGCACCATAACCCATACCGCATGTCGTTTTTTACATCCCCTCAAAAAATAGAAAAAATATATTTACACTATGTAAAGGGGAATAACCAATATCCTCATATACCCACGAGCACACGTGGAATATGCGGAGAGCACACACATGAGCCCGCACAGGTGTGTCAGATACTCAGAACCAACGTTGTTCTTTGGACCGCGAAAACCGCTTCTTAGGAGCAGCAAAAACCGCATTACCTTAAAGTTCTTCAAGCTTCAAATCCCTCGTGTCCGGTTCACAACCACAGAGGGGACGCAAACAGATTCTCGATAGGGAAAAGGATAAGTATGCTGAGCTACCGCACATCAGCAACACTGACTCCTGATCCTTCAAGAACTACATCCAAGCATAACAGTCTTTTAAAGCGAGTCTTCTGTTACAAACCGCAGACACTCATAAGTCACAGCGGCGAAACGTAACTACGCGAACGGTAGCTACGGAAGAGCCACGACTAAGTCATCAAACGGATGAGTGAAGCTACTTCCAGAAAAACTACTTTCCAACTAAGCGTGAAGGAAAGTGGCTATAAAACGAATGCGGACGAGTTTCACCTAGATTCCTAACCATCCAAGGTGATCTCCTTGAGCAACGAGCCAAACAACAGTGGTAACAAGTCTGCTTATGACTTTGTTTGCCCACCTATGAACCACATAGAATAAACAATGGTGGGCACTAACATGCCTATGACCTTGTTTATTTGCCCATAGCTCATGTGAACGATTCACCTTGTTCGACCAAACATGGCCAACGATATGCGGCAACGAGGTAACCACAAAGGACGTGCGGTTACTTGAGAGCTAAACTGAAAGAAAACGAACACCCCACACAATAGGGATCGTCGTTCCATGTCCAGTCGATAAACATAAAGCGATAGCAAGGCACTTACAGCATTGCATCCGCAACCGCAGAGGTTACAACTAGAGTTGCGGACACTGACATCTTTAGTCACTGTCTCAAAGGTTGGTTCGTCACAACAACAGGTGGCTACCAACCCTGATGACATCAGAAAAAGATAGACCGTATTACCGGATCAAAATCCTCGGCTGAGAATTCCGTATCAGACGGAACATACTCACCGGTACGGAAGAGACGTCACACGACTCTACCAGACCCCCCGCTTGATTTACTTAAAGCAGGAGCCATCGATCTGGCCTAGAATCTTCTCCAACTTCCAAAGTACCCAATCTACCTCATAGTCCAGTATTCCTCCCACATGCATCTTTCATGAGTAAACAACACTAGACTGGGGGGACTTGAAGGGGTACGGTCCCAAATCTCGCACCAGCATGGCCGCGAGTGACCATTACCCTTATCAAAAACCCCCACCAGCAATAACTTATTTGTTTCCGTGCGGGCACGCACAAACACAGCGGTCGAATCCAATCGGTCAAGGGATGAGAAGATTTTCCTTGTGTATGAAAATGGGTGTTACACATAGCGATGCGGCTTGGCACCGCGTCCTATGAACATTTTCGTCACGACAAGGGATCTGGACAACAGCAACAGTCACTACAAGTGGCGATGCGGCCTAGCACCGCATCCCACACATGTCTTGGCCAAAGCAAGGATGCGGAAACAATAGCGGTTACCGCGAGCAGCGATGTGGCGCGGCACGGCAACCTGCCCATAAGGCAAGTGGGACTGACACTACAGAGCAAGTGGCACGACAGTTGCCTGTCAGCCCACACGTAAGCAACAGACTGACACCGCAGTGAGACGTGGCATCAGCAGTTGGACGTGGCATCACCTTCATAACTGACAAGCCTGACACACCTGCAAAGGGGCTGCGCGTTGTCAGTCTAGCCACTCAATTACCCTCCTTCACTCCTCGGCTATAAATACCCATCCCAGACCAGGTTAGAGGTATCGCTTATCAACTCTCTCACTACTACTACTATCACACACTTTGCTTCCCAAGCAAATTACTGATTCTCACCCCGGAGATTGGTAATAAGGAGCACCCCCCCACCCCATCCTCCTTATTACGAGTCACGGTGTGTTCCCCTTGTGCAGGAGACAGATCAGCTGACGATCCAGCCACCGATTCTCGAAAAGAAGGGATTAACCCTACTTGACGAGACCAGTGATTTAACCCCTCCCGGTTAACCACTGTTTCATCATAATCAGTTTTGTCAGACGTTGCAAAGTTGACTTTTTATGCATATTTAGTTATTTATACACCTCATTAAACACATGCAAACTTACTTGATGTTAACTTGAGGTGCTAATTCAGATTGTGCTTGTAATCATGGAAAAGAAGAGGAAATTGGTTCACTCAAGAAATTGTGAAGAGATTATTCTTTTATGAAAGGGCTAGACATCAAAGCTTTTTCTCATGCTGACATATACCTGCACATTTTAATATGTTGGAACAATTTAATCTATCCGGTGACACAGATAATTTGATATATAAACATACAAATTTGCGGGAAATATATCTAGCAACACAAAGTTCTTGCCAATTTTGAAACTAAAAGGTCTCAGATTTACTTGTAATGTCATAAAACATTAATCTTTTGAATGGAATTTTCATTTTCTTGGATTCTTTTGGTTTTCTGTCTTTTTAAAGAAACTGAAAAGTTTTCCAATTGAGCATGTTGTCAAAGTTTGAATCTAATGAGTCATATTTTGACTTCAAATGTCAAATATAAGTTTTTTTATGAGATTCGTAATTGTTTTCATGTTCTTCCAGGTTACATGTTGATTATTAAATAATATAATTTTGATAAAGACCAATTCTTGTTGCCTATTGAACCAGAGCAACAATTGCTATCTTTGCTAGAATTATAGTTGTACAATTTTTATGGAGGGTAATAGTCTTTATTCAGGTAAATATATGAAGTAGTTGCTTCACTTTAGGCGATGGGGTGTGGCGTCGGCAAGTAGCTCGGGGAGCTGAGGTAGAGGCTTTCCTCGATCGGTGCCCGCCCCTCCCGACCGAAAAATTGGGACCATCGGTGAATAACTCCCGTCCGCCCCGAACACTTTTCTCCTGGATCTTCGATGGTTATTGGTTGAAAAGGAAGGGGAAGAGATAAACCACCCCCTTGATGGGGAAGATGATGAGGTGGAGATAAGGTGTTGAGGTGGCGCCTATGTGACCATTGGAGAAGGAGGAACCACACCCCATGGTCTTATCGTTAACAAAGATTGAAAAGTAAAAGTGATGTTCAATAAAACAAAAAAAAAAAAGACAAAACAAAGACTGAAAAGTCATGCTTTTACAGAGAAGGTACTGAGAAAAATGTGTAGGTGGGGACATACAAAAAAGACAAAACAAAGACTAAAAAGTCATGCTTTCAAGTGATTTTTGATTTCGCATTTAAAATCATTTTAGGATTTGATAGAGGACACTCCTTTATCAAGACATTGTTCTCTAAATTTATCATACACACAAGTAAAGTCACGATCCATGTTCTGATTGAGTGTTTAAAATTTATCTCTTGTGTTGTGTTTGATCTATGAAAATATATGAATGTGCTTTCCTTCTTTTGTCTCACGATGAAGAAACACGGCATCACCGCCGGGATGATTGGACCGCTTTCTATTAGGGGGGTGAAAAATCACACCTTTTTCTTCCTCTTGAACCTAGATCTGCAAATAGAGAAGAGAAGAAAGTGGAGCTGTAGAGATGACCGGTAGGGGAGAGAATCCCCTGTTTCCAGTAACAAAAGTGTGGCGGTTCCATATCCTCTCCCAAATAATGAGGTGAACACCTCTTTATTTAGGAGATATGGGGCTGTAACACCCCGTGTTCCGGAAGTCAAAGTCAATGACCGATCGCGCGACTTGACTTGTAGTGAATTTGTTTTATGTGTTTATTTTAGTTGTATTATGTGGAGTAATTATCAATAATCGAAGTAATCGACGTACGTTATTCGCTATTTAATCGACTTACGACTGTGAACTATAGGAAGTAACAATGCGATAAAGTTAACTAAACCATAATCAAACTATACTAATCAAATCGACATCGAACCGTAATACGAATCGCAACTCGAAATATGCGTTCTGGATATTGTTTTACGTGTGTGTGCTATTTATGTGTTACTTGTGCGTGTTTATGTGTATGGTATGTGGTGACCAATCGAAACGCAATCGCAACTCAATCGAATCGCAAACTACTCGAATACGCGAAACGCCAGTAAATTATAGAGATTGTATGTTAGATATAGTAGTTGGGATTAAAAGTAATTTTATAAGCAACTCCATCGCATCGCTCGCTTGAATCGCATCGCAACGGATTACACGCGAATCGAAACGTCAAAACTTATCGCGCCGAGCACTCGAACCAGGTGCCAGCCGACCGAACTGCCACCCGACCGGATTGCTACCCGGTTGAGGTGCCATCCGGCCGGGCAGCCACCCGGGCGAGGTGCCATCCGGCCGACCAGCCCTTTCCACTTTGGGTAATCCTATAAATACCCCATGTCACCATCAAACTTACTACTTTTGGCAACTCTCCTCCGACCAGCTCACCTTGCTCATCTTTTCTTCGATTTCTCGCAATTCCGGTAAGATCTCGTCCTAAATCTTGTACTTTCTTGATCTACACGCACTCCTACACCTTTCTATCTTTTAAATCTTAACTTTTAACCGTGAAATCGCTAGATTTGAGGTGTTCTAGGATGATGTCATCATGTGTTCTTGAGAACTTCATGTTTTGGCCTCAATCCACCAAGAACAACTTGAATCTGAAGGATTTCCACATAAATAAACAAGGATCTTGCATAGATCTAAACATATTCGCGGTGAAAGGGATTGAAAGATGATTTTTCTAACTTTCTTTCAACTCTTTTACACTCAAGACACTCAAACCCGATGGAATCGGAGCTAATGCTGATCGTCCACTCATTCTTAGTGATGTATCAGTGCTAGATCCAAGTTCTATCCGAAAGATAGTGATTTCGGGTTTGGACATGAACAACCGTCACGGACCGTGCACTGACTGATCAGGGTGATTCCTGTTCGGTCAGGACTTCAGGGACGAGATGGGGTTCCCATTGTTTAAACCAGCTATCACAACGTCTCGTCAAGTTCAACACTTCAAACAAAATCAAGTAACAACACGGTCAGATCATTGGGACGAATTGCCGTCCGATCGGACTGCTGTTCGACCGGGTTGCCGCTCGAGCGACCCACTGAATGATCAGGTTGTATCTTGATTCAAACCTTAAACAATTTTCAACATGTTCAATAACAGGGTTGCTACCCTCTCGGATGGACATCCGACCGAGTGACCATCCTACTGTGAACTTGTTCTCACTGAGAAGCCTTGCTATTCGAGTCGCCGTCCGACCGAACGACTGTTCGACCGACCGACCGACCTGAAAAGTAGAGATCCTTCTCTATTTTCAAAATACTACAACGAAAACTTCAAAAGTCAAGCCATCATACACAAACACATCTATGCCAACAATGTCAACCGACCGAGTGGCCGTCCGAACGGACAACCATCCGGACGGACTGACATCCGAGCGAATGACCGACCGGCCGGATTGCCATCCGACCGGGTCACCGTTCTGCACTTGGTAACTCTTCTCGTTATACGCGCCGCTTATCTTTTACGCTATCGTTAACTGTTTAGGCTAATCTTACTCTACGCGTTCCCTTCAATCCATCAACGCAGTGAGTATACTCGAACCCTTTTTGCTTTATGCACTTTTGGGTGTTACATACGCTACGAATATTCAAATCACATCGAACACACTACTCAATACTATTTAAAACGCTAACCGTTATTGCATGTATTGCGTGGCTAAATGAATGCTTGTTTGTTATGTTTACACATGGAATGTTGTCCACCTGCCTTAGCAACGATAGTACTATAGTTTGGACTCAACACCCGTTCGCGGGGGTTGTTAAGGACTATTATTTTCATGGATCACAGTGGTGATTATGTATTACGAACTGTCCCGGATAGTCAACCCGCAGTCATTGGTGTCGATAGACCCATGTCGATAACTAACGTGCCTCATTCCACGATGCGTACGTGCTGGTTATGCGTAAACGAATTTCGAACTTACTATATCTATTAAACTTGTATGCTCACCTTTACACTATATGTATTGACTTTTACTTTAACATATGTGACAGGTGCTTAAGCTGTTTGTAAGCTTAGGCCGCTATGAAATCGAGGCTAGGAAAGACCTAGAGCACCTTGTTTGCTATGTGATGAAATCGAAAGCTAGGGAAAAAGGGGCTCTAGAAACAATTAAACATTTATTCTATTTTGTAAATCTGAGTTGTCGGAACAGAATTACTTGACTAGATTTTGTCTATAATAATTAAGTTACTTTTTATGTCATGGTATGGGACGTGATGCTTAAAATGATTGGTAATTATAATTGTTATGGAAACTTCTGGACAATCTGTTTCGCTCAGTGCCACGCCCCGATGATTCCGCCATCGGTTGGGGTGTGACAGGGGCTCCCCTAACCTCAATGGGCCAGGCCCAGCTAGGGGTTATCTCTACAAGTCCCCAGCCCAAAGTAGTGTAAACTACATCGCGTTGGGCCTCGCGGTTGGGTTAGTAAGCAACAATAATAAATAACTAAAATAAAAGCGATAAGTAACGGATATGTCCGGTCGTTCGGGTTGGGTCTAATACCATACCCCATCAAGTCCCTCAGTCTAGTGCTGCTCCCGCGTGCAAGCGTGGGAGGAGTACTAGACTGGTTAGGAGTGCTCGGAAGTAAAGATTGAGTTTTAGGCTTACCTGTCGCCCGGGTGCGAGAAAGTTGATGGTCGTGCTTGTTGCGTCTGTCTTTAGCTGTGAGTAGAGTTAATGGAGCAGTGAATATCCCATGATTGTTTATCGTGGGAATTGGTTGGGCAAGCCTGGCACACGCTGATTAGTTGCAGTCAGTTGCCATTTGTACTGGCGCATTACCATGAGCTTGTCAAGGTTGCGCGTACGTGGTTAGGTCTCGTGTATGAGTCTTGGAACATGCTGAGTTCTGGCGGTTGAGTGTGGTTAGGGCCCAACGTGCGTATGACTTATGCAGCATTTGGGGCAATACCCCTTCAGGTCCCCCCAGTCCAGTGTTGCTCCCATGCGCAGATGGCAAGTGGGTGGAATTCTGGACTAGATGAGTGTCTTCCCTTCGGATGATTTTCGAGTGTGGCACAGCTTTAGTGGCGCGCACACAGTCGTGTGGGTTACTATAAAATATTCACCCTTTGTTGTGACTTCTGTTGGTTAGCGCATGGTGCGCATGTCTTAGGCCATGAAGCATACGTATATATAGTGTTTGAATCTTTGTAAACTGTTGTCTACAATATTTGCACGTGTTAATCTACTTTGTGCAGGTTATCGCGAATAAGAATTGGCGTAAAGTCGATTCAGGATAATGAAGTGGAAGCCCGAGCCTGCGCTGATCCTCCAGTGTGCCACAACAGCAATGTGGTGTGAAGCAAGGAGATGTGGCTTGTCTTGAAGATTGTAGGTGTAAGCGAGACTTTGTTTTAGCCAATGTGTTTTTGCGTATACCCAAATTGGTGCATGCATTTGTAGTACAGTTTACGTTTTGTAAGTGTGTCCGTATGTGACTAAGCATGCGCGTGGGGGCGGCTTACTCGCTCGTATGTAAAGCAGCAGGGTCGCATGGAGATTAGCGTGCTTGCATGTGTAGCAGCAGGCTCGCCTGGAGACTGGCGTGCTCATATCTAAAGGAGCATGCGCGAATGGCGACTTACGTGCTCATAAGTAAAGGAGCATGCGCGTATGGCGACTTACGTGCTCCTAGGTGGAGCAGCAGGCTCGCATGGAGGCTGAGATGGTCGTATGTAGAGCAGCAGACTCGTATGGAGACCGGCGTGCTCGTATGTAAAGAAGTATGCGCGTATGGCGACTTACGTGCTCGTAGGTGGAGCAGCAGGCTCGCATGGAGGCTGAGATGCTCGTATGTAGAGCAGTAGACTCGTATAGATACTGAGATGCTCGTATGTAGAGCAACAGACTCGTATGGAGACCGGCGTGCTCGTATGTAAAGGAGCATGCGTGTATGGCGACTTACGTGCTCGTAGGTGGAGCAACAGGCTCGCATGGAGGCTGAGATGCTCGTATGTAGAGCAGTAGACTCGTATGGAGATTGAGATGCTCGTTTGTAGAGCAACAGACTCGTATGGAGACTGGCGTGCTCGTATGTAAAGAATCATGCGCGTATGGCGACTTACGTGCTCGTAGGTGGAGCAGCAGGCTCGCATGGAGGCTGAGATGCTCGTATGTAGAGCAGCAGACTCGTATGGAGACCGGCGTGCTCGTATGTAAAGGAGCATGCGTGTATGGCGGCCTACGTGCTCGTAGGTGGAGCAGCAGACTCGCATGGAGGCTGAGATGCTCGTATGTAGAGTAGCAGACACGTATGGAGACCGATGTGCTCGTATGTAAAGGCGCTTTGTAGGCTTTCATCGGCATGCGTGAGGATTACTCGTTACGTTTTACCGATTGAATATATTGTCAGTCCTGCAAATAAGTTGACAAGGTAAGTCGTAATAACGAGTCTGATATATAGAAAACATTGTACCGAAACGTTGTCCTGAGGAGGTGCTCGTTATATACACCCATTCTCCGTAATATGTGAGAAATTTTGACCTTCAACGGTTACGTTACACGATGTCGGTTCCTCAGTTCATTATTACCAAATAATGTTAGTACATTGAAATCATGAGAAAATACAAAACAATTTTTATAAGCGGAACGCTCGTTTTTATCCCGAAAGTCAATGTTCACTATTGCATGAATCATCTTTGTTCGCCTTAGCCACGTTGTGCGTGCTTATAAGGGCGTTAATAAATGCATTGCTTAATTTCTTATTTATACAAAGAGTTAGGCAAGTGGCCTTTTACGTATGAATTAAAAATGATTTAATTGTTTCATGTGTTAACCTGTTTAAAAAGAGGGGTTGTTTCAAAAACTCACCATGTTTATGAGGGTGGTTTTTGTAAATAGTGTGTCAGTTCATAAAATTCAGGAGGACGACTTTTGTAAGATATTGCAAGTCGTCGTGAAAGTTCAAAAACAGACTTGTGAACTCAAAAATGAGTTCAGGCATGCCTTTTAATCCTTGGTAATAAAGACCAGAGCTTTCTTAGCTTCTTTTACCGTTTTACGATCAAACATTTGGCGCAAGGTTTACAATTATATGATAAAGCATTATGGTGGGCAGAGCATGCCTGCGCAACAGAGATGACCCGCACGGCGGAGTATGCTCGCACAACGGAGATTACTCGCGACTGTGGAGCATGCTCGCGAAGCAAAGATGACCCACGTGGCGGAGTATGCTGTTCGCGCCACGGAGACTACTCGCGACTGTGGAGTATGCTGCTCGCGTAGCAAAGAGTACCCACGCGGTGGAGTATGCTCGCGCCATGGAGGTGACCTGCGCGGCGGAGTATGCTCACGCTACGGAGGTGACCTGCGCGGCAGAGTATGCTCGCGCCGCGGAGATTACTCGCGGCTGTGGAGTATGCTGCTCGCGTAGCAAAGAGTACCCGCGCGGCGGAGTATGCTCGCGCCACGGAGGTGACCCGCGCGACAGAGTATGCTCGTGCCGCGGAGATTACTCGCGGCTGTGGAGCTGGTCCAAAGGAGGCGAACATTGTCCGCACGGCGTAGCTGGTCTGGCAAGGGCGGAACACATTTGTGTTTTGAAGGATTGTACAAAACGACAATATCCTTTTTAATGAAAATGATAGCTTTATTTAACAAAATTGTAAGTGGGTTTTTATCCAACAAAATTGTAAAACGCATTTTTGATGACAGGTGTCTCGAAAATGTGGTAATTATATTCTGGTGAGAATGCCACGAATTTCCAAAAGCTTTTAATTGCAGTTGGCATGCAAGGTTCAGTGCATGCTTTACTTCACTTGTTTGATGCAAAATGAGACATTTAAACTTTAAAGCTCTCGCTCAGAACTCTTACGTGATGTTAATGGTCCGAAATTTATAACAAATTTGCTGATAAAAAATATAAGCGTTAATGTTGTGTTTAGAAAACATGGCGGAACCGTGCGCATGCACAATGTGCGCGGAGCTTTACCGAAGGATGCAGAGTTGCACGCAGGGAGTTGGATCTTCCCGGGGTGCGCGAGACTCCAACAAGCAGGTGCCTCTAGTGCGCGGGTGACAGAGAATGTGTCTTACATGCGCAGGTGCACGAAAATGTAAGTTGTAAATTTTTTTTTTTTTTTTTTTTTTTTTTGAAGTGGCGCAGGGTGTGTTTGGATACTCAATTCTATGTTCTACACTAGATCTTTGCATCCACCAGTGTATGAGCATTTCCAAGTACAGATATTTATGTATCTTATAAATAGTAAAATAGACATATATCAGAGATGAAGGCAAAGGTTATACCTTTGCAAAGCTTATTTGCGCTGCATGTTAGAGATTAACGATTACGATTTTCTGTGCGCCTCAATCATCAGATGACATGAAGGTTGGCGGTGCGTTGTAATGCTTCCTAGCCGAATCGGTGTCTTCGATACCCGCGACGGCTGCTGATAATGCTCTGATGTGGATGCGCGAGCGTCACCATGAGCATGGTTTAAAAAAACGGCCGAGGCGGTCGTACTGAGGCGCGCCTCAGTTCGAAACGGAGGAAAAACGCATATGAGGCGGCACCTCAGGTTCAGTTATACGGACGCCTCAGTTGAGTGAGGCGTAAGTTTCAGATCTGAGGCGGTACGAAAATGGTGAGGCGTAAGTATATTTTTTTAGGCGCTTCTGGTAAGCTTCCGGCCAAAAAACGACTTTCCGGTGACTATTCCGGCCGGATTCCTGCCCAGTTTCAGCCTTTCAGGCGAACTTTTGCAAACTAGTGCTATTTTTCGTCTGGACAGTGGTTGTGAATGGATCATCGGAGAGCAGAAATTTGATGAAGATGAGAAGAAAAATAATGAAAACAATCTGATTTACAGAAAGGAGGAGTATGTGTTTTGAAGAGAAGAGCATATTGCTTAAAAACTAAGCTTAACAGTGTTTTGTTGCAGAAAAAGCTACCCTTTTGCATAAAGGGACTGTGCACAACAGTGATACCAAATACAAACAAAATTCATTTTTATTTCAAAATATTTTAAACTATTATAGCAGGTACACGACGTCTGTATATGATAGATTTTCTTTTACAAAGATTATCTTAAAAAGTTTAAATATTTTTTGAAACTAGCTACATAATTTTAATTTTAATATCTAATTATATTAGTTCTATAGATGTATCTAGAGAGTAATATTTATTTTATACACCTACAAGATATATTCATCATCTTTTTCAATACATAATACATTTTATTTTTTTTCATTAATGTGCGTTTTTTTTCTCGGGCCCTCGCTTTTTTTGCGCCTTGCGCCTAGGCCCCAGGCGAGGCTGCTTTTTATTGATTCTTGCTATGGCTGCATCTTTCAATTCGTTTTTATTGTTCAAGATACTTGCTTTCAGTTGATCTTGTTATGACTTATGACTTATGGCTGTAGCTTGATAATAATGTTTGTTATGCTATTTGAGTTAATTAGAAACTATTTGTGTTTTTTTTATGTTAAGTATTTGATGGAATTTGAATCTTTTTTTATGTTTTTAACCGCTGATTTGATGAGAAAAGTCATTTTTTGATGTTAAGTATTTATTATTTTATGATATATATAATTTTAATATTTATTTATTAATACCGCCTCAGCCTTACGCCTCGTTCCGCCTCAATACTTACGCCTCGCGAGGCGAAGAGAAAACGCCTCGATACTCGTTTCTGTTTTTTTAAACCTTGACCATGAGATATCTGCATGCGCGTGGTGGTGGACGGTCATGCCATATGTGCACAGTGGCGGAGGCCGTTCAACTTTGATGATGCGCGGTTGTCAGCATGAGATGTCTGAATGCGTGTGGTGCAGAGGTACGTCCCGACGTGCATGGTGGTTGTTGATGCGCGACGTTACATACAGGTGATTGTAGGCCAGAAGGTTATCCACCATTAATGGAGGATGGTTGGAGCGTATCTAAAATTTGCATGCCGACAAATGGTGGGTGTGAAGATGTACCATTGTGAACACATAGTACACTTTTCCTGCACATGTCAGGATGTGTTCCCTTCACCCAATTTTATGTGCAATAGGGTAATACCTTGTGCAGTGTTAATTGTAATTTTTCCCACTGCAAATTACTTTTTAAAAGCCTAGTGCACATTTTGTTTAGAAATGTTTACAACTGTCACACACCTCTTTTTTTTATAAAAAAATGGATTTAATGTTCATCCATATGATACGTGATGTATCTCAAGCTTTTCAAATTTTTTATTCAACAAAAACATCTTTGAGAATAATGCCTAAGTCCAAATCTTGAGTTTTTTGACAGAATATTATGTGTAAAATTACAATGAGCAGACTGTTATCAAATATTTTAAAGTTTACATGAACACATCTGTGGGGTTTCTCGATTTGAAGATCGAGAGTGTAATTTTAAGCATACAGATCTGAAGAGCAGAGGAGAGAACCAGATGATGTGATCAACAGATGTATAACACATACGGTGGGCGCCAATGAAGAAACACGGCATCACCGCCAGGATGATTGGACCGCTTTCTCTGAGGGGGGGGGGGGGGTGAAGAATCACACCTTGTTCTTCCTCTTGAACCTAGATCTGCAACAGAGAAGAGAAGAATGTAGAGCTGTAGAGATGACCGGTAGGGGAAAGAATCCCCTATTTCCAGTAACAAAAGTGGCAGCTCCATATCCTCTGCCCTAATAATGAGGTGAACACCTCTTTATATAGGAGATATGGGCCTCCCCTAACCTCAATGAGTCAGGCCCAGTTAGGGGTTATCTCTACAAGTCCCCAGCCCAAAGTAGTGTAAACTAAATCGTGTTGGGCCTCGCGGTTGGGTTAGTAAGCAACAATAATAAATAACTAAAATAAATCGATAAAGGATATGTCCAGTCGTTCGGGTTGGGTCTAATACCATACCCCATCACACGGAAACAATAAAAAATGGTAATTATGATCATTCATACCTTTCATTTGGTGCATGAAATAGAATGTACAATTAATGATTCACTCCTTACGCCATTGCTCAGTTACAAATATCAGTTTATTGGTAGATTCTAGTAAAACAACAATAATAGTTATAATAATAAACTTCAATTTACAACCATGTGGTTAAACCCCAAAATCAATATAAACACCCCTGAAGTACTTATTGCCAGCTACAATCTCAACGTTTAAAATGTCACACTCGCTAGAAGGGAAAGCGTGAGGTGTGATTATGATAGGTTTTCATAGTGCATTTGATAGTGTAAATATCTACATGATTAAAAATAAACAACGATGCCATTGTAATATAGTACTCGAAATGTTAATACAAAACCATAGTATTTCTGTTCACATAGACGACCATAAGGGCATAATTATTTGTGCCAAAATAAAATCTTAAAGTAACAATAAGAGTGAGAATACATACATATACAAAATCATAAAGTAACAATAACAATGAGAGAATACATACATACACTACAAGAAAATAGACCTGTGGGGACAAATTTTTTTAAGCCTATAAGGAGGACATGTCCCTACAGGTCTCAACAGCTTATGGGGACGACATATTGTCTTCACAAGCTGCGTCTCTACTAGGCCCTCCCAATAGGTCATCTCTAAAGGTGTTGTCCCTATAGAGCTATTTTAAAAAAATACTATTTTAAGTCTGTAGGGACGTCCCTATAGATTTAAAATATTTATTTTTTATTTTTTGTTATATGTTTATTGGGACATGTCGTCCCTAAAGACTTGAAATAGAAAAAAAGAAATAAAATCTGGAAATCATGTCGTCCCTATAGGTGTACGTTTAAAAAAATTGAAAAAAAAAACATTTTTACCTATAGAGACGACATGTTGTCCCTACAGGTATATAAAAAATAAAAAAATTAACCAGGTTTTTAAACCAAAAAATAACACAAATCAAATAAATTTAAACTTGTTAAAACATGTTAAACGAAACTACACAAATATCATAGCAACAATACTAACAAACTATAATTAAATGCTATCTTTTAGTTGTTTAAAATGGGTTCGGGTCCAATTCTTAGTTAAATGGGTCAAAACTACTTCCTAAGCAAATTCTATCTCAGGACACAACAAGCAAAAGAAGAAAGATAAGATCTTACGGTAACTAGTGTTACAAGGGGACTTTCATTCTTTTAAATCGAATTACAAAATTTTTCAAACACGTTAAAGAAATGCATGAGCTCTTTCATTAATATTGTAATACATCTATGAGCAATATACCTGTAGAAAAATGTAGAAGATGACACCGAGAGCACAATGCCAGTTGTTATAGCCTCATCAATCCTTCTGACGATCGATCACCTGCAATCTTTATAAGCCAATAATCAGTAACCACACATATTAAAACTGAATACAGCATATGGTAATTTCAATATGCATGTAGGGCTGTAAACGAACCGAACGTTCAGCGAACAGTTCGTGAACCGTTCGGCGGGAAGTTCGTTTATGTTCGTTCGTTTAGTAAACGAACGAACATGAACAAGAAATTTCGTTCGATTAGTTAAATGAACGAACATGAACAGAGGTTTCGTTCGTTCGATTGTGTTCGTGAACGTTCGGTAAGGTGTTCGTGAACGTGTTCGTGAACATTCGTTGATTTGCGTTCGTTTATGTTCATATATTTGTGTTTTAATTGAAGATCTTTGTACTTTCTTATATTTTATTTATACTTTTTATATTATTAAACTTTTATTTATTTTATTACCCTAACAATGAAACTAAGAAACCCACTTTCACCTTGTTTATGCATGATTTCCCTTTTATTTCTCATTATTTACATTGGCGAATACGATCGACCTCAGTTCCACAATAAGGGATTAAAGTTCGAGTGCTAATCTCTGGTCCATCTATCTTTATCCTTCGCCGCGTTCGCCAAATTTATTTGTGTTCGTTTATGTTCGTGAACCGTTCGCGAACACACTCATTTCCTTAATGAACGAACACGAACATAAAATCTCGTTCGGTAAGTGTTCATGAACCGTTCGTGAACACATTTATTTCCTTAACGAACGAACATGAACAAGGGCTTGTTCGTGTTCGTTCGGTTCGTTTACAGCCCTATATGCATGTGTTCTATCAAGCCTTTCTTCCTTGACCAACTATTACATTGATGCGACAACAATATACCAATGTATTTACAACAGCAAAAACACAGAGGATTGCTAGTTGCTACTGATGATCTTGGTTTTAAATTGCGTGATGCGCTCCGATGCGTTTAGTCCAAAAATCTGATGCGTGATGCGCGATGCGAGCGCATCACGTATGTGATGCGTTCTTTATAAAAAAATAGTTAAAAATTATTTGTACATAAAAACTTATAAAAACATACTTAAAGTAAAACAACTGACGTAATTAGAAGGTAAGAGTTGTGTTTTTTGGTTCAAATCAAGCATACTAAGATGTTAATTATGGAAAAAACCGAACACAGTTCATAAAATCTGGAAAAAAGCATAAGAAACAATGTTGCGTGCATCAGAGCGCATTAGCGCATCGGGCGCATCATGCAAAATGCGCGCAATATTCTCGCATCACGTAAACGCATCGCATCAGCTATTGCGATGCGCTCTCATTAGCGCATCGGGCGCATCACGCATTATGCGCGCATTTTAAAACCAAGCTGATGATCAATATATAAAAAAAAAAAAAAAAAACATGAGCATCAAAATAGCTTCTCACCATATCAAATCTGGAGCGAAATAGGAACTCCAGAATCCGAGTGCCAATAGCTCCATTAGTTGGGAGTTCGAAGGCTATGAAAGCAAGAGTAGACAGAACACCCTATGACAGAACATAGATAAATAGTTGGTCAATAAAAACAAGGTGTGTCATTTCTACAGAACATGTGTGAAGCAATCTTACCTGAAATAAACCCATACCAAAGACAAATTCAGCAAGAGCCTTCAAATGTGCAAGCGAAAGCTCTAAGACCATCTTAAATAGCTGCAAAGATAATAAAAAGTTGCACAAGTGAAGGATGAATCTACCTAAATTAATTAACAAAAAGTTTAGGTACCGACTTTATACAAACAAAATGAAGTAGAAACTGAAACATGGCAGCAGTGAGATTTAATCTTGTTAGTGTGTATATCCAGGGAAGAGGCAATAACTTTGTCGTTTTATTTAGTTAATAAATATGTTATTATTCATCAACTAGAAATATATAAAATCATGATCACATATATCTGATAATGTCATAATACCTCGAGTCTCCTAGTAAGTTCCTTGGTATGCAAAACGTTAGCGAGCTTCGAGATTGCATATGCACGTGTTGCATCGTACTCACTGCATATATACACAACAACAGGAATATGCATTAAACATATTAATTAATCGAAGTAAATAATCTTAGTTTTTTATTATTATTTTCATAATGAATACTTTTAACGGTCTCAACAGATTCGAGGATTATCTGCAAGCAATCAAAAATAGACAAAATCATGGCTTCCATTAGATATGTTCTTCCTATTGATTTTCGCATAATTGATTTTTTTAGGAAATTTACCAAAATACTGAGAGTTGTTAAAAGGTTTTTATAAATAGATGTTTTGGCAATCTTACCGGCTAAGATAAACCCATACCAAAGGCAAATTTAACAAGCCTTCAAAAGTGCAAGCTATAGTTTGGGTCATATCATTAACTCCTATTTGGGGTATAATATCTTCATGAGGCCATTCCTAATGGCGAAATGCCCACTGCCAACTCAGCCGATTTTAACATGGAACACCGCCCCTCATGGTCATGGGGCGGGGCGTGAGTAGGGCGGGAAAGTAATAGAGCTCTTTAACATAATTGAACCCACTGTAAATTATAAGAATTAAGAAGTACCAGTGCCAGCCATGCAGTGGCGAAGCTTGGAAAAAAAGTTCGGGGGGGCGGAAGGCACCGGACCTAAAAAAAATTTTCTATGTTCGGGTCGGACGTCGGTGATTCGATTCGGGTCGGGTCAAACGCTAATATCAAATAAAAAATGTTCTCAAACATTAAAACTTAAACATTGTTTAACAAACAATTGAACAAAGACACCAAAACATTAAAAAGAAGAGGAAGGTGGGGTACCTGGTTCACTTGGATGAAGAATTATAGTTCTGTCCCTAATTTCAACCTAAATCACATAAATTGCAGCCCTAATTTCAGTTCTGCCCCTAATTTCTACCTAAATCACAAGTTTAGGGCTAAAATTCACCTCTAATTTCAACAAGTTTAGGGCTAAAATTCAGTTCTGCCCTAATTTCTGCCTGAAGAATTATAGTTCTACCCCTAATTTCAACAAGTTTAGGGTTAAAATTCTCCCCTAATTTCAACCTAAATCACATAAATTGTAGCCCTAAATTAAACCTAAAGATAGAAAAACACATACCTTTAACCTTATGAAGATTGAAGAAGTCAAACAAGACCACAACAAGTAGCGCAGCAGCTTGCAGTCGAACAAGAGCAGGCACAGCAGCAGCCGGTCAATCCCATAGCATAATCTAATAACAAATTAACAAATCACCCCAAATTTCAAGTTAACATAAAGATTTAACAAGTTTAGGGCAAAAATTCGGCCCTAATTTCACCCCAAATGTCAACCAAAATCACATATATTGCAACCCTAAATTAAACCTAAAGATTAAAAACACATACCTTATGAAGATTCAAGAAGAATCCGTCGAATATTGACAATTTCAACAAGTTTAGGGCTAAAATTCACCCCCAATTTCAACCTAAATCATATAAATTGAAGTCCTAGATTAAACCTAAAGATAATTGAAGAAGTCGAACAAGTACAAGACCACACATACCTGAGGATGAGCCGTGATTCGTGAAGAAATCGAGCAAGTTCAAGACCCCTGCCCTCGGACTCGAACAACAACAGCAGGTCAGCAGTGATTTGAGGTTTCTTTCCCCCTTCTGTTCTGTGCGTGCGACTGGTTATGCTCGTATTCCACCAGGACCGAATTTGGGTTTATTTTTTTTTTGGATGGTGGGCTTTTATTTTGGGCTTGTATGATTTTGGTGTATAATAAATTGATTTGGGCTAATTAAGTGTTTTATTTGGGCTACATAATAGAAAACCGGGGGTCGAATACGTATATACAAAAAAAAAATTATAAAACCGAGGGGGTCGAACACGTATATACATAAAAAAAAATTTAAATTCGGGGGGGGTGAAAACGTGTATCCCTAAAAATTTCTATACGAAAAACACATACGTAACACTACTAACCAAAAAGTTCGGGGGGGGGGGGGCTCCCCACCCCTTACATGCTGCGCCCTTGCAGCCATGAATGGATCTAGCGGAGCCAAAATTGGCGATAATTGTTCCAAGATTTGGCATTGGCTAATATCTTGAACCTCCGGCTGCTTTACAACAAATGAACAAGAAAACCCTGGTTATTCATATAATAATCGAACATAACAATGACAAAATATCAAATTTCTTGTTCTTTATTCAAAGATTTACCGTTTCTATAACTGTTGGCTTCGGCGTTTCAGCTGGTCAACCAAGTCTTAAAAACCGGTCAGTAAGTAAAGGCGATTAGACTAAACAAGAAAGAAACAACAAAGAACAAAATCTCCGTCACTTTATAACAGATGAAACATATAATCACAAATCTAGGGTAAAATATGGTCACAAACCAGCGAATCCGAGGTGGTGGTTGCGGAGGACGGCACACACGGTGGTGGTGGTGGTTGCGGGGGGCTAAATCAGCGGCGGAGGTGGTGAGGTCAAGCGGCGGATGGAAGGTGTGATGGAGTGATGCAGCGCTGGTAGTGGTGGTGGTGGGAACAATTGGGGGGAAATGAGGAGAATCGAATAAGGTTCGCTTTTTGTTTTGGGGGAAAACCTAATATTTTTTTAGTCTTTTTATATATCTATTAAAGAACCAATGATAGGTTCTTTGTGACTTGTGGTAGTGAACCTTTTAAGTTTTTTTGCTTTTAGTTATGACACGTGTGTTTGCCAGCTATTATACTTTCCTTCACCTTCCTCACACGTGTCATTAACATGCATTTACGAGTCACCCCTTCCAACTTTATTAAGGGTGAAGGGAGTGGTTAAACAGGTGAAAGTGGCAAACTTCAAAATCGACCAATCAGAGTGTGCCATGTCAATCAGTGTGAAGAGTTTAAACTTTGACGAAAAGTGTTGACAGTGGTTAAACAGTTGAAAGTGGTAAACTTTATATATATATACACACACATCTACACATACACACACACATCAATCATCATCATTCTCTTTTCCCGATCGGTGATGCTTCCCCGATTGTTCAAGTTTGCCGAACGGCAAAGGAGGCCGGCGGCGGTGTTGCCGCGCGGCAAACTCCTTTGCCGTCGAGTTCACCGCACCACTCCCTTCACCCTAAGGCCAGCACTCCACCCATTTCAAATCAATTTTCCCATTTCTTATTTTTATTTAAACAACCAAACCCATTCTTTTTATTACAAAGTCGCCACCTAGCAAGGAACAAGGCGAAGATTGTTCACCAAACATGATCCTAATCTGAAAACAAAATACGGTGTTTTTTGCTTGTAGAGAGTGCCAGTGGTGAGGAATCAAAAAGATTGCAACCGTTTATTCGGTGTTTTTTTTTTTTTTGCTTATAGAAAGTGCCGATGGTGAGGAATCAAAAAGATTTCCACCGAATAATATCGGTACCTGTTTTGGTTTATTCAGTCATTACCTATATTCTATTTTATGATTTTCGAACGATGTAAGACACGTGTTGATATCCTTTTGGGAATATTACAACTTTGTTTTTTTTTTCTCTCTTTTTGTTGCTTATACTGAGCGGAGTTAAATGTCATTTTAGTCCCTGTGGTTTGGGTCATTTTGTCAGTTTAGTCCAAAGGTTTGAAGTGTTGCCATTTTAGTCCAAATAGTTTTAAACGTTGTCATTTTAGTCTACTGGGTTAACTTTATCCCTTTATTCTGTTAACTAGACGGCATTTCGGCCATTTTATATGTAATTCTGTTAACTAGAAGGGCAATTCGACCATATAAAATGATCGAATTACCCTTCTAGCTAACATAAAAAATGGACGGAGTTAACTTGGTGGACTAAAATGGCAAAATGGCAACGTTTGAAATTATTTGGACTAAAATAGCAACGTTTCAAACCTTTGCACTAAACTGGCAAAATGACCCAAACCACAGGGACTAAAATGGCATTTAACTCTACTGAGTGTCTGTAACGTACATAAACCGAAACGGTAATGTTTGAATTTCCACTGCAACGCGCGATGGGATTACACTAGTTTAGATTTAAAATACAAATAAATGTCAAATCCAATTCATGTTCAAACGTAAAATTATATATTTTATGAAGAATAATCTATTAACTTATATAATAACTTCATTCTAAACATTTATTATAATTATTTGTATCAACGTGATCATCAACAAATTCTTATACCATACATTTTACAAGGGGATGTCCGGTAACCCTTGTAATTGATACTTTGTAAATATACACCTAATTCAATTTTGTCATATGTTAACCATTATAATTTTTTTTTGTTTGTTTTTTTTTCCTTTTATTTTTGACTTTTTATTATTTCACTAAAAACTTAGTATTTTAATTTTAAATATTTAAAATGTTTTAGTTAACGTATATTTTTATAATGATGTTGCTTTTCGTGCTTTATAAATATATCACCGTTAAGTGTAATTTTTTGTACATTTAAATTTTCCAAAACAACCTGTCATTTTTATAATGGTGTTGCTTTTCGTGCTTTCTAAATATATCACCGTTAAGTGTAATTTTTTGTACATTTAAATTTTTCAAAACAAACTATCAGAACACTCTACTAAAGAAAAAGGCAACTGGTTGAACAGTGCCTATTGTTTAAAATTTATTTTTGGGGTTAGCTTATTATAATAGTTAATTATTGTTTATTATTATAATTAATTTTTAGTATATTTTCCTTTTTTATTATAACTTCTAATATATGATACTTTATATAACTTTAGGGTATGTCTTTGCAATATATTTATTTTTAGCTATGTCTCGATATAAATTTTATTTAAAACTGAGTTGTGATTTGTGAATAGTAATGTACAAACCAAAGCTATAGTGTTCATTTTTCGTTATATGTCGTTTATACTTTCGTCTTACTAATAACTAGTATGGAACCCGCGCTTCACTGCGGTTTGGCTAGTTAGGAGTCAAGTGGCTATCTATTGCGAAATACAATCTACCAAAAACAATAATTAGTTCGTGTTTACCCTTAACTCTAAGAAAAAAAATTATGACGAAAGAGCTTGAATCAAATATGAGTATGACCTTTATATGTTCTTGCGCACCAACTGAAAATAGCAACAAAGATAAAGTAGAGTGTAAAAAGTAAAACTGAAGCGAAAAAAAAAACGATGAATTCCATAGAAACACGTAGCGTTGGTAAAAAGATAATACTCTAGTCTTTAAGAGGTTTTATAATCTTATAAATAAACTTTTTAACAATAAGAAAGCTTCAACTAACCATTGCCAACACTTTTCAGCATAGTTTAAACATTTTTCACTAAATGACGTAGCACACTCTCATTGGTTGATTTTTAAGTTTACCGCTCTCAATTGATTAACCACTCCTTATATCCTTATAATAAAGCCATTAAAAAATCAAAAGTCTTCTCAAAATATAATATTCAAGGGAAATTACTAGGAAACTAGATAAAGTAGTTGCTTTGCATTTTCAAGGAAACTAGATAAAATATTAGTTTATTGGTAGATTCCAGGTAAACAACAGCAATAATAATTATAATAATAAACTTCAATTTACAACCATGAAACGCCACTATAGTACTTATTGCCATCTACAATCTCAACGTTTAAAATGTCACACCCGTTAGTAGCGGAAGCGCAAGGTGTGATTATGATAGGTTTTCATAGCGCGTTTGATAGTGTAAATATCTACATGATTAAAAATAAACAACGATGCCATTGTAATATAGTACTCGAAATGTTAATACAAAACCATAGTATTTTTGTTCACATAGACGACCATGATACTTCAAGTTTTACAAAGTACTTAAAATCAAAATATAGATATTTGAAATGAGGCTTTGACCCCTATATTCGGCACAAAGGGGGATATATGAGGTAAACCCTCCAAAAGGCATAAATTTTTATGCCAAAATAAAATCATAAAGTAACAATAACAATGAGAGAATACATACATATACATTTTAAGGCTATCTATGGATATTAAAAATCATAAATAGTGGAATCACTTTTCCTTTTATGAGAGAGACATGTGCTCTCAATGATCATAAAGTAGCAATAAGAATGAGAGAATACATACATATATTTTGTTGTTGAGCAGAAACAATGAAAAACTATTCACTGTATCAATAGTGGGGTTTGGTTGATATAAAGAGGGTTAAAATGGTATTTCTTGATCATTCAGCGAATAAAGTAAACTGCAATTACTGATTTCACATCCTTATTTGATATACAAATGACAACAACTCACAACCAGTTATTTTGCAATATGCCTCTAAGGTGTTTGATGAAAAGCCTGAGTGAAGTAAAATGATCAAATTCTATAAAAGGAACAATCCATCTCATAGCTTAGTGCCTTAGTCTTTAGAAAAGTATAGTAGACTGTATGTAATAAAGTTACCTTTGCATACATGGGTAATGTTGTTTAGTTGGCTTATGATGAGTTTTGCTCTTGTAGTTCATACATGATTCATACTCTCGTGTAATAGTAGTAGTAGTTTAGGCACATGGTGAATAATATATTACGTATGGCACACTGGATATGAATAACAATACGATAATACATATGCTCTTAATGATCTTTCTAGCAACCATGGGACTCAAAACTAGAAAAAAAAAAAAAAAAAACGTAACAAAAGGTTGTCTAAGGCTCTAAGCTCAAATAAGTTTTATATAATATTTCTAAAAGTTTTGGGGCGTGAAATTATGGTTAAGAATTGGAAATATTCTTATTGAACAATGCTAATGTTAGTTGACATCTTACTAGGTTCAGTGATGCACTTAATTAAAGATAACGGGTCAAACCAGTAAAGTATAATACAGTAGCTAGAAATGAAACATGTTAAATGGGTTAAAGGTTGTCCAAGTGCATTCACATGCTTAGAACATAGTAAATCATTTTTTTATTGAAACGACTTGTATTATTAGTTTAATATAGTGAATCATCTCTAATAAATTGATTACCTCATCATCATCATCATACTCAGTATATCCCACCAATAGCAAAGCTAAGGTAGGGTCTGAGGAGGGTGAGATGTAGACAACCTTACCTCTACCCCGTAGGAATAGAGAGACTGCTTCCAATGAGACCCCCAGCTCGATTGTATTTTTGCATCAAGCCTTGGACATAAGGCACATAACACTTAGCAATTGAGACAAACGCCGATTAGTGCATGTACTCCCTTGTCTTTCGGCTATCAACGCCACCACATGATGCATGATTAACCATCTCCCTCTTTTAACGTTATTTTCACGAAACTAGTAAAATAACGTTAAAAAATAGTGCACTTTCACTTTTGCCTCCCGAGCGCCCACACATATATACATTATATGAGCATACCGCAAGCGGGGCGTATGATAAATTGATTACCTCAAAATTGCAAAAAGAAAGTGGATAAAAAGGTTACTAGTTTCCATATGTGTTTGACTTTTGATATGAACATTTATTAGTTACTAACTGTGTTCCGTTTTTGGAACAGGTTATCTGCAAACACACATTGTATTTGTACGGTGCATTCACATGGACATGGTGAGCATACATCAATGTCATTATATGCAGTATTCTTGGGTTGTTTGAATGTTCATTGTCAAAGAATCAAAGTCAGACAATTATTTAGATATTTAATTATGAAGTATTTGAATTTGCACTTTAATATCACGTGATTAGATTATAAAACTAAGGAATCAACTAATGTTTAACGTCACAGTTGATAATTCAATACAAGATCATGGAAATTTTCAAAAACAAAGATCAAATTGTGTTAGAATCTGAAACTAAAAGGTCACAGATTTGACCTGTAAAGTCAAAAAACACATTTCTTCAGAAGGGTGTTTTCATTTGGGTGAGGGTATTGGCACATCCCTACTTTTTAAGTGCACACCCCCCCCCCCAGAGGTGGCGTATAGGTCAATAAGGGGAGTATATAGTGTGAAAGCAATTAATGTGTCAGAAAAAAAAGGGTTGAGATAAGCCTCTCATTGCCCTATGAGAGGCGTATAAGGTTGTGGTAGTTGGAGCATTAAACCCTATACGCCTCTCATTGAGCAATGAGAGGCTTATCGGCACGACTTTTGATGAATTTAAGGTATAATTACTGACATGAAAGGGAGTTCAGTCTGAAAAAACGTGAAAGTGACCCAAAAATGTTTATTTACCCAAGATATAGTGTGAAAGCAATTAATGTTTCTGCATGCTGTTTGTTTCTGCATGTTATAGCCCCCACGAAGAACTAGTCTAATGTAAGACCCACGAAGAAGCCTTCACCTACGAAGAACCATGTTGGTGTCTGCATGTTCACGAAGAACCACATCTCACAAAGAACTGCATGTTCACTAAAGACAAACCAAACAAAGAACCTACATGATATGAAGAAGATCTTTTGTGGGTTATATTGTTCACAGGTGCTAACCACGAAGAACCCATATTCTTCGTGGGTTTATGTTTTTCGTGGGCTGTTATCTGGGCCCAATACATGTTTCATAGGGCTTTGGATAAGGTTGCTATATAAAGGTCTCTTGCAGCAACAAATAAGAAAAATATACCAGAGAACACAGCAAAGGAGAGTATAATGTGTGACAACCGTCGAAAATCCAGGTATCCGTACAATTAATTAACTATGATTAGTGCTTAATGACTGTGCTAAACTACAATTAACTGCTTTCTGAATACTGCATCATACTTACATGTGCATCACATATTGCAAATAACACATCATTATTGCATACAAACAATGTTGACATACTTGATGCACAAAGCACAGTTAGCGGATAACTCAGAAAATGCTGATGGGATTCAGTACATAGACAGACAGTGTTTTGAGACCCAGTATGGGCCAGAGACTAAGTACTACACTAGTGTAGTGTGTAGGGAAGTGAGGATCACAAAACTACTTGTCTAGGTGATAGTTTAAGTGCCGGAAAGTGCCTAAAACTCACCCAAAGTGCAGAATTTTGTATAATTCAGCAAAAATCAGCTTTTAACATGTTGGTAACATGCAGAAAATTGACTAAGGGGCTGTTTGGCTAAGCTTTTCAAAATGACTTATTTGCTTATTTGCTTTTCTGAAAAGCAAATAAGCAAATAAGTCATTTTGAAAAGCTTTAAAAATAGAGCTTTTCAAAACAACTTATGACTTATTTGCTTTTCAAATAAGCAAATAAGTAAATAAGTCATTCCAATAAGCTTAGCCAAACAGCCCCTAAATGGTCCTGAATGCTTTCCTTAGTGTCGGGAATTAAAGGTGTCACAAAAGGTTACATAAAGGACACTAAACGGCATAACTTAGCACTTTAATGAACCGGTATCTAACCGAACAACCGGACACTACCCGAAACATTAAAATCATACTAGAAGCATTGCTTTATTATTTATGAGCTAGTTATGATCCCCGAACACCCTAACACACTATATAACATACCTTATACATAAACACTAACTAATACACTTGGATTTCAACTAATTAACTTAACCATCCATTTAAACTTACACTTAGACCCCCCTTGTGTGTGGACGGTCACCATGTGGCCCCACCCTTGATCACACTAAATCTCATTTGATTTTCCTTAATCTTGTGAAGATTTGCTAGAGATTATGTAGTGTACTTTGAGAACATATGAACCAATGGGTAATGCATCAACATGGATATAAGGAGATTAGGCCCTCATTATCATCACCACACTTAATCACACCACTCCACCTCCTCCCTCTTCTCTCCCTCTCGGCCGTAAGCAACAACAACAACATCATCATCATCATTCATCAAATTCCATCCATTACCAAGTTCATCCTAAGGTGCTAGAAGGTGTTTAAGGAAGTGTGGAGCTTGTGGATCTTGAAGGACCTTTCTCATTTGCTTTTATCCAACCCATTTGTCATCTTCAACATCTTGTGTTCATCCCTAGCCATAGAGCTAGTAGTAAGGCCCTTATGATCTCTTGTTACTTCATATTTTGATGGTTAAAAGATGATGAACATTGTTAATCATGAAGAACACTAAAGAACTTAATCTTGAAACTTTAACATAAGCTTAATAACACAAGAATACATGTTGATTTGTGTTGATTTGCTTCTTGATGATTGATGATTTGTGTGGATGATGTTAGACATCATAAGAAACCTACTAGATTGTGATTAAATACATGGTCTAGTAAGTTAAAGTGGTGATCTTGTGAAAAACTAAGATCATCATAGTTTATGTGTAACTATGAACTTGAAGAATAAGTTGAAATCTTGGAAGTTAATAATCAAAGAGAGTTAATAAACTTATGGATCTAAGATTTATGAATGGTTTTCTAAAAGAACCAAGTTCAAAATATGATTTTTAGAAGATCATGGTTCTTACTTAAATATACACCATTTTTGGTGGTAAAACGAGTGTATAAACACTTGTGAAACATGAAGATGTCATAAAGAAATGTTTTTTGTAAAACATGTTTACAAGTTGTAAACACCTAAATCTTCCAAGAATGAGATTTTTAAAGAAGTAAACACACTTTAAAGGGTAACTAAACACACCACCAAGTTACTACAAGTTTTTATGAAAGTTCATGAATGTTATATAAGTTACATAATTTTGGCACTCGGTAAGTGTAGATTGATTGTTGATTGTTTGTGATGATTTTGAAAAGAAAACGATATATTTTGATAGTATGGACACCACCATTTTTAGAGGAAACTATGGCAAAATTTTCTAAAAATATAAACACTTAGAAAAATGTTTTCAAATAAATATTTACAACTGTGTTTTAACTATGGTTTTCAATATAAACTTTGCCATAGATTTTGTTACAAAAATACAAATATTGGAGGTTGGTTTTATAAATAAAAATGGATAAATATGTATTTAGAATATATATTTACATTAAAGACACATGTGTGATTGTTTGTATATTTTGTGAACTAGTTATATTATTTAAGGATTTAAAATAATATAACTTAACAAATACCAAGAAATTTCAATCCGAAATATTACCAAGAATCATACGGAATAAATACACAAGTTACACACACGACGTTGGCAAACCGAACAAGAAGCGTAACTTACAAAATATTCCGGGAAAATACATTTATGAATATATATTTTTGGTGAATATTATTTTGGGTACACAAGAAATGAAAATGGGATTTTTACAAGTATTACAAAGTTATATCACATTTTTTACAAGGAAAAGATATATTATTTTTGGGAAGTGAAAATATATTTTCTTGGGATTATTAAGAAATATAATATTTTTGGGAAAAATATATATTTTCTTGGAATACAGTGTTTTTGAATAAAAATAAGGATTATATATATTTTCTAAGTGAGGCTTAAAAATATATTGTTATTTGGAATAATACCCCGGAATACGACGCCAATACTTGGCAAGATACACGAATACACATATATGAGATAGCCCCATCCTTGGGAAGGAAATACGAACATAAAATACTTGAGAACTTAAAATATAATTTAAGTTAAAATAGTTATTATCTTAACAAGTGATTATAACTTGGAATAATATTGAAAACATGAAAGTAACGTAACTCAAAAACATTAATGCAAAGACAAGGCACGACCCGTCCGTCTAATAGACGTTAGTACATTGTAGGTAGTCGTGTTTGCTGAGGAGATTTGAGTTGCGATTCTGAAGACGCAAGACTGTGAGTTCATGTCCCCCTTTTCTTTAAACTGTTTTGTTTATTAACTTCGGGGGTGAAATACATGTTACAAAAGGATTACATACAATTACAATTGGTATGGTTAGCCTAGGAAAGCACAGTAGATCATGTGAATGGGTAGGCGGATACTTAAGACCATTAATCCTCGTGTTAGGACCGAGGGGCATGAGTGATAGATCTATTTGGGTGTAGCGAGCCCACACCCATGAGGACCAGGGTGGCCCATAGGGTGACTATGTTTTACAGCCGGAAGCCCGGTACAAATTTGCTAGGTTTGAGCCTTCCTACGACGTCACACATACCAGTGGCCTTGCAAACCAATGGTGATTTGTTTCCTTGATTGCTATCATACCGGGAATTGCAAACATACATACATACACTGTTTACAAAGGTTTTATACATACATACATGAACACATGAACTCGCTCAACTTTTGTTGATATTTTTAAACTACATGTATTTCAGGGAACTAAGTGGATCTGGCAGGTGTGTGCATGTTTTCAAGCTGCGTTATGAATAAGATGTCATCCAAAGTTTTGGAGTTTAGGAGATGTATCCTATTCCTGGACGGGATACATGGTTCTAAACCCGGTTTTTATTAAGATCTTTTGTCGAGTCTTTATGAACTCAGTAAAACTTGTTGTGGTTTGTAATTTGATTTCGGTGTCAACATTTCAGACAATTATGTTATGGTCTTTTCAAACGTAAATTATGGATGAATATTTAATGGTTTTATCATATAGCGTTGTTATGATTGAATGCTATGGTATTAAGAAAGTCACACCAATAATCACGCTTCCGCAAAAGTAAAGGTGTGACAGCTTGGTATCAGAGCTTCGATTATAGCGAACTAGGATTCTTTCTCGAGTCTAAACTACAATCATTAGGGCTCTCACAAAAATGTTTTCATAACATGTTTTCATTGCATACACAAAATGCCCAGATCCAGGAAATAAACATTTTTACAAAAGACACAAAGCACTTTCCAAAGTTTATGTTCATAGTTCAGTCTGAGAGACTGGGTGGTTCAGTCTGAGAGACTGGGTAGTGCAGTCTGAGAGACTAGGTAGTTCAGTTTGGGAAACTGGGTAGTTACTCTGAGAGACTAGTTGGGACAGTCTGAGAGACTGGGGAGTTTAGTCTGAGAGACTAAGTAGTTCGGTCTGAGAGACTGGGAGGCTTAGTCTAAGAAACTAGGCGGGTAGTCTGGGAAGACTAGGAGGAATACATGATTACATTATTATTGATTACATGCTTATTGTTTATTGATATATGTGCATATGTTGTGATTGTTCTGTTACAGATACGATGTCGTCTTCTGAGAGCGGAGTGTCTGATACTATTGACCCTATAGCTATCACTTCGGATGATGAGATCGTCCCAGTACCCGAGATTCCTATCTCTGACTCGGAGAGTGATCCAGAGATGCTTTCAGATGATACTGATGATTTTCAGCCTTTCGCCTTGCCGGATTTTGGCGATGATGTACCACTAGCTGATGGTTTCCCTGTTGAGGATCCACTTCCAATCCTTGCTCCTTTACCTCTTGCTGTATCTCCTCTCGAGGATTTGCTTCTTGATGATCTGTCTGATGACGATATTGATCTTTTCCTTGATGTTCCCCCTGAGGATGCCTAGGGCGATGGGGTCCCAGTTATTGATGTCGTTGTTGCCCCACTTGTTGATGTTCCTATTGTTGAGATGTCTTTTGATCATTCTGCTCCTGATTCTTTCGAGTCTATGTCATCCACTTCTTTGCATGCAGCGGGACTGCAGCGATATCCCACTGATTCCGATTCGGACACAGCCATGTCTGTTGCACCTGATTCTCCACACGACTTTGAGTTTGAGCCTGAGTTTGATGATGAGTTTGGACATGAGATTGATTTTATTCCTGTTGATCAGCATTTTGATGCACCTGTCGACCCCATGATGATTCCCGATGATCCCGATATGGTACCGGCTGATCCCGAGCCGATGCCTGCCGAGCCTGAGCTGGCCTCAGCACCTGAGCCTTTACTTGATCTCGACCCTGTACCTGTTGATATACCTATTGTTGCACCACCTGTACCCGGTCTGATCCATGCACCTGCTGACCATGCTGCCTTTGCAGATCAGATAGATCCCCGTTATGCGTTCACCCACAATGGGTGGATAGAGGATGATGATGACATGCCTCCTTTTGTTGAGCCTGTTACTCCCCCTCCTGCACATACTCATGCACCTACTGACGTTGCCCCATTTCACCCATTTGTGTCTAATATTCACCACACTGACCTGCCGATCACGTTCTTACAGGACATTCCTCCACCCCGACCAGGGGAAGGTTCTTCTAGCCAGCAGCCTGGCTATGTTCCACCCGTGTCAGCAGCTTTTCCTTTCATATCGCAGTTTACACCTGCTACTCATTTTGCTTCTGCATCATCAGGCGAGCCACTTATATGGTTTTCGCCTAACACTATGCGAGTTTCTGATCCATACCATCCTTCACATTTCATTGGGTACACGAGGGATGATTTACTCCTGTCGTTACAGCTTCAGTAGGAGATGTTATATCGTAGAGTCATGGAGCTAGAGAGGACTCCGCGTCCTCTACCTTGTACTTGTCCATCACCGTTTGCTACCCCACCTGCTCCACTTTTGCCTTACCCGGACTTCGATGTTCGTTTTCTTACTATGGAGCAGCAGATTAGTTATTTGTTGCAGCACGTTCATGCTCTTGAGGAGGAGTTAGCGCGTGTGCGCCGTTTGCTTTTTATTCCTCCACCACCATCAGCATAGTTGGTTTTTGGTCTTATGCAGATAGACTACTTTTGATGAGAGTGTCGCTATTGAGACCAGCTTACGAAGACTTTTGAAGACCACTTTTTGTATATGACTATTGTAGACTGATTATCATCGTGGACAAGGGTGATGTGACCCTGTGGTCTCTTTTGATGTAATATGATACACTTGTAGAACTTGTAACTGTGATGTGGTCATTGATATATGAAAGCTCAATCGCAACATTCTCATTATATACAGTGTTGAATTACTTGTTTATGTTGTGACTGTGATGTTATATGCTTGCTGCGTTAATAAATACAATTACCTATTCATGTCATGTACTTACTATACTTATTATGACCTGACCGACACAATCTTCTTTTAGAAGATGCCTCCACGAAGAGATACTCGATTGCCCACGACAGAGGCTGAATTACAGGAACGGATTTCACAGGCGATAGCACAGCACGAGGCCCTGCGCTCTGAGCATTGCGGGGGTACCTCAGGAAGCAACCCACCCCATGGTAATGTTTAAGCCACTAAAGACACATTACGTTACATTCGGATATTCCATGTGCGTTCGCTAATGCTTTCTGTGAATGATGTTGCCTGTACAGGCTGTACCTATAAGCAATTCCTGGACTGCAAGCCTTTGAATTTCGACGGCACGGGGGTGCTGTAGCTTTTGTCAGGTGGACGGAGAAAACTGATTCTGTGATAAGAATGAGCAAATGTGCACTGGAGCACCAGGTCACCTACATCTCAGGACTTTTTCTAGATAGAGCGCTTTCCTGGTGGAATCTCCAAGTTCAGTTTTTGGGGGAAGAGGCTGCATATGCGATGACATGGGATGAAATGAAGGAACTCATGTGAAAGAAATATTGTTCAAGGGCCGAAATCCAGAAGTTGGAAACTGAATTCTGGAACCTCAAGATGGATGATCCAAAGATTTCTGAATATGTACAGAGATTTTACGACTTATCTCGCGTCGTTCCTTACATGGTTGATTCAGAATTCAAGCGCATTGAGTGTTTCATCTGGGGATTGGCGCCTCATATCATGAGCATGGTAACAACATCCAAGCCTCCAACAATTACTGAAGCCATTGATCTCAGCGTGGCACTTACGGAAGAAGCAATCAGGTTGAACAAATTCTCAATTTCTGACCAGAAGAAGAAAGAGACTCACGTTGAGTCGTCGGGTGTGAGAACAAACGGAAGTTCTCAAATTTTAAGAAGGGTACCAGCAGTGCTAACAAGAAGAAAGATATGAACCCGTCGGTCGAAGTCAAGGCTGGTGTTGAAATCAAAGGGAAAGGGTATATGGGCACCTTGCCCAAATGTGATGCGTGCCAGTTACATCACACTAGTCGATGCCGAGCTGGAAGGTGTGAGACGTGTGGAAAAGTTGGCCATGCCAAAGAAACATGCTGGAATGGTGCTGGTCGTGGAAATGGCAGTCAAAAGGGAAATGGTAATGGAAACGGTAACCGCTGTGGAAATGGGTATGGAAACCGCACCCAAGGAGGAAACGACGGAAGTGGTAACCGTGGTAATTTTGGAAATCAAGCTGGAAGTGGAAACCGCAACCAAAAAAACAATCAGGGCGGTAATGGAAATGGTAATGGTCGAGGACCAGGTTGCTTTAACTGTGGAGACGTCGGGCATTTCAAGAGAGAATGCCCAAAAATCAACCAAGCTCAGGGAAGGGTTTTCAATATTGGAGCGAGGGAAGCTCGCCAGGATCCAAACGTAGTTACTGGTACGTTTCCTATCAACCAATGCTTTGCATCTGTACTCTTTAATATTGGTGCCGAGTATAGTTTTGTATCGCTAGAGTTTAAGAAAATACTTGGGTTAGTTGCCGATAAACTAGATATTCCGTATTCAATAGAGCTAGCTAATGGAAAACTAGTAGAAACAAATGAAGTAATTAGAGGCTGTGTAATAGAGCTCGGGGAGAATGAGTTTACACTTGATCTTCTGCCAGTCGAGTTGGGAAGCTTTGACGTGGTAGTTGGAATGGATTGGTTATCCAGCAACCGAGCAGAGATTGTGTGTCACGAGAAGATCATTCGCGTGCCAATGATGAATGGAGAGACAATTGTAGTTCATGGGGAGAAGCACGATACGCCTTTGAGGATTATCAATTGTTTGAAAGCCAGGAAGTGTTTGCAAAAAGGATGTGTTGCCTTCTTGGCACACGTTGTGGATAAAGAAGCCGCTGAACCGAAGTTGGAAGATATCCCAGTAGTGAGAGAATATCCTGAAGTCTTCCCCGAAGACTTGCCAGGATTGCCACCGCAGAGACAAGTCGAATTCCACATTGACCTAGTTCCAGGCGTTGCGCCTGTAGCTAAGGCACCTTATTGACTTGCACCATCAGAGATGCAAGAGCTGTCAACGCAACTTCAGGAGTTATTAGACAAGGGATTTATTAGACCAAGCTTCTCGCCTTAGGGAGCTCCAGTACTGTTTGTTAAAAAGAAGGACGGTAGTTTCCGCATGTGTATCGACTACCGAGGCTAAACAAGTTGACTATCAAGAATAGATATCCTTTGCCAAGAATTGATGATCTTTTCGATCAACTACAAGGTTCGAGTTTTTACTCCAAGATCGATCTTCGATCAGGATATCACCAATTGCGAATACAAGAGGAAAGCATACCAAAGACTGCCTTTAGGACTCGATATGGACATTACGAGTTCCTGGTAATGTCGTTTGGTCTGACAAAAGTGCCAGCAGTGTTTATGGATTTGATGAACCGAGTTTGCAAGCCATATCTCGATAAATTTGTAATTGTGTTTATCGACGATATTTTGATTTATTCAAAGTCGAAGGAAGAACATGAACAACACTTAAGAGCTATTTTGGAGCTGCTTAAGAAGGAGAAATTATACGCTAAGTTTTCGAAGTGCAAGTTCTGGTTGCGTGAGGTTCAGTTTCTTGGTCACGTGGTAAACGGGAATGGAATTCACATGGATCCCACAAAGATAGAAGCTATTAAGAATTGGGAAACTCCTAAGACGCCAACCGAAATCCGACAGTTCCTAGGTTTGGCAGGATATTATCGCAGATTCATCGAGGATTTTTCAAAAATCGCTCAACCATTGACCTCCCTTACACAAAAAGATAAGAAGTATGAATGGGGAGATAATCAAGAAGAAGCTTTTCAGTTGCTGAAAAACAAGCTTTGCGATGCACCTCTCCTATCCTTACCCGAAGGCACAGACGACTTCGTGGTATATTGTGACGCTTCACGTCAAGGTTTAGGTTGCGTGTTGATGCAGCGACAGAAGGTTATAGCTTATGCTTCGCGCCAATTGAAAGTTCATGAGAAGAATTACACTACGCATGATTTGGAATTAGGCGCAGTGGTATTTGCATTAAAGATTTGGCGATATTATTTGTATGGCACCCGATGCACGATCTTTACCGATCACAAGAGCCTGCAACATATATTCGATCAAAAGGAGCTTAACATGAGGCAGAGATGATGGGTTGAGTTGTTAAACAATTATGATTGTGAAATAAAGTATCACCCAGGGAAGGCGAATGTGGTGGCAGACGCCTTGAGTCGAAAAGAAAGGATTAAGCCCATAAGGGTTAGGGCTTTAGAAATGATCATTCAAACAGACCTCTCGTTGCGCATTCGCGCTGCGCAGAGAGAAGCTCTCAAGAGGGAAAATCTTGTGAACGAATACCTCCGTGGGATGGAGAAACAGTTAGTACCAAACGAGGAAGGAACATTGTGTTTCTTGGGAAGAATTTGGGTTCCCCTCTTTGGTGGTCTTAGAGACGTTATTTTCAATGAAGCTCATAAGTCGAGGTACTCGATCCATCCAGGATCGGATAAAATGTACCAAGATTTGAAGGATTTCTACTGGTGGCCAAGATTGAAAGGCGATGTTGCGACTTATGTTGGAAAATGCTTAACTTGTTCCAAGGTAAAATCCGAATATCAGAAGCCTTCAGGTCTTCTACAACAACCTGAGATACCCATGTAGAAATGGGAGCAAATCTCAATGGATTTTATAACAAAGTTAGCAAAGACACCCAGAGGTCATGACACGATTTGGGTAATCGTAGACCATCTGACTAAATCTGCACACTTTTTACCGATCAGGGAAAAGGATAACACAAGTAAACTGGCCGAGCTGTACCTTAGAGAGATAGTTGCACGGCATGGAGTGCCTCTCTCGATTATTTCTGACAGAGACGGGAGATTTGTGTCAAGGATTTGGCAATCCTTCCAAGAAGCCTTTGGTTCTCAGTTAAATCTGAGTACTGCATTTCACCCACAAACTGATGGCCAGAGCGAACGAACGATTCAAACGCTGGAAGATATGTTACGAGCTTGCGTAATGGACTTGGGTGGTAGTTGGGACACTCATTTACCATTGGTTGAATTCTCATATAACAACAGCTACCATACAAGTATTCAAGCTGCACCGTTTGAAGCTCTATACGGACGCAAGTGTCGATCACCGTTATGTTGGACAGACGCGGGTGATAGGCAGCTTGTTGGCCCCGAATTGGTTCAAGAGACGACATACAAGATTATGCAGATCCGAGAGCGCATTAGGGCGGCTCGTGACAGACAAAAGAGCTTCGCAAACCAAAGAAGGAAACCTTTGGAGTTTGAAGTGGGAGACATGGTCTTATTGAAAGTCTCACCCTGGAAGGGTGTAGCACGCTTTGGGAAGCGTGGAAAGTTAAACCCACAATATATTGGACCTTTCAAAATCCTGGAAAGGATTGGTCTTGTAGCTTACAAGTTGGATCTACCCGCAGAACTGAATGGAGTTCATGATACATTTCATGTGTCTAATCTGAAAAAGAGTCCAACTTAGGAAACAGTTGTCATTCCTGCCAAAGAAGTTCACATTGACGACACACTCCACTTTACCGAAGAACCCGTTGAGGTTACTGACTGGAAGGTTAACAAGACACGCAGGAGTAGTGTTAAACTCGTCAAGGTTCGATGGAATGCGTGACACGGCCCAGAGTTTACTTGGGAGCGTGAGGACTGTATGAAAGCAAAATATCCACATTTGTTCCCCAAGTCCCCTGCAGCTAGTAGCAAAGCTTAAATTTCGGGACGAAATTTTCTTAAGAGGGGGAGAATGTGACAACCGTCGAAAATCCAGGTATCCGTACAATTAATTAACTATGATTAGTGCTTAATGACTATGCTAAACTACAATTAACTGCTTTCTGAATACTGCATCATACTTACATGTGCATCACATATTGCAAATAACACATCATTATTGCATACAAACAATGTTGACATACTTGATGCACAAAGCACAGTTAGCGGATAACTCAGAAAATGCTGATGGGATTCAGTACATAGACAGACAGTGTTTTGAGACCCAGTATGGGCCAGAGACTAAGTACTACACTAGTGTAGTGTGTAGGGAAGTGAGGATCACAAAACTACTTGTCTAGGTGATAGTTTAAGTGCCGGAAAGTGCCTAAAACTCACCCAAAGTGCAAAATTTTGTATAATTCAGCAAAAATCAGCTTTTAACATGTTAGTAACATGCAGAAAATTGACTAAATGGTCCTGAATGCTTTCCTAAGTGTCGGGAATTAAAGGTGTCACAAAAGGTTACATAAAGGACACTAAACGGCATAACTTAGCACTTTAACGAACCGGTATCTAACCGAACAACCGGACACTACCCGAAACATTAAAATCATACTAGAAGCATTGCTTTATTATTTCTGAGCTAGTTATGATCCCCGAACACCCTAACACACTATATAACATACCTTATACATAAACACTAACTAATACACTTGGATTTCAACTAATTAACTTAACCATCCATTTAAACTTACACTTAGACCCCCCTTGTGTGTGGACGGTCACCATGTGGCCCCACCCTTGATCACACTAAATCTCATTTGATTTTCCTTAATCTTGTGAAGATTTGCTAGAGATTATGTAGTGTACTTTGAGAACATATGAACCAATGGGTAATGCATCAACATGGATATAAGGAGATTAGGCCCTCATTATCATCACCACACTTAATCACACCACTCCACCTCCTCCCTCTTCTCTCCCTCTCGGCCGTAAGCAACAACAACAACATCATCATCATCATTCATCAAATTCCATCCATTACCAAGTTCATCCTAAGGTGCTAGAAGGTGTTTAAGGAAGTGTGGAGCTTGTGGATCTTGAAGGACCTTTCTCATTTGCTTTTATCCAACCCATTTGTCATCTTCAACATCTTGTGTTCATCCCTAGCCATAGAGCTAGTAGTAAGGCCCTTATGATCTCTTGTTACTTCATATTTTGATGGTTAAAAGATGATGAACATTGTTAATCATGAAGAACACTAAAGAACTTAATCTTGAAACTTTAACATAAGCTTAATTACACAAGAATACATGTTGATTTATGTTGATTTGCTTCTTGATGATTGATGATTTGTGTGGATGATGTTAGACATCATAAGAAACCTACTAGATTGTGATTAAACACATGATCTAGTAAGTTAAAGTGGTGATCTTGTGAAAAACCAAGATCATCATACTTTATGTGTAACCATGAACTTGAAGAATAAGTTGAAATCTTGGAAGTTAATAATCAAAGAGAGTTAATAAACTTATGGATCTAAGATTTAGGAATGGTTTTCTAAAAGAACCAAGTTCAAAATATGATTTTTTAGAAAATCATGGTTCTTACTTAAATATACACCATTTTTGGTGGTAAAACGAGTGTATAAACACTTGTGAAACATGACGATGTCATAAAGAAATGTTTTTGTAAAACATGTTTACAAGTTGTAAACACCTAAATCTTCCAAGAATGAGATTTTTAAAGAAGTAAACACACTTTAAAGGGTAACTAAACCTACTAAACACACCACCAAGTTACTACAAGTTTTTATGAAAGTTCAAGTTCATGAATGTTATATAAGTTACATAATTTTGGCACTCGGTAAGTGTAGATTGATTGTTGATTGTTTGTGATGATTTTGAAAAGAAAATGATATGCTTTGATAGCATGGACACCACCATTTTTAGGGGAAACTATGGCAAAATTTTCTAAAAATATAAACACTTAGAAAAATGTTTTCAAATAAATATTTACAACTGTGTTTTAACTATGGTTTTCAATATAAACTTTGTCATAGATTTTGTTACAAAAATACAAATATTGGAGGTTGGTTTTTATAAATAAAAATGGATAAATATGTATTTAGAATATATATTTACATTAAAGACACATGTGTGATTGTTTGTATATTTTGTGAACTAGTTATATTATTTAAGGATTTAAAATAATATAACTTAACAAATACCAAGAAATTTCAATCCGAAATATTACCAAGAATCATACGGAATAATGTAGGATCGTTTGCACGACCAAAACGAGTTGTTCAGAAGAGTTCTAATCAATACGAGAGGCGGAAACAAACGTATTGACTATGAATCAGCTTGATATTCACTCTAATTGTCTTGTTTATTGATAAAACAGCGTTTTACAGCCTGTAGACACTTCGGCAGCACCTCGGCACCGGAATCAGAAAAGTTACAAATGAAATCACCAAGGCACGTATTTATAGGCACACCATTTTGTACGAAACAGTTCACACGAAATGGCCATAGCCATTTCGTGCGAAATGGCATTCCCATTTCGTGCGAAATGGACACTTTCCATTTCGTACGAAATGGCCCATCTAACAAGTTTCTTATATTTTCTCGTATATCGTGCCCTGATCTATCCAATCTATTACAAGACTCGATACAAGACGAAGTCGACAGACATATGCACCAACAGACTCCCCCTTGAATGTCGACGAAGTCTTCAGTACAAGTCTTCAGTATGTCGAGTCTTCAATCTTTATCAGCCTTCGCGCTCTCTCCAAAGTGTCTGACAATGTTAGCATCCTCAATCTCTATCTTTTCTTTTTCTCTCTTAGAATCTTTCAGAATCGCAACCTGGCTATATACATCTCTTGATCAGGTCTCTTGATTCCTTAAGTTCATCAGCATCAGCAACTTCTATCTTGAGCTTTGTTCCAGAATCGAAAACTGGATCTTATCATCTTCAAACTCCCCCTTTCAACAAGCTGGGATCGCAGTCTGACTCTACTACTGCATATGCTTTTGAGAAAAATCCTCAGGTAATGAAACCTGGCTATCCTGCACAACCTCTACCTCAAAATAAATTTCACCACTTTAAAATTTTACAAATTTAGAATCCACTTGTAGGTATCGATCAAATTTGGTAACAACTTAATGAACCAATTAATCATTTAAAAAAAATTCATTTCAACAAACTCTCCCAACCCAGTGATCATCATGTTTAGCACTCGGAATTTTGACAATCAGCTTTCCAACATCAGTTGTTGAAAATAAGATGAGATAAAATCTTTTTAAAATTTCAAAATTTTATGCTAAAACATTCTGAAAATCTTTTTGGATTTTTAATGAAAAGCAGTAAAAGAAATATTTACAGACAATATTTTTGTGAGTTTGCGTAAGAGGATCATATCCGTTTATGACAAGTCACAAGTACCGTTGAGCTTAGTTACACATTAAGAATTAAACAGTTCACTTAGATTGTCGATATACCGATCCACTTAAATTCTCACACAAATTTCAACTAATTCAGGATACAAATTAGGTGTATTAAGAACTTAAACTTATTCATGTGTCCCACCTCTTGAATACACTCCCGTATCCAGATCCCAATATTCAGTCTTACAGTTGAGTATACCTAGATGATATCTGTAAAGGGTGAATTGCGAAACCTTGAGAGCTCGATTTTTTTAAAGTTGAAGGTTCGACTTTTGGTGTGTCCCCCTTGGGGATCTTCTTTACAACAGCACTTGACTTTATCTTTTTTATTTTTCGTCAATTTTTATGCTGAGGGTGTGCTTTTATTTCAAGCAAGCGAAAAATATTATACGGGGACTAGGCTATTGCTTCCGCAAAATCAGAAGTCCCGGGATAATACCCCAGATATCACTGAGTATAAAGACCTAGTATCTCAGAAAGAGGGATCTTTCAAACAAGATTTCGGGGGTTACCCATATATCCAAGTAGTGTTCCCCACAAATCAAGTAAGTTATGATTTTTTTATGTTTATATCCCGAAAAAGTCTACTAAATGTGCAAAAACATATCGGCATATCATCAGTAAGACCATTTAATGCTATTTAATCATTACATTTCTTTAGCATACTGTAACTGTCTACCGATGTACTATCATTTCCTCTTTTACACAACAAAACTCATTTTGCTGTCTCATGTTTTTAGCCTTTTACAATTTATCATGTTTTTGGATTTTTCAAATTTTCGAAATTTCTAAAATATTTACTCCCCCTAAAATCAAAAATATGTTTCAATTTTCGATTTTAAGGGAAAATTTAAAAAAAACAACAACAATAAACTGTACAAATAAAGTGACAACTCGATGTGAATTGCTTCAATTCGCCATCCACTTGGCATAAACAATCAGAACTCCCCCTGACAACAAACTATTTTCCCATTGTGATTTCAAAACACTTAAGTTTGTTTTAATCAAATGGTTTTTCCGGAAAATAAGTTTTGTCTGACGTTTCACAAACATGGGGTTTTCATCATATTGTTTTCTCAACCACTTGTATGATCAGGTTAAATCAAGTTCAACTTAATGACCTTGATTAACCACTTGTAGGAATGGGAACCACTTGTAGGTTCTCATCAACAATTACCTCTTGTAAGTAAAACTATGACAGATTTAAGTTTTTCAAGAAAGAATACCACATGTAGGTCGAAATATCACCTGTTGACAGCTTGAGAAATTCACAACAAACCTTTTTCAAGAAAGATGCCGATTCCTACTCCCCAATTACCAACCTGGGAGTTCCGGCAAGTCAGGATTTTTAAGTAAAGAATACAGACACCCAAGCCTGACCAGCTTTAGGAGTGACCTTCTCAACTTCACTTGGGGGTTGAACATTTCTTTTTTATTCATAAAATTCCTTTACCCCTTTGGCCTTCCCCTCAACCATCTTTCCAAAAATATTTTTCACTTTGCCATTAAACGCTTTTTCGACATCAAATTCTTTCTTTTCAGAATAGAATTGATTCGAGATTTCCACTTTACCAACCTTTTGTTTAAAATTTTCAGACCGCAAAGGAACTGAATTATCACTTTTAACCACAACTTGTGGCTCCTCTGACTTTGACGAGTTAGATTCATTGCCAGATTTAACATCAGATTTCTTAACAACCCACATTTGGTTGTCAAGATTCACTCTTCTTTTGTAAAATCTTTTCGAACATTCACCAACTTCATATGTTGAGTTTTTAAACACTTTGAATTTTTCAGTTGGTGGTTCAGTTTTATCAACAATTTTTTCATTGAGTTTAGAAACAACTTCCTGTTTTGTGTTGGTTGCCATTGGACAATTCCAGGCGATGTGACCAACTTCTTGACATCGATAACAGGTTCTTGTCTCTTTTCTCTGATGAACTCCATTCTTCTCATGTTTCTGTTTTTCTGCAAAGAATGCTTTATTCGATTGCTTCCAGAATGAACACTTTTCTTCTTCCTCACAAGAAGCACCTGAAACAAATACTGTATTTGTTTTAGAAATTTTCTCATTTTTATGATTTTCTGGTGGAATAAAACCAAGACCTTTCTTTTTGAAATTACCATTATGGTTTGGTTTCTTTCGATAACCTGAACCAGAACTGTAACCCTTTTTCTTGTTTAAACGTTGTTGAACTCTTGAGGTGTAATGTTTAGGTTTTTCAGAAAGATTTACATCTTTTATTTCAGAAATATTAATTTCTGTTAATTTGAAAACCTTTTTGATCATTTCAGTTTTAACACCTCTTATTGGAAATTCTTTATCAGAATATAATTTGTCAGAATCATTCAAAGTATATGCAACTTCGAATGTTTCGTCATTCAAATTAGATTTTGATAACAAGAATTATTTATTGTAAACCCTTTTGACCGATGATTTCGAACTGTTGACTGATGAACTTGAACTCTTAGACTCAGACTTTGACTCTGACTCCTCATCCTTATCCAACACCTGATCGACCACTTTCTTTATTAACTCAGACTCATGATCAGTGTCAGACGATGTGAATGTGACGTCAATGTTGTCTGGTAAATCATCAGTTGTTTCAGACTTTAACTTTATATTGACTACCTTTTTGACTTGTTCCTCATTTGGTTTTCTGGGAGAATAACCTTCCCAGATCGGAGGCGGACACTTGTTATAATTTGCACTTTGTTTCTTACCAGTATCCTTTTCTTCTGGCTTCTCATCTTGAAATGCTTCAAAACCTGCAACAATTGGATAAATTCTGTCAATCAAATAATCAGAACTTGAATAACTTTGCAGCAATCGTCTGATTCTTTCATTTTCAATCTTTTCAGTTTCCAACTCCTTCTTCAACTTAGCACATTCTTCAATATAATGATTGATAGCCTTCTGCTTAGACATCATCACAGCATTCATCATGGTTAAGGCATCTTCTCTTTCTGAGTTTGTCTTTTGCAAACCATTCACCGTTCTGTTTAACACATCATACGATTCTTTTACATACTTAACATCGAACAATAATTTCTCTTTCATCTTTTCAAGCTTACTATACTTCTCGTCTTTTTCTTCACATTGTTTGCATGATTCCAAACATTTAGACAAGGTTTAGTGACTTCAACAATCTTATCAATTTCTACAATCTTCTCTATCTCAACAACTTTAACTTCTTCAGCCTGTTCAGACTTCTTTTCCTGAGCAACATTCTCGCATTTTACCTTTTTCTGTTCTTTTGCTGCTTGCTTCTTCTTTAACTTTTCCAATCTATCTGCAAAATAAAATTGAAAACTTTCAGGAGATAATTGAGTTTTGCCAATGTTAATTTGAATTTCTTCTTCATCATCACTGCTATCAGATGATGATTAATCAAAAACTTGTATCTTTTCTGAACTTTCTTCTGAAGAAATAAAATTTTCATCTTGATTCTTCTCATCATCAGCAAACACCTTCATCCATCCTTCATCAAATCTGGCTCTTGACTGATTTGAGCAATGAATGCTTTAGTATTTAAGAGATCTTTATCTGAACAAAATTTGTCCCAGCTAAAACCTTCTGGCAATTTTTCATCATCTTGATCTATTATACCATAACAAGCTTTTCTTGATGACTCTTCGATCACCTTCTGAGCATGAGCAGTTTGTGGTTGTTGTTGTTGATACGGCTGTTGAGCAACTTGTTGATATATAGCTTTCCGATAATAATCATTATTCCCGAACGGATTCTGAGCTCCTCCTGCTTCTTGATTGGTACATTCCCTTTTGAAATGTCCTTTTTCCCTGCATCGAAAACAAGTAACTTTAGATTTATCAAAACCTAAAGTAGAAACATTTGCATCACGAAAGTCATCTCTTCCTGTAATCAGCTTAAATTTCTCAGCTCTCCTCAAAACACTCGCTAAACACCACTTAATATCCATAAGCTCCATATCCTCAGCATCAATCTGATCGTAATCCTCATTCGTCAACATAGGATTTCCGATCCTTCCCGCAACTAAACCCTCATATGATTCTAACACTGGCAAGTAATGCCATATGACCTTTAGCGACTTCTTCAGAGAAATTTTGACCGTTCTGAAGATGCAACGCGATGTTGCAGTGTAACACATGACTATTACTGTGGTTTGAACTTTGAGATTGATAGCTTGTTGTTGAAACATTCGGATTAACACTTGAAAATGAAGAAAATCCAATGTTGCTGATTAGACTTTGATTGGATGATCCTGATGAGTTTTCTGCGCTAAAAGCAGTTTGGATCTTTGGACTTGCTTCAATATTCTGAACATTTCCTTTGTAATACATCTTGATGTCTTGTTGACCACTTGGACTGTTCATTCTCGCGATCTTTTGTTGTTCGAGATCTTGTCCTTCAAGCTTTTCAATAAACTGAGAAATTGTCAATTTATTATACTCTCCAGTGTTCTTCAAGATCATCAGATATGTACCCCACTCATTCTGAGGTAAAGCATCAGCTAATTTGTCAACTCATTCTTCTTGATCTTTGTTGATATCCAACAAGGACATTGATCGAACCAAATGACAATATCTCTCAACCAATTTCTTTGTAGTTTCACCTGGTAAGCTAGTAAACAAGTCAAACTCTTTCTTTAACAATGATTTCTTACTCCTGATCATATCCGTACTTCCCTCAAACTTAATTCGAAGTGCTTCCCAAATTGAACGTGAAGTACCATCATGTTGAAGTAATATGAAAATGTCTTCCTTCACAGCTTACTGAAGTAAACTAATCATCATTTTCTCTGCTTTATACATATCTCTCTCTTTATCCGACAATTCAGAAATAGTTTTGATAACACCCACATCTGTACGAGGTTTAACATACTTTGTCTCAACACATTCCCAAGACCTCAAATGATTTTCTTAAACCCAATTTTCGAAACGATCTTTCCAACAATAGTATTCTTCAATGCCCATTAACTTTGGAGGTTTTTGTAATGTTCCTGTTTCATTTTCCATGTTTATATTCTGAGTAATGGTAACAGGAGTACCCGGGGCAGTAGCAAAGGCGTTGTAAAACTCTTCTTCCATGTTTCAGTGTTGAAAGTTCACAAAATTACAATGTTCAAGCGAAATGAAATCTCAAACGGAATGACTTTGGTGCGAATTGGACCTCTTCAAACGAAATAGGCCTTTCAAGCGAAATGAACAATCTGGTGCGAAATGGATGTTTTCGTGCGAAATGGATGATTTCGTACGAAATGGGACAACTTTCAGACGAAATGAGACAACTAGATGCGAAATGATCGATTTCGTGCGAAATGGAGTTCAAACTAGCCAATCCATGCGAAAGGGACGGGTCAATTCGTGCGAAATGCTGCTGATGTCATCCAATCGGTCAGATTTTTGTCAAATTGATCAGGTTTTAGGTCGATTTTAAGTCTAATTCTTTCAAGGATTGATTAAAACAGTATTACGCGTGTTATATGTGTAATTCAATCCATTTTAACAGACAAATCTTGTTTAATTTTGAAAAAAAAAGTGTAGAAGTCAGAATTTTGATGAAATCAAGCTGAATTCTATAAGAATTCTTCCTCCTGAGCTCTGATACCACTTGTAGGATCGTTTGCACGACCAAAATGAGTCGTTCAGAAGAGTTCTAATCAATACGAGAGGCGGAAACAAACGTATTGACTATGAATCAGCTTGATATTCACTCTAATTGTCTTGTTTATTGATAAAACAGCGTTTTACAGCCTGTAGACACTTTGGCAGCACCTCGGCACCGGAATCAGAAAAGTTACAAATGAAATCACCAAGGCACGTATTTATAGGCACACCATTTCGTACGAAACAGTTCACACGAAATGGCCATAGCCATTTCGTGCGAAATGGCCCATCTAACAAGTTTCTCATATTTTCTCGTATATCGTGCCCTGATCTATCTAATCTATTACAAGACTCGATACAAGACGAAGTCGACAGACATATGCACCAACAAATAAATACACAAGTTACACACACGACGTTGGCAAACCGAACAAGAAGCGTAACTTACAAAATATTTCGGGAAAATACATTTATGAATATATATTTTTGGTGAATATTATTTTGGGTACACAAGAAATGAAAATGGGATTTTTACAAGTATTACAAAGTTATATCACATTTTTGACAAGGAAAAGATATATTATTTTTGGGAAGTGAAAATATGTTTTCTTGGGATTATTAAGAAATATAATATTTTTGGGAAAAATATATATTTTCTTGGAATACAGTGTTTTTGAATAAAAATAAGGATTATATATATTTTCTAAGTGAGACTTAAAAATATATTGTTATTTGGAATAATACCCCGGAATACGACGCCAATACTTGGCAAGATACACAAATACACATATATGAGATAGCCCCATCATTGGGAAGGAAATACGAACATAAAATACTTGAGAACTTAAAATATAATTTAAGTTAAAATAGTTATTATCTTAACAAGTGATTATTACTTGGAATAATATTGAAAACATGAAAGTAACGTAACTCAAAAACATTAATGCAAAGACAAGGCACGACCCGTCCGTCTAATAGACGTTAGTACATTGTAGGTAGTCGTGTTTGCTGAGGAGATTTGAGTTGCGATTCTGAAGACGCAAGACTGTGAGTTCATGTCCCCCTTTTCTTTAAACTGTTTTGTTTATTAACTTCGGGGTGAAATACATGTTACAAAAGGATTACATACAATTACAATTGGTATGGTTAGCCTAGGAAAGCACAGTAGATCATGTGAATGGGTAGGCGGATACTTAAGACCATTAATCCTCGTGTTAGGACCGAGGGGCATGAGTGATAGATCTATTTGGGTGTAGCGAGCCCACACCCATGAGGTCCAGGGTGGCCCATAGGGTGACTATGTCTTACAGCCCGAAGCCCGGTACAAATTTGCTAGGTTTGAGCCTTCCTACGCCGTCACACATACCAGTGGCCTTGCAAACCAATGGTGATCTGTTTCCTTGATTGCTATCATACCGGGAATTGCAAACATACATACATACACTGTTTACAAAGGTTTTATACATACACGAACACATGAACTCGCTCAACTTTTGTTGATATTTTTAAACTACATGTATTTCAGGGAACTAAGTGGATCTGGCAGGTGTGTGCATGTTTTCAAGCTGCGTTATGAATAAGATGTCATCCAAAGTTTTGGAGTTTAGGAGATGTATCCTATTCATGGACGGGATACATGGTTCTAAACCCGGTTTTTATTAAGATCTTTTGTCGAGTCTTTATGAACTCAGTAAAACTTGTTGTGGTTTGTAATTTGATTTCGGTGTCAACATTTCAGACAATTATGTTATGGTCTTTTCAAACGTAAATTATGGATGAATATTTAATGGTTTTATCATATAGCGTCGTTATGATTGAATGCTATGGTATTAAGAAAGTCACACCAATAATCACGCTTCCGCAAAAGTCAGGGTGTGACATACTGTGAGTTTGAGAGCAGTGTTTGTATTATCACTTTTAAACAAACTCTCTAGTATCAATACAAGTGCGCTTTAACTTTGAATCTTAGTCTTGTATCTCGTGTTCTTGTCTCAGTTGCATACCTGTTTGGATTCCGCATAACCGGGTGTGTTCGGTAAAAAGGATAGGTTGTTCTAGATCCTCCTCTAGTGGACCTACAGCCACCGAAGTTGTTTGGACAATATTAGTTTATTTCGTCACGTTGAAAAACAAAAACAAAAAAACATTTATATTTCACTTAATCGAATTTGAACAACAGTTTTATCTTTTTGGGTGTATCATCACTCTATTTATTGAATTTCTCTTTTGGTTGTTTTACAAAGTGTCAGTACCTTTTGAAAACTCAAATAATAACAATATACAAACTAAACATAATAATCAAAATATATAACCAAATTAAACGTTGATCCCTTCAATGAAAGTACATAGTATCCTTCAATTATTCCATAATCATCCAGTGTTAGGACGTTTCACAACACGTGCCTTCTATGTTGCCTTCTCCAACGTATCACGATTCCAAATGGTCATCGTCCTCCTCCTGAATGTGTTGAACTGATTCTTTGAGACCGCTTGTTGTTCGTTGGATATTCTGAATTATCTCCTAAAAAGACGCATATAATGGATTAATAACCCAAATGTAGTGGTAAAGATTACAAATATTTCTTATAATTTTGGTAGATATTGAATTCTAGAGTTGATTATCTTTTGCAGCTAAAAATTTAATCATATGAAGAAAAACAAGTGATATAACATAAATGAACCAGCATATATATCGACCGATCTTAATTTGTGGATTCAACTCTATATAAAAAAGTAGAAAAAAAATTCGTAAAACACAAATTAACATCTGAGAATGAAGTAAGTACCAGTTTATCATCTTCAGTGAGGATTCCCTTGGAGAGTATGTCGTCAATATACCTTTTGGCCATTGAGGCATAAATCTCGCGAGACTCTGAAACCTGAAGAACTTCTTGGTACTTCCTTTTCAACTTGGGGCCCTCCGGTAGTTCATAAGCCCCCTGTTTATTAGTTAAAGAGTTACAAACTATATTCAAATGCAACACTCATCTGATCCTTGATTCATTTTAAGCTTTGAAACATAAAAACTATATTCAAATGAAACACTCATCTGTTTATTCTCCGCTTGCACTATAATACAAGAAAAAAAATAAACTGTTGTTTAATACTGTACTATACACCAAGTTTCCTGACACACGGAAAACGAAAACTATGAAAACTTACTTGAAATTCCAAAGCTTTTTGAAGTTGTACTACCACCTCACCAGCTGTGGGTCGTTCTTTTATCTCTGCATGTAAGCATTGAAATGCGATCGCTTGAAATGTAGTCAATGACTTCGGCGCAATTTGTTCCTTTATGCCCGCAAACACCATCTCATCAAACCGTGCTACTTGAAAGTGATGTTTAACCAAAACGTCTAAAAACTGACTGTGATCTCTCAAGTCATGTGGACAAGCCAATCTTCCACACAAGATTTCAAATAACATCACACCAAGAGAGTAAATATCAGTTTCTTTGGTAAAGGTATGTGTTTCCGAATACAATGGGTCACAATAGCCAGGCGAGCCTACAAAATCGTTGACGACATACTTCATCTTCTCATTTATTGGATATGATAAGGCGTGCTCAAATCCACAAATTTTTGCTTTCCAATCCTTGGTTAGTAGAATGTTGGAACTTTTCAAGTTTCTATGCATCACCACATCTTGTCCTATACCACCTCCATGAAGAAACTTTAACCCCTTTGCAATATCAACGCATATCTTAAGTCGTTTAGTACATGAAAGGTTAGCATCATTCAAATATCTATCCAGACTTCCATTAGAGGTATGCTCATAAACAATGATTCTTTCATCAGCTTCTTTACAATAGCCTAGAAGACCAACGATATTCTCTTGTTTATACTTGAAAAGAACTTCAAATTCTTTCAAAAAACCATTTTCCCATGAGAAACTAGCACCGTTCAAATACCCATGGAGACTAAACCGCTTCACAGCAACATTCGTTGGTCTATTATTGCATTGTACTTTTCCTTTGTAAAGCTTCCCATATCTTCCTCTCATGATGCATTTGTCATCACTGAAGTTATCTGTGCCCAATTTTATGTAATCAAGGGAAATTTTGAGGGTCCAATTTTCCTGTGTACAAAGTCTTAAACATTATAACTGAAAGTAGGTTGGTTTTAATAATACTTCCTAAGAAATAGAAACTTAACCTAAGCACGTGCACACCTTTTTGTATGTAATTCCCACAATTTCATATTTTATTTATGTTGCATTTAAAATAATGTACATCACAAACGTTAATTTTGGAAAGGATAGTTCTCAAAATGAAAACTAAATACAAATTATTATGTTTTATACTCAAGTCATACTTATGAAAATTAAAGACTTGCCTAGGCTTCTAAAATAGCAGTCATAAATCCTACATGATTTCCTTGAAATTAAAATGAACGAGCTGCACAGGCAATACCTAATTACTAATACATATAGATCAGGAATATGAAGAAAAGTGTCCTCTTAACCATAACTTAAGTGCTATAGTTAGAAAGACCATATTTTGAAAACATTGACTTACTTGAAACCATAATGCTTTCTCAAGTTCCTTGACGACAACTTTGATTATTGGACGATCGGCTTGAGTTTTTGCTATACATTGATACGCAATTCTTAAAAATGCATCCAAAGAATCATGATCTGGTCGTACTTTTCTAGTAAAAGTGAGTTCAGAAGCTTCATCAACAGTTTTCGGATCTAACATTTCTTTTAGTGTTCCCCTTTTGAAGTGTCTTCGTACAATGGGTGCAAGCCCCTTTTCCTTTTCCCATTTGTAACGTGGATCATAGGCCAAAGTCCCTGTGAAGATCTCAAATAACACTACTCCAAAGGAATAAATATCTGATGCTTTTTTTAGCCTACCTGTCCTAGAGTATTCTGGATCCAAGTACACATTTGTCCCTGCAATATTATTGGTTTCGATGGTGCTCTCCTGTTGGTTCGCAAGGTGAAATTTAGAGAGCCCAAAGTCAGCAATCTTGGCCTCCCAATTCTTACCCAACAGAATATTGTCACTTTTAATATCACGGTGTATTACACCTAAGTTGTACTCCATGGTTTTGTGAAGGTAATACAGTCCGTGTGCAATATCAATGCAGATCTTCAAACGTTGTGCCCATGAAAGATTAGTGACCTTATCGGTTCTTCCCAAATAATCATCCAAACTTCCATTAGAAGCGTACTCATAGACAAGAAGCATTTCATTATCTTCAACACAGAATCCAAGAAGAGAGACTATGTTGGGATGCTCACATCTACTCAGCACATTGATTTCGGAAAGGAACCCTTTTTCTCCTTGACTGTCTTCTCTACTGAAGAGGCGCTTTATAGCTACAGTACTGTTGGCCAATTCAGGAAGTTCACATCTGTACACTTTGCCATATCCACCTGACCCAATACAATATTTTTCATCAAAATTCTGTGTGGCCAACTGTATACCCTTAAGTGCAATCTTCAAACGATTCAAGTTTTGCATCTGTAGCTTCATGTCTTCAAGTGAGAACTTGAGGGCATCCTTTCGGATTTCCAGTGAATAATATATCTTAAACAATACATTCGAATATATCATCACATTAATAATATGCCCAAAAAAATTGAAACTTAATAGAAATACATTCATACCTTTTGTAGGGTAATTGCCCACATAACTAATGCATATTTAATAAAAATGAAGTATAAAACCTTAATTTTTATATACACAAGTTAGAGCATCTACAAGAAAGAGATCAAAATCACTAAAAAATAGGCCTTATCAGGAAAAAAAAACCATGATTCAAACATCCAAAACCCACCCAATAAGGAAACCCAAAAACACGAAAGAGAGTAAATTGCCATTTTAGTCCCTATGCCATAAATGCCACGTTAGTCCAAACAGTTTTTTTTTCTTGCATGTTTAGCTTTACGGTTTAGCTTTAGGGTTTAGGATTTAGCTCTAGGGTTTAGCTTTAGGTTTAGCCTTTAGGGTTTAGCTTTAGGTTTAGCCTTTAGGGTTTAGCTTTTAGGGTTTATAGTTTAGATTTTACGGTTTAGCTTAGGTTTTAGCCTTATTTTTTAGCTTTAGGGTTTAGAGTTTAGGAGTTAGGATTTAGGGTTAAGAGATCCTAGTTAGGGTTCGACGAGCCGGTTCCAACGCCGCTGGAATGAGTTCAATCGGAGTTCGTTTGAGTCGGTTCCCCGCTGTTCCCCACTTTTTTAGTATTCCCAATGAACTTTCCCCTATATATATATATATATATATATATATATATAGGGTAAGGTTCATGCGAGAACCACCTTTATTGCGAGAACCAATGTGAACACAACCTAAAAAAACCTAACCACACCCCCCCCCCCCCCAAAGCTAAATGCTAAAAACTAAAACCCCAAAAAAACCTAAAAAAAACCGAACCCCACCCCAAAAACCTAAACCCCCCTCCCCCACCCCCCAAAAACCTAACCCCCCCCCCCCCCCCCCGAAGTGTACCTGCAAATTTTTTCTTTATCTGCAGTTTTAAAATTGTTTATGTTAGTCAACAATTGTCGACTAATAATTCGAAAGAATTTATATACGAATTATCGATTGATTATTCTAATCGAACGAATAATTCATTTGAATTTTATATTCAAAACACTATTCATCTTTTTCTTTTAATTCGATTAAAACGAAAAGAAAACACTGTGCATCTTTTACTTTTAGTCATTCGACTAATTAAAAAAGATTCCTTTAAAGAATTTCATATAAACCTAAAAAAAACCTAACCCCACCCCAAAAACCTAAACCCCCCTCCCCCGCCCCCCCAAAAACCTAACCCCCCCCCCCCCCCCAAGCTAAAATGCTAAAAACTAAACCCCCAAAAAACCTAAAAAAATAAAAAAAAAAATTTTTTTTTTGTTAAAATCGCTACTTTTAGTAGCCAAAAAAAAATTAAATTTTTTTTACTACGAAAAGTAGCGATTTTGTTATAAAAAATATTAAAAAAAAATTGTGTGATTTTTAGCTATTTTTAGGCATTTCTGGTTGTGTTCACATTGGTTCTCGCGGTTCTCGCAAATAAGAGGTGGTTCCTAACGGATCTTTGTCCTATATATATATATATTATGTGTATAAAAAAGAATCTCCCACCGATTGAACCACCACCACACCCACCTCAGTTGAATCACCACCGACCACCACCATTCCAAGCATCACCACCATCCAACATTACCAACGCACCACTATTGACAACTGTTGTCCACCGCCAATTCCTAGTCAACTTTATTGCCAAAAAAATCGACATGATGCAAATGAAATCTAAGAGTCAACATTCAATGACAAGAAAGGCTAAATATAGAATAGTGAAATCAGTCACCAGCAAAAATCATTGGCGCCGCCTTTATGAGGATTACT